>CM062816.1:678664905-679999905 GCA_031772625.1 Pinus tabuliformis | reverse complement strand
ATACTCCGCACCATGTCCAATAATGTTCGATTTCTTCTTTTTGCTACACCATTCTGGTCGGGTGAACCAGGCATGGTGTATTGGGCAACGATCCCATGCTCTTGAAGAAATTTAACAAATGGCCCAGGTGCTTGTCCATCTTCTGTGTATCTACCATAATATTCTCCACCTCTATCTGATCTCACGATCTTAATTTGCTTTCTGCATTGTTTCTCTACTTCAGCCTTAAAGATCTTAAAGGCATCTAATGCTTCGCTCTTTTTATGAAGCATGTAGAGATACATATATCGTGAGTAATCATCTATAAAGGAGATGAAGTATCTCTAACCATGTGAGTCCATGTCTGGACTACATATATCAGTATGTATGATTTCTAATATGTCCGAACTCCTATTGGCACCTTTCTTTGACTTGTTGGTCTGCTTTCCCTTTATGCAGTCCTCTCAAAATCAGTAAAATCTAGAGTATTAAGTATTCCTTCATTTACCAATCTTTTAATTCTATCTATGGAGATATGACCTAGTTTCCGGTGCCATAATTTAGAGGAATCTTCATTGATAACACATCTTTTAGTGCCAGTGTGAACATGCATTGAATCATAAGTGACATTGTTTTGTAAATTAATGCAGTAAAGACCATTAGACAAAATACCATTCCCAACATAATCAGATTTATAGAATAGACTGAAAGATGTTTCTGAAAAGTTTAAGGAATATCCAAAAGGTACAAGCCTTGAAACTGAAATCAAGTTTCTAGAAAAACTTGGAACATAAAAGGTCTTTTCTAATTCCAAAACAAAACCACTACTTAAAGTTAAATAACATGTTCCTATAGCTTCCACATGCGAGCCCATCTTGTTTCCTGATAAGATGCTTTGCTCACTTCCCACTGGCTTCCTTAGGTTTTGCAAACCCTGCAAGGAATTCGAAATGTGAATTGTTGATCCAGAATCAATCCACCATGTGTTAATATTAACGTTAACCATATTAGATTCATAACAAACAAATGAGATTAAATTACCTTTGTCCGCAATCCATTTCTGAAATTTGGCACGTTCCTTCTTCATGTGTCCCTTCCTTTTACAGAAGAAACACTTGGAATCCTTCTTGATATCGGCTTGGGGAGGTACTTTACCTTTCCCTTTCTGATTGGCTTGAGATTTGCCCTTTCCACGCGTTGCCAGCATTGCACTCTCTCCCAGTTCCATCACCAGTTTCTCTTCCTCTTGAACACACATGGTCATGAGTTCATTAATTGACCATTTATCCTTATGTGTGTTGTATGAGATTTTGAAAGGTCCATATTGGTGCGGAAAGGTGTTCAGGATGTAGTGCACTAGGAAGGACTCCGATATATCAACCTCGAGTTTCTTCAATTGAGCCACAGTGTCCCTCGTCTGCATGATGTGCTCGCGCACACCTTTCACACTGGTGAGCCTTAGGGATGAGAACTTCATGATTAGGGTGCTTGCTAGTGCCTTGTCTGAAGTGACGAATTGATCATCAATGGCCTTCAACAAGTCTCAGACCTTTTCATGCTGATCAACAGAACCACGAATACCAGCTGAAATTTTAGTCTTAATGAACATCATGCTTAGACAATTGGATCGCTCCCATCGTTCATAAAGCGTGATGTCCGCTGCAATGCTGGTATTAGTGAGTGCCGGTGGTTCATATTCCTAATAGCATAATCTATGTCCATCCACCCCAAATGAAGGAGAATCCTCTCCTTCCAAACCTTATAGTTATCTCCCTTAAGTTCGGGAATGTCACAACGAATTTCAGAGAAATTTGCAGGTTGTACTACTGCATCAAAATAAAGAATCACATGCTTATGTTAAAATTGAGGCTTAATAAACTTTCATGTTTTACCAATGTAAATCATGCTCAAAAATTGAATCTAATGACATAAAAATTGCCTGTGGGCTAAATTTTCAATTCAAACAGATTCAATAAAACTTTATGATAAAACTTATTAATTCATAACTCCTGTGGGTAGGTTATGAAATTTTATCCTAATTAATTACATAAATATAATAAAAATTCCTGTGGGATAAAATTTATTATATTTAGTCTAATTAATTACAATTTAATGTCTAAATAATCTTTATGTGATCTAACCAATCATAATATATAATTTTATTTAATTAAAGATGTTGTGGCTATTCTTTAATTAATTAAAATTATATGGATCACTAGACATTATCCATTATAAATTGCATAAACAAAAATATATATATATGGAAGGCGGAAACAATTACCGCACTAATCAAACTCTTAAAAAAAATTTCTTACAAAATTATAAACATTTCTTTAACCAGAGTAAAAAATGTTCAGTAAAATGAATATGTCAAAATGACATTTTAAATAAACTTCATACAAGAAAACTATATGAGTAAAAACTGCGATAAATATTAGTATTACTTCAAATGACAGCAGGAATTTCTTTCTAAAATAAATAAACCTTAAATTCCTTTTTAATGAAAACCATATAATTAAAATAGTTGATATTTTGGGGAACGTATTGTTCTTAGTCCACAGAAACTTCATGAAGACCAAGAAAACTAATGCGAGAATTAAAATATGCATATTAGCAGAACTTGAAGACAATATCCAGACAAACAACAAGAAAGTCTGATACAATTATTCCTAACGGGATTTAAAAAAAAGGAATCCCAACTGAATGGTGAAACCAGTCACCAGTAGGCATAGAAGACACAATAAATAACTAAATATTGACATCAAGTTGCAAGCTAACTATCACAATTCTTTACTCAGGAAATTGAGAACAAAATCGTGGAGGAGGGTATCAAGGCCTACAATATTCAAGTTTATATGAAGGCTTAATAATAGATAATTCATGTTGCATGTATTTGCACCAGGATTACCATTGATGGGACTTGAATTCACTTGTCCTGAGTTTAAAACATTCATATTACATCATAACAGAAGACGACCATCGAAAAGAAACAATGAATTTGTGGTTTAATTCATGTCATTGTAATGTGTACAGTAAAAATAGATTTGCATAAATTGAATGGATGTGCAAAATTAAACATACTAGAGTTGAACCACGGCTTCAAATTTGAATGCATTCGGTAAAATAAAAATACCAAAACAGACACATGGCTTCAAATATGAATGCATTCGGCACATATTCATAAAATTCTCCCAGCGAAGGAAGGACAGACCCCTGTAGTTACTGTCTTTCCCTGACTTATTTGAGAAGATGAACGAAACTTATAGAAAGAAACTATGCTTATGTTTTTGGCTCATCAGTTTTCAATGCTGCAGAAATAAATTATGAATAATATTTATTCCACTTCCGCGATTCTGTCAGATTCTTGTCCTCTATTTTAAATTATATACTAGTTTTCTTTCTTAGGTTTTCATACTGTAAATATGACTGAAACGTTTAATTTTACCCACTCAGTCTTTCCGATAAGTATTGTGTTAAGAATACATCTACAAATTCATTCGCTCAACAAATTCATTCACTCAACTCAAAAGGGTTGGTGTTATGATAAGAGCTACAAGTAAATGCCTGTCTTTTGATTTAATTTATTTTTTAAATCCAACTCTTCGCACTCACATCACCGTAGTTACAATAGATATAAATGAAAGGTACCCAGTTCGATTCTGTACTCAGACATTCATTCGAATAAATGAAAATAATTTTCTGTATACGGTTCAAATTAAATCATTTCAAAGTATTCGAATCCAACCAAGGCAGAGATAAATAAACAATCGCTATGATACCATTGTAAATCAATTATGCAACAGCGATTCTATATGCGGAAAAAACTGAAAGAATCGTTTTAATGCCCAGAAAATAAGTTACCTCCAGCCATTGGTGATGTTCTTGATGCAAACCACAGTCCACTTGCTTCTTTACTTTAGCACTCCAGCTTCAATCGAAGCAAAAAGAAAAGAATACAAAAAGTCTGAAGGCACTTCCAAGCTCTGCTCTCTCAGCTAGATGGTGTAAAAAACTGAAGAGGATTGAGATGCAAGCTTGGGGACCAAACAGATAAATTTATAGCCAAGCTTCCATCAAGCTCCTGATGGCTATGTGTCAGGTGTTCCACAGATCAAGGTAGAGAACTCCAGATGGAGTAATGGACCACTTCAGTAGCTCCCAACAATAAATTTATTAACTGCAGTTGGTTTCCAGAAATTAAGGAAAGACTGCAGTTGGATTCCGGAATTGTAGGCAGCAGTTGTCAAAAAAAATTAATGGAGCTTAACACAGAGTTGATAATAAAATTTGCTTTCATATGTATTCTCCTACACTGCTAAGCTATGAGTTACTCTAAAAATTTACAGACTGGAGTTGATAATAAGATTTGCTTTCATATGTATCCTCCTACACTACTAACCTATGAGTTACTCCAAAAATTTACACTACAGAGGTATAGGTTACACCTCCAGAAATTTATTAAACAAAATAAGAGGTTATCATAATTGGTGTTGATGGGATTTGAATACCACGCCCACAATTATGAAAAATGCGGAAACCGCTCCTCCTTATTGTTATTGCTACGTTGTCATCTGAGGAACAGAAACAAGAGGCGAGGCCCACGCACTTGGCTTCGCTGATAATTCGTATTTAGTAGGCACACTTTCTAAAATACCAAGTAATAAAGTCATTCCACCAATGTTTAAAAGGTATTGTATGAAACATTATAAATATATTTAGAAATCGCTATAAAAATATTCAGTGAGACAGTGCTCACATCACATTGTAATTTAGGAGGACTGCGATAAAATTTTAAAATTCTGGTTCAATTGAAAGTTTAAAAATATATTTTTTAATGATAACATAAATATCAAATAAATACAAATTAAATATTATAATTGTTAATAATGTTAAGTGTGAAGTTAAATTTATGTAGGATTTTACAACGTTCTACACCGCCAATAGTTTCTAGAATCACATGCAGGATTCTGGATTCTTTTACACCGCCAATAGTTTCTAGATCTTTCTATACTGCCATTAGTTTATAGATCATTCCAGATCTCCATCTGAATCACATATAGGATTATAGACCCTTCTTCTGCCTCCATAAATTTGTAATTTCTCTGGCCAAGGAAAGCAATCCAAGGCTCAAGCCTGTTATGTAATGCAAAGTGATTTCTGTTCTCTATTCCGTTGTTTCTAACTAAGTAATCTTGTTGTTTCTCCATTTGTATGTCTCTGTGAATTATTCTCTCCTATTGCCATTTAAGTCTCTAGGTATCAATCTGCTGCTGTGTTATGTTTTCTCTGGTCTAACAATTGGTATCACAGCTTGGTTCAAATATCCACTGTGCAAGCCGCTTAGTGCCATCGCCTTGCTTTGGCAGCTTTTGTTAAAACGTTGGCTGTTACCTCTGGAGTTGTTGAAGGATTTTTCCAGAAAATCGGAAATACCTGCAAAGAAGAGAGTCCAGGGAAGGGATCTGTCCAGGAAATAGCCGAGGAATGTTGGAGCTAAAAGACAATTGCTGTAAGAAAAACAAGGTCGTGGATCTATGTTGAAACGTGGAGATCTGTATGTGTTGCTGGAGTTTGAAAAGTGGAGATCCGTGGAGATTGGAGTTGAAACGTAGTGTTCGTAAGTTTTTTTAACAGCAAGCTTGTGTCAAGTTTTTTCCCAAACCAACATATGTATGTGTGAAATGTGAAAAGGTTAAAACATTATATATGTTTTTATATTTATTATGAAACATATATAACTATATGTTGGAATTTTGAAAAGTATATTTTAAAAAGGAGCAACAATTTTGAAAAGGGTATTTTAAAAGGAAGAAGGTCATTATTACTAAATTTTAAAGAGTAATAATTAAAGTTTTATTTTTAAGTGGAGTTTTTTGTGTTTTTGGGCGTGAATTTGATTGAAAATGGAGACAACAGTTACAGATATGGAGAAGTTGAGCGGGGCTAATTTTGCCCTATGGAAATCACAGATGGAGGATATACTGATTTTAAAGGATCAGTATTTTCCAATTGAGGGCACAACAAAGAAACCCTAATCAATGACAAATGAAGAGTGGAATAAGCTAGATAGAAAGGTGATTGCAACAATCCGCCAATACTTAGCAAAGAATGTTTATTTCAATGTTTTTGGAGAAAAGACGGCAGAAGGATTATGGAAGAAGCTCCATGATCTATATGAGAATAACATGGCATCATACAAAGTGTTCTTGATGAAGAAGCTTTATAATTTCAAAATGAAGGAGGGTGCTTTAGTTGTTGAGCACTTGAATGCATTTAATATTACTAATCAGCTTGCCTCTGTTAAAATCATTTTAGATGATGAAATTAGAGCTATTTTGCTAATGTGTTCTATGCCAAACAGTTGGGAAAATTTAATTGTAGCTATCAACACTTCAACAACTACAGGGACACTGAAGTTTGATGATGTCAGCAGTAATTTAATGAACGAGGAGCTATGACGGAAGTCAATTGCGGATAGCCGGGGAGGAGAGGCTCTAGCTCTAGCTGATCATGGTAGGAGAATGGATCGAAGCCAGCAAGGGCGATCAAGATCGAGAGGCTGATTAAAATCAAGGAGAGGCAAGATCATCTAGTTTCATTGTGGCAAACTTGGTCACATGAAGAAAGAATTTCGATTCTGGAAGAAAGGACAAAAGGATCAGAGACCATCCAATACAAATCACAAGTCATCCAACACAAATGAAGGTGAGGCTACTATTGTAACCACAAATGGTGATGTGTTGTTTACTATTTCAGTAGAGGATGCATGTGTATATACATCTTGCAGTAGCTTTGATTGGATCCTTGACTCTGGGAAATCTCACCATCTAACCCCATGCAAAGATAGTTTTGTTTCATATAATCCTGGTGATTATGGTAGAGTGCATTTAGGGAATAATCATTTTTGCAGTATTGTTGGAGTGGGAGATGTCCAAATCAAGATGAAAGATGGACAAGATATATTGTTGAAACAGGTCAGGCATGTACCAGAAATGCGCATGAGTTTAATCTCTATGGGACGACTAGATGATGAAGGCTATTCAACAAACTTTGGAAAAGGAGGCTAGAAAATTAGCAAAGGAGCATTGGTCGTGGCCAAAGAACCCAAGACAAGAACATTATACACATTGAAGACACTGATAGGAAAATCAGATCTGGCTGCTATCACAAAAGAAGGAAATTCAACAGATTTGTGGCATAAGCGTTTGGGTCACATGAGCGAGAAGGGCTTAAAAATCCTTGTTGGTAAAAATTTATTGCCAGGTTTAAAATCCTACAATCTTGATCTTTGTGAGCATTGTATATATGGTAGACAAAGAAGGGTTTCATTCCTTAGAGGTGGCCATGATAGAAAGAAAAATTTGTTAGAATTGGTACACTCAAATGTGTTTGGGCCTGTTAACATCAAATCATTAGGAGGAGCATCATATTTTGTAACATTTATAGATGATGCATCCAGGAAGGTTTGGGCATATCCTATGAAAAATAAAAGTGAAGTGTTTGGAATATTTCAAAAATTCCATGTTGTTGTTGAAAGAGAGACTAACAGATTGTTGAAGTGTTTAAGAACAGATAATGGCGGAGAATATTGTTCAAATGCATTTAAAGAATATTGTAACAGGTTTGGCATAAAGCTTGAGAAGATTATGCCTAGTACTCCTCAACAGAATGGTGTCACAGAAAGGATGAATCACACCATTATAGAAAAGGTGCGAAGTATGTTGTCCAATTCCAGTTTGGAGAAGAATTTTTGGGCTAAAGCAGTCAGGGCCACTTGCTACCTCATAAATAGAGCTCCAACTACAGCGTTGGATGGCGGTATCCCTGAAGAAGTTTGGACTGGTAAGAATTTGAATTATTCTCACTTGAAAATCTTTGGATGTGAAGCATTCGTACATATTCCCAAAGAAAATAGAACTAAGCTAGATGATAAATCTATGAAATGCATTTTTTTGGGATATGTAGATGAAGATTTTAGTTATCGTCTATGGGATCCAATCAAACATAAAATTATTAGAAGCATGGATGTTATATTTAATGAGTCAGAAATGTTCAAGAGGACTATAGGTGAGTTGGAGGTCAAGAAGGTTATTGACAGGTTTGAAGAGCAGCAGGAAAAAATACCGCTAATACAAGAAAATGAACAGTAAATTCAAGAGCATGAAGAAAAACAAGTGGAAAATGATGAACAACAAGAAGAAGGAATCTTGCAGGAACCTTTACAGAAGATTCAACCTGATAATGCACCACCACAGTTGGTTCACAGATCTTCTAGGCCTCATAAGCCTTCACAAAGGTATCCTCCTTCAAACTATATTTTGTTGATTGATGAAGCTGAACCTAATTGTTTTCAAGAAGCTTGTAAAGTTGAGCACAGTAAAGAATGGAAGAAGAAATGAACTCTTTGCAGGAAAATAAAACTTGGGAGTTGCTAAACCTCTCAAAAGGTAGAAAGGCTCTACAAAACAAACGGGTTTACAGGATTAATCATGAAGGTGACGAAAAGAAGGAGAGGTATAAAGCAAGGTTGGTGGTGAAAGGTTTTTCCCAAAAAGAAGGTATTGACTTCACTGAAATTTTCTCACCTATTGTTAAAATGTCATCCATTAGAGTCATTCTTGGTCTAGTTGCTGCTTTAGACCTAGAATGTGAACAATTAGATGTAAAAACTGCATTCCTTCATGGTGAATTGGAGGAATAAATTTATATAGAGCAGCCAAAAGGCTTCATAGTAAAAGGAAAAGAAGGCCTTTTTGTAGGTTGAAGAAGAGTCTCTATGGGTTGAAATAGGCACCTCGACAATGGTACAAGAAATTTGATTCATTCATGTTGGAACATGGTTTTCAGAGGTTGGAAGCTGACCATTGTGTCTATATCAAGAGGTATGATCATGGAAAGTATATCATATTATTGTTATATGTGGATGACTTGTTGATTGTTGGGAATGATAAGAATAAGATCAATAGGTTGAAGAAAGATTTGGGTAGCAAATTTGCAATGAAGGATTTGGGACCAGCACAACAGATATTGGGCATGCAAATTATGCGTGACAGGAAAAACAAAAGGTTGTGGCTGTCACAAGAAAAATATATCAAGAAGGTGCTTGATAGGTTTAATATGAAGGATGCCAACCTAGTTGGTACACCCCTTGCAGCCCACTTCAAGCTGAGTACTGAATTATGTCCTAGTAATGACAAAGAGAAAGAAGAAATGAGCAAGATTCCTTATGCTTCAGCAGTTAGCAGTTTGATGTATGCCATGGTATGCACACGACCTGACATTGCATATTCAATGGGAGTAGTGAGTAGGTTCCTTGCCAATCCAGGCAAACAACATTGGCAAGTAGTAAAATGGATTTTGAGGTATCTCAAGGGTACTAGCCATTATTGTTTATGTTTTGGTCATGATGAGACTGTGCTTGAAGGATTTACAGATGCAGAAATGGCTGGAGATATGGATACCAGAAAGTCCAATAAAGATTATTTGTATACATTTGCAGGTGCAGCAGTATCTTAGGTGTCAAGGCTACAAAGAATAGTAGCCCTCTCTACAACAAAAGCAGAGTACATAGCTGTAACAGAATCTTGTAAAGAGATGTTGTGGATGCAGTGATTCCTAGGAGAGATAGGAATAACGTAGGACAAGTATGTGTTATATTGTGATAGTGAGAGTGCCATTCACTTGGCGAAAAACCCAACATTTCATTCAAAAACCAAGCACATTGACTTAAGGTACCATTGGATCTGGCATGTGTTGGAGGAATAACAGTTATCCTTGGAAAAGATCCATACAGATAGGAACCCCACTAATATGCTCACTAAGATTCTACCACAAAATAAACATGAGTTATGTAGAGGCATGGTAGGACTCGGTGTGACTTGATGAATCTTATTTGGCTTCAAGTGGCAGAATGTTAAGTGTGAAGCCAAATTCATGTAGGATTCTAGATCCTTGTACAGCACCAATAGTTTCTAAAATCACATGCAGGATTCTGGATTCTTCTACACTACCAATAGTTTCTAGATATTTCTACACCGTCATTAGTTTCTAGATCATTCCAGATCTCCATCTGAATCACATACAAGATTCTAGATCCTTCTTCTGCCTCCATAAATTTGTAATTTCTCTGGCCAAGGAAAGAAAGCCAAGGCTCAAGCCTATTATGTAATGCAAACTGATTTCTGTTCTCCAGTGATTGTTTTATCTATTCCGCTGTTTCTGACTGAGTAATCTTGTTGTTTCTCCATTTGTCTGTCTCTGAAATTATTCTTTGCTATTGCCGTCTAAGTCTCTGAGTATGAATCCACTGTGAGTTATGTATGCTTTAGTCTAACAAATAATTATACAAAATCAAATTTGGATGTGGATGTTTAATAAGCAAATGTAAGCAGATATTGATGAGAGGCTGGTGAGGCTTCAACTTCAAGGCACACTTGGCAAGCGGTTTTGTGGTGATGGACTTGTAGGCAGGTGACTACATTCAAGTAGATGAATGGATTAACCATGGAATTGTCCATGGCAATTACTATTCACAATCTGATAAAGCAAGGTATTATTCATGAGGGGGTTTTCACCGACACGTGATAGAATGAATGCTTTGTCACTGAGCCTCTCTTAGAGTCCTACCTATTTCAAATGTGTATTCTACGATTTTCAGTTTGAGGAAAAATGTTGTTGGTAGGCTCGAGAGGTAGGGAGGTGACTGCTTCGAAAGGGCATCCACAACACCCACACTCAATGGTTCAAGAAAGAATGCAAGCAAGGCTCTGATAAGGAATACCACGAGGAGGACACCCTACCTCCCTTCAAGGTATTTTTAGTTAGTCTAGGGTTAGTAAGTCAATGTTATCAATCAATTGCTTGCTTCTTGTAATAATTTGGGTTACTTTATTTATAAAGATCATTGGGTAGTTTTTTTTTTAATAGTATATTTATAATACAATATGAACGGTAAATTTTGGGTTTTGTGAAATAATGACTTTAAGGGTCATAAAGTTATTTAGTTATTATGATTGTGTATTTTTGCATATTTAATTTCCACGTAGTTTAATTTAGAAACAAAATAGGTTTTTTGAGGAAACAGGTAAAACAATTTCAAGAAAGAATATGATTTTTTGTTATTTAAAATATGAATAAATAAATACAACACTTTGAAAAACCCTCAAAGACGCAGAAATTTTATAGATTAAACAACTTAAACTTAAGTTTTTAAAAATTTATGTTAGATTTTGGTTAAAATTATACATAAAAAATCTAGTGAAGAAAACTATTTTACAGATTAAACAACTTAAACTTAGGTTTTTAAAATTTTATGTTACATTTTGGTTAAAATTATACATAAAAAATCTAGTGAAAAAAACTATTTTGTCTATAAATTAGACTTCACCTTTAGTTCCAAGAAATTTTAAAATAATAATAATAATAATTTATAAATAAATCATTACTATATTTATATTTTTATATTTAATAAAATTGATAAATAAAAAAATATTAACAAAAATACACAAATAAAAAAATAGAAAACCATATTATAGTGATTAGGCTCTATTACAATCACACTAATATAATTAATTAAATAAAAATTAATCATCTTCAAGTTCATGATTATAAAAACATTTATTCCTATAAAAATATTTACAATGAGTAAAATATAGTATAATAAAAAAACACTAAAGCTAAAACATCAACAAAATATGTAGTGTAACTGTTATTGTACATTGTTATGTTTACTTGCCTAGATTTATTTTAAATTCAAATGTACCAAGTGTTGAGAAGAATAAGTTTGGTACCTTGTACACTATTATATTTTCACCTAGATGGGGGCGGGGAATTGAACCCGCGTCTATCCAAGACTCAATGGACTATTTTTTTTTTAACTTTTATTTACAAAATATAACATTACATTACAATATATATTTTCTATACTGTGTAAAATAATAGAACATTACATCTTCTATAACTTTCAGATCTTAAAATTTAGCAAGAGCCTAGATTTTCAGAAGTAAAAAATCTACTCCTTAATCTGAGATCATAACAGGTCATTTACTCAATAAATCTACTTCTTAAACCTAGATCATAATAAGTCATATACTGAATAAGTTTTAAAGTGCAATCTCACCCAACAAAACTTACCATTAAACCACATATCACTGTATAAAACAACGCAACCTGGCGCCAAACTCGGGCACGTCGGGTTAAACAAGCAGAGGCAAATACACTAGATTGAATAATAAGCATGCTCATTTGACTCAGCGCATGCCAGAGAACCAATGGGCGCTAAACTAATACGGAAGGCTATTAATGTAATGCGGAAAATTCAGGAGGGATAACTGAAAGGATAAATTTAATATATAGATGATTAAACTGGGTTAATGGAAACTTAAAAGACTACAAGGTAGAGAGATGGAACCATGCATGTGTATCGAGAGCTGTAGTTTAGTATATATTAAGTTTTGGAAACAATTTACAACACTTCTTGACCTAATGCCCACCAATATTGTAGTGTGTGCAAAAGTTCTTTTGAGCTTCTCTTGGCTCACATGTCTTTAACCTTGGATGAAATTTTCTCTTTTCAGTCTCAATTCCATTAGACATAAACATATTCTTGATGATTACTTTCCATTCATCAAACTTATCTACATAATGGTTGGATTAAAGGAAAAAGGTGCATGGAAACACATTCCTCAACATGTTATTCAAATCAGCATTTTGTTTTCTATTATGAAAAGCATTTGAATTAACATGATAGTTATACCTCTTTTTTTTGTCCTTTGGCTTACACTTCTTGCGTGAGGAACTTACATGGAAAAAAGAACTTAGTTTTATTTCTTCTTCAACTTGTTCATATCTCTTTGGAGATGTTTTGCACTTCAAGTCCTCCTTATTCTTGAGGAACCAAGCAGGTACCAATTCTGGATGCAAATCCCAACATCTTGCCTCCTCATGTCTTCTTTTATGGCAAAGGAACACGATACCCTTGAGCTACCACTAGAAGACCATTCTTCTTTTGCAACATAGCCTAAGCCTTCATATTTAGGCCTCTCATTTTCCTCAATTGGATTTTTAATGCCTTAATGGTTCACTCGAAGGCCTCCTCCCTTGTCACCCATCTTGGTCAAGAGCTTGGATCCAATGCCTTTACTATGTTTTTCAAAGGCTGCAAATGAATTTACATCAACACTTTCATGTAAAGAAGAAGCATGTAAATGCTTACCATTTGCCTCATCTTTTGATTGACATACAAAGATGTTTTCAAACTCTCTTTTGATTCTAGATGTGTCCTCTTGGACTCTTTGTCTCTCTTCTTTCAGCTCCTTGAATTTGGGTGCTGATAAAACCTCATCCTCCACATCACGTGGACAAAAGGTACAAACTTGTCCATCTACCTTCTTTGAGGGGCTTTCTACACTAGCATTTTTCATAAGAGTTGTAGAAAAACATGAAGATTTTGGAGAAGATGGTGGTTTATCACCATTCTTGTTACCTTCTTCCCTTGGAGAACATTCTCCTCTTGGAGGTCTAGAGCTTTCACCTTGCAATTTGGTATTCCTCTCTTCATAGAGGATTTTCACTATTTCTGCAATGTCTAAGAAAGTATTTCTAAAAGCCTTCACATCCTCTGACATTCTTGTAGGATTTCCTCCTTAGGACATGCGTTGCTTGAAGCTTCTATTGCAACTTGAGGTAGGACTAGTGGTAGAGATTGTAACAATGTTTTTCTCCTTTCCAAAACCTTCTTCTCACTTGAGCTTCAAAACACAATCACTTGAAAACAACAGTGAATTCCTCTTTGCACAAAGCAAACTAGTGCTCTGATACCAAATTGGCCTGAATTTGGAATATTAGTTTTCTATGCTAAGATCCTCATCATAATACAAAAATGTGATTGAGGTTTGTACTCCAAAATAGCAAGTAAAAACATGAGCTGCTATGTGTGTTTTCTTAAGTTAATTTCATGGAAAACTTTAAATACGAGATCAAACACTGAATGGAAGCATGCATCAATCATTAATACACCAACCATTGTTAAACGAGTTCACCCCTCTTGGGCTACATCTCCTTGGATTAGCTCTAATGACATGACCCCTTCTCATTATGCTCAATGTCTAGAAAAAGAAGAGTACATAAAGTGTTAAAATGGAATGGTTAGTTTCTCCTTCAAAGAAGCAGCTTCTGCAAGCATGATCACTCCATACACATGTTAACCTACAATCAAACATGTAAAAGTTCAACAAACATATGCATCTTACACCAAGACGCCATACTCCAACTTCAAAGAGCATCAACAGTGCCACAATCCACTTGAAGTACATAAACAAGTATCTTCTCCAAAACACATATAGAGAAACGAGGAATAAAATCTACAACATTGATGTAATGGTTGTTGCAGAAATCACATGGGGGCTAGAAAACTCCTCCAAGGTCATCTCCATCTTAAAACTCCTCCATAAACTGATTCAACACTCTAGTTGACCATGGCACCCATAGACTTCAATCTGAAAATATCATATCTAAAAGTGCTCATTTGATTATGAAACCTACTCCAATGAGTCGAGAATGTTCAAAAATGGTTACCTAGCCTCTTTTTACATCCAATTTGGTCAAAAACTTGAGACGTTATGACCTCTCCTAGTTTCTCCACTATTCGCTCTACAATTTGCACAAAATCCAACATCATCCTACAAATTTTCCCCATTTTCTGCTACCAGAGCAACAAATTCACCATATTTTAGGCAAATTTGTAGGATCGTTAATTTTTCTGTCGAGGCCTTAAAACCAAAATCTTGGTCATATGGGGACTGTGCACCTAGGGGCTAGCCCCCAGCGCTGGCCCCCTCCCTTCGGTGATCACAGTCTCTGTTTGCAGGATATGTTCACTTGTGGATGCTTGGTCCGGCGGTTAGGCGGTGGCGGTGAACTTGCGGTCACAACAAACAGTTAATCGCTGGCTATTTCGGTGTTCACATGGGGGGTGGTTAAGTTCGCCTGACCCCTAACCTTAGCAGTGTTAGTATTTAACATTAACCTACATCCATATTAGGTTAAGAAACATAGTGTAAGTGTATTAGTAAGTCATTGGCCTGTGCTGTGGGAGGTCACAAGGTCGAGCCTGGCCTCTGCCCTGTTCGCCATACAAAATTTTGAATGCCATTAGGAGGACATGTGGCAGCCTTCGGCTTAGCCACGTGTCACCTCCTCATTGTCCCAAACAAAAACACATGGACCAATAGGACAATGCCAACCCAACATAATATTTGGAGAATATTCCAAGAATATTCTATTTTACACCTAGGCGGTACAGATGCCTAGTCAGCATCCGTGTCAGCCATCTGCCTATTTGACAAAGTGAACAAATCACATTTTTGGGAGCATACGGTGTCCGTTTTGCACGAAACGAGTTGCACCAGATTCAGGATGGTGAGATCTATGTGGTTTTTTAGGTTCCAAACCATTCTGACAACTTTTATTTTTTGGAATTTTTTGAGCTCCTAATCAAATTCTCTTTCAGTTTTACCTTTTATTGCAGTCTTTCAATGTTCCTTCAACTCAAAACATTCTTCCTCCATATTTCTCTTGAAGACAAACTCAATCAATCTAATTCTATTGCAAGCCTCGTTTCCTCCTCTAAAGAGTGTAACTACTTTGGTTTCTCCTCAATTCCTAAGAGAAAACGTTTGCTCTTATACCATATTGATGCAAGAAAATTCAATTTTCCTGCAAATTTGCCTTATTTAAATCACACATGTTTTTCCATGCTTGTCCCAACTATTAGTTGGGTTTTATTTCCATCACCAAGACTGATTACTCAATCTATTCCAAGTTTAGTGGATCTTCTATACTCCAATGCATACCTAAGTGTGTGTTTTCTATCACATGCATCCAATTTGGCATTTACAATGCTCACATCAGTAGGGTGGACCTCATATTCCAGAACATTCCAAATCCAATAATTTTACCACACTCTGTATAATCTTTGGACCAATTTGAATTTGCCTATCTGCATCACTTACTCTCACACTCCTATTTTTTTACCTTGATACCTCCTTCTCCTTACACAAACCTGCCTTCAAGTTCTCTACAATCTCTTTGCGGCAAATGATTTCTCCAATTTCGGAATGTCATTCCTTCATAGCAACTTCCATCTCATCTGATACGAGCTTGCAATTGATGAATTGATCTGCATGAAGTTGAAAGCTCAACAGCCTCCGAACTGCCATAATTGGATCAGAGAAGTATGCAAATCCAAGGAAAGAATTCGTATTACATACGATTCATCCAACCATATCAGAGTCTCCCAAAGGTTGATGTATGGTAGTTCACCAAGGGCGTAGCTCATATAGTATTGCACTTCCCAGAGTCATGGTCAATCACTCATACACCCTCGAATCTTGTGTGATTGAGTGGTTTGTTTCCACATTGTCCTAAGCAATTTAACAATTTGTTATTAATTATTACATTCATAACTAAAGGAATAATCGGTGTTGAAAACCATGGCCATAAAATCCCAAGTTGGTTTCACATTCACTACGCAAATGGGCAACACGTTTTACTTCCTTTAACCGTGTCAACACGCATATTCACTACGCAAATGCATGCATTGACCTTACTATACATCAATTTGTAAGAACATATATCAAACATAATGCATTACAGTAAAACTCTTTGATTAAACTAGTTTTGTTTATACATATTCTTAGACACATTCCTTCTCTCTATGGTCTGATTTCACATTAATTTGGCCATTAGTTCTAATTTCTCTTAGGCTTATAATAAACAAAATTAAAAACACAATAGATTTTCCTACATCCTAAAAGCGCTCCAACAATTTCTAAGATATATAAGCTTTTGGTCAACTTACTAAATACTCTTAGGATTATGTGAAGATTTTTCATCTATAATCTCTCATGATTTATTTCCTAAATCTCCCATGCCTTAAAAGGCATATTTTTTTCTTAAGAATATTATCTACTCAATGTTATCTCTATCAATAGCTCTTTTAGAAATAAAGAAATTAAAATTATTTGCAATAACGAAAGAAAATTCATTTTCCATGTAGAAACCCAATTTGGAGCTTTGCCTCCAAAATGCTTGATGGCATTGAAGCTCTAATGCTCCTGCATCACAAGCAGTGGTCGATGAATTTGCTGATATGAGTTGTGTCAATTAGAGAGTATAGCTTTGAAGGTGAATTTATGAGGTGTCGATTCAAAGGATCCCCCCCCCCCCCCTCCCCCTCTTGTTCTAGAGTCTCCTAAAACAACATTCTTGAAGGAGGGGTTTGCTTCATCCTCCCCCCTCCCCACCAAAAAACTCCTACCATGGTTTCTTAGAGTGAAAGCTACACAGTGGAAGTGAAGAGGACCTAAAAGAAGATTGAGGCAACGTTTGCATGAGTTGCAATTGAAAACCCTAGTTTTATTTATTGAATTTGCTAAAAAATAAATAAATTTAAATGTGATTTTAAAAATAAATTTGAAGAATTTGATTTCCTTACATATTTTGTAAGTTCAAATTTAAAATGAGCTTACATTAATTAATTATTGTACATACATAAATCATCTTAGCTTAATCATTCTATATTTTTGTTTTTCTTGGATATATATTTTTTATAAGTTTGATTAAAAATTGTTGGAATTGCAAATTTAAGTTATAAAAGTTGTACAAATTGAGTGTCATTGCAGTTTTTCATGGATTTGAATAGTTTAAAATTGTATTTTAAATAACAATTTTTTTTCCTAAAATTGTATAGCTAGATTTTTTCAAAAAAACCAATAACATAAAACAATTAGACTTCTCTATAAAAAAAAAATAGTGTTGCAAATCAATTTAATCCCTACCACTCATGTTAGAAATTATGTTTTAGGAAAAGATGCATACAATTTGGTTGCATCCAAATATACTTATAATCATTTTATGGGTCTGCTAAATTCAAGCTTGAGCTATAAATGATAAGAATTTAGCAGAGTCGGGGAAATGGATATTCCGAGACGAATTTAAATATGAAATGTGTCAATCATGGTGTAGAAAGTTTTTAATAGATTATATTCCCAATCCACCCTGTGCATCATATGGTCCTATGCATGGTGATGACACTCAGTCTTGTGAATGACACCTATGAAAGGGCACAACAAGATGTAGGGAGTTAATAATGCTAGTTTTCACTATCCTCCTTTCTGGGGTATTGTTGGGCCTCCAAAATGTCATCCACTTTACCCACATTTCCATCATTTTACCCTCATTCTGTAACTCTATAGCCCCATAACCTTACATTAAGTAACCATTTTCATAATCATATGGGTTTATCATTATTATTTTCCAAGTCATTTATTTTAAGTATTAGAAGTGAATTTATGATTAAATATTAGGAAATTAACATGTTTTCATATATATCTAAAATTGTTCTGAGTTTTGTGATATTGTAGGCCTAGTTGGAGATTCTAGAAGGGTCCTATTTGCCCACCCACCACAAATTCGAATTTCAAATTCCAACTCATGAATATTTGTGGAATAATTGTAGAAGATGTGGATCATTAACTATGCACATTCAAAGGAGAAGAATCATGGATGAGAGGATTTCGAGAGGATTTGTATCTTATATTTTTAAGAAATTTGTTGTAACCACAAAAGATAAATGTGGGTTTATGAGAGATATAAGGATCTATATTTATTGAATAGTTATCCTCAATTTTTGTATAAATATGAGTGCGAGGTTACTAAATAGTTGTTAGTTGTTGGCTAGTTATGTTGTTAGTGTTGGTTGCCAAGTTAGTAGCTAGTTTCTAGTTGCTAGTTGGAGGTTCCAAGTTCCGTCTAAGATGTGATTTGTAAAGCGATGATAGATAATTCTTGTATTATCTTGTAACTCATTTTATGAAATACATACTGCTACTTTGATCTCCAAGATGTGATAGTTGTTTAGTGTGCTTGTTGAGAAATGGAGGACCCCATCAACCACAATTTGCACACCTTTGTACATATTGGAAACATAGTGTAGTTATGTTATTTTATTTATTTTCAGCAAGTATGTTTTCATTTTATGCAAGTGAGATTTTCCTTTGAGAAAGTGTGATTTCATTTTAGCAAGTGTGAGTGTAATTTTAATTCGAGCAAGTGTGAATGTGATTTCAATTCTACAAATGTAATTTTCATTTATGCAAGTGTGATGTGGTTTCAATTCTGCAAATGTGATTTCATTTATGCAAGTTTGGTGTGATTTCATTTATGAAAATGTGATTTTCATTTTCAAGCAAGTGTGATTTCCTCTATGGAAGTGTGATTTCAATTTCTTTATGTTTGGAATTAGATTGGATTGATTTAATTAGCTTTGTAATTAGTTTCAATTACATTAGATTAATCTATTCTGATAAATAACCACCTAGTACATATAATACAGGTATACCTCATCAGTCTACAAACCCTAGGTTGATAATTAATGGCAGGGATTTAACTCACAATTAAATCACCCAACATTTTAGCGTCGTTGCCAGGGAGGTATACATAGGTTTTTATTTTGAAAGTTTAGATAACTCATTATAGTTGCATTCATTCTTAAATGCATGGTTAAAATCACATTAAAATCATTATGCATATTTAATAATAATAATAAAAATTCAGAACTTTGTATTAATCTGTGTGCACAACAGGAATTATCAACCAGTTTGAGTAATTCATAGACAATTAAGAATTTGAAGAATGTTCTTCCAAGAACTTTATCGTATCTTAGCAACAACTGGGATATCTACCTCTCGGGAAGAGTATATCTTAACTGCATGCAGAAACTTGTCTATCTCTCCACCTCCACAAGAAGATCTGCAAGTTTATTTTGATTCCTTTTATTAATTTATTGAAGAGATTAAAGAATCATGCAATACTTTTGATGGGGAGCAACTGATAGAATCTAAGATTGGGTAATGCATAATAAAGGAGGATATTCAATGTGACCTGAACCAAGAAATGAATCAAGAATGTCATGGCCTTATTGAAAGATGGTTCCAATCAAGGATCAAGTCACATCACTCTTTCATTATTCATTACTTCTTGATTGCATTATCCAAACAACTGGTCTTTCATGCTTTGATGTATTTTAATGCATATTTTTCAAAACTAAGCATGAATATATTTTTACTCCTGTTACGTACATGGAAATATGCATATACTTGAAACAAATTTTCTATTTCTAGTAGAGTAGAGTAGGATAGAATCAATGAATAAAACCAAGTTTGGTGATGTTTTTTTTTTTTTTAAGTTTTTAAGTTAGATTTCATTTTATTTGCAATTTTATTTATTGGTGGTGCAGTAAGAGCCATCCAACTCACTAATCAATTGCAGGAAGATGTATAAAGAGAAGGAATATTTGAGAAGAAGGAGAACAAATAGAGTTTTGAGAGCCACAATTTGAAGTTAGAGATCAAATCCTTTCATTTTGTCTTTTAAATTTCACATTCCAAATGAATAAAGAGTTTCAATATTTTTGAGTATGCTCTCTTCTTGCGCTCTCTATGATCTGGAAGATCAAAAAAGAAAATTGAATAAAGTTAGTTTTAAAATTTTGCAATAAAAATTGGATAAGAGATCTAAATTCATACTCAAAAGTATAATTATAGGATTTTATAAAGCTCAAACAACAAAACTAATGTCTCCAATGGATCCAACATTGTCGAAAACCCCTGTTTTGACTCTTTTTGCACCTCATTTGGCCAAAAATTGAGTAAAATATCACTATTTCAATTTTCTGCCCAATTCTGTTGTTAATAATCCTATAATTCGATCTAAACCCAGCCTATGCGCCCCGAACGTGGAAACAACGCGCAAACCTAGCCTATATTCCCGATTTGCGGTCAAATTTGTAGGATGGTTAAAATCCACATTTAGCCCCTAGATCCAAATATTATGGTCACCTGGCACCACACGAAAACGTTAGGTACCGAAAATCAGGGGCTCAAGGGTTAATGGATTTCCACGCCCTTTTCCTCTACGGGTGTGGTCATATGTGGGTCGTATGACCTGGGGCTAGCCCCAATTCTTCTATCGCGCCCTTAATTTAGTGTTGGTTCACTTGGTGGCTTGGGACTATGACTGTGGGTCAGGCTAAGGTCTAGCCCTTGGCCCCTGCCCATGGTTCTATGGTGCTGGAGTGGCCAGGGGTTAGGCCTTAGCCGAGCCCCTTTCTCCAATGGTACACACATTCAACTTTAAATGGGCATTTGATCCTATTGTTAACAAGAGACACCGAATAGGCGAATTGGTAAAGAGATTTGTTGGTAGAAATTAGGTCTTGATTTCGATTCTGGTGGAGGTCATTCGGCCTCACACGCAAAATTTAGTCCACCATGTCACACGGAATGAGTCGTTCTTGTAGACAAGACCGACCTCCCTAGTATCTAATGATATCTAGCGACAAGCAAACCAATCAAATTCTATCTTTCTCCAAATATGCAATTTATAAATAAAGGCAAACAAGTGTTTTAGGCCTACCTTGGGTCCAATGCAAGTTTGTGGAAGCCTCGCTCCGTTGATCCAAATGATCTCCCTTGTAGAGAATCTGCAAACACAAACAAGCACACAAATTAAATAGCACCTGAAAAGCCAATATAATAAAGCATACTTATCATGATGATCAAGGAATTCATGAAACAAATCACATAAGACAATTTGTTGAGAAAAATGAATCTGATTGTATTAATTTAAATCAAAGAAGAACTTTACAACCTGTGCCTTGATGCTGTACAAGTTCCTCCCAGGGTCCAGCAAGAAGTCTCCTCTACTTTGACAAGTTTCACTCTCTTCGCAATGAAGCCAAAAGGTATGTGATCTCTCCTCTCAAGCTTAACTAGGAAGTCCCAATTCCACCAGCATTTATCCTCAAAAATGTTCAGCTTCTAACCTCTCTAGCAACCAGCCCAATGCCTTAATTTATAGTGCAATGGAGGGAAGTTACTAGGTCCTCCTTCAAAGGGATAAAGCCCTCCTTCAAAGGGATAATCTCCTCTCATCAAGGGATTAGCTCCTTCACTTTTGGGATGCATGAACCACCTAGGAGCGAACCATCCACGTCAAGATTCCTTCTAGAATCATCTAGAATTAACCCAAAGTGAGTTTTTAAGAATAAACTTGCGCCTTTTTGACTTTCACATGGGTCCACACCCACTCCTTTAGAGACAAAGCGAGCAGGTCCGTAGGTAACATGAAAAAGGGGTGCGGGACCGCAGGCAACAGTGAGAGAAAGTGCGGAACCAGAGCTTTATTGATTTTTAAGGTCTTTCTCTCATTTTCAAAGCTTGACATGAAGAGCTGAGGTTTGAGACTTGCTTAGGAGGATAGTGTAAATGACGATAGACCCATACTGACTGCAAATAGTCATGGTGACAATATTTTGTGTAACAGATTGCCCCCTAAAGTGTGAAGTTTGTAGTAGATGAGGATTTCATTTATCATCTAGGAAGAGTGAAGTACTTTATCATTTCGAGGATCATCTTGTGGAGAGCCCGGTTTGAACCTATAAAAACATTCAATGAAAAATATATATATGAGATCATATCATCGCTGAGCTAGGCATTCCCATACTCAGATCAAAACTGACTAGAAAACTAACTACTGCTCTGATATAGGAATGATCTTGTAATACATCACAAGTATAGACACATGTAGACACAGTATGGACGCAGCCATCTGTTTATGAATAGTCTACTATATAATGAATACAAAATTCCTCGCAGCCTGGATGGTGGAACTAGATCCAGGGTCTTGATTTCTACTTCCTGAAATAGTACGATTCTAACCATGTGAATGAATGTGTTGAAGTTGAACATGGTAGAAACCACTTGATTACCAGTCAATGATGTAAACTGTTAACAAGTGTGAGAGAAACCACCAGTAATGTCAATGGCTCTCAAAGTACTCAGTACAATCCATGAGATGTGAATAGATGTGTTGATGTTGAACATGTCACGGAATCCTTTGATCGAAGGTCAATGATGCAACCTGTCGTCGAAGGCGAGAAACCTGCCATTGAGGCATGCAAATTCCAAGGTACTAACGATTTCTAGATCATCTTTCTAGATAATGAGCTGAAGTCAGTAGAAAGCGATCCGTCGTAGGCAAGCCCACAACACGAAATCATAGATCAATTTTGAAGAAATTTAGTTGCAAGGACTGACTCAGGGATGGTCAAGATGGATGACAGATATTTTGCAAATGAATGGCTTATTTACACTGACCTCTTGAACACATAACGACACAGCAGATGGTTTGGTGACAATTGACCCAAAGTTAATACCCAGAAACCGACTGAAGACTTTCAATATGGTTTGATCAATTGTTTAGGCAAAGGATTTCCCAAGCCAGGTGAATAAAAGTTTCGTGTTCAAGAGTGGTTACAAAGTATGACAAACAGGCTCACTTTTCTCTCTTTTCCCCCACCATTTCTGGCAAGTACCTCTTTATTTTTGACAAGCTTGAGGAGGATAACATTTGCTTGATTATGAGTTCATCCTTCGGATGAGTCCAACTTAGTTTAAATTTGAACCCTAAGAAGGAGTGGTCCATTATTGTTTGTAATTGAACAGGTCCTTTACTGTTAAATTTTAACAAGTCCAATATAGGAAAAACTCGGTGTTTTCAATTTTAGAGAGTCTGAAAAAACTTAAGAAGACTCCATGGTTGTCCTTTTTCGTAAATTTGTGTCTCCCAAGCCCGAAAAAGTATAAAATAATACTTGAGAGAACCGCTTGATCATTAATACCAAGGAGTACTTTTCATAATTAGTGCCTCTGATCTGAAAAAGTAAAAAAGCGATCAATGACACGTCGTTTTATAACCAATATCGAATTTGAAAAGACAAAAATCCGGCAATATTTTCATGTTTTTACGGTCAGAAAAAGAGTTGTAAGTGGACCGTCTTTTTAGTTCCATTTTAATGAGCTTAAAAAGAAAAACTCGGCGATCTTTTCATGTTTTAGGAGTCAGAAAAGAGCTTAAAGGTGACTCTAATGTTTTTTGTCGAAAATGACCGATTTCGCCTGAAAAATCCGTTATCCTGAACAAAAAACTCAAACATTACTCATACTTGTTTAAAATGGATAAAATTGCTTCAAAAGTTACCTCTTTAAAGTGAAACATAAACAAATTAAAAACTCATTTATTCAAAAAACTTATAAAAAGGGCTTTTGTAAATTCATTTTTACCATTTGACTTCAGAGTGAGAAAAGAGAGCTTTTGGTCAGAAAGTGAAGATTGCAGAAAATCCGTCCGTTGGAATCAAAGACTGTCTCCTCCAGGTAATCTACACTATTCTAATCTTTCATTTCATCCATTTCAAAGTTGTTTTTAGGCTTTGACTTCATTTTTTAAGGGATTTTTAGGTTAGAAACCCGTGCGCGGTGGTCCGCAGGCATAGCACAGGTAACCTGCGGACCCCAACTTTTTCGTAAAGGGAAAAAAGTCAGGGGTCCGCACCTACCGTGAAGGCAAAGTGTGGACCCACGCACTGTCTCTAACAGAGAGGGTGCGGTCCCCACAACAAGGGTTTTTAAACCTAAATTTCTCAAATTTCACCCAAAAATTTTGCTTTTAGATATTCTAATTCGCCTTTTTGTTGAATGTAGAGTATACATCATGCTTGATTGGTGAGAATGGGAGCACGAGGATGTAGATCTCGCCGCAATAAATCATCAACCTTCAATTGATGCATTGAAGGCATGCAACTTATACAAATTCTGGGCCACACCTGGCATGAGGGCCCAGGTGGACTTTTTGCAGTGGCTGGTAGACAGGTGGAACATACAGGACCGGTGCTTCTTCATTGGTGGTCACCAGCTCGAAATGGAGCAGGCAGACATTTACTTTTTGACTGGTTTGCCTAAGAGAGGTGAACACTTGACTCTATTTGGGACTAGGCCAGGTGGCCAGTCTGTCGATAGCCTCCGGCTAGAGTTTTGCAACGACCAGACTAAAGACAAAGGGATAGATATCAAAACCATATCCCTTCCTGAACTGAAAGTGATTACGTTTACTGTTACCAGGCTCTGTGGAAGCGCAACACTACATATAGCCACTGGATCCCAAATGCGGATGGCAGTAGACTGCTTTCGAGGCACCATCTTCAACTAGTGTGATGCTGTGTTGGCTAATATAAAAGGCCAACTGACTAGGGCAAAGAACGGACAACTGAAGACCTTTGGATATGGTGCTTTAGTCGTGAGCTTTGGTCTGGAGAGGGTCCCAATGTTGGTCCCACAACATGTCACTGTTGGAGTTGGACTTCCTCAAGAGCCCAAACTGATGCGATGGGTTGCAGTTATGGCCCGTCATCCTGAGGAGGGGACAAAAGTCGTTCGATTCACTCCTGAGTATTTCCATTGGTTAGAGAACCAAGTTTTTACTATTCAGGACTTTCCTTATGCTGGGATAGATTTTCGTGGTGACCCAGACATGGTTCTTCCACCAGCAGAGCAATGGGATGACTCAGGTAAAATCATTTTCAACATTTTATAATTTAATTTTTTTTTGTTTTTTTCTCGTCCCAAAATTGATAGTAAAAGTTTTAAATGTAGATGTAGGTCCACGGCGACCAGCCACTCTTCGGCCCTATGAGAGGAAACAACCAGCTACAGCAGCACCAGCCCCACAGGACGAATCCACAGAGACCTTGGCCGAATTGGAGAGCCATCTGGAGCGTTTGACAGTAGACATTCTAGAGACTAGCATAGATGACATTCCTCTTAGGCTACAGCGCTATGTGATTGGGGTCCCAGGGCCTTTCAGGAGGTTCTTTTGTAAGGTGGCCCGTACAGTGGTTTCTTATCGTGATCATCACCAGTGATAGGATGATCGCCTGTTGTAGACACATATGACATTTTTTGCTTTTTGTACTATCATTTTTGCCAATCATAAGGTGTTTTTCAACCTATGATCGAAGACGATGTATATTTGACACACTCCTATGTTATACTATATCACTATTACCAGCTTATCTTGTAAAACATGTTATGGAATGTTTTTAAATTTACTTGTATGATTATTGCAAATGTCTAATTAACATTCGAGAAGCAATTGCATCTGCTAATGTATTTAAATATCTTGGAATATGCTGATATTCAATATAGTCAAATTCACGTTCCAAGAGACGAACTCTCAAAAATAATCTCAATAACACTGGATTTCTAATGGCATATACTCTATTAAGTTGTAATACAATGAGTTCAGAATCTAACCTCACTATCAAAATCCGAATCCCAAATGAAATAGATTCAGATAATAGCTCAATCACTGCACTATACTCGGAAATGTTGTTTTTTGTTTGACCGAGGCTTACCCCATGCATAGATACCAACTCGTCAGAGGGTGAATAGATAACCCAAGCTGTGGAAGAAATGTTCTGTGTATTACGACAAGCACTATCAGAAAAACCAATGTATGTTTGGAGAGGCGTCGACATCTGCAATATCAAGAGTAAAATCAAGATAAGCAGGAATAATGACAAAAAGCACTCTCTAAGCTAAGCACACTTTTTAATCTAAGACACACCAGCTAGAAAGAAAACTAAACCTAACTAAAAATCTCCACACCCAAATTTAAGCATAATACCTCTTCAGGTAAAGACCATTTCTGGGTTTACCTAAAGAGACCCCGTCAAAGTCTACCAATTCATAGGCCCCTTTTGCTAGCTTTCGCTTAACAACATAAGGACCATGCCACATGGGTACGAATTTTCCAGCGCCTAATTTATCATTTGCTTGATCGTACAATAAGACTAGGTCTCCTTCCGAAAAAATTTGAGGGGTAACATTTCGATCATACTGAGCTTTAATACGTTTGGCATGAGTTTCGATCGCTAATGCAGCATCACGTCGATTCTCATCTAGCTGAGCCAAGTATAACAAACGTTTTTCCTCTTTGGAAGTGGCTGGAAGTAATTCGATGGCCATTTTCAATGACGGGATTTCGCATTCAATGGGTAACACAGCTTCCAGACCATAAACTAGTTGGAAAGGAGTGAAACCGGTTGATGTTTTTACTGAGGTTCGATACGCCCAAAGCGTTGAAAATAGCATGTTATGCCAATTTGACCTATGAATCCCAATGATTCGCCGGATCATGATGACTAGAACTTTGTTGATGGCTTTAACCAGACCATTAGCCTGTGGATAATATGGAGTTGAACTGTCATGATGCAAGCCAAGTTGGTCTGTAAGTTTAGTCATCATAATGTTTTGAAAATGACGCCCATGATTAGTGATAATCGCTTGTGGAACACCAAACCTAGCAATTATATGATTGAACACGAAAATCGCAACAGTTTTGCCGTCTGCCTCAAATGTAGGCATCGCCTCGGCCCACTTGGTAAAATAATCTACCGCAAGGATGATATACGCATGCCCCCTGGCCGAGTGAGGGTTACATGTAATAAAATCGATACCCCATTTTGCAAAAGGACCGATGGCAATTATAGGGTGGAGAGGAGCAGGTGGAGCGCGCATCTTTCGATAAAAAATTTGGCAGTTGTGGCATTTTTAGACTGCGTTAATACAATCTTTAAACAAAGACGACTAGAAATAGCCAGCGCGCAATATTTTTTGGGCTGTGGAAAACCCAGACATATGACCGCCACACGCTCCAGAGTGACAATCATTTAGGACCCTTTCAGCTTCCTCATGAGTTAAACAACGTCGAAAAACAGAGTCTGCCCCACGGCGATAAAGTGTATCTCCAATAATTTTGAATTGTTGGGACTGGAAATGTATTTTTTGACGTGCTGACCTTGAAATTTCTGGCCGAAAGGATTGGGTTTGGAGATAAACTATGATATCCCCATACCATGGATCTAAAGTGCTAATTAGAAACAAGGATTTGTCCGCAATGGGCTCCTCCGCCACAGTTTTCGTGTCAGCACGCGGGAAGTCACACATCAACTCCACAAAAACTAAAGATTTCTTCAACTTAGACTTTTCAAATTCCAAGTCGAACTCCTGCAGGATCACAATCCATTTGGAGTACTTGCCCCCTAGCAATTGTTTGGTCAAAATATAGATCATAGGGTTGTAATAAAAAATTACTGTAGTCTTGTGTAGTAAAATGTAATGACGAAAACGTTGGACATCTTGAACAGCTGCCAATTCCAATTTCTCCACATGTGAATATTTTATCTCAGTTGGATTTAAAGTGCGACTAAGGTAATATATCACATGTTCAGTACCGAATTTATCTTCCTGAACTAACACCATTCCAATGGTGGAATGCGAGGCGACGAGATACAAGAAGTAGTCCTGGTTGTAGTTGGGAGGTTGCAATAACGGTGCATGGGTCAACGCATGTTTTAGTGCATCAAAAGATTTGTCAGCTATCTCATCCCAAAAGAATGGAGTATTCTGTTTCAACAACCGGGTAAAACCCTTTGTGATCTCGGCGTAGTTAGGAATGAATTGATGTAAAAAGTTTGCTTTCCCCTGTAAACTTTGGAGTTGACGAAGACTCGAAGGAGGAGGCAATTTGACAATAGCTTCAACCTTTGAGGGATCAACGCGGATGCCAGCTTTCGAAACAACAAACCCCAGTAACCGACCCATTTCTATACAGAAAACACACTTGTGTGGATTCAACCTAATTTGATAATGCCTACACCTCATAAAGATTGCTCGTAAATGGATGAGATGATCAGCTCGATGTAATGAATGAGCAGGTAAATCATCGAGATAGGATTGCACAATGTGCTTGATGTCATGAAACGCGTAAGACATGGCTCTTTGAAAAGTTGCCCCGGCGTTCTTGAGCCCAAAAGGTAATTTGCAATAAGCAAATGTCCCCCATGGACAAATGAAAGCCATTTTTGGTTGATCAGCAGGTAGAATATTGATTTGGTTGTATCCGGAAAAACCATCCATGAAGGAGAATATTTCACTTCCGACAAAATCATTAATGATTTGATCAATATAGGGAGTTGGGTAATTGTCTTTTGGACAGGCTCGATTAATGTCCCTATAGTTGATACATATTCTTATTGTCCCTTGCTTTTTGTTAACGGGAACAATATTTGATACCCAATCTGTTAACGGAATCGGATAAACGAAACCTGCTTTGAGTAATTTTTCAACTTTTGCTTTAATGGCAGCAACTTTTCGCGGCAATGGAGGGAAGTTACTAGGTCCTCCTTCAAAGGGATGAAGCCCTCCTTCAAACGGATAAGCTCCTCTCATCAAGGGATTAGCTCCTTCACTTTTGGGATGCATGAACCACCTAGGAGCGAACCATCCACGTCAAGATTCCTTCTAGAATCATCTAGAATTAACCCAAAGTGAGTTTTTAAGAATAAACTTGCGCCTTTTTGACTTTCACAGGGGTCCGCACCCACTCCTTTAGAGACAGAGCGGGCAGGTTCGCAGGTAACATGAACAAGGGGTGTGGGACCATAGGCAATAGTGAGAGAAAGTGTGGAACCAGAGCTTTATTGATTTTTAAGGTCTTTCTCTCATTTTCAAAGCTTGACATGAAGCGATGAGGTTTGAGACTTGCTTAGGAGGACAATATGAACGATGATAGACCCATACTAACTGCAAATATTCATGGTGACAATATTTTGTGTAACACACCATGAGGAGCCCACATGGCAACCAATGGTTGGCCCACGTGGCACTCCCTTATTGGGCCACCACAGAAAATCGTAACCAATGAAAATTTGCCACATGTAACCAATCAACTTATGTCAAGTGTCAACCACTCATTGGCCCATGAAGGTCCAATCATTTTTCCAAGTCATGACCCAGTCAACATACGGACTGCTGATTAGGCATTCTTGCAACTCAAAATTCATTTTTTTAGTTGTTTCCCAAAATGAACAGAATGCAATTCCGGGAGCATCTAAAGTCGTATTTCAGTGAAATGAGTTGCGTTGGATTAATAGAGACAAGATCTACGCTTTGGTGCTGGTTTCAAGCTAATCCAAGAATTTTGAATTTTGAGCATTTTCTTGGTCCACGGGATCATGGACAAGGGTGGAGCACTTGAGAAAAATAACTAACGCATTTACAGACTTAGAATTTCATAAAAACCTACAAATATTAAAAATGCAACTGTGATAAATGATAAACCACCATCTGAGTCCAAATGCAAGTTATAAAAGCGGCAAGGCAGTGCAACGATTCAGATTTTTGGTAGCTGCAGAATCGATAGAATTCAGTAGCTTATGTAAATTTGGTTTGTGGTCCCTTGATAAAGCATTAAGTGTATGGGGAAGAGGTCTCAAGCTCAAAATTGGTTAGAAACATAATGAAGAAGTCACCAACAAAACAATAACAGGTGATCCATGGTACTGCTTTCCAATCAGGTAAAAATGCATTTAATTTTTCGTCCTTGAATTTGTTTTATTAATACTATTTCTAAGTTTTTTTGTGTATATAGCAAAAGAAGAGAGATCGATCATCTCTCTCTTGATAGTCTTACATTTTATTGCAGAAATTGCTAAGTTTTGGCAGGTTCTAGGACGATGAAAGAAGATCACTATATGCACAAGTACCTTTTAAAGAACAAGTTTCTTTCAGAAGAGCATCACCATTCAATGTCAAATCAGATATATTACACCATTGCTACTAAATAGATACCAATTTTACCATTGTTTTAAGCCTACATTCGATCCATAAATTTTCATCTCCGTACTACCAAAAACTCATTTCCCTTTGCAATCTTCATACTTTCTTGCCTCATTTTCACTCACCCTTAACTCAAAAATAAAGTCATTCAACTCCCTTACAAAGTTGAGTCACCCCATTTTTGCTTTTACTTTCTGTCAAATAAACTTTTCTTCAATCCAAATTTTCCATCTATAGTCCTTCAAATTATTATTTCATACTAGCTTTAGACGATGGAGGATTCACTAAGGCCTCCCTTCTAACAAGTTTCGACCCATCGACTCTCACACATCATCTGGGATCAAGACTAGATATCTTTCAAGTACCTTGAGGCTTGAATGCCTTAATGACATGTTCTCTCACCAATAAACATTAGGAATACATCAATGTCCCATGTTTGTCGGATCTTCTAGGTGATTCGACTACGACATATCTATTCGTACCTAGTAAAATGTACTTAGGCATCTTGACTCTCATTGACATCAATAGTGAGTAGTCTCATGTTGGTTAATGGCATTCATTAATAGCCAGTAATCCAACATTTTTTTCCTATGTTCGACATCGACACATCTATTCTCATAGATAATAATTATTCCACTGAGTGGGAACGAATGAAAACTATATGATTTCAGTTGTTTGCAACAGGACTCAATTCAGAATTGAGCAGCCATAGCAATAAAGATTCCAATCTCATCCTCAATTCATACAACCAACAGAAAGAATAAGCAAGATCAAATTCTTCTACTTCATATTCCATGATCTAGTAGCAACAACTGCATTCTTCTATACACATAGCTTGTCCACTTTTCAAGTAAGTGAAGGTATGCTATTTTCTAATCTTTAATCGTGTAATTCCTTAAATGCTAAAATTGTGATTTTGGAAAATACCTCACTTCATTTATATTCCCTTTCTCATTTGCCAAAAACTAAAAACACCTTTAGTTGGGGGAAAGGGATATTCACATTTCATGTTACATGTCACATTTCATTTCATCCTAACCAACATAATTTTCCAATCAACTATTATTGCATTTTGATTCCAAAAGTTTATATGTTTTGTAATGATCAATTGATGAGCACATTAGATGGCTGATAGTCACTATGGGATTTAAAAAAGAATTCTAAATGTTTTCAAATATTTTGATGCAAAAAAATAACAAAAATATTGTTACACAAGAACCGATACTCATAAAATTTTGGTTGTCACACAAGAACCAACCATAAAAAATATATATGTTGCAATCAAATATCTTTCAAAGTACACTTTGCAAAAAGAATAAAATTGTCAAATGATATGATTATGCAAAAGTTAAAAGAGAATCAATACAAAGCCAAAATTCATATAGAAGCAAAACATTTCAAGAATATCAACTTATGATTAAGGGAATCAATGCAATAGTTGCATGAGGACATGCAACATCTTCAGTTGGGGGGTATGTTGGGCCTCCAAAACGTCATCCACTTTTACCCACATTTCCATCATTTTACCCTCATTCCATAAATCTATAGCTCCATAAACTTACATTAAGTAACCCTTTTCATAATTATATGAGTTTATCATTATTATTTTCCAAGTCATTTATTTTAAGTATTATAAGTGAATTTATGATTAAATATTAGGAAATTAACATGTTTTCATATATCTAAAAGTGTTATGAGTTTTGTGATATTGTAGGCCTACTTGGAGATTCTAGAAGGGTCCTATTTGGCCACCCAACCACAAATTCGAATTTCAAATTCCAACTCATCAAGATTTGTGGAATAATTGTAGAAGATGTGGATCATTAACTATGCACATTCAAAGGAGGAATCATGGATGAGAGAATTTTGAGAGAATTTCTATCTTATACTTTTAGGATATTGGTTGTAACCACAAGAGATACATCTGGATTTAGGAGAGATCTAAGGATCTATACTTATTGAATATTTATCCTCAATTTTTGTATAAATAGGAGTGCATCCTTCATACAAGAGGTTACTAATTAGTTGTTATTTGTTGGCTAGTTAGGTTGTTAGTGTTGGTTGTCAAGTTAGTAGCTAGTTGCTAGTTGCTAGTTGGAGGTTCCAAGCTCCATCCAAGATGTGATTTGCAATGTGATGATAGAGAATTCTTGTATTATCCTGTAATTCATTTTATGAAATACATGATGCTACTTTGATGTCCAAGATGTGATAGTTGTTCAGTGTGCTTGCTGAGGAATGGAGGGCCCCCATCAACCACAATTTTCACACCTTTGTACATATTGGTAACATAGTGTAGTTATCTTATTTCATTTATTTTCAGCAAGTGTATTTTCATTTTATGCAAGTGAGCTTTTCCTTTCAACAAGTGTGATTTCACTTCAATAGGTGTGAGTGTGATTTCAATTCTACAAGTGTGATTTTCATTTTCGCAAGTGTGATTTCCTTTATGCAAGTATGATTTCAATTTCTTTATGTTTGGAATTAGATCAGATTGATTTAATTATCTTTGTAATTAGTTTCAATTACATTAGATTAATCTATTATAGTAAATAACCACCTAGTACATATAGTACAGGTATACCTCATCAGTCTACGAACCCCGGGTTGACAATTAATGACAAGGATTTAACTCACAATTAAATCACCCAACAAGTATCATCGTTATTAATATGAATCTTAGTAGTTATTGAGTTAGGATGGAATGATATGCACACACTTGTGAGAAAATAGTTGAAAATAATGGAGAATATTTTATTATTGGAGAGAGTTTATTTCTCAGTGGTACGAGTGTCCTAGGTTAGGATTAGTTCCTATTTTCTAGGGGTTAGTTATAATCTCCTTAAATTGATGTAAACTTGTATATTTATGATTTTATGATTAATTGAATAGAGAGTTCTCTGTTTAGGTGGTCTCCAAGTGCAGCTTGCTCACATGTGAGCTGCTAGTTTCAGATTATAAGTTTAAGCTCCCAATTTTTTAACATGATATCAGATTTGGTGAGCCTTAGTGGCTGAATTGAGAGCCTTAGTGGTTGAAGTGCCTTAGTGGCAACAATGGAGCCTTAGTGGCTGCAGTGGAGCCTTAGTGGTAGTTGTGGAGCCTCAATGGTTGGAGAGCCTTAGTGGCAGCAATGGAGCATTGGTGGCCGATTAAATCGAGAGTTGTGGTGGCTGGGTGTGTTGTGAGCCTTAGTGTCTGAAGTGTGGAGCCTTGGTGGCTGAAGAAAGGCGTTTTTTTTATTTCTTGTGTAGAATTACAGCAGCACAAGTTTTTGCCCTCTTTCCTACGCTGGCTGAAGAAGGGAGCACCGTGTAATTCGGGGTCGAAAAATGCATTGATCGGCCTTTCCTTAGAGAAATATCTACAAGAGCAGGTAGAAAGTGTAGATCCAACACTGTAAACCCGCGTTGGAGTAGTGGATCGGGTTCTAGATCGGTTGTGTGGATCGATCGTTGTGGATCAGCTTAGATATGGGTCTCTGTAGATCGTGGATGCGTAGATCACGTTGATCGGTTGGGAGATCATTGTTGAGGTCCTGTTGAGGATCAAATTAGAAGTCGATTCTTGGAGATCGCCTCAAATATTGCCCCCTTTGGTATGTTTTTTATTTTTTTTTGAGATCGCTTGTGTAATTTTTATTGTTGGCTAGATTGGTTGTTGGAGATTGAGGATCTTGAGGTAGATTCATAGATCGATTTGGTCACGATAAATAATCATATGGAATAAACGTACCTGAATGAGAGAAATAAGCTCGATGGGTTGAATTATTTAGATTGGAAATTCAAATTGTAGACATTGCTTGAGGGAAAAGTGCATGGGAGATTGCAAATGGGGACACAGTGAAGTTGACTATAGCTGGAGGTGGAACAGCTGCAAAAATTTAGGGATGGGAGAAGAGAGAGAACAAATTGAAGGTGTTGTTGAAATTATCAGTGAAAGACTACATTATCCCTCACATTAGAGAGTGCAAATCTGCAAATGATATTTGGGTGTCTCTCAGGGATCTATATGAGATAAAGAATACAAATCGCTTATTGTTCTTGAAGCGTAAGATTCTCTCCATCATAATGGAGGAGAATGAATCAGTGGTTGCATTCATCTCTCAGATCAAAGACCTGAAAGACAAGTTGGGAGATATAGGGGAGAAAGTGTTAAACATTGATCTTGTCACGATTACCATGAATGGTATGATTGATGATTATAACATGTTTATTACAGGGCTGAATGTGAGGGAGAAAGCCCCCACTTTCGAAAAATTAACAGGGATCTTGATGCATGAAGAAGAGAAGTGGATGAATCTGAAGCCTCAAAATGCAGATCTCGCATTGATGGCGAAGAAAAAACCTTTTAGAGGGAAACCATGAGAAAGACATAAAGGTGGTGGTACACCCCAGAGAAAGCCACTTCAAGGTATGCCTTCGACCATAATTGATTTAGGGATCAATTTTTTTTACTGTGGTAAATCTGGTCACATTGTTAAACATTGTTATATAAAGAAGGTTGATGAAGCCAGAAATAGACAGAAGAAGCATACAGGGGCATTTTTCCAATGAACATCAAAATCATGACCTCAAATTGTTTGTGTCTGATTTTGCTCTTACTGCTAAGATTGATGAGGGCGAAACCTATTTTGTGGATTCTGGAGCATCCACTCACATGACAGGTAACAAGTATTGGTTTGAAGGTTTTAAAGAAACCGACAATGGTGCTAATATCTTCCTTGGTGATGATAGAGCCTACCAGATTAAATGGTATGGAGACATTCTTGTGATATTACCTAATGGCAATATCAGGTGCATCCAAAATGTGATGTATGTACCAAGCATTAAAAAGAATTTGATCTTTGTCTCTATGATTGCAGATTAGAACTTGAAGGTAGAGTTTTTTAAAACCTATTGTGTCATAAAGTATTTGCAGGATAAATAGAAACAGTTGCATCTGTAATAAGAGTTGGAGGCATGTACAAGTTAAATGTTACAAGTGTGCCACACCAAGCTTTGACTTCAACAACCATGCACTACAACAAAACCAGCGATTAGCGTCCCTTTTTACTTCTTTTTTTGCATCTAGAGCCCATTTTTGGTGCTATTTGCATCCATTTATCAAATATGGTGCAAAACTTGACACAAAATTTGCGTCAAGTTTTGCACCAAATCTTACACCAAGTTTAGCACCAGGTATTGCAATAGGTTTTGCACCACGTTTTGCACCAAATTTTATGCCAAGTTTTGTGTCATCCTTTGCACCAGGTTTTGTTCCAGGTTTTGCATCAATTTTGGCATCTATTTTTGTTTGACATACTTTTGCATCCTCATTTGCATCCACTTTTTGCACCTACACTTGCATCAACTTTTGCATCGACTTTTGCATCCTTTTTTGCATCCTTTTTTAAATCATTTTTTGCATCCATTTTTTCATCCATTTGTGCATCACTTTTGCGCCACGTTTTACATCGCGTTTTGTGTCTAGTTTTGCATATAATTTTGCATCTACTTTTGTTGCATCCACTTTTCCATCTTGTTTGGCATCCATATTTACATCCTCTTTTGCATCTATTATTGTACCCACTATTGCATCTAATATTTTTGTGCCACAATTGGCGCCTAGTTTGGCACCTCCTTTTGCACCCACTTTTGATTATAATTTTGCATCCACTTTTGCATCCTCATTTGCATCTAGGTTTTCATCAACTACTACATCTATTTTTGCATCCCTTTTTGTATCCAATTTTGGACCAGGATTTGCATCAGGTTTTGTGTCTCGTTTTGCATCTACTTTTGCATCGACTTCTATTGCATCCACTTTTGCATACAATTTTGCATCCACTGTTAGACCCATTTTAAATTTCACTTTTTGCATCCCTTTTTACATCTTCATTTGCATCATACTTTGATTCTTTTTTTTCATCTATCATTACATCCACTTTTGTTATGCCATAATTTGCACCATGTTTTGCACTCACTATTGTATCCATGTTTGCTTCCAATTTTGCATCCATGTTCACATCCTCTTTTGAATCAAATATTGCATCTATTTTTGCATCCACTTTTGTGTCAGGTTTATGCATTGGGTTTTGCATCTCATTTTGTATCTACTTTTGCATCTACTTCCATTGTATCCATTTTTTTCATCCAATTTTGTTTTGCCTGTTGCATCAATGTTTGCTTCCACTTTTACATCCATTTTTGCATCTTATTTTGCATATTTTTTGTCTATTGTTACATCCACTTTTGTTGCACCATATCTTGCGCCTACCATTGCAACCATGTTTGCATCCACATTTGCATCCTCTTTTGTGTTCAAGTTTGCATCAGATATTGTGTATGTTTTTGCATCCCCTATTGTATCCACTTTTGTTTCATCCATTTTTGCATCTACTTTTGTGTCCGTTGTTGCATCCACATTTGTTTCACCACAGTTTGTGCCAAGTTTTACACCTACCATTGGACCCATGTTTGCTTCCACTTTTTCCTTCATGTTTGCATCCAAGTTTGCATTGACAACTGCATCTACTTTTGCATCCACTTTTGTGTTAGGTTTTTCATGTTGTTGTGCATCTACTTATGTTGTATCCACTTTTCATCCAATTTTACTTCTATTGTTGCCCCCATTTCTATGTTCGCTTTTGCATCCCTTTTCCAACACTCATCATATTTTCTGCATTGATGATATTCCTTATGGCATTGACAATTATGAACAATTGATGACAATGTCAATAATATTGACAATGATGAAAATGAAGATGATGGCGATGACATGAATTGTGATTATGATGATAAAGATGATAGTGGTTACAATGACATTAATGATGATGATGGCAATGATTATGATGATGACGACGCTAATGACCTTAGCGAATCTTCCCAATTTTAGATGTTGTCATTGTCATAATCATAAGCATTATCTTTGGTGTCATCATCATCATTTTCATCTAGGTCATCATCAAAAACAATAATGGCATGAATGATGATGATGATTACAATAATGTTGATAGAAATTACATTAATGATGATGATGGGGATGATAAAAATGACAATGACGATGATAATGGTGGTGATGATGATGATCATCGATCATCTCTCAAAATAGAGTTGTTATTTCTCTTACGTATATCAATGTGTCCTAAACAACCCTTTTCTAGCACTGATCACATTTTTTGGGTTGATGATATTTCTTACAACGTCTATAATTATAAACAATTGCAAACAATGTCCATAATGATGATGATGATGGAGCTGATGATGATGGCATGAATGGTGATTATGATGATAATGTAATGATGGCAATAACGATGACAAGGATGATGGTGATGATGATGACAATGATTATGATAATGAGAATGAACAATTACTAGTTTCACTACCATCTTCTAGATACATATTACTATCATACTTTTTAAATTTTCTGTCTCTCTTGAGGTATCTTACTATAATTGTGTTGTCAACACTAGAAAGATATCTTGTTGTAATGGTGGTTCTAATGTTAGCACTAGCAAAGTTTTTGTTAAATTTTGGTTAAAAAAAATCGATTTATGCAATTATTTTGACAATCTATGTAAAAAAGTAAATAACATCCAATTATTTTGACTGTAGTCCCATTGATTATCATGAATTCACCAGTCTGAAGACCATCTTCTACATACATATTATTATTAAACTTTTTGCATTATATCCCTCTTATATCTTGTTGTAATGGCAGTATTAGCACTAAAAAAATATCTCGTTGTAATGGTGATGTTAGTATTAGCACTAAAAAAATCACTAAATTTTGGTAAAAAAAAGTTTATCATTTATTTATTTTTAATTTGGGAAATTTTTGTTTTTATTTTTTTTGTTTTTAATTCTATTTTTATGCAGTAATATATTTTTTGGTTGAATTTTGGTAGTAGCTAGTTTTTGGTCGAATCATATGTATTAACCATGTTCTTTATGCTACAAGTCTAATTGTTGGGACAAAATTGCTCTTTCAAATAAGTTGCAAAAGCTATTTTACATCCATTGTTGCACCCATGTTTACACCCACTTTTACATCCCTTTTTGCATCCTATTTTTCATCTTCATTTGCTTCTTTTTTTGCATCTATCATTACATCTACTTTTGTTGTGACAAAATTTGTTCCATGTTTTGCACATACTGTTGTACCCACGTTTTCTTCCAATTTTGCATCCATCTTCACATCCTCTTTTGCATAAAATATTTCATCTATTTTTGCATCCACTTTTGTGTTGGGTTTTGCATCTCATTTTGTATCTTCTTTTGCATGTACTTCCATTTCATCCATATTTTGCATCCAATTTTGTTTCTCATGTTGCACCCATGTTTGCATCCACTTTTACATCCCTTATAGCATCTTGTCTTGCATCTAAGTTTGCATATTTTTTTGTGTCTATTATTACATCCACCTTTTTTGTGCTATTATTTGTGCCATATCTTATGCCTATCATTGCAACCCACATTTTCTTCCACTATTGCATCCATATTTGCATCCTCTTTTGTGTCCAAGTTTGCATCAAATATTGTTTATGTTTTTTGCATCCCATTTCGAATTTACTTTTACATCCACTTTTGATTTGTCTAGTTTTGCAACTAATTTTGTGTTCACTATTGCACACATGTTTGGCCCATGTTTACATCCCTTTTTTCATCCAAGTTTTCCTCCTTTTTGCCCTTTTTTTACATTCATTGGAGTATCCACATTTGTTTCACCACAATTCATGCTAAGTTTTATGCCTACTATTGTGCCCATGTTTTCTTCCACTTTTTCATCCATGTTTGAGTCTTATTTTGTGTTCAAGTTTGTATGAACTATTGCATCTACTTTTTCATCCACTTTTGTTCAATTTTTCTGTCTTGTTCTGCATCTACTTATGTTGTGTCCACTCTTCATCCAAATTTACGTCTATTTTTACCCCCATTTTTTTGTTTACTTTTGCATCCATTTTCCAACACACATCATATCTTTTGCATTGATTATATTTCTTATGACATTGAAAATTATGAACAACTGATGACAATGTCAATAATTATAACGATGATGATAATGAAGATGATGACGATGACATGAATTGCGATTGTTATGATAATGACAATGATGATAAAGACGATGGGAGTTACAATGACAATGATGATGATGCTAATGACCTTGGCCATTCCTCCCAATTTTTAAATGTTATCATGGTAACAATCATAATAATTATCTTTGGCGTCATCTTCCAAGTCATCATCATCTGATCATCATTATCATTATTTTCATCTTGGTCATAATCAAGAACAATAATGGCATGAATGATGATTATGATGTTCATGATGAAGATGACAAAAATTATGATAAAACTTATATTATTTATGATGATGGGGATGATGAAAATTATAATGATGATGATAATGGTAGTGATGTTGATGATCATCAATCATTTCTAAAAAATAAAGTGGTTATTTTTCTTTCATATATCATGTGTCCTAAGGTTGGTGATATTTCTTATGATACCTATAATTATGAACAATTGACGACAATATACAAAATCATGATGATGATGATGATCATGAAGAAGACATGAATGGTGATTATGATGATAATGAAATGATGACAATAATGATCACATTGATGGTGGTGATGATGGAAATAATGAAGATGATGACCCTCCCTCTAAACTAGCGAGGTACTCATAATGAGACAAAAAAGTACTCTCAAGTTGAAATATTCATATAAGAAGGGATCTAGATTGATAAGCATCAATGATGATTTACATCATCATAGCCAAAATTTTCAAAATAGTAAGGCCTTGACTAACAAGTTTATCTCTCCATTAGATCAGAGCACAATGTTGGGAGGCATAAATTTGGACACCATTGCCTTTCAAGGCACTTACCCCACCAAGATGTTTACCAGGTATGTCCTCACATGATCATTTCCTAATCCACTATCATAATATTTGACACCAGAAAATGTCAATCCTCATGACTATTCTTATCTTGGATTAATGTACTTGACTTATGGCGATTAGTCCTAGTCAATGTCCAAATTCTCAAAGAATATTGGTCCCAGATGTTTATCCAATCCACCATTATCCCTACTAGTGCCTTTACTAGGCTTACGATTGTTAATCCTAGCCATAGTACATGACACATGGATAACATGGTGTCTACCCTCACTCCCTCTCAACCAGGGAGGAAACATCCACAAGCATAAGATTTTCTCAAGAATACCCATCATTTTCGTAGAGAATAACATCATTAATTTGTTTTCATCACATGACGACTTTATGATTAAGCATTCATAGATTTGTGGCAAAATATTTCCCCTTTTGTATTTGTGATGAAATACAATAAAAAAGTGAAAGCCAAAATCATTAAACATACACTATATTGACTTATCTAAGTCTAAACTCTAAGGTTGAAGTGAAAATTCATGTAAATCTTATATCTATGAGTTGTGCCAAACTTATGAAAACCTTATTCCCTAAGTCCTATATATAAGAAAATGAAAAAGAAAGAAAAATAAGGGCCAATAAATGGTAACTCATGTATTCACTTCCTCTTTGGAAAATATATGAATATATACACTCCTAGTCACACTTGATCACATGTATGTGATGGTTAAATCATGAATTCTTCTTTTCTCCTTGCATTTTCACTTCATCATTTAAGCACCTAATTGAGGATCTAAGGAATGTTTGTTTCCTAAGGCTTTCATGTCTACTCTTGGTTTACTTATGTCACACTACTGTCAATTTATGTGACAGAGTGAAATACATAAGTTTGTGGAGTTATTATAGAGGTGTATTGAGTTCGTAACCACACACACATGTATTACATCTCATTGATCCACATGTGTGGGTTGGAGACTCATTTCTTGACAACTTTAATGGAGACTACTTTGTGGCTTTAATGGTATAGCTTACAAAATATCTTGTTAAACATTTCGATTCATTCTTTCTTTTCCTCGAGACACTTATAATATTGAAGTCACTCCCAACAATCCATGGAGATGGGGAGTATAAATTACTTGTGCTAGAAATAGAATTGAGAAATAGAGGTTTTCCATTTGCGATATTGGAGTCATAGACATTGGATACATGGTAGTAGTCCTCAATGTCAATTAACTAAAATTGTATTGTCATAATGCGAAAAGAGGTAAACATATTGGTAACCTTGATGTCTTAATCATTTCAAATAATAACCATTCCACCCAAGTATCTCTAAGCATCAATCACTACTACTTGGAAATTCCTCCCCCATTTTCTAATTATATGAGGTTGAACCTCACTTAATATTTTTGCTTCTTATATCAACATTATTTATGGGTGCTTTGCATACCATTTTTCTTTTAGGAGTTTGTTTTCGCTTACTATTGACGCCCCTCATGTTCCAAGACTATTTTCATCAAAAATTTACATAGAAAGAAAGTATAAAGTGACTAAAAAGAAACATGTCTCAAGATTTAAGTGCTTGGACAATTCCACTTCATGACTCCTATATTTCCTTAACCTGGGACCAAATGGTGAACTTGATGGCCTTAAGGGAAATTGATCAATGAAAATCTAAAAAAGAGGTGATTTTTGACTTTATCACATACAATTTAATATACTAAAAAAAATATCCATAACAATTTCATCAATCAATGAATCATTAAAAAAAATATCCAAAACAATTTCATCAAGCAAAGAATCATTGCATTATAAAATACAATCTATAAACATTTTGGGAAAGTTTTGCTAAAACATGCTTAAAAATCAGCATATTTAATATTAATATTTAACAATAATATGGACAATAACACATTTTGATAAATTAAATAACATATTATCAAGCCTAAAAAATGTCACTAACTAAAAACTACAAAGCATGCAACTAATGGAAGTGACCACTCAAGGCCACCACAAGACAATTAATCTATTAAGACCAAGATTAATGGGGACAAAGATCTATAAAGGACAAAGGAAAACCTATTTTAACTTTATTGTTTTATTAGCCTGGTTCAAGATGAACATTTCAAGATATCATGAAGAACATAATTAGTTTTATTGCATTAAGAAAACCCAAGCACATTCTATAACTTAGCAAGAAAGAGATGTATAACACCCATCTCAGCAACACGACACATGACATTAAGTTACTTTACTATATATAATTTAAACTCCTATCATAAAATCACAAATTTAGCATGAATGGAATGTTTAAAATCCATTTTTATAAAAACAAAATATAATTTTTCTTATAGAAAAATATACCAAAAACTAAATATATTTTTCTAGAAAAAAAAAATACTAAAACTAAATATATATTTAAAAAAAAAACTAAAACATAAGCAAACTAGAATTTGAATTTGACATTCTTGGTCACTTTCGGAAACATATGGTGGAATGTAATCTCTTTATCCTCATCTTTAGATTTTTCCTAAAAAATAAAAGCATACAAAAGTGGGAAAGAGCCATAAAGCATGGGGAAGCTTTTTCCTAAGCACAAAAGCATCTAAAAAGTGGAAAATTCCTTTTTTATATGAGGAAACATTATTCACCCAAAAGATTTTTCCCAAATTGAACTAATGAGGAATTTTGGAAATCTTCATAGCCTCCACTTTCCTATATATTAGAGGCTTGGCCATTGAAAAAATGATGGGAATTTTGTATTTTCATGCTCTTGAGATCTGTCTTGAGAGGGAGAGTTTTGGAGCTATGAGTTGGGGGAGGTGATGTTGTAACTATATCTGATTGTTGTAACTTTCCTCCAACTCCTTTATTCATATAGATCAGTTGTTCTTCCTTCCATATGTTTCTATTCATTCTTTACTTCTTCTATTTAACTAATGTATGCATGGGTTTTTGGTTTATATTTATTTATTCAATAATATTTATATGTTTTTTATAGTTTTGATTATTAAGATATTATGTTGTGAAGGTTGCTTTATTCTCTCTCTTATGTGTAGGACCAAGCTTTGGAGCTAGCTAGGAGCGCTTCTTCTATACGAAAAACTCCAAGAAGACCTGCATGCGAGGACTCACAAGAATTCATTCTCTTTTTCTTAATCTATACTCTACATCTTGATCTACTAAGAATCCTAAGCCTTAGAACAACCTTTCTCTTAATTGGTTTGTCCTAGGTTTCTGAGATAAACTGAGAGGGTTTTGTTTTCATCTAACCATGCATTAAATCCTACAGAAAAATGATATTTAGAAAATTTAATATATTTCACTATGTAAATGAACTTAGTAAAATGAACCCATAGAGGTGGTCATAAATGGAAATAAAAGTAAAACTCTAAACAAGAAGCCAAAAGTGGATTTAACCATAGATGAAAAATTGGGAGTAGAATTGGATGTTAAACTAGCCATCAAAACAATATGCAAACAATGACACAAAAAGGTTTTTAAAGTAAAATTAAAAAAGGGTGCAACACTAGACACAAAGAAGGGAACAACATAGGGCATATGAAAGGATACCGAATTGGGTGCAAACAAGGATGCAAAAATGGACACCAAAATGAGGATGCAAAGAATGGTGTAAAATTAGGATGCAAAAAGGATGTAAGAAAAGACACAAAACAAGATGCAAAATGGGACTAAAAAATGGTGAAACCAAGGATGTCAAAGATGATGCATAACTAGATGAAAATTCCAACTAAAATCTAGGTGCAAAATGAGATGCAAATGTGGACACAAAATGTGGTAGAAAAAAGGATGCAAATTTGGAAGCCAAAAAGGATGAAAAACTAGATACCAAAAAGGATGAAAATTTGGACATAAAAAATGGTGCAAAAATGGGCATAAAAATGGCTCAATTTTGGATGCAAATTGAGATGCAACATTGGATGTAAAATGATGCAACAAACCATTCAAAACTTGGTGCAAAAACAAATGCAAAAGTAGACGAAAAAATGGCTCAAAAGTGAACGTAACAATAGACACAAAATGGGATGCAAAGGTGGATGCAATATATGGTTCAACATAGGATGCAAATTTAGATGCTCAAAAGGATGAAAAATTGGATGCAAGAAATGGTGTTAAAAATGATGCTAAATTGGATGCAACAAATGATGCAAAATTAAATGCAAAATATGGTGCAAAATAGGATGCAAAAAAGGGAGATAAATAAAATGCAAAAGTGGATGCAAAAAATGGTGCAAAAATGCATGCAAAATTTGGCACTAAATCAGATTCAACATATGGTGCAAAATTGGATGGAAAAGATGGTGTAAAAAAAGGTAGAAAATTTGGCACAAAAATAGATGTAAAAATAAGTACAAAATTAGAAGCAAAAGATGGCATAAGACCAGATGCAAAAATTGGCACAAATTGGATGTAAAAAAAGGCGCTAAATATGATGTCAAAGATGGTGTAAAAATCGATGCAAATTATGACACAAAAATAGAAGCAAAGAATTCCACAAAAGAGGAAGCAAAAAATGATGCAAAAATAGATGCAAAAAAAGGCACAAAACTAGAAGCAAAACCTGTTGTAAAACCAAATGAAAATCTTGGTGCAAAATATGATGCAGAAAATGATGGAAAATTTGGCGTAAAAAAGATGCAAAATTTGGTGCAAAAAATGACGCTTTAAAAATTGTACAATAGAGCTAGATTTAGCGCCAGGTTGCTCATCCCAATTGAGAAAAAAATGCACTAGAATTTGGTGCTAAATCTGGCGCAAATTGCCTGTTTTGTTGTAGTGATGACAGCAGAAAATCTTTGGTAGCAAATATTCAGGCACATCAATCTTCATGACTTATTGTTGGTACAAAAACAAGGTATGGTTAATGGACTCCTAGTTTTTAAAAAATGCACATGTTAATTGTGAAGGATGTGCACTTGGAAAGATACACGAGGATGAATTTCCCTCGAGTTTAAATAGAAGAAGGAAAGATATCCTCAAACATATGTGGACCGATGCAGGCAAGATCATTAGGAGGAGCATTTTTTTTTTATTATTTGTTGATGATTGCACAAGATATACCTCGGTATATTTTATCAAAAATAAAAGTCATACTTTTGAATATTTTAAAGAATTTAGAAGTATGGTTGAAAAACATACATGGAAGGTCATCAAAATTCTCCTCTTAGATCAAGGGGGAGAATACAAGCTTGGAAACTTCATCAAATATTACAGGGGCCATGGAATAGTTCAGCAGTTTACAATACCCCACACTCCACAATAGAACGAGGTTGAAGAGAGGAAGGATAAAACTCTAGTGGAGTGTGCATATAGCATGTTGAAAGGTAAGAACCTATATAATGGTTTTTCGGCAGAAACTATTAATACTGCAGTCTATTTAAAGAATTGGAGTCGAACAAAGAGCCTTGATATTAAGACTCCATTCGAGGCTTTATATGGTTTTAAGCCTGCAGTTAGTCATTTAAGAGTATTTGGTTCGAAAGTGTTTTCACATATTCCTAAGGAGGATAGGAAGAAATTGGATGCTAAGGCTATAAAATGCATATTTGTAGGGTATTGTTCTGAGTTTAAAGCATACAAATTGTTTAATCCATATACTCACAAGGTGTTTGCGAGTAGAGATGTTATATTCCATGAGAAAGTTAATGAACGGAACATAGACAAAGGCTATGAGGAGTGGAACATGCCTTTGTTAATTTAGGAAAACAATGAGGAAATTAAAGACAACCATGTGCAGAAGCAACAACAACAAAAGAAGAATCAAGTGATGTAGGCATAGTAAGCAATCCAAGTCCACTAAGGAGTGAACAAGACAGATTTGAGGCAAGTCTGCTACCAAGGAGATAAAGTAGGCAAACTCAATTACTAGCAAGGTATAAAGATCATGCTCTTATAACCAATATTTTAAATGTTGTTGAGCCCTCAAATTATAACAGAAGCAAGTCAGTATGATGAATGGAGGGCAACCATGAAAGAAGAATGCAAGTCAATAATTAGAAACAAAACCTCGAATTTAGTTGAACTACCAGAAGGGAAAGAGTCTATAGTTAGTAAATGGTTATATAAATCTAAGTTTAAAGAAGATGGTAGTGTAGACAAATATAAAGCTAGGTTGGTAGCTAAAGGTTACTCACAGAAAGAAGGAATTGATTATGAGGAGACATTTGCTCCTATAGCTAAGTTAAACACTATTAGAATGTTAACAACTTTAGCTACAAAGCATCGTTAGAGTCTACACCAGCTAGATGTGAAATCTGCTTTTCTAAATTGAGAATTGAAAAAAGAGGTATATTTAAAACAACCTGAAGGGTTTATCAAACAGGGGCAAGAACATTTAGTTTGCAAATTAAAGAATACATTATATGGATTGAAATAATCACCCAGGTCATGGTATGAAAAAATTGACTCCTTTTTCTTGCAGCATAGCTATAAGAGGAGAAAAAATGACCCAAATATGTATATTGTGTTTGATGAAAAGGGGCAAATATTTTTTCTTTCTTTATATGTAGATGATCTAATTAACAATGGAAATGCTGATGAATTGATAAAATAAATCAAAGTGTAGATGTCACAAGTTTTTGAAATGAAAGACCCAGGAGAATTACATTATTGTTTTGCTATGGAAGTTTGGAGGGACTCTGGCCAGACTTTTCTCACTCAGAGGATTAATAAAAAAGTTTAGAATGGAACAATGAAAAGTTGCTTCAGTGCATTTACAATAGAATCTTAAACTTCATATTGATGATGATTCTAAAGAGGTGGATGCCACATTGTATAGACAACTAGTTGGGAGTCTGATTTGTTTGACTACAACTAGACCTGGCTTAGCATTTTCAGTCAGTGTGTTAAGTCAATTCATGTAAAAACCTCTTGAGAACCACTGGGTGGCAACAAAAAGTGTCTTGAGATACCTTCAAGGAACCATTGATTTTGGTATTAAGTACCACTGATTGTTCTGATGTTAATTTGACAGGTTTTTCAGATTCAGACTGGGCAAGAAAACTGGATGACAAAAGATCCATAACATGTTAAGCTTTCAATATTGGCTCTGGGGTAATTGCTTGGAGCAACAAGAAGCAATGTACCGTATCCTTATCTTCTATAGAAGCAGAGTATCAAATAGTGTGTGCAGCGACGAGTGAGGCAATTTGGTTGAAGAGACTTCTCCATGATGCTGGAGAAGAACAAAAAGATGCTACAGTAATCAAATGTGACAACCAAAGCTCAATCAAGCTGGCAAAGAACCTTGTGTTTCACAAAAACACAAAACATATTGATTTTCGGTTTCACTTTGTTAGGGAGAATGTTGAGTCTAAAGAAATTTGTACTGAATATTGTAATACTTGTGATAATGCGTCAGACATTTTTTCAAGCCCCTTGGGAGGATTAAATGTGAAATGTTTAGGGATATGTTAGGAGTACAAGTGAATCCGTTCTCCATTAGGGGGGAGAGTTGAAAATAATGGAGAATATTGTATTATTGGAGAGAGTTTGTTTATCAGTTGTACAACTGTCCTAGATTAGGATTAGTTCTTATTTTCTAGGGGTTAGTTATAATCTCTCTAAATTGATGTAAACTTGTATATTTATGATTTTATGACTAATTGAATAGAGCATTCTCTGCTTGGGCAATCTCAAGGTGCAGCTTGCTCACCTGTGAGCTGCTAGTTTCAGATTATAAGTTTAAGCTCCCAGTTTTTTAACAAAAAATGTTTATTGAATAATTATGCAACATGAACAAATCATATTTTCAAAGTAGAACCATGATATACTACCAAAATTGACACAAAAACTCCAACTGTCCATAAAATTTGTTACACACATTTAAAAATGCAAGTTAAAGCCAAATAAGAAAAGAAATTGGTATATTTTGATGACCAAAATCTCATTTTCCTATAATTATTTATCAAGTCTTTTATTTATAGCAAGATCGGGCAGAACAATTTTTGTAGCCATTACATTGTTAGTTTTTATTGCAACTGGTGTAAATCTAGGCTCCAATTAATGTATATTGTTATATTTTATTTCTTCTTCCTTTTCAATTTTTTGAATTGTATTCAATAGTTTACATTTTGTTTATTTCTCCATATTTTAAATCTTTATCATTCTTAATCAAGTCTATTAATTTCTTGAGCCGTGTTTTTTCTAGTGAAAATCCATGTTCTACTTGTATATTGTTATATTTATTTCTCTCCTTTTTCAATTTCTTGCATTATGGAATTGTACTTTATTGTTTACCTCATACTCTAGATCTCCATGATTCATTCAATTTAAATTTCCATTGTTCATTTCCTTTCCACCATTATTTTATAATAGAATTGACAGTATCCTCTCTAACTCCCACCTGCTCTGAAAATAGGCTTCCACTAAAATCTACTATTGAAGCCTTCAGCATATGCTTCTATTATCTATCAGATTTCATTTGTATAAAACCAACTACTAAATCTCAAACACAATATGATTGTCCAAAAAACTGTGTTGCCAAAGCATTAGTGTCTTACATCTTAACAATGAGCAAACTTGTTGACATTCATTGTGCTTAACTACCACAACACATCATGTTTAAGATCCCAAAGTGTGATGCATAAAAACATTATATCAACCATCTCCAACTTTGATGCAAGAAATCATGGATTTTTAATCCCAAAAATCTGCTACAATCAATCAGAGATTGCTTTTCAGAAGCTACAATGCTTCTCATAGTAGGATGCATAAAAACATTATATCAACTATCTCCAACCTTGATGCAATAAGTCATGGGTTTTTAACCCCAACATCTGCTACAAACACTCAGAGATTGCTTACCTTGACGCAATAAATCATTGGGTTTTTAACCCCAACATCTGCTACAAGCAATCAGAGATTGCTTACCAGAAGCTACCATGCTTCTAATAGTATAAAATTTGGATTTCTAGTCATAAATATTTCGAGTTTAAGGCCTATTCTCTTAACTGATGATTTGCATTTTTTTAATTCTCAAATTCCAAAGAAAAAGGACCATGTGCTTTTTTTCATTATCAGATCCCAAAGGAAAAACACCAATGCATACAAACATAAAAACTTCCAGCAGATTAAATGTACAGCATGCTTGAATTCTCTGAGGTGATTAGAGTTTGGATTGTCAATGCCTCGAGGTATCTGATCATGAGACTGGGACATCCATAGTGTTGCAAATTAAATTAAAGCAAGATGGAAATTTTAATATCATAAACTTTGGTCATTGCTAAACAATTACTGCCTATCCTACCATGGAACATCAACATTTTCTCGGAGTTGCGCATATGAGAAACTTATTTTGCCAGATTGAAATATTTGCTGAGTGTAAAATAATATCAATAACTACGAAGAAATGGAAATGTAGGCTTGATTTTCAATATTAGATGGAGGGGTACACAAATAGCGTGTGATAATGGATATCAGAGAATTTTATGCAGAAACAAATTTCCGAGAAGAATTGCAACTACAAAACAGAGGACTGACAATTTAATAATGAGATATAACAGATTAACATAGTAATTTCGAAGAATTGCATTTTGCATTTGCTAAAATTAAGTGTTTCTTCTGAAATATCATAATAATTCATTACAAATAAAATTCTGATAGAAGAGTATGGAGAAAAATAAAAGAAGATTAAAATTAAAGAAAAATTGAAAATTTTGGTAGTTAGCATACTAGAGTATTAGAATAATAAAAAATGTCTTCCATTAAAAACAGAGTTATTTAAAAGTAATCATACAAGATTATATTTTATTTGACACCAATAAAAGGAACCTAAATATAGATCAAGCATGTTTATGGGTCAAACCCCCAAAGCATGAATTATTTATGAAAGTGAAAAGCGAATGCAGTGTGCAGCTCCCTCCCCTCAGTTACTAGCACCTCCAATGTTCTTCCTTCAGTGAATTAATCATCAAGTTTAGTGGTATTAAAAATCATTTTGGACAATTTGGGTACACTGGAGCAATTGACTTCAATAGTTAGGTCAGTTGAAGTTATTCACTGTATATAAAAAATGCAAATGCATTCGTATAATATTATAATGATTTACCTCAATCGAGAATTATACTAGAACAATGGCCTTGCAAGCAGCCACTATCATTTTATAGTGCTTGACACAAAAGTCAAATTCCAAGTGATAGTAGAAGGTAATGACCAAGAGAAGAAGACAACCTGACTATGAAATAGAGCCATCTTCTAGTAACAAGGAAAGTAATGAGCATGTCTGATAAGAAGATTCAAGAAACGTGCTTGAATTGCCAAACTTGAGTTGCAAGTTCCATTTTTGCCCATGCTTTTAAGTCCTTTATATGTCCGGAATCCAACACATATATTTATTCCCAATCCATGTTCAAAGCATGGTCCCTGGCAGGAGCATGCAAAGAACCTCTAGTTCCATGATGGATATCTGTGTTTCCTCTCTAGTACCCATCGAGCTACCACTTAACCTAATAATTTTCATTCCCATCATAATCAAATCAACAATATGCACGAACGCCCGTCATAATCAAATCAGCAATATGTACAAACTCAATATTCATTAGGAAACTCAAAAGTCTATTCTATAATTCACCTTCTAAAAATTTAGTTAAAGATGCTAGAAAAAAGAGAACGAAGGGATATCAGCTTGAGACTTTGTTGAGATAGGTTTTCATATGATACGAAATAAACTACATACTCCAAATATGCAAAAAAAATAAAGTTGTCACTATAAGAAGAAAGATGCCTCAATCAAGCTCTGGGAGGGATTGATTTAATGATCATGCAGAGCCATGGATTAAAGGAGATCCAAAATACCAGACCTGTTTCCATTTTTAAGTCATTCTAATTCACAGATTTTAATAAACATCTGCACCCTAAATAGAATAAGCTATAATGAATAGTTCATAAACCTAATGCCAAATTTATGCAGCTGTACAGAATGATCAAAAACTCTTTGAGAGTCTAAAACGTAAAAGTTAATATATATAAAACACATATCTTTGTATGTTATGTATGAACGAATAGAGGAAACAATGCCATTGTGGGTGATGATATCTGCTGCAGCTCTACCCTGTGGTGAAAAAGATGAAGCTGAATGCTAAACATGAAAGCCATTTCAAATAATTTAAGTCTCACAATAAGTTACATCAGGTTCTGGTGCGGATTTATATGCAATGTGTGACCTGTTCAACCTTAAAATAAGTGCAGTAGCCAAAATTCTTCACAACTTCCCTAACAACATAAAATGCAACAATGAAACACTAAAAACACGATTTATGTATGAAATGTAGGCAAGTAGATTGTGATGCAAATGAATTACACTAGACCACGTATTTGAAGAGGATAAGATGTTAAAATCTACTTAAATTATCGTTTATAATCTATATATATATATATATATATATATATATATATATATATTGGGTAGATACCCTTCAAAATAAGATCCGATGAATATTTAGTAATAAAGTCTTTACCAAAAATGTTTACATAAAATAATCAGGGTGTCCACATATTACAGATACCAAAAATTTGATCAAAGATTACATTGATCACAATTATGTTGGAAAGGCAAAGGAGGTAAGTTACAAAATAACACAAAAGTTCACATACACAATAATACGAGTTGCGGCTTTTCATTTGGGTTTTAATATCAATCCGTTGGGTTTATTATTTCCTTAGGTTTATAATATCAATCATGGTCAACAGTGGTTGAATGTCACATTGTGACAAGGTTTGTCTCACCATAAAAATAAATCATGTTTATTTTAGTCTTTGTAATATTTATATTTGGGTTTACGAATGTTGGGTTTATAATATTAGTCCCTAGGGTTTAATATTATTCCCTTGGGTCCATAATCCCTCGGGTTTTAGTATTGATCTATTGGGTTTATTATTCATTTGGGTTTATAATATCAATCCCTTGGGTTTATTATTCCCTTAGGTTTATAATATCAATCATGGTAAACCATTGTCAATCATAGCCAAACATTGTCAACCATGGTTTTATTATTAACTTGGGTTTATAATATCAATCATCGTCGTCTCTATTAATCTCTTGTATTTGTAATATCAATCCCTTGCACTTCTTGATCCCTTAGGTTTTTAATATTTATCCATTGGGTTCACTAATTCCTTGGGTTTATAATATTAATCCCTTATGTTTAATATTATTCCCTTTAGTTCATAATCCCTTGGGTTTTTAGTATTAATTCCTTGGGTAATGATAAACAAAAGGACTAATATTATAAACCCAATGTATACAAACCCTAAGATAAATATTAAAAATACTAAAATAAACATGATTGAATTAATAAAACCTCATAATAATAATAATAATAATAATAATAATAATAAATAATATTACTAACTATGAATTATTAATATTTAATATTACTAATATTATTATGAGTTTATATTATTTTAATAATATTAATATATAATCATAAATATATAATAATATCACTGTTATTATTTATATATTTATTAATTATCATAAATGGTTGATCTTTAAAAAATTACACATAATAATTCACTTATCACAATTCTAATTCTTATTGGATCATGATTATTATTATGAGCTATAATAATAATAATAATAATAATAATTCAATATAATTGTGATTCTTATTATTATTATTATTTAATATTATTGTTATAGTACCATAATAATAATCATAATATATTATTATAATAATAATAAAATAATATAATAGTAATTATTATTATTATTATTATTATTATTATTATAATTCTATATTATTATTATGATAATATAATAATAATTATTTTATTTTATTTTTTAATAATATAATGTAATCTAATTAATTAATATTAATAATATTATTATGAGTTTATATTATTATTATAATATTAATATAATATTCATATAATAATATATATAAATAATATGGTTGTTAATATTGATATAGTTATTAATAATCAGTGGGCCTATTGGCGCATATCAATCACATTGGAAAATGTGGTTGATTCCAATCTGGTTGATATATATGCTTCATTTAATTCATATAAGCTGATACCTTGGTAAATATGGCTGTGCTAGTTACAATGAAGTCAATGAAAAGTATTTAACCTTCACATGTGTACATACTCTAAATTCTACTTTTCCCCACATATAACTTAACTAGAAATCACTCTACTTGACTCGGTTAATTCACTCTCCAAATTTAACCAACTTATACATGCTGGAGTAATTACAATTTCCAACCAATTATTTTCAACATTTTTGCACAAAAACATGCTACCTAAGATTAATCATTAGACCAGGGGTTTACCAACGCGGCCTATTAAAACTCAGTCATAGGTTCAATTCACATGGTATTATTTTTTGTTGGTACAACACGCAAAGATTATGCAGAAAGTGGGCAATCCAGTACGGGATTTAAAAAATTCATACGCAGTACAGAAATGAAGTTCAAACAACTGCCTTTGTTTCCAATCCAACAAGAGTAAGAATTTCTTCCTTGCACTAATTTCAGTTAAAAATAAAAGACGCTCCAACAAATCTCATTTCAGTTTTCCATAAATTGCAGCAAAGAATTTTAAAGAAAACGAAAAGATGGGTCTATGTAATTTTAAAGAAAACGAAAAGATGGGTACCTTGAAAAGTAACCAGCCTCTAATACGCTGAGCTGGCCTCTTTACAAAGATGAAAATAAGACCGTTTGATCCAACCTAACTTTCTTTTAGCTGTTTCCGACCACTTAGTGATGAGCAAAGAAACAAATATTGAGTTTATACATTCTGTAAACAATATTCCACTCCATGAGGCATATTTGACCTAACTCCTCGTAGCTTTAATTAAACAAGGGAAAATGTAAAAGTGAAAAGAACTTAATGAAACTGTACATCTATTCTAACATTTCTGAAAATCTCCCAGGAAAATAAACTTTCACTGACCTGTGAATATTTGCAGCAATGTTGTCGGAAATATATCATCATTTTATCAATAAGTGTTCTTCTTGCTTGAGCGAATCCAATTATGAGATGGAACGTGCTTTTAAGATGAAAATGGAGGTAAAAATGTCAGTAAGGGTGGGATTATTTGTAAATTGATTTCAAATACTAAAATTCTAAATGACAGAGTTGATAATAAAATTTGCTTTCATATATATTCTCTTAAACTGCTAAGCTATGAGTTACTCCAAAAATTTACAGACTGGAGTTGATAATAAGATTTTCTTTCATATGTATCCTCCTACACTACTAACCTATGAGTTACTCGTCCAAAGATTTACACTACAGAGGTATAGGTTACACCTCCAGAAATTTATTAAACAAAATAAGAGGTTATCATAATTGGTGTTGATGGGATTCGAATACCACGCCCACAATTATGAAAAATGCGGAAACCGCTCCTCCTTATTGTTATTGCTACGTTGTCATCTGAGGAACAGAGACAAGAGGCGAGGCCCATGCACTTGGCTTCGCTGATAATTCGTATTTAGTAGGGACACTTTCTAAAATACCAAGTAATAAAGTCATTCCACCAATATTTAAAAGGTATTGTATGAAATATTATAAATATATTTAGAAATCGCTGTAAAAATATCCAGTGAGATAATCACATCGCATTGTAATTTAGGAAGACTGCGATAAAATTTTAAAATTCTGGTTCAATTGAAAGTTTAAAAATATATTTTTTAATGATAACATAAATATCAAATAAATACAAATTAAATATTATAATTGTTAATAATGTTAAGTGTCAGGTTAAATTTATGAAGAGTTTCTAGAATCACATGCAGGATTCTGGATTATTTTACACCGCCAATAGTTTCTAGATCTTTCTATACCGCCATTAGTTTATAAATCATTCCAGATCTCCGTCTGAATCACATACAGGATTCTAGATTCTTTTTCTGCCTCCATAAATTTTTAATTTCTCTGGCCAAGGAAAGCAAGTCAAGGCTCAAGCCTGTTATGTAATGCAAAGTGATTTCTGTTCTCTATTCCGTTGTTTCTAACTGAGTAATCTTGTTGTTTCTCCATTTGTCTGTCTCTATGAATTATTCTCTCCTATTGTCGTTTAAGTCTCTGGGTATCAATCTGCTGTGTGTTATGTATGCTCTGGTCTAACAACTGGTATCATAACTTGGTTCGAATATCCACTGTGCAAGCCGCTTAATGCCATTGCCTTGCTTTGACAGCGTTCGTTAAAACATTGGCTATTACCTCTGGAGCTGTTGAAGGATTTGTCCAAAAAATCGGAAATCCCTGCAAAGAAGAGAGTCCAGGGAAGGGATCTATCCAGGAAATAGCCAAGGAACATTGGAATTAAAAGACAATTGCTGTAAGAAAAACAAGGTCGTGGATCTATGTTGAAACGTGTTGTTGGAGTTTGAAACGTGGAGATCTCTACGTGTTGCTGGAGTTTGAAAAGTGGAGATCAGTGGAGATTGGAGTTGGAACGTGGTGTTCGTAAGTTTTTTTACATCAAGCTTGCGTCAAGTTTTTTCCCAAACCAACATATGTATGTGTGAAATGTGAAAAGGTTAAAACATTATATATATGTTTTTATATTTATTATGAAACATATATAATTATATGTTGGAATTTTGAAAAGTATATTTTAAAAAGGAGCACGAATTTTCAAAAGGGTATTTTAAAAGGAGGAAGGTCATTATTACTAAATTTTAAAGAGTAATAATTGAAGTTTTATTTTTAAGTGGAGTTTTTTGCGTTTTGGGGCGTGAATTTGATTGAAAATGGAGACAACAGTTACAGATATGGAGAAGTTGAGCGGGGCTAATTTTTCCCTATGGAAATCACAGATGGAGGATATACTGATTTTAAAGGATCAATATTTTCCGATTGAGGGCACAACAAAGAAACCCTCATCGATGACAAATGAAGAGTGGAATAAGCTAGATAGAAAGGTGATTGCAACAATCCGCCAATATTTAGCAAAGAATGTTTATTTCAATGTGTCTGGAGAAAAGACGGCAGAAGGATTATGGAAGAAGCTCCATGATCTATATGAGAAGAACACGGCATCAAACAAAGTGTTTTTGATGAAGAAGCTTTATAATTTCAAAATGAAGGAGGGTGTTTTAGTTGTTGAGCACTTGAATGCCTTTTAATATTACTAATCAGCTTGCCTCTGTTAAAATCATTTTAGATGATGAAATTAGAGCTATTTTGCTACTGTGTTCTATGCCAAACAGTTGGGAAAATTTAATTGTAACTATCAGCACTTCAGCGACTACAGGGACCCTGAAGTTTGATGATGTCAGTAGCAGTTTAATGAATGAGGAGCTATGACGCAAGTCAATTGCGGATAGCCGGGGAGGAGAGGCTCTAGCTCTAGCTGATCATGGTAGGAGAATGGATCGAAGCCGGCAAGGGTGATAAAGATCGAGAGGTTGATTAAAATCAAGGAGAGGCAGGATCATCTGCTTTCATTATGGCAAACTTGGTCACTTGAAGAAAGAATGTCGATCCTGGAAGAAAGGACAAAAGGATTAGAGACCGTCCAATACAAATCACAAGTCATCCAACACAAATGAAGGTGAGACTACTATTGTAGCCACAAATGGTGATGTGTTGTTTACTATTTCAGTAGAGGATGCATGTGTATATACATCTAGCAGTAGCTTTGATTGGATCCTTGACTCTGGGGAATCTCACCATGTAACCCCATGCAAAGATAGTTTTGTTTCATATAATTCTGGTGATTATGGTAGAGTGCATTTGGGGAATAATCATTTTTACAGTATTGTTGGAGTGGTAGATGTCCAGATCAAGATGAAAGATGGACACAATATATTGTTGAAACAAGTCAGGCTTGTACCAGAAACTTTGGAAAAGAAGGCTGGAAAATTAGCAAAGGAGCATTGGTTGTGGCCAAAGGACCCAAGACAAGAACATTATACACATTGAAGACACTGATAGGAAAATCAGATTTGGCTGCTATCACAAAAGAAGGAAATTCAGCAGATCTGTGGCATAAGCGTTTGGGTAACATGAGCGAGAAGGGCTTAAAAATCCTTGTTGGTAAAAATTTATTGCCAGGTTTGAAATCCTACAATCTTGATCTTTGTGAGCATTGTATATATGGTAGACAAAGAAGGGTTTCATTCCTCAGAGGTGGCCATGACAGAAAGAAAAATTTGCTAGAATTGGTACACTCAAATGTGTTTGGGCCTGTTAACATCAAATCATTAGGAGGAGCATCATATTTTGTAACATTTATAGATGATGCATCTAGGAAGGTTTGGGCATATCCTATGCAAAATAAAAGTGAAGTGTTTGGAATATTTCAAAAATTCCATGTTGTTGTTGAAAGAGAGACTAACAAATTGCTGAAGTGTTTAAGAACAGATAATGGTGGAGAATATTGTTCAAATGCATTTAAGGAATATTGTAATAGGTTTGGCATAAAGCTTGAGAAGACTGTGCCTAGTACTCCTCAACAGAATGGTATTGCAGAAAGGATGAATCACACCATTATAGAAAAGGTGTGAAGTATGTTGTCCAATTCCAGTTTGGAGAAGAATTTTTGGGCTGAAGCAGTCAGGGCCACTTGTTACCTCATAAATAGATCTCCAACTACAACGTTGGATGGCGGTATCCCTGAAGAAGTTTGGACTGGTAATAATTTGATTTATTCTCACTTGAAAATCTTTGGATGTGAAGCATTTGTACATATTCCCAAAAAAAATAGAACTAAGCTAGATAATAAATCTATGAAATGCATTTTTTTGGGATATGCGGATGAATATTTTGGTTATCATCTATGGGATCCAGTCAAACATAAAATTATTAGAAGCAGGGATGTTATATTTAATAAGTCAGAAATGTTCAAGAGGAATATAGGTGAGTTGGAGGTCAAGAAGGTTATTGACAGGTTTGAAGAGCAGCAGGAAAAAATACCTCTAATACAAGAAAATGAATAGCAAATTCAAGAGCATGAAGAACAACAAGTAGAAAATGATGAACAACAAGAAGAAGAAATCTTGCAGGAACCTTTACAGAAGATTCAACCTGATAATGCACCACCACAGTTGGTTCGCAGATCTTCTAGGCCTCATAAGCCTCCACAAAGGTATCCTCCTTCAAACTATATTTTGTTGACTGATGAAGCTGAACCTAATTGTTTTCAAGAAGCTTGTAAAGTTGAGCACAGTAAAGAATGGAAGAAAGCAATGGAAGAAGAAATGAACTCTTTGCAGGAAAATAAAACTTAGGAGTTGGTAAACCTCTCAAAAGGTAGAAAGGCTCTACAAAACAAATGGGTTTACAGGATTAAGCATGAAGGTGACAAAAAGAAGGAGAGGTATAAAGCAAGGCTAGTGGTGAAAGGTTTTGACCAAAAACAAGGTATTGACTTCAGTAAAATTTTCTCACCTGTTGTTAAAATGTCATCCATCAGAGTCATTCTTGGTCTAGTTGCTGCTTTAGACTTAGAATGTGAACAATTAGATGTAAAAACTGCATTCCTTCATGGTGAAGTGAAGGAATAAATTTATATAGAGCAGCCAGAAGGCTTCATAGAAAAAGGCAAAGAAGGCCTTGTTTGTAGGTTGAAGAAGAGTCTCTATGGGTTGAAACAAGCACCTCGACAATGGTACAAGAAATTTGATTCATTCATGTTGGAACATGGTTTTCAGAGGTTGGAAGCTGACCATTGTGTCTATATCAAGAGGTATGATCAAGGAAAATATATCATATTATTGTTATATGTGGATGACATGTTGATTGTTGGGCATGATAAGAATAAGATCAATAGGTTGAAGAAAGATTTTGGTAGCAAATTTGCAATGAAGGATTTGGGACCAGCACAACAGATATTGGGCATGCAAATTATGTTTGACAGGAAAAACAAAAGGTTATGGCTGTCACAAGAAAAATATATCAAGAAGGTGCTTGACAGGTTTAATATGAAGGATACCAAGCTAGTTGGTACACCCCTTGCAGCCCACTTCAAGCTGAGAGTTGAATTATGTCCTAGTAATGACAAAGAGAAAGAAGAAATGAGCAAGATTCCTTATGCTTCAGCAGTTGGCAGTTTGATGTATGCCATGGTATGCACACGACCAGACATTGCATATTCAGTGGGAGTAGTGAGTAGGTTCCTTGCCAATCCAGGCAAACAACATTGGCAAGTAGTAAAATGGATTTTGAGGTATCTCAAGGGTACTAGTCATTATTGTTTATGTTTTGGTCATGATGAGACTGTGCTTGAAGGATTTACAGATGCAGATATGGCTGGAGATATGGATACCAGAAATTCCACTACAGATTATTTGTATACATTTGCAGGTGCAACAGTATCTTAGGTGTCAAGGCTACAAAAAATAGTAGCCCTCTCTACAACAGAAGCAGAGTACATAGCTACAACAGAAGCTTGCAAAGAGATGTTGTGGATGTAGCGATTCCTAGGAGAGATTGGAATAACATAGGACAAGTATGTGTTATATTGTGATAGTCAGAGTGCCATTCACTTGGCGAAAAACCCAGCATTTCATTCAAAAACTAAGCACATTAACTTAAGGTACCATTGGATCTGGCATGTGTTGGAGGAATGACAGTTATCCTTGGAAAAGATCCATACAGATAGGAACCCTGCTGATATGCTCACTAAGATTCTACCACAAAATAAACATGAGTTATGTAGAGGCATGGTAGGACTGGGTGTGACTTGATGAATTGTATTTGGCTTCAAGTGGGAGAATGTTAAGTGTGAAGCCAAATTCATGTAGGATTCTAGATCCTTGTACACCGCCAATAGTTTCTAGAATCACATGCACGATTCTGGATTCTTCTACACTGCCAATAGTTTCTAGATCTTTCTACACCACCATTAGTTTCTAGATCATTCCAGATCTCCATCTGAATCACATACATGATTCTAGATCCTTCTTTTGTCTCCATAATTTTGTAATTTCTCTGGCCAAGGAAAGCAAGCCAAGGCTCAAGCTTGTTATGTAATGCAAAGTGATTCCTTTTCTCCAGTGATTGTTTTATCTATTCTGCTATTTCTGACTGAGTAATCTTGTTGTTTCTCCATTTGTCTGTCTCTGAAATGATTCTTTGTTATTGCCGTCTAAGTCTCTGAGTATGAATCCGCTATGAGTTATGTATGCTCTAGTCTAACAAATAATTATACAAAATCAAATTTGGATGTGGATGTTTAATAAGCAAATGTAAGCAGATATTGTTGAGAGGCTAGTGAGGCTTCAACTTTAGGGCACACTTGGCAAGCGGTTTTATGGCGATGACTACATTCAAGTAGATGAATGGATTAACCACGGAATTGTCCATGGCAATTACTATTCACAGTTTGATAAAGCAAGGTATTATTCACGAGGGAGTTTTCACCGACACGTGATAGAATGAATGCTTTGTCACTGAGCCTCTCTTAGAGTCCTACCTATTTCAAATGTGTATTCTATGATGTTCAATTTGAGGAAAAATGTTGTTGGTAGGCTCCAGAGGTAGGGAGGTGACGGCTTCGAAAGGGCATCCACAACACCCACACTCAATGGTTCAAGAAAGAATGCAAGCAAGGCTTTGATAAGGAATACCACGAGGAGGACACCCTGCCTCCCTTCAAGGTATTTTTAGTCAGTCTAGGGTTAGTAAATCAATGTTATCAATCAATTGCTTGCTTCTTGTAATAATTTGGGTTACTTTATTTATAAAGATCATTGGGTAGATTTTTTTTTCGCTTCTTGTAATAATTTGGGTTACTTTATTTATAAAGATCATTGGGTAGATTTTTTTTGCTTCTTGTAATAATTTGGGTTACTTTATTTATAAAGATCATTAGGTAGATTTTTATTTTTATTTTTTATTATTATTTTTTTTAATAGTATATTTATAATACAATATGAACAGTGAATGTTGGGTTTTGTGAAATAATAAATTTAAGGGTCATAAAGTTATTTAGTTATTATGATTGTGTATTTTTGCATATTTAATTTCCACGTAGTTTAATTTATAAACAAAATAGGTTTTTTGAGGAAACAGGTAAAACAATTTCAAGAAAGAATATGATTTTTTATTATTTAAAATATGCATAAATATAAATACAACACTTTGAAAAACCCTCAAAGACGGGGAAATTATACAGATTAAACAACTTAAACTTGAGTTTTTAAAAATTTATGTTAGATTTTGGTTAAAATTATACATAAAAAATCTAATGAAAAAAACTATTTTACAGATTAAACAACTTAAACTTAAGTTTTTAAAATTTTATGTTAAATTTTGGTTAAAATTATACATAAAAAGTCTAGTGAAAAAAACTATTTTATCTATAAATTAGACTTCACCTTTAGTTCCAACAAATTTTAAAATAATAATAATTTATAAATAAATCATTACTATATTTATATTTTTAAATTTAATAAAATTGATAAATAAAAAAAATAATAACAAAAATACACAAATAAAAAAATAGAAAACCAAATTATAGTGATTAGGCTATATTACAATCACACTAATATAATTAATTAAATAAAAATTAATCATATTCAAGTTCATGATTATAAAAACATTTATTCCTATAAAAATATTTACAATGAGTAAAATATAGTATAATAAAACAACACTAAACGAAAAACATCAACAAAACATATAGTGTAACTGTTATTGTACATTGTTATGTTTACTTGCCTAAATTTATTTTAAATTCAAATGTACCAAGTGTTGAGAAGAATAAGTTTGGTACCCGGTAAACTATTATATTTTCACCTAGATGGAGCGGGGAATTGAACCCGTGTCTATCCAAGACTCAATGGACTATTTTTTTTTTAACTTTTATTTACAAAATATAACATTACATTACAATATATATTTTCTATACTGTGTAAAATAATAGAACATTACATCTTCTATAACTTTCAGATCTTAAAATTTAGCAAGAGCCTAGATTTTCAGAAGTAAAAAATCTACTCCTTAATCCGAGATCATAACAGGTCATTTACTCTAAATCTACTCCTTAAACCAGATCCTAATAAGTCATATACCGAATAAATTTTAAAGTGCAATCTCACCCAACAAAACTTACCATTAAACCACATATCACTGTATAAAACAACACAAACTGTTCCAAACTCGGGCACGACGGGTTCAACAAGCGGAGGCAAATACACTGGATTGAATAATAAGCATGCTCATTTGACTCAGCGCATGACAGAGAACCAATGGGCGCTAAACTAATACGGAAGGCTATTAATTTAATGCGGAAAATTCAGGAGGGTTAACTGAAAGGATAAATTTAATATATAGATGATTAAACTGGGTTAATGGAAACTTAAAAGACCGCAAGGCAGAGAGATAGAACCATGCATGTGTATCGAGAGCTGTAGTTTAGTTTGGAGTAGGGTTTGAACAGCGGCAACAATAACCAGAACAGAGTAGTTTAGTTTGGAGTAGGGTTTGAACAGCGGCAACAATAACCAGAACAGAGCAGAGGACGCATCCCTAGCTGTAGGAAGAGGAGCAATAGGGCGAGAGCTTCAAATGATATATCAGAGCTTCAAATGATATATCAGAGGGAGAAAAAGGGATTGGAAGAAATGGGAGTCTGCCAAGGAATTCTAACTGCAGTATGGCACTGTGCAGATCGGGCTCTCGTCGTTTTTGCTAGGTCATGGATTCCACTCCAAACCCATTGATTCGGTTTCTGCGAAGGGTTCGTTTGGTCGGTGACATGATGGGCCATTTTAAAACCCATCAAGCTATTGGTTATGCCCGTCTTGACGAATCACACAAAGATGAAGCCCGAGACAACAAAGTGAGAGGGAAACTGGAAATTCAAGAAGATTTTATAAGTGGAGAAAGAGAAACAGATTTGAGAGACCAAGAAGAGGGGAATATGATATGCAGTCTAAGTTAATGAAGAAGGAAGCATGGAAATGTGCCCAGTAATGCTTGCTTGTGGGTGGAGTAAACACTGGTGAGAATCCACCATTCGAAGTTGGGGGCTGAGGAGGAAATTGATGAAGATTTTAGTCTTTATGATGAGGCTAAGAAAGCCAGATGCAAGTGCACCACCTGCAATTAAGTTTTTTCATTCCTATTAAGCATAGGAGAACAGAGCAGAACATGCGGTTAAACTTACCAAGGAAATGCATGAACCAGAGGGGTTAGCTGATAGATACAGGGTAAACAAGTCGATTAAATTAATTAAGAAATATTCTGACTGAATTAGGGTTAGTCTACTGGGAGAATATGCCCATATCGGAGAATATCACAAACATGAAGTCCAATACGAAGAAGAAGAAAGATGTGAGATCGATGCTAAGATTGAGATTGATCACCCAACTGGAAATTCAAGCAGAATTGATAAGTGGAGAAAGAGATAGACCAAGAAGAGGGGAAAGTGATATGCAATCCAAGTTGATGAAGAAGAGTGCATGACAATGTAACCTGTGATGCTTGCAGATATAGTAAACACTGCTCAGAACCCATCATTCTAGGTTGGGGGGCAAGGATCCCAGATCAGGTGACTTCAAGCTTCCCAGCTTCTAAATTGCATCAAGAAGATGCTAATATTCATGGCTAAGACGACCAGGTACAAGTGCACCATCTGCAATAATTTTTTCAATCCTATTAGGCAAAGCAGAACAGAGCAGAATATGGGGGAAACAAATTAATGAACCATAGGGATTAACTTATAGACGCTGGGTAAACAGGCCAATTAAATTAATTGAAACACTTACCGACTAAATTAGAATTAATCTAATGGAAGTGTGCTAGAGTCATTCTTAGGAGAGGCGAGTCATATAACATAGTTGGGTTAAAGGAAAAACCTGCAGGGTTAATGAAAAATTAAATAGGTTAAACATGTAAAAACTGAGTTAACGAGAAGCTGTATTGAGTAAACTTGCTAAATTACTGAGAGGAAGAGAGCCAGTGCCATCTCTACGTACCTATGTTGAACATTAAAGCAGGGTTTGAACAGAAGCAGCAGCAAATAGAATAGAGCCAGAGCCATCTTTGGGTATCTGAGTTGCACGAAGCTGTATTGAGTAAACTTGCTAAATTACTGAGAGGAAGAGAGCCAGTGCCATCTCTACGTACCTATGTTGAACATTAAAGCAGGGTTTGAACAGAAGCAGCAGCAAATAGAATAGAGCCAGAGCCATCTCTGGGTATCTGAGTTGCACATTAAAGCAGGGTTTGAACTATAGCAGCAACAAATAGAATAGAAAGAAATTTCATCAGACTAAAGACAAATTTCAATACAAAAAGAAAGAAAGTAGATGATAGACAGATTGCTTCTCATGCCAGATGTGGGATGAAATAATAACAAGTACCTGAAGTTAAAAACTCTTCAGTAATTTCAGGGCATAAACCAATCCAGCTGGCCTTCCTTGAAGTTGTTTTCTCTGAAAAAACAAATGATAGAAATCCAATTGCCTCCTCCTCCACATAACGCCAGACCATAGAGAAACAAGTGATAGAAATCCAAATGCCTCCTCGTAACGCCAACACCAGACCATACAAAAACAGACAGCCAACCCTACAAACATACCAGGCCATGGACAGAGGAAGGAGGAGCAAGAATATGTTGAAATTGTGTGAGATTGGATGTATATATACACTTCTTTTCAACGGATACTTGAACCACCTTTCAAAGCTGCGACAAGTTACCAACGGCTCACCTTATCCATATGAGTTCGCATCAAAATGCAAAAAGCACGCTCCGCGTTTGGTTATCCTTATTCAGTTTAGATTCATGCTTTTTTCTATTTTTTTTCATTTGTTTCCAATGCCTTTTTGTTTTGTTACGGATTTTCTTTTAACTAATTTTTTGGATTTGGCTTTAAAATCCAAAAAATACGATTAGTTTTTGGTTTATTTTTATTTAGTTTTGATTTATGTTTTATTTATCTTTTTCTATTTATTTTTTATTGATTTTCTGTTTTACTACTATCTTACTATGGATTTTTTTAATCATAATAAATTTTAATTTTTTTAACTAATTTAAGAGATGTCTTACTTTATACTCAATAAAATTTGAACGGTAATCTGTTAGTTTCACCCATATAATACTCAATAAGATTTGAACTGTACTCTCGTTAGTTTCACCCATATCACTGTTCTCGCTTTGCCATGGATTTTAACCTTTAATCATCATCTATGTTATTTTGGGCATGCTGAGTCGAGACTCGGGAGAGAGAGGTCACTAAAGTGGAGGAGGTCTCTATAGTGGAGATTGTTGCTTAAATATAAAATTTGCGTTTTATTTTATTATTAAACAACATAAACATTGTATATGAAGGGATCTGTTGATATCAGTACATATCATCTAGACGTGAGGATATGTGGGACCTCACCTGCCACACGAGATCTCAGTAGCAGTTTCGTCCTGTCATTCTTGGGAGACACAGTAGGTCCTCCAACTTTCAGTGATTCTTGGGAGACAGACTAGGTCCTCCAACTTTCAGTTGTTCTTGGGAGACAGACTAGGTCCTCCAGCAGCGGTGGGTAAACACTCCATGATACGATTTAGTAGACAATCTGCACTTGCCATCGACTCTTCATCGGGCCAACAGAGTTTGTTGAGTTTCTTCAGTGTTATTCATTCAGCCTCAGAGGTTAGGAGAAATGGGTCTAATCCTCAGACCTGTTAGCTCCTGGACTCGGCAAATGTTGATTTACTTCATGCATTGTGCCTTTGATTTACTTCATGCATTGTATCTTTTATAAGAGACTGTTTGGTTTTCCCGCTTTGTATATACATCAGTGCACTCAAGAGTCCCTTTGACCTACCTTGTGGTCATTGGTTGGACATAAATATAATAATAATAATTATTATATAAGGTTTATAAAATTTTAAAAATAACTTTTAATAATATGAATTTGTAAAAATAATTTTTAATAATATGAAAAGTTAATAAAATGGTCAAAAGATTGTTATGATTAAGGTTTGTAAATTTATAAAATATTTTTTAATAATAATGAAAAGTTAATAAGTTTATTGGTGATTGTCTTGCTATGAAGTTATTAATGTAAATTATGAGATTCAAAGTTAAATTGTTTGATCAAATCAACTCAATAATATAATGAAAAATTAATAAAATAATAATAAATTTTCATGTTAGTTTTAAAAATTCTATTAAAAAAATTAATATATATATATATATACATAATCTTATATATGTGAACGATCCTTCATTATATATATATATATATATATATATATATATATATATATATATATATATATATATGATCCTAATCAAGGACGAATACATATATATATATGAGATCTCAATTAAGGACTAATATCAATAAGGACTAGTTGCATGTATGCTAATGATGTCACCTTTTCTGCCTTGTTCTTTTAAAATTCATTTTATTTAATAATATTTGAGAATTTTTTCGTCTATATTACCTCTTTTATTAATGATAATAATTGAAAGATTACATAGCCTTTCTAACATCATATTTAATAAGTATTTTACCAAAGTTCATTCTCTTTGTTGCCATTACATTTACATTTTCCATTTAGATATATAATGTGAAAAATTAAATTGGCTACAAACACTTATTATGATTCTAGAAAGTCACGCGCAGTTCTGGGTAGTAGTCTAGAGGCTAGCCTAGAAAAGTGGCTCAGATCTCAGGACCACTGGCCTTGAACTCGAGGATTTAGGTCATAACTGCAAGGAAACATGCGGTTGGGGCCTCATAGCCACACTCTTTCCTGGTTGTACATGCAAATGGGGTGTTAGGTATGTGAAAAAGGTTTCCAACTCAGGGATTGACCACTTGGGGTGGTTTGCAGCCTCCTAAGTGGTATGTGGTCTCTGATGGATGTTAGGCCCCACTTCCATAACTAGAATGTGGAGGTTGGGTCATGTCGTAGTAGCACTCAGCCTCACATTTACCCTAGGAGCTTGTAAAGGTGGGTAAATGTTGGGAAGGGTGGTTGCAACAATTTCCTTAAAGTGTTCAATCTTTGGTATGAATTATTGGCACAAAAAATTAGAATTACTTGGATAAGAGTTAACATGGTTAATGGTCATTTATTGGTTGATAATGGTTTAGATGTGTTGTCATCTTATTGGTTAGACTTAGATTGAAGTAGGATGAAGAGCCCATTGAATAACAACACATTAAATATGCAATTTTCAAAAAATATAATTACATATACCATATATGTAAAACAATATAAATCCAAACCATTAGGCTACATGTATGCAAAGTTTGTTCATTAATTTATATTACAAAACATATTAAAATATTTCACTAAGCCTAATCAAAATTCTTTTCTATGGGAAAAATTAGAAAATTTTAATTGTATTAATGTTCTTTATGAGTAAAAAAATACTTTGCAAGTGGAATCATTCAATTTGGCCTTGTAATGAAGGTTATGCGTGCATTTCTGTCAAACAGACTAAAATTGCCTTGCTTCACTAAAATACATGCCCAATTGCCTTCACTAAAATACACGCCCAGGCTTCATTTCTTGGCCAATATGGTTGATTCAAATTTTACATTGTTTATTTGTCTTTTGCTTGATACTTTGGAATGCTGCAGCTAGAGTTGATAATTTGTTGAGACTTGAAGCCCTTATTTTTGTACCATTTTGTGAGCCTCAAAAGGATATTTTGTTTGGTGAGATAAGGATTTGTGAATTATATTCATGGTGATGTTGATATATACAATCTTATTATGCAACTATTTTGTTTTTATGAATGTGTATCTCATGTAAGCATTATGAAATTTTTTTATTAATAGAAAAAACCATGTTGGAGAAGAATGGAGAGACAATTTTTTATTAATAGAAAAAACCATGTTGGAGAAGAATGGAGAGACCTTTCCACGCAACCCACATCTCTGTGTGATTAATTGAGGCAGTGCCAATCCCCCAGACAGAAGACAATAATTTTTTACCATTTTGGTTAAAAATTACACCTTCAACTCCAACAACCCTCATATTTCCTTTTGAGGCACCGTATGGTAAATTTTTCCATATGATGCACTAAGCATATTGTAAATTTGTTCTACTATCAAAAGAAGATATATTTTGTATTTCAAATAGAAATTGAGTACATTCCATAGCACAAATTTCTCTTTTTAGTAAGCTACCACCTTATAAATGTCCATTACATTGTCCAAAAATAAAAGAGTAATAGATCTCAGTGAGACCACAAACAGATAAAAACTCCATGAAGGAGTCATAAAAGTAAGTCCTAAAAAAAGACTATAATTTAACTAGAAATATAATGATATATAATGCACTCTCTCTCTCTCTCTCTCTCTCTCTATATATATATATATATATATATATATATATATATATATATATATATATATATATATATGTAGATATATATATATATATATATATATATATATATATATATATATATATATATATATCTATATATATATATATATATATATATATATATGACATGTTGAAATGTGTCTACATAGATACAACACCTAAAAATTTCTATTCTGAAACTCAAGGATGCTTGGGAGGATTCAACAAGCCCTCCTCTTAAGAAGAAGAGTGTCTCTTTCCTTCTATGGACACTTGTGATTGTTTGGGTGCTACAATAGGCACGTCCTTTGATCCTTGTTGAAGGTGTAAAAATATCCTTTCATAATATTCTCTTATATTTCCATTTTCTTTTCTTAGTCTGTTGAATAAATCCACATTATTATTATATTTTTGTTGGTTCTCAATTACATTCCTTTCAAGATTTCCTTTGTAGATTTCAGTTGATATCTACATTTGGCCAATTCATTAGTGAGTTGTTATACTTCATACTCAAGCTATTTTTCCCTCAATTGTTGTTGATTCACTGATTGTTGTTGTTTTTCCCTCTCTAATTGTTGTTGCAAATCAGAAACATGGGATTTCAAATTTTGTATCTCCATGTCACATCCCAAATGTTGTGCTTTTAGACTGCTCATGAGATTTTTGTGTATATCTGTTATTCTTTTATCTCTCTCAGCTACAACTTGCTTCAATGGTTGAACAATTAATGGTGAGACAGATAGGTCACCCACAAATTTGATGGTTGAGATAATGGTCTCTAAAACTTTCACTCACGCTTTTAGCTTGGATTTCTCCGAGTTCTTTGAAGGCGTTTGTTTTAATCCTCTTTACTGACTTGTCACTTTACCCTTGCCCTTACTTTTATTCCCACTCTTAGTACCACCTTCTAAAAAATGTTGATATTTTTCCATTCCAAGAGTTTTAATCTCCTGTTTTACTTGGGAAATTTCAAGGTATCTCTCTTGTAGAAATTCCTTGTAGTTTCAAACTGCAGATTGTAATATGCTAAAACAATTGACTTGAATCTACTCTACTCATCAGCGGAAACAATAAACGATCGATGAAATCACGAAGCATAAAAGAGAAATAATTCAATCACTCATAACACAATAATTTTCTAGGGAAAACCATAACTAAAAACCCCTGCTATCTTTATATTGCATTAATCAGAAAATATGAGAAGATAACAATGATTTGCTCAAACCCGAGCAACCTCTACACCATCTCTATATATCTCACTGCTTCCCATACAAGCTCAAGCGAATGCTTAGCCAATTTTGTTGCCTGCCAAGCTCCTATTTCCTTGCGCAATTTCATTCAGAATTAGCTCATATTTAATTAGGAAATTCCTCAATTACGAATTGTGCAATCATCATAGGCCTTCCTCTGATTACATGCACCACCTATACAATTCAAATGATTATACAATTGATAATACATTGTCCCTAAACTCCAATCTTAATTGGGCTTTTCTTAGATCTGACATGCATGAGTTAATTACAAGTGAATATTCAGTTTATTGGTTGATTACTATAGGTTACACCCCACTACTATATCTCCCACTAATTCCTCTATCAGTTGGAACTAGTTTAACTGACTTTAACTTAGTTGAACTGAATTAATTAATTATAACTTAAAATAAACTCAATCAAGGCTCCTAAAAAGTAGGAGACACTCTACATGACTCAACTTATACCCTCAACTTGAATTAATTAAGCCAACTAAGTCAAATTAACTTAGTTAACTATTGCAAGTTGTCATGAAATGTGGAATTGGAATTTAATTCCTAATTTAATGCAAGGACAAAATTAGATTAGGATTTTCTTGTTGCATTTTCAACACTGCCTCTCAACAAGAAAGGGATTATCTACTACCTCGTTCCTACCTTTGTGAAACTCAGATTTTCATCTTAACAATACCTTTGTCAAAATATTTGCATTCCACTCCTCTATAGGAATGTACTCCAGCAACATGATTCTGCTCTGCACACAATCTTGTAGATGGTGATACCAGATGTCGATATGCTTGGACCGATCATGAAAAATCAGATGCTTAGAGAGTTTGATACAACTCTACTTGTCACAGTAAATAATTGTAGGATCCATCTACTAACCAAATAACCCAACAAGGATCTTCCTCATCCAGATAGCCTCACAAGATTCTTGACTAGCAACCATGTACTCTACTTCTATCGAATTGAGTGCAACTGATCTTTGTTTACTGTTGTACCAAGAAAATGTTGTTTACCTAATACTGAAGATTCCCCCTGATGTTCTCTTTCTGTCAGATGGGCTCCCTGCTCAATCTGCATCTATGAAGCCTTGAATCTTCACTCCCTCTGTCTGTCTATACCAAAGACCAAACTGAGTGGTGCCTCTGAGGTATCTCAACACATGTTTAGCTGCCTTCCAATAAAGTTTGGTTGGCTTAACCATGGCTTGACTAAGTTGTTTAACTACAAAACACATGTTCGGTCGTGTGTTCACCAAATACATAAGTGAACACACAAGTTGTCTATAAATAGTATCCTCCACTACTTCACTTGAAGTAGCATCTTCCTTCCTCCAATTACCTACTAGAGGAGTCTCCATGGGTTTGTTTCTCTCCATGTGGAACTTCTTCAATATCACATTGGCATACTTTCCATGAGAGAGAAGCAATTCCTCATCTCCTTACCATACTTCCATACCAAGAAATTAATGCATGAGCCCCAAGTCCTTCATATTGAATTCTCTTGCAAGATCCTCTTTGCAATATTTTATCAGCGTCTCATCACCTATTAGAACCAAATCATCAACATATAATATAATCAACAATTTACCTTTAACCACAATATGGTAAAGGTTCACATCTACTTCACTTTTGGTGAAGCCCAACATGGTGAAATAGCTGTCAATTCTAGTGTAGCAAGCATGGGGTGCTTGTGTTAGTCCATACAATGCTCACTTGAGTATGCACACATGTGACTCTCTATTGAATGTCTCAAATCCTTATGGCTACTCAATATACACCTCTTCCTCAATCATATCGTTGACGAATGATGTCTTCACATCCATCTGATCTATCTTCCATCCCATCTGCTCTAATAGTGCTAGAATAGATTTGATTAAAGAGTACCTTTTTACTAGAGAAAAGATCTCATTGTAATCAATTCCCTCCACTTGAGAGAACTATCTAGCCACAAATCTGGCCTTGTGTTTCCCCACACTTACATATACTGCTTGCTTTACCTTGTAAAGCCATTTGGAACTCATCACTGACTTGTCTGTTGGTCTTAGGACCACTTCCCAAACAATGTTTCTGATAATGGAGTCATACTCCTCAACCATGGCATCAACCCATATTGGTTGTTGCACTACTTCCTCAAATGATGATGGATCAACCTCTACATTCTCGCTCATTAGAGGCATGTAGTGAGTGTACCGATCTAGTGACCTTCTCTGCCTACACTGTGATGTGGGTGCTCCCACTTTCTCTCTAACATCATGCATCAATTTATCAGCCTCTCTGGTGTGCTTCCTTCCATCTCTGGAGGTCTCTGCATGAGTGGGTGCTTTCACTCTCTGCTCCTTTGCATGTGGCTACTCCACATCATCTTGAGGTTACTCCTTTGGAACTAAAATCTCCTCATCTGCATGGAACTGAAGCTAACACTCAAGGGAATATATCATGGCCTTCTCTTCATCAAACTTCACATCTCTACGAATCACTGTCATCTTGTTGGATGGAAAGCACACCCGATAGTTGTGAGGTGTATCAGTGTACCCCACAAATATGCCCAACTCAACTATTGACTCTAGATTTTTCCATGCATCCTTGGTAACATGACAGTAGACTGATGAACCAAAGATCCTGAAGTGTGCCACATCTGGTTCTTACTTGAAAAAGATTCTTTTGGTGTACTCATCCCGAGAATTCGATGAGGGCTTCTGTTATGCAAATAAACAGTTGTGTTGCATACTTCAACCCACAAGTGCAACGGTAGGCCCTGATCATGTAACATCGCCTGTGCAACTCCCACAATACTTTTATTCTTCCTTTCAACCACCCCATTCTTTTATGGGTTATGAGGTGCTATTAACTTCCGTCGAATGCCTTCTAATGCACAAAACTTCTTGAATTCATTCGAAACATATTCTCCACCGTTATTGCTTCTAAGAGCTTTAACTTTCCTGCCAGTATCTTTCTCGACAAGTGCTTTAAATTCACAAAATTTAGTGAATGTCTGATCTTTCTTATGCATGAAGAAAATCCAGCACTTATGAGAAAAATCATCAACAAATATTACATAATACATGTTCTTGGTCATGGATGTTGTCGAGAACAGTCCACACACATCTGAGTGAACTCTATCAAGGATCGCTTGCGCTCGACTTTCTTTATCATGAAAGGAAGATTTGGTGTACTTCCCCAATGTACACCCTTTGCATGTGTCTCTCTGCTCTAGTGTACCCTTTGGAAGTCCTGTAGAAATTTGTTGCATGATCTTCAAAGCTCTGTGGTGCAAGTGATCCAATATTCTATGCCACAACTCATCGATGTCTCAACACTACACCTTATCTGATTTTTTTCTCAAAGCAACACGGTCTTCTAAATCCGATTTGTAGAGTTTCTTCACCCGAACCTCAATCCACTTCACATGTCCTGAGGCTATGTGACGAAGGAAATCCTTTCCCTTGCTAAATATCACATCGTAGCCATGGTCCTCCAACATGGCAAATGAAACCAAATTCTTCTTCAAATCCAGAACATACATGAAATATCTTAATGTGAGATGAGAACCAGACTCCCTCTGAAAGGTAATAGTACCGATGTCGGTCGCGCTATACCTCCCATCATCTCCCATCTCGATGTGGATCTGGAGGTCCTTCTCCTCCAAGTCACTGAAGAACTCTTTATTTCCGATCATATGGAATGAGGCTACACTATCCAGGTACCACACACTACCCATCATCGATGTCACCATGCAAGTGATGAGGGTGAAATCTAGCTCGAATTGTGAAGCAAGAACTTCACCTGCTCCTCCTCCTGAGGGCTTCTTACTGACCTTCTTGCGCAAACACTTTGCGGCATAGTGTCCCAGCTCGTGACAGTGAAAACATTTAATCTTCAACATGTCATTCTTCTTTCCACGCTGACTGGAATCTGATTTGGAATGGTATGACTTCCCCTTCCCTTTCTTCGCCTTTCCAACTAAGGCAGAGTTCTCCTCATTATCATGCTTGGATGAGGATCCATCTCTGGTGTTCCGTCGAATATCTTATTGTACCAATTCGGACCACAATCACTCCTACTTTGGTAGCTTCTCCCTCCTATTAACTGAGTCCTGGTAGCTATGCCAGCTCTTCGGAAGGCCTAGAAGTGCTAGGCTCACCAGATCGTCTTCAAAAACCTTAACACCGAAACTTCCAAGCTCATCCTAACATTAGGTGAACTTGGTCAAGTACTTCGGTATTGAGTCACCCTTCTCCGTCTTGATCTTATTGAGCTTGTCCTTTAGTGCCAACTTCCTGTGGTCATTGTTGTTTTGGAATAGGTTTATCAAGGCCTTCCACATTGCAAATGGAATTTCCTTACCATGGAAGTTCTAGAAAATATGATCTTGAACTCCTTCTAGGATAATCCTTCTCGACTTTGCCACACATTTTCTCCACTCTGCCAGATCTTGAGCATTAGCTGGCTTAGAAATATCTTTTTCTATGAATTCTTTAATCTTGTTGTCTTCCAACACTGCCTCCATCCTGTCCTCCCAAGAAATATAGTTCAAACTACGCTCAAGGGCATATTCGAGTCTCCATCCGTAGAACGACATCCTGCTGGCCCTAAATTATGATACTACAAATTTGATTTCTCCTGCAAAAAAAACTCATATTCTCCTCTTCTATAGTGATTTTAGTTTCGATATCATGTATAAATTCCTTGTAAATTCAAACTTTAGATTGTAATATGCTAAAATAATTGACTTGAATCTACTCTACTCATCAGTGGAAAAAAATAAATGATCGATGAAATCAAGAAGCATAAAGTAGAAAGAATTCAATCACACATAAAACAATAATTTTATGGGGAAAGTCATAGCTAAAAATCCGTGCTATCTGTATATTGCATTAATTAGAAAATATGAGAAGATTACAATGTTTTTCCTCAAACTCGAGGAACCTCTGCACTATCTCTATCTATCTCACTGCTTTCCAGACAAGCTCAAACCAATACTTAGCCATTTCTGATGCCTTCCAAGCTCCTATTTCCTTGCGCAATTTCCTTGGGAATTAGCCCATATTTAATTGGGAAATTCATCAATTATGAATTGTGCAATCATCATAGGCCTTCCTCTGATTACATGCACCACCTGTACAATTCAAATGATTATACAAATGATAGTACATTGTCCTTGAACTCTAATCTCAAGTAGGTCTTTCCAAGATCTAACATGCATGAGTTAATTATGAGTGAATCTTCAGTTTACTAGTTGATTACTACAGGTTACACCCCACTACTGGATCTCCCACTAATTCCTCCATCAGTTGGAACTAGTTTAACTAACTTTAATTGTGTTAAACTGAATTAATTAATTACAAATCAAACTAAACTCAACCAGGGATCCTAAAAAGTAGGAGACACTCTACATGACTCAAGTTAGACTCTCAACTTGAATTAACTGAGCCAACTAAGTAAAATCAACTTAGTTAACTATTACAAGTTTTCATGAGATATGGAATTACAATTTAATTCCTAATTTAATTCAAGGACAAAATTAAATTAGGATTTTCTTGTTGCATTTTCAACATCTCTTTCAACTTATTAACTTGCATATGACAAGTTTTCTCCAACATAGTCACTCTTTTCGTGTATTCTTCAACCTCTGATTCATGCTTCTCTTGGTCATGATCTGTAGATTTATTTGCAATTTCATCCTTTAAATAATCAATCAATTTATCTTTTTCATTCAATAAGTTGACTGATTTAGCCTCAGAAGTATTGGAAGTTGCCAATGGAGGTATATTGAGAACCTATGGTCTTCATCTCAACTCCTCTTCAAGTTCACTAATTTTTCCATCATATGCAGCCTGTACTTTTTTGAACTTTGCATGTAGTTCATTTATCTCCCTCACACCTTCGTTGCTCATTCTAGACAACTGATTATGCAATTCATTAATAATTTTATCCTTGTCATTTATGTCTTTCACTGATTTTTGTGTTTTTTGCCCAATTATTGGTTCCACCATTGCAATCTTCTTCAAGCATTCAACAATATCATTATCCTTTAGTTTGTACTTTTCCTTCCAGCTATATATAGCGGAAAAATGCTCCATTGAAACTTTTTTGTAATGGATCATTCTATCATATACTGAGATTTGCTTTTTTGTTATTGAAACTATATGTTGGACTCTGCACATTTAACTTGGAGATGTAGATTTTGAACCACCCATAAAAGGGAAATTATATTGAGGTACCAACTGTTTAGAAGGAATTATGTTTATTATAGAAACATCGTCATTATATGTTTCCATATAATGGTCCATACCTTCCTACTCCTCATCTTCATCCACACGCACATGTAAGTTTGCTAGAAAACTAACAACTATGTATTTAGCATGGAAAATGGTATCAACAAAATTTCCACACCTTCAACCAGAGTCTTTTCAGGTTCTTCCTTAATGGTTTTCTTTTGTTTTGATTTCCTAATGTAAGTTTTAAGAGGCCTTGTTTCAACACTAGGTCGATACAAATCAATAATTTTTGCAATGTTCCCAAGAAACTGAACTTAACCTTGTTAATTTTACTTTCTTGCAGGGCATAATGTAATTTTTTAGCCAACATATGAGGGACATCTATGGTTATGCCTTCAACCCAATGAATAACTAGCCTCATGCAGTCACCAGAAATATCAATCTTGTGATGATTCATAATTGTCTTAAGGACAACTTGAATCAAGGATTTGTATAGTCCTTCAGGAACATCTTGCATTTTTAATCCATTCCTCAAAGCATATACTTCTTTCCCACATATTTTATTGGCCATTTCAATCTTTTCTACCTTAGGGGTTTTCTTGGAGTTAAATATTGCTCCCACTCTGCGTGGAATTTTCGTTGCTCTTGCAACCAGATCAGGGTCCAGCGTAATCCTCTGCCAATTTTTTTTAATTCTATGGCTTTATCATAATAATTTTTTATGGCCACATCTATCTCATCATTTTGGAAATCGAACTGTCCAAATATAAAATTATAAGCTTGTGCTCTTCTCAAGATATCTAGCGTACCTGGTGGACAACTGTTTGTATCTCACAATGTATCAACACTCTTTGAATATTTTTACTGTGAACTTCCACTGGGAACCTTGTGTTTCAATTGTTTGAGGAGAAGAGGACGTCGTTGTTTTAATTGAGGCCATCGTTCTTTGGGGTCAAGGAATGCTAGCTGAATGCAAGAATGCACACTACATAGACCATGAGGAATGCACGTTGAATGCAAGAATGCACATTGAATAAACTATGACAAATGCACGTTGAATGCAAAAATGCACGTTGAATAAACTGTGAGGAATGCATGGGAAAATGAATTTTTTTTAACTTATTGCTCTATCTTTCTATAAATCACTTTTATAAAGAAAGAAAAAATTATTAAGTGAATGAAATTTTTTATAAGGTTCTTTAACTTTTCTCCTTTACTCCTATATTTTCTCACACACAAAATAAAAAATTCAAATTTAATATTTAGATATAAGATACATTTTATTAAAAATAACATTTTTAAAAATAGGGCTGCAAGATTTTGATGGCATGTAAGATGGACATCACTTCTTTCTCATGCGTAGAATGGACCAAATTTCCATCATGCAATTGGTTATTCATAAATGATAGTAAATGTTATTTTTGCATTAAAATGACGCCCAAACCTTTTTTTGTAAATGTCCTAACTAGGTCACTTGGCTTAATCTTAAACTTAAAACCTTAAAAAATATGTACAATATAGAAAACCCTAAATTAGAACCCGCAAACCCTACGTGTTATCTCTTTATCTATCCCTCGACAAGATTTAAACCTAATTACTACTTAAATTATAAGGTCATGTAACCTTACTTATAGGGCTTTAACCAAGAAACTGCAAGTTTCAACTATTAAAATTCAAGTTTGATTTTTCTTAGTCCACCACTTTGTTCCCAAACATTCCTGGTGTGCATTTATTTGAGGCACGTAAACCCTACCATTTACCCTTTGAAATCCATGCAATTTGGAGTATTTTCAAACAACACAAACATATATGTGAAAAGTTAAAAATATTTAATTATATTGATGTTACCTATGAGTAAAAAAATACTCTCCAAGTTGAATCATTCAATTCATCCTTGAAACAAAGGTTGGGCGTGCATTTTTGTGAGCAAGCAAAAATTTTCATGTTTCACTAAAATGCACCCCCAAGCTTCATTTATTGGCCAATCTGATTGATTCAAATTGTAGGTTGTCTATTTAAATATTTTACACTTTTTCACTATTATATCTTTACTTAGACTTCATTTTGAAACAAGAAATAAGAACTTGTCCTATTTGTCTCCATTCTCCTTACCTATTTATCTTCAAACCCTAACTAGGCCACTTGACCCAATCTTAAACTTAAAACCCTAAAAAGTATGTACAATATAGAAAAAGCCTAAAATTGACCTTGCAAACCCTAGGCACTATCTCTTAATCGATCCCTCAGCAACATTTAAACGTAATTACTTCCAAAATAAGGTCATCCACCCTTACTTATAGCGTTTCAACCAGTGTTGCAGGAAATGTCCCCCTCCCCTAGATCAAAAACCCGATCTTCAATCCGTACGGATGCGTGGGGGAAGTGTCGTCCAAAGTGCATTTCGGGCTGATAAAAATGCTTCCTGGAAATTTTGGAAGCGTGTGACCGAAACCTGTTTCAGTTTTTTCGAAACGCACTTCGGCCATATGAAGCGTCATGTTTCGGAGTACGAAGTGTACGAATTGCGAGCGATTCCGTACAACTTCCTCTGTTTCCACCGCGCAGCCAAAAAAAGCATTTGTTTTATTTTTTATTTTTATTTTTGGCATTTTTCTTTGTTGGGGGTGGGTCCACCTTGGGTTATGGTGAGGAATGAAGGGGTTTAACCCCCCATTCATCTCTCATTTTCTCACTTTGAGTTTATGAGAGCTTGGATAAGAGAAGAGAGGAGAAGAGAAGAGAAGAGAAGAGAGGAGAAGAGAAGAGAGGAGAAGAGAGGAGAGCTTGGAGGAGTGAAGGAGGAGGAGCTAGGAGAAGGAGGAGGAGCTTGGAGGACTTCCATCTACAAGAGCTAAAGAGGTAAGTGAAAACCCCAAACTCCCTTATTTTTTTTACATTTTCTTTTGTATTTTTCTCCTCCCTCTCCTACTCTTTCCCATTCTTTCTACTTGCTCATTTAATTGCAGGTTTTCCACCACCTATATCCATATTCCAAGATGGTGTTCTTTTGGCTTCTATGTATCATTCCACTTTTGGTTTTAATGATGGCAAGGGGGAGTAGGAATAGAAGGGAAGAAGCACAAGAGGATAGTGGTCCCAATATGAGTGACCCAATGTATGATGAGGAGGAAGGGTTTGAAGAGGAAGGGGATGAAGTTGAACCTGAAGGGGAAACTGAAACACTAGAGGGGAAAGTTGCATTAACACCCTTGTGGAACTATGTGACCAAACTTGAAGGGGGAAAGGGTGGTGGAAGCTACAAATTTTTGTGCCCTCATGGTTTTCATGGAGGAAAACCATTTAGTGGTTCATATACCCATGTGAAGAGGCATATTTGTGGGGTGATGGGCAATGATGAAAAAATGGTGCTGTGGGGATACAAATTTGCCCAAACATTTCAGTTGAACAAAGAAGAAAATACATCCAAATAGAGGAGGTTTCACAACAAAAAAGCAAGAAACAAAAAACTCATTCTAATTCAAGTGCAACCTCTAGATTTGGTAGCTCATCTCCTCATGGTACTTCTGGAAGCTCTGGAGGTAGAAGAACAATAGGGGATTTCCTTAATGTTGCTGGGAGGGATGATGTGGATGGAAAGATAGTCTGATTTCTTTGTACTTGCTGTGTACCATTCGATGTGCTTCACTCTCCCTATTGACATGAAATGGTAAAGGCCATCAATGAAGCCTCAAAAGGATACAAATCCCCCAACTATGAGAAAGTTAGAACAGTGTTATTAGAAAGAGAAAAAGCAAAGGTTCAAAGAGCTTTGACACGTTTTGCAAATGAGTGGGTAGATTATCGGGTATCCATTGTATCAGATGGGTGGAAAAATATTAGAAACCAACATTTGATAAATGTTCTTGGTGTTTCTGCTAGTGGTGCAGTATTTATTACATGTCATGACTCCTCCTCCATCAGTGCATCTTCCCAAAACATTGCAGATCTCCTATTGCAATCAATCAAAGATGTTGGTCCGAATAATGTGGTTCAAGTGATCACAGATAATGCAACAAATTGTAAGGTAGCAGGAAAAATTATTGAGCGTACTCATCCACACATCTTTTGGTCTGGGTGCCTGGTTCACACATTGAACCTTTTGATGCATGATATTGTGAAGCATAAAGAATGTGGGTGGATTAGTGAGCTTTACAGGAGAGGGAAGCAACTCATTAAATTCATCATAGGGCATACAAGGGTAAACTACTTCTATGGCACTTACTCCAAGTTGCAGTTGCTTAAACTTGCAAAGACAAGATTTGCCAGTTATTACCTCACCTTTAGGTGGCTAGTGAAGGTGAGATAAGCTTTAACTAATATGGTGTGTGATGAAACATGGGATGAAATTAACACTGATAGAGATGGTGCTAATGCAGCCAAGGACACTATTCTTGACATGTACTTTTGGTCACAGGTTAAATATGTTTTGCAATTCATGAAACTAATTTATTGCATGATCAAGTTTGGAGATTAAGATCGACCAATAACTGGGGAGGTGTATGAGAAAATGGATAGCATGTTGAGGTAGATTAAAGACTTTGTTGATCCTATAGATACCACCTTGTACAATTATATTCATGCTGAGATGGAAAACTAATGGGAAATGCTAAATGTTCCATTGCATGCATTAGCATATGTTTTGACACCTAAATACTATCATCCATCATGGCTCTTAACACCAGCACCTTGGGGGGGGGGGGGGGGGAGGAGGAGAAAACCACACCAAGATCAAGAGTTTCACAAAAAACATATGATTGCATTGAGTAAATTAGTCCCTGATGAGGAGGAGGCTACCATGATATGAAGACAGTTGAGCAACTATACGCTTAACACTGGTCCATTTGGGAGCATGCATGCAATTAGAGATCGAGAGACTTTTTCTTCTCTTGAGTGGTGGAACATGCATGGAGGGGCTACTCCACTTCTACAGACTTTGGCATTGCGGGTGCTATCATAGGTGGTAAACACTTCTTCTACAGAGAGGTGTTGGAGCTCTTATTCTTTCATCCACAGTGTTAAAAGGAATAAGTTGAGTTTAGACCGAGCAGAGAGCTTGGTTTATGTGCATTACAACTTGTGATTGTTGTCCCATTACTGTGATGATGCAAAGACTAATAAAGACCTTAAGATCTGGGACAGGAATCCAGAGGAGCCCAATTTGGAGGATGGAGTGTTGCAATTAGAGCAATTAGAGGATGCTCTTATCCAAGTATGTCCATTGTGGTATGAATTTTGCTTATAAAGCATTTCTCTAATTCATGTTTTTATTTTTTTTGTTAACTAGTGTTTTTTTTTGTATGAATTTTTTGAGCGATTCCAGGATGATGATGATCGTGTTGAGATGCCACCCCCATCTGGTCCCTTGGTTCCTAGGTTCCATGGTTCAACACCAACAGCAGGGGGTTCATCTTCATCAGTTTCAGTGCCACAACTTCCACAGGCACCATCTTCTTCATTGCCACCATGTGGAGGTCTGCCGCCACGTTCTCTTCGTGGTGGAAGGAGGAGAGATTAGTAGATATATTCACAATTTACTACTTTTGTCATAGATTAATCATTAGAATTGCAGGCTTGTGAATTTGAACCTTTTTGTCTTGGCAGTGACCAAATGACCTATTTTGTAAACATTATTACTTGAATTTTGGACATGACAAATGTTGATAGTTGCTCACTTGCTAGATAAATCATAATATGTTCTATGTTTTATGTTTTATAATATGCTTAAAAATTTGATGTATGTTTGTAATTGCTAGAATATAGATGGTTGATGCTTGAATAATTAATCATTGATGTACATACTAGTAACTACAATGGAATCATGGATGTCATATCTATCTTGATTTATGCAAAAATATGCATGTTTTCATGTCTTCTACAACTAATTTGGTATTTGGGATGTTTGTTTTGAATATAAATGCAATATATATATATATATATATATATATATATATGTATGTATGTATGTATGTATGTATGTATGTATGTATGTATGTATGTATGTATGTATGTATGTAGCAGACGCTTCCGTGGACACTTTGCTTCCTTCCACGTCCCTGCTTCCAAAAAACGTCCCCGTTTCGTCCCCGCTTCGTGCAACATTGGTTTCAACCAAGAAACTACAAGTTTCAATTATTAAAATACAAGTTTGATTTTTCTTAGTCCATCACCTTGTCCCCAAACATTCCTGGTGCACATTTATTTAAGGCACAAAAGCCCTTCCTTTTACCCTTTGAAATCCATTCCATTTAGAGTATTCTTGAACAACGTAAATAGATATGTGAAAAATTAGAAATATTTAATTGTATTAATGTTACTTATGAGTAAAAAGGTACTCTCGAAGTTGAATCATTCAATTTTTCCTTGAAATGAAGGTTGGGTGTGCATTTTTGTGAATCAGGCCAAAATTTCCTTGCTTCACTAAAATGCACACCCATACTTCATTTATTGGGAAATTTGATTTATTCAATTTTTATATTGTTTATTTAATGATTTTAAACACTTTTGAATTGTTACAACATTCTAAGTTTTTCTTCGACTTGATTTATGCAAAACATATTTATGTAGGATATTTGTTAGACATGATGTAAGGTTATATCCTAAGGTTAGGAATTATTATGTCCCATTTCAAATTTCATTACCAAGAGTGTAATTGGTTTGGCCTGGGAGTGCATATTTGTTCTGACTGTGATCATCACCAGATATGATCAATTGTTATTCCAATGGACTTGGATTTCAGTGTACAACATTTCCTTTATGAATTGACTATGCTATGTTGCATAAAATAGTTTTATATTTAGGTTGGAATGATCATTGTCTCTCATTCAATTAAATATAGGTCCTGCTGTGCATCTATTTAAGGAACAAAAACCTTAACTTTAACCCTACGAAATCAATCCAATTTGGCATATTCTTGCACAACAGAAATTTATATGTGAAAAATTAATGTTAATTATGAGTAAAAGAGTACTCTCAAAGTTGAATCATTCAATTTGGACTTGAAATGAAGGTTGGGAATGCATTTTTGTGAAAGGGGTCAAAATTGCCTTGCTTCACTAAAATGCATGCCCAAACTTCATTTTTTGGCCAATCTGATTGATTCAAATTGTAGATTGTTTATTTAATTATTTTACATACTTTTGAATTATTATATGTTTACTTTGACCCTTAAATAATTATGCTTCAAATTTCATACAACATTCCAAGTTTTGCTTCAACTTGCATTATGTGAAAGTTGTGTATAGGTTTTTCTTTAGCTTGCTCTTGGGAAGAACAATTTTCCTTTTAATTTAGAGCAATAGTTCCAACTCTTCACATTAATTGTCAATCTAGGTAGGTTTTGTTATTGCAAGGCTATTACGCAAAATACATGCAAGGGCAAATGATGGCTAGTGCTAATGAATCTCAATTTCAATCGTTGTAATCACACTCTCAGCAACTCAATACTTTGGTTGTTACACCCTTAAACCTTGTTCACATTCTCAAGAAATGAACACACAATGCAGAATAAAACCACTTTGTCAAACTATCACTCTTATTCAGAAAAGAAGAGCACTACTAGAAGCCATTCTCTCAAAAAATGTTGAAAAACACATTCAAATGAAATGAACACACCGTCCAATTGTAGAGATAATTAAATGACTTTCACACTAATAAAGGGATTGGTCTAAGACCTAGTTTTTAGAAAATATAGTGGTTAGAATTTTGCAATCATTAAAACATGAACAAGAATAATTATCATAGTAACACTACACAACACACAAGCTAGTCAATTGAAAGGTATGACTCCATCAATGATTCAGATTGCATTAATTATTATCTAATTTTAAGGTCATGGCCAAGCCAAACACAAAATTAGTGTATGAGACCCCCTTGTTTGTGGGACAAGGGACCCACCTTCGGGCAGTGATTTCACTGCTAAGTCTACGAAGGCATACATACTCTACCCCCTCTGGTTTTGAACTTGCAACCTCTTAGTAGGAAACACATGCTCTTAACCATTAGGCCCACTTAATGAAACATACAAGATTACAATGTTGGTTCTCTCCCCCTCTATCACTGTCTATTTGTTTCTGTATGCCTATCTCACACGGGTAGAGAGTACACCTCTTTATAATTTCAGATTGCAATTATAATATCATCATGAGAATCTATTGATTCTCACGTGATTTAATTTGATAATACACATTAACAATTTGATAACAATTTCCAAGGTTAGGACAAAGTTGTAATTTTTTTTCCAAATTACAATAATATGAATAGAAAATCCTAATTGTTTCAGTTGTAGTGTCCATAAACTTTTCCTTTAATAGTCTAACTATTTTTTCACCAGATTCTTTCCAAATTGATGTTCATAACTAATTGAAGGAGTTCAATGTGTACAAAATATATCTTCATGTGTAGCAATAATTCTCAACAGACCACAAACCCTGTAATAGCCTAGTTGTTAGTTTTACAAGAAAATGGCCTAAAATAGTAGCTCTCATGCCAAATTAAAAGTAGAATTGGATCATAAGGATGACATATAAAAAGAGACATACCAAAGTTGATAATGGTTTTTATAGTGGCAGAGTATGGCCTGAAGAATAAAAAAAGGTAAAGAGAAGGTAGGAAAATGAGTGCAAAAAGATGCTAATTTCACATCCCAATATCTCCCCCCCCCCCCCCCCCAACTTAAGTATCTACATGTCCATATCTTCATGATTTCACGTCCCAATTTCTCCATCCTTCTCTACTTCAACTGTTGTTTCTTGTGTAACAACAACATCTTCAACACGTTATTGTGGAACAATGGTTTGGAATTCTTCATCTTGCTCTCTAACTTCAATTCCAACCAAAATGGTGGTTGGCCTTTCATAACTTGCTTCCTCCAGCACTTCATTACATCCATCACAAAATCTAACTGACATTACTTCTGCTAGGGTTTCTATTCCATTTTATTTACTAGACTGAAGCTGTCCTTTAACCATGGTAAGTTGTTTCCTTAAATTCTCATTTTTCTCCTTCATTTTATTAATTTTTTCAATAAGGAGGTAAGTTTTAGACTTACCTAGTAAAGAGACATCTTCTTGTTCCTTTTTGAGCTCCTCCTCTTTCTGCAGTTCCTCTGATTCCTTTGATTAAGTTGAAACATCATTAACTTCAGGCGTTGGGATATTTAATTTTATAAATTCTTCTTCTTTCTCTTCATTCTACTATCCCTTGGACTCCTTTGGTTCTGTTATATCAATACATTCCTCAAATATTTGGGTAGTTGATGGTGTAATAATAATTACTCACACTCTCTTCTTGGGATTATTTCCACCCAAATGCTTCTTCATTTTCCTCTTTTTCACCATAGTTTGTACATGAGTATATTTTTCATACACTTTCCTAGATTCCCCAGGCATTTATGTTTTAGGAACCCCTGCTTCAGCTAACGCTATTCTAGGTGACCCTATTTCAGGTATCCCTGCCTCAGGGCCTTCTTTCTCAAAAGGGCATCCATGATAACTATCCTCACATTGTCCATTGGATATATCCACAGGTTCTTTAGTTCGTGCTCTTTTTCCTTCATCGAATGTACCAGTAGACGTTCTAATGGAAATCCATCTCTTATGGATTCTGTGAAGCGGTCTGGGAGGTGTAACTGCTCTTCTTTATCTAGGAAGTGTAGTTTCTCTACCTTGTCTGGGAGGTGTAACTTCTCTATCTTCTAGTGTTATTTCAACACTTACCTCCTATTCTTCACTTTCTGGCTTCTTCAATTTTCTATTTTTCACTGCATTTTGTACATGAGTATATTTTTTAGATACTTCCTTAGATTCCATGGGCATTTCTATTTCAGGAACCCAAGCTTCAATTGACATTATTCGAGGTGCCCCTATTTTAGAAGTCTTTGCCTCAGGGCCTTCTTCCTCAATAGGGGATCAATAATAAATATCCTAAAATTGTCCACTGGATATATCCATAGGTTCTTTAGTGCATGTTATTTTTCCTTCAATGGATGTACCAGTAGACATTCTTATAGAACTCCATCTCTTACTATTTATGCGACAGGGTATAGGAGGTGTAACTGCTCTTCTTTGTCTAGGAAGTGTAGTGTCTCTACTCTGTCTAGGCGGTGTAACTGCTCTATATTCTGGTTTTGTTTCAACACTTACCTCCTGTTCTTCACTTTATGGCTTCTTCTATTTCCTCTTTTTCATCGCAATTTTTATAGGAGTATATTTTTTAGATACTTCCTTAGATTCCTCGATCATTTATGTTTCAGGAACCCCAGCTTCAACTAATGCTATTTCGGGTGCTCCTTTTTCAACAGTCTTTTCCTCAAGCCCCTCTTCCTCAATAGGGCATTCATGATAACTATCCTCAGGTTGTCCACTGGATATATCCACAGGTTCGTTAGTGCATGCTCTTTTTCCTTCAACGGATGTATCAACAAATGTTCTTATTGAAATCCGTCTCTCACTGTTTTTGCAATGGGTTCTAGGAGGTGTAATTGCTCTTCTTTGTCTAGGAAGTGTAGTTGCACTACTTTGTCTGGGAGGTGTAATTGCTCTATCTTTTGGTGTTGTTTCAACACTTACCTCTTGTTATTCACTTTCACTTTCCTTTGTTTCAGTGCCTGTCGTCTGTGACTTTGCGAATAAACTAGTCTATGTGCTTCCTTGTTGTTGCAATGAATGAATTATGATTAACTTGATGAGTGCATGGTTTCTTAAGCAACTCTTTGGATGTTTTTCTATATGCACCACCTTTTCCATATGTTGTAAATATTTTAGCAAAAAATATGGAAAATTTATCAACTATCCATTATGAAGATGTGCCAATAACTTAAAATGATAATTGAATATTATCCCAAAACATCCCTCATAAGTAATTAAATTCTGAATAAATAAAGCCACATCATCCCAAGGGTGAGGAAGGGATGTTCTATCAATACCTCTCCCCTTTCTCCTTACTTCCTCTCCTCACTATAAAAATGTTTCCCTAGTTATTGGAACTGTTATTTTCCTAGAAAATCAATGAGCCCCTATCTAAGGTAAACCTGTCACCCTAGAAATAATGTCCTTTGTAACAACAATTCTGAATCCTATAACCTCTTAATGCTACTCCTGCAGAGCTTGTGTGAATTCCATAGAAATCTATTCACTGAAACCCTACAACTTCTCAAAGTAGACTAACCACCCTGCATTCCTAAATATTTATAGGGCTTCTAGATGGTGTTGTAGTGCATCAATGGATTCTAGTTCATGACAGACTTCTGCTCCTCCCATGGATGTTTTAGAGATTGTTACTGCTCAGAATTTCTCAAAGACTGTTATAGGGCAAACATGGTCAATACAAACACTTGGGTATAGAATATCAGTCAAATGAAATTTGGAAATGGGTAGGGAATAATTAAGGTTACCCTTTCAAATAATTTAGGTTTTCAATGATAAATGACAACTACCAGGAATGGTTTCCAAGTAGTCATATTTATTTTCACTAATGATAGTAGGAGTAAGGGCGACATTGGGTACTTACTAATTTAGAATACATGTATTGTGTGCCTGCCAAATGGTAATTATCGAATTTTTCTTACCGTAATCTCCTCCCCCCAACTTAATTATAAAACTTGTCCTCAGCATGTGTAATGGAAAAAGTCATATCCAATGCCATAGCAAGGAGAAAAATATGATGTTATAGAGGAAGCTACAAAGGAAGCTAAAATGTATGCTAAAAATAATGCCTTAACCAGGAGCTAAAAAGGATGTTACAGAAGAAGCTATATACGGAGCTACACCAGGAGATAAAGATGAGGCTAAATTGGGTGCTACAAACGACGCTAACGTTGGCAATAAATAGTGTTGACTATCCCTTATTGGCATAAAAAATTCCAAAATTAGTGCCATCCTGATAATTAGCGACGATTTTTTCAAAATTGTAACAACCCTGGTGAAAATTCCATGTAAAAATATATATAAGGCAACGGTGATGGGACACGTATTCCAAGCTAAATGGTGGGGGAAACATCCTAGTGGGTGTTGATTCGGCTTATTATGGCTAAGGAAAATGGCAAAGGCAATGGCTAAGGTTTGGAAAGGAAAAGATGCATTAATTGGCATTTTATTTATGAAAATAATGGAAATTAGAAGAAAAGGAAGGTGAAAGGTCACACATTGCATGTGAGGAGGAAAATGAAGGAAAATAATGGAAAATGAAGAAAATAGAGGCCTCATTAATAAAATGGCTTTTGAGGATCAGTGGGCAAGACTTGATTAGTTTAGTTTTGGAGCTCTCTCATTATTCTCTCTCTCTCTCTCATACACTTGGATACTTAGATTTTTCTTGGAGCACTCTTGGAGGGTGTGGCATACTTGGAGTTTTGGAGCAAGAAGGCAAAGGAAGAGTAGGAAAGTGCAAGAGGGCATTGGTATCAGCAGCTACAATGGGTTTTTCTTGCAGGTATCGAGTTGCATGTATGTTTTCCTCACTAGTTTTGGCATGCATGGCACATGCATGTGGATTTTTGGTTATGATCTGTCATTGGCATGGAGGATTGCCTAGATTGACAATGGATTTCCTAGCCTTGCCATTTTCTGGATAGCCATGGTGATTGTGGGTTTATTTTCATTGTTGTGTTTTTGGTTGGTTCTCATGTTTCCTTAGCTTGGGTTGAGTTACTAGTCTTGGAGCCTTGGTTGGACAAATGCTTTGGAGCCCTGGAATAACTTGGGTTGAGTTACTAGTCCTGGAGCCTTGGTTGGACAAACTCTCTGGAGCCCTTGGTGGGTTGAGTTACTAGTCCTGGATCCTTGGTTGGACAAATGCTTTGGACCTTGGTAAAAGATGTGGGTTGAGTTACTAGTCCTGGAGCCTTGGTTGGACAAATGCTCTGGATCCCTATAAGTCTTGGATAGAGACTGATCTGATGATGGTTTTGTGATGTTCAACCGTGAGGTGGAATCATTGTTTGATGGGTTGAGGTGGATGGCCTCTGGAAGCATTGGATGGTTTTTTTTATGTGTTATATGAGATCCCACGTTCATGCTTGGAATATGGCATGGGGGTGAATGAATGAGAGAGATTTGGCTCAACCATTCTATGGTGGGGTGGAGCGTGGAAGTCCCATCCCAGGTTTGGATTTTTCATCATTAATGAAAGGGTATTTCTCCTTGTATTTCTATGAACATTTTGACAGATTATGTGTGGTCTATATGGTTGTAATTTCGTGAGTATTTATGCTGCTATTATGATGGTTGTGTATGTATTTTATGATAGTAACCATGTGTGGCTATCGTCATGTTTTTACTTGTAATTGAATGTTCAATGTATCTATGACCCAATGGATGGAATGGAAATTGACGTGTTGAGTCATCAATGGTTCTTATCGATTCTCAGCTAAGTATGAGACCCCTATGCTCAGAACTGTTAATTACACCTATAGATTACACATTTTCAATATGCTTGACAAAATTCCTGTCACAACTAGTAGCAGTCCGGTCAAGGTCTTGAACAAGTATTTTCTTTAGTACTGTCATTTTCATGTTATTTTACTGATCTAAAGAGATGGTTCAATTTTGGGCAGTGACCTGGGCTTTGGGCCTGAAAAAGTGGCTTAAATCCCGGAGTTTCTAGCATAGCACTGACAGTTTTGGTCTTTGGTCACTGGCAGGTGATGAGCCTCAGTATTTCAATAAGAATGTTGTAACTCCCAAGGCTACCAACTTTAATTATCAACTCGGGGTTCGTACAAACTTAAGAGGTATCGACACTATATATGTAGCATACAATGTGTCCTTCCTTTGTTGTCATGATGTAATGGAGTGCATGTACTGAAGTCAAATCCTAAACTAATTGCAAAAAATGAAATGTTCGAAATGGAACCTTAACCTATTGCAAGAAAGAAAATGCAAGGAAAGAGACTGAAATCAAATGCTAAAACACACCATTTTATAACTAACTGCTAATAGACTTTTCTTCAAAAGAATGCTAAGTTAACATGTATGCAATCCTACTATCCTAAGCATGCAGATTCAAACCATCAAACCTTCTACTACTGTGCATGTAAATGAATAAAATAAATATGTTTTTCTTTTTGTCTTTTTTCATGTGAGAGTGTGAAAGCTAATCTCTTTTGGTGATGTGGCAGGTGGCTTGGAGATGATGGTGAATGGTCAGAAGGCTTGGGAGACAAGTAGGGACCCTTTGCTAGCTTCTTAGAGGCTTTTTCCTCAATTCGGCCTCAAAACAGGGTTTCCTACAGGATGCTACAGGATTTCCTACAGGATCTCCTGAAAACCTATAGGATCCCCTGAAAACCTATAGGATACAGCCGAGAGCAAAAGGATGGATGTTGAAGGTGCTAGAAATCTTAGGGAATGTGGTTGGTGGATGGAATGAGGCAAGGGAGTGCCTAGGACCACTTCATAACTCAAAACCAAAGTTGGGAGATGGCTAGATTTGCTCAAAAATCTTGGAGAAGTTTCCTTGTGAAATGATGAAATTGGTGAGGTTTTAGTGAAAGAAAGCGAGGACCATGGGTTGATGAAGTTGGGAAGAGGTTGCTGACTATGAAATCTCTCTGTACTCCTGAAACACCTACACTGCATCAAACATTAACATTTACCCAAAAATCATGCAAACAAGAAGAATTTCAATTATCTAAAGGAAACAGAATTTCATGAGCTAGTTGTCTACTTCATACATGAGGAAAACTTTGTAGAATGATATAAAACATTGATGAGATCTAATGTAAGACTGAAGATAAAAAAAAATGGAAATCAAATCCTACCCTTGAAAACTAGAAAAATGTTTACCTATGTGTGGAGAAAAAGGGTTAAAATGGTCTTGATGGCATGGAGGTCAAGTAGAGGCCTAATCCCAGCTTCAATGATGATTTTTCTCAATTCGGGCTCAAAGCAGGCTATCCTATAGTATGCTACAGTGATTTACTACAGGATGTACAGATTTACTATAATTCATCGAATGACCAAGAAAATCAAAACCAAATTGGATGGGAAAACTTTTGTTATTAACTAGGATGTCTTAGGTCCCCATTCCAAGTGGTATCACTCAAAAAGACCTCTGTTAACCCATGCTAAAAAAATAGAAAAAACGTTACTAGTCGAAAATCTAGAAATTTGAGAACTAGTGAGCTAGTAAATCTAAAAAATGTCTAACCAAATCAAGTGAAAAAGCAATGGAGTGATTTTTTTTATGAACTAAAATGTTTTTGTGATCTAATGCAAGTGGAACCAACTCTATTGAAGCTTGTTATCATGCTCTAAAAAATAGAAAAAATTTATTGTTCTTTGCTAAAAAAGAGGTCCAACAATCTAGATTTGGGAATAAGAAGACTAATCCAAGTAGCTCAATGATTACTATGAACTTCCAAAGCTTTTTCAAGGATGAAATAATGCTTTTGATCCTGCAAAAGGACTTACATCAACCATTTAACTCAATCCTACAACAAGTAATCATTAATACTAAATGTAGAAATAGAAATAAATAAAAACAAGAGATGCATGTGAATAAGAAGTGCAAAGAAGGAAATAAAATTATACAAAAGGGCTCTGAGGCTCCTGGGATGGCCAAGCCCAAGGAAACTTAGAGACCTATGGAGGAGAACAAGATTTAGAAGCTGAACATGACACCAATCTTCATTATTTTCATCAATAGAATTACATCCCTAGAAGAAAATACAATGGAGCTGCAAAAATACAAGCTCTCTCCACAATAACACTAATGAAAATCTATCCTCTAGAGGAAAATTCGACTTGGTACTTATACAAAATGATTAGGAATCATTCCCCATGAATGGAGGAAGCTTTCCCCACCAAAATCCCTTGATTAGTGGATATGGTCCCTTGATTAGTGGAACACATTCCTAGATTTTCTCAATCATTGGAGTTCCACAATCTGTGTCATAATTCCATAATATCTTGTTGATTTATTATTTATTATTGATCCTCCTATAGTTGGGAACAAGTCCCTAAATTATCTCTTCCTCCAAATCTTCGTAATCTACCCAATATTCTTATAATATTCCACAAAAATAAATAATATTAGACACAAATATCCAATTATTCATAAACCTTCCTAATGAATATATTCAAGTTAAAAATAAATTATCTAATGTAGAAATAGAGGTTTAATTTTCTGAAGGATGGTCATAGGCCTTAATTTGTGTCTAATTTAGAGGCCCATCAGCAGGCAAGCCTGTGAGAGAGAATTTGGGTTGTTGGTTGTACTCATGCATATAGCATGAGAGCAACTGAACCTTAAATTGTCTAAAATCTCAGTGGGACGCCTGATCCGGATTTAAACAAGAACGCAAAAAATTACAGATATAACCATAAATACATAGATGCAGTAGAAATAACACTTCATTTCATTAATATTAAACACTGAAATATGCTTACAAACAAATTAGAAGGAAGACTATCTTGGACGATGGTAGCTTATCTCTAAGAAGAGATGTGGCATCTACATGCCTCTGAACTGTGTTACAATGAGGTTCAAGGGCCTATTTATTACTGAGAAACAATGGAAAACCCTAAGCATCCAAAAACTAACCCTAGGAGATGAAGTGCCAAACTATGGGCCCCGTTTGGGTAAATTGATACATCAACTTTCCAGGGTCGTAACTTTGGCATACGATCTTTGTTTGACACGCACAACACCTTGTTAGAAAGATCTATCTGAGGACTACAAATTTTGAATGACCAACATGGTCAACGATCCATGTTGGTCTTTATTTTCCAAAAAATGTCGTTTAGGGCCTCAAAATGGCTTCGGAAGTTTAGGACCCGAAAAACTACTAAAAATAGTAAATTGTGCTACAAATAAGGAAACTGAAAAACTGAAAGATACAATGGTGGGGGTCCAAGTGGAATCGGCGGGTGGCCACCAATATCCACGTGGATCAACCCCAAGGCAAGCTATCTAAAGTATTGGTTTGGTCCCTAAGGGTACTGTACCTGATGATTAATGTTTGTATGGTGTGTTTCCGTCAGTTCCATTTCCTTAACGCGACTTAGGAGGTCGAATCATATCATAGTGGCCTATCGTCACATGTTTACCCCGACTAGTTGGTTGCTTGGGTAGATGTGGGAGGATGGTGTTGCAGAGTGGTATCAGAGCATGGTTTCACTCTCCTTGGGCTGTGTGATGATCATGATTTCATGTTGGTTTCATATGTGTTCCTTATGCATGTAGTCCATGTGCTTGTTGCATTTTCATGGTGTTGATCATGGTTGTACTGATGTTGCCATGTGAAGGTTGAAGGTGTTGTCATGGAGTATGTTTTCATGTGTATATGGTTGATTATGCATTGTTATGCATGTCAGTGTTCACATGTTGTCAAATGCACATGAGGTGGTTGTTGTTGTCATGCACGAAGTCATGGTTTGTATAATTGATATGGTCATGCATTGATGACTGGACTCTAGCTAGAATGGTGTGTATATGGTTTTGCACTCATGTGTTATATGTCTATATGTAGTATAGTTTTGGTTATATTTATGCATGAATAGTAGGTCAAAAATGCCTTGTGAAGGCATGGTATGTAATTTAGCTCATCAGGGTGCTATTGGTTGTTATGATGCTAATGTGTTGGCTGAGATAGAATAGGAGATGCAGATCATTAAAGTGAAGTTGCAACATTGTACCTCGAGGCAAGAGAAGATGGTCATACAGGTATTGTATGTTTGGCATGCAGGTATGTAAGTTAAGGATTGTCATATGCATTAGGTTTATGTACATGTTTTTTATGTTATGGTTACATACATGATAGATGATAGTGGATTAGTATAACCACATGCACGTGTCATGAATGATAGTAACCTATGGTTGTATGCAGTGCTATTTTTGTTTTATATTAAATAACTTGATGATCATGTTATATGTTGTTGATGAGTATGCTATAGGTTAACTTGTTGTTGTATGATAGTTAGCTTGATGATTAGGTCATATGTTGTTGATGAACATGTTATATGTTAACTGATTGTTGTTATATGTTAGTTAACTTGACGATTAGGGTTATAACATTAATATCTTGATGTTGTATGTATCATGTTAAATTGGATTGGACTATGCAGATGGTTATGGTTACGATAATCAGGTATGAGCCGACATATTTGTGATGACTTTGCACACGTGGTTGTTATGCATGAACAATAAATGTTTATGAGTTTATGATGATAACATGTTAGTTAGTTAGTGTTATGGATATCGTGATCTTATTTATGTTTGAGTTGACATGTTGTAAAGTTATATCTTCCTAACTAGATTGATTATGTAGACAAGATAGCCTCCCCTAAGGTAAACTAAGGTATGAGTTTGCTTACGTAGTATACTTGGTTCTTCATTCTTGATTATGTCATCTATTTTGTGTTGAGTGTTTGGTGTCTATTATGTCATCTAGTTGATTTATTTAACATGGTATGTTTGCAAGTTGGTTGAAAGTTTGATGAGTTGCATAATACAAGTATGTGTTCCAATGATCTTGTTTTAAGATGATTTTACTAACACATATGTGTCGATACAGTTGATATGTACTTGAGTATAGTAGGTGATAGTTGTAGCATTATGTCTAATAACTCTGAGTTGACTATGGATTATGACGTGATTTTTAGTCTTGGTAAAGGTTGATTTCAAATTACTAGATATGATTGTCTTGATATCTCGAACATGTGGTTGACATGTGTAAACAATTGTAGGAAACATGCTTGGTATTAGCGTGACATGATATCAATTGATGTGTTTACATAACTAACAGTTGGGTGATGTGACAACGCATAGTAAGCCTTGATTGCAACAAGGTAAAAAGGTAAAAGGAAGGAATTGGGCAAGAATTCCTTTGGCTATGTTTGGAAACCCTAATTCCAAGTGAATGAGTGCTTTGCATACAAGAAGTCTTATTAACCTTAATCTTGTCTGACATTATGTGGATATGTGTTATATTCATGGACATGTATTTGACAATTATATCAGTCAGTTTCTAGTTATAGGTAGATCTGTCAAGGGAATTGGAGTCCCTTGAGACATGGCACAAATGTGTTCAACTACAAGGCAGTGTGCTTGGCATAACAAGATAAGGTAATTGGTGTATTATTATGTTATATATACACTAACATATATGTGTTTATGGTAGTATGATTTAGGGAGTTGCATGGCAAGAGAGGTTGCTATGAAATCTTGAAGAAGGCTCTGGTTAAGTTTCCTTGGGAACCATGGGGATTGAGTCATGGTGTTTGTTGTTAGTCTTGTTATTTTGGCCTTTTGGTGCTTTGTTGTGCTTGATTACATTTTGTTTGCATCTTGTGCATGGCCATGCCACTTGGGTTGTGGTGTGGTTATTAGTTTCATGGTTTCCTTCTTGGTTGTTTCTTGTCTTGCCTTTTATGTTTTGAGTGTCTTGGGAATTGGTTGGGGAAGAGGAAAGTTGATGAAGCTCTGTGCATGAGTAAGCACAACGGAAGGTAAGACTATGACAGTCAATTGGACTGATTTGGTACATTGTGGTAAATGGATGATGACAGGATAGTCATGAGAAAGGTAACCAAGAAGGGTAAAGTAAATGGATCTAAGGTGTCAGGTGCCTTGGCTATGTTGGGAACAATTGTTTTAAATGTTGTGCATGCTATGCACAAATAAGTAAGTTCTCTTAACCTTGACCTTATGTAATTACGTTGGGATCATGATTATGTTGATGTCTATATGTGTATACATGTATATATGTATGTTGTTGAATGACTAGATCATTATTATTTTATGTTGATGATTATATGTATGTATGTATGTGTATGTATGCATATTGTTGCCTAAAAGGATCATGGTTGTTTATGCTAATGATTGTATATATGTATGTATCTATGTATCTGTGTCACTATTCGACAGGGTCATCAGGAATCGTTCTTCTGGAGGAATGATTGCTTACATGGGAAAATGACATGAAGAGGTTCCTGGTCTTACGAGGAATCAATTGGGAAGAGTAGTCATGACAAATACATGAGTTCAGTATCCTGTGGATATGAATTGATATTGTATGCTTTTATTATGCCTATGTTTATGTTATGACACGTAACACTGAGGGATGCATCAGAGAAATAAAAGCATTGTGGTCTGCAACATGTTGGGACAAGCATGGATAAGACACTAGAAGCAAGGTTTCTTGGTAGAGATGGTGTGCTTTTGTATGTGAGGTAATATTGTTGTGCATATGTTGTATATGTTGTACATGTTTCATCTGTGATGTTGTGTGCATGCAGTGTTATATGTATATAGTGTGTGTAGATATTGTTATGCAATGATTATGTACAAGGTAGTGCATATAGTGTTTTGTGCATATGGTGCTCTGTGCATGTTGGATATTCGATGTTGTGTACATATGATGTTATGTACATGTTGGATATGCATTGCTATGTACATGTGATGTTGCGTTCATGTTGTACCTGTGGTGCTATGTACATATGGTGTTGTGTGCATGATTGTACAAGTGGTGCTATGTGTATGTGGTGTTGTGTACATGTTGTACAAGTGGCACTGTGTGCAGGTGGTGTTGTGTATATGTTGTGCATGTGGCATTGTGTACAAGTGGTGTCATGTACATGTCGTGTATGTGGTACTATGTACATGTGGTATTGTGTACATGTTGTACAGGTGGTGCAGTGTACATGTGGCATTGTATACACGTTGTGCAGGTGGTGTCGTCTACATGTGATGCTATGCACACGTTGTGCAGGCGGTTGCAGTGTACAGGTGATACTGTGTACATGTGGTACATATGGTACTAGTGTAGGTGTGGTATTATGTGCATGTCATACATGTTGTGTTATGTACATGTGGTACTATGTATGTGCAATGTGTAGTCATTGTATGATTCATGACATGTGTATTCATTGTGTTGTACTCTGTGTGGGTACATGTATTGTGTGGCATTGTACATCAAGTGTAGATGTATGAGTTGTGTTGTATATCATGTGTATGTGTATGTATTTTGTGTTGTCGCATATTGTGTGCGGAATGTATGTCTTGTGATGTACATTGTGTATGTATACGTGTTATGTTTTGTCGTACACCGGATGTAGGAGTATGTATCGTGTTGTGTTTTACACAGGGTGTAGATGTATGTGTTGTATGTCAGGTGTAGATGTATGTATTGCATGGTGTGGTATGCCATGTGTGGTTTTATGTCTGGGATGTACATGTGTGTGTGCACATAGTTGAGGAGAAGACACTTGGTGTTTGTTTGGTATGGAAACTGATCTGGAGTGCATACAGAAAAAAGGCAAGGTAGAAGCTAAGGATCGACTAAACGATAAGTATCAGTATTTTATTTAAGTTTAATTATGCATGTTATTTATGATTATAGTTTGTGATGATTACATGTGATCTATGATTATGGTTTATGATGGTTACATGTTAGTTATGATTTTTATCTATGATGCTTTTGTTTCAAGCCGATCTGATGTGACATATTTATACATGATGATTTGGTTAAAGATGCTAGTTTGACTTGTTGTGATAGGAAGTAAACATGATTGTGAGTGTACCTTATTAACAAGCTACCAATGAGGTATGATTTGAATTTATTTGAATTTATTTTGAATCCAATGGGAGTTATGTGCTTGGTATAGGAAGCACGGAAATTATCGATTGGGTGGTTGAAACTGACTACAAGTATTAGCAGCAACAACAAAAGAAATCGGAACATGCAACAGTATGATGGTAAAGTACTTCAGGAGCAAGGCCATTGTGCGACACTGGTACCCAATAGTCTCCATTGATTTCCATGAACATGCTATGACCGGTATGATGGTTTTAAGGCGAGGATATGCCTTGGTTTTTATATCTTCCGATGCGAGGAAGCCTTGTCAAGGGATGGACTGCCTGAGATTAGGGTGTCAGTAGAACTTGGAAGGTGAGTGACTGCATGGAAGGGGTTGAACAGATTGCCCAAGGGACTGTGTTGGAGAGAAGGGAAGGTCATGGATGAATTTAGTTTTTGTCATTAGCATTGCCAGATGGAATCAGATGCACATTGGGAGTGCACCCTGGAACAATGAGCTGATAATTGTTCACTGAGAAGACAAGTGGCACAATATTATAGCGTTGGACATTGGATGTAGTTTGACTATGGTAGTGGATTCTGGACTTCCTGGGAAGGAGGGGAATCCTAGTATTACTTGAGGGTGGAGGTGTAAGCCTCTAGATTCCCTTATTGCAGATGCAGGCATCGTATCCTTTTATTTCCTGGGTGAGAAAATGTGTATATGTTTATATTAATGTAAATACAGTATCGAGTTGGATTTATAAAGCTCCATAGATAGTATGGTTATTTGTTGGTTGAAGAAAATGTGTATGTGTATATCTGGTTATTGTAAATACCGTAATGAGTTGTGTTATAAAGCCCTAGTAAATGGTATGTTTGTCATGTTTCAGCAGTGGTCATTGTAAATACTATAATGCGTTATGTTATAAAGCTCCATGGGCAATGTCTTTTTTTTTAACAGTCTTGTTGGTTATATGTGTCATTGAACACCGAGGACGGTGTTCCCCCAAGGGGGAGCATTCTGTAACAACCCTGGTGAAAATTCCATTTAAAAATATATATAAGGCCACAGTGATGGGACACTTATTCCAAGCTTAATGGTGGGGGAAACATCCTAATGGGTATTGATTCAGTTTATTATGGCTAAGGAAATTGGAAAAGGCAATGGCTAAGGTTTGGAAAGGCAAATAAGCATTAATTGGCATTTTATTTATGAAAATAACGAAAAATGAAGAAAACAGAGGCTCCATTAATGAAAAGGCTTCTGAGGACCAGTGGGCAAGACTTGATCAGTTCAGTTTTGGAGCTCTCTCATTATTCTCTCTCTCTCTCTCTCTCTCTCATACTCTTGGATACTTAAAGTTTTCTTGGAGCACTCTTGGATGGTGTGGCATACTTGGATTTTTGGAGCAAGAAGGCAAAGGAAGAGTAAGAAAGAGCAAGAGGGCATCAAAATCAGCAACTACAATGGGTTTTTCTTGCAAGTATTGAGTTGCATGTATGTTTTCCTCACTAGTTTTGGCATGCATGGCACATGCATGTGGATTTTTGGTTGTGATTTGTCATTGGCATGGAGGATTTCCTAGATTGACAATGGATTGGCTAACCTTTCCATTTCCTAGATTTCCATGGTGATTGTGGGTTTATTTTCATTGTTATTTTTTTGGTTGGTTCTCATGTTTCCTTAGCTTGGGTTGAGTTACTAGTCCTGGACCCTTGGTTGTACAAATGCTCTGGAGCCTTGAAACAACTTAGGTTGATTTATTAGTACTAGAGCCTTGGTTGGACAAACACTCTAGAGCCCTTGGTGGGTTGAGTTACTAGTCCTGGAGCCTTGGTTGGAAAAATGCTCTTAAGCCATAGAAGGCTTGGATAGAGACAGTTATGATGATGGTTTTATGATGCCCGACCGTGAGGTGGAACCATTGTTTTATGGGTTGAGGTGGATGGCTTCTGGAAGCCTTGGATGGTTTTTTATTGATGTGTTCTATGAGATCCCACATTCATGCTTGGAATATGGCATGGGGGTGAATGGCTGAAGAGATATTTGGCTCAACCATTCTACAGTCGGGTGGAACGTGGAACTCCCATCCCACATTTGGATTTTCATCATTAAAAAAAGGGTGTTTCCCCTTATATTTCTATGAGAATTTTGATGGATTATATGTGGTCTATATGGTTGTACTTTCGCGAGTATTTTTGTTACTATTATGTTGGAAATTTATGCTACTATTATGTGGTCTATATGGTTGTACTTTTGCGAGTATTTTATGACAGTAGCCATGTGTGACTCTCATCATGTCTTTACTTGTAATTAAATGATCAATGTATCTATGACCTAATGGATGTAAGGGAAATTTATGTGTTGAGGAATCCATGGTTCTTAGTGATTCTTAGCTAAGTATGAGACCGCTACGCTCAAAACTGCTAATTACATCTGTAGATTACACATTTGCAATATGTTTGACGAAATCCCTATCATGGCTAGTATGGGAACAATCAAGGTCTTGAACAAGTATTTGCTTTAGTACTGTCATTTCCATGTTATTTTGCTGATCTGAGGAGATGGTTCAATTCTGGGCAGTGACCTGGGCTCTGGGCTTGAAAAAGTGGCTCAAATCCTGGAGTCATTGGCATAGCACTAATAGTTTTGGTCTCTTGTTGCTAGCAGGCAAGCCTGTGAGATCGACTTTTGGTTGTTGGTCGTACTCATGCCTATAGCATGGGAGCAACTGAGCCTTAAATCATCCAAAATCTCAGTGGTACCCTAAGGCAAGTTATCTAAAGTATTGGATTGGTCCCTGAGGGTCATGTAGCTGATGATTAATGTATGTATGGTGTGTTTCCATTGGTTCCACTTCCTTAACGTGACTTATGAGGTCAAATCATATCATAGCGACTTCTCGTCACATGTTTACCCCGACTGGCTGGTTTCTTCGGTAGATGTGGGAGGAGGGTGTTACACAAATGGTGGAGAAAAATACATTAAAACTGTCAATGGAAGCAAAAGAGGGAGCTACAGAGGAAGCTAATCATGGGGATTTGTTGTAGTGTTTGTTGAGTTACTGTATGCAGACATCCTACAATGATTAAATTTTTGTTTAGATTAAGTGTTTTATGTAATTAGATTTACTTAATTTTAGGTTGCTTCTGAGCATGTTTTGACATTGATCAAGAAAATGTTGTAGTACATGTTCTCTGAAAAGAGTTTGTTTGTTTATAGCATCATTTCCTTGCAATGTTGCAAAGAGTCAGGATTCTCTTCAAGTGTCAAAATTAATTTAGATTCTTCAGTTCATTTTCTATTGATAAACTACTCTTATCCTCTGCATTCTTGTTCTCTATTGGGCATACTTTATGCAAAATGATAACATTTCAAGTATCTATACTCTTGTCTATCTCTTCTATGCTAATTTTTTTCTTATCAAATTTGTAAGTGGATTTTTATTTTTTATTTTTTATTTATTAGAAGTGGCTAATGGCATTGGTTCTCTTGTACTAAAAAGAGGAATTGCACTGTAGATGTTGTCTTATCTTAAACTAGAAGGAATCTATTTTTGCAGTATGACGGTGTTTGTACTTTCACTTATAGAACTGGAAGATGTATTTCAATATATAGAAAATTTTCAAATTGTCTAAAAAAGATTGTGTTTGATCTTCGTCTTGTGAGAGGAATTGAATACTACATTAAATTGTTATATGAAATTTTTTTCAAGGGCCCTACATAGGTATATTGACATGTGCTTTCATTTAATCTGTTATGTTCCTATCCCAATAGGTGTCATAATTTATGATTGACTTAGTTTATCTCTGTAATATGTACATACCTTTGCTTTCTGTAAATGTTTTCCATATTCAAAAATTAAAAAAAAGAAAAATGTAAAGAGGGTATGTCCTAAAATAAAAACAAAAGGAAAAAAGGAAGAAATAAAAGGTCAAAAAAGATGAAAAATGAACCCCAAGAAAAGGAAAAAACCATGAAAGTGTGCAAGTCCAATTGCCACCACTATTTACTTTGATGAGAAATAAAAGGTTGTGTGTAGCTTGTTACTTATGCCACAATCCATGGATGGTCAAATAGTGTAAACTTGGCTATTTCATGTTTTGAATTTCATGCTTAGAGATAGAGAATAAAATCTGACCAAACTGTTTAATCTTGGCAGATGAGTAGATAGGTAGAGTGAATAAAAGGAGCTCAACAGTTTAATCTGAGCCCTTGGATGTAATAAGGATAGACTTAGATAGGTTTTCATTGTAAAAGAAAAGAAAAGTTTGATAAGGGTTTGCCAGTTTAAGTGCACCCTAATAAAAAGTAGAAAAAATGGTAGGATGTGTAAGTGGGTAAGTAGATGAATGGTTGCAGAATGGTATATGATGAATGATTAGTTGAAACTCATATCATTTACTTTCATCATCATATTACGTTAAAAGTATGGATAACAATGAGACATTTACAAAGTCAAGTTATTAATTTCCTCATTCCTTTTACCCCTAATTTCACTAATTTCCCACAAACAACAATCAAAGCACCTAAAACCTTAAGTTAAAGGGGCTCAGAGCATTTCTCTGACTTTTGGAGGGACCGGACCCTCAGCCCAATGACTTACAGGTTCCAAGTGCTAAAACCCCCTCATCAACATTCACCCCCTCCATAATTCATTCATTTTCCCTAAAACCCCCTTTTCCCAAAGTAAAATCACTATTTGCTTGGGAAAAGTAATTATTCCCATACAAAACCCCTTTTCACAAAAAACCCACAAAATGCACTTAAGCCTAAGTTATGATGTTCAAATGCGGAAAAATCAATGTATTTCTAAAGCATTTTACTTAGCGCATCTTTCATTTCCATTTCCATTTCATATTAACATCTAACATTAATTTATTATATTTAACTCCTCGAAAATACACCCCTTTTCCCGTATATATTATTAAAATTCCCTATGTTAATATCCCACCCCAATGGTTTGAAATATAAACCTTAATAATGAAATAATTAGATGGATTAATTAATCGATAGATTAATTAATCTATCTGCGATTAATTAAGACCTATAACCCTCCGCCACATTAAAAAGGAATTAATTAATCAACATGTGATTAATTAAGAGCCTTCCGCTAATCACATCGCCCCCGATGTCATTAATCTCCCTAATCTGCAGTTATTATCCTATCGGGCCCCTCCATTAATTCCTGATCAAATCCCTTCCCCGACCACCATACGATCTGACCCCTTCAGATCTAACAGTCGACGCTCATATCGGGCAGCCTCCGACGCCGAATTTTACCCGCCCGATGTGAGCGGTTTTACTGTTCACCCCGCCACTACATGTCACCTGATGAATGGCATCGGGCGGACCTCTCCCAATACCGCCAAGCGCCCAAAAGTGGTGTGATAGACTCCGCTTACCACCTCCACTAAACGACAAAATGTCATCTCCGCTAGTTGGTGCCAACTGTCGCTTTCATTATGCCCGCCAAAAGCATTGACTTTGCAAATAAAACCAAAAATACTCATTATTTTTGTTTTACCAAGAAAGAACCTTTTGTTCTCCATGCACATGCAGAGTACGTTCAAACTGTCACCCTGCTTCCAACCGTCAACCTCTAGAAGCTGTTGAACTCCAGATTACCATTGCAGGCCCTTGCGCTCCCTGCAAACAGTGCATCGGTTCCATTTATCCCTTCATACAACCATAACCAAGTATTTACCTGTTTTCAACTGAGAAACCCTGTCTTTCATGCTAAACCTGAACTGAATTGCTATAGAAATTAAGTAATTTAGTGAAATTAAGTTGTTCGACAGTCTTGAGACTCCCTGAGACGACCCATTTTTCCATAGTTCCCTAAAATTCTCTGCCCTCATCCTTGAATCCACAAGAACCAAGGATGGACACCCCAGTCGCCTTAAATATCATGCCAGTTACCACTCCCCACAGAGATTTGGACCATCTTCCCCTGGCTGACAAAGATTTTCAGATAAAAGACCTCACCTTTGATGAAACCCCTTTGAAATTGCATTGCAAATACCGAGATAACTACTTGAACCATGCAGATAAGATAGGTCTCTGGGAATCAAACCTGCCCAAGTATCAATTCCCCAGTGTTCATGTCTTCCTGGAAATTATTCACTACTGCCATGCAAACTATGACCCTATTATGAGAGTTGTAATGTCCCTAGACTAGAAAATCCTATTCACCATTACAGCTGAGTCCATAAACGAGATGTTACAGTTGCAGCCTGGTCAAGACCTCACCCCCCTTTCCATTGCTGATTTGCTTGAAAGATCCTCTAAGCTATCCAGTTCCAGAAGTACCCAAATCTGCCAGACTTTCATTAAAGAAGGGAACATGCCAAAAGACCCCCCTCCTTACATGTCAGTCATCTTTTCTGATCTGGGCAAAGATATCACCACAATGATAGCATGTATTTTAGGTTTTTCTACTAATGAGTATGTAGATGAGATGACTTTTGCCTACATGTCTATTTTTACCCCTGGTCAACCTCCTGCAGTCAAGTTTGACTATGCCAAGTTCATTGCAGATAAAATGCATGATCAGTTTATGAGACTTGAAAATGAGAGGGTATTCAAGTATTCATCAGTCCTATATCATTTGTTTCTCTACTACCAAGCTGATAGGTTTCCCTTCTCTATACAAAAGCTTGATACCAAAGGGAATCCTAGGTCTATCATCTTCTGGACCTCTTTATTCCACAGGTCTTGTTCTTCTCCTTATCCATACACAAATTTTATTGACCTATTTGTACATCCAGTGACTACATTGTTATTAGAAGTCCCCCTTCTAGAATCAGTGCAGACATTAAGAGGGTTCTCCAGATGTCCAAACAATACAAAGTAGGGGATTGGTACTTGTACCTAAACCATACTAAAATTAGGATTTATCGGTGTGAGCTGCCCCCTTACAAATTACCTAGATATCTCCCCATGCGATTATTTGCTCTGGAGTACTACAGGAAAATGATCAATTCTGATGAGATTCACTTTGTCAAAACCAAGAAGAAGGCTCAGCTGAGAATAAAGGATCATTTAGGCCCATTCATTTGCAATAATAGAGAAGCAGGAAAGGAGGCAGATGAAATCCTCCAGAGATTGAGATTAAAAAAGAGTTTCATCTGGGCCTATGACCCTCATAGCTTCATTTGTAACAGAAGGCAGAAACATAAGCTATCTCCTTATATCCACCATAGGATCCCAAAAATTGAACAATATGCCAATCAATCTGAATGGGTGGAAGGCACTCTAATAGATCAAGATAGCACACAAGTGGAAGTTGAAAATGTTTTGGTGGATTTAGAAAGAAGGATTGATGAAGATTCGTTTGTATAGGTGCCAGGAGAAACTTCATCACAAAGGAAATCACAGGAAACTAGTACACAACCATCAGAACAAGCAAAAGATTCAGAGCAACAAAAGTCATCAGAACAGGTAGAGCCATCAAAACAATAGGAGCATTCAGGACAACAAGAAGAATCTGAGCAGCCTGAAATCTTAGAGGAGCTTGCTCGACCTGAAAAAATCATGAGCAACCCTCCTGTTTTGCAGACTCCTCTCAATGAAGAAAGAAATCTTAAAAGAGACAGAGAAGAGGCCACTCCTTCCAGCAGGCCTATTGATCAAACCTTTTCTAAAAGGCAAAGGTTAAACCCCTATGTAGAAGAAGAGTATACTGAGGAGACCATAGGCAACATAGTGGCAGAAAGGATAGATAGTATGCAGACTATTCCAACTGGTGGGACACCATCTACTTCACATATACAGGCATTGGAAAGACAACAAAGCACAAAGGTGTCTTCTTTCAGGGCTCCCTCTGAACAGAGCCTGAACATTAAAGGAAAGTATAAAGAGATTAAAGCGAGGAATGAGAAACTAAAAGCTCAAACCTATGCTCACTACCTCAAAATGGCTCCAACTAACCAGACCAGGCTTATGTTAGCTTTTGACATAAAGGAAGGAAAAATGCAGATGAGCTTCCTCAAGCCAACTGTGCAACAGCCAAGATCCATGGCTGATTATTTAGAGTCTGATTTTGAAGTTTTGGCAAAGAATATCCATCCTATTGACCAAATAGAAATGTACAAAAAAAAATGGTGGGATGGTCTATTCCACCTTGACTAATAAGGCCATCACAGCACACCAATTGCAAAACTCATTGCACAATACCACGGCACAACTGCAATTGGAAAAGGCCTCCTCTCAGGCTAAAGACACAAGGATAAAAACTCTAGAAGACTTGGTGATAGAATTGGGACATGATCCCAAAAATGTCAAAGTAGTTGAATAATTGATTAAAAAGAAAAATGATGATATAGTTGCATTGAAGAAGCAGCTCAAGATCCCTCCTCTCCACCATCCTCAAACTGCAAAGGTCATAGAGAGACAAAAGGAGGAGGAACTTATGGATGTAGTCCTTAAGTTAAATGATCAGTTAAAAGAAACTGAGAAGGAATTGGAGAATGCTATACAGTCTAAGCAGAGCGAGCTAGCCACCGCTCCTCAGACTGTCATACCCACAGTTTCTACAACAATACCCTCCACTCTAGCAGCTTCTTTGGCACCAACACTTCCACCAGTGACAGCATTGCCAATAGCAAGGACTACTTCAACTACAGGTACATCAACCAGTGCAGGGACAACAACAGAAAAAACAGATGAAGTGATCAAAGCCATGGAACAAATGAGTATCCAGGCTACAGAACTGAAAAATCTCAAGGAACAAATGTCAAGTTTGGAAACAAACTATGAGCTAGCACAGATTCAGAATAAAGAAGAAGAAAGAAAAAACAAAAGGATGGAGGAAAGAATCAGAGTCCTGGAGAAGGACTTGACATTAGAAAAACCATTGAGAGATATGAAAGATATTTTGTGGGCCAATATCATTGATTCCATCAATGATATTTGGCCTTCTATCTAGGTAATTTTTGAACAGACTGAACTAGTTAAAGTAGCTGTGGAAGCCATACAGAAGACCAAAGATGAACTGGGAGATAAGCCTAAAGAGGAAAACTAGTTAATTAAATTTTTGAATAGCAGGAACAGGCACCAGCTAGAGCAGTTAGAGATTAAGGATAGAACAGCTCCAATTATTGAGATAAAGAAAGTTTTTACTAAGAGGAACTTAATTCTTAATCTAGAGAAAAGGTGTTAGAGTATTCAGACAAATATAGATAGCTTCATGTTGAAATATGGCATTCTGAGAGAGAAAGGCCTTCCTAGCCCACTGGTTATACATGACAAGTTAATGACACATGAAGACTATATTGAGAGATTAAATAAATAGGCCAGGAGCCAAGCAAGTTCTTTAGGAGTCAAGGCATTACCTACAGGAAAGGTATTTTATGATGGCTTGGAAAATCTATTCTACATAGAACATGAAGTAAAACATCTATTCACCAGCCAACCCAATTTTGCTAAGTACACAGATGTTGATGAAGTTTACAGGAAGATGATCAGGATGAAAATACCAAATAACAAGTGGTGGACTATTTTGAGTGATTTACTATGAAGTTACTATAGTAAATCTATGAAGTAAAAAATGTTCACTATGGTAAAGTCTGGTAACACAGGTAAAGAGTATCAACATAGGTAAAGAGTATCAGTAGGTGAAGATAAGAGTGAAGTCTAGCACACAATCACCAAGGAAACTGCAAGAGGCAAATCCAAGTTCCAGTAACCAGCACATTCATAAATAAAGGGACAACAAACAATCTATTTTCCATCTGTCTCTATCTTCATGTGGAAGATAACTTTTGCTTCCCAGAAAAAATCTCATATAGTTATGAGATATTTTTTATAAATACTTCACAAATTGAAGTAATTAGGGTGGATTAAAAAGAATTTCTGTAGACTTTGTTTTGAGCTAAAGGAGTTACTGTAATCAAGGCTGGACTAGTTTATTGGATTAAATAAAGCTGAGGACATTTCACTCAATTCATGTGCACTGTGGGAAACAAATAAGTATCATTTCTCTGAGTTTGATTATTATTTTCCTTCTATGTTATGAAATATCATATGTGTTTTCTTATAATTCTTAAAAGCAAACGAGGAATAATACTATCAGAATTAGCTTAAATGCTCTTTGTTTTAACTGTTTTCTTATTTAATGTTTTCTACTAAATTTCTTAAGTCTGGGAATTCTTAGTTGCTCCCTTACTTCTATAATTCATTCCCTTTATTGGCCCTTAGTATAGGATTCTTAATTGCCCTTGCTATTTTCCAATCTTCCCTTCTTCACCTTGATCCCTGCTAAGGATTCTTCATTGCCCTTGGCCCTGGTTAAGTTCTCCATCCATTGAGACCTTCAGATTTGTCCTTGCTGTGCTATCTTGCCTTGTGAACTCTTACCTCGGTGATTAATCAAATCCTAATAAACCTTTCCTACTTGACTCCATAGCCCAATGGCCTGAATACCTGCTCTGCCCATCTGTTTCCTTAATTCCACCAAACAAATCAAAACAAATTCCTTAAGCATTAATAGCTAGCCTAATATCATATCAAAACAACGCTAAATTATAAAGAGAGAGCCCTCTCTGAGTATAGATCGGCTAGGATCTATACTTAAAAGATTGGTTTGTAGTTACCTTGGACCCTTTCCTTCTTTTAAATAACTTCTAAGGAAAATCTAAGTGATAACATAGTGGCGACCATACTGGGGAATGAAAAAATCCTCAGTTGAAGTAAACCTTTGAGAAACATAAAGTTTAATTTTAAAGCATCTTAAAGGATTATTAGAAGTTATTATGAACATCCATAAAAAAAAGCATTTAAAAACTCTAAATCTGGCTTTAGGGAGAACTCATTACACCAGGGCTAACCCTGATCCAAATCCTCCCCCTGTGTTTGAAAATCCCAACCTGATTCTGAGAATCATCAGAAGACAAGAGAGTTCAGTCAGCCCTAGACCTTTGTTTAGATCACATTCATGCCCTGTTGAGTGGCTTTTCTTAGAAGACCTTCCTTTTGACGAGTACTTTGAAACTTCTCTATTTAGAACCACATCTAATAGTGAACTATTGGACTTAGTCCAAGATCCAGAATTCATCAGAGAACTTGAAATCCAACGAGCCAATTTGTCAATTGATCGAAATCTATTGAACTCCCCTCAGTCATCCCTTACCACTGATAGAGCCCCTGAACTTTCTGAAATAACTTCACTTTCTTTTAGTTCATCATTATTCCCTCACCTTTCTGAAGTCCAATCCACCCCTCCATTCATTCCTTCACTTCCTCTTCAGCCAATCACCACTCAACGCCCTACCACTACATCTAATTCTTCCTCCACAACCCAAACAACCCCTATTACCCCAACTCCAGTTCCCACCCCTACCCAACCTAGAATCATGGCCAACAGATATGCTCCCCTTGTGATGCCTGCTCCCCAAGGTGCTATGCCATAGGACTATCAGAGTAAAATTGTTACCTTTGATGGCACTGGAACATACACAGCACAACAGCACACTAGGAAAATGACAGACTACTTTGAACTTCATGAGATTGACATAGTAGATGTCCAAATGAGAATCTTCGTCCAAAGTCTAGCTGGAGAAGTGAGAACATGGTTTAGATATTTGCCCCCTCAGAGCATAGATAGTCTAGAAGTCCTTTACCAACAATTCTTGAATAGGTGGGAGAAGAAGAAGAACCCCCTTCAAATTTTATCTGAATATGAAAACCTTAAAAGGGGACCAAATGAAACTGTTCAGGACTATTGCACCAGGTTTAATAGTGTATATAATGCCATTCCACTCGACCTTAGACCTCCACCTGGCTTAGCCCTGATCAAATTTCTGGATGGATTTGATACAGATATGGCTTTTCAATTAAGAGAAAGAAATCCCCCCACTCTGGAAGAAATGCAGAGTGTAGCAGTAAGCGTTGAAGCTAACCTGCTTGCCAAAAGAGCCAGAGTTAGAACTGAGAGAAGAATACCCTTGAAAGAGGAAACTTCACCCTTTGACCAAAAAATGGATGCTTTGGCCAAAGGAATGGAAAGGTTGATGGAAAGAATAGAATTTATTGAAAGGAAACCTCACTGGGATAACCAACAGGCTAATCCAGTGAGAAATCTGAACTTTAGAAAAAACTAGAACCAAAACCCTAGTAAAAATTGTCCTGTTGGAAATAAAACTGAGAGGGGGAGGGGGGTGAATCAGTATTATCAAATTCTTTTCAATTTATATAAATATTTGCAGATTTGACTAATGAAACTTGCATATACCTTCCATACTTATAATTTAATTTATTCTTTAGATGTTGATCATTAATCTATGTGTCAGAACCATATATCAGTAAGCAGGAACAGAAAAGTAGAGCAGATAGTCACACAAAAGAACACAAGATATAAGGTGGAAACCTTATGTGGGTAAAAACCACCTGCTGCAATATGTCTCTATCTTCTTTCAATTAGAAACTTCCTTTTACAATGATTCTGTACTGGTGCAGTCTTATACCAGCACGCGGGCTTCAACCTGCAGAATGATACAACCTTCTCTTTTCTTCCAAGGACCATGTTTCATAAATTTTCAGACTGGATCCATGAATATCAATCAAACATCAAATAGATCTGCAATCAACCAACTTCCTTGTACAAATACTGAATCAACAACTTCTCAGAACACAGCAACCAGACACCAATTCAGAACCCTGAACACTGCAGTAATAGACAAAAGCGGCTAAAACATATTTCAAGAAAAGTCTGCAACTTCACCAATAGTAACCTGCGCACATCCGCGCCTTTTCTGTGTCCAACCTACGGGTATCCGCACCTCCACTGTGTTGGTCCTGCGGACTTTGCACCTGCGCTATGTAAAACCTGCGGATATCCGCGCCTGCACTGTGACGAGCCTGCGGATCTCTGCTCCTACGTTGTGTCTGACCTGCGGGTATCCACGCCTGCACTGTGTCGAGCTTACGGATCTCCGCGCTTGCGCTGTGTCGAGCCTACGGATCTCCGCGCCTGCGCTGTGTCGGACCTGTGGGTATAGATAATTTATCAGACTTCAATTATACCCAGACTATCAGATTTACAGATCTGATCATGCGCCAAAGAGATCTCGACCCATTAGTAGATCTGTCTTGTAATGCTCAGGTTTCTCCTTGATTCAGGTCCAACTATAACTCACCAACCAATTACCAAAATTTCAGATCTTGCTCTTCTTAAGATATTCAATACATCAGTGCCCAGCCAAATGATCTCCTTTCCTTTTTATAGATTTGGTATTTATTCAAACCATGGTCCAAAACCATAAAGATCAAATACTAGGGACCCAAAACCTGGGTTCAATACTTTAGATGCAAAACCACGGACCAAAACCATAGGATCGAAAATGTTGGACTAAATACCATGTACCAACCATAAGATTATCCACGTGCGCACATTTTTCTCTGCATGAAAGTGCGTGTACTTTACGTCCGCACTTTTTGTTCGATACACCTACGGATATGTCCGCACCTTTTATTCGGCGCACTTGCGGAACCTGTGGATGTTTGCAGCTTTGTGAACCGGAACCTGTGGGTATCTCATTTTCTACTATTTTGAGAGCCTGAACTTGTGATCTGCTATTTGAGTGAGTTTCCATCAAGGACAACACTTATGTCATCGAGCCAAACCTGTGCCAAACCTGTGTCATAATGCCAACAATCTCCCCCTTTGGACTTGATGGCAACCCAAAGTCACTCAAAGTCTTTCCTCCCCCTTTGACATCAAGGGCAAAGGGTTATGCTCCCCCTGAGTACATGCTGAAATCTCTGCTCTGTTGTGTTGTCCAAGCTCCCCCTGACATATAGGCAAGATCTGCAAGAAGATGTTCTACAAAAGAAATCTGACTTTATACAACGTAATTGACCTTCCTATCACCAAAGACTCATACATACGACTCCCAACCAAGAGGGGATACATGATACAATAAGCATATTACATTATACATCCCAGGCATAGTGGGGCAACCAAGATAGGTCGTTACATGACCTTGACAAAAGAAATATAGAGACAAAATATCAGCAGCATTTGTCAATCATTATTCAGATCAGTGTCCATGCTCTCCTTCTGCACTTGCTCCTCTTGAAATCACAACAACTAAAGAATTGAACCAAGATCTTCTATGATAATGCCAACAATGCATTATTAGAAGAATATATGCTCCCCCTGAACCTATGCCAGATGGTCTTTGACAAACCCGTATTGGACTCTTCTCATCTTTGCTTTTCTTCAAGTCGACTGTACCCACATAAACCAGTGTATGTACGCGTATACCCCATATGAAACTCGCGTACAACCAACAATCTCTGAAACAGACAAGATTCAACAGCAAGATGATGCATCAACTACCCCCAAATTTTGTTTGAGGTATTCAAAGGTCTCCCTGGGCAGTGGTTTGGTGAGAATATCAGAAACTTGTTCCTTAGAGGGAACATACTCCAATTTGACCTTTTGTTCAAGCACTTGTTCTCGGAGAAAATGATACTTGATTGGTATGTGCTTAGGCTTTGAATTCATGACAGGATTCTTTGAAATACTAATTGCACTTGTATTATCACAGAATATGGAGATAGGTGGAGTGCAAGTGATTTGAAGATCTTGCAATGTTTGCATCATCCAAAGGAGTTGTGTGCAGCAAGATGCAACAGCTACATATTCTACTTCAGCTGTAGATAATGCAATAGAGCTTTTTTTCTTGCTGAACCAAGATACTAATCTAGGACCCATGAAGAATGCACCACCACTAGTGCTTTTCCAGTCATCCACGCTTCCTGCCCAATCCGCATTTGTGTATGCATGAAGTGTGAGATCTATACCTCTAGGATGCCATAGGCCATAGTTTTGAGTTCCTTGAAGATACTTGAAAATTCTCTTAACTGCCTGAAGATGAGTTTCCTTTGGATTTGCCTGAAACCTTCCAACTATTCCCACTGCATGCATAATGTCTGGTCAGGTACCTGTTAGATAGAGCATACTACCAATCATGGATCTATAGGTTGGTCGATGTACTGCTTCCGATTCATCATTTGCGCTGAGGCTGCATCCTATCACCATAGGGGTACATACTGGTTTCGAATCCTCCATCCCATATTTCTTCAAGATCTGCTTGAGATACTTGGTTTGTGATAGAAAAATGCCATCTTTGTTTTGTTGGACTTGTAACCCATGAAAATATGTGAGCTCACCAAGCATGGACATTTCAAACTCTTTCTGCATCACCAAGGCAAAATTTTGACTCATGTCTTCTTCATTGCTACCAAAGATGATATCATCAACATACACAACAAGTATTAGCAACTTATCATTGTCAATTTATATATATATATTACTATCAGTTGATCCTTTTATAAAACCTTGTTGATGGAGGTACTTATCCAACTGATAATACCATGCCCTTGGAGCCTGTTTAAGGCCATAGAGAGCCTTTTTGAGTCTGCATACAAGTTTTGGATCACTTCCAAGAATAAACCCATCTGGTTGTTCAATATATACTTCATTCAAGTATCCATTCAAAAAGGCAGATTTTACGTCCATCTGAAATACTTTGAACTTCTGAAAGCTAGAGAAAGCAAGGAAAATTCTTATAGCCTCAAGTCTGGAAACTGGTGCAAACTTTTCTTCAAAGACTATGCCTTCTTGTTGCACATATCCTTTACAAACAAGTCTTGCCTTGTTTCTAACCACATCCCCATTTTCATTTAATTTATTTTTGAAAATCCATTTTGTCCCTATGACATTCTTATCTTTTGGTCTAGGAACCAATTCCCAAGTGTTATTCTTTTCAATCTGCTCGAGTTCTTCCTCCATGGCCTTGACCCAGCATTCATCTTTGGAAGCCTCTCTTACATTCTGCGGTTCAGTGGAGGAGAGCAATGCTAGATAGCTTGAAGCTTCTAAAATGGTTCTTCTTGTTTGTACACTTGCCTCTTTCTGCCCCAAAATTTGAGATTCTGGATGATTCTTCTGAACGTATCTGGATGAAGTCTTTTCTTCTATCCTTATCTATTCTTCTGGTGCCTCATGGGTTTCTTCTTCATCATGAATCTGATTTGATGTTGACGGATAGTCTTCGCCATCTTCGAAATCTTCAAATTTTACCTGTCTAGGAGTGTTTCCTTCTTCATCAACCACTACATCAATGCTTTCAACAATTTTACCAAGTCTTTTATTGTAACATTTGTAAGCTTTGTTGTGGGGAGAGCAGCCAAGTAAAATGCCTTCATCTGCTCTAGGTTCAAACTTGCCAAGATTTTCATCAGTCCTTTTAATGTAGCATTTGCTTCCAAAAATTTTGACATATTTTACCGTGGGAGTCTTACCGTACCAAACTTCATGAGGAGTCTGAGTGATGTTTACCCTGACGTTTGTCTTGTTGAGAATAGTAACAGCGGCAAATGCGGCTTCACCCCAGAAGGTTGCAGGAGTTCCAGACTCATTAAGCTAAGCACGAGCCATTTGTTGAACTGTTCTGTTCATCCTTTCCACAACTCCATTCCGCTGAGGAGTCCTTGCAGCAGAAAATTCCCTTCTTCTTCCATGTTCTTCACAAAAATCGAAAAATTCATCTGAGGTAAATTCCCCTCCTCGATCAGATCTGAGGCATTTGATTTTGTGATCTGATTGGTTTTCAACCAAAGCTTTGAATGACTTGAACTTTTCAAAAGCTTCATCTTTATACTTCATGAGTCCTATCCAAATCATCCTTGAAAAGTCGTCAATGAACAATATGATATACTCTTCTCCTTGAGGTGACCTCTTCCTAGTTGGACCACATATATCGGTGTGGACAAGTTCAAGTGGCCTGCTAGCTGATCCTTCCTTCTTAGGGAAATTAGTTCTGGTTTGCTTACCAAATTGACATGATTTGCATATTGTATTGTCTGGAATTCTAATGTCAGGAAGATCACGAACTGCTTAATATTTTCATGCTTTCCTTATCTGAGAGAAGCTAAGATGCCCCAGTCTTCTGTGCCATAGCCAGTGTTCATGATTCTTGCTTAAATAGCATTGTTGTTGTTCTCCATTGAGTACATATAAGTTATTAGGAGTTCTTATGCCTCTGATCACTATCTTTCCTGTATCAAGCTCATGAACAATACAACCATTTGATCGAAATATTACCTCAGTTCCTTGATCACACATCTGGCTGACACTCTGACACTCAATAGATTATGCTTTAAGCCATCAACATACATAACATTTCCAGCCTTGACCTTTTCTTTCAAACAAACAGAACCTTTACCTTTTATGAATGTAGGGGTGTCATTTCCAAATGAGACCTTCTTTTCCTTTTCTAAGGCACTATATGACTGAAGTTTTTCTTTATTACCTGTCATATGTTTCGAGCATCCACTGTCGATGTACCATTGATTTTCCTGTCCTTCCACATATAAGGCTATCCCACATCTTTCCGGTTGTGTTTCTTTCTTTTTCCATGTTTTGGAACTCAATGAAGCTTGCTCCTTTTGAGTTGTTTGTTGAAACCTGCTTCTGCATTCAGAATCTTCATGACCGAAGTTGTTACAGATAGAACATTCTATTTCATTTTCAAGAGCAGAGAAGTTATTGTAGGTTATTTTCATGATTCCTGTCCTATTCCTTTGTTTTTGAGCTTCCCTAGTCATGATGGTCTTGTAGGCAACACATTGAGCAGCTTTATGACCAAAGTTATGACAAGAGAAACATTGGTCATTGAAGAAATTCCTGCAATTATCAAATCTACCAACCATATGATTGTAGTTTCCATCCATTCTTGAGCCAAATTGAGAATGAGTTACCTGTGGTTGGTTGAAGCTTATGTTCATCCTAGAAGTAGATTGCCCCTGATTTACCTGGTAATCTTTGATCATTCTTGAAGCAAATTGTCCCTAATTTACTTGGTGATCTACATTATGCTTTTGCTGTCGATTGTCAACTTGTTCACTTCTCCTTGCTGCATCAAGATAACTTTTGGAGGTGGATGGCTTCTGCGCTTGCTTCTGAGCTTGATATTCTTCTTTGGAATACCCGAGACCTGTCTTGATTAGAGGAGAACGCTGCACTTTGATAATCTCATCTAGAGTTTTAGATCCTTTAGCAAATCTGAGATTAAGGGCTTTTGTTTTCTCAATTTCTTTTCTAAGTCCCACAATTTCACATTCTAACTTTTCATTGTGTTTATCTTTTTTGGCAAGTTGGAATGTTAGAGTATCTATAATCATATTCTTTTCCTCTAAACAAACTTTAAGTTTAGAAATTTCTTCATAAAGACCACCTTCATTTATAGCATCCAAGAAATCATCATCTTCAAAAGCCATCAAAAGTCTATCATCATTACCTTGTTCATCTTCATCACTATTTGACAATCCATCACTGTCTTCATGCGTGTAATAGCTCTTCTTATTTACATTCTGTTTTCTGTTCCATCTAACAGGTTCCTTACCTTTGTCTAGTTTATCTTTATGAGGACATTTTGCAGCATAATGACCGACTCTTCCACAAGCAAAGCATTTGAAAGGCAGCTTACCTCTGAATCTTCCAGATCCCCATTGAAGGTTCTTGACAAAATTTGATTCTTCCTCATCTTCTGTCATATGTCTTGACTCATAGTAATCTCCTTTTCCTGAAGCCTTGAATGCAACTTCTCTCCTGTCTGATAGTCCTCTTTTTCTCATTTCGTAAGCAGTTAGAATTCCGTGCAGCGGTGACATGGTAAGGCTCTGTAGATTCTGCTTTTCTTCTATGGCAGAAGCTTTTGAATCAAACTTAGGAGACAAAGATCTTATAACCTTTTCAACCAAAACAACTTCTTTTATTTCTTCACCCAAGTTTTTCATACAATTTACGATCTCATCTATACGTAGGAAATAGCTAGCCACACTTTCATCATTATGCATTCTGAGACTTTCATATTGAATTCTAAGAGTTTGTAATTTTGCTCGTTTTACCTGTTCATCTCCTTCATAGCTTAGAACGATCTTGTCCCATATTTCTTTTGCACTTTTGAGCTACATAACCTTGATGAATTCTGATTGAGATAGACTTCCTAATAGAGTATTGACAGCTTTTGCATTTGTTTCATACTGCTTCTTACCAGCTGCATCTGTAGGAGTTGCTGATGGAAATGTGTATCCTATTTCCACAATATCCCAAACTTCTGTACCAAGAGATTGAAGATAGGCAGTGATTCTTACCTTCCAATAGACGAAGTTGCTCCCATCAAAAATCGGTGGCCTGATAGATGCTTCCTTTTCGTAGTTTCTCATGATGATAGATCTTCCTTCAAGCGATCAAGCTTTTCTTGAAGGACCTGCTCTGATACCAATTGTTGGAAATAATACTGAGAGGGGGGGGGGTGAATCAGTGTTATCAAATTCTTTTCAATTTATATAAATATTTGCAGATCTGAATAACAAAACTTGCATATACCTTCCAGACTTATAATTTAATTTATTCTTCAGACGTTGATCATTAATCTATGTGTCAGAACCATATATCAGTAAGCAGGAACAGAAAAGTAGAGCAGAGATTCACACAAAAGAACACAAGATATAAGGTGGAAACCCAATGTGGGTGAAAACCACCTGCTGCAATATGTCTTTATCTTCTTTCAATTAGAAACTTCCTTTTACAATGATTATGTACTGGTGCAATCTTATACCAGCACGCATGCTTCAACCTGCAGAAGGCTACAACCTTCTCTTTTCTTCCAGGGACCACGTTTCATAAATTTTCAGACTGGATCCATGAATATCAATCAAACATCAAATAGATCTGCAATCAACCAACTTCCCTGTACAAGTACTGAATCAAAAACTTCTCAGAACACAGCAACCAGACACCAATTTAGAACCCTAAACACTACAGTAATAGACAAAAGCGGCTAAAACATATTTCAAGAAAAGTCCACAACTTCACCAATAGTAACCTGCGCACATTCGTGCCTTTTCTGTGTCCAACCTGCGGGTATCTGCACCTCCACTGTGTTGGTCCTACGGACTTCGCGCCTGCGCTATGTAAAACCTACGGATATCCACGCCTGCACTGTGATGAGCCTGCGGATCTTCGCTCCTACGTTGTGTCTGACCTGCGAGTATCCGCGCCTGCGCTGTGTCGAGCCTGCAGATCTCCGCGCCTGCGCTGTGTCGAGCCTGCGAATCTTTGCGCCTACGCTGTGTCAGACCTGCGGATATAGATAATTTATTAGACTTCAATTATACCCATACTATCAAATTTACAGATCTGATCATGCGCCAAGGAGATCTCGACCCATCAGTAGATCTGTCTTGTAATGCTTAGGTTTCTCCTTGATTCAGGTCCAGCTATAACTCACCAACCAATTACCATAATTTCAGATCTTGCTCTTCTTAAGATATTCAATACATCAGTGCCCAGCCAAATGATCTCCTTTCCTTTTTATAGATTAGGCCTTTATTCAAACCATGGTCCAAAACCATAAAGATCCAATACTAGGGACCCAAAACCTGGGTTCAATACTCTAGATGCAAAACCATGGACCAAAACCATAGGATCGAAAATGTCAGACTAAATACCATGGACCAACCATAAGATTTCCCACATGTGCGCGTTTTTCTCTACATGAAAGTGCGTGTACTTTACGTCTGCACTTTTTGTTCGGTACACCTGTGAATATGTCCGCACCTTTTATTCGGCGCACTTGCAAAACCTGCGGATGTCCCCAACTTTGTGAACCGGAACCTGTGGGTATCTCATTTTATACTATTTTGAGAGCCTGGACTTGTGATCTACTATTTGAGTGAGTTGCCATCAAGGACAACACTTATTTCATCGAGCCAAATCTGTGTCATAATGCCAGCATGTCCTGATCAGAACATTAGACCATCTTTCCAAGAAAATTATGCTGAGACTTCTCACCAGGAAGACCCTGAGATAGACACTCAGATCAACCTTATGGGTTTAGGTAATGAAGAAACTGTTTTTCTAACTCAGGATGATCAAGAATTATACATGCTTCAACAGTTACAAACTCAAACAGGAGAATCTTTGGACTATAAGCAAGGGTATGACTCTGCTATTTTCGAGGTTCATAAATAGTACAACTTAAGAAGCAAGAAGAACCCTGATGTTCCTGATCAGAATAAAAAGGCAATGCCTAGCCAGCCTAAGAAAGGAAAAGCTACAAATCAGAATCCTCAAATTACAAAAACCTTACAAATCCTTTCTAGGCCACATCAAAATCTTCCTATTCCTACCATTGAAGATGTAACAAATAACCAGCCTTCTAATGAGCAGCCTTCCACTTCAGTCCCCCTCAAAGGAACAGTGGAACAGCCCCTAGAAATCATATTAGAAAATCTAATTAAAAATACTCCTCAAAATGAAAAAGAAAAACACATTGCTCAAAACCTTGGCTCTAAACTTCCAAATATTCAGACAAATAAATCCCCTCTGCCTTTCAATTTGGGAGCAGAGGTGGCCAAACTCAAAATTTTAGTGCCTTTGATAGAATTGGTTAAACATGAAACCTAGAAATCTCAAACTAGTAAATCTCTAAACTGTGTTGACAATGAAGATTCTGTGAATCTATTTGATGACCAACCCGAGTTACTTTTTAGACAAAATGTTAATGGAAATCCAACTAAAGTAGGGATACTGCCTTTCTACATCAACCTTAACATCCATGACAAAATCCTACACAATGCCATGCTGGACTCTGGAGCCTCACACAATCTTATGCCTAAGTCTGTAATGGAAAAGCTTAACTTGGATATCACCAGACCTTATAAAGATCTATTCTCCTTTGATTCAAGCCAGGTTAAATGCTTAGGTCTCATAAAAGATTTGTGTGTCTCCCTAGTTCAGTACCCTACCAAAACTGTACTCATGGACATTATTGTTGCTAATATACAACCCAAGTATGGTATGCTGTTATCTAGATCCTGGGGTGCTAAACTCCAAGGATATCTGCAATTGGATATGTCTTATGCTACCATTTCAGTCTTTGGACATCCCAAGAAATTGTATAGAGAAACTTTGATGAAGTATGTAGTGAGTAGTTAGGAGAAGCCTCAGAACTTTCCTATATATTCAATACATTCTGACATGGATTCTTTTATTCTTTACAATGCTAAAACTAATCAAGAAGATACTTCAAGTGATATAACAACAGAACCAAAAGAAATTGTAGTATTAAAAGAAAATCAAAATATCCAAATTCATGAAACATCAGATAACAAAGAAAATCTAGATACCTTGGTCAAGAAGGATTCCACTACCCCAGATGAAAATTATGAACATGAAATCTTATGGCATTTGGAATTTGATGGTTCGGTAAACAAGCTAGGTGCAGGAGTAGGTGTATGGATTTATAACTTAGAGAATGATCATGCAGAAGGTCATGCCTATAGGTTAAACTTCAAATGCACAAACAATATGGCAGAATATGAAGCACTCCTGTTAGGTCTTAAACTGGTTAAAGGATTAGGAGGTATAAGGGTATCAATTATGGGAGATTCTGAATTGATAGTTAAACAAATTAATGGTGTTTACTTGACTAGAGACCCTAGACTAGGATTTTATAGAGGTACAGTTGTAGAAATCATTAACACTTTTTTAGAAACCAAGCTTGCTACTATCCCCAGAAAACATAACATGCAAGCTCACAGTTTGGCCATGTTTGCTAGTACCTGTAAGTTTCCCTTCTAGCCCAACCATCAGTACACTGCTGAGGTTAGGCACAGACCAGCTATTCCTGACAACTTAAAGAACTGGCAAGTATTTGAAAATGATAAACAGATTAACAATTTTTTTACTTTAGATAATGAATTTGTAAATACCAACATAGACATTGACATAGCAGTAGATTTTGATTGCTCTAATGAAATAGAAATTAATAAACTAGAAGAAGATCAAATAAAAGACAGACTTCATCCTACAAAATTCATAAAATCAGACATTCAAGAGTTAAAACAAATGGAAATTGATGAAGTAATTGATGATGAAACTGAAGTCATAAATCTCAAAGATAATTTCTTACCCAAGGGATTAACTCCTTTGGAGGACTTATTCGACTCAAATGATATTCCTAAAAAGCCTAAAATGGAACCTTTGAAATCAAACATTGAGGAATGTAATATAGGATCTGAAGAGAATCCCAAGCTAATAAAACTGTCTAAATCATTACCTCCCAATGAAAAACTGAAATATATGGAACTTATGAAGGAATTCTAGGATGTTTTTGCTTGGAGTTATGAGGACTTAAAATCCTATGATACTAGCATTATACAACACACTATCCCTTTAAAAGAAGATCAGAAGCCCTTTAGATAGAAGCTTAGAAGAATTAATCCTGTTCTACTACCTTCTATCGAAAAGGAAATCAAACGAATGTATGAAGCCAAGATTATTGCGCCCATTAGGTTTTCAGATTGGGTATCTAATCTTGTCCCTACAAGAAATAAAATTGGAGAAATAAGGTTGTGTGTTGACCTTAGGAACTTAAACAAAGTTTCACTCAAAGATAACTATCCCCTACCGAAAATGGATCATATATTGCAAAGGGTAGTAGGTTCCACAAGGATCTCACTATTAGATGGGTTCTCTAGTTACAACCAAATACTAGTCCATCCAGATGATCAAGCAAAGACTGCATTCACCACCCCATGGGGTACCTTTATGTATGTTAAAATGCCTTTTGGATTGAAAAATGCAGGGGCTACCTTTCAAAGAGCAATGGATATTGCCTTTGCTAAGGAAATCCATGATTTCCTAGTTATATACCTTGATGATATCACAATGTTTTCCAGATCAGATCAACAGCACCTGGATCATCTTAGGCAAGTCTTTATTAAAAGCAGGAAATATGGCATCTCCCTGAATCCAAAAAAGTCTTTATTTGGTTTGGAAGAAGGTAAACTACTAGGCCACATTATCTCTAAAGATGGGATCTGGATTGAACCAACCAGGATTGAAGCTATTTTCCAAATACCCCACCCTAGAAACATCAAGGATCTTAAGGAATTTTTAGGAAAAATAAGCTTTTTAAGAAGATTTATCTCTAACCTAGCCGAACTAATTAGACTATTAAATAACATGTTGAAGAAAGATTTGGCTATTAAATGGACCGTAGAGGCTAAAAAATCATTCGAAGATATAAAATTAGCCTTGACACAAACACCAGTCCTCATAAGTCCAATGTTTGACAGAGAATTTATCATTTTTTCCTTCGCATCTGAACATAGTATTGTTGCAGTTTTACTACAGAAGAATGATCAGGGATTTGAACAACCAATAGCCTTCTTTAGTAAAGCTCTAAGAGATGCACCTTTGAAGTATAACATAATGGAAAAACAAGCTTTTGCTTTGGTAAAAGCCATCAAAGATTTCAGAGTCTATATTTTGTACTCTCACATAGTAGCTTATGTTCCCAATGCTATAGTCAAAGACATTCTAACACAAAATGGAGTTGATGGCAAAAGGGGAAAGTGGATAGCTACCATATTAGAGTATGACATAGAGATTAAACCTACAAAATTAATCAAAGGCCAGGGGTTGGCCAAACTTATGGCTGAAACAAATTGCCAAGCCCTGGGTATAAATTTTATTGCAGAACTGGATAACGAAGAGGAGATGGCGACTCCATAGATCAGCCAGGCCTTTTTAGATTCACCTTGGTATGCTGATATAATATACGTTTTACAAAATTTACAAGCTCCTCCAGGGTTGTCCAGAACTAAAAGTAGGTTTTTGAAAATGAAATCTTTGAAATTTTGCATAATTGATAATACTTTATTTTGGAAAAATCATGAAGGCATTATGTTGAATTGTTTATTAAAGGAGGAATCTGACAAAGTACTCCAATAATTTCATGCAGGTGATTGTGGAGGACACCTCTACTAGAAGACAACGGCTGATAAAATCCTTAGAGTTGAATTTTACTGGCCAACCTTGTTTTCTGATGTAAAAAAGTTTGTAACCTCCTGCCACAAGTGTCAGATCTTTGAAGGGAAAAGAAAACTTATGCCTTTACCTTTGAAACCCATATCTACTGAAAAACCTTTTCAATAGTGGGGTTTAGAATTCATTGGTGAAATTCACCCCCCCTCTTCTGCTCAACATAGGTGGATCTTGACTGCCACAGATTACTTTACAAAGTGGATAGAAGCCATTCCCTCCAGACAAGCCACTGATACTGTCATCATAGGTTTTCTAGAGGCCAATATCCTGTCCAGATTTGGTTGTCCCAACAAAATTATCATAGATAATGCTGCAGCCTTTAAATCAAAGAGGATGATTGATTTCTACCATAAATACCATATAAGCCTTGGTCACTCTACAACTTACTATCCCCAAGGGAATGGACTTGCAGAATCCTCCAACAAAAGCCTAATGAATATTATTAAAAAATTGCTGGAAGACAATAAGAAAACTTGGAACAAGAAATTAATCAATGCTTTGTGGGAAAACAGGCTAACCACCAAGAAATCTATTGGTACCAGTCCCTATCAGTTAGTCTATGGGATGGAAGCAGATTTCCCTTCATCATTACGAATCCCAGTAATGAAACTACTCCAGGAATCCCAAGTTGAGCCAAAGGATATTCAGAGGAGAATCAATCATACCATTCATTTGTAGCAAACCAGGGAGGAAGTATACATGAGAGCCCAAGTACTGCGGGAAAAACTCAAGAAAGTTTTTGATAAAAGAACCAAGGTAGAAGACTTCTATCTTGGTGATAAAGTTTTGAAGTGGGATTCCAGGAGGGAAGACAAAGGGAAACATGGAAAGTTTGATTTCCCGTGGAAAGGTCCATACATTATATATGCCTTCAGAGGTAATAATGCTTACTTTCTCAAATAACTGGATGGTGCAGAGGTAGAAGGAGGACTAGTGAATGGTCGAATGTTGAAGCACTATGTTGATCCAAGTTACTAATTTTACCAGTTTAAGTTGTACATACTATATCCTTTAGAAAGTTTAGTTTGAATTGGATGGTAAAGTTTGGAGTTGAAGCCCGAAGAGAAGGCCCTAAGCTTCAAAAGTGTCACTGTCATAAATATCAATAAAGCAGATGAATAAAGGGAAAATTGTAGGGTAAAATCACAGTCTTTCAGAAGGCCATTGATCTACAGTTCTTGACTTTCCACCAGGGAAAGCCATCCCCAAGTGGAGCCACTGTTATGTTCCTATACCAAAAGGTGTCATAATTTATGATTGACTTAGTTTATCTCTGTAATATCTACATACCTTTGCTTTCTGCAAATGTTTTCCATATTCAAATATAAAATAAGTCAATCATAAATTATGACACCTATTGGTATAGGAACATAACAGTGGCTCCACTTGGGGATGGCTTTCCCTGGTGGAAAGTCAAGAACTGTTCCATCAATGATATCTAGCCTTCTATCTAGGTAATTTTTGAACAGACTGAATTAGTTAAAGTAGCTGTGGAAGCCATACAGAAGACCAAAGATGAACTAGGAGATAAGCCTGAAGAGGCAAACTAGTTAATTAATTTTTTGAACAGCAGGAACAAGCACCAGCTAGAGCAGTTAGAGATTGAGGATAGAAAAACTACAATTATTGAGATAAAGAAAGTTCTTACTAAGAGGAACTTAATGCTTAATCTAGAGAAACGGTGTCAGAGTATTCAGACAGACATAGATAGCTTCATGTTGAAATATGGCATTCTGAGAGAGAAAGGCCTTCCTAGCCCACTGGTTATACATGACAAGTTAATGACACATGAAGACTATATTGAGAGATTAAATAAACAGGCCAGGAGCCAAGCAAGTTCTTCAGGAGTGAAGGCATTACCTATAGGAAAGGTACTTTATGATGGCTTGGAAAATCTATTCTACATAGAACATGAAGTAAAACATCTATTCACCAGCCAACCCAATTTTGCTAAGTACACAGATGTTGATGAAGTTTACAGGAAGATGATTAGGATGAAAATACTAGATAACGAGTGGTGGACCAGTTTGACTAATTTACTATGAAGTTACTATAGTAAATCTGTGAAGTAAAAAATGTTCACTATGGTAAAGTCTGGTAACACAGGTAAAGAGTATCAGCATAGGTAAAGAGTATCAGTAGGTGAAGATAAGAGTGAAGTCCAACACACAATTACCAAGGCAACTGCAAGAGGCAAATCCGAGTTCCAGTATCCAGCACATTCATAAATAAAGGGACAGCAAACAATCTGTTTTCCATCTATCTCTATCTTCATGTGGAAGATAACTTTTGTTTCCTAGAAAAAATCTCATATAGTTATGAGATATTTTGTATAAATACTTCACAAATTGAAGTAATTAGGGTGGATTAAAAAGCATTTCTGTAGACTTTGTTTACTGGATTAAATAAATTTGAGAGCATTTCACTCGATTCATGTGCACTGTGGGAAACAAATAAGTATTGTTGTGTGTGGAGAATGATTGTTCAGAGGCCTTTGTTTCAGCCGGATGTATACCCCAGGAATTTTGTACACCCCTCCATGCGGGGGGGACTTGTCCCCCCCGCGGGGGTCCGGGGGCTAGCGGTCCCCTGGAGGGGGTTCGGGGGCAGCACCCCCGAAGCCAAAAATAGATGTAAAATTGCCTTGTAAAAATATAGTAATTTCTAGTCAATCTAGGCCATTTATTAGGCGGATGATTTGACGGTAGAACTTATGTTTAGTTTAGGGTTTTTTTCCCTAGAAGGCAACCCCTCTCTTTGTATGAGGGCATTGTATTTGAGGTTGTGACATAGATGTGTATTCTCTGAGCGAGAAACAAAGAGGCGAGACTGTGGGAGAAAACAGAGGATATTACAGCGGATCTGCTGTAGGTTGTGTCTCCTCATTTTGCTGGATAGTAGAATGGAAGGACTAGTTGTTCGGGGTGGACATAGCCCAAACTGGGTGAACCACGTATATCTGTGTCTCTCTTGTCTTATGCGTTTTTTTTTGTTTATATTTCTGCAATATTTTATGTGTTCCATTGCTCCGTAATATATAATTTTCTAACAACTGGTATCAGAGCCGAAGGTCTATTTGGCTGATAAACTCGCAGGAAAGAAGGGTTCCTCGTTCGAGTGGGAGCAATGGCGGAATATGGTAAGTTTAGGGTTGAGGAATTTGACGGCCAAAACTTCTCGTTATGGAAGATGTAGATGGAAGATTATTTGTATCAGAAAGATTTGTACCTACCATTGAGCAGAAAAACAAAGAAGCCGACGGCTATGACAGATGAAGAATGGAACCTTCTCGATAGAAAGGCACTCGGAACAATACGGTTGTGCCTCGCTGTGTCAGTCGCCTTCAACATTTCGAAGGAAACAATGACAAAGGGTTTGATTCAGGCGTTGTCAAAACTATATGAAAAACCCTCGGCCTCAAACAAGGTATTTCTTATGAAACGGTTATTTAATATGAAGATGTCGGAAGGTGGATCTGTTGCAGATCATTTAAATGATTTTAATACAGTTACAAGTTAGTTAAGTTCTATAGGGGTAAAATTTGAAGATGAAGTTAGAGCTCTGTTATTCTTGTGCTCATTGCCAGAAAGTTGGAATGGTTTAGTAATGGCCATTAGTAACTCTGTCTCTGGATCTAGTACTTTAAAGTTTGATGATGTTGTCGGTGCTATCCTTAGCGAGGAAATGTGACGGAAAAGCTCCGGTGAGACATCGGGTAATGCTTTGAGTGCAGAATCTAGGGGAATAAAAATGGAAAGAGGAAAGAGCTCAGTATATCGCAGTAAATCAAGGAAAGGCAGATCCAAGTCCAGATCGGGGATAGTGTGCTAGAAATGCGGAAAGAAAGGACACCTAATGTTGGGTCCCTATAATACTAGTGATTACCCCATTACTATTGTAGTTATACCCCTTATTTATATTTTTGTGCCCCTATTACCCCCATATTTTTATTTCTGTGCCCCTTAGAATCCCTTTATTGTTATTTTTGTGGCTTTATATTATTATTGTTAGGTCGACTGGATTATATTGTGACTCCTTAGACTCCTATATATAGAAAGGAGGTTTTGTCATTTGTATCATCCAAGAATTGTTCATTTATGTAATGTAAAGGAGGTTACCCCCTCGAAGAGGCTGAATTCTAAGGCATGGATTTATCTTTTCTATCTTTTCTTGAGCTTGTTTCATAACATTTGGTATCAGAGCTTTGGATTCTAGGGTTTCGCTGCTCCAAACAGGTCATCGTGGAATTTTCGCTATAACTTTTTTTCTGTGACGTTTCAGAAGTCGCAAAGAAAACCCATTTGAGAAGAATCGGCGCTGAACCTTGGGTCCGAATTTCAGAGCTTTTCGCGCGATATTTCAGAGATATGATCTGAGGAAGTTGGCCTTTTTGCAGACTCCTGAATTACATTCAAAACAGGTGACCTGGGGAAAATCGTCATAACTCTCTCTCTGAGGATCGGATTGAAATTTCGTAAAAAGTTACAGAAATAGGACGGACTGTAGTTTCTTGTATGTGTGTTTCAGATTCAAAGGTTGAAACAGTGACTCGTGGCACGTCGTACAAGTTCGCTCTACTGAACCAGTCTAAAAGCAAGTCACTGTGGGAGATTTCACATAACTCTTCCTTGGAGAATCCAATTTGGCTCAGACTTGTGGCATTGGAAAGAGGACGCAAAAGGATACTGCAGGTAGCAATTTTAGAACTGGATGATTCGAAATTACAGAGATACATCAGATTCAATATCAGGCTTCTATAAAGTGAAAAAAGGTGTGTAGTTTTTTTTTAAATTTTTGTGTAAGCTTGGTTTAACGGAATTCAAAGGGCATAGTAAAGCATTATTATCGGTAACTGATGCCCCGAGGAAAGAAAATGCAAACACCTAGTAAGGAACCTGAAAGCTCTAGCATGACTCATGAAGAAGAAGAAGAAATGCTACATGATATATCAAAATTACAAGAACAAGTGCAACAAATGTCACGCTCACAAAAGCTAACAGAAGCTAAGATAAGTGGCGTGGAATCTAAGATAAAGGGCATGGAAGCTAAGATGGATGATTTGAAGACAGATTTGAAGAGAGACATGGCAGATTTGAAGATAGATTTGAAGACAGATATGGAAGAATTGAAGAAGTTGCTACAAGAAAGTGTCACTAATGGTGAAAAGGTAGTAAAGGAAACTCATGATGAGAACAAAAGAAATGTTAATCATGATACCATAGATGCTAATGTTGGATCGAAGACTCACCATGTTCCAAAAATCGATATGAGGAAGTTTGATGGCAAGGATCCCGCCACATGGATATTACAGATGGAGCAATTCTTCGATCTCAATAATGTGCAAAACACACAAAAGGTACGTATGGCAACTTTATATTTGGAACCAAATCAGTTTGTATGGTATCAATGGCTTTGTTCTCGTAAACAATTTATCACTTGGGCAATTTTTACAGAAGAATTGATAGCACATTATGAGGATACAAAAAGCAACATTTTTTTTAGCCAATTGATAAGTCTCAAACAAAAGGGTTCAATAATGGAGCACATTGAGGAGTTCCAAAAATTGAACATAAGGGTAAAAGATATTCCAGAGGAGCATAGGATTGATGTGTTCATAGGGTCTTTAAAGGATAATATCCAACATGATGTGCGCCTTTGGGAACCTGATTCATTAGAGAAGGCATTCAGGTTAGCAAAAATAATGGAAAGCAAAATTATGGCAACTAGGAAGCATACCACTTACAACTATAAAGACGGAAGTGTTGTTGCCCATAGTCTTCCACAACCTACAAGGTTGACACCACAACAATTGGAAGAAAAAAGAGCAAAAGGGCTTTGTTACAATTGTGATAGCAAATACACAAAAGGTCATAAGTGTGCTGAGAAGAAATTATTCTACATAGATTGTGAAGAGGAAGAAGAAAAGGAGCAAGAAAGGTCAAAAGAAGAGGATATATTCCAGGAACAAAGCCTAGATGAAGAACAAATAAATCCGACCATATCTTGTAATGCATTGGCGGGAATTACCACTCCTCAAACCATCAAGATAGAAGGACAAATCAAGAAGAAAAAGGTAATAGTGTTGATTGATTCAGGAAGCACCCACAATTTTATTCATTGTAGGGTAGCAAAAGAATTGAATTGCTTCCTATATCCAGCACCAGAGTGTCAAGTGATGATTGCAAATGGAGGAACAATAAATTGTTCTGGAAAGTGCCATAATATCAAGCTATCCATGGGAGAATATGTATTGACTAGCCCAATGCTTTCCATTCCAATGGGAGGTGTTGATGTTGTACTAGGAGTCCAATGGCTACAATCCTTGGGTACAATAGCTTTTAATTTTCAAGAACTTTTCATGAAATTTTCTGTGGAAGGAAAGGAAGTTGAATTAAGGGGTATTGCAGGGAAACCAGGAAAGATAATCAGCTCTAATGGCATGACAAAGCTTCTAAAAAAGGAGCAAAGAGGTGTAATTGCACAATTATGTTCGCTAGATGTTTCCACATTGGAATCATCTATTTCTCCAGATCTCCAAAAAGTCCTGGACAATCATTCCAAGGTATTTGAGACTCCCAAAGGTCTCCCACCTATGCGTGATCATGATCATGCTATTCATCTGATTCCAGGAAGTGTTCCTCCAAACATCAGGCCGTACAGATATCCATATGTCCAAAAAAGTGAAATTGAACGTATGGTTGCAGAAATGCTAGAGGCTGGTATAATTCAACCGAGTCAAAGTTCTTTCTCAGCTCCAGTAGTATTGGTGCACAAGAAGGATGGATCATGGCGCATGTGTCCAGATTATAGGGAGCTCAACAAGCTCACTATTAAAGATAAGTTCCCCATTCCTGTCATTGATGAATTACTGGATGAATTGCATGGATCAATTTACTTCACCAAGTTGGATCTTCGTTCGGGATATCATCAAATCAGAATGAAGATTGAAGACATTCCGAAAACGACATTTAGAACTCATGAGGGTCATTATGAATTTTTGGTCATGCCTTTTGGCCTTACCAATGCACCTTCAACATTTCAAGGTTTGATGAATTCAATTTTCAAACCATTCCTTAGAAAATTTGTGTTAGTATTTTTTGATGATATACTAATCTACAGCAAGTCTTGGAAGGATCATGTTGAACATGTTGACAAGGTGCTACAACTATTGGAGGAGAAACAATTATATGCAAAAAGATCCAAATGTTTCTTTGGAGTCCAGGAGGTGGAATATTTGGGTCATATTGTATCTCATGAAGGAGTTAAGGTAGACCCTAGCAAAATTAAAGCCATTAAGGAATGGAAAATTCCCACATCCATAAAGCATCTGCGAGGATTTCTTGGGTTGACAGGGTATTATCGCAAGTTTGTTAAGAATTATGGGAGAATAGCAGCACCTCTAACAACATTATTGAAGAAAGATTCATTTTCATGGACTCCGGAAGCAACAAAGGCCTTTAAACATCTTAAAGAGGCAATGTGCCAAGCACCGGTCTTAGCTACACCGGACTTCACAAAAACCTTTATTGTGGAATGTGATGCTTCAGGAAATGGAATTGGTGCTGTTTAATGCAAGATGAAAGACCCATTGCTTTTGAAAGTCGTCCAATCAAGGGAAAGTTTTTAAGCAAAGCTATTTATGAGAAGGAAATGTTGGCAATACTCCATGCACTTAAGAAATGGCGACCCTACCTAATGGGAAGACACTTCAAGGTAAAAACGGATCATGATAGCCTTAAATACTTTTTAGAACAAAGATTATCCTCTGAAGAGCAACAAAAGTGGGTCACAAAGATGTTGGGTTATGACTTTGAAATCATCTACAAAAAAGGGAAGCAAAATGTGGTGGCAGATGCACTCTCAAGAAAGGATGAGGATATGGAAGCATTGTTGTGTGCCATTTCTATTATCCAACCAGATTGGATAAACGAAGCAAAGGGGGAATGGAAGAATGACGAAGAAGTGTGGGCACTTATTCGAAAGCTACAACAAGATTCCAGTACTTCTGATACATTTAGCTGGCAAAATGATTCGTTATGGTACAAAGATCGCTTATACCTCTGTAAGAATTCCCAGCTAAAACAAAAGATTCTTATGGAATTGCACACTTCTCCCTTAGGAGGGCACTCAGGATTTTTAAAAACTTACCACAGGGTTAAGAAGGAATTTTTTTGGGATGGCCTTAAATCAGATATTCAAAAGTTTGTGGCGGAATGTTTGGTTTGCCAACAAAATAAAGTTGAAACAATTAAGACACCGGGTCTATTACAACCTTTATCCATTCCAAGCCAACGTTGGGAGGAGGTTTCAATGGATTTTATCACAGGTTTACCCAAGTCTGAGGGAAAGAGTGTCATCATGGTGGTAGTTGACAGACTTACCAAGTATGCACACTTTTGTGCATTATCACATCCATTTAAAGCCAGTACAGTTTCTACTGCATTTATGGAAACAGTTCAAAAGCTACATGGAAACCCAAAGATTATTGTAAGTGACAGAGATCCCATTTTCACTGGAAATTTTTGGACAAAATTATTTTCTTGTCTTGGTACTCAGTTAGCTCATAGCTCATCTTATCATCCTCAATCTGATGGGCAAACTGAGATAGTAAACAAATGTTTGGAAGGATATCTTCGTTGCTTTGTATCTGATAAACAGACACAATGGGTCAAATGGTTGCCTCTGGCTGAATGGTGGTATAACACTTCCTTCCATACAGCAACAAAAATGACCCCATTTATGGCACTTTATGGGTACCAACCACCATCAATCACATCATATTTAAGAGAAAATTCTAAGGTTCAGGCAGTGGAACATCACATCGAACATCAACAACAAGTCCTCCAACTCTTAAAGGATAACCTCGTGTTGGCACAAAATAGAATGAAACAACAGGCAGATCAACATCGCAGTGAAAGAAGTTTTGATGTAGGTGATTGGGTATTCCTACGGCTACAACCATATAAGCAAATGTCCCTAAAGCAAGCTAAGAAGGATAATAAATTATCACCAAAGTATTATGTTCCGTACAAGGTGTTGGAAAAGATTGGTACTATGGCATACAAATTGGAGCTTCCTGCAGCTTCTCGATTGCACCCAGTTTTCCATGTTTCATGTTTAAAGAAGGTTATAGGCAACAAGCTCCCAGTTCAAACAATATTGCCAGAACTTGACGAGGAAGGAAAAATTATATTGGAACCGGAAGCAGTCACAGAAACAAGAACTCGACAGCTACGAAATCGATCAATTTCAGAGTATCTTATCAAGTGGAAGAACTTATCCGCTGAAGATTCCACATGGGAGGATGAGAATTTTATGCAGAAGTATCCAGAACTACTCAAGCGTTGAGGACAACACTTTTTTGAAGGAGAGGGGCATGTTGGGTCCCTATAATACTAGTGATTACCCCATTACTATTGTAGTTATACCCCTTATTTGTATTGTTGTGCCCCTATTACCCCCATATTGTTATTTTTGTGCCCCTTAGAATCCCTTTATTGTTATTTTTGTGGCTTTATATTATTATTGTTAGGTCGGCTGGATTATATTGTGACTCCTTAGACTCCTATATATAGAAAGGAGGTTTTGTCATTTGTATCATCCAAGAATTGTTCATTTATGTAATGTAAAGGAGGTTGCCCCCTCGAAGAGGCTGAATTCTAAGGCGTGGATTTATCTTTTCTATCTTTTCTTGAGCTGGTTTCATAACACCTAAAGAAAGACTGTAGATCTCAGAAGGGAAAAGAAGGAGATGCACAACAAGAAAAAAATCATGAAGCAAATGTGACAGGTGAGGTGTTACAAGATGCTTTGTTTCTTTCTTTCGAAAATATTACTGATTCCTGGGTGGTAGATTCAGGGGCCTCATTCCCACACCTGATAAGAAATACTTTCATGACTATGTTCAAGGAGATTTTGGACAAGTTCATTTGGGTGATGATAAACCCTGTAAAATTGTTGGAATGGGTAAGGTTCTTGTAAAACAACAGAATGGAAACCAATGGCTACTAAAGGAGGTAAGGCATGTTCCAGATCTGAAGAAAAATCTGATTTCTACAGGGCAGTTAGGCAGTGAAGATTGTGTGACAACTTTCATAGATAAAGCTTGAAAGGTCACCAAAGGAGTCCTGGTAATAGCAAAAGGCGAAAAGGTTAGTACATTGTATTTATGCAATGGTATTTCTAACTTTGTTAATGCTTTAACTTCCAAAGGAGCAGATGCAGCATTATGGCATCATAGGCTCGGACACATGAGTGAAAAGGGGATGAAGATTCTTCACTCAAGGAATTTGTTGTCGGGTTTGAAGAATGTTGATTTGGACTTCTGTGAGAATTGCATTTATGGAAAATAGAAGAGAGTCAGATTTCTCAGAGTTGGGAAAGAAAAGAAGACCAAAAAATTAGAGCTTGTGCATACAGATGTATGGGGACCTGCTCAGGTATCATCTCTTGGTGGCTCTCATTATTATGTTACTTTCATTGATGATGCAACTAGAAAAACTTGGATTTATTATATTACGAATAAATCTGATGTATTTGATACTTTCAAAAAATGGAAAGCTTTGGTTGAGATTGAGACAGGAAAGAAATTGAAGTGTCTCAGATCAGACAATGGAGGTGAATATTGCAGCAAAGAGTTTGATAGGTACTGTTTAGAGCATGGAATTCACAGAGAGAAGACAGTTCCAAGAACACCACAAGAAAATGGTGTGTCAAAGGATGAACAGAACAATCATGGAGCGTGCAAGGTGCATGAGATTGCATGAAAGATTGCCTTTACAGTTTTGGGCAGATGCTGTAGATACTGTTGTTTATCTAATAAACAGAGGGCCTTCAAGTTCCTTGGATGGTGGTGTTCCAGAGGAAGCATGGATAGGTAAAAAGGTAAACTACTCCTTTTTAAAGCCTTTTGGTTATGAGGCCTTTGTCCATATTGATAAAGAAAATAGAACAAAGCTTGAGGCAAAGTCAAAGAAATGTACCTCTATTGGATATGGCGTTAATGATTTTGGTTATCGCTTATATGATTATGAAAATCACAAAATCATTAGGAGTAGAGATGTAATATTCAATGAAAATGTCTTGTATAAGAATCAGTTGCAGGAAAATAAGCAATAAAAAGAAAACAAGGAATATGCAGTTCTTGACGAAATCACTAAAAAAGTAAAGGTGCCTGAAAATAATAATAATCAACAACCACAACAACAGCAACCACCACAACAGCAACAGGCACCCTAAACACCTGAAAGTGGTGTTAGAAGATCTACCAGGATAAGTAGACCCCCTGAACGATACTCTCCTTCATTATATTATTTATTGTTGACTAGTTCTGGTGAACCCGAATGTTATGAAGAAGCAATGCAGGTTGAAAGTAGGAAGAAGTGGGAGGTAGCCATGGAAGAAGAGATGGACTCCTTAATGCATAACCAGACTTGGGACTTAGTCAGGTTGCCTGAAGGAAAAACTACATTGAAGAATAAATGGGTTTATAGGCTGAAGGAAGAAGATGGAGGAAAACAAAGGTACAAAACTAGACTTGTGGTGAAGGGGTTTGCACAGAAGAAAGGTATTGATTTTGATGAAATATTTTCTCCTGTTGTTAAAATGACTTCAATCAGAACTATTTTAAGTCTAGTAGCAGCTGAAGATTTGCATCTTGAGCAGTTAGATGTAAAGACAACCTTTCTCCATGGGGCTTTGAAGGAAGAAATATATATGCAGCAGCCACAAGGATATGAGGTGAAAGGGAAGGAGAAACTAGTGTGCAGGTTGAAGAAGAGCTTGTATGGCTTAAAACAGGCTCCAAGGCCAAGTTTATGTCTGAACAAGGTTATACTAGATGTCACTCTGATCATTGTGTTTATCTGAAAAAGCAAAATGACGGCAGCTATATTATATTGTTATTATATGTAGATGACATGCTTGTTGCAGGGTCTAACATGCAGGAAATAAATGTGCTCAAAATAAAATTGGAAAGTTCATTTGCAATGAAGGATTTGGGAGCTACAAAACAAATCCTTGGTATGAGAATCACTAGAGAGAGGAAAAATCGCAAATTATCTCAGAATGAGTACATACAAAAGGTGTTGAAAAGATTTAATATGCACAATGCAAAACCAGTTAGTACACCTTTTGCTATCCATTTCAAACTTAGTAAGGAAATGTGCCCAAAGACCCAAGAAGACATGGATTATATGTCTAAAGTTCCATATGCATCAGCAGTTGGAAGCTTAATGTATGCAATGGTCTACACAAGGTTTGATATTGCACATGCAATGGGAGTTGTAAGCAGGTACATGAACAATCCAGGAAAGGAACATTAGATGGCAGTGAAATGGATTCTCAGATATTTGAAAGGTACCACAAATCAAGCATTATGCTTTGGTGGTTCAAACATTTCTCTACAGGGATATGTTGATGCAGATATGGTAGGTGACAGAGATAACAGGAGGAGCACTACAGGATATGTATTCACTGTTGGTGGAATAGCTGTCAGTTAGGTTTCAAAAATCCAAAGTGTTGTTGCACTTTCAACAACAGAAGCAGAGTATGTTGCTGCTACAGAGGTTAGTAAAGAAATGATTTGGTTACAAAGGTTTATGGGTGAATTGGGTAAGGAGCATGATATGGGCACGTTATACAGTGATAGCCAGAGTGCCATTCATCTTGCAAAGAACTCAGCATTTCATTCCAGGACTAAACACATACAGCTCAAGTACCATTTCATACGATCAGTGTTGGAAGATGGAGAGTTGAAGCTGGAAAAGATACACACTAGCCAGAATCCTGCAGACATGCTAACAAAAGTTGTAACCAGTGAGAAACTGAGAACATGCTCAGTTTCAATTGGTCTTCAAGGATGACGATGAAGATGAGAAACAGCTAGGTCCAAAAGAGGAGTCATTGTCTAGCAAATGAAGCAGCGATGGAGTTGCTACAATCATTCTCCAAGTGGGAGATTGTTGTGTGTAGAGAATGATTGTTCAGAGGTCTTTTTTTCAGTCGGATGTATACCCCACGAAGTTTGTACACCCCTCCATGTGGGGGTCTGGGGGGGGCGGATCCCCCCCAGCTGGGGGGTCCAGGGGCCAGCGGTCCCCTGGCGAGGGTTCGGGGGCAGCGCCCCCAAAGCCAAAAATAGATGTAAAATTGCCTTGTAAAAATATAGTAATTTCTAGTCAATTTGGGTCGTTTCTTAGGCGGATGATCTGACGGTAGAACTTATGTTTAGTTTAGGGTTTTTTTCCCTAGAAGGCAACCCCTCTCTTTGTATGAGGGCATTGTATTTGAGGCTGTGACATAGATGTGTATTCTCCGAGCGAGAAACAGAGAGGCGAGACTGTGAGAGAAAACAGAGGATATTACAGTGGATTTGCTGTAGGTTGTGTCTCTTCATTTTTCTGGATAATAGAAAGGAAGGACTGGTTGTTCGGGGTGGACGTAGCCCAAATTGGGTGAACCACGTATATCTGTGTCTCTCTTGTCTTATGCGTTTTTTTGTGTTTATATTTCTGCAATATTTTATGTGTTCCATTGCTCCGTAATATATAATTTTCTAACAAGTATCACTTCTCTGAGTTTGAATAATGTTTTCCTTCTATGTTATGAAATATCATATGTGTTTTCTTATAATTCTTAAACGCAAATGAGGAATAATACTATCAGAATTAGCTTAAATGCTCTATGTTTTAATTGTTTGCTTATTGAATGTTTTCTACTAAATTGCTTAAGTCTAGGAATTCTTAGTTGCTACCTTACTTCTATAATTAATTCCCTTTATCGACCTTTACTACAGGATTCTTAATTGCCCTTGCTATTTTCCAATCTTACCTTCTTCACCTTGATCCCTGCTAAGGATTCTTCATTGCCCTTGGCCCTGGTTAAAGTTCTCCATCCATTAAGACCTTCAGATTTGTCCATGTGGTGCTATCTTGCCTTCTGAACTCTTACCTCGGTGATTAATCAAATCCTGATAAACCTTTCCTACTTGACTCCATAGCCCAATGGCCTAAATACCTGCTCTGCCCATCTGTTTCCTTAATTCCACCAAAAAAAGAAAAACAAATTCCTTAAGCATTAATAGCTAGCCTAATATCATATCAAAACAACACTAAATTACAAAGAGAGAGCCCTCTTTGAGTATAGATCGGCTATGATGTATACTTAAAAGATTGGTTTGTAGTTACCTTGGATCCTTTCCTTCTTTTAAATAACTTCTAAGGAAAATCTAAATGATAACATAATTGAATCTAATGTGACAGTATTACTTTATATTTTTTATAGTATAAGGTGATTATTATTATTGTAGATACAATCCCTTTACTTTGACCAAAAAAATTCAATGATAGAAGGAATACATTATCTTTGCTTATAAATGATCTGTGATCTATGATCTGTTTTTGAGCGGTGTCCTTTGGTGTTCTGTTTGAGGAACTTACCCTGTAAGTTTCTACATGGTATCATAGCTATTTGAGGGCCGCGTCCGTTGGTGATCCAAATCTGAAGCCGGTAGAACTGCATCCGACAACCGTTTCCTAGATCTACTGTTTCTGACTCCTTTCGAGCCAAGAGGACTGCTCTGTTGTGTTGGGAGCATCTGTTCCAGTGAGGAACCCCTTTCGTTTCATGCGAAAAGGTTTCTGATAGTCCTAGCTACGTCATTTTTAAGATCTGGAGGTATACAGTGTTTATTTGCAGTTTATAGTCATTTTCTCTCTGTTTATTTCGATTTCGGTTTATTTAGCCTTTTTTATTACCGGATCTGAACCTTTCATTTCTGCGTATGCTCTTTGCCCCGTGACTCTGTGCGATCTGGGCAAATCAGAAACAGAAAGGAAGGATTTTTCTCATGCGTATGCTCTTTTCTGCTGTGCCTTAGTGTGATCTCGGAAAATCAGAAACATTGAGGAAAATATTTAGTTTCCGGCTAAAGCTAACTTCGAGCCACAAGGTTCGTTTTTGAAAATATTTAGTTTCCGGCTAAAGCTAACTTCGAGCCGCAAGGTTCGTTTTTTTTTGTATGTCCGTGTTGGGTTTTGTGTTTTTTGTTTTGTAGGGAAAAAGAGCTTTCTCAAAGCAAGCACGCAACCCAAAGCATCAACCCCCCCCCCTCTCTCTCTCTCTCTCTCAAACTTTTTGTATAGCTCACTTGGTGCAAAGCTAATTTATGAGAGTAGAGGTCTTGGGTTCAAGTCTCCATTTTGTGGGGGCGGATTTTTCATTTCCGCACATTCCCGCACTTCGTCGGCGACTTCATCAAATTTTCTTCAAAAAGCCATAACTTCTTCATCCGGAAGCTGTTTTCAGAACCGTTTTTTTTTAAACAGCCTAATTTTTTGAGATCTTTCCATTGATACACTTAGTTTCAGCATCTATAGCTTCAGTTTTTTTAAAATGGAAAGTCCATGCCAAGTTATTCTTGACAACACCAACTACTTCCAATGGTGGTCCTACATTGTGGATTTACTTAGAAGTAAAGGTCTTTACAGAATAGCCACAGGCCAAGAGACCAAACCGAAAGATGAAGACAAGGCAGCTAAATGGGAAAATAGGCAAGACCAAGCACGTGGGTTGATAGGGATGTCTATTTCTCCAGATCTTAGATTCCATATTGCAGAACTTGATACTCCTGATGAAGCAATGAAACAGATTACTAAAGTCTTTGGAATTAAAAATGAACTTAAAGCCCATCAACTTGAAAATTAACTGCTTACATTGGACCCCAATAATGTTTCTTGCATTGAAGATTTTTTGTCCAAGTTCAAGACCCTTAGACTTCTCTTGGAAGGTTTTAAGGTTAAGAAAGAAGATAGTAGCCTTATCTACTCCATTCTTACTAAGTTGGGACCAGCCTATTCTGTGTTTGTTTCCACCTTCCATTCTACACGAGAAGCCTTCATTTCTCAAGGTAAAACCTACAATTCCCCTTCCTTTGATTCTTTTTGTGATATTTTAATAAGAGAACAAGAAAAACTCTTACACCTTGGTCTTCTTAATCTTGGAAACTCTTCTAAGAAAGCGTTAGCTGCCCAGCAGCAACCAAATCCAAAGAATCCTAAGCAGTTGTATCCTAAAAAGAATGGTCCTAAACCAAACAAGGGTCCTAAGCAATTTCCGCCTCAAAATGAAAAATCATTTCAACAAAATGATAAGAAAAATAAAAGCAAATGGAAGAAGACTGATAGACATTGCAACTTTTGTAATCGAGATGGCCACTTAGAATCCAAATGCTTTAAGAAGATGGAAGCCTTGGAAGCAGCAATGAAGAAGCATAACATCCATTTGGAGCAATCTTCAACTTCAACTTCAACTTCATCTTCAAGAATGGCACTTTTTGCATGTGGTTGTCAAGCATCTCGGTCTGGCTATGCACTAAATGTATCTTCTTCTTCTCATTCTCATGAGTGGCTCATTGATTCTGGAGATTCTTATCACATGGCCAAAAACAAAGCCATGTTTTCTTCTTTAAATGATTGTAACACCAAAAATATATATGTTGGTGATGATAGATCTCTTAGTGTTGTAGGGACTGGAGCTGTTCATCTAGACAATGGTCAGTTTAATGATGTATTATGTGTTCCAACCTTATCCTACAACCTTCTATCTGTATATCAGATAACCCATTCAGGTGAAGGTAAAATCGTTGAATTTTCACCTCACGATGTTGTAATTAAGGACCTAAGAGATCCTAGACAGATTTTAGCTACTGGCATTGCTGATGATTCTACAAGGTTGTATAAGTTTCACAACTTTGGGTCATCAAATCTTCCCTCAGTATTTGTTGCTCATAATGATGAAGTGAGCAAACTTTGGCATGAGCGATTTGGTCACTTAAGCTATCGCTCTCTTTAGAATCTATGTAAAGAAAATATGGTGACAGGTCTTCCAATGGTATCTTGCAGAGATGGTGTTTATTCCAGATGTGTACTCGGAAAACATCATCGGGACAGTTTTGAAAAACGTGCCTCTTGGCACGTCTCAGCCCCTTTACAGCTCGTGCATAGTGATTTATGTGGTCCACTTCCAGTTGCTTCATTCTCTGGCTACAATTATTTCTTAACTTTCATTGATGATTTCTCCAGACGCACTTGGGTATACTTCTTAAAACTCAAGAGTGAAGTATTTAACATGTACTTGGCCTTTAAGGCCTTTGTTGAAAAACAATCTGGACATCAAATTCTTAAGCTAAGATCTGATAATGGCGGAGAATATGTTAAAAACACATTCATTAACTTTTGCACTGAGAATGGAATTCAAATGCAACATAATGTTCCATATACTCCACAACGAAATGGTTTAGCTGAAAGGAAGAATCGCACCTTAAAGGAAATGGCTAATTATATGCTTCAATCTAAAGGACTTAGTCTTAATTATTGGGCAGAAGCAATTAACTGTGCAAATTACATAATAAATCGCACTCCTACTAAGGTTTTAAAGAATATCACTCCAGAAGAAGCATGGAGCTCAATCAAACCAGATGTAAGTCACTTTTGTGTTTTTGGAAGTGAAGCATGGGCCCATATTCTAGATGAGAAACATAAGGCTTTAGAACCTAAGAGTGAAAAATGTATTTTTGTTGGATATTCTGAAGATGTCAAAGGATATAGACTTATTCCACTTAAGTCCAAAAAATTTATCATTAGAAGAGATGTAAAGTTTGCTGAAAATATATCGGCCTTCGAGCCTAGTTCGGCAGATGTGCCACCTCTCCCTATCTCTTCTACTTTTGAAAATATTTCTTCTTCAGATGATGAAAGCGAGGATGAAAATCCTCCCCCACCTTCTTAGGATCCTCCTTCAGCTCCTCAGCTTCCAAAATGAGTCTGTGCTACTCGAGGTGCAGCAGGGGATCTTGCCGGTGATCCTACAGATCAGTGACGTACACGTTCTCAGTTCAAGAGAGCCTCTTCTTTACTGGCTCAAGCTTCAGTGAATTATGATCCTGACACCTTTGCAGAAGCTTCAGGCCATCCAGATTGGGAAGCAGCTATGAATGAAGAATATCATTCATTATTGGCAAATGATACATGGGATCTTGTTCCTCTACCAAAGGGACGCAAACTTGTTAGATGCAAATGGGTTTACAGAACCAAGTATGGACCAGATGGGAAAGTTGATAAACATAAAGCTCGTCTTGTTGCTAATGGTTTTTCACAAGTTGAAGGCATTGACTACACTGAAACCTTCTCCCCTGTTGCCAAAATGAACTCTATCTGCCTTGTTCTTTCCCTTGCTGCTTCTTTCAAATGGGAAGTCCATCAGATGGATGTTAAATCTGCCTTCTTACATGGGGACTTGCATGAAGAAATCTATATGGAACAACCTATTGGCCTTATACAAATAGACTCCAGCCTTGTATGTCAGCTTAAGAAATCCCTTTATGGTCTCAAGCAAGCTCCTCGAGCTTGGTATGCCAAAATGGATAACTTTATTTTAGAATCCGGCTTCTCTAGGTGTCATTCTGACAATACTGTCTACACCAAGAAAGTGGGAAAGTCTCTTATCATTCTTGTTCTTTATGTTGATGATCTTATCCTGACTGGTAGTGATCCCAACCTTATAAACCATGTGAAGTCTAGCCTTAAAAGGAAGTTTGAAATGATAGACTTAGGACACTTACATTATTTTCTTGGTCTTCAAGTCTTGCAATCCAAGGAAGGTATTTCCCTTTCTCAGTCCAAGTATGCCTGTGATATTCTACGCCATTTTCACATGGAAGACTGTAAGCCAGCCCCTTCTCCCTTTCAGTCTGGAGTCAAACTTTCAGTCACTTGTACTTCTCCTGAAGTTGATGCTACCTTATACCGTCAACTTGTAGGAAAACTTTTGTATCTAATCCATACTCGTCCTGACCTTTCCTTTGCTGTTGGCCTTGTTGCTCGGTTTATGCAAAACCCACATGAAAGTCATTGGAAAGCAGCTAAAAGAATACTTCGTTATGTTCGAGGTACAGTTCAGTTTGGGATTCATTATAGTGCCGAAGCAGCTCCTCTATTGGTTAGTTTCACTGATTCCGATTGGGCTGGTGAGCCTGATGATCGGAAGTCTACTGCAAGTTATGTGTTCACTCTTGGTTCAGGACCTATTACATGGGCTTGCAAGAAACAAGGTGTCATTTCTCTTTCTTTAGCAGAAGCAGAGTATCGTGGTGCCGTAGAAGCTAGTAAGGAAGCATTGTGGCTTCGTCAGATCCTGTCAGAGTTTGGCTTTCAGTAGCAGCATCCGACTACACTTTGGTGTGATAATCAAAGTGCCATTCAGCTATGCAAAGATCCAGTCCAACATCAGTGCAACAAACACATTGAACTGCACATGCACTTCATCAGAAAGCTCATTCACGACCATGTTCTTGAAGTGCAATATTGTTCAACAGATGATCAAGTTGCAGACATCTTTACAAAGGCTCTCACAGAGGCGAAGTTCACTAAACTTTGATTTATGGTTGGAGTTCAGGAAGTTGTCACTAAGGGGGGATAGGCTCTAGTGCCTCCTTCCTTATCCTATTGTGTCATATTTGTAAATCCTTCAATCCTGTCCCAAGTTGTTCTTAAGGGGGGATGTTAGGATATTCCGACACATAGGAAATAGTTAAGTACAACTTGGTCTAGTATAGAGTTAGGTATAGAGTTAGGTAAAGTGTGTTTCTTTACTATGTACATTTTGTAACTTACAATTCGATGGTCACGATATGTAGTGATTCGACGGTTCATTCTCTCCTCGGTATTACCGACACTTAATCCGTGGCTTAACACCCGATTGGTCCATGATCTCTATTTAAAGAGCATGGAGGGTCATTTGTAGGTTAACCGTCCATGAGAGAAGCTTATGTAAATTTTCATTCTTTTATTAATAAATTTCCTGAAGTGATCACGTTGGCTCAGGCCGTGGACTGTTTCCCTCTTTGAGGGTTTTAACCACGTCAAAATACTGGTGTATTGATCTGTGATCTGTTTGTGAGCGGTGTCCTTTGGTGTTCTGTCTGAGGAACTTACCCTGTAAATTCCTACACTTTCTTCTACGATGCTTTCTTTGGGAGTCAGAAAAATTCTTTAATAGTTTGATGAGGATCCTCAGAAGTTTGAAAAGTATCATAATTGTTGTAAATGTTGCATAAAATTTATCTCTATGCCTTCTCATTTGAACTAAATAGATATGTAACATCCTTTCATTGAAGAAATTATCAGTAGAGCAAGTTGACTGCAATTAGTAGCATGTTTGTCTAACTAATAATGACATTCTTACATATTGATGTAAGAAAAAACCAAAAGTAGACAAAATGTTGTATTCTGATTAGTCTTTTGAACTCCGAGATGATTTTTCTGATCATTACCCCATGGAAGCCCCACATTTTGGCTCTTTGTACTATTTTTAGAGGCTGAGGTGACCTAATTTTAATAATTCTAGGTCATCTATTTTTGCATCATAATGTTTTTTCTTATTTTAAGATATGTATTTGTTTCAATTATACAAGTTATTTTTTTTCCAACTAGGCCCTATGAATCCTCACATTTACAATGATGGTCACATATGTCTAGGTAGATACTTAATTGTTATCTAGAGAGAGCGTGGTTGGGGGAGTTTTGGTTTTGCAATTTTGCTGCAGGTTATTCATCTAAGACTTTAGGAAAATGATATTCTTGTCATTTATGGTTCCATTTTTTATTCTCATCTTGTTGATGGGAAATAGGCATGAGAAACGAAGAGGTTAGTGTCCATTCTCATAGTAACCCATTATATGAAGATGAGGAATGTTTAGAAGGGGTTGGAAGGGTAAATAAAGGCGGAAAAAAAGCATCTACACCCTTATGGAAGTTTGTGACAAAACTTGAGAGGGTGGAGGGGAAGGGGATGGATCTACTAATTTTTTAGGTAATCATGATTATCATCAAGGAAAACCTTGTATCAATCCATATACTCATGTGAGGAGGAATCTTTGTGGGGTATTGGAAAGTGATGAGAACAATGGACCCATTGTGATCTCAATTTGCCTTAAGGTATCAACGAAAGACAAAAAAATACATATCAAGATAGAGGAAGTTGCATAAAGAGTGCATGCAAATAAAGAATGGGTTCAATATAACATAGGATATAGATTTGGTAGCAACAAATCTGCATCACATGATGCCAATGGAACCTCGAGGCATGGTTGTTGGGCCTAAGAATTATCCTTAAAATACATCCACTTTCACTCCATTCAACATCCACTTTCTCTCCATTCACACATTTTCTCACCTCTATTCCACCACCATGTCATCACATTAGCTTCACTTTCATCATTAAATGGGTTATCATTGTGTTTTCCAAAACATTATTAATTCTTAGTATTTTTAAGAGAATTTGTGGTTAAACTTTAGAAAATAATATCCATATACTTATACCTAACAAATAGAATGAGTTTGTTGACATGTGTAGGTACAAAGGAAGCTTCTAAGGCACCCTTATGTGGCACTCTATGTTCAAATTCGAATTTGAGGAGATCATGGACCTCATGGATAAGATCATGGACCTCATGAAGAAGATCATGGAGGATAGGGTTATGTGTCACCATTGGTTGAGAGATATGTGGATTTGAAGAGGGAATAGTGGATCATCATTATGAGTTTGTTATCTCATCTTGTTGTATAAATAGGAGTGTTATCTCCTTCATTTGTAATCTTAATTTTTAGAATTTTAGAACCTAGTCCTTCATTTGTAATTTAGAATCTTAGTATCTTATAGGTTGGTAATGAGAAGTTAGATTTGGAGAATCATTGTAATGGTTGTAATTGAAATTTGCAATTGATGATGAATAAAACGGAGCTTCTTTGATCCTCTACATTTGACTTCTCTTTTGGTGTGCTTGTGAATCCTTGGAAGGATCCCCATTGCCTAGCAAGTACACTTTTATTTTGGTAGGCTTTTATTTTATGTTTGTTTGTGAATTTCATTAGATTAAATTATTAGGTTCATATGTTTGAAATATTAACGAATGACCTTTCGTAAGAAAGTATTAATGTTTCCTTCAATGAATTTGATTTGTTATTTAATGTTTGGTTTCATTAGTTTAATTTTCTGATTTATATGCTTGAGATATAAATGAATAGTCTCTTGTAAGAGAGCTTTAATATTTCATGCAATCAATCCGAATTACGTTTAAGTGCTTTAATTTCATTAGTTTAAATAGTTTGTTGATTAAGATGATTAGAAATATTAATGAACAGCTCCTGTAAGGGAGCTTTAATATTTCTTACACTTGTCACAATGTCTTTAGATTTCATTTTGTTAAATGACTAAATAGGTGTTGGAGATTCCAATGAAAGGCCTTCTGTAAGGGAGCTTCGACATTTCTTCACCTAGTTTAGTTTAGTTTATCTCTAAGTCCATATATATATTGGATGATCCTCAAAGGTTACTTACCCGGATTGATAGTAAAGGAAACTCTAATTTGCATCCGCATTTTAGACCAAACATTTGGAGATAGACTTAGGAAATTAGTTTCATTGCAATTTCTTTTTATGGGCTAACTTTCCGTTGCCAGGGAGGATGATTTGGAGATAGACTTAGGAAATTAGTTTTATTGCAATTTCTTTTTATGGACTAACTTATGAAACCTGGTGACAGCAGGATCTTTATAAAGGAGTTCAAGCTTGGAGCATTTTTTATTCTCATACTTAGTAAGTTTTAAATTCAGTCTTTTTAAAACCCCCCATTTCTTACTAATCCATCTACGGATGAGAAAATTGAAGATGTTGAACATGTAATTCTTGGAGAGCAAGGAAAATATTGAGGACTAGGTTCAAAAGAACCTTACACCAACTCCAAGAATAAGATAGGTTACTCACATGTTTGCAAATCATAAGTTAAAAATTTTAAATCTTGATGTGAGCATTTTCGAATTTTTAGTTCATAGGTGGCTTCACTGGAAGCATTCTTTTAGCTAGGAAATAAAAAAAAATCTTTCAAGTTAAATAGAATAGATTAGACAAATAAAACAAGATCTCGTAAAGTTTTCTTTTAGCCTTGTTTTACAAAAATTAGAAATAATAAAAAAATTAGCCACATTTCTCATGAATAAATTTAGGTAAGAGCCACTTCATCCACGCTAACCTGCAAAAAAAAATAAAAAAAAAACAAACCAATAGGTTAGTATGCTCTCTTCCTCCGCTTCGAGCGATCAGGAAGATCAGAATCTATTGATTTATTTTCAAAATTAAATAAAAATCTCTTGCTAGGAATTTGCACCAAATCTGCATATAAACAATTCAAGGTTAGTATTTAAAAAAGAAATTTGCGATATCTTTAAAACATAAATTTTTTATATCTTTAAACCATCTTCTTGACCTCTTAAATCATCCCTACGATGAGGATTTTCTGAGCATGCATAGTTTTCTGTGGGATCGAATGAAGGCCATTTGTATGGACCTTTGAATGCAACATATCTTTAACTGACTGATGAGCCATAACAATGCATGAAAAAATTTGCGTGGCTCTCCATATCTTCATTGAAAAAGGATCTTGACATCGTAATAATTTTTGTATGCATCACAAGAATTTTTGAAAGAAGAGTCACGGTCCGCTTGAATATGTCAGATCTAATTGGAACACCCTGATTGACTTTTGTATCTTAGTCGTTCTCAGCGCACAGCCATTGCTTTGATCTTCGTTGCTATCTCTCGTTGTTTTTATATAGTACCTTGCTCTGCTACCTCATAGTCGATATAATGTGCTTACTTAAGGTCTTGTATCCTGTGGTAATCCTGCATTGATTTTCCTCCTCAGATCAGACTTTGTGAGAGCATCGAGATACCCATAATATATCCAGAGTCCATGCTTGACATTCATGCAAGTCGACAAGCCACTAATCTACACATTCATGAAAATCTACACAAGAGTAAGGATTTGAAAGAGATGGAGGTGGTTGTAGCGGAAAAATGAATTCATAAGTGAAAGCCCATCCACCGATACCGCCTGATCTACTGAAGAAAAATACCAATCCGTAAAAAATTCAAATCAGGCACCACATATCTACATCTATTCCTCTATTTCAACAACTCAATTCACTTAGAGAGGAGAGAACTACTAGACCCGGTTGTTTTAACAACAGATCCGACGAACAGATCTGTAACTCTGTTCAATGCATCTGTTGAAGTCAGATGCCGCATATTATAGATCAGGTTTCTTAGTCTCAAAGGCTCAAAAACTAGACCAGTGCTGAATGTACAATTGCAGTAATAAACTATTCTAAAAGCATGCAACTTGGCCCTTGAGCTGGGTATGATTTCGACATCCTTTTTGACTGGAAACTTGAACAGAAGACGCAACAGTTTTGACACGTTGTTTTGAAACATGGTTTGTGATCAAACCAAAACAAATCTGGAAAAACGAAGACATGGGTTTTTTCTAGAACGGAATGAATTACATAACCCAAAAATTGTTTCCTTGGATTCCTAACGGTTTGAGAGGAAATCATGGTTCTTCGGGACCCTATTTTGGTGACTGCGTGAAGAAAAAAACGGTTTTTAAAATTAATGCACAGACAATTACGTGTTTTGTCTGCAAATCACAGTGGATTAAGCTTGTAAATACAACTACGTGTGAACAAGGGAATTGTCCCAAACTATTGTGCGTATCTCTATGTTCAAAACCCTCATTCTCGAAAAGAAACTGCCTTTACCTTTGCATCTGGATATGCCGCTGGTGCTACCTTAGCTACTGCTGTTGGTAGTTAGACTGTATATGGATTCAAACGAAGGGATGTTGCCCCTACTACCAATGTTTTGGCTAGGTAGATCTATACTTCTGGATCCAAGGGCAAAAGTGAATAAGTATGAAACAACTAGCTCTGCTACTTATGCTGGTGCTTGTTGGTACCTACTTGGGTGGACCATGAATGACACTATGCATTCGATCTGCGTAAGTAACAATGGTATTTTCAACTATGGATTGCTTCTGGTCACTATGTTTATTGGAAACATCAAGATTTTTCTGCATGTGGCAATATCAAAGAAGCAGTCCATGCAGCTGACCCTGAAAGTTAGCAGATATGGATGTGTTATTGTTGTTTTGCCGTAGTGTTGTCTCGATGCATGGCAATTACTTATAATGTGTTACCTTAACCACCTCATACTTATTGTCGTTCTCTCACCACGGAATTGTGTATTCAATTGCGTATTCGGCGCACCTCATACTTATTGTTCAATTGCGTATTCGACGCACCTGGAATTGACATGCAACCGACCGGATATATCCTTTACCACCCACGATCTACACGCCTTCAAGCGCAGGAGGCACGCAACACCAGTATTCCATATTTGCTGATTTGAAGATTATCAATGATTAAATGCATATTTTGTGAGAAAATTGTGCCATATTTATAGGGGTATCTCCAAAAGGAATTTGAGGTAAGTGATTTGTTGCGTTGTTAACATTCTGCCGAGAATTACGAGCGTGAAGAGTTTTTCCCATAAATGCGAGCCCAAAATTGCAAGGATCGTTTTGCAGGACATTCACCATTTGAGGAGCTCGGTCAACATTTCAGTTTGACTGTGCTCAAATGATATTGGTATTATCACGTTTCTTCTGCACTATTATTTTTGTCCACCTGTTTCGATGGCTATCCCCATGGCCTCCATGTTCCTTCATCATTCTTCAACGCTGCACAAACCACGCTTTTTCACATGCTTCAACATTTCAACATTTGACACATTTTGATTATTTCACACGTTTTGACTTTTCATTTTTAAACATGGAAAAATTCATTTTTTTATATTGCATCATGTATGTATTGTTTTGATGTTACGTTGTTTTTTTTTATGTATTCATATTTTGATGTCAATTTGTTTTAATATCATTTCTTTTAATGTTTTTATAATATATGTTTTGTTTTGTTTTGCTTTGCTTTTTTTTTTTTTGAATTGAGTGTTTGATTTTTAATATTATTTGTTTATAAATTCTATTTTTTTGTCATCCATATGTTTTGTTTTGTTTTTAATGTATATATTTTTGTTATATGTTATAATTATTATTATTATAATTTTTTTGTGTTATGTTTTGCTTTTAGTATATATTTTAATGTTATGTTTTTATATATGTTTTAATTTTGATGTTATGTTTTAATTTTATGTTTATGATATGTTTTATGATTAATGTGTTTAATGTTTTGTTTATTTCACTTTTTAATTTTGTAAATATTTTATTAGTTTTATTGTTTTTTCAGAAAATTGACATGGAAAATTATCGAAAAAAATTGATGTGAAATTTATTGCGTGATTGAAGCAAACTAAAAAAATCTTTATGAAATTTTATGGTTCAAACAAAAAAATGGAGGAAATTGTTTATCTGTGCATATCGTCATTTCTGTCATCCATGTGAAAAAATTACAAGCTTGAGAGGTCGAAATTTGTTTACTTTTCTGGGTTTACACTTGGAAGCAAATTAGGAGGATTCATCTACAATGCCAAGCTTTTACATGCACATTCCATGAATCATCGGACACAAACAGGGAGTTGATTTATTTATTATGGTTATTTTTTTATTAAACATAGATTGTTATTAGCATCATGAATTGGACTAAAATTATGCTTTTGATATTCCATAATCTGTTTCATTTAGGCATACAATTTTTGCGTAAGAATCAGGAAGGGAATGGCCATCTCTTCTAGAACAAAATTATGTTCTTTATGCCAAGATTTTTTAGCAGGTTTCAAATGATCAACTGATCAATAAGGAGATTAAATTGTGACAATAATTGGTCTTCAAAAGACTATTTTCATGAGAAATTCTAAAGAACAAGACCATGATAAGAAGAATGACATTTCCACAAAATTACAAGTGCTTGTAACTTTCTATAAGGGTTTAATGGTTTGATATGTTGCATGACAGATTACCAAATTCAAAGACTAGAGGGTTGTTCCTAAATGTCCAAGGATGGTGAAATACCTATCCACACTTGAATTTGACATCTACAGGTGGCTGGCCAACGCTGGTCAAACTCAACTATTTTAGCAGAAAGTCCAGAATTAAGAAGCAGATTTGTTATTTTTGAGATTTTGCATGCAATAATTCACTTTTTCCTAGCAAGAGTCATTATCCAATCCTCACAATCCACATAAATTTCATTACATTTTCATCAATCTTAACCCACCAATAAAAGAAACGAACCTCATTTACAAGATTTTTGTTCCGCGTTACATAATCATTGTCAGTTTATGTTTCACTACCCTTGCAAATAAAACCTTGCTTCCATACACCATTGAGTCCATAGTCCTCGAGTCCAAATATTATTCTAAAAACACTTTGAAGATTGCATGCCTTAAGGGCAAGTTATCATGCCGATAAACAAGGGAATACATCAATGTCCCTTGTTCGTCGGATCTTCTAAGTATTCGACAACAAAAAATTCGTTCATACTTAGAAAGATGTGTTAGGGGCACCTTGACTCTCATCCACATCAAAGATGGGAGCTCTCATGTTGACTAGTGGCATCCAATAATGGCCACTAAGTTAACAATTTCTTGTTATGTTCGACACCGAAACATTTATTCACATGACAAGAATTGTGCCAAAGAGCATTGAAGACTTGAAGACCAATCATTTTGTAGCAGAGGAAGCAGATTTACTTTCATTACTTTTCAATTTTTGATGTAAATGACTTGAGGACAAGTCAATAAATAAGGCTAGGGGGGAAGTGTAAATTCTAAATTTTGTATACCTTCCAAACCTTATACGTTTTCAGCCGCATTCAGCAGCAGATTTCAAACATTCAACAAAAGATCTAGCAGCAGATGCAACAACAATAAAAGATTCACTTTTTTGACTTCATCCACCTTTTTCACAGCTAAGTGAAGAAGACTATGATTAGAATTTTGCATCCACGCATACACAACTCTCATCCTTTTTTGAAAGGGTAAGTTGAGGTATGATATTTTCTAACTTTTAACCATGTAATTCCTAGAAAGCTAGAATGATAATTTTTGGAAAAAACTTCCTTTCCTCATTTCACAAAATTGCCAAAGCCATCAGTTTGGGTTGTTGGGGGGGGGGGGGGGGGGGGGGGAATACATATACATTCATACTTTGTCACATTCATATTTTCCATATTCATATATCACATTCTAAAACCCACATACTTTCAAAATATACTCACTATTAAATCATCATGAGCATAAAAATGGTTTTGTAAAAAGTTTTTAAAAGTTAATTGGATGCCAACACAATCATGGTTGTTACACAAGAACCAACCATGATGCATTACAACAAAATACTTTGCAATAAAAATCAAATTATCATTATGCAAAGTTCATACATTAAAATTGAATGCAACAAACAATATATGGTTGAAACACAATAACCAACCAAGTTGCAATTCATCAAAAACACTTTGCAAAAGTTAAGTAAATGATATCATGCAAAGTTTAAGCCAAAGCTCAAGTATTAAAAAGTAATGTAATAGATTGCATGAGGACATACAATACCTTCAGTTTGGGGGTATGTTGGGCCTAAGAATTATCCTTAAAATACATCCACTTTCACTCCATTCAACATCCACTTTCTCTACCTTCACACATTTTCTCACCTCTATTCCATCACCATGTCATCACATTAGCTTCACTTTCATCATTAAATGGGTTATCATTGTGTTTTACAAAACATTAATAATTCTTAGTATTTTTAAGAGAATTTGTGGTTAAACTTTAGAAAATAATATCCATATACTTATACCTAACAAATAGAATGAGTTTGTTGACATGTGTAGGTACAAAGGAAGCTTCTAAGGCACTCTTATGTGGCACTCTATGTTCAAATTCGAATTTGAGGAGATCATGGACCTCATGGATAATATCATGGACCTCATGAAGAAGATCATGGAGGATAGGGTTATGTGTCACCATTGGCTGAAAGATATGTGGATTTGAAGAGGCAATAGTGGATCATCATTATGAATTTGTTATCTCATCTTGTTGTATAAATATGAGTGTTATCTCCTTCATTTGTAATCTTAATTTTTAGAATTTTAGAACCTAGTCCTTCATTTGCAATTTAGAATCTTAGTATCTTATAGGTTGGTAATGAGAAGTTAGATTTGGAGAATCATTGTAATGGTTGTAATTTAAATTTGAAATTGATGATGAATAAAATGGAGCTTCTTTGATCCTCTACATTTGACTTCTCTTTTGGTGTGCTTGTGAATCCTTGGAAGGATCCCCATTGCCTAGCAAGTACACATTTATTTTGGTAGGCTTTTATTTTATGTTTGCTTGTGAATTTCATTAGATTCAATTATTAGGTTCATATGTTTGAAATATTAACTAATGACCTTTCGTAAGAAAGTATTAATGTTTCCTTCAATGAATCTGATTTGTTATTTAATGTTTGATTTCATTAGTTTAAGTTTCTGATTTATATGCTTGAGATATAAATGAATAGTCTCTTGTAAGAGCGCTTTAATATTTCATGCAATCAATCCGAATTAGGTTTAAGTGCTTTAATTTCATTAGTTTAAATAGTTTGTTGATTAAGATGATTAGAAATATTAATGAATAGTCTCCTGTAAGGGAGCTTTAATATTTCTTACACTTGTCACAATGTCTTTAGATTTCATTTTGTTAAATGACTAAATAGGTGTTGGAGATTCCAATGAAAGACCTCCTGTAAGGGAGCTTTGGCATTTCTTCACCTAGTTTAGTTTAGTTTATCTCTAAGTCCATATATATTGGATGATCCTTGAAGATTACTTACCCGGATTGATAGTAAATGAAACTCTAATTTTCATCTGCATTTTAGACTAAACGATGGTCCATAAAGGGGGTGGATCTAAAAGAACAATAATATATTTCTTTGATATTAGCGGTAAGATTGAGGTGGATGCAAAACTGGTGTGGCTTCTCTAAGCATGTATGGAGAAAAAAATCCAAGAGAGCTTTGACATGGTTTACAGAGGAGTGGCTAGATACTATGATATCCAATATATCTAATGGTTGGACAAATATTAGAAACCAACGTTTCATAAATGTTCTTGGTTTTTTTTTCTAATGGTCCAATGTTTCATGCAATGATAACTCATTGTCAAACACTTAATATACTCAAAATGATTCATAGATCAATGATGTTGGTCCTTCTAAAGGAAGAAAGAAAAATATTTGCGTGGGTTCATCCTCACATATTTTTGTCTAGGTGTTGGGTGCACATGTTTGAACCTTTTGTAGCATGATCTTATGAAGCATAAAGATTGCAAATGAATTAATGGCTTGTACAAGAGGGAATAAACTCATGAAATTTTTCACATGGCATACAAGGGTAGATCACTTTTACAACACTTGCTATAGGTTGTCGCTAATTAATATTGCAAATACTATATTTGATAGTTATTTCCTAACCTTTAGGAACCAATGAGGGTAAGATAATATTTAGGTGCTAAGGTGATGAGTGTTGGTTGGGTTGACTTGAACTATGATTGATATGGTTCTAATTTAGAGAAAGAGATTGTTCTCCATAGTCATTTTTTGTCACAGGATAGGTATATTTTGGAACTCTCTAAGCCAATTTATAACATGATTCTATTTATAGATTCAATTTAGTCCGTCATTTAGGATGTGTATGAGTAGGTGGACACGATTCTAGGGAAAATTAAGGACATTGTTCAATCTAAAGATATGAACTTGTATAGTCATATCTATATACAGGTGAAAAAATGGCAAGAAATTCCAAATATTCCACTACATGCATTAGAATATGTGGTTACACCAAAATACTATCATATATCATGGTTCACAACACAAACACCTGGTGGTGGGGTGAAGATAAAACCACACCAATATCCAATTTAAGTTTAGGGTAGTTATATGTAGGAATTACACAAATTGGTCATTGATCATACATAGACAGTTGGGACACTACATTAGCATTAATGGTGCCATTAGGACCAACCACACAATTAGAAATTGAGGGAATTTGTCTTCTCTTAAATGGTAAAACATGCATGGCGGCCTTGATCCATAGCTATAATGTTTGGAAACGCCAGTGCTTTCACATACATTGCATCGTTACATTTTCTTCTGACCTCAGTATACCAACAACTATATCTAGATACTCTAACAATGACTAACCTATATCAAGAGCTTTAAAAAAATTCTATAAGAAGAGTAGGGTGACTAAGAGGTTCCTCCTAGGGGCTCCTTGTAACTATGCTTAGATAAAGAGTGTCTAAGGGGTTCCCCTAGGATAACTCTTTATGAAATAGGGAGCACACTTTAGGAGGTTTTTTCATGCTTCTTACTACTATGAGGAGTGTGACACTTCTTGGGATACTCCTATACTAGGGAGTGCGCTCCCTAGTCACACCCAAAATTATCTCCATGTTTTCCTTAACTCCTCCCAATGCTCCCATAGAAAAGGGAGAAATAAATTTTTTTAGAAGTTTTTCTTTCAAGGTTAGACCTAGGGGAGGTTCAAGGTTTAAGCCAAATCCAAGGGAGAAGCAAAGGGACTTTTCTCCCGTTATTTTCCTCATTACATTCATCCTTTTGCACTTGAGCTTGAGTGGGTAGTGGGGTCTTCTTTTTGGTTTTTGAGGAAGGAGGATTTGGAGGAAAGATAAAAGGATGCCATCTATTATTGAAAATAGTTGTAGAGCTAAAGATGCAACCCCAAAGTCCATTCTTTACAATTTTTTGTATATCCTTGTGTAGTTTGTTTGTATACTTTTCCTCTTCTCCTATTATTTCTCATTCCTCCTTCACCTTTATTTTAATACAATTTTTTCATCTAAGACTCGAGGCAAATAATCTTCTTATGGTTCATGGTTCCCTTTTTTACTCTTATGGTGTTGGCGGGGAATAAGTGTGGGAGAGAATAAAGTGACAATGGTCATTATCATAGTGGCCCATTATATGAAGATGAGGAAGGTTTGGAAGGGGTTGAAAGTGACAATGAAGGTGGAAAAACTCCATTCAAACCCTTATTAACACTATTATATTGAATGATTCACCTAATATTGTAACATAAAATTCCAAAAAGAAAAAAGTGATTCTTTCTATTTCATTCAAAGTAAAGAACTAAGAGGATAAATTGTTGATAACCAGTCTAAGGAGAACATTAAGTAAATTTATCCAATGCACCATATGTGCAAGATATTTTGAAGGTTATTCCACAACATTTAATAGTACCTTAAGATGACTTTAACCAATATGTGCAAGCTATTCACACATAGATAAAATTATAAAATCTATACTATAAATTCTTGGTCATTCTACGTGTGATGACTTCTATATTTTGTTATCTTATGTAAACAAAGTTTTAATGTTAATAACATAATTATTAAAAATTATATATGTGTTATGTATTACTTCTAAATTTTGTAACTTTGGTCAATTTAATATCTCTTATACTTCATAAATCAGTGTTTTAGTGTGCCATTGCTAGAATTGTATTTTTTATTTATTTATTTATATTGAGACATGCATTATTAAATTCCATTTAATTTCTTGTATGTGAGTTTAAGTTCCTCTTCTTAATGTTTATAACTCTTAAAAATTAGATATTTTAATGGTGATTTGATGTATTTATAATATATATATATATATATATATATATATATATATATAGAGAGAGAGAGAGAGAGAGAGAGAGAGAGAGAGTCCCTCTTCTTAATGTTTATAACTCTTAAAAATTAGATATTTTAATGGTGATTTGATGAGAGAGAGAGAGATCTAAGAGAACCTCCAAAATCCTTACAACCAACCTCCAAAATCCAGAGATAACAACAAAGCAACAATAATGTTCCAAAGAAAAGAGGCACAAGTAACATCTTGCACATTGCACTAGTCGCAAACATATTATCTAGTAAAAGCAAAGTTCAACCACTATTGCCCCTTAACAAAACCAATGTAGAAGGGAAATTTGTTACAAATAGTGAATATAAAGCTATCCCGAAAAATAGAATGTGACAAAATTTGAACAACATAAACCGTAAGAATAATGAGCTGCAAGTCCCTGCTCACACCAAAATAAATGCAAAACTAGGGAGTCTTCAAATACGACCAACTATCTCCATGAGTACTGTTATTAAGAGAAATAAAACCATCAACATCACTAAAACAAGCTTGTCTATCAAAAGGAAAAATTGGGGTACCAGTTCTTTTTAGCCTTGATCAGAGGAGATGATGGTAAGTCTTGAGCACTACGAATTGTTGGATCAATAAGATCTCTAGGATGGTCTGTGAGATCCCCTGAGGTTGAGTCCAACGCCAAGAAACTCTCCATGTGACTCAAATAAGAGTCATTGTTGTTAAGACAAAACCTGTGATTCCTTAACATAATCTTGATATCTTCCAACCCAGAAAACAAATTATAACTTTCAACTTGTTTGTCGTTGAAAATTAAAGTAAAAGAGTATCCATTTGTTGATGCAGGGAGAGAGAATTGAGGAACTTAAGTCTTCTCTTCTGAAAAATACCTAGTTATGGGACCCATTTCAACATATCTGTAATAACCCTATTACATTTCTCGCTTATTTTAAGTATTATAAATTTAGTTAAATTATAAAAAAAAAAATAAAAAAAATAAAAAAAAAAAAAAAGAAGAAGAAGAAGAAGTTGAGTTGGGGACACAAACTTCCAAAGTTGAGGAGGACATGTTGCTTGGAATAGATGGAAACCAAAGGGGAAAGAGATGAGGTGGCACTTAGATGATTGGTCTGCAAGAATTAGCAGGAAGACACCAAAACTAACCAATGATGGCAAGGCCAATCACCAAAAAATATGTAAACAGAGGAAAAATGGGACACTTTTGATTGGTCTAGGGAATCTGGGCCAGACTGGACACTAACCACTAGTAAGTAGAATTCAGACAGGAAAAAAAAATGGGTAGAGGAAAAAAATACTTGGGAGGGGGTAGACTGGGACATGGTGGGAGGCAGAACATGCCAATCGAATGGCTCAGGGTCCACCTCTACACCTCCTCTAAGTGTAGATTCACACAGGGGGGATATTTTTCTTAAACAGTGGTGACACCTTGGGGGATGACTCCTCTAACTTACAATACACTATACCTTTCTCCGACCTCATTGTAACCTTGGGGAACTAGAGAGTCTTCTATCTAAGTGACCATTGTTATATTGTTAGCATTGGACTCTTTTGAATGTGTCCTTCAGGGTTCCCTATTTGAGCTACATCAATATCTGTTGGAAGGCCTCAAAATCTCTCTCTCCATCTCACTCATACCTTAGATTCTTGTCATTTCAACTCTCGGCATTATTTATATCAGTTATTCACCTTATAGTAACTTTCCACCTATATACCTCCTTTACCGAGTAGCTTTATATTTCCCTTACTACAAAAACCTTTCTTATGATTAGATTCCTCTCCATTAGATTCCTTTTGGAACCCTAATAACTTGTGCCTACAATTCATGGTCATTGGGGTAGTTTTTCTTAGAGAGCAGGTGTCAATAAATTTTAGATGTCAGGTAGTAGATTCTGGAGACCTATGTTAGAGACAACTGAATTCATCATAGTCTAATATATTTACAACCCTCAGAAAAGGGAGATGTATCTTTGTTGAGTAAGGGGAGAACTGGCAGGAATTTATTTTAGATTGGTTTTGTCCCATTAGTACCCTCCTCATGTTCTAGAGTCTATCACAAGGGCGATTGGTATGCAAGAAAGCTTAAATTTCATCCCAATCTATGGTTGGGCAGTAAGTGGTAGTCTCCAACTCAGTCGCTTAGTCTTACTTCGAGATAAGTTCCTATCCTATTTATGTAAGGAAGGGATCTCTTGATTGTAACCCTAAAATGATTTAACTATCAGTTGACTTGATAAAATATGTTTAAAATAGTACTATAATTTCTCCTTTTATGTTGGCATTTGGACTACACTTGGTCTGGGCTTGCAACATTCAAAAGATAAGATCATTCTGCATTGCATTTTGGTAAGTTTTTAAATATATTTTGACTTACAAAATGTGTATGATGGGTATATAAGTTTGCAGCGATATGGGAGAATGTTACATGATTTATTTTATCGTCTCCCAAGGCTCCCTACTTGGAAGGGGAGTTCCATTACTTATTAATACCTACGATTTGAACTCGTGACCACTAACTTATAATTTCTACCTTCTTGTAGCGGGTTATGTCTATCTCTTGGTTTAGTATCAATGATATGAGTGTCATTTTCTCTCTATTAGTCAAGAACACTATTCTTGTTGAAGAATTTCATCTTCTCACGAAATAGAATCAAACAGAATTTGGATTATTTCACTGGTATGGGGAATTGGATCATCAAGACTTGATTGAGCATAATTCCTGAAGGTTTTCCACTTCACTTATGTTATTGATTCAATTTTGTTTTTCTTAGCCATGGCATATTTGTGTCAGTTAAGGTCATAATAGTATCTATGTTGCCTATAATTCATTCTTTTATTTCAGAATGGAAGTAATGGGAGAAATTCATGATGCCTACACCATACATTGAAAATTATGTGAATTCAACAAATCAATTCATTTGGAACTGATAATTCTGGCGTATCATATTTTAGCACAAGTAGAAAGATTTTTCTTATGAGGTACATCAATTCAGATTGATACGAAAATGAGTTGCTAAGAAAAAAATATAGAACATAAATGGAAATAGAGAGGTCTTAGATTAACTCTTTATTCGCTGGTTCCAAATATAGTCAACCTTGTGAGATGGAACTATTTTATCTAGAGTGTCCTCCTGCACTGTTCCATTTAATACTAATATCTCAAGTGTGCTTGAAGACTAGTTTAAGAAGTTTGTATCTTGGATAAATTTTGATAAAGTTGAGCATGTATCAGTTGTTACTCGACGTAGCCGTGTTGTCATTGTAATCTCTGCAATATATTTTTAAGACTCCACTTTAAGGACATCCCTAAAGGTTTTCGTTGAGAGTTATCTTATCATCATTTAATATGGAGAGATGAACAATTTCTTAATAAATTTGAATGTGACTCTTCCTGTTAAGTTAGAATGTGCCTGTCGTGCTTGCCAATTTAGGGCATTTACAGTTCATATGACTCCTTAATGTTTACCATGGTCCTGCTACAATAAGGGTAGTTTGAATGACTCATTGGTGTTGTCCAATAGGTCATGTCATCAAGCTATGGAATAAGCCAACATACCTAACTTGCTAAGGTTTTCCTTTTCTATTAGAACCCGTAGGATTACACAATCGTTCAATAGCCTTTCTATCCCTAAAAATTATGCCATGTTACCTTTGTGCTCAATCTATTGTATAAATGAAGGAATTGCTTCAATATGGAAGCAAAAGAATTGTCTACCCTAAAATTTAGAAAGCCTAAGAAAAATGTAGGTAAATGGTCGATTGAGTGTTAGTGAAAAAATCAATGGACTAATATCGGATGTGTAATTGTGTTGGAGAGTTGCAGTACTATGATAGGTCAAATTTTGGTATTTTTGGAGAATAACTCTGGTTGTACAATGTAATTCTCCTCTATGATTGATTTCCATGTGCATTTTTCTCCCTATAGATAATTACCTTGTCATCTTCAACAGGGTGTATGGATTATCTATGAAATTATGTTAGAGATTATTGTAGATCTATCTTCATAGCTAGTAAGAGTCATCTCAAAGAATAGGTGAACTAATTATGTTTATTGTTGTATGGAACTCTATTAACAGTTGTTGGTCACATCAATCGAGTTGTAGATATGATTTACATTACCAATATAGTGTTCTTGGACTGGTTGTGGAAAAAACTATAAGAGCGATTTTGGACAAATTATGTCATGACTAATACTCTAGTATTGTGGCATGTGCGTTATATATCTAGCTTATTTATGACCTCTTATAGTCTTTGTGTATTAGAAAAAATAGTGAATGCCATCCTTTTTTTCTTCTAGAAATTAAATATTAGTAGACATATGTTACTTGTTGTGTATCTTGAAAGTTTGGAAGTCACTTTAGTTCATCCGAAATCTCTGTCTAGGTCATGTGATTCAGTAGGGGACCTAATATGCACCTTCTTTAGTGGTAATGACATCTCCAAGATTTTATCAAACAACAATATGATCATCCCATGGTACCTTTTGGTTATAGTTAATAAACTCTTTACCAATTGATACTTGTGATGGTTTCCTTTAGATGTGATCCATGTTGGTTGCTCATTCTTCGACTTCCTTATCCTCAAACTTATTAGTTTTTAGAATACTCTTCTATTTACATTAGAAGTTCGGAAAAAAGCTGGTGGTGTTGGAATTTAGGATAAAATGCGTAGTATTCCACTTCAATAAGAATACTGGCCTTTTACCTTCCTTGAGGGTTACTATCAACCAAGAAACAAATAATGCCTTTTTGACTAGAGAAAATTTTGACATTGGGTGGACTATTTGGAGACAAGTTGGGTAGTATCTTGGACTTTTTTGGAGTCATAATAGATTCTAGAGTGTTTTCTATCTCTGGTTAATGTACCTTCTTGTTTTTCTTCACATTATTGAGCTCAAGTTTGATTTCTGTTCTCATTCCAGATCACAACATTTTCTATGTTTGAGTTGACATTTCTGTAGGACAAGGAAAACTTGTATAAGGGTTGTAATCATTTTCGACTATTTTATTTTTGTTCTAACTTTCTCCCCTTGGTAGGAGTGGTTGGAGAATGCATCTTACACTAGGTAAATATGTTAAACTACATTGTATCCGTGATTAATTCATGACCCATGTTGTTACAGGATGGAGCCTTTTTATCTTATGCCATGTGTCACACTGTGGTTCTTATTTTTAGTGTTTGAGAAGGATTGGATTACCCATGTCTTTGGTTCTATAGTAGCAAAATTGCGACCATAATTAAGGTGTATGGTTAAAAATAGTTTATGTAATTATTGTTTTTGTGGTACAAGGATATTAAGCATGACTTCCTATTCTTCTCTCACATCACCTAAATTGTGGCCAAGTCTAAGGATAATGTATCTCATAATAATGAAAATTTTCATTACTTTCTTATTGTTTGTCCATTCCCTATATAATTTTCTTTGAATTGACTAGTCCATATCCATATTGCTACTTAGCATGATACATGTGTAGTCAAATTTTTAGAATAAAGGAAACGATCAGGGGATAGCATATATGATTTAACACTTGAGTTCAACTACTGTTATTGTAGGAGAATTTAAATGCTAAAATACTTATAATTTCAACTAGTGGTAATGCATATGTTCTTACATTATAGAGAAGAGAGATTGTGCTTACTTGCACTAGGGGTCATAGAAGTCTTTATTTTCTGTATGTCAAGAAATTACCCCATTCTTGTATCCATACATTGAGAGGCAGGTAACCTAGTAACCAACTTCGGTTAGTTAAGGTGGTGTGTTACAAGTGGTATAAGATCTCCCAGGCTCAACACTTGGACCTAATGGGATCTATTGCGAAAGGAAAAATAATAATGAGATGATTGCACTTCCGGTAGGCTACACTAGCTAGGGATATGCCTAAGAATACCTGCTATTGTTCAACAAAGGAAAAGAAGAAATTGAAAGGGTTCAAACATACTAGCTCACCTAATCCCTGCTATTGTTCAACAAAGGAAAAAAAATAATACTACGTCACCTATGTGATTTTCTATTTAAGGTTATGTGTTAGCCTACTAAAGTTAAAACTGGGCATATGAATTCATTTCAAAATTATCATTTTTAACTTTCAATTTATGCCTTTGTAGAAGCAAACTTGTTGATATATATTGCAAATGTGTAAAGGTCATAAACAATATGAATATAAATTTGTATGTTTTGTAGTGTGGCCCATACGATATATTGGTGAGAGGAATATGTTAATGAGAATTAAGTTTATTTTTCAATGTCATAATAGAAACTGAGATCTCAACTTGCACAGTGACATAAAAAAAACAACACAAATATGGATTCTAACAATTATTATAATATCATTTACTCTCTCCCTTGTTAGGGAGCAATAAAATAGGAATATGGAATAAAGCAATGGGAGCCCTTCCCATATGAAACATTTTCTTTCTTGATATTTCCATGTGATGAAAAAGAGGCGAGACAACATCCAAAGTGCCTTGATGATTGAGCATTTGTCTGTGATATGTTTATAGTGTTTCTTGATGTGTGCTAATAATTGGCATTGTCTTCCAAAGGAGCCCCTTAACCAGGTTAATTGATTTGCAATAACAACTATCAAGGATCAAAGTTATTTACATGTATCACTTAATGTGTAAACACGTGCCAAGAAAAAAAACAAGTTCTCATCCCATTGTAAATTGGAATTTTGAGTTGAATATAAACATAGTTTTGAAGATATGCTTAATTTTCTTTTATTAGAGATTTTATTTGAGCTATATTATTAATGTGAAGATTATCCTTTGGGACCAAAACAACTAGAGAACATGGCAATGTGTCTCCAAATATAAGTCCTAGAGATGACCCTGACAAGGAGGTTTTTTTTAAATGCAATTATCAATATAGATCATCTCCAGGAACTGAAAGAGCCAAGAGCTTTACATTTTTAGAGCTTGATGCTTCTTTAAATTTGAGGTCATTTTAGGGTGTGATTCAAGGGCACCTTCTCTTAAATATCACCTTCAAAGGAGACACTATGCTTCTAGAATTTCTACCAAATTGATCTCCATGGGATTTCTTATTGCTTCAATGAGATGTTCAATAAAAACAAACCAAAAATGCATTTATCAGCCATAATGGAATTAGGTATCTCCCAAACTGTTCTTCCATGCATATTGAAAAATTGTCACACTCTTCTTATTCAATTTGCAACTAGTTAGTTTTGGTTGGAACTCAGATGATTGGCCTACAAGACTTAGCAAACCTATACCAAAAATAGCCAGTGACGACAAGGCCAATCACCATTTTTCTAGGTGACACTCTTCTTATTCAATTTGTAACTAAAATCTTACTTACTGCAATATCTGTTATCCCATTAGTTTTGAAATGTTTTGACTAGTTATGATTGTTATATAATTTGACAGAAATAGGCTACAAGGAAACATGGAATTTCTTATAGAAGCTCATATGCTTAGTCTTATACATCATCCTAATCTTGCCCAATTGATTGGTTATTGTGCTACTTTGAAAGTCCTGCAAGTATTTGACTACAAAAAATCCAAGAATTGATGCATGCTAACTAATGTTATGAGGTTGTAGGTGTTTTATAAGTGTTTAAACAACTAGTTTTTAAATAGTGATTTTGACAAAGAGACTAATTATAAGTACCTTGTTAGCATGGATCTAATATTTACAAATGCAGGATAATAGTTACGATCAATATGTATATGTGTTACTGAATTTGGAATAAAATTTACATAGATGTTGTCTTTGGTTTGCAATATATAGCTTCTAACAATTCCATGGATGCATGAACAACTACAGGGCAATTGGTTGAGTCTACTAGCATATGGAAGACTCATTAATAAAGACAAGGAATGGAAGTTGATTTTTTTACACATATGTATGCATGGAACGATGGCAAAGAGTGCCATGAATTTCAAACTTAGGGTATTGAGTCTAGTTTGAGACTCTTTTTTTATGATTGATGTGCTATGATTTTAATCTTTATTTGTTTGATTTTATTAATGGACATGCATGACCATGTTGTTTTTTTGTGTGGTTTTCCTATATGATTGTGATTGTGGATTTTATTTTTCTTTTGCATTGTTGCCTTTGATTTTTCCTCTTGCATTACCTATTGATTTTATAACTTTCCCTTGATTTACATACTTAGGGACCTTGGGGCAAGAGAGTTGGGTGGTTGGAAGCAACAAATTTCTGAGAAGAGGTAATGTGTGATTTTCATGGATAATAACATTTTGAAGAAAAGCTAAAATGAAACATGATGAGGTAGATTTGCATGAACATGGTAATGAACATATGGAAAAGAAAAAATGCAAGTGGAATGTCAAATAAAAACCAAGTAGGATGGTTGAGTCCATAACAAATGATGGACAACAAAATGGAAAGAGGGAGTTCTCTTAACCCTCACTTTAATTTCACATGTGATTATATATTGTATACATGATTATACTGATACGAAGACACCATTTTGACTACCTAGTTTGGTAGTGCTCATAGTCGTGAGTGGGCTTATCCAACATGACCGTGGGGCAGATACCTAGGAAATTAGCCTGGAGGGTATCTAGTGCCCTGGAGAAACATGATTGTGATCCAAGATGACTATGGGGTGGGTACCTAGGCAGTTAGCCTATAAGGTACCTAGAGCCTTAGAGCAGCATGGTTGTTGAGTTTTTGCCTTGATGAATAGTCTGAAGGGTACTTATAGCATTGGAGTAGCCACTTTGGATCAACAATTTTGCTATGGAGGACATGCTATCATCTGGGTACTTTCCATGATAGAAAATTGACCCCATGTGTCTACTAGAAGAGAAGAATCCATTGAATCAATATAAGTATCACTGCTTTATCGATATTCCAAACTTTTAAATCATGAGCATGATTTTTGATAATTGGGATTTTTTAGCTAACCCGATAAGATGTTCTAGTTTATGATGATTTGATTTCTTCACTAACTTGGTCTATTGTAAGAATAATGGAAAATCCCAATTTCATTGCAAACATGGACTATTAATGAGGTATAATTTACATTCATTACATTTTATTTATGATGAGTCTCATAGGATGTATGTGTCTATTATGAAGAAATAGACATGAGACTGCTCACCTCAGATGAAAAAATCTTGCCACAAAATGGAATACCATCAATGTGCAAAAGCCAAAGTTTTCAGGAACAAGTCCATTTGTACGATACTAGCACCAATGGTGTCAAATGATTGCCATAGTCATGCTATGACCCATATAATAATTTTGAGGGGTGAATGGATTTCCCAAAGGACTAGGAAGAAATAAGGGAAGACCGATTTTTTGGTGTCATTACCATAGATGGGTGGAATCATAAGAAAATTTTGGGTGTGCCCAGAAACAATGAGCTAGGAATTGTTCGTTGAAGGAGCAAGAAGCGCAAGGATAACAATATTGGATATTGGAGGCAAGAAACACTCCAATGAAGGGGAACAAATTCAAGATGGATTGAATATATTAAGTACCAAAGATTGTAAAAAGGGTCATTGGAAAATGACTAAAGGTTATTGAGTGGTTGGGTGAGCCATTGCGTATATAAATTTTATTGTAAAAAGATGAAACAATTTATATGTATAAAGCTCCATATCGGTTGTGGCATGCCTTCGCAGAAGTTATTGCATATTAAATATAGTCATTGAACACTAAGGACAGTGTTACCTTAAGGGGGAGGGGTTTGTAATAACCCTGTTACATTTCCCACCTATTTTAAGCTTTATAAATTTAACTAAATAAAAAAAAAGAAAAGGCTAAGTTGGGGACACAAATTTCCAGAGCTGAGGAGGGCATGCCGCTTGGAATAGATGGAAAGCAAAGGGGCTAGAGATGAGTTGGGACTTATATGATTGGTCTACAAGACTTAGCATACAAACACCAAAACCAACTAGTGATGACAAGGCCAATCACCAAAAAAGTTGGAGACAAAAGACATATGGGACACTTTTATTGGTCAAGGGAATTTGGGTTAGACTCGACACTAACCACCAGTAATTATAATTCAAGAAGGAAAAAATAATATGGGCAGAGGCAGAAAGGGGCTTGGGAGGGGGTAGCCTGACACATGGCAGAGATGAAACATGCCAATCTAATGGCTCAACTTCCTTCTCTACACCTTCTATACACACAAATTCACACAGAGGGGGATATTTTTATTGTGCAACAATGGTGCCTTGGGGGATGACTCCTTTAACTTCCAATCTACTATACCTTTCTCTGATCTCATTGTAACCTTGGGAACCAATTAGTCTTCTATAGAAGTGACATTTGTATCTTCTTAGCATTGACGTCTTTTGAATGTGTCCTTCGGGGTTCCAGATTTGACCTACACCAATGTCATGTTGAAAGGCCTCAAAAAAATCTCTCTCCATCACACTCATACCTTAGATGTTTGTCATTTCAACTCTCAACACTATTTATATCAGATATTCACCACCAATATACCTCCTTTACTGGGTAGTTTTATCTCACCCTTACTATAAGAACATTTTCTGTGATTAGATTCCTCTCCACCAGATTCCTTTTGAAACCCCAAGAACTTGTGCCTACAATTCATGGTCATTGGTGTAGGTTTTCTTAGAGAGAATGCGTCATTAAATTTTAGATGTCAGGTATCAGATTCCTCGGGCTTGTGTTAGAGACAACTGAAGTCATTATAGTCCAGTACATTCGAAACCCTCAAAAAAGGAGATGTATCTCTGTTGAGTAAGGGGAGAACTAGCTGGAATTTCTTTTAGATTGGTTTTGTCCCTTGAGAATACTTCTCATGCTCTTGAGTCTGGCACGAGGGTGATTGGGCTGCAATAAAGCTTATAGTGCAACCCAATCTATTGTTGGGTAGTATATGGTAGTCCCCAACTCAGTCGCTTAGTCTTACTTCGAGGTAATTACCTATCCTATTCTATAAGGAAGGGATCTCCTGATTATTACCTTTAAATGATCTAACTATCAGCCGACTTGATAAAATATGTTTTAAAATAGTACTAGTGTTGCTCCTATTTTGTTGGCATTCTGAGAACACTTGGTCTAGGCCTGCAACATTCAAAATATAAGCTCATTTTTATGTTTCATTCTGGTAAGTTGTTATATATATTTTGACTTACAAAATGTGTATGATGGGTATTGAAGTTGGAAATGGCATGGGAGAGTGTTGCACGATTTATTTCATCATCTCCCAAGTCTCTCTGCGCGGCAAGGAAGTTCCATCACTTATTAATACCTAATATTTGAACTCATGACCACTAACTTGCAATTTTTACTTGCTCGTAATGGTTTATGTCTATCCCATAGATTAGTCTCAATGATATGAGTTTCATTTGTTGCTAGGACCCTATAATACTAGTGTAGTCCCTATATTGTTATTTTTGTGTCCATTTAGCCCCCATATTGTTATTTTTATGCCCCATATATGTCCACTATTGTTATTGTTGTGCCCTTAGATTATTATTGTTATGTAGTTCCCAATTATATTGTGACCATTTAAACTCCTATATATATACCAAGGAGGTCTTGTCATTTGAAACATCCAAGAATTTCTCATTTATGCAATGTAAAAGGATGTTTCCCCCTTGGAGAGGCTCATTTCCAAGTATTCAATATATCTTTTCTTCTGTTGTTTATGATCTGGGTACATAACATTTTGTTATCAAAGCTTTGGATTCTAGGGTTTAGTTGCTTCAAACAGGTCATTTTGGAATTTTGCTATAACTATTTTTATATGGGGCTTCAAAAGATGAAATTTGGGTCACTTGGAACCAAAATTTTGGTGAGATTTATATAAAAGTTTCAGATCTTTGTGCGCTATATTTTCTGATATATGGTCCAAAGAAGTTAGGATTTCTGCATGCTCCAGAATTCGGTCTCAAACATGTGACCTAGGGAAAATCATCATAACTTTTTGTTCAAGCATTGAATTTGAATTCCATAAAAATTTCCTAAAATTTCATGGAAATTAGCTTCTTGAGGAGGGATTTCAAGGTGAAAGCTCGAAATAGTGACACATGGAAGTCTATAGAAGTTCTATATACTGAACTAGTCCATAATTAAGCCATTGTGGGAGATTTGGTATAAATTTACCTTGGAGAATCCAATATCAGTCTAACTATTGGTATTGGAAAGAGGACATAGAGGGATACCACAAGACAAAATTTCATACCTTGGGAGGCCGAAATTACAAAGATGCAACAATTTCAATATCAAGCTCCAAAAATCAAGAAAAAAATATGTACATTTTTGTAAATTTGCATAAGTTTTGTTTGAAAAATCAGTTCGAAGTAATTCAAAGGACATAGTAAAGCATATATATCACTATTTGATTCCAATATGCCTCAAAACAAAAAAAAATGGATACTCCTAGTAGGTAGCCAAAAAGATTTACTCTGACACGTGAAGAAGAGGAAGAAATGCAACCAGATATATCAAAATTACGAGACCAAGTGCAACAAATTTTTCTCTCACAAAGATTAATAAAAAATGAATTGGAAGAGATGATGAATGTTAAGATGGATGGATTAGAATCAAAAATAAAAAAATACATCGAAGGTTTAAAAGTATATATGGAGGGTTTGAAGGATGGTTTAAAAACATATATTAAAGGTTTGACAAAGTTGTTACAAGAAATGCTTCCTAATGGCGATAAGGTATTCCATGAAACTCTTGATGAGGACAAAAGGAGTGTTAATCATGATTTTATAGACTCTAACTTTGGTTGAAGACCAACCACATTCCAAAGATCGAAATGAGGAAGTTTTATGGAAAGGATTCGGTAACATGGATACTACATATGGAGCAAAATTTCGATCTACATGATGTGTAACACACACAAAATATACGCATTGCATCTTTATATTTAGAACCCAATAATTTTATGTAGTAGCAATGGATATTTTCTCATAAACCAATTGTAACATTTTCAATTTTTACGGATAAAATGATAGCACATTATGAGGATACAAAGAGAAACACCTTCTTTAACCAACTGATAAATCTCGAACTAAAGGGTTGAATGGTGGAGCACATTGAGGTACATAAGTTCAGATTGATAAGAAAACGAGTTACTGAGAAAAAAATTTAGAACATAAATGGAAATATAGAGATCTCAAATTATGTGTTTATTTGTTGGTGCCAAATAATGTCAACCTTGTGAGATAGAACTATTTTACCAGCAATGTCGTCATAAAATGTGCCATTTGATAGTAATATCGTAAGTGTGCTTGAAGACTAGTTTAATAAGTTTGTATCTTGGATCAATTTTGATAAAGTTGAGAATGTATGAGTTGACACTCCACATAGGTTCTCGTTGAGAGTTATGTTGTCGTTGTTTAATACAGAGAGATGAACATCCTTCTTAATAAGTTTGACAACCTTCTTAATAAATTTGAATGTGTCTCTTCTTATTAAGTTAGAATGTGCCTATCGAGCTTGCTAATTTATGGCATTTACAATTCATTTGATTCCTTAAGGTTTATTGTGGTCCTACTACAATAAGGGTAGTTTGAATGACTCATGGGTGTTTTCCAACAAATCATGTCATTGGGTTGTGGAAGAGGCCAACCTACATGACTTGCTAAGGTTTTCCTTGTCTATTAGAACCCTAAGGATTACACCCTGAAAATTATGCCAGGTTACTGTTTGGTCAATTTAGTGAGTCCTAAATTGTTACATTAATTATCAATCCGAAAGTCGTAAACTGATGAAGTGTGGCGCACTATATGTGCAAGATAGCCTCTTTCCTATATTTTTGTCATTTTTCAATTTTTATTTTGTTTTTGGGGTTTTTATCTTCGTTTATCTCCTAATGTGAATGGCTATTTCTGGGTCTTTAGAAGGCAAGCATGGATATGGATTTTAGGCAATTATGTCCTTTATAATGGTTTCCAGCACTTAACACTTCAGAAGATCTTAGAATGTACTAATGATGACAGTAATGCTTGAACAAGAATGAAAGATGTGCTCCTATCTAAAACAAATAAGTAATGAAATACTGCACTCAAAGAAATAAAAAATTGCAAGGAAAGTAAAACTAAAATCAAATTACATCATTCATAGTTCAATCTCTCACCAATTAGTCTAGCTATGGCTTTCGGAGATAATCGTCAATAACATGAGCAATCTGATATCTAATTGCATAAAAGTAAAACTAAAATCAAATCACAACATTCATAATCTGATCCCTCGCCAGTTAGTCTAGCTATGGCTTTCGGAGGTAACCATCAATGATATGAGCAATTTAATATCTAATTGCAGAAAAGTAAAACTAAAATCAAATCACACATTCATAATTCGATCCCTCGCCAGTTAGTCTAGCTATGGCTTTCGGAGGTAACCATCAATGATATGAGCAATTTAATATCTAATTGCAGAAAAGTAAAACTAAAATCAAATCACACATTCATAATTCAATCCCTCGCCAGTTAGTCTAGCTATGGCTTTCAGAGGTAACCATCAATGATATGAGCAATTTAATATTTAAGCTAACTAACAAAGCAAGTAAACAAAACTGAAATCAACAAAACAGAACTGGAATTAAAAACTAGGAAAAACAAAGTCAGCAGAGAATTAATCCCATGTCTTTAGTCATTGTGAAAATTATATGCAGATGCCCAGGCTGCCTACTCTATCCTGAAACATACATGCACTGATCAGTGTTATACAAAGCTGTAAAATCATGAACAGAAGTGGAATGTTAATACCATGACAATTGAAATATACACAGGTGGAATATATGCAATGGAAATAAGGGAAAAATGCATGAAACTTTACAGAACAATGAAAATGAAACAATGAAAACGAAACCTCAGCATATAGGGGCCCTCTGCATAGCCTCGGTCAACAAGCTATCAATCCAAGATTATGTTCACGCAATCATGTAGAAACAAAGTCTTCCCATATATTTCAAAACATAGTTACAGCAATAAAAAAAGTGTCACGGCACAGTGAACTTGAACAACAAAATTACATTAACCAAAGACTAAGACTATGTGTTATAGAATCGCGTTATTTATAACAAAGTTTACATAACTGTTTTCTTGTAGAACTGCGTGAACAGGGGACACGTAAAAGACAGCATCCATGGATTTAGCGTACTGGTTGCCGAAAATATTAAATCTATCAACTATGGCTATTAGATTCTCGTCATGGGTCAGTCTACAGGTGGCAACAGACCCCAGAGAGTTAGGAACAGCCACGCATCCTTCAAGATCCTTCATGTGTTGGAAAACAAAGTCTGGCTGCCATAGGACTCTTACATTGGACCACCCTTGACCACAACTTCGCTTGATGAATTTGGCTGAACCAATAGGACTTGATCCATGTCCAGGTCATTTCTAACTTGCCCATGTGGCTTGTTTTGCCTGGTGACACCTGCAACATAGAGTTTAACAAAAACAGTTGCGGAAAGTTGAATCAGCTACGGATAGTGACTGGATTCCGTAGTTAATGAGAAAAATCTAGTTCAAACAGCAAACACAAAAACATAGTCAGAAAACCACTTAAATGCTCTTTTAAAATCAATATGCAATGATATCTGATAGCTTATGGAGTGCTGGTGAGGGAAAAAGTCTGGGAAAAATGTGTAGGAGAGGTGTAATTTCAAAGCTCTACATACCCCCACTGTGAAGGTGTTGCATGTCCCCATGCAACCAAAACTTTGATCACCCTCCTTCAGTTCATGTGTTCTGAGACCTCTGCCAATACATCCAGCCTTCTTTTCTTCTTTCTTGGGACCACTACCATCCTCGGCTTCCTCATTAGACACCTGAATTTAAGGTTGATGAGAGCCCTGCTCAACCTTCTGTTCTTTTTCTTTAATTTTCTATTTTTCTTCTGCCATAGCCCAAGATGCAACATGGTGTTGTCATGAATAATCTTATCTAATCTGCCCTGTTCCTTCAATGTTTCATTTTCTCTTTTGATGTGTCTATTTAAAACCTCCAGCTCAAAAACTTCCTGTTTTAGTGATTGGATTTGAGCTTCTTGAGTTGTATTATGCTGGGAAGATGAAGTGCCTGGATTTGTGTCCGTTTTCTCCAAGGACTCTATATAATCGTACATTTCTTGCTGGTTCAGGTCTATCTCAGGTGTGGTCTTTCTTGGGCTGACCCCAAAATCCTGTTGAGAAGCACTGATTTCAAAATCTAGCCAAGAAGGACTCATGTCAAAATCTGGTTGAGGAATAGGAGTATGGTGGGGACCACGGCTAGGAGGAATTGCTGAAGGTTGTTTCGGTGTTTCCCCTCCTAAATCAATAAAATGGGGCCCTTTAGTTTGTATTTTTCTCAACTTCCCTTTTAGTCTAGAACTTCTCCTCAAATTTTGTGGGCTAGTGTCTTCTTTCTCCCCACTCTGTTTTTCTTTTCCTTTCTTCTTTGCTGCAGCTGACTGTTCCTGAAGGTAAACTAGTCTTTCAGACAGTACTTGATGGTCTTCTTCTGAGGAAGGTTCTGGGGTTTGATGGACAACCTCAATATTTCTTTTCCCTTTTGATTTTCTTGGCTTCTTACCCTCAGTCTTTTCCTTCCTACTTTCAGACAGTTTTTCTTCCCTACTAGTTTCTTCAACTATGTTAGTAGGAGTATCTTGAATTTTATCACTTGTTCTCTTTCTTCTACTTCTCCTTGATGTGCTACTTTCAAGGGTTTCTTGTGGATCTTTAAAGAAATTTCTGACCAAAAACTGCTCCCATGTGTCCTTCTTATCTTTTAATTGTTTTTCTATCAAGATTTTCACAAGGCCGTGGTGATACAAGTGGGGTTCTACATCCCCCAGATTCTTTTGGACTGTGGTGGACATTTTCTTCAAGTTATTTAGCAAGAAATAGGGCAAATTAAGAGTTTGGTTCTCTAGAAAATTCGTCAGCAACTGGGTGTGATACATGTACATTGACTCGAATCTTCCCTCACAAGTAATGAATTTCTGGATTATTAATAGTAAACTAGCCCATTTGACAGGGATTCCTTTATTAAAGATGGGTACATCCATACCTGGATTTCGTAGGATAACCCTCCATGCTCTCTCGTCAAAGCTCTTATTTTTGAACCACCATTCTCCCTCCTGTGGAAGTTCAGTTGCAGCTACTATGGATGCCTCCGTGACTGTGAATTTAAGGTCTCCAATCTCCGCTTCTATGCCATCAAAGGACCTCACAAAAGTCTTCGTAACTTCCTTGTTGTAGCCTTTGAATTTCTAAATAAATTGTAACCACCGGGCTTTCCTTAGCATGCTTTTCACTTGCGGATACCCTTCCATAAATTTGGGCCCTTCCGGTTCTGCTCTCAACAGAGGACCCATTCTTTCCTCCTGTCTTAAACACGTCTGCATGGGATTGGATGAACGGAGGTGAGACGGCTGGGTTAGCGGAAAATGGACAGGATTTATGGAGAAAAACCAGTGACTGTAAATGGAAAATAGAGAACAGGTAGCGGGAGTGAGTTTATGGAACGGAGCGGAGGCTTATGTGAATAGGGTAGGAATGCAAATGCGACTTCAATAGAATAGTAGGGGAGTAAAGTGAGCCCGACAGAGTTTTAAACTGAATGTCTATGAAGTAGATGTAAACATGCTCAAGAAATGGCTGCGGAATTTGTGCGGCGGAGAAAAGCCGTGATCAAATCAACCACGTCCCATAATTACAGGTGGAGTGTCAAAGTACAGCCGAACACGAGTTAAATCCGGAGGCTTGATCATGAGGCCGTTTGAAAATAAATGCAAGGTTTGTGGAGGAATCATATAAAGGTCGTGGAACAGTTATGGAACTATCAACTCCAATCATTGCATATAATGGAGCCATGGTTTCAAAACTATATAAAATGTGCTCTAAATGCTATTTGAAATAAATCTTACCCATACCTTGGAATTTTTGCCACTTTTCGTCCATTAACCTTTGATCAGCTGCTCCTTGTTGATGCTCTTAGGTGCCTCATATCTTCAAAATAGGTCCTTGGTCATACCTGCATTTGATTTCATGATCATTTAACTAACATCTGACTGTCAGTTTTGAAAAATAGAGTGATGGCTGCGGAAACTGCTTCTGGCTGTGGAAACTGGGTTCAGCTGTGGAAACTGACACAACAATCATATGACTGAATGGAGATGGATAAATGATAACTGAATGAATGAAAAATGGTCATGAAAAGAAAATTTTTATTGGCGGAATGAAATGAAATGGATGAAATGGAGTGGAATGAAATGAAGTGGAGTGGAATGAAGTGGAATGAAATGAAGTGGAGTGTCACAAAACTGTGAAATGAGAGAGAGAATTTTTTATTTTTTTTGGAAAATATAGGGCGTCAGGAGTTCCTGATTTTCGCCCTGTATTTTCTGTATAAGACTGCCAATCAGTGATTGGTTTTCAGGCTTATACATTTTTTTTTTTTTTTAGAAACAGAAAAGAACAAAGGCTAGGCTAGTGGAGAAGAAGGATTCTTCTTCACCAGCCTTATTGCAGAACTATCTTGAAAGATTTTGACAAATTCCTCTTTTGAGAGTGGCTTATCATAGATCTTTAATCTATAGCCATTCACATAGGAGGAGTTTGATGTTCATCAATGGTTTTGATTCTTACCGCTCCATTGCTAAAGATTTTGTCAATCTCATATGGCCCAAGCTAATGAGTCTGAAATTTTCCTTTAAAATCTTTAAACTTGGAATCAAATAGCAATGCCCAATCTCCTTCTTGAAACTTTTTCTCCTTGATGTATTTTTCATGCCACTTAGCTCTTTGATATTGAACTAGATCAGTTCTTAGGATTGCCTCTTGTCTAATCTCATCTAGCTCATTCAACTGCTCCATTCTATGCTTTTGGGCTTCTGATAGATCCATTCCCAACTGAATTGCCATCTTGAAAGTTTTGACTTGGAACTCAATGGGGAGCAGGACTTCTTTCCCATAAACAAGTTCATAGGGAGAATGTCTTGTTGTATTTCTCCATGTAGTTCTGTAGGCCCACAAGGCTTCAGGAAGCCTTTCTGCCCAATCTCTTCTGTGTAGATGAACAGTTTTGGTGATGATGCCTTCAATAACTTTGTTTGTAGACTCCAGTTGGCCATTTGCTTGCGAATGGTAAGGAGTAGATTTTCTGTGCTTAATTTTGTATTCTTCCATCAGCTTCTCCACTAGATTGGATGTGAATTGACTTCCCTGATCTGTCACAATTTCTCTTGGAACACCAAAGCGAGTAAAAATATCCTCATAAAGAAAACTAACAACTGAATTTTCAATAGCAGAAAATAATGCTTTGGCTTCTACCCATTTAGTGACATAATCAGTACACACCAATATATACTTTCTTTGTTTATATGGTGGATTAATAGGTCCAATGAAATCTAAAGCCCATTTTTCAAAGGGTTCGATGAGTATATGTGGTTGCAATGACATTTCGTTTGAAAGGGTAGGTTTCACTACTCTTTGGTAGCTGTCACACCTTTTGACATATTGTTTTGCATCTTTGAAGAGGGATGGCCAAAAATATCCTAAAGAGAGGATTTTATAGGTTTTCCTTTTGTCAGCAAAGTGTCCGCCGCATGGTTCATCATGACATGCTTTGAGGATATCAGACATTTCATCTTCCCTAACACATCTTCTGATCACAAGATCTGGCCCTGTTTTAAACAATTCGTTAGAAATCCATGAATATTTTGAACTCTCTTGAATAATCTTTCTTCTTTCACTAGGAAATAAACGTGGAGGTAGTTTCCCTGTAACCAAATAGTTAGTTATATCTGCATACCAAGGAGTCTTAGTAGTTACTACAAATAAATATTCATCAGGAAACTTATCCTCTACAGGAGAATCCTCTTTAGTATTCTGAATCCTAGACAAGAAATCAGCTACTGTATTTTGTTTCCCTGGTCTATCCAACACAGTAATATTGAATTCTTGTAAAAGTAGGAGCCATCTTGTAACTCTGCCATTAGTAACAGGTTTTTTCATTAGATATCTAATTGCAGAATGATCAATATGAATAAAAGTTTCATATCCTATTATATAGTGTCTAAACTTATTGATTGCATGAACAACAGCTAAGAACTCTTTTTCAGTTACAGTATAGTTCAACTCAGTGGGAGTCAAATTTTTACTGGTATAGTAAATGGCATAAGGAACTAAATCTTTTTGACCCAACATAGCTCCTAGAGCTATATCTGAAGCATCTGTAGAAATATGGAAAGGGAGTTTCCAATTTGGTCCTCTCAAGATAGGCGCTTCAGATATTCTTGTTTTCAAAGTTTCAAATGCTGATTGACAATCAGGATCCCATTTGAATTCACAGTCTTTTGTAAGTAGTTTGAAGAGTGGAGATGCTATTTTAGTGAAGTTTTCTATAAATCTTCTATAGTATCCAGTAAATCCTAGAAAAATTCTAACATCTTTTTGACAATTTGGAATAGGCAATTTGGAGATGACTTCAACTTTTGATCTATCAACTTTAATCCCATCCCCTGAAATATGATGTCCTAAAACAATACCTTCAGTAAACATCATAAAGCGTTTTTCATGGCTTAATGAAAGGTTTGTCTCTTTACATCTTATAAGGACTTTCTCCAAATTTTCTAATGCCTCTTCAAAAGAATTACCATAAACTGTAAAATCATCCATATAAACCTCTACACAATCATGAATTGGATCAGAAAAGATTCCTAGTACTGCTCTTTGGAATGTTGCGGGTGCATTACATAATCCAAAAGGAAGCACTCGATAAGCAAAAGTTCCCCATGGACAGGTAAATGTGGTCTTGTCCTGATCCTCGGGTGCTACTTGAATTTGATTATAACCACTAAAACCATCCAAAAATGAAAAGTACCTTTTGCCTGCTAATGTATCTAATACTTGATCGATAAAGGGCAAAGGAAAGTGATCCTTCAAGGTTTATTTGATCAATTCCCTGTAATCAATGCATACCCTCCATTTACCATTCTTTTTGGGTACTATAACCAAAGGAGAAACCCATCGGCCATCTAAAATTGGATAAATGAAGTTTACATTGAGTAGTTTTTGGAGCTTTTCTTTCACTATCTCCCTAAGATTTGGATTCATCCTTCTCTGAGGTTGTTTGATTGGTCTACTGTTTTCCTCAATATAGATATGATGGATGCAAGTCTTAGGGTCAATACTTTTCATATCAGTATACTCCCATGCAAATTTAGTAGAATGTTTTTGCAATATTTTGGTTAGCTCTCCCTATTGTGATTTTTCCAAATTTTTGTTGATTTCAATGTTTTACCTAGAAAAATCTCAATGGTAGAACTACCAAACTCTTCCATAGAGTAAAGAGACATTTGTCTTGAGGATAAATACTCAATGTTAGAATCTAACTGAAATTGTGTGTGGTCATATTCTGAATATGTTTCAAAATTTTCTAATGTGTTCAGAATTTGACTATCTTCACTAATTTCAGAAATGGTAAAGACAGGTTGTATGGTGTCCTCATCATCGACCCATTCATTGTCTCCTACTTCTGTAATTGCTTTTTCTGGAGGATACAGATTGAATTTCTTTGTCGAACTACCATCAGAAATGTACATATCCCCAGATCTACAACTAATGAAAGCATCAGCTGTGGCTAGCCAAGGTCTTCCTAAGATGAGTGGGTGCCCTCCTAAATTACTCTTGGGAGTCAAAATCATGAAATCTACTGGATATTCCCAAGAATCTAAGGAGACTGAAATATCTTCTAATACACCATCTAGTTTGATTATTGATCTATCTGCAAGTTGCAGTAAGGTAGGTGTAAAAAGAAGATTAGGAAGTTTTAGCTGTTCCATAGTTTGTCTACTCATAATGTTGATATCAGCCCCTAAGTCAATCAAAGTATTTGGAATTTATATCCCATTTATATGTGTCTTGACAATTGGACTTCCTGGATCTACATATTTCTGCATGGTAATTTTTCCCATCATGATATCTGCAATTTTCCCTACCAACTGGGTTCTTCTTGTATCTCTTGGTTTCCTTCCTGGTCTTTTAAGACTCAACTCCTTTATTGTTTTTGCTAGAATAGGAATCTCTCTAATGGCTTGTAGTAAGGGAATCTTGATACAAACATTCTTTAATTCATCTAGAAAGTCATAGTCAGGCAACAAGATTTGTTTTTCCACCCCTTTGTCAATTTGTAATCTTTCAGGGAAAGGAGGTGTGGATGAAGATGCAGGTTGCTCAACTACAGGAGTTGTGGGGATTGACTCTTTTTCTTTTTCTTTTTGAATGGTTGGGTTTTGAAGAGATGCTTCTTCAAAACCTTTATTGGCTTTAATAAAATCCTCCTCAGAGGTATCTTGCTCTTGAACATCTATAGAAGGTTTTTCTAAAACTCTACCAGACTTGAGTTGTACATCATTGAGAGGAACAATCATATAGGTAGGAAATTGTTGTCCTTCTACCATGTAAGCATTCTGAGGATTTTTGTTGTTGGGATTTGGCAATGGCTGGGCTGGTAGTTGATTGGTCTTTTGTTGAAATGGAAGCAAGAGTTGAGAATTTGGATTTTGTTGAGAAGGTTGTTGTTGTGGAAATGGTAATGAAAGTTGTGGGTTTTGATTTGGAATTTGTGGATTTTGTTGATTTTGAAAAGATGGAGGATATTGATAAAATTGAGCAAATCTCCCATAAGGATTTTGCATCCCTTGTGCCCATGATTGGTATGGATTTTGAGATTGGGGCCAAGGTTGTTGCCAAGAATTCCAATTTGGTGGGGGCTGAAAGTTCATAGGATTGTTAAATCCTTGATTTTGTGGCCCCTTCCATGGTCTTCTTGAAACAAAACAAAGGGATTCTACTGAATTTGGATCTTCCTGAAAGACAACTTTGAGCCCACGAATTGAAGGACAATCCTTGGTCTCATGGCTTTTTGAGCAAATCACACATGTCTCTACAACTTTTGCATCCAAGGGACATTCCCTTAAAGCATGTTTCTTTCTACATTTTGGACAAAAGATGGCTAAGGCTTCGGCTTCTGCTTTCTGTTTGTTTTGTATTTTAAGGGTGTCTAGTTGTTCACTAAGGCTCCCTAAAATATCAGTTTTGAATTCATCAAGCATATTGCCAATCTCTGCCCTACTTACTGATCTAGTTGCAGATTTGTTTGCTCTAATAAGAGAAGGATCTCTAGGCCCTTTTCCAATTTTAGATTTTCCCCTTGAGAGATGGACACATAGTTCTGCTATGTCATGGAGTGGAAGTTGAGAAATATCTCCCTTCCCCATCATGTTTAAAATATCTATCCATTCATCTCTAATGGCTTTCAATAGAAGGGCTTTCAAGGTTTCCTCATCTAAATTACTCATTTTTGCTCTCTTTAAGTTGTATTGAAATCTTTCAAGTAAATTCTCCAAGTTTTCATCTTCTTTTTGCAACATCTTGAATACCTCATCCTTATGATTGGTGGGCGTACAATAATCCAAGTATCTATCCAAAAATGTTTGTTTCATATCATTCCAAGTCCTAATAGATTGAGTGACTAATCCCATGAACCATTTCAAAGTAGCTCCTTTCAATGTTGAAGGAAACAATTTGAGTTTTTGAGAGTCTTCCATATAGTCATAGGTTCGGCACAAGACTTCAAACTCAAATAGAAATGTTTCAGGATCCTCACTTCGCAACCCATAAAAGTTTGGGAGGACAGATGGTGAAATATTTTTCATTGTTGTATGGGTCTCCTCATCGGCTATAGGGAATCCAAATGAGTTATCTCCATCCCTATTTCCCCATTGTTACCTCTACCTCCTCCATTGTTTCCTCCTCCTCTACCTCTACCTCTACCCCCTCCTCCAAATCCGTTTACTACTTCCTCTGTCATGATAGTTTCCTTAGAGTTCTCAGAGTCCTCTGGTTCTTCTATTAATGGCGAACGAGGAGGAATTTCTCCCTCTTCTTCTTCGGGTGATTCTACTTCTTTGATTACAATATGTTCCCCTGTAGAAGTGAAGAAAGGTTCTTCTCCTAGGTTAGATTTGATGGATAGTATGGGAGAGTCTCCTAATTCAGCTGCTGCCCCTTGAATTTCAGGAATCGTAAGGCTGGGAGTGTGATTTGGAGATGATGGAGGTGTATCTTGTCTATGCCTTGATGTAGCTGGAGTTGTAAAAATTGAACTTTTGGCCCTATCTATAAACCTTCCCTTAGAATCTCTTGCTCTATGCATGTCATTTTTTTTTATTATTTTTTTTTTTCAAGTTGGGCTAATAATTCTCTTTCTGATCTTCTAGGTCACACTAGGTGCAAGAAGAGAGCATAATCAAGAAATTATTAAACTAACAACTCTCTTTTTTGATCCTCCAGATCACACTAGGTGCAAGAGGAGAGCATACTTCAAGAAGTTATCAATTTTTCCCTTCTTTTTTTTTAAGAGAATGGCTACCTAGTTACACTTCCCCGGCAACGGCGCCAAAATGTTTGGTCAATTTAGTGTGTCTAAATTGTTACATTAATTATCAATCTGGAATTCGTAAACTAATGAAGTGTGGCGCACTATATGTGCAAGATAGCCTCTTTCCTATATTTTTGTCGTTTTTCAATTTTTATTTTGTTTTGGGGGTTTTTATCTTCGTTTATCTCCTAATGTGAATGGCTATTTCTGGGTCTTTAGAAGGCAAGCATGGATATGGATTTTAGGCAATTATGTCCTCTATAATGGTTTCCAGCACTTAACACTTCAGAAGATCTTAGAATGTACTAATGATGACAGTAATGCTTGAACAAGAATGAAAGATGTGCTGCTATCTAAAACAAATAAGTAATGAACTACTGATCATGAAACTATCATCTCTGTTGTTGTCTAAATACAAAAAAATGATTTAAGCTACTGCACTCAAAGAAATAAAAAATTGCAAGGAAAGTAAAACTAAAATCAAATTACATCATTCATAGTTCGATCTCTCGCCAGTTAGTCTAGCTATGGCTTTTGGAGATAATCGTCAATAACATGAGCAATCTGATATCTAATTGCAGAAAAGTAAAACTAAAATCAAATCACAACATTCATAATCTGATCCCTCGCTAGTTAGTCTAGCTATGGCTTTCGGAGGTAACCATCAATGATATGAGAAATTTAATATCTAATTGCAGAAAAGTAAAACTAAAATCAAATCACATATTCATAATTCAATCCCTCGCCAGTTAATCTAGCTATGGCTTTCGGAGGTAACCATCGATGATATGAGAAATTTAATATCTAATTGCAGAAAAGTAAAACTAAAAACAAATCACACATTCATAATTCGATCCCTCGCCAGTTAGTCTAGCTATGGATTTCAGAGGTAACCATCAATGATATGAGCAATTTAATATTTAAGCTAACTAACAAAGCAAGTAAACAAAACTGAAATCAACAAAACAGAACTGGAATTAAAAACTAGGAAAAACAAAGTCAGCAGAGAATTAATCCCATGTCTTTAGTCATTGTGAAAATTATATACAGATGCCTAGGCTATCTACTCTATCCTGAAACATACATACACTGATCAGTGTTATACAAAGCTGTAAAATCATGAACAAAAGTGGAATGTTAATACCATGACAATTGAAATATACACAGGTGGAATATATGCAATGGAAATAAGGGAACAATGCATGAAACTTTACAGAACAATGAAAACAAAACAATGAAAATGAAACCTCAGCGTACAGGGGCCCTCTGCACAGCCTCAGTCAACAGGCTATCAATCCAAGATTATGTTCACGCAATCATGTAGAAACAAAGTCTTCTCATATATTTCAAAACACAGTTACAGCAATAAAACTAGTGTCACGCACAGTGAACTTGAACAGCAAAATTACATTAACCAAAGACTAAGACTATGCGTTATAGAAATGCGTTATTTATAACAAAGTTTACATAACTATTTTCTTGTAGAACTGCGTGAACAGGGGACACATAAAAGACAGCGTCCATGGATTTAGCGTACTGGTTGCCGAAAATATTAAATCTATCAACTATGGCTGTTAGATTCTCGTCATGGGTCAGTCTACAGGTGGAAACAAACCCCAGAGAGTTAGGAACGGCCACGCATCCTTCAGAATCCTTCATGTGTTGGAAAACAGAGTCTGGCTACCGTAGGACTCTTACGTTGGACCACCGTTTGACCACCGTTGACCACAGCTTCCCTTGATGAATTTGGCTAAACCAATAGGACCTGATCCATGTCCAGGTCATTTCTAACTTGCCCATGTGGCTTGTTTTGCCTGGTGACACCTGCAACATAGAGTTTAACAAAAACAGTTGCGGAAAGTGACTGGATTCCGTAGCTAATGAGAAAAATCTAGTTCAAACAGCAAACACAAAAACATAGTCAGAAAACCACTTAAATGCTCTTTTAAAATCAATATGCAATGATATCTGATAGCTTATGGAGTGCTGGTGAGGGAAAAAGTCTGGGAAAAATGTGTAGGAGAAGCGTAATTTCAAAGCTCTACAGTTACCTTTGTGCTCAATCGATTGTATAAACAAAGGAATTGCCTCAATATGGAAGTGAAGTAATTATCTACCTTGAAATTGAGAAAGGATAAGAAAAATGTAGGTAAGTGGTCGATTGCGTGTTAGTGCAAACATCATGGATTAATATCAGATGTGTAATTGAGGTGGAGAGTTGTAGTACTATGATAAATTGAATTATGGTACTTTTAGAGAATACCCATGGTTGTACATTGTAATTCTCCTCTATGGTTGATTTCCATGTGTATTTTTCTCCCTATAGATAAGTACCTTGTCATGTTTTTTGGGTGTGTGTTATATTCTTTCCACGACTAGCCCCATGTGCAGGGGGGTCATAGGTGTGTGATAGCCCCCCTTGTTCGTTGTGTCAGGCGCAGTAGGGGGGGTTTGATGGGGATGGTAGCCCCTGTTTAGAGGGTTCGTGGCAATGCCCTGGGGATTTTTTTTTTTTGGTCCCCATATTAGGTGGGCGGACATACATATGGTTTTGTGCGTGGTTTTCGCACATGGTTTTGGGCATGATGGTTTTCTGCCCATGGTATTCTGTAGGTCTGGTTAAGGGAACTACAGTTATGTTCTAATCCAGGGTTAATGGATTGGCATTTATGTATGCTTTGACATGTATATATATGTATTGTAACATTGAAAGGAATATAATGAAAAATCAATCTGGTAGTCCCAATTTTTTAGATCCAGAGGAGAATCTTTGTGTAAATCTATTTTATGTTTTACACTCTCACCATTGTTTATTTTTTGTTTGTAGAATTCGTATGCAGGTAATTTTTGTACAGGGTTAAAACCTACATTTGGTATCAGAGTTGTTTTGGCTTCAAGGGGATGCCTTTGATGTCGAGGGGTTTTTCTCGGGCCCATGGCAGACCATGTTCAGTGGGAGATCTGCGCAATTGATTCTTGTGGTGAAAGAAGATGGCGAGAAGTAGGAAGATAGAGATCAATAACTTTAATGGTCAGAGTTTTGAGTTGTGGAAACTCAAGATGGAGGATCTGCTGGTGGATAAAGATCAGTGGATCACGGTAGATTCGGGTACTAAATCAACGACAATGTTAGCTGAAGACTGGGCGAAGTTGGATAGGAAGGAGAAGAGCATAATATAATTGTGTATCTCAGATTCAGTATTGTTGAATGTATCAAGGAAAGCTTCAGCGAAGGCTTTGTGGGACATGTTATGGACTTTGTACCAATCTAAGTCTATGGTGAATAAATTGTTCCTACAGAAAAAGTTGTATAACCTGAGGATGAAGGATGGAGACTCGGTGACAGAGCATCTGAACGCCTTTAATACTGTGGTAAGCCAGTTTTTATCTGTTGATATAAAAATTTCAGATGAAGATAAGTGCATCAGTTTTTTGTGTTCTCTACCAGATTCGTGGGATAGTCTAGTTGTTGCAATAGGTAGCAATGCAATTGCCTTGTAGTTTGATGAAATAGTCTCATCCTTGCTATTGGAGGAGATGAGATGGAAAAATACGGAGGGTCAGAATGGTGATGCCTTATCTGTACGAGGACGGTCCCAGAACAGAAACAAAAATAAATCCTCGAGTGGGAGATATAAATCTAGAGGGAGATCTAAATCTCCAAGAAAACCTGTAAAGATGTGCTGGAAATGCGAAAAGGAAGAGCACTTCAAAAAATACTGTATATGTAAAGATCCTGAGAAAGGAAAGGGATTTGATGATGCTCCTTCTGCAAAGGCAAAAAACACCTCAGATGAAGGTGGGGATGTGTACTTGGCTTCTTCTTCAAGTACACATGTAGATCATGAGGCATGGTTGATTGACTCAGGTGCATCCTTTCACTTCACTCCCCACAGGGAGTGGTTCTGTGAGTATGATAAATATGATGGTGGTGATGTCTTCTTAGGGGATGACAGGAAGGCTAAAATCGTCGGTCGTGGAAAAGTCAAGTTGAAGTTGCAAGGTGGAAGGATTAGAACACTTCTGAGTGTTCTGCATATTCCTGCATTGGCTAGAAATATTATTTCTCGAAGCAAGATGGATGTTGCAGGTGTAAAAACAATGCTCAAGAAAGATATCTGCAAGATGGTTCGGGGAGCACTATTATTGATGCAGGGAGTTCGGATTGGAACTCTGTACAAGCTTCAAGGTAGCACTGTTATTGATAGGTGCAAGAGTTTTGTGGTTCCTGAAAGTCGAGTAGAAAATCTAGTGGTCTCTGGAGAAAAGACCATGTTATGGCATCAAAGGCTTAGACATATTGGAGATAAGTGCCTTCGAATACTTCATGGTAATGGTATGGTAGAAGGTATGTCCAATTTCTCTCTGGATTTTGATTTATGTGAAAATTATGTATAAGGGAAACAAAATCAGGTGATTTTCCCCTCTGGTGCTAAGAGGGCGAAACGAATATTAGAGCTTGTGCACGGTGATATGTTTGGACCTATGTCAGTTTCATCATTGGGTAAGTTTGTGTACTATGTATCATTATTAGGTGACTTCTCAAGGAATACATAGATATATTTCCTCAGGAAGAAATTTGAGGTCTTTAATAGGTTTAAAGAATTTAAGGCTCTGGTGGAAAACCAGACAGAGAAGAAGATAAAGGTGTTGAGGACAGATAACGGTGGATAGTTTTGCAACAAGGAATTTGAAGAGTTATATAAGAAGTGTGGTATAGCACAGTATAAGACTAATCCATACACACCTTAGCTAAATGGATTTGCAGAAAGAATGAACAGGATGATGGAAAAGGCAAGAAACATGCTCAGTGGTGTCGGTTTAAGACAAGAATTTTGGGCAGAGGTGGTGGAGACTGCATGTTACCTGGTCAACAGATCTTGGAGGATAAGACTCCACAAGAGGTATGGGTTGGTAAGAGACCCTCTCTTTCACATATGAGGGTATTTGGATGTGATTCATATGTACATGTTCCAAAGGAGAAAAGAACCAAGTTGGATATTAAATCTGAAAGGTGCATCTTTATTGGGTATAAGGATGGTTTAAAAGGTTATAAGCTTTGGAGCCCAGAAATAAGGAAGGTTGTGTATAGTCACGATGTGGTGTTTAGAGAGGTGAAAGATGTTATTAAACATGAATTCCTACCAAAGGAACCTGATGTTAGACTCCGTCTCATATCAAAGATTGATTCTTCTTCAAAACCCCGTTTTGAAGAAGAAATCATTAATATGTTGTTCTAGATTATGTAATTCATCTCCAGCTTTTCAAAGGGGAGCAGCTTCCTCAGCTCTTATCTCTGCAAAAGCACAAACACAATTCAAAGCATCATCAGCAATCAGAGGCATCATGTTTTTTGACACTGCAGATATGTATGGGCCTTTCACAAATGAAATCCAAGTTAGCAAAAAGGTTTGCCCCGTGAGAAAATTCAGCTGGGTATAATAAAGCGGCAGATGACTCAAGAAGCAAGAAGCTATCCGACAGTCAAAAGTGGTTATTGGCGTTATTACAAGAGGAAGAAAGTTGCCTGACATATTTGGAGGGATGTCCATCGAGAGCAGTTTTATATCCTAGCCCTTTTTCTTCATTGCATTCTTGAATTAGTCAGGAGCATCTTTATTTAGTGGAACAAGACAGAGCCACGGTTGAATATCAGAACATTGTATAATCTTTCATTGTCAGAGATGAAAGTGTAGATGCTAGTGTCTTCAGGTAGGCTTTACGTTACGTTGGCATTACAGCCAAAGAATCACTCTGGCTAGTTTATGTGATCACGAGCCATGAAGCTGATCTGTTGCTTTTGTCTCATGAAAATGGCATCATGCCTTGGTGAATTTAGATATGGATCAGGGTGTAATGGTAGTTTTCCATTATCTGCATGGCGTTTGCTTTCATTCCTTCATCTTTTGCTGTGCCAATTGTAAAGGAACGTGAAGTCAAAGCAAAACACCAACAGATTATTAGCGGGGTTTCTGTTCTTACTTATTGGATCTCAACTTATTAGTGGATCATTTCTCTCAAACATTGAGCGGAGGCACAAACTTATGAGCCAGGAGGACTCGGGCACGCTACAGAGGGACTGCTCTATGATTAATAGGAGGATCAAAACTGACTATTATGATGTTTTACATGGATGCAAATATGGTCTTGACCATTTAAAAACTGAATTAGTGCCACCAGCAGTATTAACTACTTTTTATATATTTTGTGGAGAGCAGGTATTGCAAAATGCAGGTATATATTTTGGTTATCTTTATGGTGTTACAGCTCCATTGCAGTTGGATGACAGTGAAGAGATTCAGTGGTCAAAGCTGCTTGCAAATCTGCCTTTGCGCAGCTTATTGCTCTATATGGAAGATCACTGGACGGCATATGAACATTTATTTCCACGGTGGACTCAAAGGAACAAATGCCATAGCGGATCTCTTTCAGTAAATTGTTTGTGAGCCATTTTTTTTTATCAGCTCAGGACAAAGGAACAGCTTGGATATCTTGTGAAATGTGGCTGTAGGATGATATATCGTGTACTGGGATTTTGTTTCTATGTTCTGTCTTCGAAACATAGCCCACCATATATACAGGAAAGAATAGATGCATTTATCGATTCAAATTGTGGAAAAAAGATATTTGTTTGAAAGGCTGGAACTGGAAGCAGATGAGTTAACCAGTGTACAGAAATCAGATGTTATTGATTGGTATAATTCATTTCTCAACCCAAATTCTTCGCAGTGTCGTAGACTAAAAATTCATGTATGGGGTTGCAATGCTCATAAGGCTGAGGTAGCGGAGTCAACAAAGTTAGGTAATGTTATTGATGATGTCTCCGCACTGAAACTTACTAGCGAGTTTTATCCACCATTATGCTAAAATCGTGTGCCTATCAAGTGAATCTTCAGTCAGCTCCATCCGTTATTTAATGTATGGCATCTCAGTACCAGCCGATCCTGTTATTGCGATTGAAACATGTTCAGATGTTCTGCAACCTCTTCTAGTCGAAATAGATGGCAACGTTGATAGATATGGAGGACCTGTTCAACAAAATCAACAAAAATATATCAGTGCCAACAAAAATAACACTTCCAGTTTTTGAAACGCAGTATCCAAAATCACATAATGCAAAGCCGGTTTATGTTCTTCTCCTCATGCTTCTTGATACATCAGCAAAACCTTTATCGAGGAACTTTTATTGGCTCCATTTGTCCGGAGGAAACTACAAATTACTGGAGACATATAGATCTAAAAAGAAAGAACAGAAACATTCAAGTGACAGAGACAAAAGGGGCTGGGGATATCTGGAAGAGCAGTCTTTGCCGTTTCTCATTCAACAAACAACGCAAATGTAGGCGTAGATTCATATGTTAGTTTCATCAGTATTGTACCACGCTCAACCGATATGCCCATCATGAAAGATTCGGTGTTCTGGCAATTGAATACTCCGGCATTCAATTCAATATATGCGGTGGATTTACTCCAGATTAGCAAAGTCTTTCCCTAATTTCGGTAAAATGGCCAACGCATTGCAAGATGGCAAGATTTGGGAAGCAGTTGCACACCATTAGATTGCCCATATCTTCAGATCGACACCTGTGAACGCACTTGTGAAAAGGATGTGTTATTCCATCTTCAGCAGCGCTTAGTGGTTATTGTTTTTGGTTTTTTTTAGTTTTATTTATTAAATAATAATAAAACAAATCCCTCATCTTGGGGTCGATTGGTTTTCCCCCAGCTGGTTTTTGTTTCATATTTGGTGATGTTAGTTAAAACAGCGCCCCTGTTTTGGGCAGCAGTTGTATTAATTGTATTAAAAAATTCATTTGTAAAAGAATGTGAGAGAGGGGAGTTTTTCTGAAGCGCTGGGAGCTGCTGGAGAAGCAGAGAGCTTTTTATTGTACAGTTTTATGACAGAGAATTTAATGGAATTTCACAGCTCTGTTTGCTGAGATTCATGTGGTATGTTGATTTAGCATAAGTTTTTCCCTTTGTCTCATATGTAAACTGTTATGTTTCATTCACCTCATGATCATATCTATTTGAGCAAATGAAGTGATTAGGTAGGAATTCATAGTATTATATGCTCCTCCTATAAGTTTGTTCAATTCAATGTTTTCTTCTGTTTAAGGAGGATTCGAAGTATTATTTTCCCTCCTTAGCTCCTCACCGGTCTTGCCATCCCATTTGAAACCAGATTTGGTGTTAAATTGCATGCCTACCTTGCCTCAGTTGAATAACCTGTGTAGTCATTATATTTCTCTGTTTCAAGCTGTGATTTTGCCCATGCAGCCCAGAAAAACCCCGTCATTAAAAACCCCAAAAATCATTAAATCAACCCCCCTATCAATTTACTAGCCTAAAATCTTTATTCTTAATTGGTCAGCCTAATCATATTGAAAGATCTATCAAATCTAACCCGAGAGAGCCTTCTCATACCTCGTAGGGCTAGCTACGAGGTGAAATGGTTTGATGTTGCCTTGAAGGTTTACCTTCCTCGGCCTAGGGTGAAATCTCAAGCGCTAACACCTGATAAGATAGATTTTGAGCTAAAGGAGGAGGAGCTAGACTCTACATCAGAAGAGGAATTAGAAGATGAAGAGCCACAAACTCCAGTTGTGAGAAGATCAGTTCGAGATAGAAGGCAGCTAGAAAGGTATAGTCTAACTTCTTTCTTTTCAAATTTTTCTTTATCTATTACTGATGATGATCCCAGAACTCTCAAGGAAGCAATAGATTCAGAGGATGGAAAACTCTGGAAAGAGGCCATGGTTGATGAAATGACATGTTTGCACAAAAATGAGGCCTCGAATCTGGTGGAGTTGTCGGCTGGAAGGAAACCCATTGGCAGCAAATGGATGTTTAAGAAGAAGATGAATGCATAAGGCAAGGTAGAGAAATACAAAGCTCGGTTGGTAGAAAAAGGTTATTCCCAGGTGTCGAGAATTGATTTTGGTGATATTTTTTCTCTTTTTGCCAAGGTAGCTTCTAGTAGATTACTTTTATTTGTTGTTGTTTCTTTTGATTTTGAGGTAGAACAGATGGATGTGAAGACAACATTTTTTCATGGGGATCTGGAAGAAGAGATCTACATGAAGCAACTTGAAGGCTTTGTAGTGAAGGGTAAGAAAGAAATGGTATGCAAGTTAAAAAATTCTCTGTATGGGTTAAAAAAGTCACCAAGGATGTGGTATCAAAATTTTGATACATATATACGGGGACTTGGCTTCACTAGAAGAAAAGTAGATCATTGTATGTATTTTAAATTAACAGGTGACTGTGTTATTTATTTGGTCTTGTATATGGACAATATGTTGTTGATTGGAAATAACAAAGAAATTATCGAGGAATTGAAGACCCAATTGTCCTCCAAATTCGACATGAAAGATCTTGGTGTTGCAAACTGTATTTTGGGCATGGAAATTAAACGAGATCGGGCAAAAAGGAAGCTCTGGTTAAACCAAAGGAAGTATGTTGAGACAATATTGCAAAGGTTTAATATGCAGGATAGTAAACCAGTGAAGGTTCCTATTCTTGTAGGCGTAAAGTTATCTGCTGAACATTGTCCCAAGAGACAAGAAGAGGAAGAGGACATGTCTTGTGTTCCATAAACAAGTGAAGTCGGTAGCCTGAAGTATGCAATGGTCTTTGTTACACGAGACATTGCACATGCAGTGGGAGTATTGAGTAGGTTTATGTCAAAACTAGGGAAGGAGTTTTGGACAATAGTGAAGCGGGTTTTCAAGTATTTGTGTGGCACTAGTGATTATGGTATGTGCTACCAAGGAAGACTAGGATTGGATAGAGCTTTGGGCATTCGTATATTTGTTGATGTAGACTGGGCTAGAGATATGGATCAGAGAATATCTACAAGTGGGTATGTATTTAACCTGTTTGGAGGTGTAGTTAGTTGGATGAGCAAGAGATAATCTGTAGTGGCACTTTCAACTGCAGAGGTAGAATACATGGCAGCTACTCATGTAAACAAGGAAGTAATTTGGTTGCAGAGATTGTGTTCAAGTATGGGGTTTGTACAACGAGCTATAAGGATAGACTGTGACAACCAAAGTGAAATTTTCTTGGTAAAGAACCCTGCTTATCATTCAAAGACAAAGCACATTGATGTTCAGTATCACTTTGTGAGGGATGTGGTTGAGGATAAAAAGATGTTGTTGGTAAAGGTGGACAATTTGAAGAATGATGCAGATGCATTGACGAAGTTTGTGAGCACTGAGAATTTTTCTTGGTGTAGAGAAACAATGGGTGTTGCAGGGCTAGACCAATGAATAAGCTCTCTTATGGCCCCCCATGGAAAGAAAACAACAAGTGGCAGAATGGTGTGTGTGTGTGTTATATTCTTTCCATGGCTAGCCCCACGCGCTGGGGGGAAACAGACCCCCTTGTCATTACACAGGGCACAACAAGCCCCCCTGTTGGGGGCTTTGAGGGGGACAATAACCCCCCTCTACGGGGTCTGGGGCATCACCCCAGGTAATTTTTTTTTTGGACCCTATATTAAGTGGGCAGACCTATCTATGGTTTTGGGCATGATGGTTTTCCTCCCATGGTATTTTGTATATCCGGTCAAGGAAACTACGGTTATGTTCTAATCTAGGGTTAATGGTATATATATGTATTGTAACATTGAAAGGAATATAATGAAAAATCAATCTAGTAGCCATTAGAGAACTTTTGAGGTTTAAAATGAGCCTCCCAAGAAAAATGTACAACCAAAATAAAATTTATAAGAACCAATAGGATTCAAGATGATTATGTCAACCATGGGGGACGATTCACCACTTTTTAGGTAAACAAGTAAAAATATTAAAAAATAATAAAATATAAAACTACTTTTTCAACTTGTATTTTCAACTTATCTCTCTAAGGTTTTGCTCAAATTTCAGGTGGTAGTACTCGTTGAATGCAAAATTTAATTCCTCATCCAACAAGTACTCATTTTGCATACTTTTGATGGACCTTGCTATACGAAAAATGTGAAATACATGAAAAAAAATGTGATTGCAATCAATTTTTTTCATGTATTTCTCATTTTTCGTGTAGCAGGGTCCATCGAAAGTAAGAAACATGGGTACTCCTTAGATGAGGAATCACATTTTGCATCCAACGAGTGTTACTACTCAAAATTTGAGTAAACCCATAGGGAGATAAGTTGAAAAAGTAATTTTTTCTTTATTCCCTCTAAAATTTGATGATGTAATCTAATCTTATTTTATTATCTCTGCTACTATTTTATAATTTCCTTAGGAGGCCCATTTTATACCTCAAAATTCCCCTAATGCGAGGCTTTGGGATCCAGGGGAAAATCTCTATGTATATCTGTTTTATGTTTTATGCTCTCGCCATTGTTTATTTTCTGTTTTTAGAAATCGTATGTAGGTAATTTCTGTATGGGGTTAAAACCTACAATCTTCAGCATGGTGTATGGATTGTCTATGAAATTGCATTGGATATTGGTGTAGCTCTATATTCATAGCTAGTAAGAGTCATATCAAAGTATAGGTGAACTAATTATGTTTATTACTGTATGAAACTCCACTAGCAGTTGTTGTTCACATCAATTGAGTTGTAGTTGGGATTTATGTTACCAATATATGGTGCCTAAACTAGTTGTGGAAACAACTGTAAGAACGATTTTGGCCAAATTCCCTGACTAGTACTCCAGTAATGTGGTGTGTATGCTATATGTCTAGCTTATTTATGACCTATTATAGTCTTTGTGTATCAGAAATATTGGTCAATGTCATCCCTTTTTTTCTGCAAATTAAATATTAGTAGACATATGTTACTTGTTGTTCTTCTTGAAATTTTGGAAGTCACTTTAGTTCATCCCAAATATCAGTCTAGGTCATGTGATTCAACAGGTGGACCTAATATGAACATTCTTCAGTGGAAATTATATCTCCAAGATTTGACCAACTGTCAATTTGATCATCCCATGGGAACTTTGGTTATAGTTAATCAACTCTTTACCAATTGATAGTTGTGATTCTTTTATTCAGATGTGATCCATGTTGGTTGTTCATTCTTCGACTTCCTCATCCTCGGAATTAGTAGTTGATAGAATACTCTTCTATTTACATTATAAGTTCAACACCAACTTGGTGGTGTTGGAATTTAGGAGTAGATGCATAGTATTCAACTTCAGTAAGAATAGTGGCCTTTTACCTTCTTCCAAGGTTACTATCAATAGAGTAGCAAATAATGCCGTTTTGACTAGTGAAATTTTTTCCATTGGGTGGACTATATGGAACAAGTTGGGGTAGTATCTTAGACTTGTTTGGAGTTATAATAGATTCAAGAGTGTTTTCTGTCTCTGGTTATTGTACCTTCTTATTTATCTTCTCATTATTGAGCTCAAGTTCAATTTTGGTTCTCGTGCTAGAACACAACATTGTCTGTGTGTAAGTTGAAGTTTCTGTAGGATGAGGAAAATTTTTAGAAGGAATGTAACCCTTTTCGAGCTATTTTATTTTTGGTTTGACTTCCTCCTCTTGGTAGGATTGGTTGGAGAATGCATATTACACTAGGTAAATATGTTAAACTACATTGTGTCTAGGATTAATTTACCACCCATCTTGTTACAAGATGGAGTGTTGGTATATTATTCCATGTGTCACACTATGGTTCTTATTTTTAGTGTTTGGGAAGGATTGATTACCCATGTTTTTGGTTCTGCAACATTAATAAAATTGCAACCATAATTAAGGTTTATGCTTGAAAAAAGTTCATGTAATTATTGGTTTGGTGGTACAATCGTAAGAATCATGGATTCCTATTCTTCTCTCATACCACCTAAATTGTGGTCAACTCTAAGGATGATGTGTATCATAATAATGCAAATTTGCATTACTTTCTAACTGTTTACCCACACCCTGTGTAATTTTCTTTGAGTTGACTAGTCCATAGCCATATTGTTGCTTAACATGATATATGTGTAGTCAAAAAACTACAATAAAGGCAACAATAAGGAAATTTTATATATGATTTAAGACTCAAGTTTAACTAATATTATTGTGGGAGAATTTAAATGCTAAAATACCTATAGTTTCAACTAGTGGCAAGGTCTATGTTCTTGAATTGTAGAGAACAAAGATTATGTTTACTTGCACTAAGGGTCATAGAACTTGGTCTTTTCTATATGTAAAAAAAAAACAAAAACAATTACCCCATTCGTGTAACCATACATTGAGATTCAGGTACCCTAGTAACCACCTCGAGTTAGTCAAGGGGGTGTGTTACACCATCATCAATAATTTTTGAATTAGAATGATAAGGGTGAACCCCAGATTCTTGAGAGTCCAAAACTAGAATTTATTTATGAACTTCAAGAGGGACAAAATAAAAGAAATTTTCCACTATGTCAAAGGAAAAGGCCGAGACCATTTAACTCCAAGATTAATTACACTGCCTCATCTTCTCACCATTCGCTAATGATGAGCTATAATTGAAGCAACAAGAGAACAATGCAAATAACCAGTAAGAGCACCATGACCAAAAAATCAAGAAAATGGACAAACCATGCCCCTTTGAAACCAGACTGAAGGACAACGAGGTTATCCCCAACCTCCAACCAAAGGACCAAATTCAAGTAGAGTTTGAAATTCACCACAATGTAAGGACATGAGACACCACAACCTCCAACACCATACCAACCTTTGGTGATTGTAATACTGAACAAGACCATAATAAAATTCCACACACAAAGAGAAAATAACAACACACGCAAGGTGGTTCCAAACCTAAATCAACAAATAAGCTTCTCAATCGACCTAATAGAACCCTAATTCACAAGGCCAAAGAAATCCAAGGCCGGAAACCAAAAAGGGCGAAACAAAACCCTGAATAAATGTCAATCTTGTACTAACTGAACTAGGCTCCCCTCAAATTCAAAACCAAACCAAAAAATGACCTGGGTACCAAAAACCACAAACAAGAAGTGGGAAAGGATAAGAAATACCTAGGAATTCATTATCCAAAGAGGGCGAAGTTGATTAGATGGCCACTAGTTCAAATACCATCCCAAGCTCAGTGGTAGGCAGATTTAAGACGAAAAGCATCAGCTCCAAACTCTCACGAGCATGAACAGAATCACACATAACACTAACTCCATATAACTAGACCTGAACTTATCGTCATGCAACCAAAAATCAAAGAAAATTGCAGCAAAATGAATCTAGGTGCATGAGGTGGAGGAATGAACCTCACCTACGCACCACCACACCATGCATAGAATGAGACAAATGTACATCGAGCACATCTCCCAAAATAATTTCATTCCCTCCACTGTTCACACCCACATTGATGGGAATGAATATCTATATATACATATACATATACATATACATAGAGATATAATTTTATTTTTTCCCAAGGAAAAATCACAATTTTATTCATTTTGAACAAAATTACATATTGTAGATGCTAAAAAGAATATGCATAAAAATGCAGATCCTGGTGAGGAAGATCAATAAAAACTCATCAGAGAGTTACCCTATTCTACTCTTTCCTATCTTTCTTTTTTTCCACTTTCCACCAACCACTAGAGCTGTGCGTGGATGATACAATTGTCATTTGATTCTCCTTTACACTTGACAATATTTCTTTGTCACAATATGAAATTTTTGATGCAAGAGTTCATTTGGTACCACTTGCTTCTTTTTTATATGTAATCATCTCAATCTGTTGTTGTTGTTGTTCAGAAGGCATTGGAACTAATGCGGATTTATGCTTGGCCTCGTCCTTTTGCACAGTTTCCTGGGATTTTTGTTCATTGATGTTTGTGGTATTATCTGTGGTTTTTGCTTCGTGAGTTTCTAAAAACTTCCATCATTTTGGCTTTGTGGTTGTCTCTTTTTTCTTTCTTTTTTAACTTGAGGACAAGCACTTTGAAGGTGACCAGTATGAAGACATGTATGACAGTAGAAGGTTGTATTCTCATAGTCAAGGGGTTGAGACCACTACTGATTGTTGTGAAATAGCATGATGTGATTAGGTAATCCTTTACTAAGGTCTACCTCTACATAGATTTTGGAAAAGGTGAAAATTCCCTTTGAGACTTGATATGCATCTACCTTAAAAAATTTCCCCAGAGAATTCCCTATTCCCGCTAATACTTTGTGATGCCAAAAATGAAATGGTAGATTATGTAACCTTACCCACACAGGAATTTTGGAAACTACCATGGTATTTACATCAAAACTTGGAAACCATGGTATCATGAATAGACCTGCATTGCCCCAAAACCATGGTCCCTCATTTAATGTATAATCCTTATCCTTTGTTGTATCAAACTTGACAATGAAAAAACCTCTAGAACATAAATGGGTATCACAACTTTCTATCCAAGTAGAATAAATCCATTGATGTGGTGCCTTTGATTTGGGCCATAAACCATAAAATCTACATATAAATTCTCTCGTAAGGAAATCATCATGAATCTCATTTACCTCAAGCAAGTTGATTGTCAAAGATGGCACTTGGGTCATCTGCTCCATAATGTAGGGACCACGAAGAGGGGGAGCATGTTCTGGTTATTTTTGTGGCTCTTCCTTCCCCTTGACTATATGTTTGAATGAAACTATGCCTTTTTAGCTAGTTCCATAACATCCTCCTAGAGGTCTCATGTTAATGATGATGGTTTAGTTGGGGCTAACGTCATAATCCTGCAACTTGAATTCCTCTTGCAGAGCTTTCCCTGCATAACATAGATTTTGTAGGTTAGCTGGGATACCCATTTTGTCTTGAATCTTTTGATTAAGAGTTTTTATCCACTCCCAATTCCAGACTCTCATACAAACTGATTTCCCTCCCAGTGTTCTGATAAATATTTGGATCGGTGCTCCTTCAAGTGGATCTGGTATTTGATCTTCAAGATCCAACCTTTTGTGAATCACAATTGGTTGACACTTTTTTCCCATATTCACTTCTTCCTATGAATCAAGGGTAATATCACACCCATCTCGCGAATCCCATGGTCGTATATATACTGCACCCCCGGAACAAAAATCACAGAATGAATGTCGAGAGAACCAAAAATATTGTTTTGAATAACCCCTACGAGTATCTAGGAAGTACAGGGAGTATAACTCATTTGAGAGTTTAGAGTCTGTATTTGAAAAAAAGTATGAAAATATGGAAATAATTTCTTTGTCGAAGGTCCCTCTCTTCACAAAATAATGAGATCCAATGAGAAACAATGAGATAGACGTTTTTAGCCTGAGAAATATTGCCTAGTGAAGACCTCCCACCCTCGCCTGACTGGATTGATTGATGTTGTGTAGGGTGAATACACTTTGGGGCTCTGTGGTAATGAAAAATATAACTTGGACCTCCCAAACACTTCGCATCCGATCCAACACAACTTCCTTTACGTGTCGAGGGTATTGAGTGTCTTCTTTGGATTTGGGAGCATCATTTTCTTTCACTACGATAATGGAAGTGTGGGAGGTCAAGGAAGATACTTTAGGGCTTCTGTGATCCACATACCACGTAGAAAAACCCACCACCATGAGATCCATGAATCTGCATCACTCTCTGTTCCCCTCAACATGTGGAGATAGCTCAAAGGGATATTTTCGACACTTTGTTTTTATACATGCTCCCTCAACAGTCATACATAATTTACATCCAAACGTATTTTGATCCTATGAAAACAAAAGTAGGAGGGAAAATTGGTCCTCACAAACAAGGTAATCCAAAGATCTATTACCACACCATGAACCAAAAATAGTGTTTGAGATGGAGCCTTGCCTCTCCGCAACAAGGAATAGGTTGTCACAGATCTGCGAAACCCTAGCCACCTTTGCCATTCTCTCCGCTCGTTCTTTTAGCTTATACAAACACACACACATTATTTTATTCCAAGAAATATTAAAACTTAGTATGACTTCATACATTTATATTTTATAAAAATTATGGAAATAGATGAAACATGGGACATTTAGCAATCAATTTACCTTGAAAGGTTTTACTAGTCATCTAGTTGAATTTACCGTGAAAGACCTTACTAGTCATCTAGTTGTTATTGTTAGTTATTTTCTCCACATTCTACCAATAATGCAATTGAATAATACATGTTGATTATCAAATATCAATAATTCCTTACAATATGCAACTTTTTGCATAATGTTTTGTTTAGATTGTTCCTTACATTTAATTACCCTACTTGTGCTTGGCATGTGTCTTCCCTTATTCTTTTATGTCCACTGGTTATAGTCTTGTTAACCATCTTTCCTCCATTACAATTTAGAACATCATTTGTACCTTAGTTTCAAGGATAAACTTCCTAGAATCATATTTTCTTATAAGATGTTTCCTCTTTTCAAGATGCAATAAGCATACCCTTCCCTATCCTAAGAATATCGTATTGAAGTGTAGCCATATTACAATATTCAGGAAAACTTTCCTTTGGTTAAGAAGTCATAGATAAGGATATCTATTCCACTGAAATTTTCTAGAACTTCCAAAAATGTCTTTGATCACTTGGGGTGGTTTGCTTACATTAGTAACATGGACAAGGATAAGCTAAATATCTAAAGGAAATTTGAGCCATGCTAAGGGAATTTCATTAGCCTTGCTAAACCATTGGTCTAATATCCAAATGACAACTCTATGGCCATCTCAAGTGTCTTATATATGACATGACTTTAAGATCAAATGGAGGAAATTTGGACAATTAACATCACCATGAACATTAACAATATTTTCCATATTAATGCTTGTAGGATGTCCAATGATTTTTCATTAATTAACTACAAACATAGATAAAAATCTTAACACTTTAAAATCTAAAATACGATTGCTTATAAAATTATAAAAGTTATATACACCTCCATAAATTAATAGGAAAATCATCATACAAAAGAGTCATTTACCCCCACAAATTTAAAAATATCATACACCAATTCCCTATTTAACTAAATTAAACTCCTATATCATTATTATTTTATTTCCCATTATGCCCATTTAGTTCTTTCCTGACATATGCTTCCATATGCCCCATTAGTTCTTTCCAAATATCCATGCCTAATCCTAAGCGGTCCCTGTGTCTCCAAATCTAACGAACTCTGAAGAATCATTGCATTAACCTCTGCTTGTTTCTCCTATGCCCTAACAAGTCTTTCCTGTGACTGAATTATTTTTTCATTATCCGCCTTACAACTCCTAATCTTTGCTTTCAAAATTCTCAATGTGTCTGCTATGTCAAGAGAGTACTCATCACTATGTTGCTCATATGATCTATAGGGAGAGACATGTGAACTTTAGTCCACCATTTTTCTTGTCATCTTTGATCCTCTACTTCCTACAAACATACCATGTCAGATAAACCAAATATAAACGTAATTGACATACTGCAGTGAAGTTCAAGGGAGGCTATCTCGTTTGTAAAATCAATCTAGATTACCACAACATATGTATATATAATGAAATCAACATATCAGTCATCTCAACATCGACATCTTCAACCTCTACATGATGACACTACTACAACAATGAATATCACAATGCATGCATAATGAACACATATACAACGGACATGCATGCATGAAAAACACATTCTTCCCATCCAGTCCAAGTGTTGAACCTGGGAGCTCTAATACCATTTTGTAACCACGCCTTCCATATATACCTAGTTTCACGGGCCTACCAGGGTAAACATGAGAGGAATAGCTACTATGACATGACCCAACCTCCTTGGTCCCATTAAAGAAGTGGGGTCAAATGAGGAGGAAAAATTGACATCTCATCACATCCCAAAGGGGCTACAAGTCACTCAGAGGTTGGTTGACCACCCTAGGTGGCCAAAACCTGAGTTTGACACCCTTCTCTTTGACCTAGGTCCCAAATCGCACCCACAACAATCCCTCCATGTGAGGAAGCCTCCAACCACATGAAAAGCACTGCATCCATGATGTTGCAACCCAAATTTCTCAGTTAGGAGCATGTGGTCAAAGATTTGAGCCTAGATTCCAAGTTAGCCTCTAGGCCACTTCTCAGAACTTCCTGTAACTTCTTAGATTTGTTAATGACATGACAACAATGTTAGACATACAAACTCAAAGGAAAACCTTGACCTAGATTGCCTAGAACATGACAGGAATTTCGTCAACCATATGGCGAACAGTGTGATCTATAGGTCACGAATGCATATGTAAACACATGGGATCTGAGAATTTTCAAGAAGGTCCAATGCCCTCTCATAATAGTTGTAATAACATCTACTCATGCATTCATTAACCATTCATCAACAAATCAAAACACATGAAGAGCCATGACCACTATATATCATATAACCAGCTTATAATTGACAAATGAACAACATATAAACCATGATAAAACAACCATCAAAGCCACATACTAAAAAGTACCATTACTCATGGAAATACAAGAGAAAAAGGGCTCTTATTAACATATGAAATATCCAAACAAGTTAGGGACTTCCACGTACCACTCGACTGTATATTAAGCTAAACCAAATCTCTCTTTCAGCGAATCACCCCCGTGCCATATTCCAAGAGTGAATATGGGATCTCATGGAATAAACCAAACAAAACCAAACCAGGGATTCCATAGGCCAAACTACCTCAACCCTCAACCAATGATTCCACCTCATGGTCAGACATCACTAACACCAACCAGATCGGTCTCTACCCAAGCTATCTAGGGCTCTAGAGTGTTTGTCCCAACCATGGATCTAGGAACTAGTAACTCAACCCACATCCTTCCAAATCTCCAGAGTGTTTGTCCAACCAAGGCTCCAAGACTATTAACTCAACCCCCCAAGGCCTCCAGAGCATTTGTCCAACCAAGGCTCTAAGAATAGTAACTCAACCTAAGTTGTTTCAGGGCTCTAAAGCATTTGTTCCAACCAACAGCTCTAGGAACTAATAACTCAACCTACATCCATAAGTAACCTAAGCACCAATAAGAAACAATAAGTGGAAAACACCCACAACACCATAGCTATCGAGGAAATGGTAAGGCTAGGAAAAACCATTCTCAATCTAGGAAATCCTCCATGCCAATGACAGATCATAACCACATAACCACATGCATATACCATACATGCCAAAACTAGTAAGGAAATCATACACGCAACTCGATACCTACAAATTAATCTCGTTGTAGCTGTTGATCCCATTGTTCCCTTGCAATTTCCCGCTTTCCTTTTCCTTATTTCTCCAAATCCAATGAAAAATAGAGTGCTCCAAGCATGCTCTGAGAAAACTCTAAGTGTGCAAGAGTATGAGAGAGAGAGAGAGAATAGAATGAAATTTCCAAAAACTAAACTAGAAAAATGTTGTAAACTAATCCTCAGAAACATTTTTATCATTGATCCAAATGGATCGTATATAACCCTCTAAGTCTTCTAAAGATCAAAACTATCGCATGAGGAAAAACCCTTAGAAAAGGTGGAAAACACTATCGGGAGCGAAAAACACAAAGAAATAGTGGAAAACAGGCTTATCGGCGGTCAAAGGAGCAATGCATAGGAGTCGTCGGATCTGGCTGATCAACAGTCCAAATCTGATCGGAAAATCGCAATCGGAAGTGGCCAGCGGAGGCTATCGGCAGAGACCACATGGTATATGCGATAGCGATTAGCAGGATCAACAAGGACTATCGATCAAGCATGCAGATCGATGGCCCAAGTTGAATCGCAATATCATAATCGGTAATACAATAGAGCGGGGCCGTTACATATATATGATGCGATAGCCGGACCTGATGGAGATATAGGCGATATTTCATAAAATTTGAGATCCGTCAAATGGTAGATTTCTATGTATTTCGCGTATCTCGTTTATTAAACAAAATACGAAGGGAAGCGTCGATGCAATGAACCGGACCCAAAAGGGTTTGTTAATGCTATTGTATATTGTTTCAAGTCCGATATGAGCGAGATTTTCATATTTTAATGTATTTTAAATATAAAATGGAAATCACGATACAAGCGGGATTTCAGGCGGGCCAAAGGCGGTATGTGGTTTGAGCCAGGCTTCACCCGATTCCATACAATGGCTGTCACGTGTCCAGGCTAAGGAGAGAGACCACCCTCATCGGGTGGTTAACCCCCATACGAAAGAGCCACCCAAAATGAACCACAGTCGTTGGATCCAGATTCCCCAGGTTAACGGTGGAGATGCGATGCGATTAAAAGGCAGACCCAATAGGAGTTATAAGGCGGATTCATAAATATTTCAAATCCGATAAACAAAAGCTTGGTGATTTTTCACAGTTTTTAGTGTATTTCTCTATGAAAACTGAGAACCTTGTTTCTGGGGATTTCAAAGGCCCGATGACCCATTCCATTATAGAACAAGTGGCCACCATCCCTGAAAGCATTTAGCAATGATTGCTAATGCTTAGAGGGGGATCTGAGCGGATAGAGGTTGGGAAGCCAGAGAGCCCGAGAAGGAGAAACGAACAGACAGCACCGATTGGCTTTAAAGCCACAGACTGATAGAAAATAGAGCAGGTGGTGTTGAGACAGAGCAACAGAGACAGAGTCAGTGAGGAGAGTTTGTGTACTCAAAAGAGACTTGGGGGATCCACGTAAAGCCTTATTGTTTTGTATCTATTGTGTGAGGCTCATTTTGAGCTCACTATTGTAAAACTCTGTTTTTGAAGACATAATAGAAAGGTCACCACTGAAGGCTGGACCAGGAGATGTAGCCCAGGAGTGTTGGGTGAACTCCTTATTAAACTTGCTGTGTTTATATGTGTTTGTCTATTATGTTCTTTAACTGCTTCATTGTCTATGTATTTCGCAATCTTATCAATCAATTGCACAAAGTAACATAGGCATATCCAAGCACATGAGTCTGCAATACTTTAATAATTTTCTAAGATCTCATTTTCAGATCAAGTAGTATCAGAGCTTTAGGTTTGCTAAGGTTAGACAAGCTTGTGCTGGATTGTTGAATTCTAACTAGGTCAAAGCTCAAACTAGGAGAAGGATAACTTGTTGAGGCCAACTCAGAAATTGGAAGAGTCTATCCTAGGAGGAAAATGACAAAAGAAATTCCCTTGGAATCAGACTCTCAGTTCATGGACAGTTTCATGACCATGAGAGCCATGGTAGAAGAAATGTATCGAGAATTTAAGAAAGGCCGAGGGGAAAGCCCTTCAACATCTCAAACAGGCAAAAGAGTAGAGGAACCTCTTCTAGTTGCCCATTCAAAAGGCAAAGGGAAAGGGGAAGAACCTCCTCCATCAACACCTCCTTCTAGCCCTGAAAATAAAACGAATACTTATGTGATTAAATTAGATGTAAAATTTGATTTGCTAATATATGGTGGAGAATTAAATGCAGAAAAGCTAGATAACTGGATTAGAAAAATTGATGTATATTGCAGGGTGCAGAACATCGATTCAGAAAGGAGAAAGATTCAACTGGACAACTTTCGCCTTGGAGGAACTGCCCTAGTGTTGTGGGAAGGTAGGACACAAGCTGATTTGAAGAAGACTGGAAAAATTCTTTGTACCTGGAGTGAATTTGTTTCTGCCATTAAAAAACAATTCTATCCACTAGCTTATATGAAGCAAGCCATGATGAGTTGGCAAACTCTTTGCCAATTAAAGGGGCAAAGTGTGCAAAGCTATACCCAATAATTTAGAAAAAAAGCTTTAATTCTAGGCATTTCTCTAGGCTCACTTGAAACTTTGCTGAAGTATATAGGTGGTCTGCATAGCTATTTAAGGCACACCATTCTCATGTTTAACCCCACTATCACAGATGAGGTATCCGTTCAGACTACACATCTAGAGGCTAGAGGCAAGAATGTGAACCCTGAGATTGGGAGATCATCAAAACCCACTGTAAGCAAGAACAAGGAAAAGAAGAAGCAGAAATGGAAAGAGAGGAAGGAAAACATTGTAAAGAAAAACAAACCTTCATGCACTCACTGCAAGAAGGATGGACATGATGATGAACATTGCTAGTCTTTGCATCTGGAGCTGAAACCCAAGAAGTTCTATGGCAAGAAGAAGAGGATCGTTGTTGCTATTCAGAAAGATTTGGGGTCAGACTCAGGTGATGAAACAACAGTCACAACCACAGGTATAAAAGGTAAAAATTCTGAAGCATCTATTAGTAATTATGCACAAACTATTGATAATGAAGAAAATGAGAGGAAAATACATGAGCTTTTTCATATTAGAGTTATTTCCAAGCATCAAAAGATTGATACTGTATTTGATAGTGGTTCACAAGTAAACTTGATTTCTGAAGCAATTGTAAAGAAGTTGGGATTACTAACCACACCTCACTAGAAGCCATATCCATTAGTTTGGGTATGTGATAAAGCAAAGCTACAAGTGACTAGACAATGTAAACATAGGTTTTCTTTTGGGTCAGCATATGTAGATGAGGTTGAGTTAGATATCGTTCCCTTGGATATAGGTGGAATTTTTTTAGGAAGTCCTTACTTGTATGATAGAAAAGCCATTTTCTATAGAGCTAAAAATAAGTATCAACTTACTAAGGATGGGATAGAATATATTGTAAGAGCTCATAAACTCAAAAATAATTACACTCTCTTAAACTCGGGGCAGATGAAAAGAATTGTAAATTCATGCAAGCAATTTTTACTAATGGTTGTAAAGGAAAAGAACCCTGATAAAACCAATATATTTGAAGGCTGTGATGCTACACAGAAATTTGATTTAGAAAAAGTTGTTTCAGAATATGATATCCTATTTCAAGAACGTAATGGTCTGCCACCCAAAAGGGAAATTGTACATGATATCCATTTGCAGCAAGATGCTCCATTGCCTAACATAGAAATGTATAGGTTATTCGCTTTAGAGAATGCAAAGATCAAGAAGCAGGTACAGGATTTGCTCGATAAAGGGTTCATAAGACCAAGTACTTAACCATGTGGATCTCCAATCGTGTTGGTGAGAAAGAAAGATGGTTCATGGAGGATGTGCATTGATTACAGAGTGCTAAATAAAATAACAATCAAGAATCATTATCCCCTTCCTCGCATTGATGATCTATTAGATCAGTTTAAAGAAGAAGTTTACTTTTCCAATTCGGACTTGCGTAGTGGCTATCATCAAGTCAGAGTAGCAGAACAAAGATGCATGGAAGACTACTTTCAAAACAAAGCAAGGGTTGTATGGATGGCTAGTTATGCCTTTTGGCTTAACTAATGCTCCTGCCACTTTCATGAGAGTTATGAATGATGTACTCAGGCCTTTTATTGATGATTTTGTAATTGTATATTTAGATGACATTCTTGTTTTCAATAAAACATGGAAAGAACATTTGAAACATGTAAAGCTGAGTCTAGATGTTTTGAAAAGATAAAATCTCTATGTTAAGTTATCAAAATGTGAATTTGGCAAAACATCTTTAAATTATTTGCGTCATATTGTAGGGTGTGGTGAATTGAAGATAGATCCCTCTAAGGTCGAAGTCATTGTGAACTGGCCTAAACCCAAATCCGCTACAGAAGTTAGAAGCTTCCTAGGAGCAGCACAATATTGGAGAAAGTTTATTGCTAACTTTTCCTTTATTGCAACTGCCTTACATGATTTAACAGGATTGAACAAGGTGTTTCAGTGGGGAGGCAAACAGCAGAAAGCCTTTGACACCTTGAAAGAAAAGATTAGTTCATCACCAGTACTAGCATTGCTAGATCTTCAAAGACCATTTGAGATTGAAAAAAATGCCAGTGACTATGCCATGGGAGCAGTGTTGATGCAACATGGTAAACCCATATGTTATCATTCTGAGACATTTAATTCTGCAGTAGTTAATTATCCCACATATGATAAAGAATTGTATGCATTAGTACAGAGTGTGAAAAAGTGGAAACATTACCTAATGGGCAAAGAAACAGTTATACATACTGATCATCAACCACTTCAATATTTGCACTCACAAACTAAATTGCAGCAATCAAGACACTATAGGTGGATGGGTTTTCTACAACAGTTTCATCTTGTCATCAGATATAAGAAAGGCATACACAATAAGGTTGCAGATATGTTATCTAGACAAATCATAAATGCATCTACTATACTTAAGCATAACTCAGTATTGCATGAAAGCTACATTGAACAATATGCTCAAGATGTAGATTTTAAAGATGTATATGCAACTTTAAGTCATGGAAAACAAGTAGAAGAATTGGATTATCATGTTAAGGACCAACTCTTGTATCATTTGAGAAAGTTATGCATTCCTCAAACCGAAAGAGTTAACATAATTCGGGAAGCACATACTTCTCTTATATCAGGTCATTTTGGTGTAAGTAAAACAGTTGCACAGCTGCAAATATTCTTTTATTGGCCAAGAATGCATAAAACGGTTTCTAGATATATTAAAGGGTGTACCATGTGTGTTAAAAGCAAGCCCAACAATAGAAAATTAGGCTTGTACACTCCACTACCAGTTCCTTCTCGTCCTTGGGAAAGTGTTTCCATGGACTTTGTTGGGGGATTGCCAAAATCTAGAAAAGGTCATGACTATTTATATGTTATTGTGGACAGGTTTAGCAAAATGTGTATTTTAACACCTTGTAACAAGCAGATTACAGCTGAACAAACAACGAAGTTGTTCTTTCAACATGTCTGGGTTCATTTTGGGTTACCCACTTCCATTGTATCTAATCGAGATTCTCGATTTGTTGGGAAGTTTTGGTCAAGTCTGTGGGAGTTAATGGACACCAGATTGAAGAAGAGCACAGCCTTTCATCCACAAACAGATGGCCAAATAGAGGTGGTCAACAAGATAGTGATGCAGTTGCTCAGAGGTTATTGCAGCAAGCATCCCAAGCTTTGGGATGAACATTTGTGTTATGTGCAACATGCTTACAACCGTGCTAAACATTCTTCTACACGAAGATATCCTTTTGAGACTTGTTTTAGTTTTACACAAAAGTATCCCTTGGATTTTGTCTTTAATAAAGAAATAGCAGTCGATGGACACATTGATGTGCACAAAGCAACCAAGTTCATTGAACAGATCCAAGAAATTCACCAGGCAGTGCAGGAACAACTGGAACAGAGTTAGGCCAAGTACAAGGCAAGGCATGATACGCATCAAATTGAACATAGCTTCCAAGTTAGTGATCAAGTCTAGTTGTACATCAGCAAAGATAGAATGCAAGGTGATGGAAAGAAGCTAAAGCCAATAAGGTATGGGCCTTTCAAGATACTTGAGAAAATTGGTGAGAATGCTTTTCGCCTTGATTTTGCCAGCTTACATGCACATCTATTCAGTTGTTAATGTAGAGAACTTGAGACTATTTGAAACTTCATTGATTGAAGATCCTGAAGAGCAAAGTCAGTTGCCTTCTATTGATGATCTTTTGCCTGAATATCTTAATGAGTTGTAGGAAGATACAGTTCTGGATAGGAAGGTGAGAATTACGTGCAAAGGGGATGTTGAGTACCTCAGAATCAGACTCAAAGGTTCAAAACTAGGCAGTGCAAGATGGATAGAGATTGGACAAGTGAGGAAGTTGTATCCTCACTTGATTGATGCTTAAAAACCAACTTTTGGTGGTCCAAAAGCCTTTTTAGTGGGAAGGCTTGATCCAAATGGATCCTAGAAAACCCTCTAAGTCTTCTAAAGATCAAAACTATCGCATGAGGAAAAACCCTTAAAAAAGGTGGAAAACACTATCGGGAGCAAAAAACACAAAGAAATAGTGGAAAACAGGCTTATCGACGGTTAAAGGAGCAACGCATAGGAGTTGTCAGATCTGGCTGATCAACGGTCCAGATCCGATCGAAAAATCGCAATTGGCAGTGACCAGTGGAGGCTATTAGCGGAGACCACATGGTATATGCGACAACGATCAGCGGGATCAACAAGGACCATCGATCAAGCACGTAGATCGACAGCCCAAGTTGAATCACAATATCGCAATTGGAATTACAAAAGAGCGAGGTTGTTACATATATATGATGCAATAGCCGAACTCGATGGAGATATAGGCGATATTTCATAAAATTTGAGATCCGTCAAACGACAGATTTCTACGTATTTCGCTTATTTCATTTATTAAATGAAATATGAAGGAAAGTGCTGATGCGATGAACCGGACCGAAAAGGGTTTGTTAATGCTATTGTATACTATTTCAAGTCTAATATGAGCGGGATTTTCATATTTTAATGTATTTTAAATATAAAAGGGAAATCATGATGCAAGCGGGATTTCGGGCGGGCCAAAGGCGGTCAGTGGTTTGGGCCAGGCTCCTCCTGATCCCATACAATGGTTGCCACATATCCAGGGTAAGGAGAGAGAAAACCACCCTCATCGGGCGGTTAAACCCCGTACGAAAGAGCCGTCCGAAACGAACCACAGCCGTTGGATCTAGATCTCCTAGATCAACGGCAGAGATGCGATGTAATTAAAAGGCGGACCCGATAGGAGTTATAAGGCAGATTCATAAATATTTCAAATTTGATAAACGAAAGTTTGGTTATTTTTCACAGTTTTTAGTGTATTTCTCTGTGAACATCGAGAATGTTGTTTCTGGGGATTTCAAAGGCCTGATGACCCATTCCGTTACAGAACAGGTGGCCACCATACCTGAAAGAATTTAGCAATGATTGCTAACACTTAGAGGGGGATCTGAGCGGACAAAGGCCAGGAAGCTAGAGAGCCCAAGAAGGAGAAACAAATAGATAGCTCCGATTAGCTTTAAAGCCACAGAATGACAGAAAACAGAGCAGACGGTGCTGAGACAGAGCAACAGAGATAGAGAGCTAGTGAGGAGAGTCTGTGTACTCAAAAGAGACTTGGGGCATCCAAGTAAAGCCTTATTGTTTTGTATTTGTTGTGTGAGGCTCAATTTGAGCTCACTGTTGTAAAAATCTGTTTTTGAAGACATAATAGAAAGGTCACCACTGAAGGCTGGACCAGGAGACGTAGCCCAGGAGTGTTGGGTGAACTCCTTATTAAACTTGTTGTGTTTATACGTGTTTGTCTATTATGTTCTTTAACTGCTTCATTGTCTATGTATTTCGCAATCTTATCAATCCATCACACAAAGTAACATAGGCATATGCAAGCACATGAGTCTGTAATACCTTAATAATTGTCTAAGATCTCATTTTCAGATCAATCATTGAGGCCTCTATTTTCTTCATTTTCCCTTAATTTTCCTTCAATTTACTCCTCATGCAATTATGTGACCTTTCATCTCCCTTTTCTCCTATTTTCCATCATTTTCATAAATACAATGTCAATTAATGCCTCTTTGCCTTTGCCAATTTCCATAGCCATAAATTAATCACCATTGATCCCCATCACTACGTTTTTTCTTGACATTCAACATGGAATACGTGTCCCATAATCTTGGTCTTATTGTTATTTATTTACATAGGAAATCCACTAGGGGATATTACAAGGGGTACCTAATATGCACCTTCTTTAGTGGTAATGGTATCTCCAAGATTTAACTGGCCTACAATTTGATCATCCCATGGGACCTTTTGGTTATAGTTAATCAACTCTTTACCAATTGATACTTGTGATGGTTTTCTTCAGATGTGATTTGTGTTGGTTGTTCATTCTTCAAATTTCTTGTCCTCAGAGTTAAAAATTGATAGAATAATTTTCTATTTACATTAAAATTTCAACAACAACCTAGTGGTGTTGTAATTTAGGAGCAGATACATAGTATTCCACTTCAATAGTGGTGTTTTACCTTCTTCCAAGGTTACTATCAACCAAGCACCAAATAATGCCTTTTTAACTAGTGAAATTTTTTCTAGTGGATGGACTATTTGGAGAAAAGTTGGGGTAGTATCTTAGACTTGTTTGGAGTCATAATAGATTTGAGAGTGTTGTCTATCTTTGGCTAATGTACCTTCTTATTTCTCTTCACATTACTAAGATCAAGTATGATTTTGGTTCTCATGCCATAACAAAAGATTATCTATGTTTAAGCTGAAGCTTCTGTAGGACAAGGAGAACTTGTAGAAGGGCTATAATCCTTTTTAAGCTATTTTCTTTTCAGTCTAACTTCTTCCTCTTGGTAGGAGTGGTTGGAGAAAGCATATTACATTAGGTAAATATGTTAAACTACATTGTATCTTGGATTAATTCACGACCCATGTTGTTACAATATGGAGTCGTGTTATCTTATGCTATGTGTCACATTGTGGTTCTTACTTTTAGTGTTTGGGAAGGATTGTATTACCCATTTCTTTAGTTCTACAACAATAAAATTGAGACGATAATTAAGGTGTATGGTGGAAAATAGTTCATGTAATTATTGGTTTGGTGGTAAAAGGGTATTAAGCATGGCTTCCTATTCTTCTCTCATGCCACCTAAATTGTGGCCATCTCTGAGTATAATGTATCTCATAATAATGAAAAGTTGCATTACTGTCTTACTGTTTATCCATGCCCTGTATAATTTTGTTTGAGTTGACTAGTCCATAGACACACTTCTTCTTAGCATGATATATGTGTAGTCAAATAACTAGAATAAAGACAACAGTTAGGAGATATCAGATATGATTTAAGACTCGAGTTCAACTAGTATTATTATGAGAGAATTTAAATGCTAAAATACCTATAATTTCAACTGATGGAAATGAATATGTTCTTGAATTGTAGAGAACATAGATCATGCTTACTTGCACTAGGGATCATAGAACTTGTTCTTGTATGTACGTAAAAAAGAAAAAAACAAAAACAATTACCCCATTCTTGTAATCATACATCGAGAGTCGAGTAACCTATTAACCACCTCCAGTTAGTCAAGGGAGTATTTTACACCATCATCAATAATTTCTGAATTAGAATGATAAGGGTGATCCCCAGATTATTGAGACTCCAAAACTAGAATTTCTTTACAAACTTCCAGAGGGACAAAATCAAATAAAGTTTCCAATAAGTCAAAGGCAAAAGACTTAGACCTTTTAAATCCAACATCACCTACACCGCCTTGTCTAATCACCATTCATGGACAAGGAGCCATAATGGAAACAACAAGAGAATAATACAAACAACCAATAAGAGCACCACGACCAAAAAATGAAGCAAATGGATGGACCACCGCCCCTTCAAAACCAGACCAAAGGATAACCAGGTCGTCCCCCAACCTCCAAACTTGAGGACCAAATTCAACTAGGGTTTGAGATTCACCACACTCTAAATACATGAGACACCACAACCTCCAACACCATAACAACCATTGGTTACTTTAAATACCCAAAAGGATCACAAGAAAATTCCACACACCAAGAGAAAATAACAACAAACACAAGGTGGTTCCAAACCTAAAGCAACAATTAAGCTCCTCAATCAACCTAACAGAACCCCAATTCACCAACCCAAATAAATCCAAGGCCAAAAAACTAGAAAAGGCGAAACAAAAACCTAAATAAATGCCAATCCTCTACTAATAGAACTAGGCTCCCCTCAACTTCTAAACCAAATCGAAAATTGACCTGGGTACCAACAACCATAAACAAGAACTAGGGAAGGATAAGAAATACCTCTGAATTCGCTATCCAAAGAGGGCAGAGTTGAATAGATGACCACCAATTCAAATACCATCCCAAGCTTAATGGTATGCAAATACAAGACAAAAAACATCGACTCCACACTCTCACCAACATGAATGGAATCACACATAACACTAACTTCGCACAACCAGACTTGAACTCATCGGCATGCAATCAGAAACCGAATTTACAGTGAAATGAATCAAGGTGCAAGAGGTGGAGGAATGAACCTCACCTCCACTCCCATGCTTAACATACCTCTGCCACCCCATTGGAATGAGCATGCATTTATAACGAAGGGACGTCGGGTGTAAATACCAACCCCTCTCACCTACACACTGCCACACTATGCACAAAATGAGACAAATATACACCGAGAACATCTCCCAAAATATTTAATTCCCTCCACTGTTTGCTCCCCCATTGGGGAGAATAAACAAACACACACATTATTTGATTCCAAGAAATATTAGAACTTAGTGTGATTTAATACATTTATAATTTATAAAAATGATAGAAGTAAAAGAAACATGGGACATTTAGCAATCAATTTACCTTGAAAGACTTTACTAGTCATCTAGTTGAATTTACCTTGAAATACCTTACTAGTCATCTAGTTGTTATTGTTAGTTATTTTCTACCCATGCTACCAATAATGAAATTGAATAATACATATTGATTATCAAATATCATTAATTCCTTACAATATGAAACTTCTTACATAGTGTTTTTTTAAAGATTATTCCTTCCATTTTATTACCCTACATGTGCTTGGCATGCATCTCCCCTTCTTCTTTTATGTTCAGTACTTATAGCCTTGTTAACCATTTTTCCTCCATTACAATTTAGAACATCATTTGTGCCTTAGTTGTAAGGAAAGTCTTACTAGAATCATCATTTTTTATAAGATGTTCCCTCTTTTCAAGATGAAATAAGCACACCTTTCCCTATCCTAAGAATTTAATATTGAAGTGTAGCCACATTAAAATATTTAGGAAAATCTTCCTTTGGTTAAGAAGTCATAGGTAAGGATACCTATTCCAACAAAATTTCCTATAACTTTTGAAAATGTCTTTGATCACTTAGAGTGGTTTACTTACGTTAGTTACATGGACAAGGATCAGTTAGATGTCTAACGGAAATTTGGACAATGCTAAGGGAATTTCATTATCCTTGCTTGACCATTGGTCTAATGTCCAATTGACAACTCTGAGGCCATCCTAAGTGCCTTATATATGACATGAATTTAAGATCAAAAGGAGGAAAACTTGACAATTGTTTTTTGCAATCAAAACATTTAATTTATATTGCCATGAGGAAAACAAGTACATTCAGATTTTCATAAGCTTGTCCTACCTCATTCTGACTAGATTTGTTAGCAAGGAGAGCTAGAATACAAAGCAAAAGATTTAGCAATGGACATCTTATTTCCAGAGGGCTACAAATCCATACTAGCCAAAAAACTCACAAAATAAGCAAATAACATGTCAAAGGCATATCAAGGTGGTAGACGCGGATGGTGTATGGTTGCAGTAGCTAGCTTACCATGTTTCTCATGCATATGGTAGTCAATGTGCTCTAGGCGAGCCTCTAGCTCTTGCAAGCATTCATTTGTTCGTCGCTGGCTTTTGCAAACATTCTCCAATTGCACCAGAATTTCAGATTGATTGAACTAAATTTCATTCCAGTACGCCACCATTTCATTTTGATCCTCATATCTATGATCACGGAGGATATCCAGGTTGCCTTGGATCCCTCATAATTGAATAACAATCGAATCCAGGGAGGGGGCCTGAACCACACGACCAAGAGAAGGAATGGGATTCTGCGCTATCTCCTCTTCTCTGTCTAGACTGGTTGAACATTCCTCACTGGAGGATGACGTGTCACCCACATGAGCAACTAGATGACCATGGTGTCGACCCCCTCTATGGGGTCTTCCTCTCTGGTGTGACATATGTGCAAGAAAAGGGAGACCCCAGACCAACTAACCTGCCAAATCTCCACTACACAACAATATCCAAATGTCCCACCACAAGACAACACAGCGATAAGGAGTCGATTTTACTAAGCCAACGCATTAGGACCAGACTCCCTTGAGGCTCCCAACACTACAAAGATGAACCAACCTTGAGAATGGAAGCAAGCCCCAATAATTAACACAACACAACCCGCAGAACAGCACTAAGACCATCCTAAACCACCAGAGTCCAACCAAACTAGATGTCAAGACCTCCTGAAACGTGAAGACAAACTCCTGATTCCACCCAAGTTCTCGCCTAAGCTCAAACCCAAGAGAAATTGTGGCCTCAAAAGCAAAGGGAGGGCACAATTGACCACAATTCTGCAGTTGATAGCCCAGATTACTTCATAGCGGCCCGAGGAACCTGGCTAGGTACAACAACGAATTCACACCCCTAGAACCCCACAAGCACACTGAACCAAGTCCCAACCCTGCAGCATGTGAGAACAACTATATTGAACCAACAATGCCACCCTTTTACAAGAGCAATAGCTACAACAAGACAACCAAAAAGGGAACTAAAGACAACCAACAAATACCAGCATGAGAGGAAGCACATTACCCACACTCACAGGCCAAGGTGACGCCACTAGCTCTGAAAGAGGGGAACCGAGGGAAGGAGGAGAAATGACCCAAAAGAGAGCTAACCACCTACCAAAGCAAAATCTCTAGTCAGTGACGCTCCTGAGTCCCAAACGAAGTCTTGAGAACAATACCACACACAGGGGTCGACTTCTTGTTTAAGCCCTCACCACCTTGGTGTTTCGGCTTGTGCAGTAGACCTGAAAAAAAAGCGTAACAGTCACCACCTTGGCGTTTTGGCTTGTGCAGTAGACCTGAAAAACAAGCGTAACTGTCACCACCTTGTGTGACGTCTCTTCTTATTGCCCACCACAACCAAACACTAACATTCCTCAGCTAGAGCATACTGCTTAAGATTACATTCTCCAGAAGCGTCCTTCGTCGGGCTAAGTGCCCAACACCTACCCGCATTAACAATCACATGGAATACAAGTGGCTGGGGGTGGGGATCCCAGCCCCCCCTCAACCAAAGGTCGTTTACCTCCTTGGGGGAGGAAAACTCGACAATTAACATCACCATGAACATTAACCATCTTTGTCATATTAACACTAATAAGATGTCCAATAATTTTTTATTAATTAACTACAAACATAAATAAAAATCTTAACAAAATACATGTTTCTAAAATTAAAAGGAAAAAATATATATACACCATCAATTAATAAAAAAATCATCATACAAAAGAATCATTAATATCATATATCACTTCTTTATTTAACTAAATTAAACTCTTATATTAATATTATTATTATAATAAATATATTTATTTAAAAAAACACACATTTTATTGAAAATTCTCGAACGTTATCTTGAACTCACTGATAATACAGATTTTCCATTGGGCTCCTCTTGTTATTGATTTTCTTTTCATTTTTCATGAGTGCGATTGGAGTTAATTCGTTGTTTCCATAATTTACTTCCATTGTTTTTTGGTCACACTTGCGTGCTGGACTGGTAATTTAGACCGCTCAAGATTCAAAGCCTTGCCTTCACGGCATGTTACTAAGAAAATTTAGGAGTGGACTGTGATCTGCACAGCATTACTCTCTATTTAATTCAATGATGTGGCTTTTCCTTTCATATAGCTTGAGTCAATATTGGGTTTTCCAAGGTTCACATTTTAGGATCAATTAATCAATATTTTAATATTGATATTTTTTAGTCATAATAAATTAATAATTTAAACTACACCACTAAAAATATATCTAACAACTTGTAAATTAGATATATAAATAACTTGTAATTTAATCTCAACAGCTTTTATCTTTAAATTTCAAATTCATTAACCTCGGGCCTACCTCCAGGATTACATCCACCTCTCTCAAGGTTCCAGCCCCACCTTAGATTACATCCACCTCTCTCAAGGTTCCAACCCCACCTTAGATTACATCCACCTCTCTTAAGGTTCCAACCCCACCTTAATCTAGAGTCTTTGTAATTCGAGGGCGCTAATTATAGCCTTGTATTTTAATATTGATATTTTTTAATCCTAATAAATTAGTAATTTAAACTACACCACTAAAAATATATCCAACAACTTGTAAATCAGATATATAAATAACTTATAATTTAATCTCAACAACTTTTATTGCCCACCTCCAAGATTACATCCACTTCTCTCAAGGTTCCAACCTCACCTTAATCTAGAGTCTTTGTAATTCGAGGGCGCTAATTATGGCCTTTGATTGCAAATGATCTTATATGCACGTGTCTAAGCTATTGATTATTTTAGACACGGATACCTCCAAGATTACATCCCACCTTTCTCAAGGTTCCAACCCCACCTTAATGGAAATTCCTATTTCCACCACTATAGGAAAGTTAATGCACCTTGACATGCAAGGGGAATAGTGGATGCCTTGCTGCTAACATGCCAAAGTCAACTTTGGCAGAAATATAAATGCAAGGCACCCACTATTCCCCTTGCATGTCAGGGTGCATTAACTTTCCTATAGTGGTGGAAATAGGAATTTCCCACCTTAATCCAGAGTTTTTGTAATTCGAGGCGCTAATTATGGCTTTTGATTACAAATGATATGCACGTGTTTAAATCACATGATTTTTCAAAAAAAAATTGGCTAATCTCCACAGGTTGCCTTCAAAGCCCTGACGTTTAGTAGGCCCACTTTGTCGTATTGGTTTCTTTCATCTCTTTTGTTTTGTACTCTCGAATTTCCTTATAAAATGCATTTTGTTGGTCAACCGACGGGATGTAGTTCCATTAAAATCCCAACGATCTACGTTACATAGGCAAGGTAGTTATGTATATCGTCGTTTATGGTCTCATACATTTAAACTTATAGCTTATAAAAAAATGCATATTCTTATCATTTAATCTATTCAAATTATATAAATTTTTAACATAATAGAAGTTATAAGGTTTTAAAATTTTATTAGATTTAAATATATTTTTTTCATAATTTTAAATAGAAATATTTTATTTAACATTCTTAAATAATAATATTCATTTTCTATATAATTATAGAAATTTAAATCTTATAAAAATTATAAAACAATTTTTCTACCTAATAAAGTAATCCTCATCCAAAATATAACACGCAACAAAGATAAATTTCTTAAGAAAATTTGAAATGTATATTTTCTTTATGTAGAGTTATAACCTATCAAAACTCTTAACAATCAATAAAGTTTGATTTCACAATCACCTATAACATAGGTTAAGAGTAAGGGTGTGAGTTTTAAAGTAAACCAAAAATTATTTTCTACATCTCATTGCCACCTTAAAGTTGGAGTTAAATTTAGATTTGTAATATATTTAAAATTTTCTAACATTAATAGATGTGTGATGAATTTAGTTTTTTTTTTATGATTTTTTATTCTTAATTCATATTTACTTTCATATATTTTATATATTTTTTAATTTTTTGAAGTTTAATAGACAAAAAATATTATGTTTTTGACCATAATTTAAATTTCAAGAATTTTACTAAAATATTTGAAATAGATGTTAAACCCCACACATATATTAGGGATGAAATTCTATCCTCTGCTTTTTTTAAGGCACGTGTAATTATTTATTTATAATAACCAATGAGTGATTTTAACATAACTCTAGGCACTTGACACATAACCTAACAACCTCATGTGTACGAAAAAGACACCCATCTTAAGTGTTTAACTCTTTCAACATGGACTCTTATAGTCCCTAATTCCTCAAATGAAGTTAAAAGATACTTGCCAGATCTATTTAGTAAACATAACATTATGCACACTAATTTCCAAGTAGCATGTGTGTTATTCTCTAGTATATATCTACATAATTCAACATCAAAACACATACCTCAATAGTTAGTGCATAAAATTCTAGAACCACACACTTGAGGAATGTCAATTTCATCACTACTACTAATATGAAATTCATCACATACACATTAATAGTGTCACACTTCAAAAAGGAAAAATAGTCATTAACCATTGCATGAACATTCTTGTAAGTAAAATGTTTTTTTTTGTATATTATATATAATTTCAATCATGAAATAAATTGACATATAATTTTTTAATTATCTAGATTTATCTATATCATCTTTTCATAATATTATATCAACACATATACAATAATACAAATATTATTATGTTTTAATTATATATATATATATATATATATATATATATATATATATATATATATATAACTGTAATATGTATTTATAATTTAATATATCTAAATTTTTAATATATGTTTTAAAATATACATTTTAAACTTTAGTATAATAAAATTCACTATAATTATTCAAATTTCAATTCTCAATCTATATATATTCACACTAATTTAATTTATACAAATTATATATAATTATAACTTAATATATTCACATTTTTTAAAATTGTCTCTAATATACATCCTAAAATTAATATACATCCTAAAATTAGTATGATGAAAATCTGCTATAATTATTGCAACTTCAATTCTCAACCCAATACAGGTACCCGTGTTTACACAAAGAATAAGAGTCAAGAGTCCATCAATAATGAAAGAGTAAAGATGTAAATGTGTTCGTATAAACCTATATATACATACATATCTTCACTTCCTTAACACAATTTTTTAAGTGAAGATGTAAGTGTATACATCTGCATATCACTACTTTCATGGCACATAAAACTATACATCATTATTAATCTTTTGATTCAAAATATTTCATGGTATATATATATATATATAAGCAAAGAATAATCTCGTTCCACATGTACCAAAATTTTAACATTAAAAGTAGAAAAATACAGAAAAGGGACTTTTGCACGCATCTTTCTTTAAAAATTAGGTTTGGTTGAAAAAGCCATTTGGAAAACCTTCTTTCTTACACATTATCAAGTCCTCCAAAAGACCGCTTTCAGTTGTAAAAAAATATATCACATGTACCAAAATTTTAACATTAAAAATAGAAAAATACAGAAAAAGAGACTTTTGCTCGCATCTTTCTTTAAAAGTTAGGTTTGGTTGAAAAAGACATTTAGAAACCTTCCTCCTTACACGTTATCACGTCCTCCAAAAGACCGCTTTCAGTTGTAAAAAAATATATCAAGATTCGTATTGCCAAAGCAATAAAATATTAAAAAGAGTGAATGAAGGGTTATACAGAAAATATTTGTAAAACATATTAGTATTCGTATTGCCAAAGCAATAAAATATAAAAAGAACGAATGAAGGGTTATACAGAAAATATTCTGCTTATTCCATTTTGGTATGTATGGTGAATGAATATGAATTTCTATGCAAAAGCGACCAGTCAAATTTCAAAATAACAAAATTAACAAATTCCATGGTTGCCCAAGTCCACGAGACCCATTCATAACCGTCGTATATGAAGGAGACGATCTGATCTCCATAACTAACTTTGGAAATACGTTCACAACTCAACTTCTGCTAACCATTCTGTACCTTCGAATATGATCTTCACCTGCCATGTTACGCAACGGAGATCTTAAGCGACATTCTGTGGAGTTCTTGGGCCGCCGAGAAGAAAAGGCTGTGGTCGCAGTTGAGGCTGAGAACTCTGTGAGGTGGGTTCATCTTGATCATGGTGTCCTGAACCCCAACAGGAAAGGCTCGGTCCATTGTCATAAATGTTAATTCATATCTGGAGAAAGCCACTTTTATTAGGTTCATGTTGAATGTGAGCAACTGTGTAGTCATGTGCATTCACACTTCTTTCTAAGGCATGTGATTGAAATATGTTCATATAGTTTAACTGGTTAGCCGGTGTAAAACAAGCGTTGTGGCTTCAGGCTTTGGGACCATAACTCCAAGAAGTTGGTGGTCTGTGATGCCCCATTGTTAGAACGCAATCACCAGGAGTGATTTAACAGTTTAGTTATTCGGCCCTCGGGCCGTTACACACCTTAGGACTTCATGTTACCAGGTGTAGGCGCGGTGGTCGCCTCCCCGTTTCATACACTCAATCCTGAATTTCGTTGTGCTATCAGTGTGTGTCCCGCCGAGACTGATAGGCTATGAAGTTTTAAAACTTATTATGTGTGAGCGGGGCCAGAATGGGTGCTGGTGGAACCGTGCCCCAGAAAAACAATGCCGCATGAGTTGGCCATCGCTGGTAAGTCTAACGAATTAGCCGGAGGTCGATGCACATGGCCTAGTATCACTTAATCACGAACGAAAAGGCTACGAGTGGGGACCAGGTGGAACCTAGAGTGGCAAAACACTGTCTACCGCCCACCGAGCACCACCCCATCTCATTAATGTTGAATACAGTGGGCGGCGATACCATCAAGCGACATGATGTGGACATAGCCGGCGGCCCGCAGTGTGCTGACATGATGGGTTTATTGCAGGCCACGTAGCTTCCACATGACCTGCTTGTTGACGTGGCTTGTTTTTATGGCCCAACTTCCGAGGAGGGTAACTTCTAGTCTACGATTCAGATGGAAACCGTTTATTTTATCGGAAGTCTGAGCTAAACACAATGGTGATATAAGAAGTCAATTCCACATACACACACTTTCAAAAATGAGGCTTTTTGGCTAACCCCATCTTCATAACAGATACTTTCAAAAATGAGGCTTTTTGGCTAACCCCATCTTCATAACAGATATTGGAGATTGGGTCAAACAAAAGATAACATTTTCGTTATTGCAAAAATCTTTAGGGGTGGAAGGGAGATGGTTACCTTTTCAACTTCATGGACCACACTACAAACACTTTTGTAATGGTACTACACTAAATCTTTAGGGGTGGAAGGGAGATGGTTATATTTTCAACTTCATGGACCACACTACAAACACTTACACTTTTGTAATGGTAGTACCCTATCAAGTGAATTGACAAAACCGTAGTAGTATACAAAACTAAAGATAAAGCTAGGTAAAGTACCATAGATATAATCAAAATCACAACTACCAAAGCCATGTACAAAGCAATACCTAAATTTCCAATAAAAAATATCAAAATCTCTCAGCGAAACTTAGACAATTACAATCTCAATTCATAAGATCTCCAATCTAATATAAGAATCCCATGCTTTGTGTAAAAAAAAATAGAAAACTTAACCTAAAGTTGTACAACACATCATTATGCTCCAAGAACAATAGAGTAGTGGAATTGTCTTTTCAAATATTTGAGCTTGTATATATGAATCATATTAATAGATAGACCTATATCTATTTCCAATTCCTAGTGCCTATGAAAACCCTAGATCTTACCATATTGGAAAAACCCTAGGTCTTACCACATATCAACTAATATACCCTTCAATAACCCGCAATTTAGAGTGACAAAGAGGATAATAAGGTATGAACACCAGTGGTATAACTCCTCATCTTGTTAACTATGCATGTGAAGGCATGTGTTAATTAGGGAGGGGTTCTCCATAATAACTATACATGTCATGAGAGGGGGGGTTGACCATCCCCTAATTTATACAACACCACCCCTCATGTACCATTCAATAACTTCGAGTTACAATGGAGGCATTAAGGCATGAGCATTAACTTGATATAACTCTTCATCACATCTATTGTGCATGTTGAGGCATGTGTTGACTAGAGAGGTTACCACCTTAAAAAATAAACCTATCATGAAAAGGGGGAGTAGTCCATATGTCCATTTATAAAACACCATGTAGACCATATGTCCGTTTATAAAACACCATTCCTCTTCCATTCTAAGGGCATCATTAGCTATGTCATTGACATAAGACTATAGGATATTAATAAAAATAATTCTTTATCTTAGCATATGGCAATTCCCTTCCCCTTTCATTTATGTTATCTTACATTTTGACCACATATAATTGTGTGTGCAAATCACTGATTATTACTATATAATATATCTCAATTTGTTATCATTATTAAGATTTACCAGGGATTTTCATTGAGCCATTGTGATTTAATGTTTATTTAGTTAGTTAGTAAGTTAGATAACATTTCTTTTAAATGTTTACACAATACAATTTACTTGGGGCAATAGATTTAAATCTAATTAAGAAAATAATTCGTTAGATTATTTTTCTAAATTTCATGGAATATATTAAAAGTTTTTTCAAAAACTAATGTTGATGAAATCATTGTAATAGATTTTTTTCAAATTAATGATGTATGTATGTGTTGTTGAGTCAATTATTTGATTAAGAAATATTAAAACTTAGCGTGACTTCATAGATTTATAATTGAGAGAGATTTCCCTCAATTATTTGATTCCAAGAAATATTACAATCAAGTGTGACTTCATACATTTATGATTTATAAAAACGATGAAAGTATATGAAATATAGACCATTAGAAATCAATTAGACCGTGAAAGACTTTACTAATCATCTAGTTGTTATTGCTAGTTTATTTATCCAACAAACTACCAATAATACAATTGAACAATACATGTTGATTATCAAATATCATTAATTCCGTACCACATGCAACTTCTTGCATAGTTCTTCTTTAAAATTGCTCCTTACATTTTATTACCTTAATTGTGCTTTGGAGGTGTCGTCCCTTCTTTTATATCCATTACTTATAGCCTTGTTAACCATTTTTCCTCCATTACAATTTAGAACATCTTTAGTATCTTAGTTGAGACTTCCTTGAATCATCTTTTTTATAAGATGTTTTCTTTTTTTAAAGATGCAATCCGAACACCCTTCCCTATTCTGAGAATATCATATTGAAGTGTAGCCAAATTACAGTGTTGAGGAAAACCTTCCTTTGGTTAAGAAGTCATAGGCAAGGATACCTATTCCACCAAAATTTCCTAAAACTTCCAAAAATGTCTTTCACTTGGAATGGTTTGTTTACATTGGTGACATTGACAAGGATAAGTTAAATGTCTAATGGAAATTTGAATCATGCTAGGGTAATTTCATTAGTTGTGCTTAACCATTGGCCTAATACCCAATGGACAACTCTTTGGCCATCTCAAGTGCTTTATATATGAACTGGCTTTAAAATCAAATGGATGAAAACTCGACAATTGACATCACCATGGACATTAACAATCTTTGCCATATTAATTCTTGTAAGATGTCCAATAATGTTTCATTAATTAAATACAAATACTGATAAAGATGGTAACACTTTCAAATTTAAAGAATGATTCTTTTGAAATTATATGTTCAAATTTAAAGATAAGTAAGGTATATACATCTCCATAAACTAAGCAAAAAATCATCACACAAAAGGGTCTCTTATTCCCACAATTTTAAAAATATGATACATTAATTTAATATTTAGTTACATTAAATCCTTATATTAATATTATTTTATTTATTAAAAAACACACCTTTTATTGAAGATTCTTGAATGTTATCTTGAGCTTAGTGATGTGATAATACATAGAACCAGCCTAGGTCCATCTTAATCCTGGATCTATCATACTCATAGAAGTATCAAGCTCTTTTCATAATAAAAAAGGTTTTTATCTCAAGAGATTTGATCCCTCTCCGCACTTGATAGATCCAAGGTAGATATATTAATATTAGATGTTTTTACATGACATGATAACAAAATTAATATTTTCAAATATTACAACATTGAAGTGGAAATATTTGTCATGAAGAATTTTAATATATCCATACAATATGATTTTTCTTTTTAAAGATTCATTTCACAAATATTTAATTAAAAGAAATATTAAAAGATTTTAGAGTGGGATTTTTTATTTTTTATGTTGAATTGTATTGTAATTTATTTATTTATTTATTGATATAGTTATTTTTATTTTCTATTTTTTATTTTTGTTTTAGATGGATATTATCTTATTAAAAAAGTCACATACTTACACATCATGTACATATCAAACTCTAAAATAAGGCTTTAAACCCAATAAATTTTTATTACATTTTTTTTTTTTTCCTCTCTCATTTTTTAAGAATACGGTTGTAATTAATTCATAACTTCCAGAATTTACTTCCATTATCTTTTTTGTCCGTCTTGCATGCTTGGCTTAGAAATTTAGATCGCTCAACATTACAAAGCCTTGCCTTCACGGCATGTTACTGTGTAAATCTAGTTGTCGACCTTGACCCACACAACATTACTCCATATTTAATTCAATGATGTGGTTACTTTTCCTCTCATATAGCTTGGTGAAAATTGGTTCTCCAACGTTCAGGATTCCATATTTAATCTTCAATTAACAACCACCTTAATAACCATTTTTATATTTTAGTTTCAAATTCATTGAGTGCCTCTACGGGTGGGCACACTTCCCTCTGTACTTAGGGCCCACCTCTCCAAAGGTTCCAATCTTAAGTTAATCTAGTGTATTTGTAATTCGAGGCGCTAATTATGGCCTTTGATTATAAATGATCTTATATGCACGTGTTTAAATCAATTTAGTTTTTTCTAGTCTAATTAGATGTTTTTTTGCTTTCTAGTAAGATTTTGATAAAATCTAGAAGAGATTTTGGATGGTTTTGGATGGTGCTGAATCTATTTTCACCATAAAAATATGATTAAAAACAATTACTTCAAATTTTTTAAATTTTTTTTTACCCAAATTCTGACCACTTTTAACCATCCAAAATTCCTAACTCATAACCTCCTCCATTTTTCGAAAAAAATGGATTATCTCCCTGTGTATTTCGTTTAAAGCCATCACTTTAAGAACTCTGAACAAATGCGCGAGAACTTACTGGAATTTATTTCAAATTGGTTTTATCCCTTGAGGAGCCTTCTCATGCTCTTGAGTCTAGCATGGGGGTGATTGGGCTACAATAAAGCTTACAGCGCAACCCAACCTATTGTTGGGTAGTATATGGTAGTCCCCAACTCAGTCGCTTAGTCTTACTTCGAGGTAATTGCCTATCCTATTTCTATAAGGAAGATATATCTTGATTATAACCTTGAAATGATCTAACTATCAACCAACTTGATAAAATATGTTTTAAAATAGTACTAGTGTTGCTCCTATTTTGTTGGCATTTGGACAACACTTGGTCTAGGTCTGCAACATTCAATAGATAAGCTCATTTTTGTGTTTCATTCCGGTAAGTTGTTATATATATTTTGACTTACAAAATGTGTATGATGGGTATTTAAGTTTGCAATGGCATGGGAGAGTGTTGCACGATTTATTTTATCATCTCCCAAGTCTCTTTGCTCAGCAGGGACGTTCCATCACTTATTAATACCTAATATTTGAACTCATGACCACTAACTTGCAATTTTTACTTACTCGTAATGGTTTATGTCTATTCCATAGATTAGTCTCGATGATATGAGCTTCATTTGTTGTTAGGACCCTATAATACTAGTGTAGCCCCTATATTGTTATTTTTGTGCCCCATATAAGTCCACTATTGTTCTTGTTGTTCCCTTAGATTATTATTTTTATGGAGTTCCCGATTATATTGTGACCATTTAGACTCCTATATATATACCAAGGAGGTCTTGTCATTTGAAACATCCAAGAATTGCTCATTTATGCAATGTAAAAGGATGTTTCCCCTTGGAGAGGCTTATTTTCAAGTATTCAATATATCTTTTCTTCTTTTTTTGTGTGATTTGGTTACATAACATTTTGTTATCAAATCTTTGGATTCTAGGGTTTAGCTGCTTCAAACAGGTTATATTGGAATTTTTGCTATAACTTTTTTTATATGGGGCTTCAAAAGCTTAAATTTGGGTCACTTGGAGTCGAAATTTTGGTGAGCTTCATGTAAAAATTTCAGATCTTGGTACGCTATATTTTCTGATATATGCTCCAAAGAAGTTAGGATTTCTGCATGCTCCTGAATTCAGTGTCAAACATGTGACTTAGGGAAAATTGTCACAACTTTTTGTTCAAGCATTGAATTTTAATTCTGTAAACATTTCCTAAAATTGCATGGACTTTGGTTTCTTGAGGAGGGATTTCAGGGTCAAAGTTTGAAATAGTGACACATGGAAGTCTGTAGAAGTTCTCTATACTGAACTAGTCCATAATCAGGTCATTGTGGGAGATTTGGTATAAATTTACCTTGGAGAATCCAATATCAGTGTAACTAGTGGTATTGGAAAGAGGACATAGAGGGATGCCACAAGACAAAATTTCATACCTTGGGAGGTCGAAATTACGAAGATGCAACAATTTCAATATCAAGCTCCAAAAATCAAGAAAAAAAGATGTGCATTTTTGTAAATTTGCATAAGGTTTGTTTGAAAAATTAGTTCGAAGTAATTCAAAGGACATAGTAAAGCACATATATCATTATTTGATTCCAATATGCCTCGAAACAAAAAAATGGACACTCCTAGTAAGTATCCAAAAAGCTTTACTCTGGCACATGAAGAAGAGCAAGAAATGCAACCTGATATATCAAAATTATGAGACCAAGTGCAACAAATTTCGCTCACAGGTAATAAAAAATGAATTAGAAGAGATGATGAATGTTAAGATGGATGGATTAGAATCAAAAATAAAAAAGGACATCGAAGGTTTAAAAGTAGATATGGAAGTTTTGAAGGATGGTTTAAAAACATATATTAAAGGTTTGACAAAGTTATTACAAGAAATGCTTCCTAATGGCGATAAGGTATTCCATGAAACTCTTGATGAGGACAAAAGGAATGTTAATCATGATTTTAGAGACTCTAACTTTGGTTGGAGACCAACCACATTCCAAATATCGAAATGAGGAAGTTTTATGGAAAGGATTCAGTAACATGGATACTACAGATGGAGTAAAATTTTGATCTACATGATGTGCAACACACATAAAATCTACACATTGCATATTTATATTTAGAACCCAATAATTTTGTGTGGTAGCAATGGATTTGTTCTCATAAACCAATTGTCACTTTTTCAATTTTCATAGAGAAAATGATAGCACATTTTGAGGATACAAAGAGAAACACCTTCTTTAACCAACTGATAAATCTCGAACTAAAGGGTTCAATGGTGGACCACATTGAGGTACATTGGTTCATATTGATAGGAAAATGAGTTATTGAGAAAAGATCTTGGTGCTGCAAACTATATTTTAGGCATGGAAATTAAATGAGATCAGGCAAAAAGGAAGCTCTAGTTAAACTAGAGGACGTATGTCGAGACAATATTGCAGAGGTTTAATATGAAGGATAGTAAACCGGTGAAGGTTCTTATTCTTGTAGGTGTAAAGTTATCTGCTGAACATTGTCCCAAGACACGAGAAGAGGAAGAGGACATGTCCTGTGTTCCATACACAATTAAAGTCGGTAGCTGGATGTATGCAATGGTCTGTACTATACCAGACATTGCACATGTAGTGGGAGTATTGAACATGTTTATGTCAAAACTAGGGAAGGAGTTTTAGACAACAGTGAAGTGGGTTTTCAGGTATTTGTGTGGCATTAGTGATTATGGTATGTGTTACCAAGGAAGACCAGGATTGGATAGAGTTTTAGGCATTCATGTATTTGTTGATGTAGACTAGGTTGGAGATCTGGATCAAAGAATATCTACAAGTGGGTATGTATTTAACCTGTTTGGTGGTGAAGTTAATTGGATGAGCAAGAGACAGTCTGTAGTGGCACTTTCAACTACAGAGGCAGAATACATTGCAGCTACTCATGTAAACAAGGAAGTAGTTTGGTTGCAAAGATTGTGTTCAAATATGGGGTTGGAACAATGAGCTATAAGGATAGACTGTGACAAACAAAGTGCAAATTTCTTGGCAAAGAACCTACTTATCATTCAAATACAAAGGACATTGATGTTCAGTATCACTTTGTGAGGGATATGGTTGAGGACAAAATGTTGTTGATGGTAAAGGTGGAAACTTTGAATAATGTTGCAGATGCATTGACGAAGTCTATGAGCACTGAGAATTTTTCTTGGTGTAGAGAAACAATGGTTGTTGCAGGGCTAGACCAATGAATAAGCTCTCCTATGGCCCCCCATGGAAAGAAAATCACAAGTGGCAGAATGTTGTGTGCGTATTATATTATTTCCATGGCTAGCTCCACGGGGGGGGAGCAACAGACCCCCTTGTTCATTGCATTGGGCGCAACGGGCCCCCCTGTTGGGGGGTTTGATGGGGTTGGTAACACCCCTCTACAGGGTCCGGGGCAAAGCCCCAAGTAAATTTTTTTTTTGACCCTATATTAGGTGGGCGGACATACCTATGGTTTTGTGCGTGGTTTTCGCACATGGTTTTGAGCATGATGGTTTTTTTCCCATGGTATTTTGTAGATTCGTTCAAGGGAACTACGGTTATGTTCTAATCCAGAGTTAATGGATTGGGGTTTATGGATGCTTCAACATGTATATATATGTATTGTAATATTGAAAGGAATATAATGAAAAATCAATCTAGTAGTCATTAGAGAACTTTTGAGGTTTAAAATAGGCCTCCCAAGAAAAATGTACAACCAAAATAAAATTTATAAGAACCAATAGGATTCAAGATGATGATATCAACCATGGGGGACGATTCACCATTTTTGAGGTAAAAAAGTAAAAAAGGTTAAAAAATAATAAAATAATAAAACTATTTTTTCAACTTGTATTTTCAACTTATCTCCCTAAGGTTTTACTCAAATTTTGAGTGGGAGTACTCGTTGGATGCAAAATTTAATTCCTCATCCAAGGAGTACTCATTTTTCATACTTTTGATGGACCCTGCTATACAAAAAATGTGAAATACTTGAAAAAACGTGACTGCAATCAATTTTTTTCATGTATTTCTCATTTTTCATGTAGCAGGGTCCATCGAAAGTAAGAAACATGTGTACTCCTTAGATGTGGAATCAAATTTTGCATCCAACGAGTGTTACTACTCGAAATTTGAGTAAACCCGTAGGGAAATAAGTTGAAAATACAAGTTGAAAAAGTAGTTTTTTCTTTTTTCCCTCTAAAATTTGATGATGTAATCTAATCTTATTTTATTATCTCTGCTACTATTTTATAATTTCCTTAGGAGGCCCATTTTATACCTCAAAATTCCCCTAATGTGAGGTTTTGGGATCCATGGGAAAATCTATGTGTATATCTATTTTATGTTTTATGCTCTCGCCATTGTTTATTTTCTGTTTTTAGAAATCGTAAGCAAGTAATTTTTATACGGGGTTAAAACCTACAATCTTCAGCATGGTGTATGGATTGTCTATGAAATTGCATTGGATATTAGTGTAGCTCTATATTCATAGCTAGTAAGAATCATCTCAAAGTATAGGTGAACTAATTATGTTTATTACTGTATGAAACTCCATTAGCAATTATTGGTCACATCAATTGAGTTGTAGTTAGGATTTACATTACCAATATATGGTGCCTAGACTAGTTGTGGAAACAACTGTAAGAACGATTTTGGCCAAATTGCCTGACTAATACTCCAGCAATGTGGTATGTCTGCTATATGTCTAGCTTATTTATGACCTATTATAGTCTTTGTGTATCAGAAATACTGGTGAATGTCATCCCCTTTTTCTACAAATTAAATATTGGTAGACATATGTTACTTGCGCTTCTTGAAATTTTGGAAGTCACTTTAGTTCATCCCAAATCTCAATCTAGGTCGTGTGATTCAACAGGGGGACCTAATATGCACATTATTCTGTGGAAATTATATCTCCAATATTTGACCAACTGTCAATTTGATCATCCCATGGGACCTTTGGTTATAGTTAATCAACTCTTTACCAATTGATACTTGTGATTGTTTTATTCAGATGTGATCCATGTTGGTAGTTCATTCTTTGACTTCCTCATCCTCAGAATTAGAAGTTGATAGAATACTCTTTTATTTACATTAGAAGTTCAACATCAACTTGGTGGTGTTGGAATTTAGGATTAGATGCATAGTATTCCACTTCAGTAAGAATAGTGGCCTTTTACCTTCTTCCAAGGTTACTATCAACAGAGTAGAAAATAATGCCTTTTTGACTAGTGAAATTTTTTCCATTGGGTGGACTATCTAGAACAAGTTGGGGTAGTATGTTAGACTTGTTTGGAGTTATAATAGATTTGAGAGTGTTTTCTATCTCTGGTTATTGTACCTTCTTATTTGTCTTTGCATTATTGAGCTCAAGTTCGATTTTGGTTCTCGTGATAGAAAACAACGTTATCTGTGTGTACACTGAAGATTTTGTAGGATGAGTAAAATTTGTAGAAGGAATGTGTTGGGTCCCTATAATACTAGTGATTACCCCATTACTATTGTAGTTATACCCCTTATTTATATTGTTGTGCCCCTATTACCCACATATTGTTATTTCTGTGCCCCATAGAATCCCTCTATTATTATTTTTGTGGCTTTATATTATTATTGTTAGGTCGGCTGGATTATATTGTGACTCCTTAGACTCCTATATATAGAAAGGAGGTTTTGTCATTTGTATCATCCAAGAATTGTTCATTTATGTAATGTAAAGGAGGTTGCCCCCTCGAAGAGGCTGAATTCTAAGGTGTTGATCTTTCTTTTCTATCTTTTCTTGAGCTGGTTTCATAACATTTGGTATCAGAGCTTTGGATTCTAGGGTTTCGCTGCTCCAAACAGGTCATTGTGGCATTTTCGCTATAACTTTTTTTCTGTGACGTTTCAGAAGTCGAAAAAAAAACCCATTTGAGAAGAAGTCATGCTGAACCTTGGGTCCGAATTTCAAAGTTTTTCGCACGATATGTTCGGAGATATGATCTGAGGAAGTTGGTCTTTTTGCAGACTCCTGAATTACACTCAAAACAGGTGACCTGGGGAAAATCGTCATAACTTTCTTTCTGAGCATCGAATTGAAATTTCGTAAGGAGGTACAGAAAGAGGACAGACTGTAGTTTTCTTTTATATATTTTTCAGAGTCAAAGGTTGAAACAGTGACATGTGGCACATCGTACAAGTTCGCTCTACTGAACTAGTCTATAATCAAGTCACTGTGGGAGATTTCGCATAACTCTTCCTTGGAGAATCCAATTTGGGTCAGACTTGTGGCATTGGAAAGAGGACACAGAGGGATACTACAGGTCATAAATTCAGAACTAGATAATCAGAAAGTACAGAGATACATCGGAGGCAATATCGAGCTCCTACAAAGTGAAAAAAGGTGTGTAGATTTTCTTTAATTTTTGCTTAAGCTTGGTTTGAAAATTTATTTTGAAGGAATTCAAAGGGCATATTAGAGAATTATTATCGGTAACTGATGCCCCGAGGAAAGAAAATGCAAACACCTAGTAAGGAGCCTGAAAGCTCTAGCATGACTCATGAAGAAGAAGAAGAAATGCTATATGATATATCAAAATTACAAGAACAAGTGCAACGAGTGTCACTTGCACAAAAAGCAACAGAATCTAAAATGGATGGTTTAAGGAAAGATGTAGAAGCTAAGATGGACGGTTTAAAGAAAGGTGTAGAAGCTAAGATGGATGGCATGGAAGCTAAGGTGAATGGCATGGACGCTAAAATTGATGGCATGGATGATAAGATGGATAAGTTGCTACAAGAAATGGTCACTAAGGGTGAAAGAGTACTAAAGGAAACTCATGATGAGAACAAAAGAAATGTTAATCATGATTCCATAGACTCTAATGTTGGATCGAAGACTCACCATGTTCCAAAAATCGATATGAGGAAGTTTGATGGCAAGGATCCCGCCACATGGATATTACAGATGGAGCAATTCTTCGATCTCAATAATGTGCAAAACACACAAAAGGTACGTATGGCAACTTTATATTTGGAACCAAATCAGTTTGTATGGTATCAATGGTTTTGTTCTCGTAAACAATTTATCACTTGGGCAATTTTTACGGAAGAATTGATAGCACATTATGAGGATACAAAAAGCAACACTTTTTTTAGCCAATTGATAAGTCTCAAACAAAAGGGTTCAATAATGGAGCACATTGAGGAGTTCCAAAAATTGAACATAAGGGTAAAAGATATTCCAGAGGAGCATAGGATTGATGTGTTCATAGGGTCTTTAAAGGATAATATCCAACATGATGTGCGCCTTTGGGAACCTGATTCATTAGAGAAGGCATTCAGGTTAGCAAGAAAAATGGAAAGCAAAATTATGGCAACTAGGAAGCATACCATTCACAACTATAAAGACGGAAGTGTTGTTGCCCATAGTCTTCCACAACCTACAAGGTTGACACCACAACAATTGGAAGAAAAAAGAGCAAAAGGGCTTTGTTACAATTGTGATAGCAAATACACAAAAGGTCATAAGTGTGCTGAGAAGAAATTATTCTACATAGATTGTGAAGAGGAAGAAGAAAAGGAGCAAGAAAGGTCAAAAGAAGAGGATATATTCCAGGAACAAAGCCTAGATGAAGAACAAATAAATCCGACCATATCTTGTAATGCATTGGCGGGAATTACCACTCCTCAAACCATCAAGATAGAAGGACAAATCAAGAAGAAAAAGGTAATAGTGTTGATTGATTCAGGAAGCACCCACAATTTTATTCATTGTAGGGTAGCAAAAGAATTGAATTGCTTCCTATATCCAGCACCAGAGTGTCAAGTGATGATTGCAAATGGAGGAACAATAAATTGTTCTGGAAAGTGCCATAATATCAAGCTATCCATGGGAGAATATGTATTGACTAGCCCAATGCTTTCCATTCCAATGGGAGGTGCTGATGTTGTACTAGGAGTCCAATGGCTACAATCCTTGGGTACAATAGCTTTTAATTTTCAAGAACTTTTCATCAAATTTTCTATGGAAGGAAAGGAAGTTGAATTAAGGGGTATTGCAGGGAAACCAGGAAAGATAATCAGCTCTAATGGCATGACAAAGCTTCTAAAAAAGGAGCAAAGAGGTGTAATTGCACAATTATGTTCGCTAGATGTTCCCACATTGGAATCATCTATTTCTCCAGATCTCCAAAAAGTCCTGGACAATCATTCCAAGGTATTTGAGACTCCCAAAGGTCTCCCACCTATGCGTGATCATGATCATGCTATTCATCTGATTCCAGGAAGTGTTCCTCCAAACATCAGGCCGTACAGATATCCATATGTCCAAAAAAGTGAAATTGAACGTATGGTTGCAGAAATGCTAGAGGCTGGTATAATTCAACCGAGTCAAAGTTCTTTCTCAGCTCCAGTAGTATTGGTGCACAAGAAGGATGGATCATGGCGCATGTGTCCAGATTATAGGGAGCTCAACAAGCTCACTATTAAAGATAAGTTCCCCATTCCTGTCATTGATGAATTACTGGATGAATTGCATGGATCAATTTACTTCACCAAGTTGGATCTTCGTTCGGGATATCATCAAATCAGAATGAAGATTGAAGACATTCCGAAAACGGCATTTAGAACTCATGAGGGTCATTATGAATTTTTGGTCATGCCTTTTGGCCTTACCAATGCACCTTCAACATTTCAAGGTTTGATGAATTCAATTTTCAAACCATTCCTTAGAAAATTTGTGTTAGTATTTTTTGATGATATACTAATCTACAGCAAGTCTTGGAAGGATCATGTTGAACATGTTGACAGGGTGCTACAACTATTGGAGGAGAAACAATTATATGCAAAAAGATCCAAATGTTTCTTTGGAGTCCAGGAGGTGGAATATTTGGGTCATATTGTATCTCATGAAGGAGTTAAGGTAGACCCTAGCAAAATTAAAGCCATTAAGGAATGGAAAATCCCCACATCCATAAAGCATCTGCGAGGATTTCTTGGGTTGACAGGGTATTATCGCAAGTTTGTTAAGAATTATGGGAGAATAGCAGCACCTCTAACAACATTATTGAAGAAAGATTCATTTTCATGGACTCCGGAAGCAACAAAGGCCTTTGAACATCTTAAAGAGGCAATGTGCCAAGCACCGGTCTTAGCTACACCGGACTTCACAAAAACCTTTATTGTGGAATGTGATGCTTCAGGAAATGGAATTGGTGCTGTTCTAATGCAAGATGAAAGACCCATTGCTTTTGAAAGTCGTCCAATCAAGGGAAAGTTTTTAAGCAAAGCTATTTATGAGAAGGAAATGTTGGCAATACTCCATGCACTTAAGAAATGGCGACCCTACCTAATGGGAAGACACTTCAAGGTAAAAACGGATCATGATAGCCTTAAATACTTTTTAGAACAAAGATTATCCTCTGAAGAGCAACAAAAGTGGGTCACAAAGATGTTGGGTTATGACTTTGAAATCATCTACAAAAAAGGGAAGCAAAATGTGGTGGCAGATGCACTCTCAAGAAAGGATGAGGATGTGGAAGCATTGTTGTGTGCCATTTCTATTATCCAACCAGATTGGATAAACGAAGCAAGGGAGGAATGGAAGAATGACGAAGAAGTGTGGGCACTTATTCGAAAGCTACAACAAGATTCCAGTACTTCTGATACATTTAGCTGGAAAAATGATTCGTTATGGTACAAAGATCGCTTATACCTCTGTAAGAATTCCCAGCTAAAACAAAAGATTCTTATGGAATTGCACACTTCTCCCTTAGGAGGGCACTCAGGATTTTTAAAAACTTACCACAGGGTTAAGAAGGAATTTTTTTGGGATGGCCTTAAATCAGATATTCAAAAGTTTGTGGCGGAATGTTTGGTTTGCCAACAAAATAAAGTTGAAACAATTAAGACACCGGGTCTATTACAACCTTTATCCATTCCAAGCCAACGTTGGGAGGAGGTTTCAATGGATTTTATCACAGGTTTACCCAAGTCTGAGGGAAAGAGTGTCATCATGGTGGTAGTTGACAGACTTACCAAGTATGCACACTTTTGTGCATTATCACATCCATTTAAAGCCAGTACAGTTTCTACTGCATTTATGGAAACAGTTCAAAAGCTACATGGAAACCCAAAGATTATTGTAAGTGACAGAGATCCCATTTTCACTGGAAATTTTTGGACAATTATTTTCTTGTCTTGGTACTCAGTTAGCTCATAGCTCATCTTATCATCCTCAATCTGATGGGCAAACTGAGATAGTAAACAAATGTTTGGAAGGATATCTTCGTTGCTTTGTATCTGATAAACAGACACAATGGGTCAAATGGTTGCCTCTGGCTGAATGGTGGTATAACACTTCCTTCCATACAGCAACAAAAATGACCCCATTTATGGCACTTTATGGGTATCAACCACCATCCATCACATCATATTTAAGAGAAAATTCTAAGGTTCAGGCAGTGGAACATCACATCGAACATCAACAACAAGTCCTCCAACTCTTAAAGGATAACCTCGTGTTGGCACAAAATAGAATGAAACAACAGGCAGATCAACATCGCAGTGAAAGAAGTTTTGATGTAGGTGATTGGGTATTCCTACGGCTACAACCATATAAGCAAATGTCCCTAAAGCAAGCTAAGAAGGATAATAAATTATCACCAAAGTATTATGGTCCGTACAAGGTGTTGCAAAAGATTGGTACTATGGCATACAAATTGGAGCTTCCTGCAGCTTCTCGATTGCACCCAGTTTTCCATGTTTCATGTTTAAAGAAGGTTATAGGCGACAAGCTCCCAGTTCAAACAATATTGCCAGAACTTGACGAGGAAGGAAAAATTATATTGGAACCGGAAGCAGTCACAGAAACAAGAACTCGACAGCTACGAAATCGATCAATTTCAGAGTATCTTATCAAGTGGAAGAACTTATCCGCTGAAGATTCCACATGGGAGGATGAGAATTTTATGCAGAAGTATCCAGAACTACTCAAGCGTTGAGGACAACACTTTTTTGAAGGAGAGGGGCATGTTGGGTCCCTATAATACTAGTGATTACCCCATTACTATTGTAGTTATACCCCTTATTTATATTGTTGTGCCCCTATTACCCCATATTGTTATTTCTGTGCCCTATAGAATCCCTCTATTATTATTTTTGTGGCTTTATATTATTATTGTTAGGTCGGCTGGATTATATTGTGACTCCTTAGACTCCTATATATAGAAAGGAGGTTTTGTCATTTGTATCATCCAAGAATTGTTCATTTATGTAATGTAAAGGAGGTTGCCCCCTCGAAGAGGCTGAATTCTAAGGCGTTGATCTTTCTTTTCTATCTTTTCTTGAGCTGGTTTCATAACAGAATGTAACCCTTTTCGAGCTATTTTATTTTTGGTTTGTCTTCCTTCTCCTGGTAGGAGTGGTTGGAGAATGCATATTACACTAGGTAAATATGTTAAACTACCTTGTGTCTAGGATTAATTCACTTCCCATCTTGTTACAAGATGGAGCCTTGTTATCTTATTCCATGTTTCGCACTACAGTTCATATTTTTAGTGTTTTGGAAGGATTGATTACCCATGTTTTTAGTTTTGCAACAATAAAATTACAACCATAATTAAGGTTTATGCTTGAAAAAAGTTCATGTAATTATTGGTTTGGTGGTACAATGGTATTAATCATGGATTTTTATTCTTCTCCCATACCACCTAAATTGTGGTCAACTCTAAGGATGATGTGTATCATAATAATGCAAATTTGCGTTACTTTCTAACTATTTATCCACGCCCTGTGTAATTTTCTTTGAGTTGACTAGTCCATAGCCATATTGTTGCTTAACATGATATATGTGTACTAAAAAAACTAGAATAAAGGCAACAATAAGGAAATGTCATGTTTGATTTAAGACTCAAGTTTAACTAATAGTATTGTGAGAGAATTGAAATGCTAAAATACCTATAATTTCAACTGGTGGCAATGTCTATGTTCTTGAATTGTAGAGAACAAAGATTATGCTTACTTGCACTAAGGGTCATAGAACTTGTTCTTTTCTACATGTAAAGAAAAAACAAAAACAATTACCCCATTCTTGTAACCATACATCGAGAGTCGAGTACCCTAGTAACCACCTCTAGTTAGTCAAGGGGGTGTGTTACACCATCATCAATAATTTTAGAGTTAGAATGATAAGGGTGAAGCCCAGATTCTTGAGACTCCAAAACTGGAATTTCTTTATGAACATCAAGAGGGACAAAATCAAAGAAAGTTCCTACTGTGTCAAAGGCAAAAGGCCGAGACCGTTTAACTCCAACATTAATTACACCACCTCATCTTCTCACCATTCGCTGATGATGAGCCATAATTGAAGCAACAAGAGAACAATGCAAATATCCAGTAAGAGCACCATGACCAAAAAATCAAGAAAATGGACAAACCATGCCCCTTTGAAACTAGACTGAAGGACGACGAGGTTTTCCCCAACCTCCAACCAAAGGACCAAATTCAAGTAGGGTTTGGAATTCACCACAATGTAAGGACATGAGACACCACAACCTCCAACACTATACCAACCTTTGGTGATTGTAATACCGAACAGGACCATAATAAAATTCCACACACAAAGAGAAAATAACAACACACACAAGGTGGTTCCAAACCTAAAGCAACACATAAGCTTCTCAATCGACCTAATAGAACCCTAATTCACAAGGCCAAAGAAATCCAAGGCAAAAAACTAGAAAGGGTGAAACAAAACCCTGAATAAATGTCAATCCTCTACTAACTGAACTAGGCTCCCCTCAACTTCAATACCAAACCAAAAAATGACCTAGGTACCAAAAACCACAAACAAGAAGTGGGCAAGGATAATAAATACCTATGAATTCATTATCTAAAGAGGGCGAAGTTGAATAGATGGCCACTAGTTAAAATACCAGCCCAAGCTCAGTAGTATGCTGATATAAGACGAAAAGCATCAGCTCCAAGCTCTCACCAGCATGAACAAAATCACACATAGCACTAACTCCATATAACTAGACCTGAAATTATCGTCATGCAACCAAAAACCAAAGAAAATTGCAACGAAATGAATCGAGGTGTAAGAGGTGGAGGAATGAACCTCACCTACACACCACTGCACCATGCATAAAATGAGACAAATGTACATCGAGCACATCTCCTAAAATAATTTCATTCCCTCCACCGTTCACACCCACATCGGGGCGAATGCATATATCTATATATATATATATATATATATATATATATATATATATATATATATATATATATATATATAATTTTATTTTTTCCCAAGGAAAAATCACAATTTTATTCATTTTGAACAAAATTACATATTGTAGATGCTAAAAAGAATATGCATAAAAACACAGATCTTGGTGACAAAGATCAATAAAAACTCATCAGAGAGTTACCCTATTCTACTCTTTCCTACCTTTCTTTTTTTCCACTTTCCACCAACCACTAGAGTTGGGCATGGATGACACATTTGTCATTTGATTCTCCTTTACACTTGACGATATTTCTTTGTCACAATATGAAATTTCTGATGCATGAGTTCATTTGATACCACTTGCTTCTTTTTTAGATGTAATCATCTCAATCTGTTGTTGTTGTTGTTCGGAAGGCATTGAAACTAATGCGGATTTATGCTTGACCTCATCCTTTTGTGCAGTTTCCTAGGATTTTTGTTCATTGATGTTTGTGGTATTATCTGTGGTTTCATCTTCTTTTGTTTTTTCTTCCTAAGTTTCTGAAAACTTCCATCATTTTGGCTTTTGTGGTTGTCTCTTTTTGCTTTCTTTCTTAACTTGAGGACAAGCACTTTGAAGGTGACGAGTATGAAGACATGTATGATAGTAGAAGGTTGTATTCTCATAGTCAAGGGGTTGAGACCACTAGTGATTATTGTGAAATAGCATGATGTGATAAGGTAATACTTTACTAAGTTCTACCTCTACATAGATTTTGGAAAAGGTGAAAATTCCCTTTGAGACTTGATATGCATCTATCTTTAAAAATTTCCCCAGATAATTCCTTATTCCTGCTAATACTTTGTGATGCCAAAAATGAAATGGTAGATTATGTAACCTTACTGACACAGACATTTTGGAAACCACCATGGTATTTGCATCAAAACCTTGAAACCATGGTATCATGAATAGATCCGCATTGCCCCAAAACCATGGTCCCTCATTTAATGCATAATCCTTTATCTTTTGTTGTATCAAACTTGACAATGAAAAAACCTCTAAAACATAAATGGATATCACAACTTTCTATCCAAGTAGAATAAATCCATTGATGTAGTGCCTCTGATTTGGGCCATAAACCATAAAATCTACATATAAATGCTCTCGTAAGGAAATCATCATGAATCTCATTTACCTCAAGCAAGTTGATTGTCAAAGCTAACACTTGGGTCATCTACTCCATAACATAGGGACCAGGAAGAGGGGAGGTCTATTTTGGTTTTTTTTGTGGCTCTTCCTTCCCCTTGACTATATGTTTGAACGAAACTTGGCCTTTTGAGCTAGTTCCATAACATCCTCCTAGAAGTCTCATGTTAAGGATGATGGTTTAGTTGGAGCCAATTTCATAATCCTGCAACTTGAATTCCTCTTGCAGAGCTTTCCCTGCATAATTTAGATTTCGTAGGTTAGTTGGGATACCCATTTTATCTTAAATATTTTGATTAAAAAAATTTATCCACTCCCAATTCTAGAATCTCATACAAACTAATTTCCCTCCCAGTGTTCTGATAAATATTTGGATTGGTGCTCCTTCAAGTGGATCTAGTATTTGATCTTCAAGATCCAACCTTTTGTGAATGACAATTGGTTGACACTTTTTTTCTGTATTCACTTCTTGCTGTGAATCAAGGGTAATACCACACCCATCTCATGGATCCCATGGTCGTGTATATACTGCACCCCCAGAACAACAATCATAGAACGAATGTCAGGAGAACCAAAATATTGTTTTGCATAACCCCTACGAGGATCTTGGAAATACGGGGAGTATAACACATTTGAGAGTTTAGAGTCTATATTTGAAAAAAAGTATGCAAATATGGAAATAATTTCTTTGTTGGAGGTCCCTCTCATCAAAAAATAAAGAGATCTAATGAGAAACAGTGAGATAGATGTTTTTAGCCTGAGAAATATTGCCTAGTGAAGACCTCCAACCCTCGCCTGATTAGATTGATTGATGTTGCATAGGTTGAATACACTTTGGGCCTCTATGGTAATGAAAACTATAGCTTGGACTTACCCAACACTTCACATCCAATCCAACACAACTTCCTTTACGTGCCAGGGGTATTGAGTGTCTTCTTTGCATTTGGGAGCATCATTTTCTTTCACTATGATAACGGAAGTGTGGGAGGCCAAGGAAGATACTTCAGGGCTTTTGTGATCCGCATGCCACGCAGAAAAACCCACCACCATGAGATCCATGAATCTACATCACTCTTTGTTCCCCTCAACATGTGGAGATAGTTCAAAAGGATATTTTCGACACTTTGTTTTTCTGCATGCTCCTTAGACAGTCATACATACTTTACATCGAAACGTATTTTGATCTGTTGTAAACAAAAGTAGGAGGGGAAATCGGTCCTCACAGACAAGGTAATCCAAAGATCTATTGCCACACCAATAACTGAAAATAGTGTTTGAGACAGAGCCTTTCCTCTCCGCAGCAAGGAATAGATTGTCATAGATCTGCAAAACCCTAGCCTCCTTCACCATTCTCCCCACTCGTGATTTTAGCTTACACACACACACACACACACACACACATGCATTATTTTATTCCAAGAAATATTATAACTTAGTATGACTTCATACATTTATATTTTATAAAAATTATGGAAATAAATGAAACATGGGACATTTAGCAATCAATTTAACTTGAACGTTTTTACTAGTCATCTAGTTGAATTTACCTTGAAAGGCCTTACTGGTCATCTAGTTGTTATTGTTAGTTATTTTCTCCACATTCTACCAATAATGCAAATGAATAATACATGTTGATTATCAAATATCACTAATTCCTTACAATATGCAACTTTTTGCATAATGTTTTTTTTAGATTGTTCCTTACATTTAATTACCCTACTTGTGCTTGGTATGTGTCTTCCCTTATTCTTTTATGTCCACTACTTATAGTCTTGTTAACCATTTTTCTTCCATTACAATTTCGAACATCATGTGTACCTTAGTTTCAAGGATAAACTTCCTAGAATCATATTTTTTTATAACATGTTTCCTCTTTTCAAGATGAAATAAGCATACCCTTCCCTACCCTAAGAATATCGTATTGAAGTGTAGCCATATTACAATATTTAGGAAAACTTTCCTTTGGTTAAGAAGTCATAGATAAGGATACCTATTCCAATGAAATTTCCTAGAACTTCCAAAAATGTCTTTGATCACTTGGGGTGGTTTGCTTACATTAGTAACATGGACAAGAATACACTAAATATCTACAAGAAATTTGAGCCATGCTAAGGGAATTTCATTAGCCTTGCTTAACCATTGGTCTAATATCCAAATGACAACTCTATGGCCATCTCAAGTGCCTTATATATGACATGACTTTAAGATCAAATGGAGGAAAATTGGACAATTAACATCACCATGAACATTAACAATATTTGCCATATTAATGCTTGTAGGATGTCCAATGATTTTTCATTAATTAATTACAAACATAGATTAAAATCTTAACATTTTAAAATTTAAAATATTATTGTTTATAAAATAATAAAAGGTATATACACCTCCATAAATTAATAGGAAATTCATCGTACAAAAGAGTCATTTACCCCCACAAATTTAAAAATATCATACAACAATTCCTTATTTAACTAAATTAAACTCCTATATTATTACTATTTTATTTCCCATTATGCCCATTTAGTTCCTTCTTGACATATGCCCCATTAGTTATTTCCTCATATCCATGCCTAATCCTATGTGGTCCCTGTCTCCCCAAATCTAACAAACTCTGAAGAATCATTGCATTAACCTCTGCTTGTTTCTCCTGTGCCCTAGCAAGTCTTTCCTGTGGCTGAATTATTTTTTCATTATCCGCCTTACAACTCCTAATCTTTGCTTTCAAACTTCTCAATGTGTCTGCTATGTCAAGAGAGTACTCATCACTATGTTGATCATATGATCTATAGGGAGAGTCATGTGAATTGTATTCCACCATTTTTCTTATCATCTTTGATCCTCTACTTCCTACAAACATACCATGTCAGATAAACCAAATATAAACGTAATTGACATACTGCGGTGAAGTTCAAGGGAGGTTATCTCATCTGTAAAATCAATCTAGATTAGCACAACATATGTATATATAATGAAATCAACATATCAGTCATCTCAACATCGACATCTTAAACCTCTACATGACTACACTACTACAACAATGAATATCACAATGCATGCATAATGAACACATATACAACTGACTTGCATGCATGAAAAACACATTCTTCCCATCCAGTCCAAGTGTTGAATCTAGGAGCTCTAATACCATTTTGTAACCACACCTTCCATATATACCTAGTTTCACTGGCCTACCAGGGTAAACATGAGAGGAATAGCTACTATGACATGACACGACCTCATTGGTCTCATTAAAGAAGTGGGGTCAATTGTGAAGGACAAACTGACATCTCATCACATCTTTAAGGGGCTAAAAGTCACTTATAGGTTAGGTAACCACCCTAGGTGGCCAAAACCTAAGTTTGACACCCTTTTCTTTGACCTAGGTCCCAAACAACACCCAAAACAAGCCCTCCATGCAATTGGAAGCCTCCAACCACATGCAAAACACTACATCCATGCAGTTGCAACCCAAATTTCTCAGTTAGGAGCATGTGGTCTAAGATCTGAGCCTAGATTCTAGGTTAGCCTCCAGGCCACTTCTCAAAAATTTATGTAACTTCTCAGAATAAATAATGACATACAACAATGTTATACATACAAACTTGAAGGAAAAGCTTGACCTAGATTTCCTAGAACATGATAGGCATTTCATCAAACATATGGCGAACATGTAATATATAGATCATGAATGCATATGTAAACATAGGGGTTTGATACTTATCTAGGAATTTTCAAGAAGGTCTAATGCCCTCTCATAATAGTTGTAATAACATCTATTAGCTCTTGCATTCATTAACCATTCATCAACAAATCAAAACACATGAAAAGCCATGACCACTATACATCATATAACCAGCTTATAACCGATAAATGAACAACATATACACCATGATAAAAAAACCATGAAAACCACATAATAAAAAGTACCATTACTCATGGAAATACAAGAGAAAAAGGGCTCTTATTAACATATGCAAAATCAAACCAAGTTAGGGACTTCCACGTACCACTCGGCTGTATATTGGGCTAAACCAAATCTCTCTTTCAGCGAATCACCCCCGTGCCATATTCAAAGCGTGAATGTGGGATTTCATAGGATAAACCAAACAAAACCAAACCAGGGCTTCCATAGGCCAAACTACCTCAACCCTCAACCAGTGATTCCACCTCACATTCGGACATCACTAACACCAACCAGATCGTCTCTACCCAAGCTATCTAGAGCTCTAGAGTGTTTGTCCCAACCATGGCTCTAGGAACTAGTAACTCAACCCACATACTTCCAAAGCTTCAGAGTGTTTGTCCAACCAAGGCTCCAAGACTAGTAACTCAACCCACCAAAGCCTCGAGAGCATTTGTCCAACCAAGGCTCCAAGACTAGTAACTCAACATAAGTCGTTCTAGGGGTCTAGAGCATTTTTTCCAACAAACAGCTCTAGGAATTAATAACTCAACCTACATCCATAAGTAACCTAAGCACTAATAAAAAATAATAAGTGGATAAAACCCACAACACCATAGTTATCGAGGAAATGGTAAGTCTAGGAAAAACCACTGTCAATCTAGGAAATCCTCCATGCCAATGACAAATCATAACCACATATCCACATGCGTATAACATACATGCCAAAACTAGTAAGGAAATCATACACGCAACTCGATACCTGCAAATCAATCTGTTGGGTCCCTATAATACTAGTGATTACCCCATTACTATTGTAGTTATACCCCTTATTTATATTGTTGTGCCCCTATTACCCCCATATTATTATTTATGTGCCCCATAGAATCGCTCTATTGTTATTTTTGTGGCTTTATATTATTATTGTTAGGTCGGCTGGATTATATTGTGACTCCTTAGACTCCTATATATAGAAAGGAGGTTTTGTCATTTGTATCATCCAAGAATTGTTCATTTATGTAATGTAAAGGAGGTTGCCCCCTCGAAGAGGCTGAATTCTAAGGCATTGATCTATCTTTTCTATCTTTTCTTCAGCTGGTTTCATAACATTTGGTATTAGAGCCTTGGATTCTAGGGTTTCGCTGCTCCAAACAGGTCATCGTGGAATTTTCTCTATAACCTTTTTTTTGTGACGTTTCAAAAGTCACAAAAAAAAACCCATTTGAGAAGAACTGACGCGGAACCTTGGGTCCAAATTTCAGAGCTTTTCGCGCGATATTTTCGGAGATATGATCTAAGGAAGTTGGTCTTTTTGCAGACTCCTGAATTACATTCAAAACAGGTGACCTGGGGAAAATCGTCATAACTTTCTCTCTGAGGATCGAATTGAAATTTCGTAAAAAGGTACAGAAAGAGGAAGGACTGTAGTTTCTTGTGGGTGTCTTTTTAGATCCAAAGGTCGAAACAGTGACTCGCAGCATGTCGTACAATTTAGCTCTACTGAACTAGTCTATAATCAAGTCACTGTGGGAGATTTCGCATAACTCTTCCTTGGAGAATCCAATTTGGGTCAGACTTGTGGCATTGGAAAGAGGACACAGAGAGCTACTACAAGTCACAAGTTTAGAACTAGATGACTGGAAAGTACAGAGATACATCAGAGGCAATATCGAGCTCCTACAAAGTGAAAAAAGGTGTGTAGATTTTTTTAAATTTTTGCTTAAGCTTGGTTTGAAAATTTATTTTGAAGGAATTCAAAGGGCATAGTAGAGAATTATTATCGGTAACTGATGCCCCGAGGAAAGAAAATGCAAACACCTAGTAAGGAACCTGAAAGCTCTAGCATGACTCATGAAGAAGAGGAAGAAATGCTACATGATATATCAAAATTACAAGAACAAGTGCAACAAATGTCACGCTCACAAAAGTTAACAGATGCTAAGATAAATGGCGTGGAAGCTAAGATGAATGGCATGGAAGCTAAGATGGACAATTTGAAGATAGATTTGAACACAAATTTGAAAACAGGCATGGCAGATTTGAAGACAGATTTGACTAATTTTCTACAAGAAATATTTACTAATGGTGAAAAGGTAGTAAAGGAAACTCATGATGAGAACAAAAGAAATGTTAATCATGATTCCATAGATGCTAATGTTGGATCGAAGAATCACCACATTCCAAAAATCGATATGAGGAAGTTTGATGGCAAGGATCCCGCCACATGGATATTACAGATGGAGCAATTCTTCGATCTCAATAATGTGCAAAACACACAAAAGGTACGTATGGCAACTTTATATTTGGAACCAAATCAGTTTGTATGGTATCAATGGCTTTGTTCTCGTAAACAATTTATCACTTGGGCAATTTTTACGGAAGAATTGATAGCACATTATGAGGATACAAAAAGCAACACTTTTTTTAGCCAATTGATAAGTCTCAAACAAAAGGGTTCAATAATGGAGCACATTGAGGAGTTCCAAAAATTGAACATAAAGGTAAAAGATATTCCAGAGGAGCATAGGATTGATGTGTTCATAGGGTCTTTAAAGGATAATATCCAACATGATGTGCGCCTTTGGGAACCTGATTCATTAGAGAAGGCATTCAAGTTAGCAAGAAAAATGGAAAGCAAAATTATGGCAACTAGGAAGCATACCATTCACAACTATAAAGACGGAAGTGTTGTTGCCCATAGTCTTCCACAACCTACAAGGTTGACACCACAACAATTGGAAGAAAAAAGAGCAAAAGGGCTTTGTTACAATTGTGATAGCAAATACACAAAAGGTCATAAGTGTGCTGAGAAGAAATTATTCTACATAGATTGTGAAGAGGAAGAAGAAAAGGAGCAAGAAAGGTCAAAAAAAGAGAATATATTCCAGGAACAAAGCCTAGATGAAGAACAAATAAATCCGACCATATCTTGTAATGCATTGGCGGGAATTACCACTCCTCAAACCATCAAGATAGAAGGACAAATCAAGAAGAAAAAGGTAATAGTGTTGATTGATTCAGGAAGCACCCACAATTTTATTCATTGTAGGGTAGCAAAAGAATTGAATTGCTTCCTATATCCAGCACCAGAGTGTCAAGTGATGATTGCAAATGGAGGAACAATAAATTGTTCTGGAAAGTGCCATAATATCAAGCTATCCATGGGAGAATATGTATTGACTAGCCCAATGCTTTCCATTCCAATGGGAGGTGCTGATGTTGTACTAGGAGTCCAATGGCTACAATCCTTGGGTACAATAGCTTTTAATTTTCAAGAACTTTTCATCAAATTTTCTGTGGAAGGGAAGGAAGTTGAATTAAGGGGTATTGCAGGGAAACCAGGAAAGATAATCAGCTCTAATGGCATGACAAAGCTTCTAAAAAAGGAGCAAAGAGGTGTAATTGCACAATTATGTTCGCTAGATGTTTCCACATTGGAATCATCTATTTCTCCAGATCTCCAAAAAGTCCTGGACAATCATTCCAAGGTATTTGAGACTCCCAAAGGTCTCCCACCTATGCGTGATCATGATCATGCTATTCATCTGATTCCAGGAAGTGTTCCTCCAAACATCAGGCCGTACAGATATCCATATGTCCAAAAAAGTGAAATTGAACGTATGGTTGCAGAAATGCTAGAGGCTGGTATAATTCAACCGAGTCAAAGTTCTTTCTCAGCTCCAGTAGTATTGGTGCACAAGAAGGATGGATCATGGCGCATGTGTCCAGATTATAGGGAGCTCAACAAGCTCACTATTAAAGATAAGTTTCCCATTCCTGTCATTGATGAATTACTGGATGAATTGCATGGATCAATTTACTTCACCAAGTTGGATCTTCGTTCGGGATATCATCAAATCAGAATGAAGATTGAAGACATTCCGAAAATGGCATTTAGAACTCATGAGGGTCATTATGAATTTTTGGTCATGCCTTTTGGCCTTACCAATGCACCTTCAACATTTCAAGGTTTGATGAATTCAATTTTCAAACCATTCCTTAGAAAATTTGTGTTAGTATTTTTTGATGATATACTAATCTACAGCAAGTCTTGGAAGGATCATGTTGAACATGTTGACAAGGTGCTACAACTATTGGAGGAGAAACAATTATATGCAAAAAGATCCAAATGTTTCTTTGGAGTCCAGGAGGTGGAATATTTGGGTCATATTGTATCTCATGAAGGAGTTAAGGTAGACCCTAGCAAAATTAAAGCCATTAAGGAATGGAAAATCCCCACATCCATAAAGCATCTGCGAGGATTTCTTGGGTTGACAGGGTATTATCGCAAGTTTGTTAAGAATTATGGGAGAATAGCAGCACCTCTAACAACATTATTGAAGAAAGATTCATTTTCATGGACTTCGGAAGCAACAAAGGCCTTTAAACATCTTAAAGAGGCAATGTGCCAAGCACCGGTCTTAGCTACACCGGACTTCACAAAAACCTTTATTGTGGAATGTGATGCTTCAGGAAATGGAATTGGTGCTGTTCTAATGCAAGATGAAAGACCCATTGCTTTTGAAAGTCGTCCAATCAAGGGAAAGTTTTTAAGCAAAGCTATTTATGAGAAGGAAATGTTGGCAATACTCCATGCACTTAAGAAATGGCGACCCTACCTAATGGGAAGACACTTCAAGGTAAAAACGGATCATGATAGCCTTAAATACTTTTTAGAACAAAGATTATCCTCTGAAGAGCAACAAAAGTGGGTCACAAAGATGTTGGGTTATGACTTTGAAATCATCTACAAAAAAGGGAAGCAAAATGTGGTGGCAGATGCACTCTCAAGAAAGGATGAGGATATGGAAGCATTGTTGTGTGCCATTTCTATTATCCAACCAGATTGGATAAACGAAGCAAAGGAGGAATGGAAGAATGACGAAGAAGTGTGGGCACTTATTCGAAAGCTACAACAAGATTCCAGTACTTCTGATACATTTAGCTGGCAAAATGATTCGTTATGGTACAAAGATCGCTTATACCTCTGTAAGAATTCCCAGCTAAAACAAAAGATTCTTATGGAATTGCACACTTCTCCCTTAGGAGGGCACTCAGGATTTTTAAAAACTTACCACAAGGTTAAGAAGGAATTTTTTTGGGATGGCCTTAAATCAGATATTCAAAAGTTTGTGGCGGAATGTTTGGTTTGCCAACAAAATAAAGTTGAAACAATTAAGACACCGGGTCTATTACAACCTTTATCCATTCCAAGCCAACGTTGGGAGGAGGTTTCAATGGATTTTATCACAGGTTTACCCAAGTCTGAGGGAAAGAGTGTCATCATGGTGGTAGTTGACAGACTTACCAAGTATGCACACTTTTGTGCATTATCACATCCATTTAAAGCCAGTACAGTTTCTACTGCATTTATGGAAACAGTTCAAAAGCTACATGGAAACCCAAAGATTATTGTAAGTGACGGAGATCCCATTTTCACTGGAAATTTTAGGACATAATTATTTTCTTGTATGGGTACTCAGTTAGCTCATAGCTCATCTTATCATCCTCAATCTGATGGGCAAACTGAGATAGTAAACAAATGTTTGGAAGGATATCTTCGTTGCTTTGTATCTGATAAACAGACACAATGGGTCAAATGGTTGCCTCTGGCTGAATGGTGGTATAACACTTCCTTCCATACATCAACAAAAATGACCCCATTTATGGCACTTTATGGGTACCAACCACCATCAATCATATCATATTTAAGAGAAAATTCTAAGGTTCAAGCAGTGGAACATCACATCGAACATCAACAACAAGTCCCCCAACTCTTAAAGGATAACCTCGTGTTGGCACAAAATAGAATGAAACAACAGGCAGATCAACATCGCAGTGAAAGAAGTTTTGATGTAGGTGATTAGGTATTCCTACAGCTACAACCATATAAGCAAATGTCCCTAAAGCAAGCTAAGAAGGATAATAAATTATCACCAAAGTATTATGGTCCGTACAAGGTGTTGGAAAAGATTGGTACTATGGCATACAAATTGGAGCTTCCTGCAGCTTCTCGATTGCACCCAGTTTTCCATGTTTCATGTTTAAAGAAGGTTATAGGCAACAAGCTCCCAGTTTAAACAATATTGCCAGAACTTGACGAGGAAGGAAAAATTATATTGGAACCGGAAGCAGTCATAGAAACAAGAACTCGACAGCTACGAAATCGATCAATTTCAGAGTATCTTATCAAGTGGAAGAACTTATCCGCTGAAGATTCCACATGGGAGGATGAGAATTTTATGCAGAAGTATCCAGAACTACTCAAGCGTTGAGGACAACACTTTTTTGAAGGAGAGGGGCATGTTGGGTCCCTATAATACTAGTGATTACCCCATTACTATTGTAGTTATACCCCTTATTTATATTGTTGTGCCCCTATTACCCCCATATTATTATTTCTGTGCCCCATAGAATCCCTCTATTGTTATTTTTGTGGCTTTATATTATTATTGTTAGGTCGGATGGATTATATTGTGAGTCCTTAGACTCCTATATATAGAAAGGAGGTTTTGTCATTTGTATCATCCAAGAATTGTTCATTTATGTAATGTAAAGGAGGTTGCCCCCTCGAAGAGGCTGACTTCTAAGGAGTTGATCTATCTTTTCTATCTTTTCTTCAGCTGGTTTCATAACACAATCTCGCCATAGCTGTTGATCCCGTTGTTCCCTTGTGATTTCCTGATTTCCTTTTCCTTATTTCTCCAAATCCAATGAAAATTAGAGTGCTCCAAGCATGCTTTGAGAAAACTCTAAGCGTGCAAGAGTATGAGAGAGAGAGAATAGAATGAAATTTCCAAAAACTGAACTGAAAAAATGTTGTAAACTAATCCTCAAAAACCTTTTGATCATTGAGGCCTCTATTTTCTTCATTTTTCCTAACTTTTCCTTCAATTTACTCCTCATGCAATTATGTGACCTTTCATCTCCCTTTTGTCCTATTTTCCATTATTTTCATAAATAAAATGTCAATTAATGCCTCTTTGCCTTTGCCAATTTCCATAGCCATAAATTAATCGCCAGTGATCTCCATCACTATGTTTTTTCCGGGCATTCAACATGGAATACGTGTCCCATAATCTTGGTCTTATTGTTATTTATTTACATAGGAAATCAACTAGAGGATATTACAAGGGGGGCCTAATATGCACCTTCTTTAGTGGTAATGGTATCTCCAAGATTTGACTGACCTGTAATTTGATCATCCCATGGGACCTTTTGGTTATAGTTAATCAAATCTTTACCAATTGATACCCATGACGATTTTCTTCAGATGTGATTTGTGTTGGTTGTTCATTCTTCAATTTTCTTATCCTCAGACTTAAGAGTTGATAGAATAATTTTCTATTTACATTAAAATTTCAACAACGACCTAGTGGTGTCGGAATTTAGGAGAAAATGCATAGTATTCCACTTCAATAAGAATAGTGGTGTTTTACCTTCTTCAAAGGTTACTATCAACCAAGCAGCAAATAATGCCTTTTGACTAGTGAATTCTTTTTGAATGGATGGACTATTTGGAGACAGGTTGGGGTAGTATCTTGGACTTGTTTGGAGTCATAATAGATTGGAGAGTATTTCCTATCTTTGGCTAATGTACCTTCTTATTTCTCTTCGCATTACTAAGCTCAAGTATGATTTTGGTTCTCATGCAATAACAAAAGATTATCTATGTTTAAGCTGAAGCTTTTGTAGGACAAGGAGAACTTGTAGAAGGGCTATAATCAGTTTTAGGCTATTTTCTTTGCAGTCTGGCTTCTTCCTCTTGGTAGGAGTGGTTGGAGAATGCATCTTATGTTAGGTAAATATGTTAAACTACATTGTATCCTAGATTAATTCATGACCCATGTTGTTACAATATGGAGCCTTGTTATCTTATGCTATGTGTCACACCGTGGTTCTTATTTTTAGTGTTTGGGAAGGATTGTATTACCCATGTCTTTAGTTCTACAACAATAAAATTGCGATGATAATTAAGGTGTATGGTAGAAAATAGTTCATGTAGTTATTGGTTTGGTGGTAAAATGGTATTAAGCATGGATTCCTATTCTTCTCTCGTGCCACCTAAATTGTGGCCATCTCTGAGTATAACATATCTCATAATAATGAAAAGTTGCATTAATTTCTTACTTTTTATCCGTGCCTGTATAATTTTGTTTGAGTTGACTAGTCCATAGCCACATTGCTTCTTAGCATGATATATGTGTAGTCAAATAACTAGAATAAAGACAACAGTTAGGAGATATCATATATGATTTAAGACTCGAGTTCAACTAGTATTATTATGAGAGAATTTAAATGCTAAGATACCTATAATTTCAACTGATGGAAATTCCTATGTTCTTGAATTTCAAATAACATAGATCATGCTTACTTGCACTAGGGATCATAGAACTTGCTCTTGTATGTACGTAAAAAAAAAAAAACAAAAACAATTACCTCATTCTTGTAATCATACATCAAAAGTCAAGTAACCTAGTGACCACGTTCGATTAGTCAAGGGGGTTTGTTACACCATCAATAATTTCAGAATTAGAATGATAAGGGCGATCCCCAGATTCTTGAGACTCCAAAACTGGAATTTCTTTACGAACATCAAGAGGGACAAAATCAAAGAAAGTTCCTACTGTGTCAAAGGCAAAACACCGAGACCGTTTAACTCCAACATTACCTATACTGCCTCGTCAGCTCACTATTCTCTGACAAGGATCCATAATGGAAGCAACAAGGGAACAACGCAAACAACCAGTAATAACACCACGACCAAAATACCAAGAAAATGAATGGACCATTACCCCTTCGAAACCAGACTAAAGGATAACCAAGTCGTCCCCCAAACTCCAAACTAGAGGTCCAAATTCAAGTAGGGTTTGAGATTCACCACACTCTAAATACAGGAGACACCGCAACCTCTAACCTTTGGTTACTTTAAATAACCAAAAGGACCACAAGAAAATTTCACACACCAGGGGAAAATAACAACATAGAAAAGGTGGTTCGAAACCTAAAGCGACAATTAAGATCCTCAATCAACCTAACAGAACCCCAATTCACCAACCCAAATAACTCCAAGGCCAAAAACTAGAAAAGGTGAAACGAAAACCTAAATAAATGCTAATCCTCTACTAATAGAACTAGGCTCCCCTCAACTTCAAAACCAAACCAAAAATTGACCTAGGTACCAACAACCACAAACAAGAACTAGGGAAGGATAAGAAATACCTCTGAATTCACTATCCAAATAGGGTGAAGTTGAATATATGACCACCAATTCAAATACCATCCCAAGCTTAATGGTATGCAAATACAAGACAAAAAACATCGACTCCACACTCTCACCAGCGTGAATGGAGTCACACATAACACTAAATTCTGTTATGGATCTAATATGAAAATATACGACAATGCAAATAAACCCAAGAAATAACAAGATAGAAATAGATAGAAATGCTTCACTTTATTGATATCAAACCCTTAAGGTAGGGCAACACCATACATTCACTCCTTAAGGAAGGAGAACACTCCACAAGCCATATGCATGTTCATACAATAATTCCTTGACATCACTCAATGGGGAGTCTCTAGCCTCTATATACGCCTCATACATACAATACCATGGGTCATTACCATGGTTCCCTCAATACCATCTATCTAATACCATGGGCCCATTACATTATTACTAACTACTTGTGGTCCCTTACATGATATGGGTTAACCACCTTATTTATTACTATGGCCCATCCAATTATTGCATTATTCCCTTGGATACCTCCCTTTGTACCCCATATTATCCCCCCTAGGTATATTAGATTCCACCCCCCTTAACATGTTTCGTCCCCGAAACATGAGAAGAACACAAATAATAAGATCTACTCAAAAGAGTAGTCCACTGGTACCATGCACGTGCATTTAGCAATCCAAGAGAAAGGTGAACCCTCGATCTCGTTGGTGCCTCGCTCGCTTGAGATGGAAGTTGACCATAGCATCTCTTCTGTGTTGATGTGTAGTAGGTGGATCTTCACTCCTCTCTATCTGTCATGCGGGGGTTGTTGTCCTTGTGGCTAATTGGTTGCCATCTTGTTGGTTGTTGTCTTGTGGGGTGATGTGGGTGATGATATGTTGAAGTTTTAACCCACGATGTCTTTTTTTTTAATTCACCTCTTACTGGAGCCTGACTGTTATCTGGTGCATGTTGTGATGCCTGCTGTGGTGTCTTATCCTCCAATATTACTTCAACCACTGAGCCCTCATCTAATGTATTAGCACCTGTATCCTTATCTACTTCAGCCTCTGTTTGTGTTTGATTGTCGATTATCAAAGGCTCATCATCTGATATGTCAGTCCCTGGAACATCTTCTGCTTCAACCTCCTTGGACTCTACCTATTTATTAATGGAAATATCCTGTAATGTAATTTTCTTCTTTTTATACCAGAGCTTCAGGAATTTCTTCTGCACATTAATATTGATAGTACCCACTGATTCCATCCAAGGGTATCCCAAAACAACATCCATGTTATCCATATCTGAAGTATAAAAATCACCATGCAACACATACTTATCCATAGAAAGCTTCAAATCCTTATAAACTTGAACATCCTCATCATCAACCTATGTGTTTTCAATGTGTTTGGCTGGAACTTGCAATTTTTTTGCCAAATTAACATTGATAAAATTATGCTTGCAACTAGGATTTATAGACACAACGATCTTCTCCTTCTGAATCAATCCATGAACCTGCAATAAGGAGACACCCGTAGAAAATAACCCCTTACATGTCTCATTCTCCTTTTTTCTAGCCCGAGACCATTTGTCTAAAAGGACTCTTTCAAATTCTGCATCTGAAAGTTTGGTCAACTGCTTGTTGTCAATTGAGAACCACCATTTGTTAGCCTCATCTCTGAAATTAAGCCACACTGAATCCTTCCAATTTTTTCCCATATTGACTTATTTTGTTTTATGTATTCTTCAATAGTAGGACCATTATCTTTTCCTGTAAAACATAGAACCACCATGAAGAGGGTTTTGAAAAAAAATTCACTTACTTGGCGAAAATTTGAAATGGCCACAATTCCGTCAATATTGCTCAGAATCCTATTATGACCTGTTTTCAGAAATGGAACAACCATTCTGCATCTTCCCATGTGGTAGAAATCCCGATCTAGGCACTGAAATTGCCGATCCATGCTGCAACTGTCATGTCGTCACAAAAAATTGCTGAAAAATAGCTGATTTTAAATCAGCGATATCTCCCTCATCCGAACTCCGATTCCACTGATTTTTTTTTTGAAAATTGGGTATTTTTTCACAAAGAATCTAGATCTGCAATTAGATTTTGCACTAGGACGTCCAGATCTGTGCCGCAAACTCACTGCCCTAAAAAATGTCTCCAACAACACTGATTTTTAAATCAGTGAGATCTCCTTCATCCGGACTCCGATTCAGTCGATTTTTTTTTTAAATCGGGTATTTTTTCACAAAGAATCCAAATCTGCAATTATATTTTTCATATTTTTTCCCAAAATGTACCGATCTGATCTGCAAACTTGCCGCCCCAGAAAATTCTTACAAAAAATTAAAAAAAATTCTCCACTTTTGCTCAAGAAAGTGCTCTGATACCACTTGTTATGGATCTGATATGAAAATATATGACAATGCAAATAAACTCAAGAAATAACAAGATAGAAATAGATAGGAATGCTTCACTTTATTGATATCAAACCCTTAAAGTAGGGCAACACCATATATTCACTCCTTAAGGAAGGAGAACACTCCACAAGCCATATACATGTTCATACAATAATTCATTGACATCACTCAATGGGAGTCTCTAGCCTCTATATAGGCCTCATACATACAATACCATGGGTCATTACCATGGTTCCTTCAGTACCATCTATCTAATACCATGGGCCCATTACATTATTACTAACTACTTGTGGTCCCTTACATGATATGGGTTAACCACCTTATTTATTGCTATGGCCCATCCCATTATTACATTATTCCCTTGGGTACCTCCCTTTGTACCCCATATTATCCCCCCTAGGTATATTACATTAAGGAACACTTCACAAGCCATATTCCTATTCATACAATAATTCCTTGACATCACTCAATGGGGAGTCTCTAGACTCTATATAGGCCTCATACATACAATACCATGGGTCATTACCATGGTTCCCTCAATACCATCTATCTAATACCATGGGCCCATTACATTATTACTAACTACTTGTGGTCCCTTACATGATATGGGTTAACCACCTTATTTATTACTATGGCCCATCCCATTATTACATTATTCCCTTGGGTACCTCCCTTTATACCCCATATTATCCCCCCTAGGTGTATTACAACTTCACACAACCAGCCCTGAACTCATCTGCATAAAACCAGAAACCAAATTTACAATGAAATGAATCAAGGTGCAAGAGGTGGAGGAATGAACCTCACCTCCGCTCCCATGCTTAACGTACCTCTGCCACCCCATTGGAATGAGCATGCATATAGAACGAAGGGACATCAGGTGTAAAGACAAACCCCTCTCACCTACACACTGCCACACTATGCACAAAATGAGACAAATATACGCTGAGCACATCTCCCAAAATATTTAATTCCCTCCACCGTTTGCTCCCCCATTGGGGAGAATAAACAAACACACACATTATTTGATTCCAAGAAATATTAAAACTTAGTGTGACTTAATACATTTATAATTTATTAAAATGATAGAAGTAAATGAAACATGGGACATTTAACAATCAATTTACCTTGAAAGACTTTACTAGTCATCTAGTTGAATTTACCTTGAAATACCTTACTAGTCATCTAGTTGTTATTGTTAGTTATTTTCTCCCCATGCTACCAGTAATGAAATTGAATAATACATATTGATTATCAAATATCATTAATTCCTTACAATATGAAACTTCTTACATAGTGCTTTTTTTAAAAATATTATTCCTTACATTTTATTACCCTGCATGTGCTTGGCATGCGTCTCCCCTTCTTCTTTTATGTTCACTACTTGTAGCCTTGTTAACCATTTTTCCTCCATTACAATTTAGAACATCATCTGTGCAGTTGTAAGGAAAGACTTACTAGAATTATCATTTTTTATAAGATGTTCCCTCTTTTCAAGATGCAAAAGCATACCTTTCCCTATCCTATGAATATCATATTGAAGTGTAACCACATTAAAATATTTAGGAAAATCTTCCTTTGGTTAAGAAGTCATAGGTAAGGATACCTATTCCACCAAAATTTCCTATAACTTCTGAAAATGTCTTTGATCACTTAGAGTGGTTTATTTACATTAGTTACATGGACAAGGATAAGCTAGATGCCTAACGGAAATTTGAACCATGCTAAGGGAATGTCATTAGCCTTGCTTGACCATTGGTCTAATATCCCATTGACAACTCTAAGGCCATCCCAAGTGCCTTATATATGACATGAATTTAAGATCAAAAGGAGGAAAACTCGACAATTGTTTTTTGTCAATCAAAACATTTAATTTATATTGCCATGAGGAAAACAAGTACATTCATATTTTCATAACCTTATCCTACCTCATTCCGACTAGATTAGTTAGCAAGGAGAGTTGGAATATGAAGCAGAAGATTTAGCAATTGACATCTTATTTTCGGAGGGCTATAAAGCCATACTAGCCAAAAACTGACAAAATAAGCAAACAACCTGTCAAAGGCATATCAAGGTGGTAGACACGGATGGTGCATGGTTGCAGTAGCTAGCTGACCCTGTTTCTCATGCATATGGTAGTCAATGTCCTCTAGGTGAGCCTCTAGCTCTTGCAAGCATTCATTTGTTCGCCGCTGGCTTTTGCGAACATTCTCCAATTGCACCAGAATTTCAAATTGAGAGAACAAAATTTCATTCCAGTACACCACCATTTCATTTCAATCGTCATATCTATGATCACAGAGGATATCCATGTTGCCCTGGACCCCTCATAATTGAATAACAATCGAATCCAGGGAGGGGGCCTAGACCACACGACCAGGAGAAGGAATGGGGTTCTGTGCTATCTCCTCTTCTCTATCCAGACTGGTTGAGCAGTCCTCACTGGAGGATGAGGCGTCATCCACATGAGCAGCTAGATGACCATGGTGTCCACCCCTTTTGTGGGGTCTTCCTCTCTGGTGCGACATATGTGAAGGAAAAGGGAGACCCGAGACCAACTGACTCGCCAAATCTCCACTACACAACAATATCCAAGTGTCCCATCACAAGACAACACAATGATAGGGAGTTGATTTTACTAAGCCAATGCACTAGGACCAGGCTCCCTTGAGTCCCCCAACACTACAAAGATGAACAAACCTTGACAATGCAAGCAAGCCCCAAGAATTAACACAACACAACCCATAGAACAACACTGAGACCATTCTAAACCACTAGAGTCCAACCAAACTAGATGTCAAGACCCCCTGAAATGTGAAGATAGACTCTTGATTCCACCCATGTACTCGCCCAAGTTCGAACCCAAGACAAATTGTGGCCTCAAATGCAAAGGCAAGGCACAATTTACCACAATTTTGCAAATGAAAGCCTAGATTACTTCACAGGGGCCCAAGGAACCTGGCTAAGTACAACAACGAACTCACACCCCTAGAACCCCACAGGCACACTAAACCAAGTCCCAGCCCTGCAGCATCTGAGGACAACTATATTGAACCAACAATGCCACCCTTTCACAAGAGCAATAGCTACAACAAGACAACCAAAAAGGGAACTAAAGACAACCAACAAATACCAACATGAGAGGAAGCACATTACCCACACTCATAGGCCAAGGTGACGCCACTAGCTCTGAAAGAGGGGAACCGGCGGAAGGAGGAGCAATGACCCAAAAGAGAGCTAACCACTTACCAAAGAAAAATATCTAGTCAGAGATGCTCCTGAGTCCCAAACGAAGTCTTGAGAACAATACCACACACAGGGGTTGACTTTGTCGTTTAAGCCCTCACCACCCTGGCATTTCGGCTTGTGCCGCAGACCTAAAAAACAAGCATAACTATCACCACCTTGTGTGACATCTCTTCTCATTGTCCACCACAACCAAACACTAACATTCCTTAGCCAGAGCATACAATTTAAGATTACATTCTCCAGAAGTGTCCTTCGTCGAGCTGAGTGCCCAACACCTACCTGCATTAACATTCACATGGAATACAAGTGACTGGGGGTGGGGATCCCAAGGCCCCCTCAACCAAAGGTTGTTCACCTCATCGAGGGAGGAAAACTCGACAATTAACATCACCATGAACGTTCACCATCTTTGTCATATTAACACTAGTAAGATGTGCAATAATTTTTTATTAATTAACTACAAACATCGATAAAAATCTTAACATTTTCAAATTTAAAATAAATGTTTCCAAAATTAAGGAAAAAATATATATACACCATAAATTAATAAAAATATAATCAGACAAAAGAATCATTAATATCATATATCATTTCTCTATTTAACTAAATCAAACTCTTATAGTAATATTATTATTATAATAAATATATTTATTTTAAAAAAAGCACATTTTATTGAAAATTCTCGAACGTTATCTTGAACTCACTGATAATAGGCAGTATAGATTTTCCATTGAGCTCCTCTTGTTATTGATTTTCTTTTCATTTTTTATGAGTGCGATTGGAGTTAATTCGTTGCTTCCATAATTTACTTCCATTGTTTTTTGGTCACACTTGCGTGCTGGACTGGTAATTTAGACCGCTCAAGATTACAAAGCCTTGCCTTTACGGCATGTTACTAAGAAAATTTAGGAGTGGACTGTGATCTGCACAGCATTACTCTATATTTAATTCAATGATGTGGTTACTTCTCCTTTTATATAGCTTGAGTCAATATTGGGTCTTTCATGTAGCTGAAGTCAATATTGGGTTTTCCAAGGTTCACATTTTAGGATTACTAATAAATATTTTAATATTGATATTTTTTTAGTCATGACAAATTAGTAATTTAAACTACACCACTAAAAATATATCCAATAGGTTGAAAATTAGATATATAAATAACTTGTAATTCAATCTCAACATCTTTTATCTTTAAATTTCAAATTCATTAACCTCGGGCCTACCTCCATGATTACATCCACCTCTCTCAAGGTTCCAAGCCCACCTTAGATTACATCCACTTCTCTCAAAGTTCCAACCCCACCTTAATCTAAAGTCTTTGTAATTCGGGGGCGCTAATTATGGCCTCGTATTTTAATATTGAAATTTTTTAGTCCTAATAAATTAATAATTTAAACCACACCACTAAAAATATATCCAACAACTTGTAAATCAGATATATAAATAACTTGTAATTTAATCTCAACAACTTTTATCTTTAAATTCCAAATTCATTAACCTCGTTATTAGGGCCCACCTCCAAGATTACATCCACCTCTCTCAAGGTTCCAACCCCACCTTAATCTAGAGTCTTTGTAATTCGAGGGCGCTAATTATGGCCTTTGATATGCCCATGTCTAAGCTATTGATTATTTTAGACACGGATACCTCCAACTTCCAAGATTACATCCCACCTTTCTCAAGGTTCCAACCCACCTTAATCCAGAGTTTTTGTAATTCGAGGCGCTAATTATGGCTTTTGATTACAAAGATATGCACGTGTTTAAACCACACAATTTTTCAAAAAAAATTGGGTAATCTCCACATGTTGCCTTCAAAGCCCTCACGTTTAGCAGGCCCACTTAACGAGGTACACGTAACTCTCGAATTTCCTTATAAAATGCATTTTGTTGGTCAACCGACCGGATGTAGTTCCACTAAAATCCCAACGATCTACATTACATAGACAAGGTGGTTACGTATATTGTTGGTCAACCGACGGGATGTAGTTATTTAAACTTATTGCTTATAAAAAAATGCATATTCTTATCATTTAATCTATTCAAATTATATAATTTTTAACATAATAGAAGTAATAATGTTTTAAAATTTTATTAGATTTAAATATTTTTTCCATAATTATAGAAATTTAAATCTTATCAAAAATATAACCTATCAAAACTCTTAACAATCAATAGAGTTTGATTTCACAATCACCTATAACATAGGTTAAGAGTAAAGCTGTGAGTTTTAAAGTATAACATAGGTTAAGAGTAAGGGTGTGAGTTTTAAAGTAAACCAATTTTTTTTTTCTACATCTCATTGCCACCTTAAAGTTGGAGTTAAATTTAGATTTGTAATATATTTAAAATTTTCTTAACATTAATATATGTATGATGAATTTAGTTTAATTTATTTATTTATTTTCTTTATTCTTAATTCATATTTACTTTCATATATTTTATATATTTTTTAATTTTTTGAAGTTTAATATATTTTGAATTAGTAAGAGACAAAAAATTATTATATTTTTGACCATAATTTAAATTTTAAGAATTTTACTAAAATATTTGAAAGATGTTAAACCCCACACATATATTAGGGATGAAATTCTATCCTATGCTCTTTTTAAGGCACGTGTAATCATTTATTTATAATAACCAATGGGTGATTTTAACATAACTCTAGGCACTTGACACATAACCTAACAACCTCATGTGTACTAAAAAGACACCCATATTAAGTGTTTAACTCTTTCAACAGGGATTCTTATAGTCCATAATTCCTTAAATGAAGTTAAAACATAGCACCATTTGCAAGATCCATTTAGTAAACATAACATTATGCACACTAATTTCCAAATTGCATGTGTGTTATTCTCACGTGTACTAAAAAGACACCCATCTTAAGTGTTTAACTCTTTCAATAGGGACTCTTATAGTCCCTAATTCCTCAAATGAAGTTAGAAGATAGCACCATTTGCAAGATCCATTTAGTAAACATAACATTATGCACACTAATTTCCAAATTGCAAGTGTGTTATTCTCATGTGTACTAAAAAGACACCCATCTTAAGTGTTTAACTCTTTCAACAGGGACTCTTATAGTCCCTAATTCCTCAAATGAAGTTAAAAGATAACACCATTTGCAAGATCCATTTAGTAAACATAACATTATGCACACTAATTTCCAAATTGCATGTGTGCTATTCTCTAGTATATGTCCACATAATTCAACATCAAAACGCATACCTCAATAGCTAGTGCATAAAATTCTAGAGCCAGACACTTTAGGAATGTCAATTTCATCACTACTACTAATATGAAATTCATCACATACACATTAATAGTGTCACACTTCAAAAAGGAGATGTAGTCATTAACCATTGCATGAACATTCTTGTAAGTAAAATGGTTTTTTTAATGTATATTATATATAATTTCAATCATGAAATAAATTGACATATAATTTTTTAATTATCCAGATTTATCTATATCATTTTTTTCATAATATTATATCAAAATGTGAATGAAGGTTTTACAGCAATAGCAGTTCACAGTGTTAGTTGTGATGAAAATCAAGAGCTGCTTGCTGAAGGAGCAACGAAACCCTAGCCAGAGAACGACGCAAGAAGCCTACAGCTGCTCCTCAGCGGCCCCCTGCTGCTGGGGTTTGAGTACCATGGACACACCAGAGGATGGAGAGCTTCTATCAGATCAACAACAAGAAAATGAAGGAACAACAAAAGCTTTTGCCTCCCTCATCTCCGCAATGGGCCCAGCAAAGAACAAACCTTCAGTCACAAAGTTTGTTAAAAGATTGGAAGACATTCCTGAAATCTCACTCCCTCCTGCCCTTCCCCATAGAGCAGCACTGTCTCTGTCGGAGCGAGGATTAGTGGGGCAGTTTACGGGGTTATGGCCATCGCCCAAAACTGTGCAAAAATGGGTAGAAAGGAATTGGACCGCGTCAATAGATGGAAAAATATCAATCAGGTTTTGTGGAAGAGGATATTACACCTTCCACTTTGAAACCAAGGAGGATCGAGACCTGATTTTTAGGAATGGACCTTATTTTATGGACACAAGGGGTTTGTATCTAAACGGATGGATGTTGGATTTCGACCCAGAAATGGATCTCCCTAATGTTATCCCCGTCTGGGTTAGATTGCCACACCTTCCCCTTCACTGTTGGGGGGATGATTCAATCAAAGCCATAGGAAGCATAGTTGGGAAATATATAGACAGATGTGAGCCAAAGGAAAATATGCATGCATGTGCCAGAATTTGTGTAGAAGTGGATCTGGGGAAAGGGCTACCAGAAGTTATCAAAATCAAAGTGGACCAGTGGACGCACATACAACAACTGGATTATGAACAAATTCCTTTCAAATGCAAGGTATGTCACGAATATGGTCATTTTGCAAATAGATGTACAAAAAAAAAGAAAATGAAAATGAAAAGAGTGAAGAACCAGAAAACAAATGGGAATAGGTCAAAAGAAAGAAGACAGTCAACAAACAAACAAATCTATCTTCCTCGCAACCCCCCACATCCTCTGATCTCCACCCCACAGCACCCAAAGAAGATAATAATCCCCTTGCCAGCCTTAATCCTTTTGAGCCTCTGGATCCTTCAGCCCCCTCATCCCCTGGACCACGATCTAGATCCAGATCCCCTCAACATACCCCCAACCCCCCGTCATCCCCTCTGGCATCAAACTCTCACACCCCTCCCCCGCCCTCAGTAGACAGAATTCTAACCAGAAAATAGTCAAAGGAAGCACCTCCAAACGTAGAATACCAAAAAAAAGTAGGAAGAAAGACAAACAAAGAACTCAGAGATGAAGCAACAGCAAAGGAAATGGCATTAGGAACGCAACAACCTATGGAAAGCTTCTTAGGAAGGAATACAGGAAGCAACGAAAAGAACCAACAAAGAGGGAAAGGAGCCTTACACCACCCAACAAGTAAATAATGATAGTGGTCTCCTGGAATTGCAGAGGAATGGGATCATCCGTCAAAGAAAATGCCACAAGAGACATTCTGGCAAAAGAAAACCCAGATATCCTTATGATTCAGGAGACAAAAACAAACAATCAAGAAACTGAAAATATATAATAAAAAAAAATCAGAAATTATGAAGGGGAAGCAATACAGGCAACATGAGCGTCTGGAGGTATTTGCACAATATGGAAAAAAGGAACATGGGAGTTAATAAAATACAAAAAAGACCAGCATTGGATCCAAACGAACCTAATGCAAACCAGCACAAAAGAGAGGTACAATGTTATAAATATATATGCCCCAAATCACTACAAGGAAAAAGAGCAATGTTGGGCCACCATAAAAGAAGCTCTAAAAGAAATACAAGCTGGGAAAATAATTCTAGGGGGAGATTTAAATTTGGTAAGAAGTATAGAAGAAAAGTTTGGAGGAACATACCATACTGACCCATCCAGGGATATTCTAGAAGAAATAATGGAACAACACAATTTAATAGACATCCCGCCTAGCAACGGGAAATACACTTGGAGCAATAAAAGAGTGGGCAAAAGCAACATAAAAGAGAGACTGGATAGAATTTTGATACAAGAAAACATAGTAGCAGTGCACAGCTCCATAAAGTCAAAAATTATACATACCACAGCATCTGACCATAAACCGGTGACAATAGTCATGGGCAATATGGAAAATCAGGGACCGCTCCCGTTCAGATACAGCTCAATTTGGGACAACAACACAAAAATTAGCGAAATAGTCAAGGAAGCATGGGAGCCAAGAGTAACAGGATCACCACAGTATATCTGGGAAACAAAATTAAAAACTGCAAGAACCAAACTAAAGGAATGGGCAAGAGCAAATGAAATTAAAAAAAAGAGAAGAAAAAAGAGTTACAACAAAAAATGGAAAGCATGCAAACTGAAAAAGAAAACAGAGAAGAAGGCAAGCAAGATTACCTTAGAGAGAAGGAAATATTCTGGGAAATACGTTGGGAAAAAAGGAAAGAAGAAGAAGAGGCAAGACTGAAATCCAGAAGTTTATGGCTTAAGGCAGGGGACAAAAACACATCATTTTTCCAAAATACAATGAAAATAAGAAGGGCAAGAAATCAAATAGAAAAAATTCAAGTCGAAAGTCCAAGAGGTCAGAGGTGTGGAGGAACTAAAAAAAGCAGCCTATCAGCACTTTAAAACCTTACTATCAGCCAGTGGAGAAATGGCTGAGAGTGAAGATTTCTTGAAATACACAAAAAAAAAAATGAAAAAAGAACAAAATGCTGCAATGTGCAAGGATCCCACAGAAGAAGAGGTAGTGGCGGCTATATGGAGCTTGCATCCAGACAAAGCCCCTGGGCTAGATGGTTTCACAATAGCATTCTACAGATCTCACTGGCATATCATCAGAAAGGATTTCTTAAGAATGGTGAAGAATGTCTTCCAAAAAAAAAAGTAGGAGGCAACACAAAATCCTCCTATCTTGCTCTAATCCCAAAGGAAGAAAACCCCTCAACTTTCAATAGGTTTCACCCTATCTCTCTTTGCAATTCTTCTTACAAGATAATAACAAAAATAATTGCAAACAGAATCAAGGAAGTACTCCCAATAATTATATCTGAAAATCAAGGAGGTTTCGTGCCCAACAGGCAAATCATAGATAATGTCATTATTGTACAGGAAGCTATTCACTCTAGTATGCTAAGACAAGAGAAAGGCCTCATAATCAAGCTAGATATGGCTAATGCTTTTGACAGGGTCAACCATCCATATCTAATGGTTGTCCTCCAGAAACTTGGTTTCTCAAGAGAAATACGGGAAGTCATACAGGCATGCATTTCTACCCCTTGGATTGCCCCCCTTATAAATGGAAGGCCCAGTGACTTCTTTCAAAGCACAAGAGGCCTTAGGCAAGGTTGTCCTCTCTCTCCCTTCCTATATATTATAATGGCAGATACTTTAAGTAGGGTTTTGGAAAACCAAAGAAAGGAAAGAAGCATCACAGGGATCAGAATAGCAAGAGGAGTTAAAACAATAAACCACTCACTTTTTGCTGACGATACATTGCTGCTGGGAGGGGCTTCAACAATAATAGCAAGGAGGTTCAAAAAAGTTCTGGATGATTTCCTACAGGTATCAGGTGGGCTATTAAACAATGCAAAATGCAGGATATATGGATGGAATACCCCCCCAAGAACTATGCAAAGGATCTCACAAATCTTAGACATCCCTGTACAGGAAAAATGGACACACTTCTTCTATCTGGGACTTCCAATCTCAAAAGAGAACTTGAAGACAGAAATATGGACTAGACAAATTGAAAAAATGAAAAACAAGATACAAAGTTGGGGTATGATGTGGTTGAATATGGCAGGAAGGGTAATACTAATCAAAGCACTCCTTGCAGCTCTACCTATCTACCAATATGCAATAATCATGGCTCCAACAAGTGCTCACAAACAAATGGAGTTAATCTTAAGAAGTTTCTTGTGGCAGGGGGGGAAGCAAGAAAACAAAAAATCTAGCCTAGTTAGGTGGGAGCAAGTAGTTCTTCCTTATGAACAACGAGGAATATCAATTCAAATACCTGGGCTTATGAATGCAACACTGGGAATGAAAATAATATGGAGACTAATTACAAGAAAAGAGAGTTGGTGGAAAAAGACTCTCTTATCAAAATACATGGATGGCACCAAGGAAAGATTGCTTAAGGGAAATATCCCAATTAGACAATGTACCCAAGTTTGGAAGCTGGTTAAAAAAACAATTCCATTAATGAGCAGATACATTTCTAAAATCCTAGGCAATGGAAAAACAATTTCAATCTGGGAGGACAAAATCATGGGAAAAAAACCACTTCAGACCCATCTAGAAATTGAAGACATACAAAAGTGGATTAAAGGTAAAGGTTTTAACACTTTACACTCAATCTCTCTATGGAACCAAAAGAAGTGGCAAGAATGGAAAATCTCAACAATTCTGGCAGACTTGGAAGGGCAATGGAGCAAAATCAGGCAGCTCTTAAAAGGGGCAGTGCCAATCCATCATGATGAGGAAGATGAATATCTCTGGGATCCAAGCGATGGACAATATACAATTAGGACTGGGTACAAAATCCTTCAAGAACAACCAAATCAACAAGAGTGGGATTCTTGGAAAATAGATGGAAATCAGAAAGCCTGCCTAAGATAAAAATGTTCATCTAGACTCTTTTAAAAGGGAGAATATTGACCAGTGAAAACTTAAGAAAAAAAGGCTTTTGTTTAGTCAATTTAGTGTCCTAAATTGCTACATAAATTATCAAACCGGGTATCGTAAACTGATGTAGTGCACTATATGTGCTAGGTGACCCTTTCTTATCTCACTATTTTTGAGTTTATGTTTGTTTTGGGGTTTTGTTCTTTTGATTCCTAATGTTCTGCAATGTAAACAAAATCTTAATCTACTGTTGCTAAGAACCTAGAGAAATGAAATGAAAGTTAAAAGTCCCTGTAGGCCAATTTTTGAAGTAAAGTTTTTTTAAACAAGAAAGTGAAAAACAAAGCTTCTCTTTTTGCTTTCATAATTGTTTCCAAAACATGAACTGAAAGGACTTTAAAACTACTATCTACTTAATTACAAAACTACAGTTTTAAATGAGAAAATAAAATGGCAGCTATCTATGATAAACCAAAAATGGAATACTGGAAATAAGATTACTTCTACTATTGAATCTATTTGCAGAATTAAAGCTTAATAAACAACTGAAGATGGAACTGCAGCTAAACTAAGTGAAGAACTAAAAATGAAATTGCAATTATTCTATTATGAAAGCAAGGCTAAATGAAGTATTGTTGTCACTCTGCTACATAACTTAGGGAGAACTACCTCCTTATGATAGCAATCTTGAGAGATTTCATTCTTCATCATTCTAAGAAAAGTAAACATGAAAATGCAAAGAAAGTCTCACTCATAAATAAAACATTTCACCACTTAGTTTTAGGATTAACCTTCAACTGAAAGGGTTCTTGGAAATATCCATTTATATCATGAGTTACTAAACTATTATGAAAATGACATTGAACTACTTAACTCAAAAACTAATGAACAACAATTGTAATGAAAGACTCATTCATAAATAAAAAATTTCACCATTTAGTTTGAGGATTAACCATCAACGAAAGGCTTTTGGAAACATTCATTTATATCATGAGTGACTACACTAATAAGAAAAAGGCATTGAACAGCTTAATTTAAAATCTAGAAACTAAGGAACAACAGATGAAATAAATCGAATTATGCTACTGACATCAATTTCAAAACTACAGTTAAGAGACTAGAAAGCAATGAAAACTTAAAGGACTATTCTACGCTGGAATGCAACTACTCTGAGTTAGTGAAAACAAATGACACAAGCTGCAATATACACAGTGTTAGAAAATGATTATGAACATGATGAAAAACACAGTAAATGTACAATTAAACTAAGAAAGACAAACAGAAATAAAATGTATAGAAATACAATGTACCCTTGACCACGCAGGGGCCCTCTGCAAGGTCTCGGATTATCAACATGGAATCAACACTTCACACACTTCAGGTATCCATTGAAAACAGAGTTGTTATATTAAAACAGAGCACTGAGTTTCTCACACTACAAAGCGGAAATATGCACTATTACATAAGCAAAAACTTGAACTTCTTCTGCGTTCTAAACGCTGGTATTTATAGGAAAAATATACAACTGTTTGAAGAGAGAAGTCATCTACAAAAAAACACGTAGACATGTAATGTATTCGAAATTCTTGTCTTCGGTTACCTTGAAACATAAATCTTCTAACAGTGGTTGTTGGATTCTATTTATGCAGGTGGCGGATGAGGTTCTTGGCTTCAAGAGACTACCTCGGATCCAACACTGAGAATCGTGTGAAAATAGAGTTCTACTAGCCATAGTTTTCTTCCGTTGACTTCCCTTTGAACGAAGTCCTTCTCATCGATCTTAACCAAATGGATAGGATACCATCCATGTTTTGACGTTTTCCAAAGTACCCATGTGGTCCGTTTCCTCTCTTGACACCTGTAACCTACAAAAGTGTGGAGATGGTTATGGAATGTGGCTACGTTCCGTAGCTGAAAAACAAAAACCTATTCAAATAACAAACATAACAATATAACTTGTAAATCACTGAAATATACTCCTTGAGGCAATGTGTAATGGCTTATGATGATTAAGGATGCATTTTTCATGGAAAAGCAAAGGAAGAAGGATGAGAAAGTTGCTTAAGAAAGAGGCAGTTTTGGAACTCAACATACCCCCACTGCGAGACTATTGCATGTCCCCATGCAATCAAAATTGTAAACACCCTCCTTCTACTGCATCTGCTCTAAGACTTTAGCCAAAACATCCAACCTTTTCTTGCTTCTCTTTGCTGCAACTGCCATCCTAGGCTTCCTCATGAGGAATCTATATTTGAGGTTAATGAGAGCCTGGTTTAGCTTCCTGTTTTTCCTCTTTAATTTTTTGTTCTTCTTATGCCACAGACCCAAATGAAGCATGGTGTTATCATGAATGATCTTATCCAGCTTGTTTTGTTCTTTTAAAGCTTCATTTTCCTTCTGAATATGCCTATTTAAGACCTCTAGCTCATAGATTTCCTGCTTAAGTGAGCTAGTCAAAGCCTCTTGTGATGTAGCTAGCTACTGAGGGTTGGATGAAGTCCCTTGATCTATTGTTGTATTCTTTTGCTCCAGCGACTCAATATAATCATAAATCTGTTGTTGGATTGGGTCAATCCCTGGAGAGACTTTCTTTGGGATGCTTTCAAATCTACCCTCGCATGTGATAAATTTTTGCAAAATCAATAGCATGCTACTCCATTTACCCTTTAGTGCAGAGATGGGAATTCCTCTCTTAAAAATTGAAGTGTCCATACCTGGGTTTTGGAGAATGACTTTCCAAGTTTCATCATGGAATTATTTATTCTTGAACCACCTCTCTCCAACTTTTGGTAGCTCAGTTGCTATTGCAATGAAAGACTTAGTCACTGTAAACTTTATGTCACCAATCTCCACATCCATCCCATCAAACGATCTAGCAAATGACTTGGTGATTTCTTTATGATGTCCATCGAATTTTTCAATGAAGCTCAGCCAACCAGATTTCTTCAACATCCCTTTCAACTGAGGATATCCTTCCATATATTTCACTCCTATAGGTTTTGTTCTTACAATGGGACCCATCACTCTTGTTCTCTATTTTTCTTCAAATTTCCTTCACTGTCTGCGTGTAGAAGACTGTGTATATGACAGTGGTATATGGAAGCAAAGATAGTTATAGATACGAGGATGAAATAATAGAGTATGTGGAAGGAAAACGATAGATGTGGGGATGAAACATATAGGGTATATGAAACAGGGAAATTGTATGTGGGAAATAGTGTAGAAACTGTATGGAATGGAGTGGTTGCACACATATACTATGTGGAAAATGGAGTTCTGCTATACACAGAGAGAGAATCGAAAACAGAACGAATGATTGTGTGCTCACTGTATCCGAGTGCTTGTATACATAAGAAGGCTACGGAAGTAAAATCGAGGAACTCGGTGTAATAAAGGAACAATAAGGTTGTGAAGAGCCGTATCCAACTGGGTTAAGTCATGTAATTAGCCGTTAAATAGGTGTAATGGAGAAGTATAGTGAAGTACAAGTTAAAATTGGAGATCAAATCATGAGACCATTAGGCATTAAAGTCGAAAGGCATGGTGGAATAATCACGACAATCAAATCACATGATGACAAGTCAAGGAGTAGTGTGATTATACAAATTATACAACTTATGTTTTATATTTCTATTTGAAATAGGTTTTTATTCTCACCTCTAGAACCATACCTTTCCACTTGCTAACCTTTTGTTGTTTGCTTTTTCAGGTGCTTAGATGTTGATGTGTCTTCAAAAGTTGTTTTCTCCTCCTCCAATACCTGCATATGAAATTTATTATGAACTGGCCTTTTTATTTTTTGAGCTAATGATCAAACTGTTACTGCAGAGTCAGATTGGCTGTAGAACAGGATTAGCTGCGGAACTGGAACAATTGCGGAACATGAGAACAACTGCGGAATGTAAAACAAAGAATAAAATGTGACTTTATGAATGTATGAAATGGAGATGACTGTGTGGATGAAAATATGACAGAATGAAAATGAGAAATGGATATGGAAGAAATGCTGAAGAAGAAAAATTTATTGGTGGAATGTGGTGGTGGAGTGGAGTGAAACTTGCATAAATGAAACAGAATGAAAATGAAGTAAAACAATGAATTTTCAGAATGCACAATGAGTCACCATTTTTTGGAAAATATAGGGTGTCAGAATCTTCTGATTTTCACCCTGTATTTTCTGTATAAGCATGCCAATCAGTGATTGGTTTTCAACCTTATACAATTTTTTTTTTTTTTTATCCAATGATGAAAAGAACAAAGACTAAGTTGGTGGAGAAGAGGGATTCTTCTTCACCAACTTCATTTCAGAATTATTTTGAAAGATCTTGATGAACTCCTCCTTTGAGATTGGCTTTTGATAAATTTTCAACCTATGACCATTCACAAGGAGAGGAGTTTGATGCTCATCTATTGTTCTGATTCTTACTGCTCCATTACTGAAAACTTTTTCAATCTCATATGGCCCAAGCCAATGAGTTTGAAACTTTCCTTGAAAATCCTTAAACTTTGAATCAAATAACAGTGCCCAATCTCCCTCTTGAAACCTTTTGTCCTTGATGTACTTGTCATGCCACTTAGCCCTTTGTTGCTGAACTAGACCAGTCCTTTGAACAACTTCTTGTTTGATTTCATCAAGTTCATTTAACTACTCCAGTCTATGCTTTTGAGCTTCTGATAAATCCATCCCCAACTTGACCGCCATCTTGAAAGTTTTAACTTGGAACTCTATGGGGAACAGGACTTGCTTTCCATAAACAAGTTCATAAGGTGTATGTCCTGTTGTGTTCCTCCATGTAGTTCTATAGGCCCACAAGGCTTCAAGAAGCCTATCTGCCCAATCTCTTCTATGTAGATGCACAGTCTTGGTGAGGATTCCTTCAATCACTTTATTTGTAGACTCCACTTGACCATTTGCTTGTGGATGATAGGGAGTGGATTTCCTATGCTTGATCTTGTACTCTTCCATAAGCCTCTCCATCATTTTGGATGTGAATTGAGTTCCCTGATCTGTCACAATTTCTCTTGGAACACCAAAGCGAGTAAAAATATCCTCAAAAAGAAAACTAACTACAGATTTTTCGTTAGCAAAAAGTAATGCTCTGGCTTCTACCCATTTGGTGACATAATCAGTGCATACCAATATATACTTTTTCTGCTTGGTGGAGTAAGTGGAGTTGTGAAAATCGAACTTTTGCCCCTAGCTATAAGTCTACCCCTAGAATCTCTTTCTCTATGCATGTCATTGTTTTGTTGTTGTTGTTGTTGTTGTTGTTTTTTTTTTTTTTTTTTTTTTATGAAAGTAAGAGATAAGGCTACCTAGTTACACTTCCCCAAAAACACCGCCAAAATGTTCAGTCAATTTAGTGTCCTAAATTGCTACATAAATTATCAATCCGGGTATCGTAAACTGATGAAGTGTAGTGCACTATATGTGCTAGATGACCCTTTCTTACCTCACTATTTTTGAGTTTATGTTTGTTTTGGGGTTTTGTTCTTTTGATTCCTAATGTTCTGCAATGTAAACAAAATCTTAATCTACTGCTGCTAAGAACCTAGAGAAATGAAATGAAAGTTAAAAGTGCTTTTAGGCCAATTTTGGAAGTAAAGTTTTTTTAAACAAGAAAGTGAAAAACAGAGCTTCTCTTCTTGCTTTTATAATTGTTTCCAAAACATGAACTGAAAGGACTTTAAAACTACTATCTACTTAATTACAAAACTACAGTTTTAAATGAGAAAATAAAATGGCAGCTATCTATGATAAATCAAAAATGAAATGAGATTGCAGCTATCTATGATAAACCAAAAATGGAATACTGGAAATAAGATTACTTCTACTGTCGAATCTATTTGCAGAATTAAAGCTTAATAAACAATTGAAGATGGAACTGCAGCTAAATTAAGTGAAGAACTAAAAAATGAAATTGCAATTATTCTATTATGAAAGCAAGGCTAAATGAAGTATTGTTGTCACTCTGCTACATAACTTAGGGAGAACTACCTCCTTATGATAGCAATCTTGAGAGATTTCATTCTTCATCATTCTAAGAAAAGTAAACATGAAAATGCAAAGAAAGTCTCACTCATAAATAAAACATTTCACCACTTAGTTTTAGGATTAACCTTCAACTGAAAGGGTTCTTGGAAATATCCATTTATATCATGAGTTACTAAACTGATAAGAAAATGACATTGAACTACTTAACTCAAAAACTAATGAACAACAATTGTAATGAAAGACTCATTCATAAATACAACATTTCACCATTTAGTTTGAGGATTAACCATCAACGAAAGGCTTTTGGAAACATTCATTTATATCATGAGTGACTACACTAATAAGAAAAAGGCATTGAACAACTTAATTTAAAATCTAGAAACTAAGGAACAACAGATGAAATAAATCGAATTATGCTACTGACATCAATTTCAAAACTACAGTTAAGAGACTAGAAAGCAATGAAAACTTAAAGGACTATTCTACGCTGGAATGCAACTACTCTGAGTTAGTGAAAACAAATGACACAAGCTGCAATATACACAGTGTTAGAAAATGATTATGAACATGATGAAAAACACAGTAAATGTACAATTAAACTAAGAAAGACAAACATAAATAAAATGTACAGAAATACAATGTACCCTTGACCACACAGGGGCCCTCTGCAAGGTCTCGGATTATCAACACGGAATCAAAACTTCACACACTTTAGGTATCCATTGAAAACAGAGTTGTTATATTAAAACAGAGCACTGAGTTTCTCACACTACAAAGTAGAAATATGCACTATTACATAAGCAAAAACTTGAACTTCTTCTGCGTTCTAAACGCTGGTATTTATAGGAAAAATATACAACTGTTTGAAGAGAGAAGTCATCTACAACAAAACACGTAGACAAGTAATGTATCCAGAATTCTTGTCTTCAGTTGCCTTGAAACATAAATCTTCTAATAGTGGCTGTTGGATTCTGTTTATGCAGGTGGCGGATGAGGTCCTTGGCTTCAGGAGACTGCCTCGGATCCAACACTGAGAATCATGCAAAAACAGAGTTCTACTAGCCATAGGTTTCTTCCGTTGACTTCCCTTTGACCGGGGTCCTTCTCATCGATCTTGGCCAAATGGATAGGATACCATCCATGTTCTGACGTTTTCCAAGGTACCCATGTGGTCCGTTTCCTCTCTTGACACCTGTAACCTACAAAAGTGTGGAGATGGTTGCGGAACAACCGGTTAGCTATGGAATGTGGTTGCGTTCCATAGCTGAAAAACAAAAACCTATTCAAATAACAAACATAACAATATAACTTGTAAATCACTGAAATATACTCCTTGAGGCAATGTGTAATGGCTTATGATGATTAAGGATGCATTTTTCATGGAAAAGCAAAGGAAGAAGGATGAGAAAGTTGCTTAAGAAAGAGGCAGTTTTGGAACTCAACAACTTTCAAGGTCCAACACGGTGCCCCTTATGCATGCAAGCTGAAGAAAATATTCAGCATCTTTTCCAAGAATGTATCTTCGCCAAAGAATGTTGGCAACAGCTGATAAGTCCTTTGGAAATAAGAATAAATTTTGAAAAGCCCTTGCCGGATTTTCTTCAGACCTTTGAGAAAGCCTACCCATACACAACAAAGAAAAAAGCCACAATTCAGAGGATATGGAAATGTATTCCAGTGGTTCTATGTTGGCAAATTTGGTTGACAAGAAACAAGTGCATTTTCAAAAATCAAATTCCAAGGATAGGGAAGACCCTTTCAAAAACTTGGGGTCTAACCTCTGAAATACTCAATGTCAAAGGAACAACTCCAACAGACAATCAAATCCTTCAATAGGAAGAGAGGGATTGGCTAAGCAAAGCCATAATAAATAATAATGGGCAAAGAGGACAGAAGAAGATAAGCACAGGAGGTACATGGAAAATAAGAATGAGTGAAGAGGAACTGACAAACTGGAGGAAAAACCAAAATAGACATTGTCTATACTTTGATGGGGCTTCAAAGCATAATCCGGGAAAGGCAGGGGTAGGAGGAATAATCCTCGATCCTGATGGGAAAGAAAGTGTCACTTATGAATGGGGCTTGGGACAAATTTCAAATAACAAGGCAGAAGCTTACAGTTTGTTGATGGGAACAAGAATAATTAAAAAAATAAAAATTCAAAACCCCATCATCATAGGAGATTCAACCATAATAATAGAGGCAATGGCAAGAAACAAAAAACCAAGCAATGAGCACATGAACAGAATATTTAGAAGAATCAGGAAGAACTTGGAAGGCTCTGGCGATGTAATCTACAAACATGTTTTGAGAATTCACAATCAACAGGCAGATCACTTTGCAAACCAAGCAGTGAAAAAAATGAAGGGCTTGTTCGTGAAAACTAGGAGGAATACCATAGCTCAGTTCCTTAATAACCAGCAAAAGCCTTATGTTTAAAGTTAACCAAATCCAAAGGAAAATCACAATGAGAAAAGCAATAAATCAAAAAACAATAGCTACAAATCAACAAAGGACACAGTACCGCAACAACAACCAGGAAAACATGGGAAAGCAAAGGAAAAAGCATGAAACTTCAGGCTTTCACACGAACAACAACAGGAAGGAAAGCATGGATCCAAGTCACAAGAACTACACTGCAATCTATCTCATCGAAGGCAGGTTTCAGGCTGAGATAAAGCACAATAAGAACAGAGGGTACATTCATAAAAATTGCAGCAACAATCTCAGCGAGGAAATTCCCATTTTTCGTGTTATTATAGTGATTCTTTGGTCTCCAAGACCCCCCCTGTTCTATCTCATTGCCAGCAGTGTTTCCTCTTCACAGTGTGCAGACCTCAGCTTAAGCCTCCATCCTTCTTTTCACCCGCGCCTCAGCCGGATTTCAACAAACCTTTCATTTGCTTCTATATCTACCATCGGGCCCGCACTTCTGATCAAATCAGGACCATTGATCGGGAGCCCGATCCGACGGTCACTATTCAGCCCGACCATCCAAATCTGCGCGAACCACCCTAACCGTCGATCTGTACACATAGGATCGGACGACTCTCACCGATTTCGGGCGGTCAACAAGCACGGAGTTTACCCGCCCGAAAAGCAGTATTTTCTCTCTCCTCTAATGCTACGTGTCGCCCGATCAATGGAATCGGGCGACCCCTCCCTTTTACCGCTTATGGTTTTTATCATGTCCAATATACCACCTTCGCGTTTAATACTGCTTTTCTGCTCAGTTAACTTGTGGACTTGTTCACGCCCGTTGACCGTCGATCTCAGCCATCGATGGTCGCGAAGGATCCTCCAGCCATCAGCGCCACTGGTTTATCCCTTCCGCATAGCCTCTAATCCCAACCTCTGCGTCTTAACCTGGGTGGCTAATCCTCTGACATCCTCGTCCGTTGACTCTCCCAAGGGTCCCCGTTTATGCAAAAAGGAAAGTGGACATCCGCAGCAAAAGAAGAAGCATCTCAGGCAACCCAAAGCCAAAGATATACAGCAAAACCTGGAGCAGAAAGCAGAGACATGGGAAGAACAAGCATACAAATCACATGGTATCCAACGAAGGAGAGAACTTGGACGTTTTTTGTTAAGAGGAACAAGTCAAGTTAGGAGCATTCAGTCTTTAAGCTTTGAACATCTATCACAGAGCTCATGACTTGTAAATTTTTATTTTTAGTAGGTTAGTTTGTTAGACAGTACATTAGAATCCACATAAAAACTCAGGAAGTCTTGAATACAAGCCGAGGAGAAGAGACTGTGTTCTCATCTCATGGCTTTGAGGTTTTTCATGATACAGTCTATGTAAAAGGAGCTTGCTCCATCAAAGCTTTTGGTAATATATAAACTACCCGACCTTGTTAAAAAAAAATATTATATCAACACATACACAAGAATACAAATATTATTATGTTTTAATATATATGTATTTATAATTTAGTATATTTATATTTAAAAAAGAATTAATATAAATTTTAAAATATACATCTTAAATGTAGTATAGTGAAATTTGCTATATTATTCCAATTTCAATTCTCAATCTATACATATTTACACTAATTTAATTTATACAAATTATTTATATATATATATATATATATATATATATATATATATATATATATCCACGTTTTTTAAATTCTCGTCTTAAAATTAGTATGCAACTTCAATTCTCAACCCATTTTTATAAGTACCCGTGCTTACACAAAAAATAAGAGTAAGAGTCCATCAATAATGAAAGAGTAAAGATGTAAATGTGTTCGTATAAACCTATATATACATACATATCTTCACTTCCTTAACACAATTTTTTTAAGTGAAGATGTAAGTGTATACATCTACATATCACTACTTATCACTACTTTGATGGCACATAAAAATATACACCATTATTAATCTTTTCATTCAAAATATTTCATGGTATATATATATATATAAAAAGAATAATCTTATTCCACATGTACCAAAATTTTAACATTAAAAATAGAAAAATACAGAAAAGTGACTTTTGCAGGCATCCATCTTTAAAAATTAGGTTTGGTTGAAAAAGCCATTTGGAAACCTTCCTTCTTACACGTTATCAAGTCCCCCAAAAGACCGCTTTACACGTTATCAAGTCCTCCATAAGACCGCTTTCAGTTGTAAAAAAATATATCACAGGTACCAAAATTTTAACATAAAAAACAGAAAAATACAGAAAAGAGACTTTTGCAGGCATCTTTCTTTAAAAATTAGGTTTGGTTGAAAAAACCATTTGGAAACCTTCCTTCTTACACGTTATCAAGGCCTCCAAAAGACCGCTTTACACGTTATCAAGTCCTCCAAAAGACCGCTTTCAGTTGTAAAAAAATATATCACATGTACCAAAATTTTAACATTAAAAATAGAAAAATACAGAAAAGAGATTTTTGCTCGCATCTTTCTTTAAAAGTTAGGTTTGGTTGAAAAAGACATTTAGAAACCTTCCTCCTTACACGTTATCACGTCCTCCAAAAGACCGCTTTCAGTTGTAAAAAAATATATCAAGATTCGTATTGCCAAAGCAATAAAATATAAAAAAGAGTGAATGAAGGGTTATACAGAAAATATTTGTAAAATATATTAGGATTCGTATTGCCAAAGCAATAAAATATAAAAAGAACGAATGAAGGGTTATACAGAAAATATTCTGCTTATTCCATTTTGGTATATATGGTGAATGAATATGAATTTCTATGCAAAAGCGACCAGTCAAATTTCAAAATAACAAAATTAACAAATTCCATGGTTGCCCAAGTCCACGAGACCCATTCATAACCGTCGTATATGAAGGAGACGATCTGATCTCCATAACTAACTTTGGAAATACGTTCACAACTCAACTTCTGCTAACCATTCTGTACCTTCGAATATGATCTTCACCTGCCATGTTACGCAACGGAGATCTTAAGCGACATTCTGTGGAGTTCTTGGGCCGCCGAGAAGAAAAGGCTGTGGTCGCAGTTGAGGCTGAGAACTCTGTGAGGTGGGTTCATCTTGAGCATGGTGTCCTGAACCCCAACAGGAAACGCTCGGTCCATTGTCATGAATGTTAATTCATATCTGGAGAATTCCACTTTTATTAGGTTCATGTTGAATGTGAGCAACTGTGTAGTCATGTGCATTCACACTTCTTTCTAAGGCCTGTGATTGAAATATGTTCATATAGTTTAACTGGTTAGCCGGTGTAAAACAAGCGTTGTGGCTTCAGGCTTTGGGACCATAACTCCAAGAAGTTGGTGGTCTGTGGTGCCCCATTGTTAGAACGCAATCACCAGGAGTGATTTAACAGTTTAGTTATTCGGCCCTCAGGCCGTTACACACCTTAGGACTTCATGTTACCAGGTGTAGGCGCGGTGGTCGCCTCCCCGTTTCATACACTCAATCCTGAATTTCGTTGTGCTATCAGTGTGTGTCCCGCCGAGACTGATAGGCTATGAAATTTTAAAACTTATTATGTGTGAGCGGGGCCAGAATGGGTGCTGGTGGAACCGTGCCCCAGAAAAACAATGCCGCATGAGTTTGCCATCGCTGGTAAGTCTAACGAATTAGCCGGCGGTCGATACACATGGCCTAGTATCACTTAATCACGAACGAAAAGGCTACGAGTGGGGACCAGGTGGAACCTAGAGTGGCAAAACACTGTCCACCGCCCACCGAGCACCACCCCATCTCGTTAATGTTGAATACAGTGGGCGGCGATACCATCAAGCGATATGATGTGGACATAGCCGGCGGGCCACAGTGTGCTGACATGATGGGTTTATTGCAAGCCACGTAGCTTCCACATGACCTGCTTGTTGACGTGGCTTGTTTTTATGGACCAACTTCCAAGGAGGATAACTTTTAGTCTACGATTCAGATCGAGACCGTTTATTTTATCGGAAAGTCTGAGCTGAACACAATGGTGATACCAGAATTCAATTCCACATACTTTCAAAAATGAGGTTTTTTTTGGCTAACCCCATCTTCATAACAGATTTTGGAGATTTTGGAGATTGGGTCAAATAAAAGATAACATTTTCGTCATCTAGGGGTGGAAGGAAGATGGTTATATTTTCAACTTCATCGACCACACTACAAACACTTTTGTAATGGTACTACACCATCAAGCGAATTGAAAAAACCATAGCAGCATACAAAATTAAAGATAAAGTTAGATAAAGTACCATAGATATAATCAAAATCACAACTGCCAAAGCTATGTACAAAGCAACACCTAAATTTCCAATCAAAGCTACCAAAATATTTCTGCGAAACTTAGACAATTACAATCTCAATTCATAAGATCTCCAATCTAATATAAGAATCACATGACTTGTATAAAAAAATAGAAAACTTAACCCAAAGTTGTACAACACATCATTGTGTTCCAAGAACAACAGAGTATTGGGATTGTCTTTTCAAATGCTTGAGCTTGTATATATGAATCATATTAATGGATGGATCTATATCTATTCCCAATTCCTCGTGCCCATGAAAACCCTAGATCTTACCATATTCCCAATTCCTAGTGCCCATGAAAACCCTAGATCTTACCATATTGGCACAACCCTAGATCTTACCACATATCAACCAATATACCCTTCAATAACCCGCAATTTAGAGTGACAAAGAGGATAATAAGGTATGAACACTAGTGGTATAACTCCTCATCTGGTTAACTATGCATGTGAAGGCATGTGTTAATTAGGGAGGGGTTCTCCATAATAACTATACATGTCATGAGAGGGGGAGTCGACCATCCCCTAATTTATACAACACCACCCCTCATGTACCATTCAATAACTTAGAGTTACAATGGAGGCATTAAGGCATGAGCACTAACTTGATATAACTCTTCATCTCATCTATTGTGCATGTTGAGGCATGTGTTGACTAGAGAGGTTACCACCTTAAAAAATAAACCTATCATGAAAAGGGGAGGCATGTGTTGGCTAGAGAGGTTACCACCTTAAAAAAATAAACCTATCATGAAAGGGGACGCATGTGTTGACTAGAGAGGTTACCACCTTAAAAAATAAAACTATCATGAAAACGGGGAGTAGTCCATATGTCCATTCATAAAACACCATGTAGACCATATGTTTGTTTATAAAACATCATTCGTCTTCCATTCTAAGGGCATTATTTGCTATGTCATTGACATAAGACTATAGGATATTAATAAAAATAATTCTTTATCTTAGCATATGGCAATTCCCTTCCCTTTTCATTTATGTTATCTTACATTTTGACCACATATAATTGTGTGTGCAAATCACTGATTATTACTATATAATATATCTCAATTTGTTATCATTATTAAGATTTACAAGGGATTTTCATAGAGCCATTGTGATTTACTGTTTATTTATTTAGTTAGTAAGTTAGATAACATTTCTTTTAAATGTTTACACAATACAATTTACTTGGGGCAATATATTTAAATCTAATTAAGAAAATAATTCCTTAGATTATTTTTTCTAAATTTCATGCAATATATTAAAAGTTTTTTCAAAAACTAATGTGGATAAAATCATTGTAATAGTTTTTTTTCTTCAAATTAATGATATATGTGTGTTGTTGAGTCAATTATTTGATTAAGAAATATTAAAACTTAGTGTGACTTCATACATTTATAATTGAGAAAGATTTCCCTCAATTATTTGATTCCAAGAAATATTACAATCAAGTGTGACTTCATACATTTATAATTTATAAAAACGATGAAAGTATATGAAACATAGACCTTTAGAAATCAAGTAGACCTTGAAAGACTTTACTAATCATCATGAAACATAGACCTTTAGAAATCAATTAGACCTTGAAAGACTTTACTAATCATGTAGTTGTTATTATTAGTTATTTTATCCATCAAACTACCAATAATACAATTGAACAATACATGTTGATTATCAAATATCATTAATTTTGTATCACATGCAACTTCTTGCATAGTTCTTCTTTAAAATTGCTCCTTACATTTTATTACCTTAATTGTGCTTTGGAGGTGTCTCCCCTTCTTCTTTTATGTCCACTACTTGTAGCCTTGTTAACCCTTTTTCCTCCATTACAAATTAGAACATCTTTAGTACCTTAGTTGAGACTTCCTTGAATCATCATTTTTATAATATGTTTTCTTTTTTTTTCAAGATGCAATCTGGACACCTTTCCCTATTCTGAGAATATCATATCAAAGTGTAGCAAATTACAATATTTAGGAAAACCTTCCTTTGGTCAAGAAGTCATAGGCAAGGATACTTATTCCACCAAAATTTCCTAAAACTTACAAAAATGTCTTTCACTTGGAATGGTTTGCTTACATTGGTGACATTGACAAGGATAAGTTAAATGTCCAATGGAAATTTGAATCATGCTAGGGTAATTTCATTAGTTGTGCTTAGCCATTGGCCTAATACCCCATGGACAACTCTTTGGCCATCTCAAGTGCTTTATATATGAACTGGCTTTAAGATCAAATGGATGAAAACAACAATTGACATCACCATGGACATTAACAATCTTTGTCATATTAATTCTTGTAAGATGTCCAATAATGTTTCATTAATTAAATACAAACATTGATAAAGATAGATAACATTTTCAAATTTAAAGAATGAGTCTTTTGAAATTATATGTTCAAATTTAAAGATAAGTAAAGTATATACATCTCCATAAACTAAGCAAAAAATCATCAAACAAAAAAGTCTTTTATTCCCACAAATTTAAAAATATAATACATTAATTTAATATTTAATTACATTAAATCTTTATATTAATATTATTTTATTTATTAAAAAACACACCTTTTATTGAAGATTCTTGAATGTTATTTTGAGCTTAGTGATGTGATAATATATAGAACTAGCCTAGGTCCATCTTAACCCTAGATCTATCGTACTCATAGAGGTATCAAGCTCTTTTCATAATAAAAAAGATTTTTGTCTCAACAGATTTGATCCCTCTTAGCACTTGATAGATCCAAGATAGATATATTAATAATAGATGTTTTTACATGACATGATAACAAAAATAATATTTTCAAATATTACAATATTGAAGTGGAAATATTTGTCATTAAGAATTTTAATATATCCATACAATATGATTTTTCTTTTTAAAGATTTTTTTCACAAATATTTAATTAAAAGAAATATTTAAAGATTTTGAAGCGAGATTTTTTATTTTTTTTGTGTTGAGTTGCATTGTAACTTTTATTTATTTATATAGCTATTTTCATTTTCTATTTTTTTGATCGATATTATTTAATTATTATTGTATATTAAACTATAAAATAAGCCTCTAAACACAATAAATTTTTCATTATCTTTTGCAGCGGTTTATTACTTTTTTTTTCTCTCTCATTTTTTAAGAATACGGTTGTAATTAATTCAAAACTTCCAGAATTTACTTCTATGATCTTTTTTTGTCCGTCTTGCGTGCTTGGCTTAGAAAATTTAGACTGCTCAACATTACAAAGCCTTGCCTTCACGGCATGTTACTCTGTAAATCTAGTTGTCGACCTTGACCCACACAACATTACTCTATATTTAATTCAATGATGTGGTTATTTTTCCTCTCATATAGCTTGGTGAAAATTGGTTCTCCAAGGTTCTAGGGTTCCATATTTAATCTTCAATTAACAACCACCTTAATAAACACTTTTATATTAAAGTTTCAAATTCATTGAGTGCCTCTACGGGTGGGCACACTTCCCTCTGTACTTAGGGCCCACCTCTCTAAATGTTCCAATCCTAAGTTAATCCGGTGTATTTGTAATTCGAGGCGCTAATTATGGCCTTTGATTACGAATGATCTTCTTATATGCACGTGTTTAAACCATTTCATTTTTCTCATGTCTAAATAGATGTTTTTTTTTGTTTTTTTAGTAAAATTTTGATAAAATTTAGTAGAGATTTTTGGTGGTGGTGAATCCACTTTTACTATAAAAATATGATTAAAAGCGATTACTTCAAAAAAAAATTTAAATTTTTTTACCCAAATTTTGACCACTTTTAACCATCCAAAATTCCTAGCTCAATAACCTCCATTCTTCAAAAAAAAAGATTATCTCCGTGCATATTGCGTTTAAAGTCGTCATTTTTAGTAAGTCCACTTTGCCGTATTGATTTCATCATCTCTTTGTTCTGTATTTATTCGAGGTACACGTTATTTTGAGAGACATCTAATGAGGCAGAGGAATTGCCCGGATGGCCACAAGTGGCCTAAACCTGGGCAAAAAAATTAAAAAAAATCTTGTAGAGGCAGTGTTTGAATCGTTTTTTTATGGTGGAAATGGATTCAGCACCATCAAAAACATCTAAGACACCTAAAATTTTAAAATTTAATAACCATAACTTGGATTTACAAAAATCCTTATAAATATAAGTGAAATTTCCATAACTTTCCAAGCAACTCCTCTACCTCATTAGACTAGACCGTTACTCTCTGCGTAGATTACAAAATGCATTTTGTTAGCCCACCAATGGGATGTAGTTTCATTAGAATCCTAACGACCTCTATGGCGTGCTCATGAGAGTCTATGAGGTCTAGGTTACCTATCTTTCCGTTGCACAAACGGCAGTTATGTACATTGTCATACATATGGTCTCAAACTTTATTTAAATTTGCAATACATTGCGTAAACAAAAAAAAATATATTTAAAAGTTAGGTTGTTTCCTTGAATTTAAAAATCCTCTCTCTATCTTTTCTTTCTTTGCTCTCCGGAACTCTTTTTTATGCATTTGCTTTGGTTTAAAAATCCTCTTTCTACATCTTTTCCTTCTCTGCTCTCGAACTCATTTTTATGCATTTTCTTTGGTTTAATTTTATGTCTTACACATGATGCTTCTCACGAAGAGGGATGATATTTGCAATGATAGTTTTAAATCTCATTTTATTTTTATACTTTTATATTATAAATATTTTGAGTTTGCATGCAATTTTTAATGGAAGATAGATTCTATACTTTATAGTGTGTGAATATGAGTTTTTGAAATTTCATAGATATTGTAGTGTTTTTTGAGACTTTGTAAGCTAGTCAACACACTTAAAGTCTTTTTCCCCACTTGCTACCACACATCTATTATCTTTTTTTCATATACATGTATATGTTATCTAATTTATATGACTTCACTCATGACATACTTTTTGTTTCAATAGTGGGTTATGGTTAATGTTGAAGCAAACAACAACCACAGGGGTAAGTAGTAGAGTCACTACCTTCCCTTGAGTTGGGATGGACTCCAATAACCATGGACATGTGTAATGGAGCCATTCATTATCTCTTTGAATTGGAAAGCTTCAAAACACAATTAAGTCCAACAAAACCATAGATGAACGCAATTGTATGGGCCAATAAGTTTATATTGTTCTTCTTTTTTGTAAGTTAATTATTCTTGGTTGATATATGATAGTGCTTAGGTTTTACAAAATACGACCTAAATATATTTTGAGCATAAGAATCCAAACAAGAAATAAACTACTAAAGAATAACAATTACTTCATATCCATATTATAAATATGACTCAAGAGCCAAATATCTACTTCTTCCTCCTCCTCTTAATAAGATTCATCATTATTAAAAGTATTCATAAAGACATTTGAGATGAACTTGTTTATAGAAAAAAAAATTCCCTATACATAATAATTTTATTGATTTAATTATTAAATATACATATCTTATTCATACATTTAAATTTGTAGTTTATATCATTTAATTTATTCAACTTATAATTTTTTTAATATAAAACAAATAATATCTTTTTTTATTATTAAATCTAAATATATCATTCCATAAAATTTAAATATATATACATTTTATTTAATATTCTTAAATAATAATTTTCATTTTCTATATAATTATAAAAATTTATATCTTATCAAAACATAAAAGAATTTAATAATAAAGCAATCCTCATCTATTACAACAAACAATAACCTATTACATAAATTTGAAATGAATATTTTCTTTGATTAGATTTATAATCTATCAAAACCCTTAATGCTTTATAGAGGATTAGCTAGGAGTAAGGGTGTAAAGTTTTAAATTAAACCAAATTTTAATTTTTAATCTTTCTTTGCTATCTCAAAGTAAAAGTTAAATTTAGATTGATAATATATTTAGAATTTTTTTTATCATAATTTAAATTTCAAAAATTTCACTAAAATATTTGAAATAAGTATTAAACCACGCATACTATGGGTAGAAGTTTGCCCTATGCTCTCTTTAAGGCACTTGTTATAGTTTATCTCTTTAAGGCACATGTTATGTTTTATTTATAATATACCAATACTTGATTTAACATAATCCTGGGCATTTAACACATAACTTCATTGGAGAAAAAACACTTATATGTTGAACTCCTTCAAGAAGGCCTCTTATAGTCCATAATTTTTCATATGAAATTAAAGGATAACACCCCTTGTAATGTCTATTTAGAGATCCCACATACCTTGATATCTAGTGCATTAAATTCTTGCCCCTCATACCCTAGGAATGCTAACCACCACTAAGACCACTATAAAATTCATCACATATAGATTAATAATGTCACACTTCAAAAAGAACAAAATATCAACCATTGAAAGTAGAATGCATTTTTATATAATATAAAGCATAAAACAATTTAACATAATTTTTACCTATTTAAATCCTCTATATCATCTTTCTCATAGTATTTTATAAACATTTAAAATACTATTTTATAACATTTGACATAATTTTTAATTATGCTTTAATTTAATTTATGCAAATTTAATTTATCTATATATATAATTTTATATATTTACTCAAATTAATTAGTATAAATTATATTTTATAAATATAAATATATTTATATTTATTTATCTATAATTTATTATATATTTTCAGAATTTTTATTCAACATTATATCCATACTCTTTGAATTGTCTTTAATATACATCTTAAAATCAGTTTAGTGAGAATTTACTATAATTTAGTGGTAAAGTTGTATGCGTTTGCACAAAGAATGAAATGTCGATTAATAATGAAAAAGTAAAGATGTAAATGTGTCAACATACATATCCTTACCTCCTTAATTCCATTAAATGGAGATGTAAGTGTATACATATACATGCCATTGCTTTGATGGCGTATAAAAATATACATCATTATATATATAGTCATCGTTACTCTTTTCATTCAAATTATTTCAGGGTATATATATATACAAATAATATCTTATTTCACATCTATCAAAATTTTAACATTGAAAATAGAAAACTCGGGAACGTGGCATTTTATTATTTCACATCAACCAAAATTTTAACATAAAAAATAGAAAAATACAGGAATGTGGCTTTTGCACGCATCTTTCTTAAAACGTTTTGTTTGGTTGAAAGCAAGCCATTTGGAAACCTTCATCCTTAAACGTCCTCGAAAAGACCGCTTTCAGTTGTAAAATATATTAGAATTCTTATTGCCATAACAATAAAATTGAAAAAAGAATGAATGAACGATTCTACAGAATATACTGCTTATTCCATTTTTGTTATATATAGTGAATGAATATGAATTTCTTTACAAAGCTACCAGTCAAATTTCAGAATAACAAAATTAGCAAATTCCATGGTTGCCAAAGTCCACGAGACCCATTCATAGCCGTCGTATATTGAGGAGACTATCTGATCTCCATACCTAACTTGGGAGAGACGTTCACAACTCAACTTCTGTTAACCATTCCCTCCCTTAGAATATGGTCTTCACCTGCCATACGCGACGGAGATCCCAAGCAACATTCTGTGGAGTTCTGGGGCGGCCGAGAAGAAAGGGCTGTGATCGCAGTTGAGGCTGAGAACTCTGTGAGGTGGGTTCATCTTGATCATGGTGTCCTGAACCCCAACAGGAAAGGCTCGGTCCTTTGTAGTCTTTATGTATACTCTCCTAACACACCCATATCCTTTATCTGTAACATTCTCTGCCTTTGCTCGGCTCAGAGCAGAGGGAACAGGCCTCAACAAGGTGCACGCCAATTGAATATCCTGCTGCCCAAAATATAATCTGTTATGTGTATATTATTATGGCCTGGTTTTCATGTCGGAAAGTGATTTTACAACCAAAAAACACCCGTTTATATTTATCTTAATTTCTGAAAATAAAAACACCAATTTATATTCATCTTAATTTTTATAAACATAATCAGTTATATGTATATTATTATGCTTTATATGAAATTCAAAGCAAAATTGCTACCACGGAAAAATAACTACCTTATATCCATCTTAACTTTTAAAAATAACATTTAATTTTTAGATATAAATAATCTGTGTATATAGTGTTATGGTAAAAAAACTTCAAGAATAAGTTTTGGATCAAAAAACTTCCAGCATAAGTTCTGGATCAAACTTGAACAACCTAAAATATTTAAACAATTTAAATTTGCCCCCCTGAATTTCAGAGTTTAGATTAAAACAAGAAAAAACAACTTATTACATACCAACCTGTGATGGGCTGGTGTTATAGAGAATATCTCTGCATGAATCTTTGGAAAACAAATTGATGGAATATATGGAAGCGTTACTCCATATCAACTGGGTTTCTATCTGTTATGATCCAGGAAAAAAATATATCAGAATTGATGACCTGGGTTGAATGGAAAAAATATATCTCAGGAATGAAATTGGTTATTTAAAAAACATATTGATTTATATGTTTTTATTAAATAATAGCTTACATTCTATATGTATTACTCTAACTTATAATATTGTAAATAAAAAAAATTATTTAAATCCTTAAAAATACTCTGTTTTTCTAATAAATCCCAAAGCTATTGGAATTTGAAACAGGTATTCTGAATTCATGACATGGGTATTTATGAAAAAATTCACGATAAAGTCTTAAAAGACTCACCTTGTTCATATGTCGTTCCAAAGATTCGAATCCCCCTGGTAGCATGAGGGCCGCCAAATAAACTGCAACAGCAATCTTAGATGCAAAAATCTCGGAGGCATAGGCCAAACACATGCCCCCAAGGCCATGACCCACCAGAACAACCTGTATTGCATATGATAAGTGTCAATATTTCATCAGAAATTCAAAATTGGATTCCATTGTGATTTAAATCATTCAAAATTGGATTAAATTTTGATTTAAATCTGTGATACCTTTTCTGAATCTGAAATTGAACGCAGGGCCTCCAAAAGGGGCTCTGCGTATTGCTGTAAGGAGGAGATGTGATCGGGGCGCGTGGGATGGAGACCCGAGGCTGCGAGATCGAATACAATGGCGGTGTGGCCTGATTTTTGCAGGAGATCGGCGAGCTTATACCAACACCAGGCCCCGTGGCCTCCCTCATGAACCAGAACAAAGTTGGTGGGTTTCTTGTTCACATGGGCTGCAGGGTCTCCCAGCTTCTGCAAGATGGCCTTTCTTGTCCGAGCGAACGCTGGATTTATGGCGCGCTTGGGCTCCTCAGACTCCATCTTCCATGCATACAACAACCAATGGAATATGAAATGAGAGGATGGATTTATTTAGATGGCGGAGAAATTAAATAAGTTGAAGACACCTGGAAATATATATTGTCGGAGGAAACCTGTAAAGTAAAGGAAAACCTAAAATAACTCTGTGCCTATTTATTTTGAATAATGCAACACTGGTCTCTAATGTCAAATTACTAAACCAATAAGGTTTTATTTCCTTATTTGATAACGAAGAAAAGTAGGTCAATATGACTTAAAATAGAGACCGGGCTGATACACTTTGAACCAAAGAAATAGGCCAATCTAACTTAAAATACAGTTCTGGCTGATAAGAGTGACGAAGCAACTAAAATACAGTCTGGGCTGATAAAACTGTAAACAAAAAAGGTCAATGTAACTTAAAAGACAGTCCTGGCTGATAAACTGTAGTATTAAAAGCAACTCCCAGCAACTAAAAAGGTAAAAGTAACACTATATTAAATTAAATCATAATAAATGGATATATATGAAAAAGTTTTCAGACATATAAATTTAGATATACTGTAGTTAAAGATGAAAGATCATTATTATTAAAAAGTTTCCAAAAATATGAATATAAATAATATGATTAAAATTTTAATTTAAATATAATAAATTGAGGTAACCGATCATTATCATTATAAATAAATAGAAAAAAATATATTTTAATATGCATTGTTTAATGATGATATAGAGGAAGAATTTAAGATAGAGAAGACTTAACTATGAAGCAATGGAAGAAAATGAAAAAAAAATATAAATATTTTTTTAATATCAATAGTTAAAAAAAATCAACGTTGGTAATAGACTTTTTTAAAACAATCATAAAAACAGATTTTGATTATTTGATGTTGTTTTAAACAAAGAATTTAGGATAGATGGGACATAACTATGAAGTTATGAAAGAGAATGAGAAAAAATTTATAAAAACTTCTTAAAATATATGGTTGTCAAAAAATATCTTTGTGATAGACTTGTCATTTAAAAGAAATGAAAACAAGCAACTGTTCCAAAGTTTCATTAACATAGGTTTTTTAAATAAAAAATCTAAAAGTGATATGTGGTCTCACTAATTTGATGTTAAAGTGTTTTGAGTTTTAATTTGTCCCTTCTTACCCTTGTAAACAATACAGAAATAAAAGAAGAAGTGGTTTGCTCATTATTGTTATTTAGAAACATCTCCATGAGATTTATACTCTATGACCTAAAACCATTCTTCTAAAAGAGATCTTTAGAATAGATAGAGGAAAAATACAGTGAAAGAAATTCTCAATTTTTAAGAGAGGAAATAAAACTTTCATTTAATCTTATACTGAATAAAATAAGTAAAAAAAAAATATTTTTCTAACCATAATAAATTAACAAATTCTCTTTAATTATAATTATAAAATATAAAAAAATTATCTTTCTAATCACAAGCCATAAACTAACTAAAAATAATAATAACTCTAAAACTATATATCTAAAATCTTTAAATATATAATGTAAAAATAAAGTTGTTTCTCATTTGAACGAAGTCAATTGAAGTATAATGTTATATGAAGAAAAAAAGTGATTGAAGTATAATGTTATATTAAGGAAAGACCCTTAGGGATGAATGTATCATATCTCAATAAATTCAATTTACGTTAGATTCCAAGTCAATATTGCTTGTTATACTCTATTCAATTCTTGCTTGCTCGTTCAAGAGAGGGTGACTAGGGCATCCGACGAGTTCTTGGAAGGTATATATAATCAGTTAAAATGCCAATAAGCTAAAGGACGACATAGGCTTAAACAACCAACATTGCCTCCACCTTATCCCATGAACATTATCATGGTCATGGAAGAAAGGGCAAGGAACCACTACGTTCAATTCAATCCCATGAAGATTAGGTTGAGTTGAGCTGTAATTAGGAGGGGAGATCAGACCTGTGCCACCCCTCAACTATGCATAATTAAAAAATCGACCCTAAAAATTTATGGTGAGTCGCATTAAATGTTTACCTGGTGCTACATACCCGGGAGCAACTGCGGGGATCCACTGGAGTATTAATCGGTTATAACGGATGCTGGCATTTATAGGAAGCTATTTCCAGAAATCAGGGATAGAGAATTTCCCCACGTTCGGCACTAAGATCTCCTCATTTGATCCGAGCATTTAATTCTCCGCTGCCGATATGTATGAGATTATTACTCTTCGTTCTGGCCGCGTTTCTCTGCATAGATTTTGGTGGTTTTCTCCTCTGTTCTACAGCTTGATTTCTTTGGTGTCCAGAAATTTATTTCAGTGGTTTTGAGTTGGAATCTCCTCTGGTCTGCAATGGATCGCTGGCCTGCTACTCAACGGCTGTGGGAATTGGAGGTCTCTCTCTTTTGTTAGAGAGCATTTCTCAAGAGTCGATGGACACTACCAGAAAAGAGACTGCAACTGCCGGGTAGAAGTGATTTTAATCCTCTAAATGATTTTAATTTTCAAGTTTTGTTAAATTATGTTTGCGAACTTTACCTGAAAGATGATTTTGATTGATTTTTTTTTTTTTAATTTTGTTTGGAAAATTGGGAAATTTTCTATAATTTTGTTTTGATATAAGGATATTTTAGAATGATAAATTTAAATTTTATAATCGGTATACTTATATATATATGTTTTTGTAAGTTTTGGTACGATTTTCATTTTCGAGTTTTTTACATATTTGTTATTCATCTCATTTCTAGGGGAGATAGCACAAGAATCGAATCCAAGTTCTGGGATTTAGCCAGACTTCATTCCAAGGCCATTGCCACTTAAACTACCCAATACTGACTATACTTTTTATAATTTATTTATATATTAAAATCACATTTTAAACAACAAAAAAAAATTATATTAACAATAAAACACATCAACCAGAAATAGTTTATAAAAAATATAGCCCCTTTTTGGAGTAAACACACTTTCCTCTGTTTTTGTATTCAGCTTTCTTTGAAATAGCCCTTCCACCGTTGTTGTCTTCCTAGGGTACGAAATATCTTGAAGTTGCACTGGTAAATACGTAACAGATACCAGTAATATTAAATTTATTTTTAAAAAGAAGAGAATTGTCTTCCTCAGGTAGAACTGTCTTGAAGTTGCAGTGGCAAAGACGTAACCATTTCCTTCATTGATACAGATACCACCACTGTTAAATTAAAAAAAGAAAAGAAGAGAATCTGAAGATGTGAGAAACGGAAGTTGAAATGAAGGATTTATTAAGTGTTGGACAAACTAATTCATATGAAGCATTTATTAAGTGTTGGACAAACTAATTCATATGCAGTAACAAATTTGGAGACACATATTACTGTATATATGTATTTGGAAGAACATGCGAAGAGAATAGTGATCAACCAGACTGCGTTCTCACCATACATTCATGACAAACACACTTGTGCCCATTTATTTTGGATGCACTATAAAATATAACATTTACTTTCACTTTCAAATTATTTAAGTGTGAAAGTGGGTTTAAGTGAAAAGATGGGTTTTTGTTTGAAAGTAGGAATTTAAGATGAAGAGTTAGAATCTACAGTGAAACACAACATTATCTAGATTGAAAAATTAATGGAGTTTTAAAGTTCTTTTCACATTAAAAGGCCACTTTGAAACACCATATTAAAATTGGTTACATAGAAAACATATAAAACTATTTGTTTGACTCATTTTAACACCTTGTTTAATATTGTCTAATTCATTATTGCAAACTACTAATTGTGCATTAAATGTACCACGCTACAAAATTATTGACAAAGTAAACTACCTATAAGTTGGAAGATGTAGTCAATAATTACATTCAACACTCCCCCTTAATTTTGACTTCATCTTCATTACAATTTTCAACATAGACAATTCCTAAGTGTTGTATGTGAAATTCAAAACTTGCTTTTTCCAATGGCTGTAAAATGACTACTGATTAATTTATTGGAAGTGCAAAATTGAAGATTGACTTGGCCATTGTTGACTAGCTCTTGATGAAGTGAAAAAATGTGTCAATGTGTTTACTTTTGTGGTGAAACACATGATTTGGAAAGTGCAATAGCTGAATTACTATCACAGAAAGTAGGACTTGATTCCTTCTTCTTTTTAGGCCCAAGGTCAAATATCAATATTCTTAACCAAACTGCTTGGCAAGTTGCTCCTGTTACTGCTACATACCCTAATTTTGGTGATGAAATGGATACAATGAGTTGCTTCTTGGATGCCCATGAAATTAGTCTTGTACATAGGTGAAATGCATACACTGAGGTGCTCTTTCTGCCATCAATACTTTCTACAAAATCACTATATGTGTGACCAACAAGATGATTTCGTTTGGAATTAGTGTACAAAATCCACGATGTATTATTCTTGCAATATAACTTAAAATCATTTTTTCTTCTTTCTAATGGGTTTCTTTTTGTGACTTCATAAACCTAGATATAAGGTTGTTTGAATACATTATGTGAGGCCTTGTTGTTGTGAGATATATTAGGATGCCTACTAGCTACTTGTACAAAGTGGGATCGACTATTGCACTATTGTCATCTTTGCTTAGCTTGGTTCTTGGGACAATTGATGTGTTTGTTGGCTTGCATTCAATCATTCTAAAACTTGTTGAAATGTCTCTTGCATACTTTATTTGGCAAATGAAAATTTTCTTTTCAAACTATTCAACTTCTATTCCAAGAAAATATTTCATGTGACCAAGATTGGTAATCTCAAATTTCTTCTCTAGAACTGTTTGAAAATCTTCAAGCTGCAAATTTTCTGTGTAAATCATATCATTAACATAAATGCAAAAAACCAAAATATTATCTTGCAAATATGTTTTTGTATATAGAGTGGGTTCATTGTTGTTGTGTTTGAATCCTTTGTTGAGCATATAAGAATCAATTTTGTTGTACCATGCTTTGGGGGCTTGTTTTAAACCATGCAAAGGCTATTCTAACTTGTAAAATTTCTGCTCTTGACTCTCGACTTCATATCTTGGACTTTGATCTACATAAAATTCTTCCTTCAAGATCCCATTTAAAAATATTGATTTGACATCCATTTGATAAACTAACCAATGATTTTTGTTGTTATTGTTAATATTGTTTTGATAGTATTTAACCTTGCTACTTTTATGAAGGTTTCTTCATAATCTACTCTAGGTTGTTGTGTAAAGCCTTTTGCTACCAATCTTACTTTATGTTTTGTAATTTTCCCTTTTTCATTTAAACATAGCCTTATGGGTCCATTTGAATCCAACACTTATTTTTTGCGCTGGTAGATCTATAGGGCTCCATGTATCATTCTTTTTTATTGCCGCAATTTCTTCACTCATAGATTCAACCCACTTTCTTTTTGATTTCTTCTTCAACATTTAATGGTTGGCAAGATGACAAGGAAAAATGTACTTGTTGATTATCTAGATATTCATAAATTTATCTCAAAATTCTTATTTTATTCACAATGGTGGGATCAAATTCACTGCTTGAGGATGGATTGCATGCACTATGTTCTCCTTGGTTTGCCCCTTCAAATCGATCTTGTAGTCGTGGCAACCATTTTATTGGTTGTTCCACTTCTATTGTTTCACTTGATTCAAATGCATGTGGAGAAACTTGATTGCTATTTGTGCTATTAGTGTGATCATTCCATGCTTGATCTTTAAATAATATTTAACATCTCTTGAAATAATTGTTTTCTTGGTGACATGATTATACAATTTGTAATCCTTGGATTCTTCACTATAACTAAGAAATATGCATTTTTCTCTTTTGTCAACCAATTTCCTTCCCATTTCTTCTGGAGCATGTGCATAGGCTATACAACCAAAGATTCTGAAGTATGATACATTGTCTTTGTAGCAGTCCAATATTATAAGGGAACTTTGTATCTGATGCTTTTGGTTGGAGATTTATTCAAAATATAAATTGAGCATGCTACTGCATCTACCCAATACTCATTTGGAAAGTTCTTTTCCTTCAATATGCTTCTTTCCATATTCATGATGGTATGATTTTTCCTTTTTGTTACTCCATTTTGTTGTGGAGTATAACTTGTTGTACATTTCATTTTGATACAATTAATCTATACAATATGCCGCAAATTTTATGGAATCATATTCACCTCCTCCATCTAATCTTAGTAATTTAATTTGCTTGCCACTTTTCTTCTTTTCAATGGCTTTGATTTGCTTGAATTTTTCATATGTATTATATTATATTTTTTTTAATGAAGAAGACCCATGTCATTCCACTAAAATAATCAATAAAGGTTAGAAAATAAAATCTTCCTCCTATTGACTGGGCTTTCATAGTACCACAAAAGTTTATGTGTACTAGCTCAACTGGACTTTGGATTCTACAGATGACAACCTTTTGAAAATTATTTCTTTGGTGTTTCGCAAGGATACAACTTTCACATGGATTATGATGAACATATATCATAGGTATACCTACGACCATAGACTTCTTTTGCAAAAGATCAATACTATTAAAAGTTAAATGGCGATATTTAAGATGCCATAACCAAGTTTCCTCAGAACTTGTTACAAACTGAGCATATTATAATGACTGCTTGAAATTTGTCATGACTAGAGGAAATATCATATTTTTGGTCATTTGGATCCTTGCTATGACTCTTTGACTAGGTGGCTTATCAAGAATTGTGTAGGTGGGACCTTGAAAATCAACTTCAAAACCATTTTCACTCATCTGTCATACACTCCATAGTTTGTGTTTCAGACTTTGTACATAATAGACATTATGAATGTCCTTCTTTTCTTACAACTGTAACAGTACCTTTGCCTAAGGAATTAATATGATGATCATCACCTAATTTAATATGAGATTTATCTATTTTCATCAAAATTAAAAAAAAAAACATATTTGTTACCTATTATATGGTTACTATAGCCACTGGCTAGTAAACAAAGATCTTCATTGTTGTTGGGGCCAAGGTGGAAAAAGGAGATTTTTTTGAAATTTTGGCTAAATATGGAGAAACAATGTGGCATGTTGACACCTAATCTTTGGGATTAGAAAATACTATGTAAATATTGTAAATAGAGAAATAAAGGGAAGATGAAGAGACATTAGGAGATGAAACCCAATAGTCTCCCTCTCCTTGTATATATTTGTATCCTCTCTTAATGAAAAAAAACAAATTCATCCGTGAAGTTACCCCTGACCTAACATGGTATCAGAGTCAGATCCCAAATTATCTTTTTCTGTAAGTTACTCTTGCATTCTCTACCATATTCTCTATTCCTCTCTGTCCCTTTGCATTGATTAGAGTAAAGTTGATACCACCGTGAGAATGAAACAACTGTGGTTGATTTGAGCATTGAATATCTGCGTTCATTTTGGTGAATGCATTGGTTGTTTAAATTTTGGTCAAAACCTTTGCGATCTTGTGTACGCCTATGGTGAAGCTCACTTGTGAACCAGAACTGCAAACAACCGGTGAGACAGTCTTAGCATGTGTTGGGAATAGCTGTTCATGCGTTGAATGTCATGAATGGTGGAAGACTGAAGGTGGAATCAACTGCATTATATATTAAACAGTGGATTTATCTCTCTACTATATTTGCACCACATTGAGTTTTGTGCAATCTACGCTGGTCAAGGAATACAAAGGGTTTATTTTTGTGCATTGAATAGTTTATGCAATGGAGCATTGAATTTGGTATGACGTCGTATGCTATTTGCTAAATGCCTTTTATCTGGTACATTGGTCATTTTGTTTATACGTACTGTATGCTAGTGTTGTGTTAAAAAAAAACAAAAAATCGTTGAATGTTGCATTGAAAAGGTTGGAGTTCATACATGCTTTGAAGTTTTTTTACTCATGGATGTGTTGAATAACCTTTTTTTTAAAGTCCATGGATTGGTTTCCTTTTTAAAGCCTTGAAAATAATTGTTCGTTTTTGTGCTAGCATGTATAAAAAATCATTGAGTTCTTTTGGGTCATATTATATAATGGATATATGAAGGTTATGGTCCATGGATACATAAATTATGAATGAACACATATTGTGATATGATGGCATATATATCATATGGAGTGATATGAGGTATTATGAATTCTGAGTGGTGACATGGTATTAGGAGTGGTGATATCATTAAAATCTTTGCTTTTTATATATTAAATCAATTTGTTATCTAAACAAGAAAGCAAAAAAAACAAAGCAAGGCTGTAATTATTTTGGAAATAAAAAGCACGTAGTCTTTTTTGATGATGCATTCACTCATTGCCATAGTGGGAGTAGTGCTGAGAAATCTAGGGCATGAAAGTTAAGAGATTTCTCTTCTTCATAATTGCTTGTGGTATACTTTTACTTCTTAGTGTTAATGTCAGTATCATCATCCCTCCATCAATGATCAAAATTCTCTTTTTGCATGCATTTTAGGTGTCTCATCCGATCAGCTACATTCCATTAGGTCATGGATCATTTGATGGTAGTGGTTCTTTATCAATTTCCCTCATGCTTTTCATCTGCTAGCCTATTTGCACTTGTACAGATCATTTGCTTTCACTTTTATTTCATTTCAGTTGTAGAAGTCATTTTAGGGTTTTCAAGTCTCATTAGGTCTAGGGTTTACCACCATAGTCATGTAAAAGCTCAATAATGGTCAGCAAGCACATTAGGAGGTCTAATAAGGTCTTAAGATCAAAATTCTATTGATGATTTGCTCCATAAATGGTTTTTACCTCAAAAACTCTATTTTGAGGTGAAAACGGGGTTTTTCCATTTCTTGAACAAATTTTATGTAAGTTTATTGTTTTCATATGTAATAGAACATCTTCTGCAGCACAGGGTCACCTTGCCAAACTCATGCACTCCAACTCCTGCAAAAGAGACAAGAAAATCCAAGCATTAGTCCATTAAATGACAAAAAAGAGCCAAACTGCAAAAACAGAGTTTTTAGAAAGCAAAGTGAAAAGGAAACTTTAGAAAGTGGGTATTTCTTAAATGAAAAATTAAAGTCACTTGTATATAAAGAGATCATTTATGTAGAAGACACCATTTTGTGCAAAGAAAGAAAGAGAGAGAAGAAAATCGTGTTTGAGGAGAGAAAGGATAAAATCGTAGCAAAATTCAAGTGTTTTCTTGGCACGGTGCACCTGGACACTGGCGTGACACACCTGCTTGGTGCTACGCACCAGGCGCAGGATTTACAAAGGATTTCTAAAGGGCGTGGCGCACCTGCCAGGCGCTACGCACCTGGGCGTTGGCACGGCGCACCAGTCAACCAAGTTCAAAACTCATTCAATCGACTTTCTAAAGCTCCAAATTTTGCAAACACCATTCCTCTAAGTAAGTAAAACCTCCCATTTTCCATAAAAAGAGATTTAGTCATCCTTGATGGTGTTTTGAAAGGTGAAAATTCAAACCCTAAATTGTTGCCCAGTTGTCTTGCAAAACTATCTAGGGTTTTGCAGTTTTTGTCATTCTTCCTTTTTTTTTACTCCTTTGCATAATTTTCCCATATCCCATCCCTCTTCACTACATTTTCTTAATTTTCTTCCCTTTTCCCTCTCTTATTGACACTTATCCTATCCCTTATCCCCAAACCCCAAAACCCTAACACCTATTTCCCACTATTCCCCAAACCCTAATCTTCATTCCCAAAACCCTATCACTCCCTAATAACCCTACAACCAACATCAAAACCTTCCACTCATCAAATCTCACCATCAATCCCACTCATAAAATCCCAAAGAAGAAAACAACAGTCACCTATTCTTGAGAAAATCTCTTCATACTCATCATTCTACACCATACATTGGCAAACATGGAAACAGATTCAGCTTATGAAAATGATGAGGAAACTGTGAGTGATTCCTCCCAAGAGATTCATGGAACAACTTATGAAAATGATGAGGAAACTGTGAGTGATTCCGCCCAAGAGATTCATGGAACAAGAAAACCACATAAGGGAGGAAAACACATTCGGGAGGAGCCCACCACACTCACAGAGTTTCTAGCTTGCCCTCTTGCAGTCAGAGAAAATTTTAAGAACCCCCCCTAAATTTATATATATAATAAATGGGCGAATCTCCATGGTATATAGGAAAAATGGAAGGCGATTTTATCAATAATATAATATGTATATATAATTTTTTGGTGAATCTCTCACCAGGCATGGCCAATATTTTACTCAATTATAAAATCTTGTAAGATCTTGGTATTACCATGGGTCAATACCATGGGTTATCATAAACCTGGAGCTTAAAAATTACTATTAGTAATTTATAAAAAATAATAAAATTAATAGTTGATTTTTATTTTATATTTTGTTTTAACCAAGCTAAAATGTTTAACATACATTAAATTACAACATCCATTTTTACTCTTGATCCACTCCGAGAGGGATCAAATATTTTTCACTCTATGCTAGTTTTCATATCACGATATTTGATACCTCTCGCAGGTTAGTAGATCTAGAGTAAAGATGGATCTATGTTGGTTTAATTCCCCCATTTAAATAGGCTACATTCCAGGTGAATACCATGGTTCAATACCATGTGCCATTTTGGTGAATACCATGGGTCAATACCATGTGCTATTTTTATTTTTATTAATACTAATATTAGGGTTAATAATGTTTTTTTGCATGGTATTAATAACAATCTAGTCCATGGTATTTGTCCCATAGTATTTTTCCCATAGGTTTCACCTAAATATAACACATTTTTAGAGTGTTCATAAATATAAGGTGACTTATGGAGTAAATATAAAAAATGTTTTATTTGTTTACCATACCTCTCGTTTATTGATATTTTTATTAATTTACCATACCTCTTTTACAAATATGGTATTTGGCCCATAGGATTCACTTAAATAAAACCTCTTTCTTGAGCCTTCATAAATAGAATGAGGGTTATGGACTAAATATAAAAAGAGGTTTTATTTATTTACCATACGTCTAGTTTAATTATATTTTTATTTATTTACCATACATTTTGAGTAAGTATAAAAAGACGTTTTATTTATTTACCATACCTCCACTTTACTTATATTTTTATTTGTTTACACCCTTGCATGTATATAAGGTGACTTATGGAGTAAATATAAAAAATGTTTTATTTATTTACCATATCTCTCATTTATTTATATTTTTATTAATTTATTATACCTCTTTTATAAATATGGTATTTGGCCCATAGGATTCACTTAAATAAAACCTATTCTTGAAAATGGGCGAATGGATTCACTTAAATAAAATCTATTCTTGAAAATGGGTGAATGGAAGGTTTTAACTCCTAATTTCAAGGGCTAAATTTACCTTTTTTACCCTCTCCCTTAAAATAAGGTGGGCTATTTGAGGTGATTTGTAAAAATGTACTATGATACAAAATATTCGCCCACTAAAAATTTAGAACCCCTTAATTTCGCCAAAGGGCGAACATTCGCCCCTAAACTTTTCTATGCTTGTAGTAACATGCTTTAAACATTAGTCTTGCTACTAGTTTTGTGAGATGGTGGAGAGGGTGAAATACCACCATGAACTTGCTAGGCTATTTGTCCTTCATCTTCACAATGGCCAGGTGAACTTAGCAGGTATTTCCTTCACTTTGACACTTGAAACTATAGCTGAAGCAACAGGTATTCCAAATGTGGGTGAACAGTGGAACAAAGGACAATTTGTGGGCAAAAAGCATTATGAGCCTTATATCAAGGCTAGTTATCAAAAGCAAATCAGTAGGGTCTTTCCATTCAGATACCTACAGGACACTTATGCTCCACTCATGAAGCTCATTATCAAATACTTCACTTGTGAAGGGAGATTTTCTCGCTTGTACACTTATCATGTTAGATTATTGATGCATTTCACTAGAGTGAGGATAATGAACCTCCCCTATTTCATATGTAGAAATATTGAGAAAATGGCTACATTTGTGCAAAGAAAACCTCTTCATCAATAGTTCAACAACATTTATCATTTTTCATTGATCAAAATTGTTTTGTTGCATCAACTGAGCTTGTTGAATGTTTCATGGGATATTTTCATTTCACATGAGGTTTTCAAAAACCCTCAAGTGACGCCATCATTGTTTCAAGAGGAAGGAGGGCCTTCAAATCAACAAGAAGTTCATGGGACTCAAACTACAGGTGTGCCAGTATTTGTCACCTATGAAAAGGGCACAAGGAGATTATTTGCAGCTGCCAAATGAGTACTATCTCCACCTGGGGTGGAAGGGGTCTCGTTTCCTTCTCAGACCACAGTCAAATGCTATCTTCACCCAGGGTGAAAGGGGATTTGCCTTCTTTTTCAGCAGAGCAGGTATAGGATAAAGGGAAACAACCATTGCATGATGAAGGGCCTTTTGAAGATAGAGATTTTATTTTGATTCAGGATGAAGACACTGATTTGGTCTCCCAAAGCTCAAGACTCAAGGAGATCATCAAAGAACAAGAAGCTGAAATCCATGCCTTATCTCTTAACCTTGAAAAGGCTAAGTGGATCATTAATTACCTTGAGTAATGAAACAAGTAGTTGGAGGATAAACAAACAATCATGGAGCTGCAAACCATAAGGGAAAACAAGCAAGCAACAAAAAGAAAGAAATTCAAATTGACACCACTTGAGCAAGAGATTGACACTGATTGGGAATCATGGCTAGAGAGGGCGAATATGCACTTGGAGAAGCTTCTTGAGAAAACCAACAAAGAGAAAAAGATGTTGCGGCACATGTCTTATCACTATTTGACACAGAACAAGATTTGCAAAACAAGGATAAGGAGCCTAAAAGCCAAGTTGAGGAAGACTTTGAGGAGGAAGAGAGAACAAGATAAACTCAAGATCTTGGTTGAAGCTTCATTGGCCTAGCATAGCACTTGACATAGATCATTCATGCTAAATTTCAAGAAATTTGGTAAATTTTTTGGCAATTTGGAAATTTTCATGGAAAAAATATGTTATTTCGGTAGGTGTGTAGCGTCACCTGGCGCTTGATTTTGATAGGGACCTCATTTTGAAGAAAAATCTGCATTTTTAGATTCCTTATGAAAAGTTATGCATGCCCAGAAATTACTAAGAAATTTTGACAAGTTTTGGACCGCCAAAAGGGCCAAAAACACCTCAAAAATGTCCTCTCTACCACTTCTTGGCCACACATGAAGTAGTGTTGGGAGAACTGATTTTTGGAGGGGAAAATGGACATCGAATTCAAAAATTGCACTTGTCCTAGAAAGTAGACAGATAGAACTTTCCAACAAGCCAAGTTGGAGAAAATCTAGTGAAGGGGAAGGCCTCCAAATTCAGATGGAAAAAAGGCGCTACACATAGGATGAAAAAGTGCCAATTTTGCTCAAAAACTCTGTTTTTCGCCTAGTTTTCTTCTAGTTTGACTTTTTCTCTCTTATGGTCAAATTCATGATGTGACATGATGTAAATTGATGTATTATGATGTAAAAATGATAAAAATTGACTTGATAAGGTAGATACATCAGTTGTAGGTGGTTTGGAGTTGAATGAATCAGTTTCCTAGGTTTAAGAGGCTAGTTGTTCCAATGCCTATTTTTGTGTTCTTAGTTTAGATATGGTTGAAACCACCCCTCTTCTCATGGATTCGACCCCTGATGGATAGCATAGGTGGTTTGGAGGTATATATCTTGTGTTTTTTCAGTCATTTGTAAAAGTTGGACTCTTGTGAATGCTTTGAGCATTATTGTACATTCATCTCTGCAGTTTAGCAAGGAAATAGACTAGGGTTTGCAGCATTTTGTGGGATTCTTGTGGCAAGGTGATTTAGTATTGTTTTTCCTTATGTGATTCAAGTTATCATTTGTTTATGTGTGTCATCATCTCTCTCTTTTCAGCTTAACTAAATGAATCAAGTATAAAAGTGGAAATCATTGATATTGCAGTGCTCTACCTTAGGGTTTTCTTAGCTTTACATGTTTTCTACTGTCTGAAGAGGATTCATGACACTTTCATGCCCTCTCCAACTCCTCACCAATATTAAGACTCTCCATTTCACTTAATTCAAAGTACTAAAGCACTTTCCTACCTTGCCCCACAGAAACCTCTGCAAGACTGAGCTCATTCCCCGCACCCAAAACTGCCTTTCACATCTGATCCAGCAAACCATCATAAAACTCAATCAAACTCCTCTAAGCATATACTTAGCCTAAAAATAGTCTTTACATCAGTCATATCAAGCCTCAGTTGCTATATTTTCCTGAGATTGACAAGGAGAGAGCTCTCTTCCGACTTGGTAGGGCTAGCTACTAGGTTAAGCGTGGTTTGATGTTACCCTAGACCTGCCTTTCTCAGCCTGAGGTATATTTAGGCCATAAAATATTGGCGACTCCGCTAGGGAAGAAAAGTTTGTTTGTTATTGTTGTTTGCTTTGTAGACTACAGAAGGAGCCTGAAGTTAGCCAGGTAGCCTTTGAACTGCTCTTGCTTTGCAAGTGCATAAGTAGATGAATGCTGCTTCAGTCAATCTCCTTAGTTTATGAACTGAACATCTGAAATAAAAACTATTACCCCAGTATCTTAAAGAAATTCTAGACTTTGGATGATGAGTTTAGAATTTGATAGGTTGACAAATTGATAATGTCCAATTGATTTTTGGGAATAATTCAACACACTGGCTTCCAAACGATACACCAGGGCCAATCCTGATCCTGATTCTCCTCCCATGTATGAAAACCCAAATCTCATTCCAAGAATTCTTCGGCAATCAAGTTTTGTGATTCCAGTTTTCAGATGTCATTCATGTCCAGTTGTTTTTGAATACTTTGAATATCTTGAGTTTGATGAACATTTTGATCTATTGTTATTTGAAACTAAATATGAAAGTGCAGTTGGTTCTATTGTTCTAAATCTGAAGTTTGTCAAAGATCTTGAAACTGAAAAGGCTAATAGATTAATTGATGATTATATCTTGAATCTTTAAACTTCCATTATGGCTACAAACATTCTCGAGTTCTTAGAATATGCATCTGCAACTCTTGGTTCATCTGCTATTGTATCTGATTCAGAAATTCCTACTGAAACTCCTTTTATCCCCACCATTCCCGTGCAACCCACCATATCTGATTAGAGACCCCCTGTCTCTTCTCCCACATCAACCCCTTCAACACCTCAAGCATCTCATATTTCTTCCCCTCCTTCTACTCCTTATACACCCATTACATCGACTGCTATTGTTGTTCTGACTCCTCCTACATCCCCAAGGCCATTTTCAAATCCACTTAGAGCAATGGATGCCCGATATGTACCTCTCATTTTACCACAAAACTTGGATGCTATGTCTGCTGATTACCAAAGCAAAATTCCATTGTTTGATGGTACCCAAGGTATCATAGCACAACAACATGTTGATAAGATGAACGATTTCTTTGACTTTCATGAGATAGATGAAGAAAATGTGACCATGAGATTATTTGTGCAAAATTTTGGAGGCGAAGTGCGGAAGTGGTTCAGAGCATTGCCAAATGGGACTATCAATACATTGGTGGTTCTTCATAGGCAGTTTCTGGATCGTTGGGAGGTAAAGAAAAATCCACTTCAAATTCTTTCCGAATATGAAAACATAAAGAGGAAAGTTGGTGAAAGTGTCCAAGATTACTGTGTTAGATTCAATGCTGTTTATAATGCAATTCCAGCTGATATAAAGCCACCCATGGTGTTGGATTTGGTTAAATTTCCTAATGGCTTTGATCCCAACATGGCATATCTATTGAGAGAAAGAGACCCGGCCACGTTGGAGGATATGCAAAAAATTGTAGTGAGTGTGGAGGCAAATCTACTAGCTAAAAGAGCTAGAATGAAGACCGAGAAGAAAGTGACCATAAAGGAGGAAGCTTATTCCTTAGATCACTTGCTTTGCAAGATTGAAAAGATGTTTGATAGATTAACTATTGCAGATAAGCCTGAGACATAGATTAAAAATCCAAATTTCCGTGGTCAACAACAACCATAGTTTAGAATCAAACAACGGGAGCAAAGAGCACAAGACCAAGCAACACAGTAGCAAGTTAAAACACCATTACAGTAGAATTTTGTACATGGTCTGGAATCAGATGATGATGAGAATATAATAGGAGATGAGAATAATTTCTTTACATCTAATGTTTTGCCAATTTATATCACGAAGGATGAAGAGTATTCAGAAAGCCCAGTTGTACAAAAGGATGAAGATTTTATCTTAGCAAATGAAACAGTCCTAGAGGAAGAATCTGATGAATATTAGAGGGGATACATGAATGCCTTGACAACCTAGCAATGAAAATATTCACTCAGGAGTAGAGAGGTACCCATCAATATAATTCAAAAAAGGAAGGAAGCAACACCACCAAAGAATGATTTTCCAAATGTGCAGAAAAGGCAAAGGAGGCAGCAGATCCTACCACTAGCAAAACAAAATTAGCAAATGAAAAATCAAATCAACCAAGTGCGTCAAAGGAGAATATTGAAAAGAAAGATTCTCCACTCAAAGAGGTAGAAAAAACTACAACCTTTAGCTTAGAGAATGAGATTGCTAAGTTAAAAGTGTTGATACCTTTGACTGAATTAATGAAGAACAATAGCTATAAAGGTCATGTGTCAAAGATTTTGAATTTAGATCCGTTATCTGATATGGTTAATGTGGAGGATGATCAGCGTGAGCTTATCTTTGGTCTGGCATTAGAAGGTCAATCTGAGGATAGTGAAGTAGCCCCTTTTACATCAGCCTTAGATTGTTTGATTATTTCTTGCACAACACCATGTTTGATTCAAGAGAATCTCATAATCTGATGCCAAAGGAAATTATGGAAAAATTGGGTTTAGATATCACTCGCAAGTACCATGATCTTTATTCCTTTGATTTTGTTAGGGTCAGATGTATTGGTCTCATCAAAGATTTGGTTGTCACTTTAGATCAGATTCCAGCAAAGAATGTTCTTATGGATGTGGTTGTGGCCGACATTCCCCCTAGATTTGGTATGCTTCTATCTAGATCGTGGGGCACAAAACTCAAAGGGACATTGCAGCTAGATTTCTCCTATGCCACTATTCCTGTGTTTGGTCAGTTGAGGAAATTATATTAGGAGAAAAAGATGAAGTATATGATCACAAGCAAGGAGAAACCTTTGAATCATCCAATCAATTATGTACATACAGATTTAGAATCTTTTGTTCTTTATTCTGATAGTTTTAATGATGTAAATAGTCAATTAGTTGAAGTTGAAGATATTCTAGAGATCATAGAAAATTTCAGAGCCATACTTGATCAAGAAAGACAAAGGCTTGATAGTACCGCTGAACAATCAACCTTCTGCCAGCAGCAAAAAATTGATGGACAACAAGCAAAGGTAGAAGAGCAGGCAAAATTTCAGCACTTGGAGGACGAAGCCAGTTTGTGGAGTATGGACTTTGATGGAGTAGTAGGTAAGGATGGTGCTAGAATTGGTATTTGGATACGCAGCCCTGTTTTCCTACCAAATAAAGTCCCGAGTAATGTTAGAGTTTGTTCATATAAATTGGCTTTTGATTGTTCCAATAATGAAGCTGAATATGAGGCTCTTATTGCTGGTTTGAAAATCCTCAAGAAGTTGAATGCAAAAAGAATTTCAGTTTATGGCGACTCCGAATTAGTAATCAAGCAAGTCAAGGGTGAATACCAAGCCAAACATCCTCGAATGTGGGCTTACCATAATGCAGTTTTAGATATTTTGAGGTTGTTTCCAGATTATACTTTGACATGTGTCCCTTGTGTACAAAATGTTATTGTAGATTCCCTTGCTACAACTGCAAGTAACTTGAAAATCCCGATGAATTCAAACAATAAGTTTGAAATTCATGTGAAGCATCGCCCAGCTGTCCCTGATAATCAAAGATATTGGCAGGTGTTTCAAGATGACAAAGAGATTGAAGATTTATGCAAAATGAAGTAAAATACAAAGATACTTCTATCGACGGAGAGCAAGATGATGGTGAATCAGACATAGAGGTAAATCAGATGGAAGTTTTACAGCTAAAGGAAAATGTCATTCCTAAAGGCCTAATACCTTTAGAGGAGTTATTTGATCAAGATGATGTAGCCCGGAAACCAAGCTTAGTGCCGACCGAGAAGGGAGTTGAGGATGTGAATATTGGAACAACAGAAAATCCAAAGATGGTGAAGTTGTCAAAGGCATTACCTCCTCAGGTAAAGGCAAAATACATTAGTTTATTGTCTTCATTTACTGATGTATTTGCATGGGACTATTCAAATTTGAAGGAGTACGATAAAAGTATAATTCAGCATATCATTCCAATCAAGCCAAACCAGAAGCCATTTCGACAAAAGTTAAGAAGGATAAATCCAAAGTTGCTGCCATCAATAGAGAAAGAAGTGAATCGATTGTACAAGGCTAGTATAATTGTTCCAATAAGATTTTCAGATTGGATTTCCAATTTGGTGCCTGTGCGGAAGAAGATAGGTGAGATTAGATTATGTATTGATTTCAGAAATATGAATAAGGTGTCTTTGAAAGATAATTATCCATTGCCAAAAAATGGACCACATACTTCAAAGATTAGTTGGAGCATCTGATATGTTGCTACTCGATGAGTATTCCGGCTATAATCAAATTCTGGTCCATGAGGATGATAGGGACAAAACAAAAGTCACCACTCTATGGGGGACTTTCCATTATGCCAAGAGGCCATTCAGATTAAAGAATGCGGGTGCAACTTTTTAGCGGGCTATGGATATCGCCTTTGAAAATGAGAAAGATCTATTTTTAGTAGTTTATCTTGATGATTTGACAGTTTTTTTCAATTCAGATGAGGAGCATATTTACCATTTGAAGATTGTTTTTCAGCGGTGTAAAAAGTATGGCATATCTCTCAATCCAAAAAAGAGCTTGTTTGACATGGATGAAGGGAAGCTTCTCGGTCACATCATATCCAAGGAGGCCATCCGCATCGACCCTGCTCAAGTGGAAGCCATTCAAAAAATTGATTTTCCACATAGTAAAAAGGAGATCCAAGTATTCAACGGTAAGATGAACTTCTTACATCGTGTTGTGCCAAATCTAGCTGAACATTTAAGGGAAATAACAAACATGTTAAAGAAAGATAGTGTAGTAATGTGGACCAAAGAAGCTATCAAGTCTTTCAATTTGGTAAAGTTGGCTCTTTCTTCAACTCCGATTTTAATCAGCCCAGATTATTCCCAAGATTTCATTTTATTTTCATTCACCTTGGATCATACTATGGCAGCAGTGCTAATGCAGAAAAGAGACCAGCTTGAAAGGCCAATCGCCTTTTTCAGTAGGACAATAAGAGATGCAGATTTAAAGTATAACATTATTGAAAATCAAGCTTTTGCCTTGGTAAAATATTTGAAAAATTTCTGGGTATATATTTTTCATTCCCATATTCTTGCTTTTGTCCCTAATGCAGTCGTTAAAGATGTCTTAGTACAAATAGATCCAAAAGAGAAACTCGGCAAATGGATCATAGATTTGTTAGAATATGATGTGGAGATAAAGCCAACAAAGCTCATCAAGGGGTAGGGGCTAGAAAAACTGATGGCGGAGTCTAATTTTCATGCCTTGGACATAAAATTGATTGCTGCTATGTCTGAAGAAGATGAAGACAACTCACTTGTTCAGGTATTTGAAATTTTTCTTCATTCTCCTTGGTATTCAGATGTTGTATATGTGCTCCAACATCTTTCACTGCCACTGGGGATGGCTAGAAATAAAAGTAGAACTCTGAAATTAAAGGCTACCAAATTTTGTATTATGAATAATGCACTTTATTGGAAAGATCCCGACGGTATTTTGCTGAATTGTTTGGTTGAGGAGGAAGCAAAACAGGTCATGGATGATTTTCACAAAGGAGACTGTGGAGGTCACCTATTTTGGAAGACAAAAACCAATAAGATTTTGAGAGCAGGGTATTATTGGCCCACCCTCTTTGTTGATGTATATAAATTATCAAAAGCTGTCATGAATGCCAAATTTTTCAGGGAAGGAGAAAGTTGCAACCTTTACCTCTCAAGCCGGTCGAGGTAAGTGCTCTGTTTCAGTAGTGGGGCCTAGATTTTATTGGCAAGATTCATCCTACATCTTTAGCTTAGCATAAGTGGATCCTCATAGTGACAGATTATTTCACAAAATGGATTGAGGCGATTCCCACTCGGCAGGCCACTGACTTGGTAATAATTCAATTTCTTGAAAATAATATTTTGTCCCATTTGGTTGTCCTAATAAGTTGATTACAGATAACGTAGCATCGTTCAAGTCCAAAAGGATGATTGACTTCTGTAGCAAATACAACATTACCTTGGGACATTCTACTGCATACTATCAGCAAGGTAACGGATTGGTGGAATCTTCAAATAAATCATTGGTCAACATCATCAAAAAGCTGCTGGAAACAAACAAAAAGAGCTAGCATAAGAAATTGGTTAATGCACTATGGGCAGATAGAGTAAGTCAGAAGAAATCAATAGGCATGTCTCCTTTCGAGATTATATATGGTGTTGACATGGTGTTCTCAACATCTCTCATAGTCCCGGTTGTTAAACTTCTACAGGAAGTTGGCAGCGAGGAAGATCATTTACAACGAAGAATAAACCAAATGATCCATTTACAATAGACGAGAGAGGAAGTTTTTCAGAATACCTTCAGGTTGCAAGAGAGAATCAAGAAAATCTATGATCAGAAGGCAAAGGCAGACAAGTTTCAGATTGAAGAAATAGTGCTGAAATGGGATGCTAGAAATGAGGACAAAGGCAAGCATGGAAAGTTCGAGAATCTGTGGAAGGGACCATTCAGAATTGCTACATATCGGGGTCAAAATGCTTTCTTGCTGAAAGAAATGAATGGGGAAGATTGTCTAGGGGGGCCGGTCACTGGTCGGTTGCTGAAATGGTATTATCTTTGAGATATTTTCTGCTGTCTCATATATCATTGTACATACCATTTTATTTCCTTCATTGCAAAGTGTGTACTGTCGTCATTCATTCAGTTTGGGGTCCGAAGTGAAGGCCATAAAACTGAAGGTCTAATTTAAGTTTTTGTTTACTTAGTGTGAATTGTTTGAGTCAGTTTTCAATTAGTTTTCAGTCTTGCAATTGAGTCAGTTTTGAGTCAAGATATTAGTTTAATTTGCTGAAGTTATTGACTCCATTTAGCCCAATGGAAGAGGCACTGTCTGCTTTCTAGAGATCTATAGTTCTTGGCACCTCCCAGGAGCTACCATCCCCATTGGAGCCAATGTTAGTGTCGGTATCTTCATCCCTCCATCAATGATCAAAATTCTCTTTTTGCATGCATTTTAGGTGTCTCATCCGATCAGCTGCATTCCACTAGGTCATGGATCATCTGATGGTAGTGGTTCTTTATCAATTTCCCTCATGCTTTTCATCTGCTGGCCTATTTGTACATGTACAGATCATTTGCTATCATTTTTATTTCATTTCAGTTGCAGAAGTCATTTTAGGGTTTTCAAGTGTCATTACGTCTAGGCTTTACCACCATAGTCATGTAAAAGCTCAATAATGGTCAGCAGGCACATGAGGAGGTATAATAAGGTCTTAAGATTAAAATTCTACTGATGATTTGCTCCATAAAGGGTTTTTACCTCAAAATAGAGTTTTGAGGTGAGAACATGGTTTTTCCATTTCTGGAACAAATTTTATGTAATTTTATTGTTTTCATATGTAATATAACATCATCTGCAGCCCTGGGTCATCTTGCCAAACTCCTGCACTCTAGCTCCTGCAAAAGAGACAAGAAAATCCAAGCATCAGTCCATCAAATGACAAAAAAGAGCCAAACTGCAAAAACAGAGTTTTTAAAAAGCAAAGTGAAAAGAAAACTTTAGAAAGTGGGTATTTCCTAAATGAAAAATTAAAGTCACTTGTATATAAAGAGATCATTTATGTAGAAGACATCATTTTGTGCAAAGAAAGAAAGAGAGAGAAGAAAATCGTGTTTGAGGAGAGAAAGGATAAAATCGCAGCAAAATTCAAGTGTTTTCTTGGCGTGATGCACTTGCCAGGTGCTACGCACCTGGGCGTTGGCGCGACACACCAATCAACCAAGTTCAAAACTCATTCAATCGACTTTCTAAAGCTCCAAATTTTGCAAATACCATTCCTCCAAGTAAGTAAAACCTCCCATTTTCCATAAAAAGAGATTTAGTCATGTTTGATGGTGTTTTGAAAGGTGAAAATTCAAACCCTAAATTGCTGCACAATTGTCTTGCAAATCTGTCTAGGGTTTTGCAATTTTTGTCATTTTTTTTTTTTTACTCCTTTGCATAATTTTCCCATATCCCATCCCTCTTCACTACATTTCCTTAATTTTATTCCCCTTTCCCTCTATCATTGACACTTATCCTACCTCCTATCCACAAACCCTAAAACCCTAACACCTAATTCCCACTATTTACCAAACCTTAATCTTCATTCCCAAAACCCTATCACTCCTTAATAACCCTACAATTAGCATCAAAACCTTCAAATCATCAAATCCCACTCATTAAATCCCAAAGAAGGAAACAACAGTGACCTATTATTGAGAAAATATCTTCATACTCATCATTATACACCATACATTGGCAAAAATGGAAACAGATTCAACTTATGAAAAGGATGAGGAAACTGTGAGTGATTCCTCCCAAGAGATTCATGCACCAAGAAAACCACATAAGGGAGGAAAACACATCTGGGAGGAGCCCACCACACTCACAGAGTTACTAGCTTTCCCTCTTGCAATAACATGCTTTAAACATCAGTCTTGCTACCAGTTTTGTGAGATGGTGGAGAGGGTGAAATACCACCATGAACTTGCTAGGCTATTTGTCCTTCATCTTCACAATGGCCAGGTGAACTTAGCAAGTGTTTCCTTCACTTTGACACCTGAAACTATAGCTGAAGCAACAGGTATTCCAAATGTGGGTGAACAGTGGAACAAAGGACAACTTGTGGGCAAAGAGCATTATGAGCCTTATATCAAGGCTAGTTATCAAAAGCGAATCAGTAGGGTCTTTCCATTTAGATACCTACATGACACTTATGCTCCACTCATGAAGCTCATTATCAAATACTTCACCTGTGAAAGGAGATTTTCTTGCTTGTACACTTATCATGTTAGATTATTGATGCATTTCGCTAGAGTGAGGATAATGAACCTCCCCTATTTCATATGCAGAAATATTGAGAAAATGGCTACATTGGTGCAAAGAAAACCTCTTCATCAACAGTTCAACGACATTTATCATTTTTCATTGATAAAAATTGTTGTGTTGGATCAACTGAGCTTGTTGAATGTTTCATGGGATACTTTCATTTCACATGAGGTTTTCAAAAACCATCAAGTGACCCCATCAGTGTTGCAAGAGAAAGGAGGGCCTTCAAATCAACAAGAAATTCATGAGACTCAAACTACAGGTGTGCTAGTATTTTTCACTTATGAAAAGGGCCCCAGGAGATTATTTGCAGTTGTCAAATGAGTACTATCTCCACCTAGGGTGGAAGGGGTCTCGTTTCCTTCATCAGACCACAGGCAAATGCTATCTTCACCCGGGGTCAGGGAAAATTTTAAGAACCCCCCCTAAATTTATAAATATAATAAATGGGCGAATCTCCATGGTATATAGGAAAAATGAAAGGCGATTTTATCAATAATATAATATGTATATATAATTTTTTGCCGAATCTCTCACCAGGCATGGTGAATATTTTACTCAATTATAAAATCTTGTAAGATCTTGGCGAGTCTTTCACTAAATAATAAAACTTTGTAAAGTCCTAGTGAATCTTAGCATAGGCTACATGCTGGTTTAATTCCCCCATTTAAATAGGCTACATTCCAGGTGAATACCATGGGTCAATACCATGTGCCATTTTGGTGAATACCATGGGTCAATACCATGTGCCATTTTTATTTTTATTAATTCTAATATTAGGATTAATAATGGTTTTTTGCATGGTATTAATAACAATCTAGTCCATGGTATTTGTCCCATAGTATTTTGGCCATAGGTTTCACCTAAATATAACCCATTTTTTGAGTGTTAGTAAATATAAGGTGACTTATGGAGTAAATATAAAAAAATGTTTTATTTGTTTACCATACCTCTCGTTTATTTATATTTTTATTAATTTACCATACCTCTTTTACAAATATGGTATTTGGCCCATAGGATTCACTTAAATAAAACCTCTTTCTTGAGCCTTCATAAATAGAACGAGGGTTATGGACTAAATATAAAAAGAGGTTTTATTTATTTACGATACGCCTAATTTATTTATATTTTTATTTATTTACCATACCTTTTGAGTAAGTATAAAAAGACATTTTATTTATTTACCATACCTCCACTTTACTTATATTTTTATTTGTTTACACCCTTACATGTATGTAAGGTGACTTATGGAGTAAATATAAAAAATGTTTTATTTATTTACCATACCTCTCATTTATTTATATTTTTATTAATTTACCATACCTCTTTTATAAATATGGTATTTGGCCCATAGGATTCACTTAAATAAAACCTATTCTTGAAAATGGGCAAATGGATTCACTTAAATAAAGCCTATTCTTGAAAATGGGCGAATGGAAGGTTGTAAGTCCTAATTTGAAGGGCTAAATTTACCTTTTTTACCCTCTCCCTTAAAATAAGGTGGGCTATTTGAGGTGATTTGTAAAAATGTACTATGATACAAAATAATTGCCCACTAAAAATTTAAAACCCCTTAATTTCGCCAAAGGGCGAACATTCGCCCCTAAAATTATCCTTGCCCGGGGTGAAAGGTGCTTTGCCTTTTTCTTCAACAGAGCAAGTACAGGATAAAGGGAAACAACCATTGCATGATGAAGGGCCTTCTGAAGATAGAGATTTTATTTTGATTCAGGATGAGGATACTGATTTGGGCTCCCAAAGCTCAAGACTCAAGGAGATCATCAAAGAATAAGAAGCTGACATCCATGCCTTATCTCTTAACCTTGAAAGGGCTAAGTGGATCACTAATTACCTTGAGCAACAAAACAAGCAATTGGAGGATAAACAAACAATAATGGAGCTGCAAACCATAAGGGAAAACAAGCAAGCATCAAAAAGAAAGAAAGTCAAATTGACACCGCTTGAGCAAGAGATTGATGATGACCAGGAATCATGGCTATAGAGACCGAATATGCACTTGGAGAAGCTGCATGAGAAAGCCAACAAGGAGAAAAAGATGCTGTGGCACATGGCTTAAACTATTTGGCATGGAACAAGATTTGCAAAACAAGGATAAGGAGCCTAAAAACCAAGTTGAGGAAGACTTTGAGGAGCAAGAAAGAACAAGATAAACTCAAGATCTTGGCTGAAGTTTCATTGGCCTAGCATAACACTTGACATAGATCACTCATGCCAAATTTCAAGAAATTTGGTAAACTTTTTGGCAATTTTGAATTTTTCATGGAAAAAACAGGTTTTTCCGGCAGGTGCGTAGCGCCACTTGTCGCTCGTTTTTGATAGGGACCTCCTATTTAAGAAAACTTTACATTTTTGGATTCCTTATGAAAAGTTATGTATGCCCAGAAATTACTAGGAAGTTTTGACAAGTTTTGGACCTCCAAAAGGACCAAAAACACCTCAAAAATGCCCTCTTTGCTGCTTTTTGGCCACACAGGAAGCAGTGTTGGGAGAACTGATTTTTGGAGGGGAAAATGGACACCAAATTCAAAAATTCCACTTGTCCTAGAAATTAGAGGGATATAAATTTCCAACAAGCAAACTTGGATAAAATTTGGTGAAGGGGAAGGCCTTAAAATTCAGCCGGGAAAAAGCACTACGCACAGAAAAGTGGCGCTACGCACAGGATGAAAAGGTGCTAATTTTGCTCAAAAACTCTGTTTTTCGCCTAGTTTTATTCTAGTTTGAGTTTTTATATCTTATGGTCAAATTCATGATGTGACATGATGTAAATTGATGTATTATGATGTAAAAATGATAAAAATTGACTTGATGAGGTAGATACATCAGTTGTAGGTGGTTTGGAGTTGAATGTATCAGTTTCCTAGGTTGAAGAGGCTAGCTGTTCCACTGCCTATTTTTGTGTTCCTAGTTTAGATATGGTTGAAAACACCCCTCTTCTCATGGATTCGACCCATGATGGATAGCACAGGTGGTTTGGAGGTCTATATCATATGTTTTTCAGTCATTTGTAAAGGTTGGACTCTTGTGAATGCTTTGAGCATTATTGTACATTCATCTCTGCAGTTTGACAAGGAAATAGACCAGGGTTTGCAGCATTTTGTGGGATTCTTGTGGTAATGTGATTTAGTATTGTTTTTCCTTCTATGATTCAAGTTATCATTTGTTTATGTGTGTCATCATCTCTCTTTTTTCAGCTTAACTAAATGAATCAAGTATAAAGGTGGAAATCATTGATATTGCAGTGCTCTACCTTAGGGTTTGTTTAGCTTTACATGTTTTCTATTGTTGGAAGAGGAATCATGACACTTTCATGCCCTCTCCAACTCCTTACCAGTATTAAGACTCTCCATTTCACTTAATTCAAAGTACTAAAACACTTGCCTACCTCGCCCCACAGAAACCTCTGTAAGACTGAGCTCATTCCCCGGACCCAAAACTACCTTTCACATTTGATCCAGCAAACCATCATAAAACTCAATCAAACTCCTTTGAGCATATACCTAGCCTATTAGTCTTTACATCAGTAATCTCAAGCCTCATTTGCTATATTTTCCTGAGATTGATAAGGAGAGAGCCCTGTCTCGACCTGGTAGGGCTAGCTACCAGGTTAAGCATGGTTTGATGTTACCCTAGACTTTCCTTTCTCAGCCTGAGGTAGATTTAGGCCACAAAACTTATCTTATAGCCTTTTCTTCATTATGTTATTATTTTGTTCTTTTCATAAAGACAATTATCAATATGCACAACAAAAGAAAAGTGACATAGTATGTAGGCTTATTAGCCAGGGCCAAAACCCCTCACCTCTTGAGAGGAAAACTCGATCAAAATTCTTCTTCTAGACCTTCAATTGATGAATACCAATACCATGATACAGACCCTTGACTCTAGTATCCTCACAAGAACCTTGTCACTAAACTTGATGCTATGCCTCTTCCCTAGCTTTCTTATTGATCTTGAATTGCTTCCTTGGCTCCTTTTATAGAAACTCTGTCTCTATACTTCACACTGCTTCTTCTCGACTTCTCCTAGAGAAACTTAGTTTCTATGATTTCACTGGCTTCCTCTAGAGAATCTTGGTCTCTATATCTCTATCTAGGTTACCTAGAACAAGTATCCTAGAAGAATCCTTCCTTCACTTCTCCATAAGAAACCTCCTTCTCTTCCCCAAAAGAAACCTCCTCTTTTCTACCCTAGAAGAATCTCTTCTTTGCTACCCCAGAAGAAACTCTTCTTCATTTCCCTAAAAGAAACCTTTTTCGATGTCATAGAAGAAACTTTTGTTTCGATTTCCCAGAAGAAACTGTTCTTCGTTGTGCCTAGAAGAATCCTCCTTCTCCATTCTTTGCACTTCTCTTTGTAGCCTCTTTCTTCACACTTCTCTTCCATCGTTGTACGTCGACTTGAAGAGGATAAGTGATAAGGTCTTGGAGGATACTTTACATAGACAAGTTTGACCTTTTACAAAGTGTAACATGACTTCATTACATGACAATGACTCTGTCATTTTATGATTAGATGACAAATAATTTTTAAAGACACTTATTGGGAGTCTTGAATCAAAAATAAAATCTCTTGCTCATGAAACCCATGAAGCAAGTCAATACAATCATTTTATTTTTCTTCTTGACATCTCATTACATAAAATCATAATTATATGTCATTATGAAGACCAAACCTAGTTACACTTTTCAAAACTCCCTCTTAACTAGGGAGGTATTCATAATGGTACTTGGACTTTCTCAATCTTAAGAATCTCTCATAAGAAGAATTCAGATTGGTAACTCATTTGTATAGCATCATATCAACCAACATTGTTACATAGAAAGGCCTTGACTAACAACTCCATCTCTCCACAAGATACGAGCTCAATGCTGGTGAGACCAATGATTTATAGACACTTTCATCATTGTCTCTCTCGGAACATCCCCTACCCAAGTACTCATTGTGTGTTCCATGAGGAATATTCTTATCTTGGACTCCCCAGCCCTCAAAGAATATCAGTGCTCCATGACTACTCTTCTATTGGATGCCCTATCTCATCCTCAAAGAGTATCGGATGCCAAATTATTACCCAATCCTCTATTCTGTCTTACCAGGTGAAGACCAAACTCACATGTCTATCTCTCCCTCTCAAACAGGGAGGACATATTCCAATAAAGGAATGTACTCATTCCTACAAAAGAAATGCACTTAATCTCCCTCTTGGCTTAGGAATTTCCAAGTTTCTTCCAAGCAAGAAACTTATTTTCAGGCTCCTTCTTAACTAGGGACCTACAGTAGCCCCTCATGTGGAGAACATGCAACAACCAACTTCTTGAAGAACTCCTCTCTTCTTCAATGTCATAAATTTCTTTTTTCACGGAGTCTTCATCTTTCGGGACTTCTTCATAGGGCACAAACCATCCATCACTTTCATCCATGAATTAGTCATGTCCTTATTTCATTGGAAAGTGATCCATCTGTTTTCCATCTGGCTTTGCTTCATGTCATTCTTCTTTCTTTCGTGTAATATTTTCTGGAAGATCTGGCTTTCCTTTTGGAATTTATCTACAGATCTTTCCTTTGGCAGTCCTACATAAGCCCATCCACACTTAAATCAAACATTACCTTTGTGATGGTTTTTCATCATGACATCTTCCTGTAGGTATCAACATCCTGCATGCATGTTGATACATGTCCCAAAGATATCTGTTGTCAAGGGTCTCCATCTTTTTTGACTCTTGTGAGAGTCTACATATATTTATGAGAGATATTCTAGTCAACTCTTCTTGGTCTCACATGTTGAATGCCTTCTACCTTTGTTGCATATTTTCACTATCTCTTCCTTTCTTTTCACAAACTTCATTCTCAAGATCTTCCAATCAGAGTTCCTTAATTGTAGTCAGCTTCATCATGATTCATATGAGAACATATTATGTTGATTTCATCTAGTGTGACTTATGCCTTGCTGCAACCTTTAGGAGGAGGAGATCCCTTCTTCTTTTGATCATGTTTCCCATGATGGAAATAGTCATCCATATTATTTTCAACCACATGACATGACTTTCATAATATCGTATGTAAGCATACATACCTCATTTTTCCTTTCGTCCATCCATACTTCCCTTAGCAACTTCATTTGAACGAAAGAACTTTATCCTTTAGACCCGATTTCATGTAATGTCATCACACCATCATCCCTTGAATCCCACTAGTTGGAATTCCTGATGAAACTCTTTCTTTCTTTCTTTCTAGACTGATGAATCCTTTGATTAGGATTCCATTAGAGAAACTTGAGGATCTTTCATATCTTCACCCAGTGGATGTTTCTTTATTGACTATGGTATGATGATCTCAGTCGATGACGACCTCTACTTATTTTTATAAGTATCATTTGAGGTTTTAATGAGGTTTCCAAGAGCTCCCATTCTTTATAATTGATAGAATTTATTCCAGACATCCTTTTTACTTCCCATGTCAAGAGAGCTTACTTCTAATGCTTCTATCACGATATTATTTTCTAATCTGATGCATCCTATATTATTCACATTTCTTCCTATCTATAAATTACAAGTGAAAAGTACCTTCTAGTGAAGAAGATCATCTCAATCATGGTAGAGATATTTTTGCTTCTTCCCTTCCTAAGCTTCCTTGTCTCAGGTTCTTTCACGTCCTTAGTAATATGGGTTTCTTCCCTATCCCTCTTATGATTATGATAGTCTCTTCCATATTTCCCAAGTTTCTGACAACCATACCATCTTTCCTTAGCCATGTTATTTTTCTTTGGAGGACCAACATTTCCAAATTTCCCTTTTATTCTTGTCACCCCTTCTATCTAATCTTTTGTTACTTTATTTCTTAAGCCTGTCTTCTTCTGTCTTGCAGAGAGACCATAAATTAATGAATGGGATAGCTTCCTCTTCCCTAGTAGATATGAGGTTACCTTTTTCATCAATCAATGCATTTAGAATAACATATATCATTTCATTATCAGATACCATCTCTCTTAGATCCTACAATTGACTTGTTATTTGAGATTCTTTTGAAAGGCATGACAATATTCATTCATCCTTTGATACCTTCAATTTATATAGATCATATCTAAGTGATATGATCTTTTCTATCGTGCTTTTAGAAGAAAGTTCTACTAGCTTATCATATATTTCTTTAGATGTCTCTAGCTCAGTTACATAGGAAATGAGAGGATATTTAATGGATTCCTTAAGAATATTTTAAGCCTTGAGATACCCTTCCAAGTATTCAGATAATTCTTGTTCTTCAGATGGCTTGGAGACCTTTCCATGGACATGATTGAGGACTATGTCTTTTACATGCTCCACACGTAGGTTCTTACCTTCCGTTTTTAAAACCCAATTCTTCCCTAGCAGGTTTGTACACTACTCTGAAAAAAAGAACAAATGGCTACACTCTTTCCCCGGCAACGGCGCCAAAATGTAGAGCTATAAAAAGGGTCTCTTTCACCTCTAATTACCTCACATTAATATGTCAATCCGGGAACGTTTCGTTATTTCAAAGAGTGTCTCAGTCTGAGGCTATCATTTGTCAGAGTAATGCTAGTAGTACAGTGTTCAGAAATACAAGAGTAAATGGATGATTGTCTACAGCTTAACCACTTCAAAAGATTAAATCACACATTCAAAAGACTAAGCAACTTATCAGTCAAGGGTTCGGTAGCAATAACCCATCCCTTTGGAAACTGATGGAAAAGGAAATCAGAGAACAGATCGTGGATCTAGGAGCCGGACAGTAGATGTCAATGCTCACTACAGCCTGAGATCATTCTTCACGCCAACACCAAGAAATGGAACGACAGATAAGAAATGGAACAACAATTAAGAAATCGAATAGCAAGTCTGAAATGGAACAACAAATCCGAAATGGAACAAAAGCTAAGAAATAGAACAACAACTAAGTCTCACAAGCAGTAACAATCTTAGTCTATCAGATCAAATGCATTAATCGTAATCTACATGAATCAAACAGCAATCTTTCACTCCTAAGGGCGGATTGAATAACACACACCAATGGAACAACACTGATTACTGATAAATTATGGAACAACGCTTGAAAACCATATACGCACACAACACACTTAAATAGTAATCTGATCCAAGTATCGATCTCAGTTAGAAAGAATACGACTGCAATTCAAAATAGAACAACATTGTTCATAAATCCAATAGTCACAAAGAACATAACTTCCAAGATGAATTCCGTAACGTTAATGAACAAGTGCACAAAACAAAGGCTCTGTAATGGAACAGTAACAATATTCTGTAAATACTAGCAGTATTATATCAACTCCTAAAAGAACAGTAATATGATGCAGAGTCAATACAATCGTTTTGTCTGTAGAAACCTTAATAAATTAAACATAACAAAGCATGTGATGTAAACTTATAAAACACATCAGATTACCAAATGACGTCGATAAGCAAACCACACATAAACCAAACGTAATAATACAGGAGCAAGTGTCCTCCAGGGCTGGGCCCTTAGCCTCCAGGGGTACACCGCTTGAAGTTATTCCAGACTCAGAGATGAAATAGTAACCAAGTTTGTATTAATGCATAGAGCAGAATTACAATAAACCAGTTCTTAACGAGACTCGATGATCAAAGTTTTGATCTTAAAGGAAATTACATAAAAGCATAACTGTCTCTAACTCTCTCCCGAGCTAACAGTGCTGCCCCTTTTATAAGGGTGATGGTGGAGATATCTAAGTGCAGAAATAGATAAAACAATGATCCCTCAGGATCAAGGATCCTGAGGGATTCACCAAACCGTTAGTCCTTAGTCATTTCTTTTCTCTCCTGTGTCGAGCTGATATCTCCACCTCCTTTCCTGGGCTGATTCGCTTTGATTTGCTTTGCCTTGTTTGCATTTGGTCTCCCGTCAAAGGGACAGCGGTTAACCCGTCCTTTTCCTTTCCTTTGGAACGACAACTTCTCGTTTTTCCTCCTTCCTTCTTTAGTACTCCACAACCTCCATCCTTCTTTTCACCCGCGCCTTAGTCGGATTTCAACAAACCTTTCATTTGCTTCTATATATACCGTCGGGCCCGCACTTTCGATCAAATCAGGACCATTGATCGGGAGCCCGATTTGACGGTCACTATTCAGCCCGACCATCCAAATTTGTATGAACCACCCTTACCGTCGATCTGTACACATAGGATTGGACGACTCTCACCGATTTCGGGCAGTCAACAAGCACGGAGTTTACCCGCTCGAAAAGCAGTATTTTCTCTCTCCTCTAATGCTACGTGTCGCCCGATTAATGGAATCGGGCGACCCCTCCCTTTTACCGCTTACGGTTTTTATCCTGTCTGATATACCACCTCTGCGTTTAATACTGCTTTTCTACTCAGTTAACTTGTGGACTTGTTCACGCCCGTTGACCGTCGATCTCAGCCATTGATGGTCGCGAAGGATCCTCCAGCCATCAGCGCCACTGGTTTATCCCTTCCGCATAGCCTCTAATCCCAACCTCTGCATCTTAACCTGGGTGGCTAATCCTCTTACATCCTCGTCCGTTGACTCTCCCGAGGGTCCCCGTTTATGCAAAAAGGAATGTGGACATCCACAGCAAAAGAAGAAGCATGTCAGGAACCCAAAGCCAAAGATATACAAAAATACCTGGAGCAGAAAGCAGAGACATGGGAAGAACAAGCATACAAATCACATGGTATCCAACGAAGGAGAAAACTTGGACGTTTTTTGTTAAGAGGAACAAGTCAAATCAGGAGCATTCAGTCTTTAAGCTTTGAAAATCTATCACAGAGCTCATGATTTGTAAATTTTTATTTTTAGTAGGTTAGTTCATTAGACAACACATTAGAATCCACATAAAAACTCAAGAAGTATTGAATACAAGCCGAGGAGAAGAGACTGTGTTCTCATCTCATGGCTTTGAGGTTTTTCATGAGTCTATGTAAAAGGAACTTGCTTCATCAAAGCTTTTGGTAATATATAAACTACCCGACCTTGTTAAAAAAATATATTATATCAACACATACACAATAATACAAATATTATTATGTTTTAATATATATATATATATATATATATATTTATAATTTAATATATTTATATTTAAAAAAGAATTAATATAAATTTTAAAATATACATCTTAAATGTAGTATAGTGAAATTTGATATAATTATTCCAATTTCAATTCTCAATCTATATATTCACACTAATTTAATTTATACAAATTATATATATATATATATATATATATATATATAATTATAATTTAATATATCCAATTTTTTTTAATTCTCTTCTTAAAATTAGTATGCAACTTCAATTCTCAACCCATTTTTATACAGGTTCCCGTGCTTACACAAAGAATAAGAATAAGAGTCCATCAATAATGAAAGAGTAAAGATGTAAATGTGTTCGTATAAACCTATATATACATACATATCTTCACTTCCTTAACACAAATTTTTCAAGTGAAGATGTAAGTGTATACATCTGCATATCACTACTTTCATGGCACATAAAAATATACATCATTATTAATCTTTTCATTCAAAATATTTCATGGTATATATATATAAACAAAGAATAATCTCATTCCACATGTAGCAAAATTTTAACATTAAAAATAGAAAAATACAGAAAAGAGACTTTTGCAGGAAATTTTCTTTAAAAATTAGGTTTGGTTGAAAAAGCCATTTGGAAACCTTCCTTCTTACACGTTATCAAGTCCTCCAAAAGACCGCTTTCAGTTGTAAAAAAATATATCACATGTACCAAAATTTTAACATTAAAAATAGAAAAATACAGAAAAGAGACTTTTGCAGGCATCTTTCTTTAAAAATTAGGTTTGGTTGAAAAAGCCATTTGGAAACCTTCCTTCTTACACGTTATCAAGTCCTCCAAAAGACCGCTTTACACGTTATCAAGTCCTCCAAAAGACCGCTTTCAGTTGTAAAAAAATATATCACATGTACCAAAATTTTAACATTAAAAATAGAAAAATACAGAAAAGAGATTTTTGCTCGCATCTTTCTTTAAAAGTTAGGTTTGGTTGAAAAAGACATTTAGAAACCTTCCTCCTTACACGTTATCACGTCCTCCAAAAGACCGCTTTCAGTTGTAAAAAAATATATCAAGATTCGTATTGCCAAAGCAATAAAATATTAAAAAGAGTGAATGAAGGGTTATACAGAAAATATTTGTAAAATATATTAGGATTCGTATTGCCAAAGCAATAAAATATAAAAAGAACGAATGAAGGGTTATACAGAAATATTCTGCTTATTCCATTTTGGTATGTATGGTGAATGAATATGAATTTCTATGCAAAAGCGACCAGTCAAATTTCAAAATAACAAAGTTAACAAATTCCATGGTTGCCCAAGTCCACGACCCATTCATAACCGTCGTATATGAAGGAGACGATCTGATCTCCATAACTAACTTTGGAAATACGTTCACAACTCAACTTCTGCCATATTACGCAACGGAGATCTTAAGCGACATTCTGTGGAATTCTTGGGCCGCCGAGGAGAAAAGGCTGTGGTCGCAGTTGAAATGGAAGTTGAAATGAAGGATTTATTAGTGTTGGACAAACCAATTCATATGCTGTAACAAATTTGGAGACACATTATTCATATGCAGTAACAAATTTGGAGACACATATTACTGTATATATGTATTTGGAAGAACATGTGATGAGATATATGTATTTGGAAGAACATGTGAAGAGAGTAGTGATCAACCAGACTGCGTTCTCACCATCACCATTCATGACAAACACACTTGTTCCCATTTATTTGGCATGCACTATAAAATATAACATTTGCTTTCACTTTCAAATTATTTAAGTTTGAAAGTGGGTTTAAGTGAAAAGATGGGTTTTTGTTTGAAAGTAGGAATTTAAGATGAAGAGTTAGAATTTACAGGAAACACAAAGTTATCTAGATTGAAAAATTAATGGAGTTTTAAAGTTCTTTTCACATTAAAAGGCCACTTTGGAATACCATATTAAAACTGGTTACATAGAAAATATATAAAACTATTTGTTTGACTCATTCTAACACCTTGTTTAATATTGTCTAATTCATTATTGCAAATTACTAATTGTGCATTAAATGTATCACGCAACAAAATTATTGACAAAGTAAACTACCTATAAGTTGGAAGATGTAGTCAATAATTACATTCAACATTCCCCCTTAATTTTGACTTCATCTTCATTACAATTTTCAACATAGACAATTCCTAAGTGTTGTATGTGAAATTCAAAACTTGCTTTTTCCAATGGCTGTAAAATGACCACTGATTAATTTATTGGAAGTGCAAAACTGAAGATTGGCTTCACCATTGTTGACTAGCTCTTGATGAAGTGAAAAAATGTGTCAATGTGTTTACTTTTGTTGGTGAAACACATGATTTGTAAAGTGCAGTAGCTGAATTATTATCATAGAAAATAGGACTTCGTTCCTTCTTCTTTTTAGGCCCAAGGTCACATATCAATATTCTTAACCAAACTGCTTGGCAAGTTGCTCCTGTTACTGCTACATACCCTGATTTTGGTGATGAAATGGAGACAATGAGCTGCTTCTTGGATGCCCATGAAATTAGTCTTGTACGTAGGTGAAATGCATATCTCGAGGTGCTCTTTCTGCCATCAATACTTTCTACAAAATCACTATATGTGTGACCAACAAGATGATTTCGTTTGGAATTAGTGTACAAAATCCACAATGTATTATTCTTGCAATATAACTTAAAATCATTTTTTCTTCTTTCTAATGGGTTTCTTTTTGTGACTTCATAAACCTAGATATAAGGTTGTAATACATTATGTGAGGCGTTGTTGTTGTGAGATATATTAGGATGCCTACTAGCTACTTGTACAAAGTGGGATTGATTGTTGCACTATTGTCATCTTTGCTTAGCTTGGTTCTTGGGACAATTGATGTGTTTGTTGGCTTGCATTCACTCATTCTAAAACTTGTTGAAATGTCTCTTGCATACTTTATTTGCCAAATGAGAATTTTCTTTTCATACTGTTCAACTTCTATTCCAAGAAAATATTTCATGTGACCAAGATTGGTCATCTCAAATTTCTTCTCTAGAACTGTTTGAAAATCTTCAAGCTGCAAATTTTCTGTGTAAATCATATCATTAACATAAATGCAAAAAATCAAAATATTACCTTGCAAATATGTTTTTGTATAGAGAGTGGGTTCATTAATGTTGTGTTTGAATCCTTTGTTGAGCATATAAGAATCAATTTTGTTGTACCATGCTTTGGGGGCTCGTTTTAAACCATGCAAAGGCTTTTCTAACTCGTAAAATTTCAACTCTTGACTCTCGACTTCATATCCTGGACTTTGATCTACATAAAATTCTTCCTTCAAGATCCCATTTAAAAAAACTGATTTGACATCCATTTGATTAACTAACCAATGATTTTTTGTTGTTATTGTTAGTATTGTTTTGATAGTATTTAACCTTGCTACTTGTATGAAGGTTCCTTCATAATATACTCTAGGTTGTTGTGTAAAGCCTTTTGCTACCAATCTTACGTTATGCTTTGTAATTTTTCCTTTTTCATTTAAACATAGCCTTATAGGTCCATTTGAATCCAACACTTATTTTTTGTGCTGGTAGATCTATAGGGCTCCATGTGTCATTCTTTCTTATTGCCGCAATTTCTTCATTCATAGATTCAACCCACTTTATTTTCGATTTCTTGTTCAACATTTAATGGTTGGCAAGATGACAAGGAAAAATGTACTTGTTGATTATCTAGATATTCATAAATTTATCTCAAACTTCTTATTTTATGCACAATGGTGGGATCAAATTCACTGCTTGAGGAGGATTACATGCATTATGTTCTCCTTGGTTTGCCCCTTCAAATCGATCTTGTAGTCGTGGCAATCATTTTCTTGGTTGTTCCACTTCTATTGCTTCACTTGATTCAAATGCATGTGGAGAAACTTGATTTCTTTTTGTTCTATTAGTGTGATCATTCCATGCTTGATCTTTAAATAATATTTAACATCTCTTGAAATAATTGTTTTCTTGGTGACATGATTATACAATTTATAATCCTTGGATTCTTCACTATAACTTAGAAATATGCATTTTTCTCTTTTGTCAACCAATTTCCTTCCCATTTCTTTTGGAACATGTGCATAGGCTATACAACCAAAGATTCTCAAGTATGATACACTTGTCTTCATAGCAGTCCAATATTATAAGGGAACTTTGTATTTAATGCTTTTGGTTGGGGATTTATTCAAAATATAAATTGAGCATGCTACTACTTCTACCCAATACTCATTTGGAAAGTTCTTGTCCTTCAATATGCTTCTTTCCATATTCATGATGGTATGATTTTTCCTTTTTGTTACTCCATTTTGTTGTGGAGTATAACTTGTTGTAAATTTCCTTTTGATACAATTGATCTATAATATGCCGCAAATTCTATGGAATCATATTCACCTCCTCCATCTAATCTTAGTACTTTAATTTGCTTGCCACTTTGCTTCTTTTCAATGGCTTTGAATTGCTTGAATTTTTCATATGTATTAGATTATTTTTTTAATGAAGAAGACCCATGTCATTCCACTAAAATAATCAATAAAGGCTAGAAAATAAAATCTTCCTCCTATTGACTGGGTTTTCATAGTACCACAAAAGTTTATCTGTACTAGCTCAACTGGACTTTAGACTCTACAGATGACAACCTTTTGAAAAATATTTCTTTGGTGTTTGGCAAGGATACAACTTTCACATGGATTATGATGGACATCTATCATAGGTATACCTAGGACCATAGACTTCTTTTGCAAAAGATCAATACTATTAAAAGCTAAATGGCCATATTTAAGATGCCATAACCAAGTTTCATCAGAACTTGTTACAAACTGAGCATATGATAATGAATGCTTGAAATTTCTCATGACTAGAGGAAATATCATATTTTTTTCATTTTGATCCTTGCTATGACTCTTTGACTAGGTGGCTTATCAAGAATTGTGTAGGTGGGACCTTTAAAATTAACTTCAAAACCATTTTCACTCATTTGTCCTACACTTAATAGATTGTGTTTCAGACTTTGTACATAATAGACATCATGAATGTCCTTCTTTTCTTACAACTGTAACAATACCTTTGCCTAAGGAATTAATAAGATGATCATCACCCAATTTAATATGAGATTTATCTATTTTCATCAAAATTTAAAAAAAACATATTTGTTACCTATTACATGGTTACTATAGCTATTGTCTAGTAAACAAAAATCTTCATTGTTGTTGGAGACAAGGTGGAAAAAGGAGATTTTTTTGAAATTTTGGCTAAATATGGAGAAACTATGTGGCATGTTGACACCTAATCTTTGGGATTATAAAATCCTATGTAAATATTGTAAATAGAGAAATAAAGGGAAGATGAAGAGACATTGGGAGATGAAACCCAATAGTCTCCCTCTCCTTGTATATATTTGTATACTCTCTTAATGCAAAACAAAAAATTCATCCGTGGAATTACCCCTAACCTAACATGGTATCAGAGTCGGATCTCAAATTATCTTTTTCTGCAAGTTACTCCTGCATTCTCTACCATATTCTCTATTCCTCTCTGTCCCTTTGCATTGATCAGAGTAACGTTGATACCACCGTGAGAATGAAACAACTGTGATTGATTTGAGCATTGAATCTGTGTGTTCATTTTGGTGAATGCATTGGTTGTTTAAATTTTGGTCAAAACCCTTGCGATCTTGTGTACGCCTATGGTGAAGCTCACTTGTGAACCAGAACTGCAAAAAACCGGTGAGACAGTCTTAGCATGCGTTGGGAATAGTTGTTCATGCGTTGAATGTCATGAATGGTGGAAGACTGAAGGTGGAATCGACTGCATTACATATTAAACAGTGAATTTATCCCTTGACTATATTTGCACCACATTTAGTTTTGTGCAAACTACGCTGGTCATGGTCAAGGAATACAAAGGGTTTATTTCTGTGCATTGAATAGTTTATACAATGGAGCATTGTATTTGGTATGATGTCGTATGCTATTTGCTGAATGCCTTTTATCTGGTACGTTGGTCATTCTGGTCATACGTACTGTATGCTAGTGTTGTGTTAAAACAAAAACAAAAAATCGTTGAATGTTGCATTGAAAAGGTTGTTGTTCTTACATGCTTTGAAGTTTTTTTACTCATTGATTTGTTGAATAACCCTTTTTTTAAAGTCCATGGATTGGTTTGCTTTTTAAAGCCTTGAAAATAATTGTTCGTTTTTGTGCTAGCATGTATAAAAAATCGTTGAGTTCTTTTGGGTCATATTATATAATGGATATATGAAGGTTATGATCCATGGATACATAAATTATGAATGTACATATATTGTGATATGATGGCATATATATCATATGGAGTGATATGAGGTATTATGAATTCTAAGTGGTTACATGGTATTAGGAGTGGTGATATTATTAAAATCTTTGCTTTTTATATGTTAAATTAATTTGCTATTAAACAAAGTAACGCTGTAATTATTTTGGAAATAAAAAGAACATAGTCTTTTTTATGATGCATTTACTCATCGCTATAGTGGGAGTAGTGTTGAGAAATCTAGGGCATGAAAGTTAAGAGATTTCTCTTTTTCATAATTGCTTGTAGTATACTTTTACTTCTTAGCTTATAGCCTTTTCTTCGTTATGTTATTATTTTGTTCTTTTCATAAAGACAATTACCAATATGCACAACAAAAGAAAAGTGACATAGTATGTAGGCTTGTCAGCTAGGGCCAAAACCTCTCACCTCTTGAGAGGAAATCCCGATCAAAAGTCTTCTTCTAGACCTTCAATTGATGAATACCAAGACCATGATATAGACCCTTGACTATAGTATCCTCACAGGAACCTTGTCACTAAACTTGATGCTCTGCCTCTTCCTTGGCTTTCTTATTGATTTTGAATTGCTTCCTTGCCTCCTTTTATAGAAACTCCGTCTATATACTTCACACTGCTTCTTCTCGACTTCTCCTAGAGAAACTCAGTCTCTATGATTTCACTAGTTTCCTCTAGAGAATCTCGGTCTCTATATCTCTATCTCGGTTACCCAGAACAAGTATCCTAGAAGAATCCTTCCTTCACTACCCCATAAGAAACCTCCTTCGCTTCCCCAGAAGAAACCTCCTCTTCGCTACCCCAGAAGAATCTATTCTTCACTGCCCCAGAAGAAACTCTTCTTCATTTCCCTAGAAGAAACCTTTTTCGATGTCCTAGTAGAAACTTTTCCTTCTCTTGCCCAGAAGAAACTCTTCTTCGTTGTGCCTAGAAGAATCCTTCTCCTCCATTCTTCGCACTTCTCTTTGTGGCCTCTTTCTTTACACTTCTCTTCACTGAATGTATGTCTAGCTTTCTTGTCTTCAAGTGAGGCTGAATGTGGCTATATATACACTTCATTACTTGTTCTTTAGGCTGACATGATTACAAGTGTCTAGACTGACTTCTTCAAGCATGTTCTTCCATCATTGTATGCTGACATGAAGAGGATAAGTGATAAGGTCTTGGAGGATACTTTACATAGACAAGTTTGACCTTTTACAAAGTGTAACATGACTTCATTACATGACAATGACTCTATTATTTTATGACTAGATGAAAAATAATTTCTAAAGACACTTATTGGGAGTCTTGACTCAAAAATAAAATCTCTTGCTCATGAAACCCATGAAGCAAGTCAATACAATAATTTTATTTTTCTTCTTTACATCTCATTACATAAAATCATAATTATATGTCATTATGAAGACCAAAACTAGTTACACTTATCAAAACTCCCTCTTAACTAGGGAGGTATTCATAATGGTACTTGGACTTTCTCAATCTTAAGAATCTCTCATAAGAAGTATTCAGATTGGTAACTCATTTGTATAACATCATATCAACCAACATTGTTACATAGAAAGGCCTTGACTAACAACTCCATCTCTCCACAAGATATGAGCTTAATGTTGGCGAGACCAATGATTTATAGACACTTTCATCATTGTCTCTCTCGGAACATCCCCTACCCAAGTACTCATTGTGTGTTCCATGAGGAATATTCTTATCTTGGACTCCCCAGCCCTTAAAGAATATCATTGCTCCATGACTACTCTTCTATTGGATGCCCTATCTCATCCTCAAAGAGTATCAGATGCCAAATTATTACCCAATCCTCTATTTTGTCTTCCCAGGCGAAGACCCAAATCACATGTCTATCTCTCCCTGTCAAATAGGGAGGACATATTCCAATAAAGGAATGTACTCATTCCTACAAAAGAAATGTACCTAATCTCTCTCTTGGCTTAGGAATTTCCAAGTTTCTTCCAAGCAAGAAATTTATTTTCAGGCTCCTTCTTAACTAGGGACCTACAGTAGCCCCTCATGTGGAGAACATGCAACAACCAACTTCTTGAAGAACTCCTCTCTTCTTCAATGTCATAAATTTCTTTTGTCACTGAGTCTTCATCTTTCGGGACTTCTTCATAGGGCACAAGCCATCCATCACTTTCATCCATGAGTTACTCATGTCCTCATTTCATCGAAAAGTGATCCATCTGTTTTCCATTTGACTTTGCTTCGTGTCATTCTTCTTTCTTTCATGTAATATTTTCTGGAAGATCTGGCTTTCCTTTTGGAATTTATCTACCAATTTTCCCTTTGGCAGTCCTACATAAGCCCATCCAGGTATTAGTTCAAAAATAATATATGAACACTTAAATCAAACATTACCTTTGTGATGGTTTTTCATCATGACATCTTCTTATAGATATCAACATCCTACATGCATGTTGACACATGTCTCAAAGATATCTGTTGTCAAGGGTCTCCATCTTTTTTTGACTCTTATGAGAGTCTACATATATTTATAGGAGATATTCTAGTCCACTCTTCTTGGTATCACATGTTGAATGCCTTCTACCTTTGTTGCATATTTTCACTATCTCTTCCTTTCTTTTCACACACTTCATTCTCAAGATCTTCCAATCAGAGTTCCTTAATTGTAGTCAGCTTCATCCTGATTCATATGAGAACATATTATGTTGATTTCATCTAGTGCGACTTATGCCTTGCTGCAACCTTTAGGAGGAGATCTCTTCTTCTTTTGATCACGTTTCCCATGATGGAAATAGTGATCCATATTATTTTCAACCACATGACATGACTTTCATAATATCCTATATAAGCATACATATCTCATTTTTCATTTTGTCCATCCTTACTTCCCTTAGCAAATTCATTTGAATGAAAGAACTTTATCCTTTAGACCTGATTTCATGTAATGTCATCATACCATCATCCCTTGAATCCTACTAGTTGGAATTCCTGATGAAACTCTTTCTTTCTTTCTAGATCGATGAATCCTTTGATAAGGATTCCATCAGAGAAACTTAGGGATCGTTCATATCCTCACCCAGCAGATGTCTCCTTATTGACTATGGTATGATGATCTCAGTCGATAACGACCTCTACTTCTTTTTATAAGTATCATTTGAGGTTTTAATGAGGTTTCCAAGAGCTCCCATTCTTTATAATTGATAGAATTTATTCCAAACACCCTTTTTGCTTCCCATGTCAAGAGCTCTTAGTTCTAATTCTTCTATCACGATGCTATTTTCTAATCTGATGCATTCTATCTTATTCACATTTCTTCCTATCTATAAATTACAAGTGAAAAGTACCTTCCATTGAAGAAGATCATCTCACTCATAGTAGAAATATTTTTGTTTCTTCCCTCTTAAGCTTCCTTGTCTCAGGTTCTTTCACATCCTTATTAATATGGGTTTCTTCCCTTTCCCTCTTATGATTAGGATAGTCTCTTCTATATTTCCTATGTTTCTAACAACCATAACATCTTTCCTTAGCCATGTTTTTTTTCTTTGGAGGACCAACATTTCCAAATTTCCATTTTATTCTTGTCACCCCTTCTATCTGATCTTTTGTTACTTTATTTCTTAAGCCTATCTTCTTCGGTCTTGCAAAGAGACCATAATTTAATGAATACTTCCTCTTCCCTAGTAGATATGAGGTTACCTTGTTCATCAGTCAATGCATTTAGAATAACATATATCATTTTATTATCAGATACCATCTCTCTTAGATCCTACAATTGACCTTTTATCTGAGATTCTTTTGAAAGGCATGACGATATTCATTCATCCTTTGATACCTTCAATTTATATAGATCATATCTAAGTGATATGATCTTTTCTATCATGCTTTTAGAGAAAAGTTCTACTAGCTTATCATATATTTCTTTAGATGTCTCTAGGTCGGTTACATAGGAAATGAGAGGATCTTTAATGGATTCCTTAAGAATATTTTGAGCCTTGAGATACCTTTCCATGTATTCAGATAATTCTTGTTCTTCAGATGGCTTGGAGACCTTTCCATGGACATGATCAATGAATTCATTTACTTTGAGGACTATGTCTACCCTTATTTTCCATACAATGAAGTTTGATATCCCTACGAGCTTAACGTTTAACTTGAAACATGAATTCATTTTTACTAGATTAGATTATAATAAAAAGGTACTTACTTGTGAAGATAAAATCTTAATCTTTATGACAAACATTTTTCTTTAGATGATCCTTTTACGAAGGTTCTCACTTTGGTGAGGGAAGACTACCTTCTTTAGGACGATCTTTCCCAAATGAGATCGTTGCTTCAATAGAGAGAAGGTTGTCTTTCGATCTAACCTTCCTTAGATTTGAAGAGCTTCCATTTTTTTGGTGATGTATGAGTGATGATCTCTAAAGTGCTTATAGGGTTTCAGTCTTTCTTCCTGCTTCCTTCTTGAAGATAATTTCAAGACTCTTCCTAGAGTATATTTCTTTGATCTAGGGTTTTGGTAGATCTTGATTTATTGCTTGCTATTCTTTGACTTGATTTGATCCCCACCTCTTATTTGTTCTTTGAAGATCGATTCTCCTATGTCTACTTGCTTGAATGTCCCTTCTTGACTTTAGCACCTAAGCTATGATACCATGTTGAGAAATCTAGGGCATGAATAGCTAAAAGATTTCTTTGCTTCATAATTGCTTGTGATATACTTTTACTTCTTAGCTTATAATCTTTTCTTCATTATGTTATTATTGTGTTCTTTTCATCAAGACAATTACCAATATGAACAACACAAGACAAGTGATAAGTATGTAGGCTTGTTAGCTAGCGCCAAAACCTCTCATCTCTTGAAAGGAAAACACGATCAAAATCCTTCTTCTAGATATTCAATTGATGAGTACCAAGACCATGACACAAACCCTTGAATCTAATACCCTCTCAAGAACCTTGTCACTAATCTTGATGCTCTGCCTCTTCCCTGACTTTCTTCTTGATCTTGAACTGCTTCCTTGGCTCCTTATAGAGAAACTCAGTCTCTGTACTTCACACTGCTTCTTCTCAACTTCTCCTAGAGAAACTCGATCTCTATGATTTAACTGGCTTCCTCTAGAGAATCCCAATCTCTAGATCTCTATCTCGGTTAACTAGAACAAGTATCCTAGAAGAATCCTTCCTTCGCTACCCCAGAAGAAAACTCCTTCATTGCCCCATAAGAAACCTCCTCTTCGCTACCTCAGAAGAATCTCTTCTTCGTTGCCCCAGAAGAAAATCTTCTTCGCTACCCAAAAAGAAACCTTTTTCACTACCCTAGATGAAAATTCTCCTTCTCTTGCCCAGAAGAAAATTTTATTCGTTGTGCCTAGAAGAATCCTCCTTCTTCCTTCTTCGCACTTCTTTTTGTAACCTCTTTCTTCACACTTCTATTCACTGAATGTATGTCAAGTTTTCTTGTCTTCAAGTGAGGTTAAATGTGGCTATATATACACTTCATTACATGTCCTTTAGGCTGACATGATACCAAGTTTCTAGGCCGACTTCTTCTAGAATGTTCTTCCATCGTTATAGGCCAACTTGAAGAGGATAACTGACAAGGTCTTGGAGGATAATTTACATAGACAAGTTTGACCTTTTACAAAGTGTAACATGACTTCATTACATGACAATGACTCTATTATTTTATGACTTGATGATAAATAATTCCTAAAGACTCTCAATGGGAGTCTTGACTCAAAAATAAAATCTCTTGCTCATGAAACCCATGAAGCAAGTCAATACAATATTTTTATTTTCCTTGTTTACATCTCATTACATAAAATCATAATTACATGTCATTATGAAGACCGAACCTAGTTACACATTTTGATCCAGGTGGATATTGGGGGCCACCCACCTATTCCACCTAGAACCCCAGTTAGTTTCATCTGTTTCCTTGTTCATTTCAAAATTTACTATTTTTAGCAGTTTTTTGGGTCTTGAACTTCTAGAGCAATTTTGACCCGCTAAACGACATTATTTTGGGGTCCGCGGCAGGCTCGTGGATGTAGGTAGGGGTTTGTGGAAAAAATTGTAGTTCTCGGTGAAACCTTTCCAACATGGTATTGTACGCACCAAATGGAGATAATATGACCAAGTTACGACCACGAGAAGTTGGCTTCCCAACTAACCCCAACGGGGCCCACAAACTCTTGATGTTACATCTCCCGGGGTGAGGGTTTTGGTTGTTTAGGGTTTTCTCATGTTTTACAATAATAAATAGGCCTTTCATACTCATTGTAACACAGTTCAGAGGCATGTAGTTGCCACATCTCTTCTTAGAGATAATCTACCATCGCCTAGACTATCTTATTTCCATTATGTTTGTAAACATAGTTCAATATTTTTCTATTAATGAAATTAAGTGTTTCTCTGTTGCATATTTGTGTTTATGATTATATATGTAAGTTGTTTCATTCCTGTTTAAGTTCAGATCAGTGGTATCAAAGCAGTCTTCTCTTTCTCTATTTTTTTGTGCATGTCCCCAACAAGGTCAAGGTATAAGGAGTTAGGGCTTGATCTAGTTGAACCATTACAAGATAAGCCTCACAAAACTCGACGACCTCCCACGACAGAAGAAAAGAAAGACGAGAGGGCAGGAGATCTTTTCAAAATGTTGCTCAGGAAGCCCTCAAGCGATAGAGGGACGCGGTGATGGATAGATTTTCCCAGATCCTTCAACAGCTACCCACATGCAATGCATCCTCATCCAATAGCCACTTTGGAGGCGCCACTCCTTATAAGGTACAAGTTAACTTTGATATTCCCATATTCAAAGTCCTTATAGATGTAGATGCCATAGATAAATGATTAAATCTGTTGAAAGGATATTTTTGAGTTCATGACTTTTCCAATCGGGAAAATATTACTTTTGCACTTCTCAAAGCCGCCCCACACATCAAGGACTGGTGGGAAACCTACTGTGAACAAAAGGACGAAAGTGAATCCTCGCTGTTTTCAGTCACACCCACTTGGAATTCTTTCCGAGACGCCATCAAGGAACAATATTACCATGTCGGGAGTTATGAAGACAAATACATAAAGTGGACCACGCTATGACAGGGAAGGGACCAAGATGTGCCAGAGTTCACAAATATTTTCCATACCCTTTGCACGAAGCTGGGTATCAAGGATATTGAGAAACATTTGTTTCTTAAGTACCACGACTGTCTACACAAGTACAGCTAGGATGAGATGGAGTTCCTGGACATTTCATCGCTCAGCACGATGTATCAGTATGCTACCAAGATTGAGAAGAAGTTTAAACAGAAGAAGTGAGACTTTGGATCTGCAAATCCAAAGCAAGGAAAAGGCGCCCCCAAACAATAGAACAAAGGACCAAGCCAAGGAAGGGCTACCCAATATAGCTTGCCGAAGCTGCAAGAAAATAACAACACCACGAAGATGAAGAAGGACATGGGAAAATGGTGTGAGTTCCATAAGAGCTCCACTCACAATACAAGTGAGTGTCAGACCAAGTAGTCACTGGTGGTCGACCTGAAGGCTTCCAAATTAGATGCAGGTTCCGAATCTGAATCAAAACCCGATAAGGGACTGACAAAGGCAAGCATATCATTGATGTAGAGCTCAGTGCCACTTTGTCCACCACCAAGATCCAGAAGATTGAGCCTGAAGATCTAGAGGAGGGGGGACACCTCTTCCACTCACAGATTTGGGTGAAGGGTTCTCCATTGTAGTTCATTGTCGATAGTGGGAGACAAAAGAATCTCATTTCAATAGAGGTCGTCAAGTAGATGGGCCTAAAGACTACAACAAATCCATAGTCGTACACCATCGGGTGGATTCACCAAGGAGAATATCTTCGCGTCAGCCAACACTGCCGCCTTCCCTACGACATCAAGCCCTTCACGGATGAGGTACTATGTGATGTTGCTCCTCTTGAAGTTTGTGATGTATTTTTAGGAAAACCACACTTACGGAAGTGGGATGTTGTATATGAGTCTAGACCTCTCTCTATGATTATTACTTTGGCTAATAAGTTGTACAGGATACCAGAGGTAGTCCCGCCTATTTCCATTTTTTTTATCACTGCAAAGAAATGCAGTAAGATCATTTTCCACGCCAAGAAATTTGTTTTCCTTGTGATTCACCCCCACGGAAAGAAAAAGGTTATGGCCACGACTTCTAGGTAGGGATCCTCTGCACAACAATAACAGATGGACAAGGTCATGGAGGAGTATAGGGATATTTTTGCCTTACCCAAAGGGGTACCTCTGCACTGTCATGTCAAGCACTCCATCGATCTGACCTCGAGCATTCCGCTGCCCAATGGACTCATCTATCAACGTTCTGTTATGGAGAATGATGAGATCAAGAGGCATATTTATGAAATATTGTATAAATGGCACATGAGGCCAATCTTGTGGGAGCTAGATTGTATTGGTACAGAAGAAGGATGGGACCTAAAGGCTCTGTATTGAATATCGGGTGCTAAACAAGATCATTGTCCAAAATAGGTACCAATCTCGTGAATTGATGACATTTTGGACCAACTCAAAGGGGCCAAATATTTCAGAAATATTGACTTGAAGTCAGGTTATCACCAGGTGCCTATCGAACCCTTTGATGTGTGGAAGATTGCCTTCAAATCCAAGGAGGGCCTTTTTGAATGGTTGGTCATGCCATTCGGATTGACGAATGCCCCTGCAATCTTCATGAGACTGATAGATGACATCTTGTGACCCTTCACCAATGCATTCATGGTGGTGTATTTAGATGACATCTTGATCTTTAGTTAGAGTTGGGAAGAACACCTCCACCATATTCGATAGGTCCTTCAATCCCTGCGACAACACAAGTTGTGTGCTAACTTGGAGAAATGCACCTTTGGCCTAACCCAAGGTCAATATATGGGATACATCATTGATGATCAAGGTGTACATGTGGACCCATCCAAGATACGAGTGATTCGGGATTGGCTAGTCCCAACCACTCTAATAGATCTCCACAACTTTTTGGGTCTTGCCAATTTCTACCGTAGGTTCGTGTTGGGGTTCTCTCATATCACTTGGCCTTTGAGTCAAGTCACCAAGGGCGAAGATTTTTTTTTTTTTTTGACCAGAAACCCAATAAAAAGTGTTCTCCAAGTTGAAGAATCACCTTTGTATTGCACCATTGCTCACATTACCAGACCTGCAACAACCATTTGAGATTGAGACAGATGCCTCTGACTATGATATTGGTGGAGTTCTTACTTAGCATGGGCATCTAGTGGCTTAACACATTGAGACACTTTCATACATAGTTCGAAATTACCCCACTTATGACAAAGAAATGTATTCCATTGTGCAGGCTTACCGTCAATGGAAGCGTTACATTCTGGGGAAGGAAACGGTCATCCACACAGACCATCGACCTCTACTGTTCATACAGACACAAGGGAAGTTGCAGAACAATCACCATCATAAATGGTCCACCTATATGCAATAGTTCCATTTGAACATTAAATGTAAGAAGGGAAACACCAATAATATGATTGATTGCCTCAGCCGACCACCAGTCATTGCAATGATCACTGTGCTCGACTCCTGTGGGCACGAGACATCAAGGTGGCCACATCTTAACAATAAAGATCCATAATTCGCAACATATACCAAACACTCTTGGAAGGGAAGCAAGTTTCAAATTTTCACCTTCAAGATGCATTGTTATGCCACCTGGGACACATCTGTGTTCCTTCAAGTGAGTGTACCAATATGATTTAGGAGGTGCACTACAGTCGTATCGCTGGAAATTTCAGAGTAGATAAAACTGTGGCAGTATTGTAGAATTATTTTTATTTGCTAAAACTTTGTCAGGATGTTGGGAAGTACATTAGATCCTGCATTGCCTACACCATTGCCAAACCAACCATCAAGAAGCAAGGCCTGTATACTCCTCTACCTACTCCTAGCTGACCTTGGGAATCTGTCTCCATGGATTACATGTTGGGTCTTCCTTCTACTAGGCACAACAATGATTTTGTTTTCATGGTCGTAGATAGATTCTCTAAGATGGCCATCATGGCGGCCTACAAGAAGAGTATCATAACAAAGGCCACTACTAAGCTCTTCTTTGAGAGAGTGTGGGTACACTTTGGGATCCCATAGTCCATTGTCTCAGATCAGGATAGCAGATTCCTAAGTGCATTTTGGTCAAGTCTCTGGTTGATGTTGGATACAAAACTTATTAAGTCCACGACTTTCCATCCCCAAACTGATAGCTAAACAGAGGTTGTCAATAGAATGATTATACACATTCTACACATGTACAACTTGAAGCATCCACGCACGTGGGATGAAAGTCTCCCCTATTTCTAACAAAGCTACAATAGTGCTCTCCACAACTCAAAAGGCCACAACCCCTTTCAGGTAGGGCTAGGATTTCAACCATTATGCCCCTTTGATGTGGCCATACCATTTGCAGTTACTCAAGTAGATTCGGCTCACATTCAGTCCGAAGCTGAAAGGACTAATAACTTCATTGATAGAATTCAACACATCCATCAATAGCTCCATGATATATTAGACAGAGCCAATGCTAAGTACAAGTAGCGCCATGATCAACATTGAGTGCCACACAAATTCCAGGTGGGCGACAAAGTTTGGTTACATTTGTAGAAGGAGCGCCTTGCTCGACCCCACCGCAAGCTTCGCCCACTCCGATATGGGCCATACACCATCACCAAGGCCGTTAGTGACAATGCCTTTGAGCTCAACATCCCACCATTCCTTGGTCTGCACCTAGTGTTCAATGTAGATCGCCTTCGACCATACTTTCCACCATTGTTGGACACATCTGACATTGCAGAACAACGAGCTCAACTTGGATTGCACGGAACATGCCACAACTGATTAGATCATGGAAACATAGATCAAGAACACTCGCCAACATAGGATACAGTTATATCGAGTTGTCAAAGTAGGCCAACACCTTCACCATGATAAGTGGTTCACCAAGGACCAGCTTCAACAGAAATTTCCTCACCTCATGGAGGCTCTACACGCAATGGGGACCATCGCTTCCTAAGGGGGGAGGAATGACCCAGATGGTTATTTGTGGCCACCCACCTATTCCACCTAGACTCCCTAATCAATTTCATCTATTTCCTTGTTCATTTCAACATTTACTATTTTTAGTAGTTTTTCGGGTCCTCAACTTCTGGAGTAGTTTTGACGCCCTAAACGTCATTTTTCTAGGGTCTGTGATAAGCCAGTATCCATAGGAAAGGACTTGCTGCAAAACATGTAGTACTCACTGAGACCTTTCCAACAAGGTATTGTACGTGCCAAACAGAGATAATATGACCAAGTTATGACCCCGAGAAGTTGGCTGCCCAACTAACCCCAATGGGACCCACAAATTCTTGGTGTTACATCTCCTGGGGTTATGGTTTTGGTTGTTTAGGGTATTCTCATGTTTTCCAATAATAAATAGGCTATTAAGCCTCATTGTAACACAGTTCAAAGGCATGTAGCCGCCACATCTCTTCTCAAAGATAAGTTACCATCGCCTGAGCTATCTTATTTCCATTAGGTTTGTAATCATAGTTCAGTATTTTCCTATTAATGAAATGAAGTGTTTTTCTGCTGCATCTTTGTGTTTATGATTATATCTATAAGTTTTTTCATTCCTATTTAAGTTTAGATCGCTTTTCAACAAGTAGTTCTCACTGGCAAAGAGAAATACCATGAATGGTCCCAGAAAATAAAACACACCCTCATTCTTAATGAGCTTTGGAAAGGAATTTGTGAAGGAGAAGGAGACAATGCACTTGGAAAGCCTACTTTAGATAAGGATCTTTCCATTTGGGAAAACAAGAACAACCATGTCTATGCCTTTATTGTAGCATCAGTAAATGAAGAGGAGATTCATCACATTTCACCATTTTCAAATGCCTTTGAAGCCTTAAAGAAGTTGAAGGAATTGTATGAATCACACTCCGAACTTGAATTTGTTCAACTGATGATTAAGTTTTTCAATTTTGAGTTGAAAAATGATGAACTTGTTGCCTTAGCATCAGAAATAAGATTCATTATGCATGACATAAATCTGTCCGGTATTGAAATAGATGTTCCTCTCACATCCTATGTCAAGGAACTATATCCCACCTATTCGCATTATCTTGAATCATTGCAAGAAAGTGGAAAACTTAAGGAGATTTCCGTTGACTCCCTTGAGAAGAAGTTTGATGAAAGAGAGAAGGATCTTGGGAATAAGAAAAATCCTTAGTATTCTGAAGAAGTTGTGTACCTTGCAAAAAAAGAGAAGAATCATCCACAATATCTTACAGAGGAAGAGGCGGCCGAAGAGAAAGAGGTATGGAGAATCTTAGAGGCAGGGGGAAAAAATTTCCAAGGAGAGAGGTATGATCTTCATTGTATATGATGCAATAGAGATGGAAATGATGCTTCCACATATAAGTTTCCTTGGGACAAAATTGAGCAGAAAATAAATGAAGAAAAGGATAAAACACTTGGTAAATGGAAAGAAAAGCACCCGAGTCTGCTCATTATGTTGTGGCACATTGCAACATTGGAGTAACGAAAGACTTATTCAATGCTTCACTTGCTTCATGGAAAGATTCTTGGTTTATTTATTCAAGAGCAACTTGCTACATGAATTTCAAAAGAGATTTCTTTAAAGAATTCACCGATAATGTTGATGGAGCAGTGTACTTTACAGACAAGTCAAAAATCAAGCCATCAAGGCTTGGCACCATCATGCTCAAACTTCTTGGTCTTCGAGACTTTCTTCTACACGATGTTCTATACCTCCAGGAGTTGAGGAGAAACTTTCTGTCTTTGGTCCACATCTGCTAGCAATGACACTAGATTCACATATTTTGGCAAGGTTGAGGCCAAAAAAGAATTAGATCACTCACTTTTCATGACTGGGATAGAATAAGAAAGACTTCTAAAGCTGCAAGAAACCTCTACTCATGCACAAAAATTTTCATACAGTTCTCACTATGATGAAGGTACACTTCCATCAAGTCTTTTGTGGCATGCTAGATTTGAACACTTGAAATATGCAAACATTCATTTGTTGAATAAAAATGGTGTTATTGGTTTGCCTACAATTCTTGGGAAACTTAAGAAATGTGATGCTTGTATCTTAGGAAAGCACAACAAACAATATTTTCATGATTCTCATTCTAGAGCACATAGAAAAGTTGAACTCATTCATTCTAATTTATATAACCCAATGCCCATTCATTGTGATTTATGTGGCCCAATGCCCATTCATTGTGATTTATGTGGCCCAATGCCCATTCATTATACAAATGGTAATAAATATATGATGACATTTATTTATGAATACACCAGAATGTGTTGGGTTTATTTATTGAAGAACAAATCTGAAGCATTTGAAACATTCAAGAACTTTCATTCATGCATTGAAAATGATGCACAATCTCATATTGGATCTATTCATATTGATAATGGAAAAGAATATAAATAAAATTAATTTGAAAACTATCTTCTCCAACATGGGATCAGACATAAAAAAACCCATGCCTTATAATCCCCAACAGAACATAGTAGCTGAAAGAATGAACAAGAAAATCCTAAATATGGTATGTTTGATGATGTTTTTCAATAATTTTAAACTAATGTTTTGGGTTGATACAGTTCCATGTGCTGTGTATATAAATAATATGTGTCCATCTCATGCTATAAAAAACAAGACTCCATATGAAATTGGTATGGCCACATTCCTTCGGTGAGGCATCTTAGGGTTTTTGGTTCCACTTGTTACGCCTTGCAAATGAAGGAACAAAGAAACAAACTCGATGCAAGGAGTCACAAATGTATCTTCTTGGGGTATTCAAATACATCCAAAATAAATTGTCTCTATGATGAAGTGAATAAGAATTTTATAATATCTAGAGATGTGATCTTTCTTGAATCTTCAAAGACTAACAATCTTGTTGAGTGACAACTTGATTGCTTGGATAGATTCATACATGCAAAGTATTTTCGAGAGTTTAATAATGAAATTCCACATCTTGAAGGGGGGATCCCTATATTGGATCAATGTATGGAATATCCTTCTGAAGAACCCTCTCCCCCACATGAAGCTCCAGGCACTGATGACAAAGACACTTGAAAGTGTTCATCCTGATGAGGGTGGAAAGATAGGAATAAGAAGCTCAACTAAACAAAATGTAGGTTTTGTAGATGATCCTGATTCACCTCTTGATATGGATGTTTCTTATGATTGTGAATTGAAATTATCTACATATATCAAACCAAATTCCTTCAAAGAAGCTGCTCCTCATGATGAATGGAAAGAAGCAATGCAAGAAGAATATGATGCATTGATAAAGAATGGAACGTAGAAGCTAGTTGATCCTCGATTAGGAACCAAACCAATAGGCTGCAAATGTCTCTTCAAGAACAAGTATAAATTCAATGGATCACTTGACATGCACAAAGCCAGGTTTGTGGCAAAAGGTTTTGCATAGAAAGAAGGGCTCGACTATCATGAGGAGAATTTTTCCTGCATAGAAAAATGGGCTAGCTACCATCTGGACACTTTTTGCCTTGGCAATTGGAAAGTCCATCAAATTGATGTAAAAAATGCTTTCTTGAATGAATATCTGAAAGGGAATGTTTCTATGTCCCAACTAGAAGGATTTGTTGTGAAGGGCCTGGGACACAAAGTATGAAAGCTTTTAAAATCCTTGTATGGCCTCAAGCAAGCCTCGTGAGCCTGGTACAATAAATTGACTGAGCATCTTCTGAAAATCAATTTTAAACATTATGATCTTGATGATGCAACTTTGTTTGTAAAGAAATTTGGAAAATCATTTTTGTACCTTATTGTGTATGTAGATGATCTTTTGATGATAGGGGACAATGAGAACTACATTGCATCCATAAAGAAAGAAATGAGGAAAGGTTTTGAAATGACAAATTTGGGCTATGTTCACCACTATATTGGTATTGAAGTAACTCAACATCTAAAGTTTATATTCCTATCTCAGAAGAAGTACATTGTAGATCTGTTGAACATGTTTGGCATGGCTGAGTGAAATCCTTTGACTAATCCAATGGAACATAACTTAAATTCACATCCACTAAAGGAAATAAATTTGAGGATGCAACAAAGTATAGAAAACTCGTAGGAAGTCTCAACTACCTCATTACTACTAGACCAAACATTTCATTTGTTATTGGAATCCTCTCTAGGTTTACGCAAAGGCCTTGTGAGGTTCATTGTTTAGCTAAAAAAAGAGTTCTAAAGTACTTGAAGGGAACTGAAGACTTTGGACTCAAGTATACACAGGTGGGTGTCTTCATCTTGATTAGATACCTTGATTCAAATTTTGATGGAGATAAATAAATCGGGGTATCTACTTTAGGATATGTTATGAGTCTTGGATCAGAGCTATCTCCTAGATCTCACACAAATAGTCAGTTCCAACAGATTCCACAACTAAGGCAAAATATGTGGCAGCATATGAAGCAACAAAGGAAATTGTGTGGCTAAGGAAAATTCTAGAAGATTCGTAGGAGAAACAAGTACATTAAACTCCTCTTTTGATTGACAACACTTTTGCAATAAATTTGGCCAAGAACCCAAAGTTCCATTATCAAACAAATCACGTCAAGAAAAAATGCCATCTAATTCGACCTCATGTTTAGGCCAAAAAAATCCACCTCCAAAATTGTTCCACAAATGAGCAGATTGTGGAATATTCACCAAAGCGCTTGGAAGGGAAAAGTTTGAAAGATTCATAATGATGCTTGGACTCACCAACATCCCTTCAGATTAAGGGGGGAATGCTGACACCTAATATTTGGGATTACAAAATCCTATGTAAATATTGTAAATAGAGAAATCAAGAAAGATGGAAGATGAAGATACATTGGGAGATGAAACCCAATATTCTCCCTCTCCTTATATATATTTGTATCCTCTCTTAATAAAAAACAAAAAATTCATTCATGGAGTTACTTCTAGCTTGACATGGTAAGGAGGGAATAGGGAATAATGTGTGTAACAGGGGCTAGTGGACACCTAATTCAGGTGGATGTTGGTGGCCACCCACTTATCCCACTTGGACCCCCACAACTGTCTCTTTCAGTTTTTCAGTTTCCTTAGTTGTAGCACAATTTACTATTTTTAACAGTTTTTCGGGTCCTAAACTTCCGAAGCCAATGATTTTCTAATAAAATCATCTTTTCTGTCGTGGTCCTCGGAGAGATCTTTCCAACGGGGTATCATGCGCGTCAAACGGAGATAATTTGACCAAGTCACGACCCTGGGAAGTTGGTTGTCCAACTAACCCCACCGGGGCCCATAAACTCTTGGTGTTACATCTCCTTGGGTTAGGTTTTTCTCTTATTGTTCAATAATAAAGAGGCCCTTGAGCCTCATTGTAACACAGTTCAAAGGCATGTAGCTACCACATCTCTTCTCAGAGATAAGCTATCATCGTTGAGCTTGTCTCATTTCCATTCTGTTTGTAAGCATATTTCAGTATTTTACATTAATGCAATGAAGTATTATTTCTGCTGCATCTCTATATTTATGGTTATTTATGTGTTCCTACATAAATTTGGATCAATGGTATCAGAGCGGTTTTCTCTTCTTTGTTTTTCTTTGCATGTCCCCAACGAGGTCGGATATAAGGAGTTAGGGCCTAAACTGGTCGAACCTTTGCAAGACTAGCCTTGCAAATATCAATGGCCTCCCATGGCAGATGAAAAGAAAGATGAGGGGGCAGGAGATCCTATCAAAATCTTGCTCGAAGAAGCCCTCGAGCGACAAAGGAACGCGATGATGGACAACTTTGCCCAGATCCTTCAGCGGCTACCAAGGGGTGACACATCTAATGCCTACTTTGGAAACACCACACCCCTTAAGGTACAAGTTAACTTTGAAATCCTCATATTTGAGGGTTAGATAGATGCAAATTTCATAGATAAATGGTTAAATCTGCTAGAAGGGTATTTTTTTGTGCATGATTTTTCCAGCCGGGAAAAGATTACCTTCACTCTTCTCAAAGCAAGCCCCACGTCAAGGACTGGTGGGAAACCTTCTGCGAGTAGAAGGATGAAAGTACAAACTCACTATTTTCAGCCACTACCACTTGGAATTCATTTTAGGACGCCATCAAGGAGTAGTACTACCCTGTCGGGACCTATGAGGAAAAATACATAAAGTGGACCACGCTGCGGTAGGGAAGGGACCAAGATGTGCCAGAGTTTACCAATATTTTTCATACCCTTCACACAAAGTCAGGTATCAAGAATTCTGAGCAGCATTTGGTACTCAAATATCACGACCACCTACATAGGTACATTCAGGATGAGATGGATTTCCTAGACATCTCCTCGCTTGTCACGATGTACCGATACATTGTCAAGATCGAGCATAATTTTAAACAGAAGAAGCGAGACTTTGGATCTGCGAATCCGAAGCAAGGGAAAGGATTCCCCAAACCACAGAACCAAGGATAAAGCCAAGACAATGTGACCCAAGACAACCCGTCAAATCCGCAAGAAAAGAACAACACCATGAAGTCAAAGAAGGACACAGGAAAGTGGTGTGAGTTCCATAAGAGCCCCACTCATAACACAAGTGAGTGTCGGACCAAGCAGTCATTGGTGGCCAAGTTGAAGGCTTCAGAATCCGATGCATTTTCTGACCCTGAGTCAGAACCTGACAAGAGGAATGAAAAAGGGAAGAAAATCATTGATGCTGAATCCAACACCACTGTTACCACCGCCAAGAGCCAGAAGAATGAGCTCGAAGATCCAGAGGAGGGGGAGCGTCTTTTCCACTCACAAATGTGGGTGAAGGGTTCGCCGTTGCAATTCATTGTCAACAGTGGCAGCCAAAAGAACCTCATTTCAGCAGAGGTCGTGAAGCAGTTGGGCCTACTGACTACACCACACCCACATCCATACAGTATCGTGTGGCTTCACCAAGGATGAGATTTTCGAGTCTGCCATCGGTGCTGCCTTCCCTACAACATCAAGCCCTTCATATATGAGGTATTGTGTGATGTTGCACCTCTTGATGTTTGTGATGTATTATTAGGCCAACCATACTTGTGGAAGCGACATGCTATGTATGAGTCAAGGCCTCGCACTGTTATTATTTCTTTGGGTAATTCATTATACAGGATACCAGAGGTAGCCCCAGCTACCGCCACCTCTTTGACCTCTGCTAAGAATTTGCAGTAAGATCATCTCCCAGGCTAAGAAATTTATTTTCTGTCTGGTTTGCTCTCAACGTAAGGGGAAAATCATCACCACATCCATGACCCCTAGGAAGGGTTCTTCCACATAGCAAAAGCAGGTGGATACGGTCATGAAATAATACAGGAACATCTCCTCACCCACAGGGGTATTGTTGCACCGTCAGGTCAAGTATTCATCCAATATGACTCTCAGAGCACCTCTACCCAACATGCCTATATATCATCACTCCATTATGGAAAATGCCAAGTACAAGCAACAACATGATCAACATCAGGTGTCACACAAGTTTCAAGTGGGCAACAAAGTTTGGTTTCACTTGCGGGAAGAATGCTTTACCAGAGCCCATCAGAAGCTGAGACCACTATGATATGGTCCTTACACCATTAACAAAGATGTGGGAAATAATGCTTTGGAGCAGAACATTCTCCCATTCCTTTGCTTACACTAAGTGTTCAATGTGGACCATGATCGACCATGCTTCCCACCATTACTAGACACATCAGAGATTGCAAAACAACTCACCAGGGACCAAGTTCAGCAGAAGTTTCCCCATCTCATTGAGGCACTCAATGCAATGGGGACCATTTCTTCCTAAGGGGGGAGGAACGATCCAGGTGGTTGTTGGTGGCCACCCGCCTATCCCACTTGGACCCCCACAACTGTCTCTTTTAGTTTTTCAATTTCCTTAATTGTAGCACAATTTACTATTTTTAGCAGTTTTTCGGGTCCTAAACTTCCGAAGCCATTTTGAGGTCCTAAACGATGTTTTTTTGGCAATCTACCACCAACAAGTTTTTTGATAAAACATATTTTATGTCGTAGTCCTCAGAGAGATCTTTCCAATGGGGTATCATGCACATAAAATGGAGATAATATGACCAAGTCATGACCTCAGGAAATTGGTTGTCCAACTAACTGCAAAGGGGGCCCATAAAATCTTGGTGTTACATTTCCTCGGGTTAGGGTTTTGGTTATTTAGGGTTTTATCTTATTGTTCAATAATAAAAAGGCCCTTGAGCCTCATTGTAATGCAGTTCAGAGGCATGTAGCCACCACATCTCTTCTTAGAGATAAGCTACCATCACCGAGCTAGTCTCATTTCCATTCTGTTTGTAAACATATTTTAGTATTTTACATTAATGCAATGAAGTATTATTTCTATTGCATCTCTGTATTTATGTTTATTTTTGTACTTTATTGTGTTCCTTCATAAATCCATATCAATACCACACATAACGTAGTAGTAAACATGCATACTACGTAGATATATGTCTGACCATGAAGATGTTTTATGAAAGTAGTGAAGGCCATGACATGATAGAAAGATGAAAATATGGACATCACACTCTCAAAATAATATGGGTTTCTTATGACCAAGCGGTTGGTTATGATTTGGCATGTTACGACAGCGAAGCGGTTGTGATTTAGCATGTTATGACAACCAAGCGGTTGTGATTTGGCACAAACATGGACAACTCATCAGGGTGAGATGGTTAGGTGAGCTATCCAAATATTCTCAGGAGTGTGAGGCTGAAGATTGAAGTTATATAAAGAGCTATTGCCGATTTTGGATAGTTATTTTGTTAGCCTAATTATTGTTCTCTGGATATTTTGTTCAGATTAATGTTGTTCCTTTTAATGTTATTTTTTTCGCAGATATGTTTTTGATTTCTCATTTTTCTAATTGTACCGGGGTTGGTTGGATAATATAATAGGAACAAATATGGTATGATTTCTCCCCTTTTTGGGTGTATGGTACTCCTTTGTAACTTGTAGTACTGATATTTTTTGTTAATTCGAAGTATCCATAGGTTCTTTGCTTGCTTTCATGGTTCTGTTGTATTTGCATTTTGTACTAATGGCTGGATAAATGAATAAATTACAAAGTCTTTACAAAGTTTTTGGTGAATGTTCTATGTTGGTGGTTTGTAGTTGAAGCATAACGTTACTAAAAATATCTATGTAAGAATGAAGCTATGTTCTCATGTTTTTTTTCAGAGTTATCTTTGCACTTATATAATGAAATCCTTATCAAATAGTTACATTGTCAGTAAGGAAATGTGTTTACACTTGACCAATGTGCATCTTTGTTTATTAGGAATTTGCATATGTTAATATAAGATATTTTAGCTATTGTTATTTATGAGCACATATATTGGTTATTACATGATCTTATGGCTAATTTCTCATGGTTTCTATTATGGTTATATGTTGGTAATATGCATGGTTCTATGATGTGCTCTAACTATGGCTCTAATTTATTATTTGATAAGTTATTGAATGGTTAATGAATGCATGGGCAAAGAGTGTTGGTTGAACTCACTTGAGAGGGAATAAAGCCTTCTTAATGGTTCTCATATGAGGTTCAAAGGTTTATTACCATATATGCATTTAGGACCTGTAGCTTCTATATTCATCATATGTTTGACAAAATGAGTATCATGTATTAGGCAGGACTAGGTCAAGATCTTGCTCAAGTTCTAGATGGTTGGAATTTTTATCATTGTAGTTATGTTTATGGAAAGTTATAGGAAGTTATGGGCAGTCATTTGGAGGCTAGCATGAAAAAGTGGCATAGATGTCGTAACTGCATGCACAAAAGTGGATGATTTGGGTCATAACCGTATGCAAAAAAGTGGATGATTTGGGTTGTAACTGCATGCAGGAAGGCTTATGGGTGTGGTTGGAGCCTCATAACCACATGCACAATGTATCATGGGTGTGGTTGGGGTGTCAAGTTGTGAAAATGAATTCTAGCTCAATGTTTGATCACCAGGAGTGGTTGTCAAGTTGCTATGTGATCTAGTACACCTGAGGGGTGGTAGTATGTGTTTCAGTTGTAGACCCCACTTCCATACTGTAACTTGGATGTCAGGTCATGTCATAGTATCAATCAGCTCATGTTTACCCTAGAGAGCTTGTAAAACTAGGTAAATGTGTGGTGGGGCATTACAGGGTGGTATCAGAGCGAGGTTGTGGCACTAGAGCTCAAGGTATAACCAGATCATCATACAACTTTATATGTTTGGCATGTAGGCATGATGGTTAATGGTTGTTATATGTATCATGGTTATATGAATGCCTATCATTTTATTGATGTTGTGATTACATTCATGATAAATGCTAGTCAATTAGTGCGGTCATATGCATGTGCATAAGCTACTCATGCATCATAGTTAACTTATTGTTATATACATTGTGGTCATATGCATGATGATTATTGTCATTGCAGTTAAGTTATTGATATTATTATGTAGCATACTAATCTAGATTGGCATGTGCAGGTGTGATAACCTCCCTGGAGATACACCGAGGTATGATTTTAATTATGCCTTCTATTTGGTTTATTTAACATGGTATGTTTGCAGGAAATAGAGGATCAGAGATGAAGGGAAGAATGGTGGACTACAGTTCACATGACTCTTCGTACATGCCTTAAGAGACATTGGTAGGATGGGAGATATCAATTGGGCATCAGGGAGAAGGACATTCTCCCGGTTTGGCAGAAACATTGAGAAGTTTGAAGGCATAAATTGTGAGTTGCAAGGTAGACAATGAGTGGTTAATTGAGGCATAGGAAAGGATTGCTAGAGCTTAGGAAAATCAATAAAAATTTAATGTAATGATTCTTCAAATCCTTTCAGATTTACAGAAGCAGGGAAATATGGGGATCAATCATGAAGATAGGCAGGAAGAAAAAACGAAAGGGGCTTATGGTAACAGGTTACAGAAGGGGCACAATATACATGTTGGACATAGATGATAGAGTTATAGGTGACACATCCTTGGATAAATTTGATAGGAGCGGTAGTTCTTATGGGTTTTATTCTAGTTCCAGTTCTGAGAGACATAATCTCCATCACCACCATAATACTTATAGGAGGAGTGAGAAGTGATATTTTCCAAAGGAGTTCAAGAAAGTCGAGTCTCCTACATTCGATGGAGAAATGGAGGAATCAAAAGATGTAGAATAATTTCTTCTTTGGATGAAGAAGTTTTTTAGATTGCATGATTATTTAGAGAACATGAAATGAAAGATAGCTTTCTTCAGTCTCAAGGGAAAAATAAACGTATGGTGGGAACGTGTTAAGTGTCTCATAGGCATCAGAGATGAGGAGATGATTTGGGATGAGTTTGAGAGACTCTTCAGGAAGAAGTACCTATCTAAGGGATATTATGATAGAAGGGAAATCATAGAAGAGAATCATAATGGTATTGAACTTCCGGTGGATATCATCGCAGGGAGGATTTCCCTTTGTATCAGAGTGGCACAGTGGATGCATGGCAAACCTGAGATCTATAATGCGCAGGAGACATGGATAGTTGGTTATATAGGTCAGAGAATTCCTCAGATATATGAAATAGTTAATAACAGGAAGACAGGTCACTAGGTATCCATCATCGAGATGGAAAGCAGAACTAGAGGGAGAGTTCTAGGTAGAGCCTCAATGCATCTTGGAATGAAAGGAGATTATTCTTTGGGACCATGTAACAAATCAAGTTAATGTGCGTGGAAGCACTTTGGGCCAAGGAAGCTACATGGTAGATGGTTGATCATATGGAGGTATGGAAGTTGGTTTCCAGTTATAGCCGGATCCATTAAGGGAACTGGAATCCTTTAGGAGACGTTATGTGTAGATGTTCAGCTACATGACAACATGGGTACAACAGGGCAAGGTAACCAGTGTATTGTTATATTTATTTATGCACTGAAAATTGTGTGTTTATGGTAGTATGATGCAGGGTATTACATGGAAAAGAGACTGCCATGAAATATTGAAGAAGGCTCAAGTTGAGCTTTCCCTTGGAAGCACTAGGAACCATGGGGGTTGAGTCATGGTGTCTATTTCTAGTTTTGTTCTTTTGGTATTTTGTGATTTTTTGTGCTTTATTTGTAACTTTGACTATGAATGGTGCATGGCCATGCCAATTTGTTTATGGTTTCTTGGTGTTTTATGTTTTCTTATTGTTCTTCCCTTTTATGTTTTTAGGGTATTGGGATTTGGTTATGAAAGAGGAAAGCCAATGCAAATCAGGGAGAGTTGAATGAAATCTAGCAGGTAATGTAAGACTCGAATGAAGCCTGATGCATGAGTAAAGGGAAAGTGAAGGCCAGAATATAACAACTAGTTGGTCTGGTTGGGTGCATTGGGGTAAGTGGATAGTGGTAGGAAAGTTATGAGAAAGGTAATAGGAAAGGTAAAGTAAATGGGCTCAAGGTATCATATCCCTTGGCTAAGTTGGGAAATATTGTTCTCAATGTTGTGCATGCTTTGTATGGATATAATAAGTTCTCTTAACCTTAGCCTTATGACCACTTGTAATTATCTATCTATCTATCTATCTATCTATCTATCTATATATATATATATATATATATATATATATATATATATATATATATATATATATATATATATATATATATATATATATATATATATATATATGAATTCCATTGTCTGTCAGGGTCATCAAGGATCATTCTTGTGGAAGAATGATTACTTTATATAGGTCAATGACATGAAAAGGTTCTTGGTTTTATGATGAATCAAGTGGAAAGAGTAGCCCCGGAAGATCTATGAGGTTAGTATCATGTGGATATGACTTTGATATTATGTGCTATAACTATGCCTATGTTTATGTTATGGTAGGAAATGTTGAAGGATATATCATTGGAATGAAAGCAATGTGATCTGCGACATGCTGGGATAAGCATGGATAGTTGGGTTATGGATGCATGCAGTAAGGTGTGGAAAGACACTAGAGGCAAGTTTTCTTAGTAGATATCGTGTGGTCTCTGGATGTGCAGTACTACTACTATGTACATTTGGTGTTCTGTACATGTCATACATGTTGTGTTGTGTACATGCGGTACTATGTCATGTGTATTGTGTAGCCGTTGTATCGTGACTTGTGTATTTGTTGTGTTGTATTATGTGCTTGTATATGTGTTGTGTTATACACCATGTGTGGGTGTATGTGTTGTGATGTACACTGTGTGTATGTGTATGTGTTGGGGATTGGTTCTTTAGATTCCTTGAGGCTATGGGCCAGAGCCCTGTAGTAGATTGGGTTCCCTGGAAGCTATGGGTTTGAGCCTTGAATAGCTTGGGTGCCCTGGAGGTTGTGGGTTAGATTCCTGTAACATCTTGGGTACACTAGAGGCTATGGGTGGGGCCCTATAACAACTTGGGATTCCATGGAGGTTATGGCTTGAGATAGTGGTCCCGGGAGACTTGGATAGCTTGGGTTATGGATGCATGCAGTTAGGTGTGGAAAGACACTAGAGGCAAGGTTCCTTGGTAGAGACGGTGTGGTCTCTGGATGTGCAGTATTACTACTTATACATGTGGTGTTGTGTACATGTCGTACATGTTGTGTTGTGTACGTGTGGTACTATGTCGCATGCATTGTGTAGCCGTTGTATCATGACATGTGTATTTGTTGTGTTGTATTATGTGTTTGTATATGTGTTGTGTTATACACCATGTATGGGTGTATGTGTTGTGATGTACACAATGTGTATGTGTATGTGTTTGGGATTAGTTCTTTAGATCCCTTGAGGTTGTCGCCTAGAGCCATGTAATGGCTTGGGTTCCCTGGAAACCATGGGTTCGAGCCTTCTAATAGCTTGGGTTCCCTAGAGGTTGTGGGTTAGAGCCCTGTAACAGCTTGGGTCCCTTAGAGGCTATGAGTGGAGCCCTATAATAACTTGGGATTCCATGGAGGCTGTGGGTTGAGATAGTAGTCCCAGGATCTTTGGATAGCTTGGTATGAGACCAATATTGAGGGTAAAGGCGGTATAGTATCTAGATGCCCTTGTTGTTGATATTGAGGGAGGAGGTGGTTTAGTCGGGATTCCCTTGTTGCTTTGGATGAGAAGAGAAGATTGAGTTGGCAACTGATTTAGTGTATGTACCATGGGGGATTTACTTGGGGAGTAATACCATACCACATACATTCATATTGGGGGGTATTTATTGAGGAAAAAATGGCATAATATATTGAGAATTATATTAGGGGTAAAGGGTTTTTATATTGGGACCTGTATAAAAAATGGAGCTCAAAGCTAAGGAAAAAATATAAAAGGGTAGAAAAAATGTTAATGAAACATTGGATACCTACAATATCTAGTGAAAGTAGGAGTTTTTTAAATTAGGAAGATGTATTGGGTTGATATTGGTAGGGGGTTAGATAGTGTGATTTTTAGAGGTATTTTCCAATATGTAGTCAAATTAAGGGTATTGTTTAGTATGCTACGAATGCATGTGCTATGTTAGAGGTCCATTGAGTGAAATACTTGTGGTGTGTATGTGGTCAAAGAGAAGAGAAGGCATTGGGTGGTTTCTGGGTTTGGAAATAGATTTAGTGTGTGTATGGAAAGGACAAAGAACAAAGGTAGAAGCAAAGAACCATTTGAAAGTGTTGTAGCCACTACAAGAACCCTCCAAAATTCCTGACTTTTCAAAAATTTGGAGCCCCTATACTATGTCTGTGTCTATTTATTACATCCAATACCTCATCAGTTGGAAAAAACCCTTGTGATCCCGTCACAAGTTTAACTCTCAGAGACTCAAAGGTTTATTCTTCTTCCCAAGTATTCTTCTCAGAGACTTAAAGGTTTATTTCACTTTATGAACTCACCAAGGTAGCCAACCAACGTGAACTAATTTTCAAAGCCTTTAGTACCTCATCTTCAACCAGAAAAGTTGACTCTTCTACAAATACAAGCTCTCCCAGTCAGTCCTGGGCATCAGTTGACGTCCAATTTATTGTTAACACTGCAAATACAAATTCGAAAGGTTTGACTCCACAATTCCTTTTAACTTTCAAACTTTTCAACTACAATGTGCACAGTTGCCTTGTTGACTGCGGTGTGTCAAATAATGTCATGTCTTTGTCAGTGTGCAAAATGTTAAAGATTCAACCTGAGAGAATAGATGCCAAGATCATCCAATTGAATAGGTCTCAAGTCCCCATCATAAGTGAGCTAAAAAAATGTGATAATTAGGTTGTCCTTCGACTCCAGGGTGAATCAAAGCATCAAAATAGTTTTTGTTGATATTCCAGAAGCGTATGGCCTACTGCTCAGGAGGGACTGGTCGAGCAAATTCCAGGGGTATTTTTTCCACTGATTGGTCCCACTTATGGTTGCCTTACAAAGGCAAGAACAACCAAATTAGAGTTAATCATGAACCCTACATGAAGCGTACGGTCACAGATCTTTAGGGATAGAATGAACCCAATAGTTTATCTCAACAAGAGTTGGGAATGCATTTTTTGGACACCAATATTGGGTGCTATCAAGCATTGCCATCGCCCATCCCACCTGATACACAACTGGAACTCCTTCCTTTCCCTCCAATTGCCATTGATGAAAATTTTACTATATATGTAAATACATTAAGCATAGATGTAGACAACAACGAAATATGGAATTTATATTTTGATGGGTCCAAGACTCACAATGGAGTTGGTGTAGGCTGTATCCTCATGGACCCCAAAAAAAACAAATTTTAAATTTCTTGTAGGTTAGAATTCCAATGCACTAAAAACACTACCAAGTATGACGCACTGATCCTTATGCTCAAGAAAGATATTGATCTAAAGGTCGAATGTTTGAAGGTGGTCGGTGATTTTGAAATCATTACGAGGCAGGTACGAAACAAAATTCATTGTCTATTACCACTCCTAAAAAATTATCAGCAAGAGGTATGGCGATTAATATGTTCTTTTAAAGCTTCCAGTATTAATTCTATTCCTAGGATTAATAATGAAGCCACTGATACTTTAGCTAATTCCGCAGCTATGTTTACACCTTTGAGGGATGGATTCTCAATTGAGGTTGTTTATAAACTTGCCATCCCAGATAGCATAACTAATTTATGTGTTTTCAACGATGATCGACAAATACAGGATTTTATGTAAAACACTAAGGTTTTTAAAGATGCATCAATAGAGGAGGAAAAGCATGAAAGGGTCTTGCAAGAGGAGCCAAACGAGTGTAAGGGAAACCCTATGCCTAAAAGTGTGGTTGCGCTAGAAAAATTATTTGATATGTAGAGCCATTTCTAGGGCCCACCGAATAGCAAGACACAAAGTTCCACCCTCTCACATGAGCAAATTAATCTTGGGACTGAGGCTGGCCCCAAGTTTATCAACCTTGGTGTTAGATGTTCTCTTGATGAAAGGAATTACTTCATCAACTTATTCAAGAGGTATCAACATGTATTTGCCTGGACGTATGATGATGTGAAGATGTATGACTCTCAGATCATTCAACATGTTATTCCTACAAAAGAAGGGGTCAAATCATTCAAGAAAAAATTAAGGAAATTACATCCTACATTAGAGCCCCTCATTCAAAAGGAGCTGAATAAATTGTTGTGTAACACTGTCCTCCCACATCTACCCAAGAAACTGGCTAGCTGGGGTAAACATGCAACGAGGGGCCACTATGACATGATTCAACCTCTTAAGTGACATTAAGGAATTGGAACAGAAACACACCATACAGACATCCAACATCATCAACAGAACCCTCAAAAGACAAGTCAACCACTCAAACAACCTGTCCCTTGGTCCCATTACTATTTTAGGTCTCTCTCATGCTATGGGAAAGGGAGTGACCACCAGCCTAAATTCGCTCTCACAGGCCTGCCTACCAGTGATTGTGGACCAAAATTGTCAGTGTTATGCCAGCGACCCCAGTACTTAAGCCACTTTCTCAAGCTCAGAGCCCAAGACACTGCCCAAAACTGATCCATCTCTTCAAATCAATAAAGTAACATGGAAATTAAAGTAGTAAAGAAAATACTTGTTAAAGACCTTGACTGGATCCCTACTAGCCATGACAGTGATTTTATCAAACATATCATCGACATGTAATCTACAAGTGTAAATAATAGAATTAAGTGTAGGGATCTCATACTTATCTGAGCATCTCTATGAACCATTGTTCCCTCATGCCATTTTCTGCATTATCATCTATTAGGTCATAAACACATTATCCATTCACATACAAGTAAAAACATGCTGAGAGCCATACATAGATGTTGTCATAAAATGTGCATATAACCAACAGAATAGGAACATAAATACAATAAGCATATGCACCAACAAATCCATAAATACATAAATAAATTTACACATGAAAATCAATGGAATTTATTTCTCATTAATGAATGCAATGAACCAACCGGAGATGGGAATACCACGTTCCACCCGACCGTAGAATGGCTGAGCCAAATCTCTCTTCAGCCATTCACCCCCATGCCATATTCCAAGCATGAATGTGAGATCTCATAGAACACATCAATCAAAACTCATCTAGGGCGTCCAGAGGTCATCCACCTCAACCCATCAAACAGTGGTTCTACCTCACGTTTAGACATCACCAAAACCATCACCAGATCGGTCTCCATCCTAGCCATCTAGGGATCCAGAGCATTTGTTCCAACCAAGGATCCAGAGCATTTGTACAACCAAGGCTCCAGGACTAGTAACTCAATCCACCAAGGGCTCAAAGTGTTTGTCCAACAAAGGCTCAAGGACTAGTAAATCAACCCACCAAGAGCTCTAGAGTGTTTGTCCAACCAAGGCTCCAGGACTAGTAAATCAACCCAAGATGTTACAGGGTTCCAAAGTATTTGTTCAACTAAGGATCTGGGAACTAATAACTCAACCCAAGATAAGGAAATTGGAGAACCAACCAAAAACATAACAAGGAAATAAACCCACAACCACCATGGATATCCAGGAAATGGCAAGGCTAGACAATCCACTATCGATCCCGGCCATCCTCCATGCCAATGACAGATCATAACCAAAAATCCACATGCATGTACCATGCATGTCAAAACTAGTGAAGAAATCATACATGTGACTTAGTACCTGCAAGCAAATATGGTGTAGCTGCTGATCCCGATGCCCTCTTACGCTTTCCTTCTCTTCCTTTTCCTTCTTGCTCCAAGAATCCAAATATTCCACAACCTCCAAGAGTGCTCCAAGAAAAACTCTAAGTCTCCAAGAGTATGAGAGAGAGAGAATAATGAGAGAGTTCCAAAATTGTACTGACCAAGTCTTTCCCACTGATCCTCAGAAGCCTTTCTATTAATGAGGCCTCTATTTTCTTGATTTTCCATTATTTTCCTTCATTTTCCTCCTCACATGAAACCTGTGACCTTTCACCTTCCTTTTCTCTTGATTTCCATTATTTTCATAAATAAATGTGCCAACATACCTGTTTTCCTCTTTAATGCCTTAGCCATTTCCTTTACCAATTTCCTTAGCCATAAACAACCAAATGAACACCCACTAGGATGTCCTGTCCACCATTCAGCTTGGAATACATGTCCCATCATCCATGGTATTTATATATTTTACATGGAATTTTCACTAGGGATGTTACATCATAGATGTATGTATTATTTTCAAAGTCAGGCACTGTAATTGGGTCTCTAACCTAGTTCCTGTATGAAATAATTCCGGTGAAATTCGGTTGTGTGTCGAATTCTAGAATCTCAACCGAGCTTCAAACAAAGACAATTATCCAGTTCCCTCCATGGAGAAGATTCTTCAAATAGTATTTGGTTTGGGAATGTTTTCCTTGCTCAATTCTTTCTCTGGTACAACTAGGTGCCGGTTTCTAGAGCAGATCAATTAAGACAACCTTTAGAATGAAGTTGGGAACTTTTTCGTTTCGACGCATAACCTTTAGCCTTACCAATGTCGGAGAAAAATTCCAAAGGGTGATGAACATCTATTTTATAGGATTAATGGGTCAAAGCATGGTCATTTATCTAGACGATGTCACATTGTTTTCAAAGAAGAGATCCGACCACTTTCATCATCTCAAGCAGATCTTTGAGTGGTGTCGAAAATATGGAATTTCTTTCAACCCCAAAGTATATTTCCAGTATCAGAAGGAAATATCCTTGGACATATAATAATGAAGGATGAGATCATTGTTGATCCTAATGGAGTAAAAGCTATTGCACAAATCCCTCTTCCTAGTGGCAAAACATGTATGCAATCTTTCCTTGGTAAAATAAACTTTCGTCATAAATTTATTTATGATTTTTCACAGATTGTTAAGCTCTTGTAGAATATGATAAAGAAGGACTCGGTTTTTAAGTAGAATTAAGAAGAGAAGGAGTCATTTTATCATATCAAGAAAACTTTCACAGAAGCCCCTTCTCTATACAACCCCGATTTCAGCAAGGACTTCATTCTTTACACTTTTTCCTCAGATTCATCCTTAGTTTCCATGCTTACACGAAAGGATAGTAACAATGATGAGAGACCCATATCCTTCACGATCATTGGACTACAGGGTGCATAACTTAACTACCTAGACATAGACAAGTAGGTGTATTTGGTCTACAAAGTGGTGAAACATTTCAGACCCTACATTCTCAAGAACTGTGTGATGGTGTTTTTCCCTCACCCTGTTGTTAGGTCACTATTCGTTCAAAAAGAGATGTGCTTGTTACAAAAATTTTGTCACTTGTCCCTGTACTCCCCATTCCATGATCCTAGAGGACCTCCATAGTGAACCCTACATGCTTCCTCTTCATGAATAAACTCCCATTGTGTCCCTTTTCATGAGCAGAACACTTCCCTTTTGCATCATTTCCCAAAAATCTTCCATTTTTCCTAGTTTACAAGACCGATGCTAATGACCTATGTCCTCCTCGTGCCGATATGCAAGGATTACAACTATCCCTAGCACCGAACGGAGCGACTGAACCTTGTTTCAGTCGCACCGATCCTGTTTTGGAAAGTTTTTTAAATAAGGGGCCGAAGCTTCCAACTCTAGAAGCTTCGTAACAGAAGTCTGGTAAAAGGTTAGGCTGGATGGAGTCGAGGAGATCAATTTGGGATCCTTTCCTCTATTAGGATGGAACTAACTCAAGAAATAAGACCTTCTCCCATGAGAAGAGGAACCATCTCCCTTCCATCCATGCTATATAAACCTCCCTTTTTCCCAAGCACAAGCTAGTTAGAATTAGGCTCTAGTTAAAGTTTTGATTGTGGAGTAATCAACAAGTTATTCATAGTTGTAGCTCTCTAGTTGTGTGTGAGGGAGAAGTGTTAATTTAGTTTAGTGTGAAGACTAAAGGGAAGATACTTAAAACTACCATTGTTGAGGCCATCATGGAATGCTAACGAAAGTGTATGGGAACCCGGATTTGTCAGAGAGGAACAACAACGTCAAGACAACAGCTGTAATCTCTTCTTGATTTAATATATGTGCAACTATCGATTGATTTCCTACATAATATGTCATATCAAATGTTTATGGCTTAATGTTTCTTGACTTGTTAAGTAGGTTGATTACAATTTGTTTATTATCATGGTTGTCGTTTGCTGTTGTTTACTTGTTTCAAGTGCTCGAAGAAGGAAATGAGAGATAGCTGGAGCGAGCATGAAAGGTCATCACCAAATGGGATAAGCGTACTAAGAGGTAGGCCCTCTTAATTGGTTCTAAACTAAGGAAATACTCCATAGAATGTCTTGTTTATGGATAGACCCGCTATTAGGCTAGAGGAATTGTTTGTGTTTGCACTTAGAATTTTACTTCACCACAAATTGGCCACTCCGTTGGGGATTTGATCCTTTTGTTTGTTTGCTTGGAATTTCATGGTTTTGTGTGAACTTTTCTAGTTTCGCCATTCCCTTTAGTTCTGTCTACTTTACTTTATTTGTTGCCCTAGGTATGAAATTCACAGTAGCAAGTCTGGTCTCAACTTTTGAAAATTTTTATTTTTTCTTTGCATCCTCACTCAACGTGTTTATTTCGTTGACAATTGCGCTGATCAATGAAATATGCTCAGAAACATTCGTGTTGACCCCCTTTTGGCACTTGTTGTCAGTTAGGTAGTCACGCCGATGCCTGTAAGTGAAGATTAGGGTTCACCCCAAGTCTTGGCTAGTGTGTCTTGCTCTCCCGATTTCTGCCTTGTGTCTCATTTAGATTGTGTTCTCCTTGACTGGAAATCTGCATTTCACTTGGTTTATTTGCTTTTTGATTTGCCTTATTTTCGCTTTATTTCTTGGGTCATTGGATGGTTTATGGCCCTAGGGCATCTAGGTTGTCATCCATCCAGCTGATTTTGAACTCAATGAGTCAATTTGTTGGTGCATTTACTCCTTACATTTCGTTTATAGTCCTCTTATTGCTTTGGTATCCATTACACAAGTTTGAAAGTTTCGTTTGCTTGTCTAAACGTATCTTTTCTGGTATAGATCACATTGTTTGTCTTGTTTTTGGTAGAGTCATTGCGTCATTAGTTTGAAAGAGATTCTCTTTTTTGTTTTTAATTTGCTTGAAAATTGATTGTGTCGAAACTTTTTCATTGAAGTGTTTTATGAGAAATTCATTTTTTTCATTTCATGAAAAGTACATAAATCTAGTTTTCTATGTCAATATGTCACGTTAGTAAGCATCATTGAAGACTAGGATTGCATTCGCATTTGAAAAGAAAAAATAATTCTCTTTACTTTTGAAAGGACTGTTTGGAGTGTATTTGTTAGGAAACTAGGAATTAGAATGAATTTTTCATTAGTTTATAACTTTATTTTTTCGAAAAGTGAATTAGTGAAAAATTATTTTTCTTTCGATTGCTTGGTTGTTTGCATTTGATTGTGTTTTCTACCCTCTCTAGTGTAGAAAATTCATTGAGTTGAAAGGGTCTTGTCTCATTTAGCTGCATTTAGGGCTTTTCGAGTCACATCGCTAAGGCCTAAAACCGAGACATAATTCAAGATAAAATTTAAAATGAACTCAACTAACCTAAGGTGCATTTGAAACCTAACGATCACATCTAGAAGGTCTAGGCTAGAGATGTGTTCTGGCGTCTTTAAACTTAGTAGTTGTCGCTAGCTTCGGCACTAGACAACGCTAGTACGGATTTGTGCTCCCCATACCGTCAAGTATATAAAGGGAGACCCTTCGTGGTTGCAATCCTTTATCCATAGAAAGCCCAATCTGCCGCCTTGTAAATGTGATACACCGAACACATAATTCGGGGAGATTGCCTACCCATACTTCTTAGTTCACCGGGAGGTATTCTGCAGTTCACAATTTCCTAGTAATCCTTTTTACCTAGATTGTATGGAGTAGTCATTTAATCTTTTTGACTCATTAAACTTAAAATATCATTCGAGCGCTTGTCCTTTCGAGCTCGTTTCCAATCAAAAGTGATAGAATCAACTTTTCTTCTTTCTCAACTCTTAAAACGTGAAAGAGAACCAGTTCATTTATGCGTATTAAAAAATTATTGCCCATGGTCTTATAACATGCTGTTAGTATTTTCTAGAACAAATCGTTAGTTTTCCTTAAAGTACATAATAAAGCCTTCAAATTTATCTCTCTTTTCCTGTTAACTAAGACGAGGTCATCATGGCTGAACCATCTGGTTCACCTAGTTCCTCTTCCTCTCGTCTGTTTGAAAGATTGTCTGAGGAGCCTTTTCCTGAATTACCAGAGTCACTCAAGGACCAAGGTGTTGAACTTGGAATCGTTCTGAGTATTCAACCTTTGTCATCTCATCCTCCACCTACTTCAGATATTGGGTCACCTTCTAATATTGGCCAAGAATCTCTGGGCAATCCCGTCCAGACTTCTGAGAGTTTGCTGACTACTGAAGGTTAGCTTGGACTGGTTATATATCCTCTGAATCCTTTTTTCAACCCTGTTGTGATATCACCGCAGCTTCCTTACAGTCCGTACGATCAACCGGGTGTTCCTTTTGAATTATCCCCTTGTACATCTTCAGTCGTTCATCATTGTTTGTTCCCAGCTATGGAACCTGAAGGTGATGCTCCAGTTACCTCTCCGGATTAGTTGGAAGTTTCTACGACACACTGTCGAAGAGGAAGAGAATCAATTTCCTCCTAAAGGTTTTCCTTACATGGGGAGCATTCCCATCAGTGTGTATCGAGATTTTCCACCTAATTATGTGAGTTTAGCACATTGGTCTTAGGTACATCTAGTGCCTCATCACTTTATCACAACCCTGTTTGGGTGTCTAACGCTATGCCTACCACAAGTCCGTTCATTCAGAACCCAACCTCCCAACAGATGATGATTTATACAGTTACCTCAGTCCCGGTTCAACCCACCATTCTGAACCCTCTTGTCTCATCCATCCACATCACCTGTCCAGTTCAACCGACGATCTTGAGGCATGTTGCTATTAGTTATTCAACCCCTCCAGTAAGTGGACAAGTTGTACCGCCACCTGGGGGAAAAATCTGAGTGTTTCTATGGTGTCATCCACAACCAATGTGAGTAGCTCACAGGCTCACATGGTTGGGATGAACTAGCCTTCTTATGGTGCTATTCAAACCCTGTTGGTCTTGCTGGATCGAGCAATGTTTAGTACCAACAGGTCCAAAATCCCGTTGGTCCATCTGGGTCAAACAATTTCTAGTATCAACAGCCTTATGAGGCTCAGGTTCAGTACTAATCTCCTTATGTTCCATATGGTTCTCAAGGGATGGTCAATTTGCCTTATTTCCTTCAGCCTAGTCCGTCCACTTTTCTTGGTGGCTATGGCTAAATATAGTTCAAAAATTTCCAAGGTCTTAATCCGGGAACTGTTCAAGTACCCTTGTAGTAGCAAGGACAACCTCTGTAGCAACAAGGGCAACCTTTGTTGTAGCAAGGGTTATCTGCGCATCAGTAGGGGTAGATGATGTCGCAGCACGGACAACTACAACAACCGCAGGGGCAACCCTCGCAACAATTGCAGTAAACCATGCAGCCGCAAATGCAGTATGTTGTGCAAACCTCTGAGCCTATTTCTTTGCAAGGCCAACCTCTGTAGTTGCATGGACAGTCTTTGCAGCCGCAAGGTCAACCATTGCACCAGTAGAACCAACCCGGGCAACAACAACACTTATATACATATCAACAGGGTCAGCCCTTGCAGGGGTAAGGTCAGATCAAGTCCTACAGCAACAGGTCCAAAATCCTAATGTCTAAGGGCAACAGGTTCTGAATCCTTGTGTCCAAGGAAAGCAGGTCCAAAATCCTTTTGTTCGGGGGTAGCAGATTCAAAACCCATACGTTTAGGGACAACAGGTGCAATATCCATATGTCTAAGGTCAATAGGCTCAACAACCTTTTAACCCGTATGTTGCTTATCAGCAACCTATGGCTGGACAGTTCTAAGGCATTCAAGGTCAAAGTCCTCCCTACAGCCAAGGTAACCTACAGTGGGGGAAAAATCAAATTCCATATGGCCAAAACCCTCCACTATGGGGACAAAATCCTTACTAGCAGGGATGGAATCCTCCGGTTGGACCCATTTATCAACCTCCAATGAATTTCAATACTCAATTGTTGTTCTTGGCTACACTAGAGTTTCCATATGTGTCTTGACTAAGGAATGATTCAATTCTTCATTCAACATACTAGCCTCCGGTTCTGTCCAAGATCCCGAGTGATTGTTCGTAGTTCGATGGGAAAGAAAAAGAAGTTCCTCAAGCCCATGTGATGACATATCACCTCTGGTGCTCTTCAAATTCCCACGTTGATGATTCTATTCATCTCCGTCTTTTCCAACGAAGCCTTACAGGTGTTGCAGCCAAGTGGTACATCAAGCTACCTCAAAGTACTTACCATGACTTCAACTCTTTAGCCATGGCTTTCCTCATGCATTTCTAGTTTCCAGTTCGCTATGAAATTGGCACCTATTTACTTACATCGCTCAAGCAAGATAACGTGACGCACATCTCTTATCAAACCCATGAATGGAGACGTAGACGTCGCCTGATCAAATTCAAGATTGTTGATCATTTTCTAACCGAATGGTTTACCAAGTCTTTCGTCACTCCAATTGCTCGCGATATACCTATGGGTGGATGCGTTACTGATCTCGTGCCCAGTACTTAGATCTCGTTTATTCTAAGTTTGGCACTTTGTATGAGTTGTTACCCAATGCTCCGCGACCATCATCTGATCCAATGGCATTGAAGTCACAGACTACACCTCCTGTTGATGGAGTAATTGGTTCAGTGTCCCAGACCCCTGCGAAATCTTCTTCTAAACAGAAGTCAGTCTCAAACACTGCTTCCAATATTCCCTCCTAGAATCTACCTGGCCCTGATAAAACCTCATAGGTCCACATTGTTAAGTCTACGACAGTGGATAAATCCTTGAAAGGTAAGAAGAAAGGCAAAGGCAAGGGTAAATATGATGCCCCAAAACAGGGTCCTCCTAAGTCGTATGCTGGTGATTCTTCAAAATGGAAGCCTGTTATGAAACAAGCTCACAAAAATATAGAAAATATAGATCAATGCCTTAGAAATAAGCCTCTTCAAGGGGGCAACCTCCTTTACATTACACAAATGGACAATTCTTATATGATTCAAATGACAAGACCTCCTTTCTATATATATGAGTCTAAGGGGTGATAATATAAACAGATTCGACATAACAATAAAAATGTAAGGGCACAATAATAACAATATGGGGACTACATGGGCACAACAATATAATAAGGGGGTTTTACTAATAACAATAAGGGGTTACACTAGTAGTATAGGGACCTAACATGCCCCTCTCCTTCAAAAAGTGTTGTCCTCAACGCTTGAGTAGTTCTTGATGCTTCTGTATAAAATTCTTGTCCTCCCATGTGGAATATTCAGGGAGTAAGTTCTTCCACTTGATGAGATATGCTGAAATTGATTGATTTCGTAGCTATTGGGTTCTTGTTTCTATGACTGCTCTAGGTTCCAATATGAGTTTTCCTTCCTCGTCAAGTTCTGGAAATATTGTTTGAACTGGGATCTTCTGCAACTTTTGAATGAGTGGCAACACTTCTTCATCCTTCTTCAATTCATCCCTTGCTTCATTTATCCAATCTAGTTGGATAATAGAAATAGCACAAAAGAATGCTTCCACATCCTCATCCTTTCTTGAGAGTGCATCTGCAACAACATTTTGCTTCCTTCTTTTGTAGATGATTTCGAAATCATAACCCAACATATTTGTGACCCATTTTTTCTTTTCTTCTAAAGATAATCTTTTTTCTAAAAAGTATTTCAAACTATCATGATCCATTTTTACCTTGAAGTGTCTTCCCATTAGGTAAGATCGCCATTTCTTAAGTGCATGTAGTATTGCCAACGTTTCCTTCTCATCAATATCTTGCTTGAGATGTAGCCATAAAAATACCGAATCGCCTACATTAAAACTTCTTTCACCGTGTTGTTGATTTACCTCTTGTTTCATTCAATTTTGCACCAAAGTGGCATTATCATTTAAAAGTTGGAAAAATTCTTGTTGATTCTTGATTTGATCTTTCACTGCTTGAACCTTTTTCTTCTTGATATGTCCCTCTATCTTGAGAGTTTGAGTGGTAATTTCTTCCAATGCATTACAAGATATGGTCGGATTCATTTCTTGATGCTCAATGTGATCTTTCACTTCTTGAACAATTTTCTTCTTGATATGTCGTTCTATCTTGATAGTTTGAGGAGTGATAATTCTGGCCAATGCATTAAAAGATATTCTAGGATTCATTTCTTCTTTCTCGGTGTGATATTTCACTTCTTGAATCTTTTTCTTCCTGATATGTATTTCTATCTTGAGAGTTTGAGGAATGGTAATTCTTTCCAATTCTTTACAAGATATGGTCGAATTCATTTATTCTTTCTCTGGGGTTGGTTCCTGGTGTATATCCTCTTCTTTTGATGTTTCTTGATCCTTTTCTTCCTCCTCTTCATAATCTATGTAAAATAATTTCTTCTCAGCACACTTATGACCATTAGTGTGTTTGTTATCACAATTGTAACAAAGTCCTTTTGCTCTTTTTTCTTCCAATTGTTGTGGTGTCAACTTTGTAGGTTGTGGAAGGCTAGGAGAAACAACACTTCCATCTTTATAGTTGTGATGGGTAGACTTCCTTGTTTCCATAATTTTGCTTTCCACTTTTCTTGCAAACCTGAATGGCCTCTCCAATGAATCAAGTTCCCAAAGATGAACCTCATGTTGAATGTTATCCTTTAAAGTCCCTATGGAGACATCAATCCTCTACTTCTCTAGAATATCATTTTCACTTATATTCAATTTTTGAAAGTCTTCAATGTTCTCTGCCATTGAACACTTTTTCTTTAGATTTATCAATTAGCTAAAGAAGGTGTTTCTCTTTGTATCCTCATAATGTGCTATCATTTCCTCCATGAAAATTTACCACGTAACAAGTGGTTTATGAGAACAAAGCCCTTTATACCATAAAAATTGATCCAGTTCTAAATATGAAGATGCAATACCCACCTTTTGTAACAGTGGTACACCATGTAGATCAAAATATTTCTCCATGTGTAGTATCCAATTTATTAGATCCTTGCCATCAAACTTCCTCATCTCCCTTTTTCTTGATTTTAGGAGCTCGATCTTGAAACGAATGTAACTCTATAATTTCGGATCTTTAGGTTTTGCAATTTTTTCCTGTAATGAGTCCTCCTTCTAACTCCACAAGTCTGATTGCAATTGGATTCTCCAAGGAAGAGTTATGCCAAATTTCCCACGGTGACCTGATTATAGACTAGTTCAGTAGAGCGAACTTGTATGAAGTGCCACATGTCACTCTTTCGACCTTTGTTGGCTTATTGGGGCCTGACCCAGGTTCAGAAGAGTTATTTAGCCCAAAAAATCCCATGCTACCAGCCCTTTCGGCAACAGTCCGCGGAGCTTGAACTGAAGTCTCACCCCAGGTAGCAGGGGAGGGTGCTGGAACCAGGTATCTGCACCCTTGGGATGTCTTGATGAGGTCTAGATGGGATCACGCACTGTTCTGTACCCTCACACTACTCTGTATTGTTATTAGGATTCCATGTAGATTCACACCAGCACGCTCTTGTTATTATGAGTTTATTATAGATCTGATTTACTTCTTAGGGTCTTTAAGCAAACATTTAACAATAATACCCAGTGCGTGCAAAAATATTCATAAACTCAAAATATAAACAACAAATAGATTCGCGATAAAGCACACAATGATTCATAAATTCTTATCTTTATTGATCTCTTTCCCACTACAACTAAATCCGCCCTATGCACTCAGCTGCAGGGCTCCACGTACATAGCTGCAGACTCTACCAGGCCTCTGTGCACAGAGTTGTAGAGCCTCTATCTATCTACCAACACCCTCGACTCGGACTTACAGACGCAGAGAGAATATTTCCTTCATAAACCCATAACCTTCAAGATCAAAAGCATAAAAAACTAACTTCTAACCTTAGAGTCTTGCTCTATTTATACATTTCCATGGTCTGCGGACCATGGGCAGGCTGAATCTCTTTCTATTTTCTTACATTATTTTCAGGCGAACAACCCTTTGACTTGACTCAATACAATTCACGCTTTGCGCATCTTGCGGAGCCTTTTACGATAATATTACCAAAATTGTGGGCTTTGAGCCCCAAAACTGTTATGCGGGGCCTCTACTAACCAACAAGCCCCCAACACGATCATCATGACTCATCTTGAGTCACTCGACTGGTGTTGTAATCTTCGCGTGGAGGTCATTCAACAACTTCTGCGCTTCGCTTACACTAGCAACAAAATCTTCTGCCATCTGCTGTACCTGTTCTACGCGAGCCACCGATGCATCAGTATCAGTGCCAGTTGCTTGTCTGGGTTCATATACTGCTTGCATGTGTGCCACCTTTCGCTTGATGGTGGTTGAAAATACGAATGCCTCATCCAGCCACGACTGGATGCATTCTTTAATCACTGCTTCCTTCTACCGAGCGACGTCAGCTTGTGTCTTAAGGGCCTGGGCCTCCCTCATCTTGGCCAAGCGCTGTGTAATAGCAACCGTCTGCAGAGTCCCCCTGACATTGTCATAGACTTGTTGTAGTTTTTTTGCCTCCATTTCCAACTACTGTAATGTTGGGTCCTCCTGTAGTGAAGTGAGCATAATCAGTGACTAATCCAACAAGTCGTCACACTCCTGCATGGCACATGCTATTGTTTCCTGCCCGGATTGAACGGTAGCTCTCCACTACTCTATGACCTCTGGTGGCGTAGAGGGCTGTGATTTCAGTTTTAGTTCAGCGATCTGCAAGTTGAAGGCCACCTGGATCCTCGCGACTTCATCCTTTGCTTCGTAAAACCCACTAGCCAACTTGTGGATTCATATGTCAATAGGTAAATCTTCCGTGATCTCCAGTTCAGGGGCATGACAATATGCTTCCCTCACAATTTTCTCCAGCTGCCGATTTTGTGTTACTGCTTCATCCCGCTGGAGGCTCAACTGTTCTATGTTAATTCGCTACTCACTAAGTACCTGTATCGCGCATCCATCCCTAGCGCAGAGCTCCATTGTTGTGCCATCCTGGAGCTGGTATAAGCTTTCGCGGGGGAGGGCAGCCAAATTTAATCCAAGTCCTATAATCCAACCTACCACAGCTCTATCAGCCTCATTCTCTACTGTCACTGCTCCTGCCGGGAGTGCAATAGCATTAGGAAGTGTGGCATGTAGCAGTTGCTCAGTTGCTGACATACCCGTAGCTCCATGGGTAGCAATGATTCCCGGCTGTGAGGCCCGGGCTCCCAATTCCTGTAGCTGCACGCGGAGCACCCCCAACACAGTCTGCTGCTCCGTCATGGCCTTGTCGATCGCCTCCCGGGTGACGTCGTGAACTATATCCCCTATGTCACCAAGGTCACCTTCAGTCAATGTGACAAGTTCCTCGTCCAACTTAGACGCCTTGGTCTTCTTCCGCGGCTTTGGTCGTTCTGTCAGCCGTGGTCACCTTTAGGCCGATTTCGTCCTTTGTCGTAGTAGCCCCTCCTGCTGCTGCTTTAACTATAGAAGTTTGTACTGCCTCTCAGGCCTCTTGTACTTCCACAGCGTGCTGCTCATTCTTCTTCTGTTGTGCTAAGCGCTTGGCCTCAGCCTTCTGTTTCTGGATGGTGGTCTCATCACGCCCTACCGCATCGGGGCCACGCCACTCTTGTGGCCATATCTCTAATACCACAAAAACAACCTTGTCAATGGCAATGAATGGAAGTGTGGTCCACATCTATGCTGGATCCTTGCGTGCACAGATGTAGAGATGGTGCATATCCGCCTTAAACTTGGCTACGTTCTTCACACTGTCATATACCTCGGTAGATAGATGGGGTTGTTGGTTGATCCACTGTCGGATGTTCGCGTCCATCAGTATCTAGAAAATATTGACTTCTCGGATTCTTGTAGTGTCCCTCATCGCCCAGAGCAATGCATATTTTGCAGCCTCTGGCCAATCCTGGTCTAGGGACGGAAATTGACTATCTTCGGGTAATTCGCTTGTAACCAAAAGGATGGATAACAACAACCACGCATAGTGGAAGGTCCTACCCTCCTCTTGGGCCTCCCTATAGTTGGTCAGGAATTCGTCACAGAGGAACTGCGCCCACATAAACCATTCCCCTGCTGCGCATTACTCAGCTAGCACGATGACTATTGCTGGGACCTCGTTTCCTCGAAATTCCGCATCAATTTTCCTACCAGTAACTGGGTAGCAAGGCATACCCCCTTGTCCAGAATACTGTCAATCGCGTACCCTCTCTGCTTTTTCTCTAATTTGTATTTCTTTTTCAGGGCTTCCATCATTGTTAGATCGCCACTCATATCAACAATTTCCAAGGGTCCCTGCCTTCATAGGGGAGCCGAGAGATCCTATGAATGAGCTCCGCTGTAATGGGGACGGGTTTGTCTATCCATAAGTACCGATCGTGTACTAGGCAGAGCAGTTGCCTGATGACCAAAATTGTAATGGGGGGTGGATGAAAATGTGGAATGGACAAGAGGCAGAGAGACCCAGCCTCTTCTACCTTTCACACCCATTCCTGCGGCTATAGTGTTGTAACAGCCCCCTCCGTGCTTTGCTCCATGAGTTCGCTAGTTGCCAAATGGGGAAATTTCTCAGTATCCGCAAGGTCCCAGTCTTCAAATTTCATTTGCGTATGTGACCGATCGCTGAACCTTTGAGCGAAACTTCCTCAGGGAGAGACGGGGTGATGAGTATGCTATCAATGGCATCCAAGTCTGTAGGGATCTTCTCCTTCCCTTTCCTTGGACAAACATACTTGGGTTGCTTTATTGGCTAGATCTCTTCTTTGGTTTCTTCTTCTGGTTCTATTTCCTCGACATAGGTCGGAGGATCCTCTTCCTCTTCGTCACTCTAAATCATAATGGTTTGGCCTTTGTCTTCCATCGATAATTTGTTGAATCGCGGATTTCGCAGAGACATCCAGGCCGGTCCTGCCACCTGTGGGTTCTTCTTGGTCCACGGCGTCCTGGGTGATTTCGGGATTTTGGTTGTGATTCCTTGGCTGTGGATATCGATCTGAGTAGGGACACCAGTAGTACCTTCGACAGGTCTTTAAACCATTGGCTGCCTTTTAAAACTAACTCATTCATCTTGCTCCTATCGTTTTGAACCCAGGACGTTCTAATCTTCGAATGACCAAACTTTGTCTTGTGACACTCTGCTTTTTGTTTATATATTATTTCGAATTCAAATTCGACCTTGTTCCCTATTCGTGTCTCATTAATGTGATTTTGGCAGTTAATTATATATCTTAATTGCTCTCCATCCACTCCTCGGTGTCTTAAATGGGACATCCTTTCATGAACAGTACCTGCAACGGTCACCTTCCCTCCCTTCCATGTAGTAGCGCAGCCCCTGGTATGCGGATGCATTCTATGCTTTTCACTGGCCCTGCGCACCACGACCGAATCACGCAACCTTCCTGCAGATTGTTTTATAGTCCTGTGCCCTCTTTCAACTGCGTGGAGCGCTGAGACTAGGCCTCCTACAGATAGTCAGGTGGTCGCACCCCTTGTGTGAGCCTTCCTTTTCCCTGCTAGTCCAGGCTGCGGGCACCCATCGCGAACCTTTGAATAAGATAGCACATCACGGTTGATGCTCCCTTGTTTAGTAGGGTGCAGTCACAACCATGATAGTAGGGTCATGACTCATTTTAGTATCGTAGGAAGGCCGGCCAGGTCTGGTCCCCTCATCTGCACGCTCGCGCGGCCTGTTTGTGTGCCTCCTATTTGTATTTTTTCAATTTCTTCATCCAGTTGCGTGCCTTTCTTCCTTAGCCTTGCCCCCACTTCCTCGAGTTCATGAAGTCGTAATCTATCACGCCGAATGGCTTTCTACAACCGTTGGATCACTTTGTCGAGGTTTTCTTATTCAGGTTGAACTGCAGGGGCAGTGGTTGGGGAAATTCTCTTTACGTCCCGTCTGACCATGGATAGAGTTTTCTTCACACATCCTGCTTTGTTTACGGTCTTATCAGCCCAACAAACCCCTCCTATGCATCGATTTTGTTGGGTCGATAGTGGTGTAGCATACAGCCATGCCCTCCATTGTAGATGGGTGTCCATACTATTCTGTCGTGGCTACCCTAGCTACGTTTCCCGCAATCGTCCTCCAATCCATACCTGAAACCACCTTCTAATTTCACACTCATTCCACCTCATCTTGCTCTGTGCACACCACCTTGGTGTGATTGGCGCATGCAGTGCTTCTTCCGTTACACCATGCCGGTTCTGCTCTATGATTGAAGTTCCACAGAGGTTGACAAAATCCTCCTCCTTTGTTGCACCATTGTCTGCTGGCTATTGCCGTACCTCGGTTGTCACGCGTCGTAGTGATATAATCATCATGTTACAGTTGAGCGTTGTGACTTCATGTAATCGGTTCTGCCATCGTTCGATCTCCTCATCTGAATCTGAGGTGCAGGAACTATTGCGCTCCCATGAGATTCTCCCATCCGCTATGGGATTCACTTGATCTTGGTCTTGCGCTGTTATTTGGTAGATGTAGTCCAGTTCATCGTCACTATCCTCGTCCCACACCGGTTCAGTGTAGCACACTCCCTCAGCTGGGTCTAGTGGAACTATAACATGGAGTGACTTTTTCTCGAATGTCATCTTTCATCTTTTTAAGTTGATGACCCCATTCATGTCCATGGCCCAATCTATTCCTAGTAACGCAGGGTATGGATTACTGTCATCAACAATTTCTATCACCTCAAAGTCCATCTGCGTACTTACGCCTTGAATGTCCACTATCACCCCTTGCAATCTTCCCATCGGTAAGATCTTTTTCTGGTTGGACATATGTAGTTGATTAGGAGACCACTGTAGTATAGGCCTACCCATGCGTTCCCATGTTTTCTTAGGCAATACATTCGCATCTGACTCTAGATATAGGATGACCTGGTCCATCTCATATTCACTGATTTGCGTCGTCATTCGCATTTCCAGTTCAGTGCGCAAAGCATGTTTTCCTAGCTTTCGAACTATGCGCGGCGGCCCCATTCCTGTGCACCCTGTGATCAGCTCTTGTAGTCCTTTAACTGCCTTATTATCATGTAGTAGCTTCATACATGTCTCTCAAAATGTAGTAAGCATCAAGGGATCCATTCTCGGCTCAATTGGATCACTACTACCTAGAGTAGAGACTTCTGTGAAGCTCTTCTTAGCTTCCTTAGACGTCCCCTTTCCCTGTCCCATCTCAACGTCAGGTTCCTTCATATCTTCTCCAGATTGTTTCCTCGCATCCTCCCCTGTAGTTGCACCACTCCTCAATACCATGTTTATGTTGGGATCTTCCTCACGTGGCTTAGACCTCATCATTTGGATATTTTGAGTTGGACTAGGCTGTAGTACCCCCTTTTCGTGTGTTTGGGCAATCAACGTCAGGCAATCTACCATCTCATGGTCAAATTGCTCATAGTACAAGAAAGATATTCTCATCAGGTTAGTGAAATTGTGAGTGTAGTGCCCCGGCCCTCTACAATTATAACAGATCAGCTGTCCGTGGCCTCGTCCTGGTCCCATTCCTCCTCTCCCTCGTCTGCGCCCTTGGAATCCGCTGCACGGCCCTGCGGTTGGGTTGAAACTCTGTGTCTCAGTTTGCATTTAATAGGCTGGGGTCCTTTCCATCATTAGCTCATAGCTTTGACACGTTCGCTCATCGTGCCCTACTGATCTCCAAAAGTTACAATACATTTGCCGCGGATTTTAGGTATACTTCTTCAACAGGTGACAATTGTCTATTACGTGCTTTCCTCCTACTTGACAAATCGTGCACCAGAGCGTGGGCGCCGCACTTGGCCCTGCTTGTACTTCCAGTCTTAATGGCATCGGGCCCCCTCCTGCCAGATAGTTCTCGTATACGGGGCAGTGGTCGTTGTCATGCCATTGACTTTTGCATTTGATACACCCCACTTTTGTGCACGCCTCTAGTTGGGGCACCTTTCTTGCTTCGAACTTTGCATTTCTAAGGATAGTTTTTGTAGTTACATGTGGATTTGATAAACTCCCAACCCCAGATCTTGTATTGGGGTTTCATGCAACCTCATCACTATCTCTAATGCTTCAGCATAGGTTGAGATCTTTTGCTGTGACAATAAACCATGCGTAGTGCTGCACATCCGTCAGTGTCATGTTGGCCTTGCGGATTGTACTCTTCAATTTCTGATCCAGATCCCACGGGGTTTCACTAGGAAACATCACGATCTCCTTGAATCTGATGATCGACTGCATCTCTGATTTTGGCTGGCTAAACTCTTTGTTTAAAGCATCCTAGATCGCCGCGATTCCCGCATTCGGGTGATCGCTCGAGTACTTTATATACCACGTCAACGCACGGTCCTGCAGCGTGCTAACCAGAGTAGCCTTTTTGATGTTATCATCCATTACGCCTTGGGCTTCCTATACAGCCTTTACCACAAACTAGAACTGACCTAGTTACTCATTTCCTATGCCTCTAAATACCAGCAACTCGATCGCATTCACCATTCCAACCCTTGGTGGCAGCGAAGGTGGGATAGGTGAAGATGGGTTTGACATAGGTGAAGTAGGTGATGGAATAGATGGTGCTGGTATCAGTGGAATGCACTGATTTATCAGTCAAACTACGCTCCTCAGAGAGAACCTTGTGAGCTCCTCCTTTCTTTCTTACAAGAGTGAAATCAGAGGACTATTTTCCAATCCCTCGATCCCTCGATAGCCTCTTTCACTCCTCGTTACCCCAGACATTAATGGATGTGCATAACCCGTTTTTCACATAACAACATTTTAATCCAAGTATTCAATGATTTGATGTACTTACCCCATGGTCCTTGGAGAAATCACCTTTCTACTTCGCTGTAACTCACAATTGTGTCTATCGTGAACTCAGTGATAAACCCTCCTATTATCCGATCCAACCAGTGATCTACTGCACATGCGATTTTATCTTCAAATGCCTCTAATCTGTGCACCAATTCTAGAGTCCACAAAATGGGTTGATCTAGTCTACACCTTCCCATGCTATTAGCTAGCCTCGTGATCGACTCGTACAACTCCAGTGAGAAGGTCGCGAAGAAGATCTCGTGGATTTCTGTGTATATGTAGTGATCCAACCACCTTTCCTCAGATATCCGCGGATTTCTTTTCTCCTGTATTACGAACTCATGTAGTTTCTGATCCAACCAATCTTCAATCTCTTTCATCATCGGGTTCCAGTATTTCGAGATCAAACATCCCTTAGGCAGATCCCGGTCTTGGCAATGGAACCATTTGTTGGCTTATTGGGGCCTGACCCAGGTTCGGAAGAGTTATTTATCCAAAAAAATCTCGCGCTACCGGCCCTTTTGGCAACAATCTACGGAGCTCGGATTGAAGTCTCACCCGAGTAGCAGGGGAGGGTACTGGAACTAGGTTTCCACACCCTTAGGATGTCTTGATGAGGTCTGGATGGGATCGCGCACCATTCTGTACCCTCGCGCTACTCTGTACTGTTATTAGGCTTCCGTGTAGATTCGCACCAATGCGCTCTTGGTATTATGAGTTTATTATAGATCTACTTTACTTCTTAGGGTCTTTAAGCAAACATTTAACAATAATACCCAGTGCATGCAAAAATATGCATAAAATCAGAATATAAACAACAGATAGATTCGCGATAAAACACACAATGATTAAGAAATTCTTGTCTTTATTGATCTCTTTTCTAGTACAACCAGATCTGCCCTGTGCACTCAGCTGCAGGGGTCCACGCACACAGCTGCGGACTCTACCAGGCCTCTGTGCACATAGTTGTAGAGCCTCTATTTATCTACCAACACCCTTGACTCGGACTTTCAGACACAGAGAGAATATTGCCTTCATAAACCCATAACCTTCAAGATCAAAAGCACAAAAAACTCACTTCTAACCTTAGATTCTTGCTCTATTTATACATTTCCATGGTCTATGGACCATGAGCAGGCCAACTCTCTTTCTATTTTCTTACATTATTTTTGGGCGGACAACCCTTTGACTTGACTCAATACAATTCGTGCTCCGCGCATTTCGTGGAGCCTTTTACCATACTATTACCAAAATTGTGTGCTTTGAGCCCCAAAACCGTTACGCGGGGCCTGTGCTGCCCAACAACCTTAGTACCTAAAACTGATATACAGAAAACTACAGGCTGTCCTCTTTCTGAAACTTCTTACGAGATTTCAATTTGATGCTCATAACCAAAGTTATGACAATTTTCCCCAGGTCACCTTTTTGGAATGTAATTCGAGAGTTTGCAAAAACCCTAACTTCCTCAGATCATATCTCCAAAAATATAGCGATACAAGCTCTGAAATTCGAACCTGAAGTTTAGAACAATTTTGGATCAAACGGGTTTCTATTTTTTCTTCTGAAACATAGCAAAAAAAAAGTTATAGTGAAAATTCCAAGATGACCTGTTTGGAGCAGCGAAACCCTAGAATCCAAAGCTCTGATACCAAATGTTATGAAACGCGCTCACAAAAATATAGAAAGATATATGAATGCCTTAGAAATAAGCCTCTTCGAGGGGGCAACCTCCTTTACATTACACAAATGAACAATTATTAGATGATTCAAATGACAAGACCTCCTTTCTATATATAGGAGTCTAAGGGGTCATAATATAATCAGATCCAACATAACAATAATAATGTAAGGGCAGAATAATAACAATAGTGGGCTCCTATGGGGCACAATAATAAAAATATGGGGATTACATGGGCACAAAAATATAATAAGGGGGTTGTACTAATAACAATAAGGGGTTACACTAGTAGTATAGGAACCTAACAAAGCCTAAGTATCCATGCCTCATTTGTAAGGAGGATCACCATACTAAGGATTGTCCCCAACAGTATGAGGTTAGGCGTTTTGTCAAAGGGACTCCAGCTGTCCTAATAGAGTTGTTTCCATCTCAACAGACTCAAATGGTAGACCAACCTCAATCATCTGCTTATTTAGGATCATAAGTGTTCATGATGAGTATGCCTATTAATGTGGATACTAGATCAAAAGACTATCAAACTCCTGCTCTGATAGCCAGGGCCTATTAATATGGCTACTAGATCAAAAGACTATCAAAATCATATTCCAACAACCAGGAAAGAGAAAGAGGCCACCCCTTCTTCTTCTACCCAGAGTTCTAGCCCTCTTCACATCGAGCACCCTAACCCTGATTCCACCATTCGACCACCTTCTTGAGGTGTCATAAGGAAGTCCTTATACAATCCCAATGCTTAAGCCGCTCAACATTATAATATATTGAGGATCTGGCTAAGGTGTCGTCAGCTATGTCTGCTCTCGACATACTCCAAAGCTATCCATCTCAATGGAAATCGTTATTGTCAGCTATTGGAGGTATTGATCATACCGATTCCAAGTTGATATGTTTTTTTCTAGAGAACCATGTTCCGTGACTACCTCATCAAATTTCATTTCTCATTCAGGTGATCATCAATGAGAAAACCATTCATAGGACTGTCATCGATGAAGGTGCTTCTACCTGCATCATGTCAGTCGCTTGCTGGAAGGCAATTGGTTCTCCTACTTTGAACCAATCCCCTAACACTTTGGAAGCTTTCGATGGGCACGATTCGTGACCATTCGGTGTCTTACCCAACCTTTCCATTAGTTTGGAGGGCAAGACAGTACACGTCGAGGTGGAGATTGTTGACGCTAATCTCAATTATAATCTTCTACTCGGACAGAGCTGGACCCATGCCATGCATGCTATAGCCTCCTCCCCGTTCCCCATGATTTGTTTTCCCCATCAAGGGAAGATTGTCACAGCCAACCAACTGTCCTTCTTTGCCTCTTCCTCCTTAGATGGAAATGTTCCATATGTCAAGCACACCGGTGCTCCTTATGAGAGTGTAGGGGTAAGACTTTTTAAAGATTCTGCCTTAATGGGAATTTTTCTGCTACCACCTCCTCATGTAGCCTCTGTCAACATGATCTCGATCAAATCTGATCCTTGGGTCATACCTTCATCGGATCTTGTTGATACCTGGGGTGATGTTATGCCACTTAGTCCCGTTGAAGTCAATTGTGTGGAAATTGTTTCGGCCTCAAGTTCCGTATCCTCTGATTTTCCTGTTTCGAGGACATCTCTCGATACGTATTCTCAATCCACATGGATTAGTTCTAGCCTGACGGTCATGTCTATGTGTCTTGAGAAGTTCTCTTCTCCATTGCCTATTGACATGTCAGTTTCTTACGCCGTTTTCAAGATCTTTCAATTGAAGGCACCTTTATCTCTTCATGAATTCAGGCTTTTTCTCCCTCCCCGAGTTTTTACTGATTTCCCATTATTGCAATTGGGTTGTCATCTGACTCCTAACCCTCCCTCGCCTAGGGGGCATGGGGGAAGCCTTATATCAGTTATACTCTATTATTTGGCCGAGTCGATGCTTATTCATTATGTCAACGATAAAACTCTGGTGTTCATCTGTGTTGATTGATTACTCGAGTTCGAGCATGGACTCTCTCACAAAGTACTATGCTTAGGTTATCTTGCATGGTCACTTATGTACATTAATGTGTCATTCATTTTTGTGGATTGTGGTTTGGTGCGTTAGTTTTCAAACAAATTTCCTGTTTACTATGTTTTTCCTACTTTGCAGATGTTTGTGACTCCTCACATCGGTTTCGCTGATGGTGCTTGCCATAGCACTCAGAATCTATCCTCCGCAACATGGTCCATTTATGACCCTCATGGTGAGTTGATTGATCTTTAATATATATGTTTAGGTTGTACAACTAATAACATTATTGAATACAACGTGGTTACTGAATTTTTTTCAGAAGCCATTGCTCTTGACATTCGGGAATTGGTTGCCAACCTGGATTCATAGCTTGTTGTCCTTCAACTCAATGGGAAATATTCTGTTAGAAACCCTCAGATATTGAGAATGTATCTATGTATTCATCTACTAGAAATAAATTTTGATTACATTTCATATCATCATATTCCTAGACACATGAATACATTGACAGAGGCATTGGCTAATTATGTGTTGGACAGACATTTACGAAACATGTGAAAAGCTAAAACAAATCATTTGTACCATAGTAAACAAGAAAATAAAGTGCATATATATATATATATATATATATATATATATATTTGGTATTAATGTTTGATACATCAAAACCCCAAAAAATAATATGTCTGTTCAAATAACATCCGTGGCCCACAGGCCTCATATATCCATGGCACACAGGACTCAAAAATGTAAATGCTAGACCTAGGAGTGAATCAGCAAGGTGATCATGATAACATGAAACTTCTCGTGGAACACGAGGCAACAATCGGTGGATCTGATTCGATACCTCCCACCATGTGCCTCTGGTACTGGAGTGGGATGTCTCCCACCCGGGCATACTCTGGGATACCACGATTCAATCCCTCAAGGTTCCTCAAAATCTTCTCTTCGTTGTTGCTTCCTCCCTAATAAGGAGTGACATCAAACTGGTGAGCTACGCGCCTAGCTATCGGGGACATCCCGGTAGGACGCTCTAGTCCAACGTGTGCATTGATAAAACAAAATGTTATAAACACATGTATATAAAAAACAATTGAAAAATGAAAAAATGAAAAATTGATTTTTTACCTTTATCATTGAAATCCGACATCCCATCTTGAAGCCAGTCCTCCACTACGATCAACTGTCATCGTAGCCATGAGAAGAATGTGGGATTTTAGGACATATGTTGGCCCTCGGTGATTCTAAGCATCAAACGACTCCAACGGACCATCCATGGGTCTCGTGGCATCGTCAGATCTACTTCAGTTAGCTGGTACTAGAACAGCGGAACCCACTCCAGGAAGAAGGTCACTAGTACAGATCCAAAGCAAAATTGCTTCAGATTCCCCACCTTAGCTTTTGACAGCTAGCGTTTCATGTTGATCTTCATGGCTTCCACCCAATTGAAGATCGTCGGGGCTGTACAGTCGATATCATATTTAAATTTTGACTTTTTGGTTTCATGCTCTACTTGGGACGCAACCACTCTGTTGATAGTCAATAGTAGCACTCTCAGTGTAAGATCTCGCATGGTGGCAATCTCAATCTTGACGCTCTTGGATTTGAGGGCTTCTAGGTAATGCTTGCCCCAATCAGTCATGACCCATATAGGTTGATTGGTTCCCCTCTCCGAGACAGTCCTGTGATGAAATAGATGTCTGAAGTTTCCAACTCCAACTCCTGGTCACCAATGATAAATATTTCCCGATTTATGTCCCAGAGACTAATCAGGTATCGAAGCAGCTTAGGTTGAGCCCGCATCCCTGGTGTGAGAAAGAACTTGAGGAGCCCACAGTTCCTCAAGGCATCCAAGTAGTTTGGATCATTCATTGCCTGGGTGTCCACATCTTCGTGCTCATGTTCTTTCCAGTCTACCATTTTCGACGATTCTTTCCTGCAAAAACCATGTATTCAAGTCAATAATCATTTTTGGCAACTAAAATTTGGATTCAAATGGTGGATTTAAGAGAAAAAATGGTTTTTCTCTTAATGGTGGATTTAAGAGAAAAAAATTGGCGACTAAAATTTGTATTCAAATGGTGGTTTTGGCAACTAAAATTTGTATTCAAATGGTGGATTTAAGAGAAAAAATGGTTTTTCCATGGTGCCGACGTGCCTATTTTAAAAAAATTTGCGCTGACGGCGCAGTTGGTCATTTTAGTAACCCTCGGCCGATGCGATTCCGTGCCCGGAAGTCACGCCGACCGAGGGTGAATTTTTTTTGCCAAAACCTCCCTCAAAAATCCAAAAAATGGATAAAAATAGGAATAAATAGTATGGAAATGGAGCTTAGGGACTTGGCTCTTACCTGCAACTAGCAGCTCAGCAAATGACCTCCCGGATCTCCCGGAAATTGCTCCAGAAAAATTAGGGCAAGAGTGGATAAATTTTCTTTCACAACAAGGTAAAATAGTAAATGGTAAAAAATATTTACTTTTCCCTCCTTTTATTCAATTTTTCATGAAATATTAGGGTTTTTAAGTATTTTTGACCTATTTTGTGTCAAGAATTGGATAATACGTTTTACCTTTTGTGCAGCGATTGGTGATGGATGTTCAACAATGATACCGAGTCACGTTTCAGCTGTTTTGTTGAATCGTAAAACTCAAATGAAAATATTGCAGAGTATTTTTCCCTTTTGACTCGTAAAAGAGAATAAAATGGGGGGTCCACTTTCAATCTCTTTTTCGACCCTTTCAACACAAAAATATTGTCGAGCTCTTGTAATTTTGAACTCGTTGACGGATGCGAAACGTCGTGCGCCCAGTATATGTTTACCCCTTTTTCAAGCTGGGATTCACTATTTATGTAAAAGGTACTCCTTGACTGAAATGATCAAGCGGTTCTCTCAAGCATCATTTTCTACCTTTTCGGGCTCGACAGACAAAAATGTATGAAAAGGGACTATGTGGAGTTTTATTTTCTGTGTCTTTTTCAAAATCTCTAAACATGAAAGGTATACCGAGTTACACCTTTGTTGGACTCATTAAAACATACAATGACATCAGATTCGTCACCATGACGAACATGAGCTTCTCCCTCCTAGTGCTTGTTAAAATTACTAAGCCGAATTCATCCGAAGGATGGACTTACAGTGTAAGCATATGATATCCCCTTCAAGTTTGCGATTAAAAAATAATTGGGGTACTTTCTAGAAATGGTGGGGGGAAATTTGGAAATGCAATTAGTTGCGTCGGCAGCTCACTCTTGAACATGACACTTTTTGCTTCATGTCAGGTTGGGACATCCTCCTTTTTATTGTTGACCTTCCTGGGTTGGGCTATTTATTTTTGCCTTCATTTGATCTCTGCCACGTCATTATGACCACCGAGCTTATGGATCCAAAAGCTACCAAACTTCCAGCCATGTTGCCGATATGTTCAAGAGTTGTCCTTATGCAGTTACACTTACCCCTGATTCTCTGTATCATCCAAAATCATTTTGCATCCCTTTGTCTCGTGTCGATGATGTGGGATACATTATGGCCCTCCTTTGACACGGAGGCTTCCTGTCAACTTTAGCTCATTATCCAGGAAGTTGACCGAGAGACTCCCTTCCAGTTCCTTAGAGCTTGCATTCCCTAATGGCAAGTTCTTCGCACTCAATGATAAGTTCACATCATTGGCTTTCGATTAGGTGATTTCATGGGTGTTCGACTTTAATTCCTTTATTCACATTCCGTGAATTGTGTTGATAATACCTTGAGGACCATTGTCATTATCGGTAGTTTCTCTTGCGCTTTTTAACAGTTTACATCATTGGTTGGTAATCAAGCGATTTTGTAGCATGTTTGATGTCAACACATCTCTTCACATGTTAGAATTTGTACTTTGATCGGGTTGTGTTGGTGAGCAAGACCCTAGGCTCAGCTTACACAAGTCCATGTCGCAAGGCAGTGGGACATGATTATGTTGATATACATGTCTCTTTCGGATGGGTGGTTGCGACCATACCTTGGTTTCGATATGATCCTCTTTATGGGATGGATGTGCCCATGACTAGATCCATTTGCATGATCATTCTCTAGATGGTTGCTTCCATACCACAATTCATGTATCATTTGATAGAGTTTTCAGTTATATATGTATTTGTACTTGCTTGCAGGTTTTCTGAAGACAGACTTCGGTTCCCCAGACTGGTTCATAAATCATTTCACCCCTCATTCTCGTTCGACCTTCACGCTTTAGGGGGCATCTGTTACACAAATTTTCTCACTATCCATGTACTCCCCATTCCATGATACCAGAGAACCTCTACAGTGAACCCTACATGCTTCCCCTTCATGAAGAAACTGCCATTGTGTCCCTCTTCATGAGGAGGACACAATTCCCTTTTGCATCATTTCCCAAAGATCTTCCATTTTTCCCAGTTTACAAGACCAATGCTAATGACCTGTGTCCTCCTCGTGTCGATATGCATGGATTACAGCTGTCCCTAGCACCAAGTAGGGAAACTGAGCCTTGTTCCAGTTGCGCCGTTCCTCTTTTGGAAAGTTTTTTAAGTAAGGGGTCGAAGCTTCCAACCTTAGAATCTTTGTAATGGAAGTCTGGTAAATGGTTAGGCCGGATGGAGTTGAGGAGATCAGTTTGGGCTCCTTTCCCCCATTAGGATGGAACTACCTCAAGAGATAAGACCTTCTCCCATGAGAAGAGGAACCATCTCCCTTCCATCCATGCTATATAAACCTCCCTTTTTCCCAAGCACAAGCTAGTTCGAATTAGGCTCTGGTTAAAGTTTTGATTGTGGAGTAATCAACAAGTTATTAATAATTGTAGTTCTATAGTTGTGTGTGAGGGAGAAGTGTGAATTTGGTTTAGTGTGAAGACTAAAGGGAAGAGCCTTAAAACTACCATTGTTGAGGCCATCATGGAATGCTAACAGAAGTGTGTGGGAACCCAAATTTGTCGAAGGAGAACAACAACATCAAGACAAATATTGTAATCTCTTCTTTATTTAATATATATGAAACTATCGATTGATTTCTTACATAATATGTCATCTTTCATGTTTATGGCTAATGTTCCTTGACTTGTTAAGTAGGTTGAATACAAATTGTCTATTATTAGGGTTGTTGTTTGCTATTGTTTACTTGTTTGAGGTGCTCGAAGAAGGAAATGAGAGATAGTTGGAGTGAGCAAGCAAGGTCATCACCAAACGGGATAAGCATACTAAGAGGTAGGCCCTCTTTATTGGTTCTAACCTAAGGAAATATTCCATAGAATTTCTTGTTTGTGTCTAGACCCAATATTGGCCTAGAGGAATTGTTTGTGTCTGCACTTAGAATTTTACTTCACCATAGTGCTAGAGAAGGGCCAACTGGATGAATTGACTCCAAGAATATGATTTGGATTTCAAACCCTTGCACACAATTAAAGGGCATGGGCTGTGTAAACTAACTGCTGTATCCGTAGACCAACAAAATGAAGAATTAGAAGGCTAGGACCATGAGATCAAGATGTACCAAAATGAACTCACTGCCGCACATGAATCTACACCTTGGTACATCGATTTGAAGCAATATTTGGGACAAGGGACCTTACTGCCTACCTTGTCTGTGAGGCAGAAAAGTGCAGTGAGACTCAAAGAAGCATCCTACCAATTAATACAAGGAAAGATATTTTGTAAACACTACCATGACATGTTACTCAGGTGTTTAGAATTCAACAAAGCCCAATGGGTGCTAAAGGAGCTACATGATGGGTCGGCAGGAGGTCATTATGCCGATGATACTACTACACATAAGATCACGAGGGAAGGATTTTACTGGCCTACCCTTTTCAAAGAGGCAGACACGTATGTTGGGAAATGCCCCATTTATCAAAAGTGTGCCGGAAGAAAACCTCGGTAAGCCACTCCTCTCTAGTCTATAGTAGTAGAGGAACCTTTTCAACAGTGGGGACTAGAAATCTCAGGCATATTGTGCCACACTCATCAAAACAACATTTGTATATACTCACAACTATAGACTATTTCACAATATGGGTGGAAGCCATTCCATTATGGAAAATCAATGATGAAGAGGTAATATCTTTTGTTAATCAGTACATCATGACCAGGTTCAACATTCCAACCTCCCTTGCTTTTGATAATGATACTTATTTATCATCTTTAAGGTTATATGGTTTTTCTTTGGAAAATAACATTGTTTTGAAACATTCAGCTAACTATTACCCCCAGGGAAATGGCCTAGCAGAATCCACCAACAAGAACCTAATCTACATTATCAAGAAAACCTTGCTGTCACACCAAAGGAACTGGCACAATGCCCTAAACAATGCCTTGTGGGTTGACCGAGTCACCCCAAAACTATCTCTCACAAATCCCCCTATTTTACTGTCTATGGGAAAGAATCCATCTTTTCACCCAACTTGTAACTTCCCGCTCTATAGTTTTTGCAAGAGTCATGAGGCACTCCTTGCGCTACCATGAAAACCAAAATTGATACCCTCCTCAAACTGGAAGAGGAAATATAGAAGGCTAAGGAGAAGTTTGATGTTCGCCAAAGACGAACCAAGTGATGGTTCGATAAGAAATCCACAGGGAGTAATGAGTCTAATGTGGGTGACCTAGTCCTCAAATGGGACAAGGCTCATGAGGATAAAGGCAAACAAACTGAATTCCAGGCCTTGTGGATTGGTCCCTTCCAGGCTAAGGAAAATATTGGCTAGTATACCTATAGATTGCAGACCTTAGAAGGGAGGGTTGAACCCCTTCCCTTGAATGGCCATGGCCTCAAATTTTATTTCACCTAGCAGCTCCCACAAATTCTTGCCCACCCCTATACTATAGTTTATTTCTTGTCGTTTTCCATCTTTTATTAGTTTAGCCCCTCCTATTGCCTTTACCCTTCCACCTTTTTTACACCTTTTAGATTTTTTCCTTTAACAATGTTTCCGCTCCAAATAAAATTTTTGGAACATTACTTTGGTTTGACACCCTAGGGTTGAGGTAGCCTCTACACCGGTGGCTAAGTTGTGTTTCTTTATGTGCCTACACTTGATCAACCCTAAAATCGCGACCAAGGTAGAGTGTTGAAATGTATTGTAGTGGGGAAATCTAGTCATCCTTCAACAGCTTGTCCTTTCTATTGAATTGGTTATAAGTTTTGAATGAATCAGTTTATCCGGCTGGCTTGAGAAGGGGAAAAGGAAAAACCTTAATGAGCATACATATTTCGAGAAAATAATAAAGTCTCTGAAAAACCAAAAACAACCTCTCTTGTAAGTAAAATAAGTCGGGATCCCTCATCTTCCCAGGCTTATAAACGCCATATGAATAAATGCCAATGAGCACATGAATTAAATCAAATAAGGGTAAAAGGATTGAGAAAGGCTTCCTATGTAGAAAGGCTATGAAATGACTCTACCAAGGTAATGTCCAAGCTCGCTGGAAGGAGATAAAAATTTGCAATTTCTAGGTAGTGATTCCGCCGAGGTACTGTTTAGGCTCATTGGTAGTAGAGCAACACCAGATATCTGTAAATACTATACTGAAATTTTTTACAATTCATATCATTATCTGGACCCCTATATCGAGCCATTAGGAAGGTATTTTCTTTGTGTGATAACAAGCCAAGTCTAAGTATCTAGGGACTGTTGATCAATACTCATGAAAAGTCTGTTTTTCCCCAAGATCAAGTGTAAGAAGAGATACTAGGGTTCTACTAGAGAATTGCCAATTATTGTAGCCACCACATCAATCCTCCAAAATTCCCGACTTTTCAAAATTTTGGAGCTCTTGTACTATGTTTGTCTCTATTTCTTACTTCCAAGACCTAATTAGTTGGCCAAAACCCTTATGATCTATTCATAAGTATAAATCTTGGAGACTCAAAGGTTTATTCTTCTTCCCAAGTCGCAGGTCACATCAAGTCAGCTCTCATGAGCCTGAAATTGGTGACCATGTGACCTACTTAAATTTTGGCCAAGTTAAGTTGCTAAGTTGTAAGGAAAATTTTGTGATCTTTTACCCTCATGTGACTTTGCGACTTTACGACCTTGCACTTGATGAGGTCACAAGGTTGCAAGGACATAAACCCCCTCAAAGTAGACACCTTGCGACCCCCATGACCTCACAACTTTGCGACCTCCCGAGTTGTTAGGCCGCATAGGTTGCCAGGTCGCAAAAGCATAAAAAATACCCCTATGCGACCTTCCAACCTCTACGACCCCACATGTGTGACCTTTTTTATAAATAATATGACCTCGCTTGTCATTTGAACAATTCATTTTGGTCGCTCATGGGACAAAGAGACTCAATGACTTGGAAGAAGCACATGACCCTACCAAGTAAGTGAGCCTTCCGCTTCCTAGTTATCATTACTTTTTGTCATTTGGCCCATTCTTCTTCCCTCACCTTGCATCTTCCAAATATGAGGGGTTTTTATCCAAGTTTAATGGTTCATTTCACCTAGAAACCCTTGGCCAACTTATTTTTTCTCCATAAAGCATTTATTCCTGGTCGCTTATCCCATATCTTCCCCAAGAAAGATTGACCCCCTCACGAATCGAGTTATCTAGTCCAGGAGGTCCCCAGGGACTCATTTTGAGCCTCGTTCCCTTCACAGAGCCACCCTGAGTAACAGGTTGCATGACTAAAATACGCAATAGGAAAAAAGATGCAACCTCGCAACTGCGCAACCTGCCTTCGATGTGAACTTGTGACCTTACGACTGTGTGACCCTCGCGACCTCTCCTTGATTACAACTTATGAAACCCCATTTATCTTGTGACCTATGACCTTGTGACTTAGCTTGATGAACTACCTATCCTACCCATTCACATAATTCATCTACGCGACCCTATGAACCCCTGACCCCTACGACCTTGCAACCTATTAGGAAAAATTATTTCCCCAGGATTTGCCAAGAACTCTAAAACTGTGATTTGTGTTTTCTCCTAGTTTTAATTATTCCTATTGTCTCTCTCATCATGGGACTATTTGTTCGACATGCCAGCTAACATAGATCTTAAGTGCATATCGATCTCCTGTTTCTATGGCAAGATGGCACCTCTGGTAGTGAAGTCTTCTCGTAAAAGCACTAAAAGTAGTGTATAAGAAATTTACCAAGCCCCATCACCTCCTATCTTCAGGTACACTACGTGCAACCTAAAATAAGGCTCTCCTAGTTTGATACTTATGCATAATTTTATAACAGGACAACCCTGAAGATCAAGAGGATTTCTAGGTCTCTATCAATGTCAAGAGGTTTAGGCTCCACAAAGTGGGCTCAAATCCTCATATCTTTCTGTGCGTTGAAACCATCGACTAGATTATACATAATAGATATACATATCGATGGGTAGTGATGGATCACACAGGTGCAACATTCACGGCTCTCTTTATTGGTCATTGTTTCTTATTATAGATTGTTAGAAAATGAGGAGTGATTTAACACTTGATGGATGTCCGATTTTTTAGTCCCATCTAAGGACATTCTGAGCGATTGGTGGCAAGACCCATCTAAGTTCTAGTTAAAGAATGAACAAGTGTATAAGAAAGAGGGTCTTAAAAATGTTTACCAACTCATTTCCACCTTGAAGAATCGAGTGTATGACAGGGCGAACATCGACACCATCCATAGGACATGGGTGGCTATGATGTATGTCATCACCACTAGAGGTATAGTTTTCAACTGGGCCAATATCTTAGCTCTTGCTTGAAGGACTAATATAGTTGTAACCAAACACCCAGAGGTGGACCAACCCTCAGATTTTTATATTGCCCAATATCTATTGGATGTGGTTTGTGCAAGATGCCATTTCAATCACTTGAGATACAATTGGGCTACAACTGCAGCGAAGCCTGCACACCAGCACTACAAGGTCTTTTGGAACCCAGGCTACAAGGGTGTAGTTGGCTCCACCTTTGAAACATTCATCGACCCATTATACCAACTAGTTTTCATGGAATACCCTCCTTGCATGTCGAAGAGGGCCACAGAGACTCTAGCTAAAGTGGAAGATTGGTTCCCCATCCAGGAGGGCACATTTATAAGGGTCTTTTGCTCATACAATATCCCTCACACACTTCCTCGATTTTCCATAGATAAAGTACTCATACAGGAAATATGTTATCAAATGACCCAAGGCTTGTCAAAGACACTGAGAAAAGGGAAAGAGAAACCCTGGCTAGCCTTCCCTCTTATTATCGGGCCTTACATGGTTGAAAAATTCAAATAAGTGGAGGCGGAAGACAAGGAGACAAATGGGTTCCATTTTGTGACTCTAAACCATCGCACCTATGACACTGAAAGAGTAGTAGTATCTCACTACAAGAAAGTCAATTTGAACTAGTCATGACCACGCACTAGGCACACTCACAAAGACAAGATCAAGAATTGGTAAAATGCAACCAAGGAGTTCAACCCCAATTAACAACAAGAAAAGGATGTCGACCAAGCTAGACATTCCTAAGAAAATGTGAGCTTGCAAGAAAGGTCAACTTCACTGAAGAGGAAGAGAGAATAACAAAAAGAAATGAGGAAACTAAAGAAACACAAAGGAAAAGAGACAGAAGATCCCCCAAGTGACCAAGATGAGGGTGAATATGATAAAACATTGGAGCAGAGAAATGTGACCTTGGCAAAGAAAAAGAAAGAGCTCAAGAGGAAAAGAGAAGAATAACTCCGACGGTCACAAATTTTAGGAGACCCGCAACCCAAAGAACAACTTAAGAAGAAGCGATAAGAGGAAGAAATTAGGGAGAAACAACTAGAGGAGGAACAGTTAAAAAAGAAAGAGGAGAAGAGGGCTCAAGAAGAAGAAGAGAAAAAAAATTAGGAAGAGGAATAGAAAGAGAAAGAGGAGAAACACAAAAAATAAAAATAACTGAAGAAGAAATAACTATAAGGAAAATAAAAGAAGAGACCGGAGGAGGAAGAAAATAAACGAGAGGAAGAAGAGGAATTAAGAAAAAGACGGGAAGAAGATGACAAGAAATCTCAACAGGAGTTCGAAAAACAATAACAAGTCAGTAAGAAGATTTAACTACCTCCACTAGATGTCCCCTGTCCACTCCCATCACCAGAGGGCATCTTCCTCTCAAAGAGCTAGGCATTCCTGATGAGGTTGAGGATGAAGTCCTAGACCTAACCAAGCTCACCTTCGATGAGGTCAATTACAAGATCATGTAGGAGAGGAGGAAGTATTATGCTAGGAACCCTACAGAGCCTCTGTCTGTGAACATGGAGAAGGAGATTTACCTAGATACTACAGTAAACCCTGAGATGATTTCCTTGGTCAGGACTGCTTTTGTGTCCACGACTGAGCTAAATGTTGGCAGAATGAGAAAGAAAATTACAAAAATTGAAAACAAGATCTATGCATCTGAGCAAAGAGCCACCAATGTAGAAGAAGATAAAAGGAAGATGGAAGAAGAGAACACAACACTTCGCTTAGTTTAGTCTAGCTCGAGGGAATTATAGGCCACTATCAAGGAAGAGGTTGAAACTCTAAGAGGAGCGATGGTGATGGTTTATGAAGAGATGTCAAAACTACATCATACTGTGGCCCCCATCCTAGCCATATAGGCTAACACAAAATAAAAACCCCCCATGCTAAAAGATGTCCTTACAGCTTTGGACGATATTCGTGAATGGAAAAAAAAGTATCTAGAGGCACCGAGAGTTCTCCCAAGGAAATATTGGATCACCACCTAGAACGATAAAGTCCAACTACACATTAAGATCCAATCACAAGAAAATCTAGTTAGAGATGTGGACAAGGTTCTTGCTTCTTATAGGCATCTTCTAAGTGGATTAGAGTCAGTGATCGAGAACCATGGGGTTCCTTTTATTAGGGAAGTTAGACAAGTGAGGAAGCGGGAGGACATCCTACAGGATGTTTAGGCATTTATTGACACTTTCAAGCAAGCTTCCAACTCAAATAGCTTGCAGGTTACAAAGGAAAACATCACGCGGTACATGGTGGAAGCAATGAGGATGTACAGGAAGCTAATGACTCTTGCCAATTAGATCAACGTCAAAAGAAGAAACCTCATTCAAGACACCCTTGGATGTCTACATAGTCATGATGAAGACTAGCTAAAGATAGCTCCAATAGCTGTTGAATACAAGCTCTAGCACACTTACCTCATGGAGAAGATACACTTAGATGTTCTAGAATTATCTATTTCCAAATTGATGGGATAAGATTAGCTTATTTTATTGAGAATATAAAGATAAGATAGAGTAGGAAAAAATAGATTTTTAAGAGTCATGAGGAAGTCTAAAAGCCATAAGGAAGTCAAAAGGTCATGAGGGAGTCTAATAGTCAAGGGTAGACCAAAAGTCACCCTCTTTTCTATAAATACATGCTCATGGAATATTGTATTGGAATTTTATCTTTGGACTTATTTTGGTACATATTTCTATAGATACACCCTCATGGAATATTGTAATGGAATTTAAGATTTGGACTTATTTTGGTACATATTTTTTTGAGAACTCATGCTCTGCTAATAAATGCAAGGAGTAATAGTAGATTTCCACTGCTGGATTGGATGAAGGCTTTATATTGTGATTCCATGAATATTATTAGCTTGATGAATTGGAGGTTCCTATGAGCTTTGGTGTATGATGTCCTCATGTATCTTCCTGTGCTATGAGTGTCCTTTGTAGCACATGGATGGTATATGATATGCTAGCCCTATGCTTATGTTGATAAATTTATTTATTGATATTGGCATGATGCTATTGTAGACTGTGCAATCACTTGTTTTTGTAAATGCTTAACCATATTGAACCCATTATTGGTTTTTAAGTTTAGCCTTTAGATATGTGTGGTCTTATTTGAATTTTTTCTAATAATGCTTTACTTAAGATTCATGATTTAAGTTCTAATATTGCTATTTATGGTATATGTTTTGTGAAGTATTCATTAGTCACTCAGTTGTGTTTGTTGGGGTTTATATGTTCATTTTAGCCATAATCGCTTTGTCGTCCAAAGATATCTTCAACCAATTATATGGCAGTCAAGCCTACATACCAGATGGGACCCTTAAACCAAACGATGGAGAGTCTAATTGGGATTCTGCATGAGCGAGATCCCCTAGCTGTTGGTGGTAAATTCCAGCTCGTCAACAGAAAGATAAGTGTCTGCAATATTTAATTTAAGTTTTTAATTATGCACATAGTCTATGATTATTATTTGTGATGGTTGAGTTTTGAGCTAACTAGATGTGATATATTTATATAAGATGACGTGATCAAAGAGCTCATTTGTCTTGATGTGATAGGAAGTAAACATAATTTTGAGTGTACCTTATCAACAAGCTATCAATGAGATATGATTTGAATTTATTACAATTCCTTTTGAGTCTAATGGAAATTATGTGCTTGGTAGAAGAAAGCATGAAATTTCCCAGTTAGGGTGGTTAGAACTGACTAATGTTAGTAACAACAATAAAAGGAATGTTAACATGCAATAATGTGCTGGTAAACAATTTAGGGGTAGGGCCATTGTGGGAAACTGGTACCCAATAGTGTCCGTTTATTACATTGAGTATGCTATGACCAATATGATGGATTTGAGGCAAGAATATGCCTTGGTTTTCGTACCTTTTGATGTGAGGAAACCTTGCCAAGGGATGAATCACCCAAGGAACTAGGAAGTAGAGAAGGGGATGCTAGGGAACTTGGAAGATTAGTGACTACATAGAAGGGGGTGGCCAAATTGCTCGAGGGACTGGGAATCAAAGAAGGGAAGGTATGGGAATAAATTTGGTTGGTCATTAACATTGCCAGATGGAATTAGAAGCACATTGAGAGTGTGCCTTGGAACAATGAGTCAAGAATTGTTCACTATGAGAACAAATGGTGCAAGGATTGTAGTGCTGGACATGGGATGTAGACTTTGATCTTAGCAACAGATTCTGTACTTCCTTAGAAGGAGGTGAATCCTGGTACTACTATGAGGGTGGAGGTATGAGCCTATGGATTCCTTTTTTTCTAATGCAAACATTGTATCCTTTTATTTGTTGGTTAAAGAAAATGTGCATATTTATGTATGTGTATATTATTGTAAATACAATATTGAGCCGTGTTTATAAATCTTCATGAATAGTATATTTACTTTCTAGTTCAAATAAAAGTGCATAAGTAAATGTGTTTTCATTATAAATATTGCATCGAGTTGTGTTATAAAGCTCCAATAAGCGGTATGGTGGTCATGATTTTTCAATAGATTGGTATGTTGTAAATACTGCATCAAGTTTTGTTATAAAGCTCCATGGGTAGCATGTTTTTCTCGTTATAAAAATCATAGAACACCAAGGACAGTGTTCCCCTAAGGGGAGGGATTTGTAACAACCCTTGGTTGATTTTCCATGTAAATAAAAATAAGGCCAAGGTCATGGGATACGTATTCCAAGCCAAATAGTGGGCATCACTTGTGGTTTATTAATGGATATGGAAATTGGCAAAGGAAGAGAGGCAATACGTGACATTTAATTACGAGAAATAAAGGAAAATAGGAGAAAAGGGAGACAAAGAGACACAAAATATGCATGCAGGGGAAATTAGAGAGAAATTGAAGGAAAATGAAAGAAAAGGATAAAGGAAAAGAAGTGACTATACATCAATGATAAAAAGGCACCTAAGAAATAACTAACAACTTTTGCTAATCTTTTTATCATGATCAAAAAAGGAGAGAGAGAGCAAGAAATGGAGTGAACAAGTAAGGAAAGCAAGGATGCGTAACATGAATCTTGGAAAATGACAAGTACAGACATAAATTGGTTGTGGATTGCAGGTAACAATGTGCATGTTTGATTTCACATCTTGGATTCAAATGCACGCTACATGCATGTGGGTCTCTAGTTTTTTATTGTCATTGGCATGGATATTTTCTTGGATTGATAGTGTTTTTAGCCTTGCCTTTCTATTTCCTGGATGGGCATGATGCAGTGGGTTCCCCATTTGGATTTCTAATTGGATATTAGGTTCCATATGGATGTGGGTTGGGATAGGATCTCTATAGCCTTGGAACAACTTGGGTCCTTGGAGACTATGGGTTGAGATGGTATTTCTCTATAGCCTTGTAACATCTTGGGTCCCTAGAGGTTGTGGATTGAGATGGAATCCTTGGAGACTTGGATAACTTGGGAAGAGTCTCATCTGGTGGATGTTAGTGATTTTTGGATCCGTTAGGTGAAATAAATGTGGTTGAGGTGGTTTGGCGTCTAGGAGCCCTAGTTGGTTATATTTTGGTTTAACCCTTATGACCCCCTTTTCATGCTTGGAATATGGTGTGAGGCTGATTGGTTAAAAGAGAGATTTGGTTCAACCCAATCTATGGTTAGGTGGTACGTAGAAGTCCCTGACTTGGTTGGAATTTGCATTTGTTAATATAAGTTATTTTCCCTATTGTGATTTATGGGCACATGTACTAGTTATTATGTGATCTTATGGTTGATTTATAATGGTTTCTATTGTGGTTATATGCATGGTTCTATGATGTACTCTAGCTATGATCTTGTTCATGATATGATAAGTTATTGAATGGTTGATGAATGCATGGGATACCAAGTGTTGTTGCAACTAGATTGAGAGGGAATAGAGCCTTCTTGATGATTCTTAGATGAAGTTCAGAGGTTTATGACCAAATATGCATTCAAGGTCTATAGCTTCTATGTTCATCATATGTTTGATGAAATGAGTATCATGTATTAGGCAGGTCTAGGTCAAGATCTTGCTCAAGTTCTAGATGGTTGAAATTGTTATCATTGTAGTCATGTTTCTAGAAAGTTATAGGTATTTATGGGCAGTGGTATGGAGGCTAGCCTGAAAAAGTGGAATAGATCTCACAACTGCATGCAAAGAATTGTAATATTTGGGTCATAATTGCATGCAAACATGCTTATGGGTGCGGTTGGAGCCTCATAACCACATGCATAGTGTGTCGTGGGTGTAGTTGGGGTTTCAAGGTTGTGAAAATGAGTTCCAACTCAGGGTTTGATTACCAAGAGTGGTTTTAGGTTGTTGAGTGATCTAGTGACCCTAAGGGGTGGTAGTATGTGTTTCGGTTATAGGCCCCACTTCCATTACTAGAACTTAGGTTGGGTCATTTTATAGTAACACTCAACTCATGTTTACCCTCGAGAGCATGTAAAATCATGTAAATGTGGGGTGGGACATTACACTTTCATGAGATTTCCTTTGTTGAGTTCCTTATTATTTTGTGGGAGTGATTGAAGAGATAGGAAGAGTGATGAGGAATTTGAAGCCTTCCAGAGCCATATGACTAGACACTATATCTGCTACGGAGAGTGAACAGGGTGAGTAATACAATATATAAAGCTATTGATTTTTGGTTAGCTAGTTTTTTAGAAGGTTACATAGTTGACTTTTAAATGGAATATACTTACCATATTGTTGTAGCTGTACAACCCCTCTCCAAAATTTTGCCCATGCCTTGATTTTGGAGCCTATATTATGTTTGTAAGAATCTATTTTCCACTGTTTTCAAGTATTCCCTGTGATTGTGAAGACTCATATATGCATGCAATGCTTGTGATGACTTGATTAGGTTGCCTTGATCATGACTAAGTTTTATTGACGATACCTAAACAATTTTGTAAGACAACCCATCTCCTACCCTGACCTTGCACCTACTACTGGTATTCCCTCTAGGAATTGCACAATCCATTATCAATGGAAATTGCACCATGCTTGAGAATCAAAACTGCACAGTCCTTGAAGACAGGGATCCATTGAGCACAAAAATTGCACTATCCCTCTCCCACCCATCAGAAACTATGCAATTCATTGAGACAATGAACTGTGCAATAGCTTGTTTCTAGGAATTGCGAAGTCCCTTCTGATAGTGTGAATGTGCGGTATCCCATTATAATATAAGTTCTCATCCCTATATAATAGTGAGTGCATAATTAATGTTTGACAAGTGTCAAAAAGTCGTTTTTTTCGATCTTGAGACAAGTGTCACTTTTTCCTTGATTTTTGGCATGTGCGTCATAAACCCTAACTTGGCCCTCTAGGGGTTAGATATATACATTAGACACTCTTAGAGATAATTTTAACATTCAACATTAGATCGCTATCCTTTGCAATGAGATCAAGGAGCTTTCGACTTAGTTTGTAGTGATTTTCTGGGAAAGTTTATCATGTGTCACTTTTGGTCACTTTTTCTGTCTCTTTTGTCTCTTTTGATTTTATGACGTTATTTTTCCTATTTATTTTCATAGTAGATGTCATTTTTATTATTATTAGCTTGTACAAGTGTTGTTTTTCTCCATTGTTCACTTTTTAGAAGTGTCGCATCGACTTCTTTCTTTTTTCCTACCAACAGTTGTGATTGCTGGGCCATTTTGTGCATGTATGTTTTTCTATTTGCATGATCATTTCTAGCACATGTTATTCACTAATCTAACTTACATTTAGGCTGATCTACACTTATTCCTACCCTGACATTCAGAAATTGTAATTTTTTCTCTCTCTTTCCCGGGTAGATCTACGCGATCTTGAGAAACTGTTTCTCCTTCCAACTGCGCATTTCTAATGTTCAAGGATCAATTCTAACCCTTGGTCTCTGAGACCTCACAATGCATAGTCACTAGCTTTCCCAACCGTGCATTGCACAGTGCCAAGCCTCAAGCCTTAGCCTTGGCCACTAAGACTGCACAATGCGCAATCGCTTCCCTTAGTCTACCCAACTAATAGTGCGCATTGTGCAGTCTCAAGTGTCAAGCTCCTCCCTTATCTATTGAGGCTATGTAGTGTGAAGTTCAAGAGCCTAGTCTTCCTCCCTAAACCCAAAAACTATGCAATCCTTCTCTCTAGTGAGTGTGTTGTTACTTTAATATTTATAAATGAACTGATCTATTTGTTTTTTTTTTTGCCATGAGTGCATATTGTGATATAGGTACTGGAGGTTTTGAGCTCTTCTCTCTTTTATCAATTTCCGTCATCATGCCTCTATAGGGATTAACATCAAAGGACACTAAAGAGAGCAACACAGGTGAAGTAGTTGAGAGTACTCCAGTTATCTTTCCTATCTTGTCTAACACTCAAATCTTCATAGAAAAGGATTCACATATTACATGGCATACATTAAAGGATGCATTCAAAGATACTACTTTCAAAGAAGATATGGAGCATAGACAGGTATACATAAATGCATAGAAGTTAGGCTTTCATTAAGTTGTATGCATGTTCCCAATCTTCCCTTGTGCATATATCATCAAGTGGATCCTTCCGCACATAGATACAAAGAGCATGATACTCAGTAGTGTCAGTGCACAACGGCTTGCTTCATATTTGGCCCATGATATTCATCTCATGTATCATTTTCCCAAAACAAAAGCATACATGGATTCTATTTTCTATGCAATCACCTATTATTTGAGCACCAAGGATGTCATCGAAACTTGGGTGAAAGAGCTATCTAAATTCTACTTGTAACAGCCCCGGTGAAAATTCCATGTAATAAAAGTTAATAAAGGCAAAATAATAACCATGGTTGATGGGACACTTATTCCAAGATGAATGTTGGGAAAGACATCCTAGTGTGGGTGTTCATTTGGTTGTTAATGGATAAAGAAATTGGAAAAGGAAATGGATAAGGATTTGGAAAGGAAAAATGGAAAATTTGGCACATTTATTTATGTAAATAATGGAAATTAGGAGAAAAGGGAGGTGAAAGGGCACATGTTGCATGTGAGGAGGAAAATGAAGGAAAATAATGGAAAATGAAGAAAATAGATACCTCATTCATAAAAAAGTTTTTCAGGATTAGTACACAGACTTTTGTCAGTTCAGTTTTGGAGCTCTCTGATTATTCTCTCTCTCTCATACTCTTGGATACTTAGAGTTTTCCTGGAGCACTATTGGAGGGTGTGGAACACTTGGATTTTTGGAGAATGAAAGAAAAGGAAGAGCAGGAAAGCACAAGAGGACATCGAGATCAACAGATACAATGAGTTTTTCTTGTAGGTATCGAGTTACATGTACGTTTTCCTCACTAGTTTTGGCATGCATGGCATATGCATGTGGTTTATTGGTCATGATCTATCATTGTCATGGAATATGGTCGAGATTAATAGTGGGTTTGCATAGCCTTTCCATTTCCTGGATAGCTATGGTGATTGTGGATTTATTTCCTTGTTTTTGTTTTGGTTGGTTCTCATGTTTCCTTAGCTTGGGTTGAGTTACTAGTCTTGGAAGCCCTGGTTGGACAAATTCTCTCGAAGCTTTGTAACAACTTGGGATGAGTTACTAGTCTTGGAAGCCTTGGTTGAAAACACTCTTTGGAAGCCCTTGATGGGTTGAGATACTCATCTTGGAAGCCCTAGTTGGATAAATGCTCTGGAATCCTGAAATAAGCTGTGGGTTGAGTTACTAGTCTTGGAAGCCTTGGTTGGACAAATGATCTGGACCTCTGGAAGGCTTGGATAGAGACCAATATGATGATGGTTTTTTATGTTCGATTGTGAGGTGGAATCAATGTTTGACAGGCTGAGGTGGATGGCCTTTGGAAGCATTGGATGGTTTTGGATTGACGTGTTCTATTAGATCCCACATTCATGCTTGGAATATGGCAGGGGGGTGAATGACTGAAGAGAGATTCGGTTTAGCCATTCTATGGTTGGGTGGAACATGGAAGTCCCATCCTGGTTTTGGATTATATTGGTTTATATATGGATCATATGGATGTGATTTCATGGGTATTTCTGTTGCTATTATGCTGGTTATGTATGTGTTTTATGACAATATCTATGTATGGCTCTCATCATGTTTTTACTTATAAATGACTGAACAATGTATCTATGACCTAATGGATGAAATGGCAATTAATGTGTTGAGGCATTAATGCCTCTTAGTGATTCTCAACTAAATATGAGACCGCTATGCTTAGATATGTTATTTACACCTGTAGATTACATATTCACAATTTGTTTGATGAAATGCCTATCATGCTAGTAGGGGTCCAGTCAAGGTCTTGTTCAAGAAATTGTGTTTATACTATCATTTCTGTATTATCTTACTGTTCTGAAGGTGTCATTCAATTTTGGGTAGTGACCTTGGCTTTGGGCCTGAAAAATTGGCTCAAATCCCAAGGACACTAGCAAAAAATTGAGTAAATTACTCCCTTGATGCTATCATTCCTTGTATTGAGAGCGTCTAGATCCTCCTGGACATTAGCAGGCCTATAACATGAGAGCGTCCGAGGGTCAAGTGGTCCAAAATCGCAGTGGGACCCAGGGGTTGGTTGGTAGAAAGGTTGGGATGGTTCTTGAGGGTCCTAATGCTGATCTTGAAAGTTTATATGGTGTGTTTTTATCAGTTCCACTTCCTTAATGCAACTTAGGAGGTAGAATCATATCATAGTAACCTCTCATCACATGTTTACCCTGGTTGGCCAGTTACTTGGGTAGATGTGGGAGGAGGGGGTTATAGAGTGGTATCAGAGTGATGTTGCACTTTGTTTGGTTCATATATGATACCATAGAGTGGTATCAGAGCATGGTTCACTCCTCGGACTAGATGGGCTTTGTGTGTTGTTCATGCATTCATGTCGGTTGCATGTGTGTCTCTTATGCTTGTATTCCATGTGCTTGTTGCATTTGCATGGTGTTGATCATGGTTGTAGTGATGTTACCATGTTGAAGTTGATGGTGTTGTTGTGGGATTCATCGTCATGAGTGTATGACTAGTTACATGTCGTTATATGTTGCTTACATGTATCATTATTTTATGCTTGGTTACATTCTTGTAGGCTTGGTTACAAGTATTGTTTGTTTATGCTTGATTATATGTGTGTGTGCATGTGTGTGATGGATTACACATTGCTTATGCATGTTAGTGTTTTCATGTGGTCAAGTGTACAGTGATGTAATGGGGTTGTCATGCATGAGGTCGTGGTATGCGTTGTTGATAAGGTCATGCATTGATTACTGGACCCTAGCTAGAATGATGGTTGCATGGTTACATTCTTGTGTTCTATTTTCTATATGCTATCATCGTTATTTTATACATGTATCATGTTGATTCGTTGATCTTGTAGACAAGGCATCCTCCCCGAGCTATACTAAGGTACGTTGGTTTATTGTGATTTGGTTTAGCTCACATGATATACCTTGTAGGAAGAAATATCAAATGGCTAGCAAGATGGTAGACTACAAAGAATCTCCCTATGAATCAAATGAGTAGTATGGTTTTGGGAATTCTTCCGATTTGGAAGATACACTGAGAAGCTTAAAGGAAGAAATAAGGAGTTGTACGGCAAATAATGATAGAATCATACAGGAATAGGAGAAGCTGGTAGAGTTAAATGCGGTGATACTTCATATTTTGTCAGTTTTGTAGGGATAGGGAGCACTTTGGATCAGGCATGAGTAGGAGGACAAAACTAATGGGGCATATGGAAGTAGGTCGCCTGGTGGTCACAAGTCAGATAGAGATGACACAGTAAAAAAGGGAAGATTGTTGGACACTTCGGATAGGAAAGGGGATAGACACAGGAACTATTCTGGTTATGGTTCATATAGGCACTATGATCGTCATCATTATCATCCTTATAGGAGAAGTGATAGGGGATAATTTCTAGATGAGTTTAGGAAGGAAAAGCCACCTTCATTTGATGGAGAGGTGAAGAAATCGCAGGATGCAGAGGCAAGGTTGCTTGGTATGAGCAAATTCTTCAGGTTGCATGACTATTTAGAGAACATGAAAACTAGAGTAGCTACATTTAGTCTCAAAGGTAAAGCATACATTTGGTGGGAATGTGTGAAGAATTTCAGGGGTATACATGAGGAATAATTGACTTCGAGTGAGTTTGAGCAACTATTCGAGAAGAAGTTTCAAGTATCTATTGAAGAGATACTTTGATAACACGGTAAAAGAATTCTATGAGCTAAAAATGGGATCTATGATCTATAATGAGTACACTAGAAAGTTCTTGGAGCTACTGAGGTATGTGCCTTACCTCAAGGAGGAGAAGACCAAGACTTAGAGATTCACCAGTGGGTTACCGATGAAATTCAAAGACAAAATTGAGTTCGATGCCTAGATCATTGGAGGAGGTCATCCAAAAGCTAAAGCATTGCTATGAACAATCAAAGCACAGATCCGAGAGTAAATTGGACTCGAAAGGTAATGCAGAGAACAAAGGAAAATGGTACAAAGAAGTGAGTTCACCATTGGGTAAGAGCTTATGAATTTGATTTGAATGATATGCTTACTGTAGCATATTTGAATGTATTACCATTGGGATCATACAATATATTGTTGGGCATGGATTGGTTGTACCTCCATAGAACCAAGGTGGATTGTTATGAAAAATCAATTGAGTGCATGGATGACAATGGGGAACCAAGAGTCTTATAGGGAAAGAAGAAAGCCTCATCAATTAGGATGGTAACATCTATGTAGGAAAAGTGCAGTCATAGGAAAGGGTGTATGTTATTCGGAGTGCACATTTCTAGTGACAAAGGTAAGAAATTTGAGGATTCAGATGTGAGTAGGTACCCAGTTCTACAGTAGTTTCAGGATGTATTTCCTGAGGACATTACAGATTTTCCACCTCATAGGGAGGTATAATTTTCTATTGAGTTAGTGCTAGGGGAAGCTCCAACATCAAAGACACCTTACAGGATGAGCACAACTGAGCTAGTAGAGTTGAAGCTTCAGTTGAAGGAAATGTTGGATAAGGGATACCTCAGGCCAAGTGTATCACCATGGGGCACACTGGTTTTGTTTGTGAAGAAGAAAAATGGTACTCTTACATTATGCATTGACTACACGTAGTTGAACAAAGTGACCATCAAGAATAGGTATTCATTTCTGAGGACTGATGTATTGATTGATCAGTTGAAGGGAGAAGCAGTGTTCTCAAATATTGATTTGAGATCCAAATATCACTAGGTATGCATCAAAGAGGAGGACATTCAAAAGACAACTTTCTGGACCAGGTATGTGCATTATGAGTTTGTTGTAGCTCCATTCAGTTTGACTAATGCTCCAACTACATTTATGTGCTTAATGTATAGTATGTGGCATCTATATTTGGATAAGTTTTCTATTGTGTTCATTGATGACATATTGGTATATTCTAAAAATGAGGAAGAGTATGCTGAGCATTTAACAACAATGTTGAGGTTGTTGTGAGAGAATCCATTGTATGCTAAGCTCAATAAGTGTAGTTTCTTTCAAACTGAGGTACATTACTTGGGGCATGTTGTCTCCAAGGAGGGCATTGCAGTAGAATCAAAAAAGATAAGGGCCATCATGGAGTGGGTTGCTCCTAGGAATGTAGATGAGGTGAGATCTTTCATGGGATTGGAAAGCTATTACAAGAGGTTCATTAGGAACTTCTCACAGATTCCTTATCTTATCACATCATTACAGAGAAAATGTAAGAAGCTTGAATGGATAGAGGAGTGTGAGGCTAGTTTTGAGTAGCTTAAGTAGTTGTTGACACATGTACCAATGTTAAAGATTACAGATCTAGACAAAGAGTTTGTAGTATGTATAGATGCTTGCAAGAAAGGACTTGGTGGAGTCTTTATGAATGATGGACAGGTGGTATGCCATGAGTTGCGAAAACTATACCCCACACATGATCTTGAGTTGGTAGCGATCATACATGAATTGAAGGTGTGGATGCACTACCTTCTAGGCAGGAGGTTTACATTGATGAGTGATCACTGTGGGTTGCGGTATCTATTTGACCAACCGAATCTGAATGGTAGGAAAGCTTGATGGTTGACCACGATCAATGAGTTCAATTTCAAGATTAGATATATCAAAGGTAAAGAGAACAGGGTGGAAGATTCTCTTAGCACGAGGGTACAGGTAAATCACTTAGTAGCTATGAGCTCCTATGGGACAGACTTACAGGATAGGATTTTGTAGGCAGGTTAGTAGGATGCCAAGTATATGGAGATTGTGCGTAGTTTGCAGTGGAGTACATGTAGTAGTACATTTACAGGTGTTGGTACAGGTGGTGGTACAGATAGTAGTAGAGTTACATGTACATCTGGTGGTAGAGGTATAGGTACAGGTGCAGGTGCACAACATGTGGACTATTTCCTTATAGCATATGGATTGGTTAGATTCAGAGACATGATATATATTCTAGATAACAGTGAGCTCAAGAAGGTGACCTTGAGAGAGTTTCATGTGAAACCATATTGGAGTCGCCTATGTTATCAAAAGACATTGATTGAAGTAAAGAAGTTTTATTATTGGTTGAATTTGAAGAAGGATGTAGCAGATTTTGTGGCTAGGTGTTTTGATTGTCAGCGTGTGAAGGCAAAGTGTAAGAATACAAGTGGGATGCTAAAGATGATTGAAATTCCAGAATGGAAATGGGAGATCATTTCCATGGAATTTATCATAGGTTTGCCGATGATAGTGAGACAACATGATTCCATCATGGTTGTTGTGGATAGGTTGGCAAGGGTTGCACACTTCATTCCAGTGAAGTATACATTCTCAGCTAGAAATGTAGCACAAGTATTCATTAGAGATGTGGTCAGAATGAATGGTGTTCTGAAGAATATAGTGTCAAACAGTGATGCAAAGTTCACTTCCAAATTTTTGAAGGCGTTGTTTGCAGGTTTGGGCATAGGGTTGGCCTTCAGTACAACTTATCATTCACATATATATGGATAGACTGAGAGGGTCAATAGGATATTGGAGGACAAGTTTAGGATGTATGTTATGCATCAACAGTGAAAGTGGTAAGAGTATCTTCCACTATTAGAGTTTTATTACAATAATGGATATCATGAATATTTGAGGATGAGTATGTTTTAGGCATTCTATGGGCATAGTTGCAATAATCCTATCAGTTGGAGTGATCTAGTTAACATGGTGTTGATTGAACTAGACATGTTGGCGGACATGGAATAGGAAATGTAGGTAATCAAGAAAAATCTAAAGGAAACACAAGATAGGTAGAAGATCTATGTAGATCAGAACAAGTTGTTCAAGGAGTTCCAGGTTGGGGAACATGTGTACTTTCACATCAAACCAAAGAAGAACTCCTTATGGATTGGATCATGTGCCAAGATGGCAGCACAATTTTGTGGACCCTTCAGTATTGTTGAGAGGATTGGGCCAGTGGTCTATTGACTTGTGTGAGGACCTTATCCAGACTATTTTTTTTTCTTTAACAGCTATAACAACCAGAAAGAAACACATTGAAATTAGAATTTATTAGCACACACATTCCTGCCACTCATTTCAGGAAACATACCATAACATTTTCATTCCTTTAACTAAGATCAATAGTAATGAAATACATATGTACCGTTCACCAGAAGGCGAGACTCCGCTTGCTCTGCGGTTGCTGGTATTCCCTTGTCGCTGGTCACCTCCGCGAGTGAATGATGACGCACTTGATCCGAATGCGAAGACTCACCGGTTAACCTCCCAGCCTACTCCTTGGGTACTCTTCTTCCCCGTGGACCCCCGAGCTGCAATGGGGTTGTACAATGGAGACAAGCACTAGCTGGTAGAGGAGAGCACACCTTGGCTCAAGAGTCCCCTCTCTAAATCCTCTACCTCACCAAACTCACTATAGCTTCGTAATCACTGCTCTCACAACATCTCATCCATCCAACAATAGGGTTCCCAAAAGTCCCTTCTACCATGGCTTGCCCCTTCTTTTATAGGAGTCCTCATAGGTGACACTTGTCATGTCATGCATAATTAGTTACATTTTTATAATTCAATAGCTTGATTATTCATCCACCCATGTGTCATTCTCACATCAAGGGTCTCCCAAATTATTTACTTAAATTTTTATTTAAAACTAATATTTTCCTCACCTCAACAAGATTCCTATTTCTTCTCCTAGTTGTCTCTTTATTCCCCCCTTTTATTCCTTAATTTGTGTTCATTACTTGAAGTCAATTAATGAGTCAAGATTTTATCCCCAATCTACTCCCTAATTTAACTCAGGTTATCTCCTAGATGGATATTCTTATGTTGGTTGTTGACACATGGAGCTTCTTTACATTTCTCTAAATTTAATTTATTATTCTCATTTTAATTCACCTTCCCCTTTTCTTAATTAGGTTTAAATTAGTTTAGGATTAATCTTTATCCTTACTATTATGTTTGTCTTTCCCCTTTTTCCTAATTAAACCACATAATCTTCCTAGTATTTTCCAAAATGGGAAGGGTAGAGTTTTTAAGGTACTTTATTTTAATTCTTCCTATGGTCCTCCTTATTCCAAGTTTTATTTTTGATTTAATTACATTGGTTTATAATCATCATTTACCCTTGATGTAAATTTACCTAGTTTTCATTCCTTGCTTATATTTATTTATTATTATTTATTTTTAATGATTCCAAGGATGCCAAGTTTGGTTGTGCCCTTCAAGAACTTCCCTATAAGTTCCAAGGGTGCCACACCTAATAGTTTATTTGTGATGTCAGGGGTGCTAGTTTGGTTGTGCCTTCAAGAACTTCCCTAGAAGTTCCAAGGGTGCCACACCTAATAGTTTATTTGTGATGCCAAGGGTGCCAAGTTGGTCGTGCCCTTCAAGAAATTCCCCTGAAGTTCCAAGGGTGCCACACCACTTGCCCTTCAAGCATCCAGTGATTACGAGGGGAAAGTATAGTGCAACATCATAGACCACTGTCATCTCTTATGTTGCCTGCTATAGTGAGACTAATGGTGTCAGGGATCAAGGACTCCGCCTTGATGCGCGCCCCCCGGTAAAGTCCTCATGAGCGAACCAACTTTGGAACCTGCCCTCATGGCATCGTGATCTTCAAGGCGAAGGTGTTTCAACCCTTCCAGCCCAAGTCACGGCGGGAGTGCTAGTGGGTGAGATCAGGGACTCTGTCCCACCCCTCCCATGTAGTTCCATCCACTTGTACAACCCCATCACCCATATGTGAGTCATTCGGTCAAGAAACTAATCTCTGCCTGCAACCATTAATATATCATCAGAATATAGTTAAACATATATGGCAGATTCCAAGATCAACTTAGACTTTCAAAGATAAAGTAATATAAATTTTCATAAAACCAGGTGTCATCGACATGTCATACGCGAGTGCCTCTGATGGTTTCCTGCCATACTCAATAATCATTAGTAACATGGTTTCTCAATGTTAATCAAGTATCATCATAGCACCATTAACAATTACTGGTCATTCACATCATTGTCCATTGTAAGTCTCAACTAAAGGAAGTGGGTAACATAGGGGACACATCCCTCATGGCTATTATCAATAATCATCAATGGAAACATACATATTCATTAAGCTATCACATCGTAACATCGTAGAAATATACCTATCCATAAAATTTATCCTCATTATGCTTTTAGTAGAGCGCATACATATTCTTTACTACCCTCATCATAATTTCAAATAGAGACCAACTTAACTATTAATATTGCAATCATCAGAATACTGATAGATAAGATACATAACCATTTATGTTACCATAATATCAATGGAAAGCATTCATAAACATCACAACCATGAATATCTCAATCGCTAATAATAGTGTCATGGGTCTAGATCCTCAATCTGAGGTCCTCGAAGAAGAGAGTGTCTAAGATAATGTCGTATCCGGGTCAGGAAACTAGAGTGGGCACTACATACACCCCCTCTTAACAATGGACTTCGTCCCGAAGTCCTTAGAACATAAAAGAGAAACGGAGACACATAATCTTAGGAACCCTTCCTGAAACTCTTGCCAACCTTCTGGTGGGCAGGTTAAATTTTCCCAAGGTATCTATAACACGAATTCCATTATAACTGAAGGACTATATCTGGGGAACATTGCAGCCCACTTTTTGTATAAATGTACAAAACATACATTATAGATATTATTAAAATTAATAGATAAAGGAAGCGTCATACATAAACTTTTCCAACAAAATCATCATAATCAAAATCACAACTTAATATCATATACCAAGTGAAAACTAGAGTGGGCACTATATTTATCATAAACTTTAAGTGATATATTTCTATAACTGATTTAACAAACAAGACATAATCTATAAGGAATATAGATATGTTTGGAAGGCAGAGAAAGAGGGAAGTAAACCACTAGGAAAATTATATATGTATTTTGCACAATTATGTTAAACTCCAAAATGTCCAAATAGAAATCGATATAATCAACGAGTACCTAAGGATTGATATTTAGGTCTCTGTGTACCGTTCAAAAACAATATAGTGCTATTTTTCAAGATATAAATCAGATGATAAATACAAAATGAAACTGAGAGAAAGCAACCCTGGGAATGAAAATGACATCAAAAGAAGTTATGAAAAATGGATAGAATTTCTAACCAACACTATTATGGATAATGGGTAGAATTTCAAACCAACACTATTATGCATAGATTCGGAAAATTTTAAATGCAAATCAAAAAAATGTTGATAAGACTTCATACTATCAATTGTATTTGCCAGAAGAAAGAGAAAATATAAAAATACAATGTCATAGAAAGTGCAGCACTTGGATAAGGGTTTTATATAAAATGATTATTACAAGTTTTCATTTAAAGCCAGAATTAATAGAATTAGTGAAAATATACTGTCAAACCAGTGGAATTAAAGAGTCATTCTTTGCATTTGATAATGAAATTAGTTTTTGACTAACATATGACGCTTACACTGACTTTTGTATGCTGATTAGTTTCACTGGCAGCTTTGAGTTTAGTAGATGTGATGTGTCCTTTACTAGCTGTCCAATGTGTTTCCTAGTCTTATTCTTGCAAAACATAAGTTCATAACAAGGTTGCTTGAAAGGAAGCTAGTAATCGATTATGGTAGCTCTAGAACACATGAAAATTGTAACAACTATACAACAAATTTGAAACTATACATGAGAATAACTAATTGAAGGTGAACATATAGTATTCCAAAGTTGAGTTTAACCCAAGACCAAGAGGTCTCCACTTTATTTACCTACTCCAGTGATATCCAAAATAACGAGAAACACACCCACAATTTCTCACCATAACTTATCTAAATAGCATAATAAAGCATATTCAGTTTGGTCTGTGAAAATAACTTATTACAAAAAGCCTAAGTAGCTGGCTTCCATGCTTGTTTACTCACAGGAAGTGCTCAGTAGATTTTAGCATAGATGAAAGGACCTTTGAAACAGTTTCAGAAACTTGTTTGTTGATGGTAGAATTATAGAAACATGGTTATAATAATTACCTTTTATTGTCATCTAAGTGAAAGGTAAACCGTGGAATCGAGCCTAAAGGTGGGCTTCCTAATGGTAAAACAAGACTTTTTAGAGATTGCAAATCTCCTTCTACAAATGAGCTAGTATAGATGCAAGCTTGTTATTAGATAAGATTGATTTTGAAAGCATCATATTAATGATTGTGCTCGAGTCCCCTATGATAAACAAATTCTTTATTTTTGATTTGATTGATAAGAAAAAGCCTTGAAACAAGGTATAAACTTCATCTTGATTAATTTGGGGTTTTCCTAGCCCCTAACCCTTAAATAATAGATAAAGATGAATTCAAGTTTACCTTTACTAAAAAATGCACTAAATTCATAAAAATGGACTTTATAACAGCCCCGAATTACTAATATTTTTTTACAATATATTCTTATCTTCCCTAAAAATAAAATCTTTCGGAATTTTACCCTTATACATATAATTTTGTTATAAATCTACAATTTAGTTTAATATTCTTATTAATAATATTTCAGTCTTTTATAGATAATTTTATTCTCAATTTACCTTTGACTTAACATCACCATATCACTTACCATGTTCAATTTCTAATGTCTCACTTCTCATCCTCAACACCATGCTAATATATGGAGCAGGGGAGGGTTTTGAGTCTTGGTCAGAGAACTGAACCTCGAACAGGGTTTGGGTAGGCAGACGAGACCTGACGCCCTGCACAGCTGCCGACGCGGGAGCTTTCCTTTCAGCTATTGCAACTGGCAGATGGAGGTTAAACCGTGTTTTGGCATTTTCTTTTGGTCGGTAATGTAAAACATTATTATTGTCAACTGTCTGCTGTTTCCGTTCACTTTGGTCTGTCGGTAGTCTTTTTACCTTGGAAAGTTTCAACCATGGTTAAACCCGCCGAGTTTTTAGCACTGGACCCAGATGTTGAAGATATTCTCTCCATGTGGGGGAAGGAAATCAATTCTCAGAATGTGGATTACTATTTTGGGTCTGTAGAAATTCCTAGACTGGAGTCTGTATCTCAGGCGGAGACCCCTCAGGTTTTATCCCAAGGCAAGGGGCCGGACAGAGTGGTTCAGAATGATGGTTCAGAGGTCGGCCCTATACAACCAGAGAAAGGGTCTGAATCGAGAGGGGTGAATGCGGCCAGTTTGCCCACGGACCCAAAGGGCAAATCACTGAAAACTCGGTTTACAAACCCTAAGGGGCTCGAAGAAATAACCCATTTAGGGTTTCCAGCAGGCTTCGAGCAACCTAGATTTCCAGGAGTTTCAACCTCGATTACGAGGATTTCCCTTCCAAGAGAACCCCAAGGCCAACTTGAGACTCAAACAAGCGAGCTCGGCGTTTCTTTAGCAGGTGGGCAGGAAGGTAATGATGGTTTGGATGCGGATAACTTGTTCTCTGGGAATGACGATTTGGGACTTTCAGGACAGATCCCGCCTTTGTGGGAATCAGAAACCCTATTGGGCTCAGCACAGATAACCCCAGATAATAACGAGGATCGTGAAGGAAGAAGACCGGCGGTGGAAAGCTTAAGGCAAAAAGGAGCGACAAGGAAACAGAAAAGACCCATTGGAACACAGGTGATAGCGGACAATCTGGTACTGGGGATGGAGGTGTCCATGATAGAAGCTCTAGCGGTTGCAGACTGCACTTTGGTAGGCAGAGTCAGAGGTAAGCTATATACATCTGATTTTCTTCAAGAATGGGGTGAAAGAAGTTTCACGTCAGAGAGACCTGTACATTTCGAAGCCCTAGTATTAGCAAAAGGTTGGTTCAAGTTCAAATTTGCTGACAGAGAATCGGCGGATTGGGTCCTGCAGCGTATATGGCATATTGATAACATACCTGTTCTGTTAAAAAAATGGTCTCCTTTGTTTGATGCTATCAAGGAGCGCACAGATGTATTTCCTGTTTGGGTGCGTGCTCCGGGTTTACCCTCCTTCCTATGGACTGAGGAAGTCTTCAAAACCATCGGTAATAGGTTGGGGGCATACATGGATGCGGATATGTCTTTCTTGACAACGAAAAATAGGGCAATTGCGCGCATTCTAGTCATGCTCAAACCGAGCGGGGGCCTGGCACAAAAGATTAATCTACAATTCCATGAATATGTATATGAGCAGATTTTAGACTATGAATACTTGCCTTTTAGATGCCATTGGTGCCACGAGTATGGGCATATGGCAAAAGATTGTCCACATAAGAGAAGAAGGAGACATTTTCGTAGGACAACTGCTCACAGAGTAAATGTTCAAGACGATGTTCAGATGACGATGGAGCAGGACTTGCCGGAGCCGCAAGACCCAATGAATCTGGAGGCAGAGGAGACAGAGAAAGGGCCAGCGGATGAATGCGAACAATCTAAGGAGATGGCGGTGGAAAATGGCAAAGATCAGGAAGCTGTGGAAGGGGTCGTCGAGGAAATAGCTAAAGACCAGGAAGCTGTGAAAGGGTTCGTCGAGGAAACAAATCAAGACCAATCCGACGAATTGGAGAAGGGTAAGTGCTCAGGGACTCCTATCTCCTCTTTTATCTCTCTTGAGCATCCTTATGTAAATCATAATATTGCTTCTTCGTCATATAAAGAGCAAGAAAATTATAATGTTGATAATATGGATCATTTAATGTTAAATCCGGATGTGGAAACATTAACTGAAACCTTACCGCTTCTGGATATAAATTGTGAAGACAAATGGCCTCCTCTCTCTCTCCCTGTGACCCGAACTCCTTGCCCATACAATCTGAGATCTTTGGGTGGGAACCAAGTGACTCAGGGGTCTTTAGGTGGGCTGGGAATGATACATTCACAGAACAAATCCAAAAACAAACGTGGACGGAAATTTGATCTGTCCAAGGCGAAACTTAAAGCAAAGATGGATGTTGCAGATGGTAAACAATATTCCATCCCGGGGGTTCTTAGAGCAGCACATCCCCCTGAGGGAGTAATCAAATGATCCTGACATCCTGGAATTGCAGAGGTTTGGCCAACAAACCTAAAAAACTGGCCTTGAAAGAATGGATTTTCAACTCAAAAGCAGATGTTATTTTTCTGCAAGAAACCCTGGGGAAGGCTTATGAGATTGAACCTATGCTTAATTCCCTTCTGCCTGGGTGGACTTTCAGTGCTATGGATGTCTTTGGACATTCGGGGGGAATTGCAATTGGGTACAAAGAAGGGAGGGTTAAAGTTCTCAATAACTGGGGGATGAAGAATGTTATGGGAATGGAGATAATATCCCCTGATTTCCTTTTCCCCATCACCATAGTAAATATCTATGGGCCATGTCAAGGCAGGGAATTTTTCTGGGATGAATTGATGACAAAATCTGTTTTGAAAGCACCTGTGATGATTATGGGAGGTGATTTAAATTTTACTTTGGGTAGAGCTGAAGCTTGGGGACCATCGGCGAGAGAAGATCCTCTTACATATTTTTTCCATAATCTCATCACAGAGAATAACTTTATTGACCCTCTCCCGATCAAGCTAAAGCCTACTTGGAGGAATCGAAGGATAGGAGCAGACAGGATTGCCAAAAGATTAGATCGATTCCTGCTATCAGACTCTTTATCCTCCAAAGCTCCTTTGATCAGACAGTGGGTTGAGGAAATAGGGAATTCGGATCACTTCCTGATTTTCTTAGACATATCTACTCCTCCTCACAAACCCCCCGCCCCTTACAAATTTAATCCTGCTTGGCTACAAGATCCAACGTTCAGCAATCTGTTTAAAAAAACTTGGATTCACCCTGAACACAATGCAGGCGAGGAGAAAAGCTTTTTGTTCATGGAAAATTTAAAAAGATTGAAATCAGCTACAATTTCCTGGGCAAAGGATAGGAAATTGAAACAAAATGAGGAGCTGATCTGTATAAGGGAGGAGCTGAAACAGATGGAGGGTTTGGATTCAGATGGATACTCATCTCAAGAATCTAAGGATAGAATCCTTCTTTTGGAGAAGCAGCAAACCAAAATTCTTTTGGAAAGGGAAGAAGAATGGAGAATAAAGAGCAGGGCAATTTGGCTAAAGTCTGGGGATGAAAACACTAAATTTTTTCATAATTTTGCAAAAGGAAGGAAATCAATAAACACTATATGGCACCTTAAAGATGAAGAAGGAAGAGATGTCAGGTCCTTTCCAGAGCTTTCTGGTTTAGGGAAAAGACATTTTCAAAACATTTTTGCTGATCAGGGAGAGGCTACTATTGCAGAAGTCTTTAAAACTGTGCAATGTTTTCCTAGATTCATTGAGGAAGACGAATCTGAAGATCTTACAATTCCGGTCACTAAGGCGGAGATTGAAGCAGCTATGAAGCTTATGGGCAAAGACAAAAGCCCAGGCCCTGATGGCTGGACAATAGAATTGTTTCTCCATTTTTTTGATCAAATTGGAGACGAGATAACTGAAGTAGTTGAAGAGTCAAGACTGAAAGGAGACATCTATAGACCATTTAATTCAACATTTATTGCTCTCATACCAAACAAGGATGAGCCGGAAAGTTTTGAAGATTTCAGACCAATTTCATTGTGTAACTGCATTTACAAGATTATTTCAAAGGTTATAGCCCTCAGATTAGCTCCAATCTTGTCAAGGAACATATCTATGGAACAATTTGGGTTCCTGGATGGCAGACAAATCCATGAAGCTATAGGGGTCGCTCAGGAGGTAATCCATAGTGTCAAAATGAAGAAAAAGAAGGGTGCTGTTCTCAAAATTGACCTTTCCAAAGCATATGATAGGATAAGCTGGCTCTATCTACGAATGCTTCTAACTCATGTGGGATTCAGCTATCCATTTGTCAGCTAGATCATGGGGTGCATTACAAATGTCAGCTTTGCAGTTTTGGTCAATGGAGCTGCCTCTTCCTTTTTTACTAGCCAGAGAGGCCTCAGACAAGGGTGTCCTTTATCCCCTCTCCTGTTTCTCCTTGTGGCTGAAGGGCTTAGTAGACTGATACATAAAGCCAGAAGAGAGGATAAGGTAAAAGGTATTGAGGTAGCAATAAATCTCTACATCACCCATCTTCTTTTCGTTGATGATATATTGATTTTTACTAATGGTAATTACAGCGAATTAAAGGAGATAAAATGCATTTTTGATCTTTTTCTAAAAGCAACTGGAATGCAGATAAATTCTGTGAAATCACAAGTTTGTTTGGCAGATGTGGATAGAAGGGAAAGAAATCATTTGGCCGATCTTTTTCCTTTTCCTAGCCAATCTCTGGATGTTCCCTTCAAATACCTGGGTTTTTGGTTAAAACCAGCTGCTTACAGAAAAGAAGACTGGAACTGGATCATAGCAAAAATTGAAGCCAGAATTTCACATTGGAGCTATAGATGGTTGTCCAGAGCAGGTAGGTTGACTCTTATTAAATCAGTCTTGTTAGCCATCCCAGTTTACTGGGCTGCCCTAACTTGGATTCCTAAAGGTGTAATGGAGAAAATCAGAAGAATTTGTTGCAGATTTTTATGGGCAGGCTCTAAGGAATCCTCCGGTTTACCATGGGTGGCATGGGACAAAGTGGCCAGACCAAAAGAGTGGGGAGGTTGGGGGATTAAAAGACTCCCTGAGTTCAGCACTTCGTTAGCAGCAAAGTCAGGTTGGAGGCTTATAACTATAGAAAACCTGTGGACAAGGGTGGTTAAAAGGAAGTATATAGATCCAATGCCTTTGGAAGATTGGATTCGGAGTCAGAATAAGAAGGCAAAAAACTCTTCTGTAATTTGGAAGGCCACGGTGGATGCATTCTCAGTGATTGAGCAAGAGTTAGCATGGAAAGTGGGAGATGGCAGACAAATTAGGATTGGCAGAGACCCTTGGGTTGGGTGTAATGAAGCTTATGCCTTATCGCCAGGGCTTCTTCGACATCTTGAGTCCAAAGGTATCACCTCAATAAATCAGGTGGAAAGAGTTGGGCAGTCTACTATTTGGGGACAGGCTTGGAAGGACGATGAAGAGTTAGGGCTAAATGCTAGATGGAAGAATGAATGGACAGGCTTCATTAAAGAACTAAAACGATCCAATGTTAGGATAAGAGAGGAACCTGACAGGTTAATATGGGCTCACAGCAAATCTGGGGGGTATTCTCCAAAAGAGGGATATTCTTTTCTATTGGGAAAGATAGGATGGGGAGTTCCGGAATGGTGGTCCAAAGATTTATGGAAACTCAAAAGCCCTGCCAAATCCAAGCTCTTTCTCTGGTGTATTTTAAAAAGGAAGGCTCCAACATGGGAAATTCTACAATCTAGGTTTTTAGCTGGTCCAGGGCGATGTCCTTTGTGCAAATCTGATGAGGAAACTACAAATCATCTTTTCACCACCTGTTCTTTCTCGAGGAAGATTTGGGAGGAGGTCACTGGTTTTCTCAAGGTAAATGCACAGTGGGGAAATGATCCGCTGGGCGATACTTGGAGGAAATGGTGGCAAACTTATTCGGAAGGGAATATGAGGAACTTGCCTATTATCTTCTGCTGGGGTGTGTGGCTTGCGAGAAATAAGAGTCTGTTCCAAGATCAAAACACACCGACTTCTGTTATTGCCTCTAATATCACAGCCATTTATTCTGCTCTGCCTCCTCCTGAGGAAAAAAAATCCAGAACAAACCAAAATAACATCATTATACAGGAGGATATCCCTTGTGGTTTCTTTGATGGAGCCTCACAAAACAATAGGGCTGGTGCAGGCATGTGCATACATATCAATTCAGAACATACTCTAAAAGCCTCGGTTGGGTTGGGTACAGGAACAAATAATTTTGCAGAACTTTCTTCCTTACGTCTCCTATTATGCTGGCTACAACACAAAAACATCAACTCTATTCAGATATTTGGGGATTCTCTTAATGTTATAAATTGGATCAATGGTTTAGCTGCTTGTCAAAATCAAATTTTGATGACAACTGTTGAAGAGATTTTATATCTGAAGACATTCTTTAACAGGTTCTCATTATGCCATATCTATAGGGAAAGGAACGAAGAAGCAGATCAGCTATCTAAGGCTGGTCTACAACAGGATCCGGGCAGCTGGGCGATAGAAGAGATACATCAGGGGCAGTCTTACAGAACAGACCAGCCTCCTTATGATCAGCAACAGTAATTTCAGAATATGATCAGCTCCATTTTTGACGGCACCATTTACAGTTTCTCTATATACTGTTACATATTTTGTATATATTTTTCCTTAGTAGTTTTATCATTCGGCAAATAGATCATAGTATTCAGACCTCTTTTTAATATTTTTGGAACATTACTATTGCTGGTGGACATACTTTTTTGACTGTACGGGGTTGTTTTTTCTTTCTCTGAAGGAGACTCCGGTTTACACTTGCTATTTTGATTTATGGATTTTAATCCTCCTCCCGGGAGGAAGACTACTACAGGTTACAATCAGCAGAAAAGCTCCCTGAGGGTCGAGCTGTGAATGTACTAATGAGCCCAGCATGGCTTAAGAACAATTGTATGTAAACTTTTTATAATCATAATAAAAAGTTGTGCTTTTTTCCCCGGAAAAAAAAACACCATGCTAATATTGCTTATAATTAATATAATAATAATAATAATACATTTTTAAGTCTACTTGTAAAATGATTGAGTAATTGACATAATGAAATGTTATCTAGTCCACTTAATTTCAAATCTTATTGAGGCACATTTTAACCCCTTATGAATAAGCTCTATCATATCATACAAAAAAATATGCTTCCATCTTATAAAATCTCAACTCTTCTCACTATAATAATAATCATAATCTAATTTTAAAATTAGTGTATTGAAATAACTCATATAATAAATATTTATTAATTAAAATTGAAGGATACCTAAATTTGAAACCCACCTTATTGGCTTGGCGTACATGTAATCTCTTCGACTCAAGTATAAAATGACTTAATTACTAATTCTTCCAAGGTATTAAAAATAAAATTTTAAAGTTTTCTGACATATGCTTTGAAACCCATTAAAATCGTAACACGAGGAAATTTACACCCATCTATGCCAAAAATAAAATAAAAACAATTTAATATCCTAAACATTTTTAACATCACGGACAAAAGTTTGTGTCACATTTTGAACCTTTGGTCCCTGCATGTTCAGTGCCTTCATAATACTTGAAAAAAATATAGATGTGGTTGTTAAAATATCCACATGTGACTTAAGAAGCCCCTACATTCGGCATATCCAAGAGTGTAAAACCTATCTAGTTTCCAACGCTCTCAGAGAAGACATTGCCCGTCGGATGAAGTGAAGTTACGAGTTTTTAAAGAACTTTCCAGTGCAACCTTCCGACAAGGCAAGCACTCAGCCAAAACCCTAAACCCTAGCAGAGGCTTCTAGAGACTTGTGGAAACAGAACTCTATTCCACGCCATTTTAATCAATATATTGTGGTTTCAGCTATCACAGAACACACCCATCTGTTCTGACTGTATATTCGTTTCGTTTCATTTCACTTCATCTTCAACTTCAGAAGATCTACTACAAGATGTATAGAGCAGCAGCATCCGTAGCTTCTACAATCGGGTTAGTAGCTTCGATTCTTTCTGCAGCTCTCATTTTAGATCCTCTTATTTGTTCAACAATGAAAACGGTATCTGCAATCCTAAATCTTACAGGGTTTAAGGCTGTATATTGTTGGGTTATTATTTTTAATGGTTTAGTTTATAAGTCCAAGCATTATGAAAACATCCATTCTTCAGAGATTCATTGGCTAAAGACAGTTTTTTTTTGTTTGTTTGGATGTATGCAGCATTAGTCAAACCAGCAAAGTTTATGGATCCTTAAGCAGATTGGAAATTTATCACATCATTTTCCATTTATGTAAACAGTCAGAAATTGCGGCTACTCTTTTTTTACAACGCTCCATATTGTTGGGTATTTTTGATGGGAAAATACCAAAACCAAACAAAATAAACATCACAGAGCCAATGCTCTGTTTCCTTTGTTCCAGGACCTTTGCACAGGGAAGCTATTAAAACAAAATGACTCATAACAGTCCATTACACAGCCATAAAAACATTTTCTATTGCTTAAAAACAAAAACTGTTACAACTTTCATCCTCTACGCAGAGAGGGATTCACTGGAGAGACTCTGTCTCTCTCTCACTTTTGGTCTTCCACTGCTGTGGGTATTACAAAACCAATCTCATGCTATCTCTTGCTTTTGCGATGAGCAAGCAATACAATACATCCCTGTTTTATTTAACTTCTCGCACTGCTGTGCGTTCAATACATTTCCATGAACAAAAAAAAAAAACTAACCCACACCACTATGCGCTGCCGCAGTCACAATACACAACAAAAGAAAAACTACATAACCGTTGCCACACACGGGCTTACATAGCCATATATAAAAACATATAAAAAAATATGGCCCATAACCATATCAAATGGCCTCACCAAATTCTACGTAAAAACATATATAAAAAAATAACATATGGGACGTATGCCCATTACCACATTAAAAGCCGCCACCTAATTCTACGTAGAAGCATTAAAACCATGTCGTTTCCTCCACGGCGGTCAACCACAAAACGACACAAAAAAAATTTCATTTTGACGCGGGCGGGGTCGGCTGACGTCACTTCAGTGCCACGTGTCGCCACCTCATTCGTCGGGCCCGGTCGTTAAAGTCCGCGCAGCTTCGCGCAGATCCGAGCTCCTGACCCGATCCAACGCAATTCGCTCGTCAAGGTCGCGCAAACAAAACGACCTTTAGCGTCCGGGGAGCAGGCAGATTTGGTGGATGTACAGTGGACGCGTGGCGCCTCCTAATTGTGTCGGGGCCCCTCCTGCTGGTACAGCGTTCTGCCAAAGGCGGTAAGGGGAGACCGGACGGTTTTCCAAAACCGCTGTGCAGTTGGAATTAATATTCCAACACATATGTTGTACTTCGTCTGCTGCCCTTCATCTGCTGCGCTTGAAACGCTTATCACATCATTTTCCATTTACGCAAATAGTCAGATATCTATTCTTACATATAAATGTTTCAAATAATAGAATGTGAAATTTGGGATAAAAACTATTGTTGTTGTGTTATGATATCTTCCGATCTATAGAGAATATACACATGACTTCTTGAAATCTTTCATCGTGCATTAGAAGCTCCACAAAACTTGGTACGTGGCAATGTATTGCTCAACTGTGCCGGTAGCATGAACAACAAGGCAATTGTTGATAATTGGCGGATTAAACTCATTACTCCTTTACTCTGGCTTATAGACTTTTTACTCAATCAGAGAAAATTGCATCAGCGTTATTTGAACGACTCAAAACAAGAGCAGAGAAAACTTGATGAACGTATTAAGTGCAGTCTATAGCAACAAAGCATCTGTTGATGATGAATTGATAGAGGTGATAAAGAAGCCTGCAGATTATCCAGGGGGCTTTAGATGTTTTGGTTGCTGTAGTGACAGGGCCACCAGGGCCAAATCCAATGTCCTTGACACCCAATATCTCAATACTTATTTTGGTTTTATGGGGTGATCAGGATCCATTCACTCCGCTGGATGGTCCCGTTGGAAAAATTTTCTCTTCTCTGCCATCAGTATTACCAAATGTGCAGTTTCTTGTCCTTCAAGAGGTGGGGCACTGTCCTCAGGATGATAGACCTGATTTGGTTCATGAAAAACTTCTTACTTGGCTTGATAGCCTTCCTGCTACTCTTTCAGTACCTTGTGTACAGTAGGCTGTTTGAATTTTTGTTTCAAAAAGAAAATGAGATTAGATATTATTCCTGGATGCTCTCATTCCCTTCCATTTGTCTACAAATATACATGTACAAACATCTTGATGGAATACCTAATTGATTTTGACTCAAAAAATATACATATATATATTTTTTCAGAAATAAACCTTTTCAATTCAAAGGAACCAGACAGAGCCGGCGAGACTTCTGAAGAATGACCATGCACTTACTGATATTGTACAACTAAATGGTACATTTTACAATTTGCTACATGGTAGCATAAAAGCTCCATAACAATTTGCTACATGGTACCAAGTGTTTTTCTTTCTTCTAACCATCTCAATCTCAACTTCCCCCTTACAAATTTTGTTTTTCAAGCAACATAGGGTACTTTTAGATCTCAATTTTTTTTTATTTTATCTAAGCTGCTTTCTCTAAGCTTGAATGACCTAGCATTTATCATTATCTTTGCAGCAAGCTTGAGTTTCTATTTGCAGGTCACACTCTCCAGAGTCCACACAACCATTTAAACGATTAGCAATGAGAACTTTAAATACTGGTCTGTTATTTAACATTTGCGAATCAGCAAATTCTTACCAACAGAGAGTTTATTTCAGGTTTTAAGTGCTTACTGTGAATTAAATCCTTTCACTGCCCAAAATTTATCCAATTAGAAACTTAGAAAGATGATTGTTGTATACCATTAGGTACTGACTTGCTTCACCTGGGTAATAATAAAATGAGGCGATGCAAGGAAATCCCCAAATAATGGACAGGTCAGCGATAAATAAAAGAATCAGCACTTGGAAATAAAACGCTTCAGCAAACCTGTTGGTCGTTTAAGCACATTATCCGTCAATTATACTCTAGGAGTTTATTAGATCAGGAAATGACCTACAAACAGTGTGCTTAAAATGAGTATCCAGCGCTTGAATTTAAACCATCCAGCAAATAGGGTTCTGATCAGATGTATCATTCCATCAACCAGTTTTGAGAAATGTTTGATGATTTCTCTAGGATTATCAAATCTATGCACAAAATTATGTGCTGAATGCTCAGATCTAAAATAACAGTGTCGAATCATTTAACGTAAAGTAATTCCAGGGAAGGTGCCTGAAATCTTTTTCAGCGGCTTGCAAATTTTTTCTATTTCCACACAGTTTTAACATGTCCACACTAAAGTCTATCTCTACCACTGTTTTCGTTCTCTGTCTTTCCTGCTAACAGAAACAAAATATATTTTAAACATCTACAGCTCTTGATGATGAGTCTTCTAACTCTTTTAGTTTTTTTTTTCAGCGTAGACTTTTAAAAACCGCAAATACCACCAGAAAAACAACGCATATATATACCAGTGTTTAATTTATGGACAGGGACAAATGCATCATTCAACGCAGTTCAAGGTATTCAACAGAGTTTAATGCACCCTATAAAATGGTATTCAGCGTACAACAGCATCGTTCGCGACCATTAAAAAAAAAACTCATTGTAGCATTTAAAGAACCATCCATATACATGACTTGTAAACCTCTCCATTAATCACATAGAACTTAAACAACGCACATGATTTGCAAGGGTTACACCCCATTGAGACCACAGTCACGGCTTGGAGAGATTCAACCAGCATGCATACATTCCAACGCATACGAACCAGCTTTCACGATAGTGCTTTAACCAATGCAGAAAAGGGACAACTCGACTCAAATGCCTCAATAGGATCAATGCATAGAGACAGGATGTAGCAGAGAATAATGGCAGGAAAATAGGAGTTACAGGAGTAGAAGGAAGCTAAAATTCAGTTTTTTTTTATTTTTTTTTGAACTTGAGTAATTTGATTTTAGAAAAATACCCACATATAGCAAACAAAGCTAGTCATGCATGCATGGGCCCATAGGCCTCAAGGGTTCAACTTGTGCTCTGATACCAAGTGTGAGGACCTTATCCATACTATTTTTTTTTCTTTAACAGCTATAACAACCAGAAAGAAATGCATTGAAATTCGAATTTATTAGCACACACATTCCTGCCACTCATTTCAGGAAACACACCATAACATTTTCATTCCTTTAACTAAGATCAATAGTAATGAAATACATATGTACCGTTCACCAGAAGGCGAGACTCCGCTTGCTCTGCGGTTGCTGGTATTCCCTTGTCGCTGGTCACCTCCGCGAGTGAATGATGACGCACTTGATCCGAATGCGAAGACTCACCGGTTAACCTCCCAGCCTATTCCTTGGGTACTCTTCTTCCCCGCGGACCCCCGAGCTGCAATGGGGTTGTACAATGGAAACAAGCACTAGCTGGTAGAGGAGAGCACACCTTGGCTCAAGAGTCCCCTCTCTAAATCCTCTACCTCACCAAACTCACTATAGCTTCGTAATCACTGCTGCCACTCATTTCAGGAAACATACCATAACATTTTCATTCCTTTAACTAAGATCAATAGTAATGAAATACATATGTACCGTTCACCAAAAGGCAAGACTCCGCTTGCTCTGCGGTTGCTGGTATTCCCTTGTCGCTGGTCACCTCCGTGAGTGAATGATGGCGCACTTGATCCGAATGCGAAGACTCACCGGTTAACCTCCCAGCCTACTCCTTGGGTACTCTTCTTCCCCGCGGACCCCCGAGCTGCAATGGGGTTGTACAATGGAGACAACCACTAGCTGGTAGAGGAGAGCACACCTTGGCTCAAGAGTCCCCTCTCTAAATCCTCTACCTCACCAAACTCACTATAGCTTCGTAATCACTGCTCTCAATTCTTATTTTTAATGATTCCAAGGATGCCAAGTTTGGTTGTGCCCTTCAAGAACTTCCCTATAAGTTCCAAGGGTGCCACACCTAATAGTTTATTTGTGATGTCAGGGGTGCCAGTTTGGTTGTGCCCTTCAAGAACTTCCCTAGAAGTTCCAAGGGTGCCACACCTAATAGTTTATTTGTGATGCCAAGGGTGCCAAGTTGGTCGTGCCCTTCAAGAAATTCCCCTGAAGTTCCAAGGGTGCCACACCACTTGCCGTTCAAGCATCCAGTGATTACGAGGGGAAAGTATAGTGCAACGTCATAGACCACTGTCATCTCTTATGTTGCCTGCTATAGTGAGACTAATGGTGTCGGGGATCAAGGACTCTGCCTTGATGCGTGCCCCCTGGTAAAGTCCTCACGAGCGAACCAACTTTGGAACCTGCCCTCATGGCATCGTGATCTTCAAGGCGAAGGTGTTTCAACCCTTCCAGCCCAAGTCACGGCGGGAGTGCTAGTGGGTGAGATCAGGGACTCTGTCCCACCCCTCCCATGTAGTTCCATCCACTTGTACAACCCCATCACCCATATGAGAGTCATTCGGTCAAGCAACTAATCTCTGCGTGCAACCATTAATATATCATCAGAATATAGTTAAACATATATGGCAGATTCCAAGATCAACTTAGACTTTCAAAGATAAAGTAATATAAATTTTCATCAAACCAGGTGTCATCGACATGTCATATGCGAGTGCCTCTGATGGTTTCTTGCCATACTCAATAATCATTAGTAACACGGTTTCTCAATGCTAATCAAGTATCATCATAGCACCATTAACAATTCCTGGTCATTCACATCATTGTCCATTGTAAGTCTGAACTAAAGGAAGTGGGTAACATAGGGGACACATCCCTCATGGCTATTATCAATAATCATCAATGGAAACATACATATTCATTAAGCTATCACATCGTAACATCGTAGAAATATACCTATCCATAAAATTTATCCTCATTATTCTTTTAGTAGAGCGCATACATATTCTTTACTACCCTCATCATAATTTCAAATAGAGACCAACTTAACTATTAATATTGCAATCATCAGAATACTGATAGATAAGATACATAACCATTTATGCTACCATAATATCAATGGAAAGCATTCATAAACATCACAACCATGAATATCTCAATCGCTAATAATAGTGTCATGGGTCCAGATCCTCAATCTGAGGTCCTCGAAGAAGAGAGTGTCTAGGATAATGTCGTATCCGGGTCAGGAAACTAGAGTGGGCACTACATACACCCCCTCTTAACAATGGACTTCGTCCCGAAGTCCTTAGAACATAAAGGAGAAACATAGACACATAATCTTAGGAACCCTTCCTGAAACTCTTGCCAACCTTCTGGTGGGGAGGTTAAATTTCCCCAAGGTATCTATAACACGAATTCTATTATAACTGAAGGACTATATCTGGGGAACATTGCAACCCACTTTTTGTATAAATGTACAAAACATACATTATAGATATTATTAAAATTAATAGATAAAGGAAGCGTCATACATAAACTTTTCCAACAAAATCATCATAATCAAAATCACAACTTAATATCATATACCAAGTGAAAACTAGAGTGGGCACTACAACTTGCACTACCTCCGACAGTGAAATTCCATAATGTTTTCCATATGTCATTGCTTAAGAAGTATGTTAAAGATGTTGATCATGTTATTGACTGGTTTATATTACAAGTGGAATCAGATGGAAAATTCCAATCAGAGCCTTAGTGTATATTGGAGAAAAAGGTTCTCATGCTCCAGAACTGAGAAATCGAGCAAGTTAAGGTGCAATGGAATCACTTTGGGCCCAATAAAGCTACATGGGAGGTGGAAGATCAAGTGTGGGCTATGTATCCTTCCTTGTTTTCTAGTTAAGGAAAAGCAGTTTTGGTATGGTGTTTTGGTAAATGTCTTGGTATATATTTTGGTACATGTTTTGGTGATGTTTGGTATATGTACATATGTATGTGGATTTAAATACCACCATGAGCTATGTTATAAAACTCCAATAAGTGGTATGCATGTCATGTCATAATGATGTTATGTTTGTTATGTTTTCATGTTAGTTTGCTTCTCAACAGGTTTATCATTGTAAATACTCCAATGAGCTAAGTTATATCTCCATTGGCAGTATGTTTTACTTACAATTTTTTTTGTTATAGGTGTTGTTTAACATCGAGGATTGTGTTCCTCCAAGGGGGAGGATTCTGTAACAGTCCTGGTGAAAATTCCATGTAATAAAAGTTAATAAAGGAAAAAATAATAATCATGGTTGATGGGACACTTATTCCAATGAATGTTGGGAAATACATCCTATTGTGGGTGTTCATTTTGTTATTAATTTCGATGGAAATTGGAAAAGGCAATGGCTAAGGCTTTGGAAAGGAAAATGGCATTTTTGGCACATTTATTTATGAAAATCATGGAAATTAGGAGAAAAGGGAGTGAAAGGTCACAGGTTGCATGTGAGGAGGAAAATGAAGGAAAATAATGGAAAATGAAGAAAATAGAGGCCTCATCCATAAAAGGGCTTCTAAGGATCAGTACATAGACTTTTGTTAGTTTAGTTTTCGAACTTTCTCATTATTCTCTCTCTCTCTCTCTTTCATACTCTTGGATACTTAGAGTTTTCTTGGAGCACTCTTGGAGGGTGTGACACACTTGGATTTTTGGAGAAAGAATGAAAAGGAAGAGAAGGAAAGCACAAGAGGACATTGGAATCATCAACTACAATGTTTTTTTCTTGTAGGTACCAAGATGCATGTAGGTTTTTCTCACTAGTTTTGGCATGCATGGCATATGCATTCGATTTATTGGTCATGATTTGTCATTGGCATGGGGGATGAATAGGATTGATAGTGGACTTTCCTAGCCTTGCCATTTCCTAGATAGGCATGGTGATTTTGGATTTATTTCCTTGTTTTTGTTTTGGTTGGTTCTCATGTTTCCTTACCTTGGGTTGAGTTACTAGTCCTGGAACCCTGGTTGTACAAACACTCTAGAATCCTAGAATAAGATGTGGGTTGAGTTACTAGTCCTAGAAGCCTTGGTTTGAAAAATGCTGCCCTTGAAGGCTCGAAAAGAGACTAATATGATGATGTTTTTATGATGTTTGTCCGTGAGGTGGAATAACTATTTGATGGGTTGAGGTGGATGGCCTCTGGAAGCCCTGGATGGTTTTGGATTGATGCATTCTACGATATCCCACATTCATGCTTGGAATATGGTACAAGGGTGAATGGATGAAGGTAGATTTGGCTCAACCATTCTATGGTTGGGTGGAACGTGGAAGCCCCATGCCAGGTTTGGATTTTGCATCATCAATATGAGGTTATTTATCCTTGTATTTATATGAGTATTATGTTGGTTTATATATGGATCATATGGCTATGATTTCATTTGTATTTCTGTTTCTATCATGCTGGTTATGAATGTGTTTTATGACAGTTGCTGTGTATGGCTTTCATCCTGTTTTTACTTGTGAATGAGTGAACAATGTATCTATGACATAATGGATGAAATGACAATTGATGTGTTGAGGCTTCAGTTCCTCTTAGCAATTCTTAGCTAAGTATGAGACCCCTATGCTTAGATATGTTATTTACACTTGCACATTACATATTCGTGATATGTTTGACAAGATTATTGTCATGTCTAGTAGGGGTCTAGTTAAGGTTTTGTTCAAGGAATTGTATTTGTACTGTCATTTCCATGTTATCTTACTGTTTTGAAGGTGTCATTCAATTCTGGGCAGCGGCCTAGGTTTTGAGCCTAAAAAAGTGGCTCAAATCTCAGGGACGCTAGTACAACAATGAGAAAATATTCCCTAGATGTTGGAACACCCTGTCATTAGAGCATTTAGTGCCTCTTGGATGTTGGCAAACCTATATCATGGGAGCGTCCATGGGTCAAGTGGTCCAAAATCTTAGTGGGACCCAAGGGCTGGTTAGCAAAAAAGTTGGGATGATTCTTGAGGGCGTTAATGCTGATGTTAAAGGTTTGTATGGAGTGTTTTTGTCGGTTCCACTTCCTTAATGTAACATATGAGGTTGAATCATATCATGGTGGCCTCTCGTTGCATGTTTAGCCCATTGGCTGGTTACCTAGGTAGATGTGGGAGGAGGGTGTTATATCACCAAAAACCTAACAATACATACAAGACTAAATCCCTTAGAAAGGTGTTCCATTACCTAATTGTTTTATGCTACCATATATATGGTCAAAAGAATACTAAAACCTTCCCTGAAGGTTGGGCTTATATAATGCATCAAATTGTCAATGTGGGGAAGGTGTTCAACTAGTTGGATTTTTTAGCTCAAAAATTTAAGATCCATGTGACTAATGCAAAGAACCCTCCTAAGGGAAATCAAGAAATATTCTATATGTCTACAAAATCGTTAGATAGTATATGTGCTCAAAATTCTTTCCCTAGCATGAGCTAGACTTAGACATCAGAAGAGCATGGTGTTCATATTTATTGCAAGTTGCATTCAAAGTGCAGTTATAGTGGAGGCATGGAGAAGTTGGTTGACCACTTCCTCATATTATTGTACCAGATGATATTTGAAGAAGAGTCACCTTGCATGTCTCGTGAGGCCATGGACGTAGTAGCAGAACTTGTCAATTGGTTTGCCTCACCTAATGGCACTTACCACATGGTGTTCGGTTGTTAGAAGTTATCACATCTATTACCGAGGTATGCCATTGATAAATTGGTCATGCAAGAGATTGAGTACCATCTTTCCATAGGATCATCAGTAATCTTGCAAAGGATAAGGAAAGCACCTTGGGCCACTTTTCCTTTGCAGGAAGGATATTAGGAAATTAAGAATCTGAAGGTTGCAGAAAGTGAAGGTAATGAGTTGGAGAACTTCAGGTTTGGTATTATGGAGTACCACTCATATGATACCATAATTTTTTGCAAGTACCACTATGCCAAGAAACATTTTAACTAACCAAGTGGGACCTATCTTAGACTAGAGAAGGAGAATATTAATAATTGTTATAATGCCTCTAGTCCCCATGGACCAGCTAGTCATGCAGGTCCATCACATGTGACTCTAGAATAGGAAGCTACTCTGGAAGTAGGAAAATCATAGAAGTGCAACCCAAGGAGCATAAAGTATAAAAGGAAGGTTACACATAGTCTAATAAAGGAGAAAATCTGCAAATTCAAAGAAAATCCAACTATTTTAAAAGCGGATATGGAAACAAAGAGAAAGATAAAACATAAGAGACAAGAAGAAGAGTAGAGACAAAAGGAAGAACAAGAGGAAAGGAAAATACGAGAAGAAGAAATGAAAAGAAAATAAGAAGAAGAGACAATGCTAAAGAAAGCAGAAGAAGAAGAACAACATCAACTATAAGAGGAAGAAAGAAAACAACAACGGGATAAATTTTTTTCCTAGGAGATTGAAGACTTAATAGTTCTTCAAGACATGGAGGTAGATCCAAAACAACGTAATCAATATGTTTATCTTATGCCTTCTACAAAATAGATCATCACTCAGTCTCCCCCTCCTCTTGTAGAAAGACAAGCTCCAGATGATGAAGAGGAAATTTATCCTCTTGATGATAGTGAGGTTATGAATATGCACATCTTAACTAACAATCACCTTCAGAAGGAAATTTTACAAGTAAGAAAGAAGAATTTTCCTAATGACCTCACACATCTTGCTTTCATCACAGAGAAGGTGATTGTAATGGACACCAAAAATAATCTCGAAGCTATTGTTGCAGCCATCTTGGCCTTTGTAGGAGCCTCTAAGGAAAGAAAAAAATATTTGATGGCCAAGTATAGACAAATGGAAAAAAATTTGGAAGATGTGAGGAAAAAATACAACAACTCTAGGTGGAGGTTCAAAAGATAGCTCCCACATAGGTGTACTTAGAAGAGCTTCAGGAAACTATACTTGGTGAAGTACTAGCATTGGGATAAAACATGAGAAACCTATATGAGGAGTTGGTCATCGTGCAAAAATCAGTGATCCCTTCCATGACATATAAAAGAAGTCAAGAGAGAATGCAAAAGATCTCAAAGTTATTCACACAACTATCACTACAGTGCATGAACAAGAAATGAAGTACAGAGATGCACCACTTGACTTGGTTAAGGAAACAAGACAACAAGATGAGTTGGAGAAAGTTGAAGTCTCGATGCTTATACAAAAAAACAAATAACTCAACACTTTCATAGCCAACATCTTGTCCTCTTATGCATGGTTATACAACAATGTAGATCCTATGTTGAAATCTCATAAGATCCCTTCATTCGAGACATTCTTATATGCAAAAGGTAAAAATTCGGTAAGATAGGAAGTTTGAGAATAATTTGACTAGTTGAGGAAGATTCTGTAGTGCCCCACTCTAGTTGACTCACAGTGATATGACATTAACATTTATTTAGCCCTAGGGCACACACATTATTCTTTGAGGACCTCAGGATTTGGGCACATGACTCTATTATTAGTGGTTGTGATGTTAATGTATGTTCTCCATTGACATTATGATGAAGATAACATTAATGGTTATGTATGTTATCTATTGGTATTATTGTGATTGTAGCATTTATGAGATTATGCATGTTCTCAATTGGTATTATGATGATTGTAGAATTAATGGTTATGCATGTTCTCTATTGATATCATGATGATGATAGCTTTGATGGATAGGTATGTTTTCTGTTGATGTTACGATGTTGATAGCTTTGATGAATATGTATGTTTCCATTGATATTATGATGATGATAGCCATGATGGATGTGTCCCCTATGTTACATACTTGCATTAGTTCTGGTTCACAATGAAAAATGATGCAAATGACTAGGTGATGTAATGATGCTATTATTACAATGACTAACACCGAGAAACCTTGTTACTGATGATTATTAAGTATTGCATGAAATCACGAGAGGCACTCGCATATGACTAGTTGATGACACCTAGTTTGATGAAAATTTATATTTTGTCTTTGAAATTCTAAGCCAATTTTGAAAAACCTGTTATATATGCTTATCTATGTTATGATGATATGTTAGTGGTTGTAGGCACAAATTAGTTGCTTGGCGGAATCACTCACATATGGGTGATGGGCTTGTATAATTGGACAAAACTGCATGGAAGGCGTGGGACAGTGTCCTTAATCTCACCCACTAGCACTTCCGCCATGACTTGGACTAGAAAGGATGAAACACCTTCGCTTTAAAGATCATGATGTCATGAGGGCATGTTCCAAAGTTGGGTCGCTCACGAGGATTTTACCGGGGGACGCACATTAAGGTGGATTCCTTGATTCCCGACACCATTAGTCTCACTATAACAGGTAGCATAAGAGATGAAAGTGCTCTTTGTCGTTGCACCTATACTTTCCCCTCGTAGCTACTGAATGCTTGAAGGGAAAGTGGTGTGGCACCCTTGAAACTTCAAAGGAATTTCTTGAAGGGCATGACCAACTTGGCACCCTTGGCATCACAAATAAACTGTTAGGAGTGGCACCCTTGGAACTTCAAGGGAAGTTCTTGAAGGACACGACCAAATTTGGCACCCTTAGAATCATAAAAATAAATTAAAAAATTAATAAATATAATAAAGATATGAAAACCAGGTAAAATTCACATCAAGGGTAAATGTTGTTAGAAACTGAGGTAATTAAATCAAAAGTAAAACTTGGGTTAAGAGGATCATAGGAAGAAATAAAATATTTTACCTTAAAAATTGTACCTTTCCCATGTTGGAAAATATTAGGTAGATAATATAGTTTAATTAGGTAAAAAGGGGAAAGAAGGACATAAATATAAGAATAAATATTAATCGTAAAATAGTTAAACCTAATCAAGAGAAGAGGATGGTGAATTAAAATAATATTAATAAATTAAATGTTAGAGAAATTTAGAGAACCTCCATGTGGCAACAACCAACATAAGAATATCCATCTAAGAGATAAATTGAGTTAAACTAAGGAGTAGATAAGGGATCAAATATTGACGTATCAATTGAATTTAGTAATGAACACAAATTAAGGAGTAAAAATGGGGATCAACAGACAAATAGGAGAAGAAATAGGAATTTTGTTGAGGTGAGGAAAAATATTAGTTTTAAATAAAAATTTAAGTAAATATTTTTAGAGACCCTTGATGAGAGAGTGACACATGGGTATAGATAACTTGAGTTAAATTAGGGAGTAGATAGGGGATCAAATCTTGACTTCTCAATTGACTTTAGTAATGACCACAAATTAAGGAGTATAAAGGGGGATCAAGAGACAATTAGGAGAAGAAATAGGAATCTTGTTGAAGTGAGGAAAATATTAGTTTTAAATAAAAATATAAGTAAATAATTTTGGAGACCCTTGATGAGAGAGTGACATATGGGTGGGTGAATAATAAAACTATTGAATTATAAAAAAATAATTAATTATGCATGAAATGCTAAGTGTCACCTATGAGGAATCTTATAAAAGAAGGGGCATGCCATGGGAGAAAGGACCTTTTTACCTTATTGTTGGATGGAGGAGACCATGCCAGAGTAGTGACTACGAGCTATAGTGAGTTTGGTGAGGTAGAGGAATTTAGAGAGGGGACTCTTGAGCCAAGGAGTGCTCTCCTCTATGAGCTAATTACATTCCTCGATTGTATAACCCCATTGTATCTTGGGGGTCCGTGGGGAATGAGAGTACCCAAGGAGTAGGCTGGCAGGTCAACCGGTGAGTCATTGCATTCAGATTAAGCACGTCGACATTCACACTTGGAGGCGACCGACAATGAAAGAGGGCAAATAGCGGCAATTCAAGTTTGAATATCATCTCCTGGTGAACGATACCTATGTTGTTATAGTATTCTTTTGTATGCCTTCATTATGGTTTTAGCTAATAACATGTAAATTAGATGATATGTTCAATAAAGTGAAATTGAGGAAAGTTTTATATAATGCTTAATGATTTTTGAGTTCCCAATGCTATTTTCTTATGGTTGTATTTTTAGTATTTAAAGAAAAAAATTATAGGGTTGGTCCCTACATTTGGTATCAGAGCTATGTTGAACCCTTGAGACCTATGGGCCCATGCATGCATGACTAGTTAGTTAAATATCTACTAAACACTACCCTGAAATTGTGTATGGTGACCTTTCAAGGCTCTTAGCTAGCTGTTAGATGCAGAATCCCATAGCTGTACAACAAAATTAGTCAAGCCAACACCAATATTTCTTCCATGCACAATAATTTATTATGACTGATATCCTAACTATGCTCAATTTCCAATGTAACTCATTATAATTTTGTGGATAATTATAAAAAGATTTCAACAAACCAAGCCAAAACTACTCCAATATACCTCTTATATGTCAGGTAAGAAAGTGGCTCATATCGACAACTAGACAAAGTTAAGAAGTATCCAGATAGGTTAAATAAACCCCAACCTAGATCTCATCTGCAGAGTTGTACACAACTACAAGAATGAGGATGTTGATCTACTACACGAAGATCTTTAGAAAATGTTTATACAACAAATCTAGATTTGATGCTTTAAGCCACTATGATTCCACCTAAAGGATGAGTATTTTGTTTCAGTCAAACATGAGCATGTGTTCACTTCAAAAACGCTTTAGGTATCCACGGTCTAGGTCTCATAAGCCTTCAATCCATAATTTAACAATTTCTTAGATCAGATCACAGATGCGAGTCTTAAATCTGTTGTGGAGAAGAGGATCTTCATTTTCACAAGATACACATGTTGGACTGCCCAAAAAAAACTAATCTTTCAGAACATTATTTCCTCATGGTAATGATGACATCCTAAAGAAGAATTTAAATCATTGCAGATTGATCTCAAATCTTAGAGCCAAGACAAAACAAAATTCTAATGCACAGGAAACCACGCCTTTATAAATTTCAGACTTCGTTCATACATAGGTCACTCCGAATATTCACCTGAAAAAAAAAAAAAAAAAAAAGAACAAACAAACAAACAAACTTGAAAAAGGTCAACCAATTCCATAAGCTTAATATCATAGAAAAAAAAACTTGAAAAAGGTCAACCAATTCCATAAGCTTAATATCATAGAAAAAGGTCAACGAATCCCATAAGCTTAATATCATAGCCTAGAAACCATGACCCACAAACGCATATACTCTTCACTGTAATGCCTTCTTGACAGAATTGTAATACTCCTCAAGGGCTGTACAAATCCCAGATAGATAATGCGAGCTTGCTTTCTTACCATGAATGAGAAGAAATCGTCTCAATTTATAGAAGAATTTTACTCCGTGTTGAAGTTGACTTGGGGAACGATTCAAAATTTTAGTTTTGGAGGGATTTTTTAAAATTTGAACAAAACCCATTCATAATATTAAATTAGATTTTTCGATTCTAATTTTTGGACTATTTGTTAAAAAAAAATATTAGCAGAGTTGTAATTTGGACCGTATATCCAGCAACTTTAAACTGATTCTCACTATCAGTTTAAAGTTGTTGCAATTGTTATACGAGATTCACTGAAACAATTGGAGTTCTGGACTTGAGTTATTGAGGCACAAAGGTATGCCCCTGTTGTCATTTTATCGTGACTACATTTGACTTCGCAAGCATACCTAAATACTGTGAGAAGTGAGTTTAAACTTAAATTATTTAGTGTACTGTGCTAAGCTTATGAACAAATGCAGAAAATGCATCAGTCGAGTGTTCTAAAAGTGGAATAAAGGCTAATCCTTGGTACTCTTACTTTGGGAGATGGATTATTTCCCTGTACTATTTAAATTATGCTATATTGGCCCAGACACTGCAATCATTAAAGTTGTCGCTATAATCTTGGGGTCCTTACTGTGAATTTTCTCCTTGGAATTATCATGGGTCATATATTCTTGGAGATATATGAAAATTTGCCTCAAATAGAGTAGGGTGATTTCTTGCTTCCGATAATATCAATGGGGAATTGCATAGCCGTGTCACTTAAAGGTCTCTTCCTGCAAAAGTGTTAAGCTTCTAATTAATCTACCAGAAGGGTTCAAATGAAAGGCCTTCTTTGCGTTTCAAGGGTGGATTTGAAGCCATTGTCCCTAAATGAGTCATCGCCTTTGGATCCAGTGCAAGGGATGCATATAACAGGCATGAAACAGTGCAGTTTCACAAATACTGCTGGGATTCGCGTGGGTCAATGTCCCACAACTTCAGTAATGCCACTCGAGTCATTTACTTTGACTTCCGCTACATCTGCTGGAGGCATTGCATTGTTGTCTTGGCCTGACTGCATTATAAATAAAATCACAATTAAATTCGAATCTTACAGTGTGATATCACGCAGTCCCTTAAACTCTCTTCCACGCAGACCTGAGATTCGACTGGTATACGGGTTATCTATTCTATTTCATGGATGATGACAGAGGCTCATTGAAGACTTCTAGGAGTATAGCTCAATGGAAACATCTCTTTTCTGTCCTCCCCATGCTTTAGGACAATGGTAATTCTGGCTCGGCTACAGTTTGCTCGGTGATCCCTAGCGAAAGGTTGTATTAGACGTGTTTATTCCACTGAAGTTCCAATGATCCATTTGTGGTTAGCGAGATCCACGTAGATTTCAAAACGCCAGTCACAGATTCGTTGTCATGGGTGCTAGGATATTATTTTCAGTTTAAAGCTATTGCAATTGTTATACGAGATTCACTGAAATAATTGGAGTTCTGGACTTGAGTTATTGAGGCACAAAGGTATGCCCCTGTTGTCATTTTATCATGACTACATTTGACTTCGCAAGCATACCTAAATACTGTGAGAAGTGAGTTTAAACTTAAATTATTTAGTGTACTGTGCTAAGCTTATGAACAATTGCAGAAAATGCATCAGTCGAGTGTTCTAAAAGTGGAATAAAGGCTAATCCTTGGTACTCTTACTTTGGGAGCTGGATTATTTCAGGCAAAGCTGGTACTTTTGTTCTTTTCGTTATATTCTACAAAATTGTGTTGTTATTTCCCTGTACTGTTTAAATTATGCTATACTGGCCCAGACACTGCAATCGTTAAAGTTGCCGCTATAATCTTGGGGTCCTTATTGTGAATTTTCTCCTTGGAATTATCATGTGTCATATATTCTTAGAGATATACGGAAATTCGCCTCAAATAGAGCAGGGTGATTTCATGCTTCCGAGAATATCAGCAGGGAATTGCATAGCCGTGTCACTTAAAGGTCTTTTCCTGCAAACGTGTTAAGCTTCTAATTATTCTACCAGAAGGGTTCAAATGAAAGGCCTTCTTTGCGTTTCAACGGTGTATTTGAAGCCATTGTCCCTAAACGAGTCATCGCCTTTGGATCCAATGCAAGGGATGCATATAACATGCATGAAACAGTGCAGTCTCACAAATGCTGGCGGGATTCGCGTGGATCGATGTCCCACAACTTCAGTAATGCCACTCGAATCGTTTACTTTGACTTCCGCTACATCTGCTGGAGGCACTGCATTGTTGTCTTGGCCTGACTGCATTATAAATAAAATCACAATTAAATTCGAATCTTACAGTGTGATATCATGTAGTCCCTTAAACTCTCTTCCACGCAGCCCTGGGATTCGACTGGCATACGGGTTATCTGTTCTGTTTCATGGATGATGACAGAGGCTTGTTGAAGACTTCCAGGAGTATAGCTCAATGGAAACATCTCTTTTCTGTCCTCCCCATGCTTCGGGACAATGGTAATTCCGGCTCGGCTACAGTTTGCTCAGTGATCCCCAGCGAATGGTAAAACAAACTTGCAAGGAAGGAAGGAATAATCATAGAACGTATAATAAGAACTTTACAACCATATATTGATTTTCTACATCTTATACAGGTTTTGGTTTTTGGTTATATATCTGCCCTGGTGTTTACGGTTTGATCATGATTGAGAATTCGTCAAAGCATATGTACACTCACTGTGTACCAAATCATTGTGCTCATAATCAAATCTATTCGAGTCCCTATATTCGATATATTCAATGAAGTGTGCATCTCTCACACTCAAAACTTGTAGTTTTATATAATTAAAGTATACTTTGTTACCATATCATTTAAATTGTTTATATGTACACTCTTGTTGTGTCCTATATAGTAAGTATTTTTTAAATATGATCATTTAAATAATGAAATATAAAATTCAAAAGTGACATCATTGTCCCTACATTCTATAACAATATATAATAAACTAAGGCTATATTGATAAGTGTTTTAAAAACTCTCATAAATATTACATTGAAAAATATGTAAATTATATTTTATTTTCAACTATATGTATGAAATTCCAAATTTTAATATAATATTATTATTTACCTAATCATGAATATATCATTTTATTAGTGCGTTATTTAAATTAATAGTAATTTTATTTATACTAAAATCAAAACATTTAGATTCTTTTTAAATAGAGTTTGTATCTTTATTCACATTTGTATATCTAATATATTTTAAGGTTCAAGATTTTTTCTTTAGAAGGTTAGATATTATATTTATTTTAATTAAAAAAAATAGAAATTCATATTTATTGTAAAGAAAATTAATATAAGTTGATAAGCTTTTTGGCTTTGGAGTTTTCGTCAAAGTGTATGTCAATCACATAGAAATTTAATTTGAAGAAGCAACTGCCATATTATTAACATGTCTAAATCTTTTATGAAAAGATTAAGATTTTGGTGTGAGAATGTTTGGGCTGGAGTATAATGCAGAGCAATTGACTGATGCTATAGCAAATGAAGTGAAGAAATACTCTAAATTGGATTGACATAATGTACGGGTACTTCATGGATCCTAACATGGAATTTAGGAGAATATTTGTGCTAGTGTATAATGCATAGAAATTGATTGATGCTATGGCATATGAAGTCAAGAACCACTTTAAATCATTGTAAAACCATCTGGTTCAAAAATATAGGTTTTGGTCCAATTCAAAGTGAGGGTATCTGAATGCCACTTTTAATACTAAGAGGCCTCTAGACTCATAGTCGGAAGATGACAGCTTGTGAGTTCTTATCTGCCGAACACAAAGGTTGTAGGAGTTGAGACATGTATATGAAAATTACCACAATAACGGTGGTAATAGGTTCAAGAAATCCCTTCCCTACATGGGATATGCATTTATTTTAAAATGTTGTGACCTGAATTATTAAACCCATTTTGAATATTCAACCATTAGAAATTCAGATGATATATACATTGTTTACAACCAATGTAGCATATTAATAAACAATATCCTAGACCAGTTGCATATTTCATAGTTGACTAATAAAAAATTTCAATGGCTGATTTTGGCACCCAAGTATTAACTAGTGATAGCTAAACTAAGTTCGCTCCAGTTAACCATGTCATGATTGCATGCAATTGGTTGTGCTAGTTTAACATTCTCAAAATCATTACATTTTTTAATTATTTAATTATTTTTCCTTATAAATAATGGAATTTATTATTATATATTATTTCATTATTAATACTTGTTCTTAGATATTTGTCGAAGGGTTTTCGAAGATAGAAAACCCCATTACCGAGCTCCAAAGAAAGAACAAGAAATTCATTTGGACTGAAAAATGTGAAGAGGCATTCCAAAGGTTAAAGGTGTTATTAATGACAACACCAATTTTGAAGGTGCCAGATATGGAACAAGAATTTTTGGGTTGCACTGATGCCTCCAAGGAAGGGTTGGGTTGTGTGTTAATGCAAGAAGGAAGAGTAATATCTTATGCAACAAGGAAACTTAGAACGCACAAAGAAAACTATGTAACCCATGATCTAGAAATGACAGCAATTGTTTATGCACTAAATATTTGGAGACACTACCTTCTTGGAAGGAAGTTGATCATATGACTGATCATTATGGGCTACAACACATATTCACTCAAGACCACTTAAATGCAAGACAAGGACGATGGTATGAGTTAATTAGTGAATATGATTTTGATCTCGCTTACATAAAAGGAACGGTAAATAGGGTAGTTGATGCTTTAAGTAGGATGCCTCAGATATTTTCAGTGAGTCCCTTAAAGACAAATTTGAGGGAGAAACTGCTTGATTTACAACTTAAAGACACCCAGTATCAAGAGGTTAGCAAAAGTTTGAGGGAGGATGAAATGAGGGTCCCAAAATATGAAGAATACTCCCTTGATAACGATGGGCTACTATGATTTCGGGGAAGGATATATGTACCACTGAATGAAGATATACTAGAGTTAATCTTGAATGAAGCACATTGCGCAGTATACATGGCACACCCTGATGTTAAGAAGATGAGTGTGGACCTGAAACCACTCTTCTTTTGGAAGGGGATAAAGAAGGACATCGTAAAATTGGTAGCAAGATGCTTAGAGTGTCAACAAGTAAAAGTTAAACACAGACATCCAGTAGGATTATTGCAACCCCATGAGATACCAAAATCAAATTAGGAAGTTATATCAATGGAATTCATTGTGGGACTACCAATGACCTCAAGAAGACATGAATCCATATTTTTAGTGTTGGACACGTTGACCAAGAGCGCCCATTTCATACAAGTTAAGACTACATATAAGGCACTGGAAATAGCCAGAGTTTTTATTGATGAGATTATGAGATTGCATGGAGTGCCTAGGAAGATCATATATGATAGGGGAGAAATGTTTATAGGAAGGTTTTGGACCAGTTTCTAAGAAGCTTTGGGAACCCAATTGAACTCCAGCACTGCTTCTCACCTTGAGACAGATGGGCAGACAGAGAGGACTAATCAAATCCTCGAAGACATGCCTTGAATGTATGTGATGGACCAACAAAAGAGATGGGAGGAGTTTTTAGCCCTCGTGGAATTTGATTACAATAATAGTTATCAGAGTTCCATAAAGATGATTCCATTTGAGTTCTTATATGGAAGACCTTGTAGAACACCTCTCAGTTGGGACCGACTAGAGGACCGAGTATTAATAGGAACAGAAGTGGTGCAAGAGATGGAAGAACAAATTGAAAAAGCTCAAAATTGAAAGTGCTCAGAATGGATTGGAACCTAAATGACTGGATAGATCTCATCTTCCTGATTCCGGCACCGTGAACGGTTCAAAAAACTGACACCGTATGGAGAAGTTATCGCGATTTGAAAAAGCCCAATATTTTTTCAATTTTTTATTTAAAAAAATAAATTAAAAAAGGAATATTCCTAGGAGTATTCCTTGGAATATTCCTCAAAATATTCTCGAAATATTCTATTTGTATGGGCCAATCATAGGCTGCCACATGGCAAGCCCGGAGGCCGCCACGTGGCCCTAGGTGACATCATAAAATTTATGTTGTGGAGCCGTCGGGATCGAACGCGCGACCACATATATACTGGCCAAAAGACTTAACAACCCGCTATGCTCGTTGGTTCTTAACAAACATGGGGCTTAATACATATTTGAAGTTTAATGAAAGTTTCATTTGGGCGGAAAGGGGGCCAACCCCTTATCCATATGACCATGGCGCGAAAACTAGAGGCCAATCCTCGACGGTTAAACTTATCCGACAGTTAAAGTTTCCGAGGATTGTGGTAACATGCCCGACATTCTTGCCCACGGTCACAGTCAAATGGAATTATTTTTAGCGGTGCGCCATTTTTGGCGGTTCCTCCATTTTTGTCGGGCTAACTGGTGGACTTCTAGTTTTAACTGGAGTTTTTCTAGGGAAAACTGACAGAAAATTGAATGAGCCATAACTTTGGCTAGGAGAGGCCTTTTTGGATGATTTTTTATTTTTATTTTGGGTATTTAGAGCATTCTGGAGCCATTGGTAGAGGTTTTAGAGCCAACAGAGGTGATCTTCAAGTACTTTTTCAACGAAGAAGTTTGGGGAGCCACTAGGGCCTAGACAGTGTTGGAGCTGCATTGGGCTGTGTTCATCCATTGGAGGTGAAACAAAAGTCTATCTTGACTGTTTATTGTGCTCTAAATTCATTTACACAGTTTATTTTTCTTGTATAGGCTTTCTTTTCACTATTTTGCTTTAGGGAAGCTTGGAGGGCCACTAGGGCCATTTTAGTGTTGGAGCTGTGTTGGGCTGTGTTCACCTGTTTGAGGTGAAACAAAAGCCATTTTCTGCTATTTTCAACCTTCTGAATCTATTGGCAGAGGTTTCAGAACCATTTGAGGACTTATACAATCTGGAAAGTTTCATAGAAGTTCCAAAAGCCACTAGGGCCTATTGAAGAAGGCATTATATTGGGTAATTTTTCACTGTTTAGTGATTGTGGAAAGGCATTTTTAGTTTTTTCATGTCTTCTGAATCTGTATTTGCATTCAGATTTGCCTATTGAGGCACCTTTACACTTGTATTAGCATTTGAAGTAGTTTTAATACAAGAGGACAAGCTCATTTTGGGAGGCTTGATCCAGCCGATGTAGCCTAGGAGGGGTGAACTGCTCATCAAACATCTATGTCATGTTATGTTGAAGTTATCTTGCTGAACATTTCTGATTTAATATGTAAACAACAAATTATATTAACTTTCCTGCACATAAAAACTCATAAACAACTGTAAAAACACTTTGATTAATCAGCAAGACATGGAGTATAGTTTGCACCTTTAATTTAATGGAAATGGATACCTTGCACACATTTTCAAGTACTTCCATTTTTAGATCAGATGGTATTAGAGCTGGTTGTTGTTGTTTCTGTGGTCTATGAGAAGCAATATAAACTATAGATAGAGTCTGAAGCAAGCCAGGAAGCCTTCGAACCGCTTTTGTTATACAATTGCATAGTAGATAAAAGCTACTTCAGTCCGTCTCTAGTTTAGTTTATATTTTGAGCATTTGTTTGTGCAAAAAGGTGTTAAAACAATCAATCTCTACTTTATTGTTTGCAAACTGGTGGATTGTCTGAGTTTTCTTGAGTGCAAGGATAGCTAATGTTAGCTAAGTCTTGAAAAGGGTTGAAGACTAATTTCCTTACTCCAATTTATCTCAAGATTATCTTTGGAAAATACAAACTCAAGAGCAGTCGGAATATTCCATTTGATTTGTGTTTTATGGCTTCTTGAATAAGAGTGTAGCTAGAAAGAAATTTGGTCAAAGGCTTGTCATTTGTTTGAAATCTTTGAGAACTTTTCTTTGAAGTTCCTTTTGTTAACGGACTATTTACATGATGTCAACTTCTTCCACAAGTGAAGTTTCCTCCTTCACGAAATTATTCGATGATGGCATGAAGAATGAGTTCATTAAGGTGAAGGACATGGTGCAGATACTCATTCAGGATCAAAGAGAAAGTGTTAATCTTCATGCACAATTGTTCGCTATGCAGGAAGAGAAGGAAACAATTCTCCAAAGACTGCATGACATGGAGAAACAACTCCTTCAAACTCAAGAAGCTTTGTCCAAGAAAATACCTCATCCTCAGGAGGTAAATCATTCAAACTTGTCTTCAACTTCCTCAATTGAAAAGTGTGTTGGTTCTTTTGAAAAGCATACAAGAGGTATAGGGTCCAAATTAATGTTTAAGATGGGCTATCAAGAAGGCAAAGGTTTGGGCAAGCATGCACAAGGCATGGTTGAACCTATTTCAGCGGTGGAGCGTCCCAAGAATGTTGTTCTTGGATATGAGCAGCTTATGGTGAAGAATCCAAATCCTTGAATGGATGTGATGCAAATTCAAAGAGAACCTTTATCCCAAGTTCTCAATTGCATAAATGTCATAATGGCAATCATCCTTACCATTGTTTTAAGCCATCATTGCAGCAAGTAGAGGGTAAACATGTCGCTTATGGCGAGCATGCAAATGTAAACAGTTTTTAAGACAAGAACAGTGATGAAAGTCTGAAAAGGAAAGTTGTCTCCTCTATTAGTTCATCGTATCTTGAAGACAAAAAGGATGGACATTCCATGCAGCAAAAGAGGTATAATTATTCACATGATCAATTTGATTATGTTTCAGCAAAGAATGATTATTTTTCTTGTTCAAATGAAGGAAAGTTTTGTTGCACATTTTGTGGTGGATTTAACCATGTTGCTTCAAGATGCTGGTTGAAAAAGAAAGCCCACAGGAAGCAAAAGAGGCAAAGAGAACTTTCTCAGAAAGTGCTTAAGAGTTGCACATTTTGCCAAAAGAAGGGACATGATGTCTCTCATTGTTGGACCTTGCATCCAACAAGTCATCCAAAGCACATGCAGCTTGAGGACAAAAATATTGGTGCAAGTGGATCTATGGATTCCATTATCGACGTGAAAGATGCACATGAAGAACTACTGCTGCAGCAAAAGATGCTATGGGGTTTGATTTTCATACTCATTTTTTACATGCATACCAATCATGTATTTCAGTTGAAAAGTTGATGCAAGATTGCATGTAAAAGTAGTTTCAGTTTGAAGGAATTTTTATGTTGTTGCAAAATTTCGACATGGAGGTGTAATAGATGAGTATGATACTCATTTATATTGCAACAATGTCTCCTTAGTTCAGCTCTTTGTCACCCACATGTTTTTTGGGATGATGTACTTGTTGGTATTTGAAAATAAGAGTTGAAGTTGCACATGTACATAGAGGTTATATGTGTAATTAGCTAACTGTATATAGTTCGTCGTACATGATACATACACATGTGATTGTAAAGATGTATCTTGTTGTTTATTGACTTGTGTCAATTGTGTCACACATGTTTGTCGACTTGTGTCAATCGTGTGAACACTTTTTACATTGATGGTTGTGTCAATTGTATAGCACATTTCAGGTCAACTTGTTGATGTTGCATGTTGCACAAGGTACCTTTGGTGTCGATTGGTGCAGAGAACACAGTATCGGTGCAAGATTCCATGAGCTGGAAAAGCATGCAAGCAAAGAGGGCACATATTTCAACAAGGGTCTTTGCTGGGTTCATTATGGTTTGCCTACTTCTATTGTTCGTGAACATAACCATTGTACTTCTTTTGAGAGGTTTTTACAGCAAGCATCCCAAGCTTTGGGATGAGAATTTGCATTACTTTCGGCATGCTTATAGCTGGGCCAAGCACTCTTCTATAGATACTTCATTTTTTGAAGTTTTTTGTGGCTATTTGCCTAAGTCACCTTCAGTTTTCATTCTAGAGAAGAAATCGCCATTTATGGGCATAGTGACATTGAAAAAGCTTGCATGAGCATTGAAAGCATTCAGATCATACATCAGCAAGTGTCATTGCTAGTTTTTGAAAATTTCAGATTGGTATGGCGAGAAAACTATTCGATAAGTACATGGCTCATTCAACAAAAATTCGCCATGACGACAGTTGGCAAGTCAGGATATTTTGGTATCAGTTATACTCATTTGGCTAAACAGAAGAGGATGATGTTATTCTAATTTGTTGTATAGTTTAGTTTCAGCATTTCAGTGAGCTTTTGGGGTCCAAAAGCTTCTCATTTGGGAGGTGTGATCAGGAGCTCAAGTTTAAGTGTCGAAAAAGCTCAAAATTGAAAATTATTAGAATGGATTAGATCTTGAACGACTGGATAGATCTCGTCTTCCTAATTCTGGCACCATGAATGGTTCGAAAAACTGACACCGTATGGAGAAGTTATCGCGATTTGAAAAAGCCCAATATTTTTCAATTTTTTTATTTAAAAAAGAATATTCCAAGGAATATTCCTCAAAATATTCCTTGAACATTCTATTTGTATGGGCCAATCACAGGCTGCCACGTGGCAAGCCCGAAGGCCACCACCTGGCCTTGGGTGACGTCATAAAATTTATGGTGTGGAGCCATTGGGATCGAACGCGCGACCCCATTTTTATTGGCCAAACGAGTTAAGTGCCCTCTCTGCTCGTTGGTTCTTAACAAACATGGGGCTTAATACATATTTGAAGTTTAATGAAAGTTTCATTTGCGCGGAAAAGGGGCCAACCCCTTATCCATATGACCATGGCACGAAAACCAGAGGCCAATCCTCGGTGGTTAAACTTATCCAACGGTTAAATTTTCCGAGGATTGTGGTCACATGCCCAACATTCCCGCCGACAGTCATGGTCAACTGATCGTTCAAATGGCAGTCTTTTTAGCGGCGCACCATTTTTGGCGGTTCCTCCATTTTTGTCGGGCTAACTGGCAGACTTCTAGTTTTAACTGGAGTTTTTCTAGGGCAAATTGGCAGAAAATTGAATGAGCCATAAATTTGGCTAGGAGAGGCCTTTTTGGATGATTTATTTTTTGATTTTGGGTATTCAGAGCATTCTAGAGCCATTGGCGTAGGTTTTAGAGCCAACAGAGTTGATCTTCAAGTACTTTATTAGCGAAGAAATTTGGGAAGCCACAAAAGTCTATCTTGATTGTTTACTATGTTCTGAATTGATTTACACAGTTTATTTTGCTTGTATAGGCTTTCTTTTCACTGTTTAGCTTTAGGGAAGCTTGGAGAGCCACCAATGCCATTTTAGTGTTGGAGCTGTGTTGGGTTGTGTTCACCTATTTGAGGTGAAACAAAAGCCATTTTCTGCTATTTTCGACCTTCTGAATCTAATGGCAGAGGTTTCAAAACCATTTGAGGACTTATATTGCCTGAAAAGTTTCAGAGAAGTTCCAAAAGCCACTAGGGCCTATTGAAGAAGGCACTGTATTGGGTAATTTTTCACTGTTTAGTGATTGTGGAAAAGAATTTTTATCTTTTTCATGTCTTCTGAATCTGTATTTGCATTCAGATTTTCCTATTGAGGCACGTTTACACTTGTATTAGCATTTGAAGTAGTTTTAATACAAGAGGACAAGTTCATTTTTGGAGGCTTGATCTAGCAGACATAGCCAAGGAGGGGTGAACTGCTCATCAAACATCTGTGTCATGTTATGTTGAAGTTATCTTGCTAAAAAATTCTGATTTAATATGTAAACAACAAATTATATTAACTTTCTTGCACACAAAAACTCATAAACAGTTGTCAAAAACACTTTGTTTAATCAGCAAGACATGGAGTACAGTTTGCACCTTTAATTTAATGGAAGTGGATACCTTGCACACATTTTCAAGTACTTCCATTTTTAGATCAGAAAATGTAAGTACCTGAAAATGGAAGTACTTGAAAATGTGTGCAAGGTATCCATTTCCATTAAATTAAATGTGCAAACTGTACTCCATGTCTTGTTGATTAAATAAAGTGTTTTTGACAGCTGTTTATGAGTTTTTGTGTGCAAGAAAGTTAATATAATTTGCTGTTTACATATTAAATTAGAAATGTTCAGCAAGATAACTTCAGCATAACATGACACAAATGTTTGATGAGCAGTTCACCCCTCTTGGGCTACGTCTGCTGGATCAAGCCTCCCAAAATGAGCTTGTCCTCTTGTATTAAAATTGCTTCAAATGCTAATACAAGTGTAAAGTGCCTCAATAAGCAAATATGAATGCAAATACAGATTCAGAAGACATGAAAAAGCTAAAAATACCTTTCCACAATAACTAAATAGTGAAACATTACCGAATACAATGCCTTCTTCAATAGGCCCTAGTGGCTCTTGGAACTTCTTTGAAACTTTTCAGGGTATAGAAGTCCTCAAATGGTTCTGAAACCTCTGCCATTAGTTTTAGAAGGTCGAAAATAGCAGAAAATGGATTTTTTTTCACCTCAAACAGGTGAACACAACCCAACACAGCTCCAACACCGAAATGGCCCTAGTGGCCTTCCAAGCTTCCCTGAAGCTAAACAGTGAAAATAAAGCCTAAACAAGAAAAATAAACTGTGTAAATGAATTCAAAACACATTAAACAGTCAAGATAGACTTTTGTTTCACCTCCAATGGATGAACACAACCCAATGCAGCTCCAACACTGTCTAGGCCCTACTGGCTCCCCAAACTTCTTCGCTGAAAAGGTACCTGAATATCACCTCTGTTGGCTCTAAAACCTCTACAGATGGCTCCAGAATGCTCTGAGTACCCAAAATAAATAAAATAAATTCATCCAGAAAGGCCTCTCCTAGCCAAAGTTATGGCTCATTCAATTTTTCTCTAGTTTGCCCCTGAAAATCTCCACTAAAACTGGCTAACTTCCAGTTAACCCAACTAAATCTGGCCTTACCACCAATTTTGGCACTGACTACCAGTTAAACGGTCAGTTGACCATGACTGTCGGTGGGATTTCTGCATGTGACCACGTCGGAACCCTTAACCATCGCACCAAACCGTAACTGTTGGGTATAGGGTGTGGTTCCGAGCCCCGAGTTATATGGTTAGGGGGCTGGCCCCTTTTCAGCCCAAAATTAACATTCATTAAACTTCAAATATGTATTAAGCCCCATTTTTGTTAAGAACCAACAAGCAGAGTGGGCGGTTAAGTTGTTTGGCCGGTATATATGTGGTTGCACATTTGATACCGATGGCTCCACACCAAAAATTTTATGACGTCACCCAGGGCCACGTGGCGGCCTCCGGGCTTGCCATGTGGCAGCTTGTGATTGGACCATACAAACAGAATATTTTGAGGAATATTCCATGGAATATTCCTTGGAATATTCCATGGAATATTCCTTGGAATATATATATTTTTTAATTTAAAAAAATAAAAAATTGAAGAATATTGGGCTTTTTCAAATCACGATAACTTCTCCATATGGTGTCAGTTTTTTGAACCATTCATGGCACCGGAATTAGGAAGACGAGATCTATCTGGTCGTTCAGGTTGCGTCCCATTATGAGAACTTTCAATTTTGAGTTTTTTCGACACTTAGACTTGAGCTCCTAATCAAAGAACAAATGACTATGATTAGGAGGAGGCTAAAAGAATCATAAGATCAACAAAAGAGCTATGCTGATGATCATCGGGTAGAACGAAGTTATGAAGTTGGAGATAGGGTGTTCCTGAGAGTAAGGACCAAAAAGAAAAAGCTCCATAAGATTTGGAAAGGGCGAAAAAATGTCTCCATGGGTTGTGGGACCTTTTGAAATCTTGAAAAGGAAAGGGCCAGTGGCATATAGGCTTGCCTTACCTCCATGTTTAGCATGTATGCATGATGTGTTTCATATGTCCATTTTGCACCATTATATTTCAGATCCTTCGCATGTTACTGAATTTGGTCATTTGCAAGTTTCGAACGAGGGAACAGTAATGGCCAAACCAGTTCGCATATTGGACCAACGAACTTTGTAGCTTAGACGATGGTTAGTGGACTAGGTTAAGGTCTAGTGGGACAATTATAGTCCCAGTTCGGCTACTTGGGAGGACTCCGAGTAGATGCATCACCGTTTTTCTTACCTATTCCAAGGACTTCAAGACGAAGTCTATTATTAAGAGGGGGTGTATGTATTTCCCCACTCTAGTTGACTAACAGTGATATGACATTAACATTTATTTAGCCCTAGGGCACACACATTATTCTTTGAGGACCTCAGGTTGAGGATCTCAGCACATGACTCTATTATTAGTGGTTGAGATATCAGTGGTTGTGATGTTTATGTATGTCCTCCATTGACATTATGATGAAGATAACATTAATGGTTATGTATGTTATCTATTGGTATTATGATGATTGTAGCATTTATGGTTATGCATGTTCTCGATTGGTATTATGATGATTGTAGAATTAATGGTTATGCATGTTCTCTATTGATATCATGATGATGATAGCTTTGATGGATAGGTATGTTTTCTATTGATGTTACGATGTTGATAGCTTTGATGAATATGTATGTTTCCATTGATGTTATGATGATGATAGCCATGATGGATGTGTCCCCTATGTTACCTACTTGCATTAGTTCTGGTTCACAATGAACAATGATGCGAATGACTAGGTGATGTTGTTGATGCTATTATGACAATGACTAACACCGAGAGACCTTGTTACTGATGATTATTGAGTATGGCAGTAAATCACCAGAGGCACTCACATATGACGAGTTGATGACACCTGGTTTGATGAAAATTTATATTTTGTCTTTGAAATTCTAAGCCAATTTTGAAAAACCTGTTATATATGCTTATCTATATTCTGATGATATGTTACTGGTTGTAGGCACAGATTAGTTGCTTGGCCGAATGACTCACATATGGGTGATGGGGTTGTACAATTGGATGAAACTGCATGGGAGGGGTGGGATAGTATCCCTAATCTCACCCACTAGTGCTCCCACCATGACTTGGGCTGGAAAGGTTGAAACACCTTCGCCTTAAAGATCACGGTGTCATGAGGGCATGTCCCAAAGTTGGGTCGCTCATAAGGATTTTACTAGGGGCGCGCATCAAGGAAGATTCCTTGATCCCCGACACCATTAGTGTCACTATAGCAGGAAACATAAGAGATGATAGTGGTCTCTGTCGTTGTACTTATACTTTCCCCTCGTAGCCACTGAATGCTTGAAGGGAAAGTGGTGTGGCACCTTGGAACTTCAAAGGAATTTCTTGAAGGGCATGACCAACTTGGCACCCTTGGCATCACAAATAAATTGTTAGGTGTGGCACCCTTGGAACTTCAAGGGAAGTTCTTAAAGGGCACAACCAAACTTGGCACCCTTGGAATCATAAAAAATTAAATAAATTAATAAATATAATAAAGATATGAAAACCAGGTAAAATTCACATCAAGGGTAAATGTTGTTAGAAACCGAGGTAATTAAATCAAAAGTAAAACTTGGGTTAAGAGGATCATAGGAAGAAATAAAATATTTTACCTTAGAAACTCTACCTTTCTCATGTTGGAAAATATTAGGTAGATAATGTAGTTTAATTAGGTGAAAAGGGGAAAGAAGGACATAAATATAAGAATAAATATTAATCATAAAATAGTTAAACCTAATCAATAGAAGACGATGGTGAATTAAAAAAATATTAATAATTTAAATTTTAGATAAATTTAGAGAACCTCCATGTGGCAACAACCAACATAAGAATATCCATCTAAGAGATAACTTGAGTTAAATTAGGGAGTAGATAGGGGATCAAATATTGACTTATCAATTGACTTTAGTAATGAACACAAATTAAGAAGTAAAAAGGGGGATCAAGAGACAACTAGGAGAAGAAATAGGAATCTTGTTGAGGTGAGGAAAAATATTAGTTTTAGATAAAAATTTAAGTAAATAATTTTGGAGACCCTTGATGAGAGAGTGACACATGGGTATAGATAACTTGAGTTAAATTAGGGAGTAGATAGGGGATCAAATCTCGACTTCTCAATTGACTTTAGTAATGAACACAAATTAAGGAGTAAAAATGGGGATCAAGAGACAACTGGGAGAAGAAATAGGAATCTTGTTGAAGTGAGGAAAAATATTAGTTTTAAATAAAAATATAAGTAAATAATTTTGGAGACCCTTGATGAGAGAGTGACACATGGGTAGGCGAATAATAAAACTATTGAGTTATAAAAAAATAATTAATTATGCATGAAATGCCAAGTGTCACCTATGAGGACACCTATAAAAGAAGGGCCAAGCCATGGGAGAACAGACCTTTTTACCCAATTGTTGGATGGAGGAGACTATGCGAGAGTAGTGACTACGAGCTATAGTGAGTTTGGTGAGGTAGAGGACTTTAGAGAGGGGACTCTTGAGCCAAGGAGTGCTCTCCTCTACTAGCTAATTACATTCCTCCATTGTACAATGCCATTGCAGCTCGGGGGTCCGCGGGGAAGGAGAGTACCCAAGGAGTAGGCTAGGAGGTCAACCGGCGGATCACTGCATTCAGATTAAGCACGTCGACATTCACACTTGGAGGCGACCGACAACGTAAGAGGGAAAATAGCGGCAAGTCAAGTTTGAATCTCGTCTCCTTGTGAATGATACCTATGTTGTTATAGTATTCTTTTGTATGCCTTCATTATGGTTTTAGCTAATAACATGTAAATTAGATGATATGTTCAATAAAGTGAAATTGAGGAAAGTTTTATATAATTCTTAATGATTTTTGAGTTCCCAACATTATTTTCTTATGGTTGTATTTTTAGTATTTAAAAAAAAAATTATAGGGCTGGTCCTTACAGATTTCTACCAAACAGGACTTGCAAATCAATAGACATAACATGTAGAAGTATATTTGTTGCCTTGCCAATATCAACACTATGTTGTTCTTATTGAAGAAGGAAAGGAAAACTAGCTCCAAAATTGTATACCCAGATGCAATGGGGGCTAGATTTCGCTTTCATCCTAATCCTCTCATAATGTTTTAGGAGACCATCGTACAATATAAATCTGCATTGCTATATGATTGAATATTTTCATGTTGAAGCTGTTGAACTAGAGTTTCCTCAAAATCAAGCTTTATATGCTATTTCATCTTATTATGCATGTTTTATTAGGCTCCATCCATTTTTGTCTCATATGGGTATTTGTAATACTGTATTTGAAATAAATATGTAAATGCAAGTCCAAGTGTTAATTGTGGAATATGAAAGGTCATTGGTTAGAAAAGGACAAAGGAAGCAAAAGAGTCATGGGGGGAGTCCAAAGGTCACAAAGGGAGATGAATTGTCATCTCATATGTTATAAATACACCGTCATAACTCATGCAAAGGGCCTGGAATCAAAATATTGGGAGCTTTGTTTGGAGCCTTGGCTTCTCCTGTTTAGAATAGGAGGATTATCTTTCTTTGGAGAATCAATTGTTGACTTCATGTTCCACTATTAGGGATAGTTCCTTGTCAATTGTAAATGTATGTCTAGAACTTTCACTTTTAATAAAAGCTCAGAGCCGACACATCTTCATGCATATGTCGTGGATGCAGTAAGATTATTCTTGTTATGTTTGTGATATGCGTAATTTAATTTAAGCTAGTGATTATGAAATAATTCGTTTTATTTAGTATGAGACTTGTTGGATGTGTGTTGTTATGTTATTTCAATCATTGTTATTTTGTGAACTATTTTGCAGGTTAACAAATGATTCTCTTTTATTGCTCGTGTGTCTCTTCTAAGCTAAGTACTATTACATGCTTCTAAGGGCTCACTTTCTCTTCCTTTGATGTGATGGAACCTCTCATGCATTACACTTGACACTTCACAATGTTCCTAAACTTTCTTCCACCAAAGTCATGTATATATCATTCTATGTGTTTATTGCAGCAAAGGAAAATTATTAAAACCCACCACTTCAGTAATTAATCGTATTTCAAATGGGGATCCTACTCTAAATTGTGTGGGGTGTAATTAGTTTTTCACATCGGGGAGACTCCCTCCCCTGTTGGCGGCTTCCAACACCATCAACAATTTTTTGGAGCTAGAAGGAGGGCCAAATGACAAGATAAGCTTGCGAAGTTTGTTTGAACCTTTCTTATATTTAAATGGCTTCTTCCCAAATCTTAACCCAATGATGTTTTTCCAGAGTTGCAAATATGAAAGTGTGCTTGGGGATAATTCATGACTTGTCGAATATGAAATTTGAAGGTGAGGGTGGAACAACCATTCTTGAGAACACCTTCTATTTTCTTGAATTTCTCGCTTATCATGAATTTGATTGTGAGGATACTACTTGGACGTTGTTCATCCTTACATTTGAAGTGCATGTTAAACAATGGTGTTATACATTGTCGACCACATCCATTCACTCTTTTCAACATCTTGTTAAGGAGCTTCATCAGGCCTTTGACATGTATGATTATGAAAGTGTTTATAAAAAATCATTTTCCTTAGAAAAAGACTTGATGAATCTCTTGATTAATTTCATGAGTGTTTCATTCACTTCTATTATGAGTTTTCTGAGGATGATATTGATTGGAATTTTACGAAAGAGAATTTTGAGTATCTTTTTTTATATTTATTTGAATCCTTATGAATATGAATATTTTGAAAGTCTCTTAACATTTCGTAGTTATGGAGCTCTAAAATCTACGAAAGAGGAATTTGTTGTTCCTTGTGGCTCTTCGTCTTCTTCTCATTATCCGTGAAATCAAATAGCTCCATGCAGACAAGTTGAAGTTGAAGAACTTGAAAGTAAATCTGTTGATCGACCACCATCTTCTCCCACCCAACATATTCAAAATTTGAATACAAGTTTCAATTTTGGATCTGATCTAATTAGTGATATTCTTTCCTTCCATTCTCCATCAGCTAGTCCCTATGATCCTCCCGATCCTGAGCTATCAGATCAACTTGTTACAACTCTTTTTTCTCATTCTCAAGAGGATCAAATTTAGGATGGAATATGTGTGACCGAGAAATCTTCAATATATTTCGTAATTACTATGTGTGGGATTCTGATTTTTCACCTCTCACCCATTATCCTCACATATTCTATGAGCTCATCACAACTATCACATCTTTCAGTGAGTCAATATTTGAGGATGTCAATTCTGATTGCAGTCAGGAATGGTGGAATGTTAGTTTTGAATGAAATCGGGGTGAGAGAAAATTTTCTCTTCATGATTTATCTCATCCTTTATTTTTTCAAATCTAAAGAAATAAAGAATGAAATATCTAGTTTTTAGTCTGCCCCTATCTATGATCATAAAATCATGAGGACTCCTTTATTTTTGAGAAATAAAATTCTGATCGTAGTTGTCTTAATGTTTTTATCAATTCTTCCAACAATGACACTATATATTTAACTGTTGATTATTCCAAGGCTTTGGTTTTTGACGATCTATCCTCAAATATCTTGGAGCCTTGTCAAGTTGTTGAGACACTTCAACCTATGCTGATGGTTATGTTAGGTTCTCGCAATATTGATTACTATTCGAAGCATGATAAAATTAACATTCTTCCTCAGAAGAATTCTCATCAAGTGATTGCAAATGTTGTAAATGAACCTATCTTTCAATTTCAAGACCCTTCACCTGTTTACCATGATCTTATTGCTCAAAGGTTGGAGGAATCATACTTGGCAAACCCTTCTCTGAAACACTAGTTCCTATCTTTTTTTATGTTTTCCAAGTTTGAAAGTCAAAATGGATGTTTTGATTTAAGAGTTTGTCATGATGTGTGCACACACCATGATGATTAGCAAATTGTTTTGAACATGCTTTCTTGTTGTATTTTTCTGATTTTGCTTTCCGTCTTTGGATTTTAGAACATATCATGTTTTATTTTTCTTTTCATGCACTTTTCTTGAGGATCCTTCTTGTTTTTTGTTCTCTCACTGATATAGGTTAGGTAATGCTTCATTGGTTACACTAGAAGTTTCATTTTATGTAAACTTGGCGTATCCTTTGTTTGTTTAGGAGAAGGATTAGTCTTGTTAATTTTTCATAGGGATATATTATTCTTTGCTTAGATAATTTCATTTCTTCATTAACATATTAAGTTCACCCCATAACATTATAACATTATTCATACCTACACCATTATTCATCAACATATGCAATTATGTAGAAAGAACAACATCATCATCATCAATGCAGTGGAACATAAAGGAGCAATAAAAGAAAAACATGCACACATAGAGACACCAGGATTGATCGGAGACCAGGGAAAAACCCACTATGGGGAAAACCCTTGTAAATTATTCTATTTCTTAGATCGTCATCAAATTATTAAGAAAAAGAGAGTACAATGATCCATACCTTCATCAAAGAAAAAAAAATAACTAGAACATCCATAACATGACCTTAAACATACTTATACAGATTCTGATTCTAAGGACAATAATGCATTGTATCTGACTGTAGTTGATTGTTGGATACTGTTGTCATTGTGATGAACACTTATGAACAATGTTGCATACTGATAACTCATCTTTAGGTCCTGGAGGCTTGAATAGATACTGTGTGTGAGTGTCTAAGACAGATCTAGATGCTCTCTGTAGAGCTGGAATAGTGCATCTGGGACAGATCTGGACGTTCTCTAGAGAACTAGCTGAGGATGTCAGTGGACCAAACATACTCAGATCTGCCTCAAACCTTGGATGCTCCCATCAAGCTTCTGTGTGAGCGTCTATGGCAGCCCATATGCTACCTAGACCATTACGTGCATGCGTTTGGGGACCAAATTGGAGCGCAGAAACCATAGTTTCCCGGACTTTCCCATAAGCACTATGTGCATGAATCTAAGACTTCTCAGATGCTCCCATGACCATATTGTGACAACATCTAGGGATGAAAAATCTTAGTTTCATGTGAGAATCCTAAACTCAAAAACCGTAGACAACTGTGAGATTTGACCCTGTAGTTTTAGACCCTTTGCACAAGCTTTCCTCCGCCAGATATGTTCGAACCAAACAATAGAAGAGAGAAGAGAGTGCTTGATGATTGTGTTCAAATGAGCTTGAGGTATCTTCCATTTAAAGGATTTCATGAGGGTCCACTAGATGTTGAGGCTGACTTGTCCAATTGTACATGTGTTTAGGGCTGACCTAAACCAATATACATGAGTAAATAAATAAATTTAAAAATCAACTTCTACTTATTCAAATAAGGTTATTGTTGAATTGAGGCTTCTGTGATCCACATTATTTATAAGCAGAACTTCGGCGTAAATCACATAAAGAGAGACATTTGTCGACGCGTTTCGAACCAACTAGTGTGGCTCATCATCAGGACAAGTTGAAGAAACAGATCCAGCTATTTAGCATGCATAGCTGGATCTGTTTCTTCAACTTGTCCTAACGATGAGCCACACTGGTTGGTTCGAAACGCGTCGACAAATGTCTCTCTTTATGTGATTTACGCCGAAGTTCTACTTATAAACAAATAAGGTTATATTTAGGTCGATTTTGGTCCACTCGAGAAGGGGAATCTATTGCAATTATTATATTCATCATATGAGCTATACAAAGTGGAATTTGACTATAGTTGCATAATTTTAACACTCCCTCTAAACTAGTGAGAATTCCACCTGCCAATATCTATCCATCGATGAATATGCCATTCTGGTATCTTCATGTATCATTACATATCATAAATAATCATATTTTTCATGTAGTCATCATGCCATGACCATATCAATAATCTCATAATCACAAATCATTAATGTACACCTCGATCTATCCCTTTCTTATTCTTGCTTATCTCTTGATTGTTTCTGCTCGTATGCTGAACATTCTCGAATCTAGAAGAAGAAGATGCTTTTACCAGAGGGGAGCTTAAGCTACCACCCTCTATCCATCAGGCTGCTACCTAGAATCTCTGCGAGTGGGATACTACCCAGAATATCATCATCAATAATCATCGGAGAGCATGTCATCAAGGAGCACATCTCAACCTGTAACCACATCAGGGAGCACATCTCGATCTAGAATCTCATGGTGGAGCTATACATCTATGACCCCATATCAAGCAATAGGATATCCAAATATGTAGGGGAGCACATCTCCACCCTAAGGTAACATCAGGGAGCTCAATCTCAACCCGTAACCACATAGAGTTATCTCAACCCCTCCTATTGCCTATTGATCTTCCCATCGATGACCCTGAATAGTCATGTGGTAGAACACCTGTATCATAATTGACTTGGGTTTTACCCCCACAAGTACACTCTCAACATGTTGGCAAAATGAGGAGTGGTATTCCCGACAAGCCCTGGTTCTAGGTATGATGCCAACTAGGCTATACTCTGCAAAGACCAGATACGGGAGAAACATTATCTGACCCTATGAAGATAGGGGAGAAACACATCTAACCCTATGGGTAATAGATATGGGTCATACCCTATTGTCTAGATTTCCCTCAACTCCAAGAGCCCTTTATCTCAATTCCTCACACTGGGAGGAAGAGTTGGCTCAGTGTCCTCGATCATCGCTTCTCTCATCATACTCACATATGGTATCTGCTTGTCTCAATAGCAACTATTTCTTGTTCATAAAAGACATTAAATCAAATATCATTTTAGATCATAAATAATCATACAAATCACAAAAGGATACAATAATCATCCTCCCTCTCAAGGAGGTGTCAATCACAAGCCTAAGCTTATCTTGAACAACTGCACTAACTCAATATATGGAAGTATATTAGTCCCAACTATATATATGGGATTCTCTGTCATCACAACGTATCCATCTCATATTAATATCCTAATCATCAAAATCTCTAGGAAGCTTCTACATCCTACCTCGTAGCTAGCCATTCTTGAAACATCGTACTCAATTTCAGTTGAGTGTAAAGATATGGAATTGTTATCAAGAATACCATGACAAATATCATAATAAGGCATCACTCATATCTATTTTTCAATAATAATCTATATTAGAAATAATACATCCATGTATTCACATATCATAGGAGAAATATCCATGCCTAAAAAATAGAACGTCTTATGCAAACATTTCATAGGATGTTTAGTGGCAACTCTATGTGAATGAAGCAAAACAATCATGAATTTGTTTAGGTTATATGAACATCAAGTGTATATATCTATATCTATATATATATATATATATATATATATATATATATATATATATATATATATATATATATATATATATAGATATATATATATATATATGGATGTTCAAAGATGAAACATCAATGCTTCAATCATCTGTTATATGCCATGTCAAGTTCAACAACATCTTGAACTTCAAATCGAAGTGTCCAAGGATTTTCATTTCCATTATTCAAAAATATTATTTTTTAAACAATTTTGCAATATAGAATTTCTTTCCAAAATTCTAGAAATTGATTGATCATGCCATGATACATCATTTTGAGCTTCAGAAGCCATCACCCTCTTCCTTAGTTCATCAGAGGCTCATCACCTGTCAAGAGTAGACCATCAATATGTAAAACCAAAACCATAATCAAAACCAAATCCGTACCTTGGAACTCATCATCCTGACTTCATCAGATAACTGTCAAATATGGACATATTTGGATCGGGGAGCTTGCTTCATGCAATGCTCTCTGCAAGCATAATGCCTTACTAAGCCAACATAATCAACCTTACATAAATCAATGTTGTATCAACAAATTTAGCTCATCAGATTTTAGAATTCAGCTCAAAACTACTATCAAAGTCATCAATATCACAATATCGATTCTTTCAACCAAGTGACAGGTAGAACACATATCAAGTCTTGAATGCATCTATTATCATGACAACAAGTTGCCATCAACCATGCTATATCAATCAAAAACTCCATCAAGTCATTCTCATAATCATAATACAAGTTATTTCTGCCACTAGATGCAATTGCATACACCAAGGATAAGTCATTCAGGTTCCTTCTTCATACTGAATCTTAACTACCAATACTTCAGCCATTGTGCTAGGAACAAGGAGGCCAATACAAAACCATTTTTCAGAATGCCCACATAATTCATTGAATGCCACTATGCCCATATATCATTGAAATTAGGGAAAATCAACAATCATCAAAATGAAATCATTAGTCATCAGATCAAATCCAAATTTGTTATCGTAGAGATATCTATAGTCCAAAGCATAGTCCAATCATCAATTCAATGTTCTAATTCATTTTCAAGAATCATGTCTGTTAGTGTCTATCAGTCCTTCTAGTCACCGGTAATCAAATGTACTCTTTCAAAGTTGTTGATAGGGTTATTAGGTCAAATTTTTATATTATCAAATAAAATTTGATGACTGGTTAGGTTAGCTAGGGTAGTACCACTCCTTTCACCTTCATGGTCAATGGACATCATCATGGTCAGTAATTTCTTGTTGTTAGGGTGTCATATTCATTATGATCATCGTTTTGCTCATTCTGTCCATGTCAAGTCATCATTAGGTCATAGGGTCATTTTTCCTTGGAAAGCACTCATATTTCATTCATCTCCCCGTTTCCCTCAATTTTCCTTATAAATTCCCTCATTCCCTAAAATACCTTTTTGCTTGAGGAATTCTGAATCCTAAGTGTAAAACCCTTTTACCCTTTTTCATTTTCACAATATCTAGCCTTAGCCCAAAAATCCATTTGCACATGCCTTTAACTGCATTTCCATTGTGATATATCAAAACTTTAGCCGGTAGTCCATTTGATACATAAGAATTCCATTTAATAAAAAAATGTCACATACTATAATGTATTACAATGTAATACATTGTAATTTTCCGTGTTATCCTGATATTGCAATTCGCAAGGCACTTTGTTTGACATATGTAAAGTTATTTACCCATTAACCAATTGAGATAACAGTCCCGCATATATCACATCACAACATTATGCCGCGCCTCCTATCTTAAGTCCCGCAAATACTCTCTTCCCCGTGCGATTTGTGATTGCGCTCTTTATACCCCGCATCATAGTCCCGTAGCATAACATCCCCGAATCTCGACTATGATATCACTCCCACTGCTGACTACGATCACTCCCCACACCGATATCATTCCCTGCTCCGATATCTCATCCCTCCTGGTCTTGATTGCAATATCCCTCCTGGTCCCGATTGTGATATCACAATCGACGGTCCCGCAAAGTCCCTTTCCCCGCATGGTTCCTCCTCTGATGCGATTGTGATTGCTATTGGCCATGGATGGACGTGATATATTGTAATGTGTTCTTAAAGAAATTTTCGCGTCGAGTCCATACGCGAAACACTATGGAACAGGGAAAAGTCCTCCATTTTACCTTCAATTGTGATCATCCCGTGGATGCGATATTTCATATATCACATTAATAAGTTTTTCAAGTCTATCCTTATGGAAAAACAAGGAAAATCAGTGGAAAGGGCTCCTTGTTTGCATTGCGGTTGTGTTACAATAGAAACCCGATCCGAATGCGATTATGATGAGGGTCAACGATAGAGTAAGAAACGATCTCTTGCATCACTTCTAATAGAAAAACAACAGTGGAAGGGAGCGAACATTCAGTCCAATCATTTTCATAACTGAATGCAGAAAAGGAGGAACAAAAACCCAGTTGGTCAAAAAGAAGGACTAACAAAATGATTATTTGAGGCCTCAGTTGCACCATAACGCCCAAAACAACACTAAAACTCAACAAATGATATTTTAAGTAGTTTTAATCTGTTTTAGGAATTTTGTAATAAACCTTGAGATTTGTTTCAAGATATTTTCTGTAAAACACTGTATAAATAAATTAGAGATTTCGAAGTATGATTGGTGGTTGGACATCAGAGGTGAGAACACTTGTAGCTTGTACTTCAACTCTTTATTCAGGAAATCAAAGGAGAGTTGCAGTTATTATCTAGGAACTCATGTGCAGTGAGTTTGTGATGATGTATTTTCTCTGTTATAGTTTTTTATGAATGATATGCATCTCTCATTTCCATATCTTATTTCTTCAATGATTTTCCTTAAAGGTTATAAGCATAATTCTTTGCATAAAACTCTGTGTTGATGGGAATATCATTTTTTGTAATTTTCCTTCTTACTTAATGAATTCATGGTGCACATGCTCATTAAGACCTTTTTTCTCTTTCAAACACTACAATATACCGATAAAAACCTAAAACCATCACAAAAGAATTGCTACCTTTCTCCTCTATATATTTGCTGTTGTAACCCTTTGATACTTTGACCTAGCTACCTAGTTTTCAGCCCTAATCCAACATCAAAACCTAAAAACACAAAAACGTACCTGAGCCTAGCATATTTTCCCACTCCAGTCATCATTGACTGTAAGTTCATAGAGAGATCCCTCTCTGGTTTGGTAGGGCTGGTTGTTGAACCCTAAGTGGTTTGAGGTTACCTCCTTCGATCTCCTTTCTTAGCCTTGGGATATTGTGGAGGATAACATTTTGGCATTGTTGCCAGGGAGAGAACAATTTCATATTCCCTGGGAAAGATCATCAAAGTTTAGATCTGATTGCTGATGGTGGAAAACGGTCAGACACATATGAAGGCTGAAACATTCACCTAGCGACTCCAACCTGATTCAAAGACTGCACTGGAAGCAGGATCCAGAAATTGAAATGAGTTCTCAATCCATAAGGTATGCTCCTATGCATCGAGATCATGTTCCAAGATTTCCAAATCGTATGTCTCAGGTAGATTGGCAAACATAATTGCCAAAATTCAGAGATGGAAAAGGTGACGATGCTACACTTCATTTAATAAGATTTCATATGCATGTGTGTAAGCTGAGGATTAATTTTCATGAAGATTGTTTAATGAAGATGTTCATGTTCACATTAGAAGAAAGAGCATGGTTTTGGTATGAAATCTTTCCTCCTTCTTGTATTTATTCTCTCGAATATTTTCACTCAATATTTTTTGAGTAGTATAGAGAAGCCTATCCTTATTTGCTTTTGATTGAGGATTGTTGTGATCACTTTGAGAATTTTATTCAAGAGATGGAAAGTGCTTATGGCGATGAAGAGTTTATGGATGATGAACTCTTAGATGCTTTGAATGAAAACCCTTTTCATCACCATGAGAATATCGTGGATTCTACATTGGATGACAGTGAACTTGAGAAGAATTCTTCAAAATATGATTGTGATCTTCCATCATACGAAGTTGATAATAATTTGCAGCAGCCTTGCCAATCTTCAAGTGAACAAGATATATATAAATATGTTCTTTCGGGCTGCACTTCATTCCTTTCCTCCTCTAAGTTTTTAGTTCAGGAAGAAATATGTGTAGATCAGAATTTTGAGTTTGCTTGTATAGAAACTCTAGAGAGGTGTGATTTATCCGTTGAGGTAAAAAACAATGTACAACAGGTTTGTTGTCTTGAGTTTCATGAACATGTTCAGCAGCCTTCAAATGATCAAGATATAGAATTTTTTCAAAGCCTGGACAATTCTTTTTCTGATATACATGCAAAGCCACTTGTAGATATTTTTGTTGATGTTGATTTGGCTACCTCAATTGAAGATCTGTAAGAACATACAAATCATGTCTATGATCTGGATGGTATGAAAGATCACAATGCTGCATTTACATTAAAGAAGGACCCACCAAATGAGGAAGAACAATCAACCATTATATTTGAAAGCATATCCTTTATTTTTACTGATCAACAAGAGGTAATGTTTCAAGACCCCTTGGGCAGTCTTTTGCAAGCATCAGAAAAGGTGGAGATTGTTTTGTTCACCAACATAGGTTTTGAACTCAGGTTTCATTTTGAGCTGCCATTTACTATTAGGCCCCTATAATGCTAGTGATTCCCGCATTACTATTGTCATTGTATTGTGCCCCTATTGTCCCCATATTGTTATTAGTATTCCCCATAGAAACCCACTATTGTTATTTTTGTGCCCTTATGTTATGACTGTTATGTCAGCTTGATTATATTATGACCCTTAGACTCCTATATATAGAAGGGAGGTTTAGTCATTTGTATCATCCAAGAATTGTTGATTTGTGTAATGTAAAGGAGGTTTCCCCCTAGAAGAGGCTTATTTCTAAGGCATTCATCTATATTTTCTATCTTTTTGTGAGCTAGTTCCATAACATTTGGTATCCGAATTTTAGAGCTTGTCTCGCTATATTTGCGGATATATGATATGAGGAAGTTAGGGTTTTTGGAGACTCCCGAATTACATTCCAAACAGGTGACCTAGGGAAAATCGTCATAATTTTTGTTTTGAACATCAAATTGAAATTTCGTAAGAAGTTTCAGAAAGAGGACTGCTTGTAGTTTTCTTTGTATTAGTTTAAGGTACTAAGGTCGAAACCATGACAAGTGGCACGTCGTACAAGTTCGCTCTACTGAACTAGTTTATAATCAGGTCACCGTGGGAGATTTGGCATAACTCTTCCTTGGAGAATCCAATCTTGATCAGACTTGTGGGGTTAGAAAGAGGACTCAGAGGGCTACCGTAGGACAAGATTTTAGATATTCAAGATCTGCAGTTACAGAGATAAAACATATTCAATATCTAGCTCTTAGAAAGTGAAAAAAAAAGGTGTGTAGTTTTTTTTAAATTTTGCATAAGATTGGTTTGAAAAATTAGTTTGAAGTAATTCAAAGGGAATAGTGAAGAATTATTAGCATTAATTAATTCCCCGAAGAAAGAAAATGGAAACACCTAGTAAGAAACCTGAAAGCTCTAGCATGACTCGTGAAGAAGAGGAAGAAATGCAACATGATATATCAAAATTACAAGACCAAGTACAACAAATTTCATTCTCACTAAAGGTAAATGAAGCCAAGATGAATGGCGTGGAAACTAATATGAATGGCATGAAAGTTAAGATGGAAGCTAAGATGGATGGCATGGAAACTAAGATGAATGGCATGGACGCTAAGATGAATGGCATGGACGATAAGATGGAAGAATTAAAGATAAATTTGAATAAGTTGCTAGAAGAAATGGTCACTAATGGTGAAAAGGTAGTAAAGGAAACTCATGATGAGAACAAAATAAATGTTAATCATGATTTCATAGACCCTAATGTTGGATTGAAGACACACCATGTTCCAAAAATTGATATGAGGAAGTTTGGTGGCAAGGATCCCAGAACATGGATACTACAGATGGAGCAATTTTTCGATCTCCATAATGTGAAAAACACACAAAAGGTACGTATTGCAACTTTATATTTGGAACCAAATTAGTTTGTATGGTATTGATGGCTTCACTCTCATAAACAAATTGTCACTTGGGCATTTTTTACGGAAGAAATGATAGCACATTATGAGGATACAAAAAGCAACACCTTTTTTAGCCAATTGATAAATCTCAAACAAAAGGGTTCAATGATGTAGCACATTGAGGACTTCCAAAAATTGAATATAAGGGTAAAATATATTCCAGAGGAGCATAGGATTGATGTGTTCATAGCGACTTTAAAGGATAATATCCAACATGAAGTTCGCCTTTGGGAACCTGATTCATTGGAGAAGGCATCCAGGTTAGCAAGAAAAATGGAAAGCAAAATTATGGCAACCAGGAAGCCTACCACTCACAACAATAAAGACGGAAGTGTTGTTGTCCCTAGCCTTCCACAACCTACAAGGTTGACACCACAACAATTGGAAGAAAAAAGAGAAAAATGGTTTTGTTGCAGTTTTGATAGCAAATACACTAAAGGTCATAAGTGTGCTGAGAAGAAATTATTCTACACAGATTGTGAAGAGGAGAAAGAAAAGGAACAAGAAATGTCAAAAGAAGAGGATATACTATAGGAACAAACCCTAGATAAAGAAGAAATGAATCTGACCATATCTTGTAATGCATTGGCTGGAATTACCACTCCTCAAACTATCAAGATAGAAGGACATATAAAGAAGAAAAAGGTAATAGTGTTGATTGATTCAGCAAGTACCCATAATTTTATTCATTATAAGATAGCAAAGGAATTGAATTGCTTCCTATATCTAGCACCAGAGTTTCAAGTGATGGTTGCAAGTGGAGGAACCATAAAATTCTCTGGAAAGTGCCATAATATCAAGCTATCCATGGGAGAATATGTATTGAATATCCCAATGCTTTCCATTCCAATGGGTGGTGCTGTTGTTGTACTAGGATTCCAATGGCTACAATCCTTGGGTACAATAGCTTTTAATTTTCAAGAAATTTTCATGAAATTTTGTGCGGAAGGAAAGGAAGTTGAATTAAGGGGTATTATAGGGAAACTGGGAAAGATAATTAGCTTTAACGGTATGAAAAAGCTTCTAAAGAAGGAAAAACGAGGTGTAATTGCACAATTATGTTCGCTAGAGGTTCCCACATTGAAATCATCTATTTCTCCAGATCTTTGAAAAGTCTTGGACAATCATTCCAAGGTATTTGAGACTCCCAAAGGTCTCCTACCTATTCATGATCATGATCATGCTATTCATTTGATTCCAGGAAGTGTTCCTCCAAACATCAGTCCGTACAAATATCCCTATGCCCAAAAGAGTGAAATTGAATGTATGGTTGCAGAAATGCTAGAGGCTGGTATAATTCAACCTAGTCAAAGTTCTTTCTCTGCTCCAATAGTATTGGTGCACAAGAACGGTGGATCATGGCACATGTGTCCGGAGTATAAGGAGCTCAACAAACTCACTATTAAAGATAAATCTCCCATTCCTATCAATGATGAATTATTGGATGAATTACATGGATCAATTTACTTCACCAAGTTGGATCTTCATTCAAGATATCATCAAATCAGAATGAATACTGAAGACATTCTGAAAAAAACATTTAGAACTCATGAGGGTCATTATGAATTTTTGGTCATGCCTTTTGGCCTTACCAATGCACCTTCTACATTTCAAGGTTTGATGAATTCCACTTTCAAACCCTTAGAAAATTTGTGTTAGTATTTTTTGATGATATACTAATCTACAACAAGTCTTGGAAGGATAATGTTGAACATGTTGAAAGGGTGCTCAAACTATTGGAGGAGAAACAATTATATGCAAAAAGCTCCAAATGTTTCTTTGGAGTACAAGAGGTGGAATATCTGGGTCATATTGTATCTCATGAAGGTGTTAAGGTAGACCCTAGAAAAATTAAAGCCATTAAGGAATGGAAAATCCCCACATCCATAAAGCATCTACGAGAATTTCTCGGGTTGACAGGGTATTATCGCAAGTTTGTTAAGAATTATGGGAGAATGGTAGTACCTCTAACAACATTATTGAAGAAAGATGCATTTTCATGGACTCTAGAAGAAACAAAGGCCTTCGAACATCTTAAAGAGGCAATGTGCCAAGCACCGGTCTTAGCTACGTCGGACTTCACAAAAACCTTTATTATGGAATGTGATGCTTTAGGAAATGGAATTGGTGTTGTTTTAATGCAAGATGAAAGACCCATTACTTTCGAAAGTCATCCAATCAAGGGAAAGTATTTACACAAAGCTATTTATGAGAAGGAAATGTTGGTAATACTACATGCACTTAAGAAATGGCAACCCTACCTAATGGGAAGACACTTCAAGGTAAAAATGGATCATGATAGTCTTAAATACTTTTTAGAACAAAGATTATCCTCTGAAGAGCAACAAAAATGGGTCACAAAGATGTTGGGTTATGACTTTGAAATCATCTACAAAAAAGGGAGGCAAAATGTTGTGGCTGATGCACTCTCAAGAAAGGATGAGGATGTGGAAGCATTGTTGTGCGCCATTTCTATTATTCAACCAGATTGGATAAACGAAGCAAGGGAGGAATGGAAGAATGACGAAGAAGTGTGGGAACTCATTGGAAAGTTACAACAAGATCCTAGTACATCTGATACATTTAGCTGGAAAAATGATTCGTTATGGTACAAAGATTGCTTATACCTATGTAAGAATTCCCAACTCAAGCAAAAGATTCTTATGGAATTGCACACTTCTCCCTTAGGAGGGCACTCAGGATTTTTAAAAACTTACCATAGGGTTAAGAAGGAATTTTTTTGGGATGGCCTTAAATCGGATATTCAAAAGTTTGTGGCAGAATGTTTGGTTTGCCAACAAAATAAAGTTGAATCAATTAAGACCCCAGGTTTATTACAACCTATATCCATTCCAAGCCAATGTTGGGAGGAGGTTTCAATGGATTTTATCACAAGTTTACCCAAGTCCGAGGGAAAGAGTGCCATCATGGTGGTAGTTGACATACTTACCAAGTATGCACAATTTTGTGCATTATCACATCCATTTAAAGCCAGTACAGTTTCTACTGCATTTATGGAAACAATTCAAAAGCTACATGGAAATCCAAAGATTATTGTAAGTGACAAAGATCCCATTTTCACTTGAAATTTTTGGACAAAATTATTTTCTTGTCTCGGTACTCAGTTAGCTCATAGCTCATCTTATCATCCTCAATCTAATGGGAAAACTGAGATAGTAAACAATTGTTTGGAAGGATATCTTTGTTGCTTTGTATCTAATAAACAAACACAATGGATCCAATGGTTGCCTCTGGCTGAATGGTGGTATAACACTTCCTTCCATACTACAGCAAAAATGACCCCATTTATGGCACTTTATGGATATCATCCACCATCCATCACATCATATTTAAGAGAAAATTCTAAGGTTCAAGCAGTGGAACATCACATCAAGCATCAACAACAAGTTCTCCAACTCTTAAAGGATAACCTCACGTTGGCGCAGAATAGAATGAAACAACAGGCAGACCAACATCACAGCGAAAGAAGTTTTGATGTAGGTGACTGGGTATTCCTACGGCTACAACCATATAAACAAATTTCCCTCAAGCAAGCTAAGAAGGATAATAAATTATCACCAAAGTATTATGTTTTGTACAAGGTGTTACAAAATATTGGTACTATGGCATACAAATTGGAGCTTCCTGCAGCTTCCCGAGTGCACCCAGTTTTCCATGTTTCATGTTTAAAGAAGGTTATAGGTGACAAGCTCCCAGTTCAAACAATATTGCCAGTACTTGACGAGGAAGGAAAATCATATTAGAACCGGAAGCAGCTACAGAAACAAGAACTCAACAGCTACGAAATTGATCAATTTCGGAGTATCTCATCAAGTGGAAGAACTTATTTGCTGAAGATTCCACATGGGAGGATGAGAATTTTATACTGAAGCATCCAGAACTACTCAAGCGTTGAGGACAATGCTTTTCGGAAGGAGAGGGGCATGTTAGGCCCCTATAATGCTAGTTATTCCCGCATTACTATTGTCATTGTATCCCTTATTGTTATTATTGTGCTCCTATTGTCCCCATATTGTTATTAGTATGCCCCATAGAAACCCACTATTGTTATTTTTGTGCTCTTACGTTATTACTATTATGTCGGCTTGATTATATTATGACCCTTAGACTCCCGTATATAGAAAGGAGGTTTAGTCATTTGTATCATCCAAGAATTGTTTATTTGTGTAATGTAAAGGAGGTTTCCCCCTCGAAGAGGCTTATTTCTAAGACGTTCATCTATCTTTTCTATCTTTTTGTGAGCTAGTTCTATAACATTTACTCAATCTTTCTTTATGCTTGGTGGATTTGAATACAAGCATAAATTAAGTAGTCATGTACTTGATTGGTTACCCTAGATCTTCGACTTCACTTGATTAGATCTCTTATGGATCAGTTAGAGTAGGTAAGGTGTGATGAATAAGCTCAAAAGTATGATCATCTTTTTCGATAGAGTTTGCAATTGATGGTACAGATTAGTTTTCAGTTTAATTTGAGTTAGTTTGAATATTGTAGTTGCAGCGACTCCATTTCCCAATGAACAAGACTACCTAGTCTATGGTGTTCTTGACACCTCCTAAAGGAGCTTCCATCCACATTGGAGCCATTGTTAGTGTCCAATAGTTACAGTGATCAAATTTACTCTTTCTATTGTTGATAGAGTCTTAGGTCAAATTATAATTTTTTCAAATTAAATTTGACATCTCTCTTGGTTGGAAAAGGGTCTTGAGTCAATCTCTGAATGTATAATGTATATGCTACTCTCATCACAAGCCTAAATTCATTATCATCATCAAAATTATCATCTAAAAATCTCATGGGTCTTTTGAGGTCATTTGCTGCACATTGAACAATTTTACTTCAAAATCAGTTTTTGAAGTAATGGACATGCATTTTACAAAAATGAAAGAGGTTTTTGTCAATAATAGATCAAAGAACAAAAAACACCTTCAGTTTATGCACAAGAATTATGATTTCGGAAATATGCAACGAGATTTGAGGCTTATGTTAAAAAAATCAAATTTTGAATTTGTTTTATTGTTTTAGTCATTGTTGTTTGACGCGCTTTTATAACAGTTGGAAAGGAATTTTGAGAAACCCAAGGAGATTTTTGTCAAGAATGATCTATATAAAAAACCTCTTCCATTTTCTTCAGAAGTGTCGTGTATTGAAATATTTGACTGGGTTGTTACAACCTAGTTTTAGAGATTTAAACATTTAATGATTTCTTGTTTTTAGCCATGATTTTGCGGCACATATTCTGAGGATATGGAGATGAGTATGCAAAAACAGAGAGAGATTTCTCTAAAAAACAAGCTAGTATACAAAAAAATCCTTTAGTTTTGTAGTATATGGTGTTAATCAAGAGATACAAGTTAATCTTTGACCCTATTTTCAGAAATTCGGTCACTATTCCGAGTAGGGAGTGCCAAATTTAATGCAATTGTTTCTATCTTTAGGGAGATGGTTGAGCTCGACTCCCTTAGTGAAGGTATGAGATAATTGTATATATTTCATAAATTTCAGAGTGAAAAAGGTTGGACATCAGTGAGTAGAACTCTTGGATCTTGTACTTCATCACTTTTTACATGAAATCAAAGGACAATTACAACTATTATTCAAGAATTCTTGTGTTGTGAGTTTATGATAATTTTCTCTCTATTATAGTTTATATGAATGATAATTTAATCTTATTTCCATGTCTATTCTTTTAATGACTTTCCTAAGAGTTTTTAAAAATAATTCTTAAGTTTAAGCTATGTTTTGTTAGTAATTTCATGTTTATGTTACCTATCTTTTGATAAATGAATTCATGTTTGCCATGCTAATTTTGATATTTTCTTTTCCACCCTACACTAAATAAAAAAAAACCCCAAAATATCACAAAGGCATACCTACCCTACTCCTTTATATCTCTTGCAACTGAAACCTTTGATCTTTTGACCTAGTTCCCTAATTTTCACTCCGGATCCAGCAAAACCCTAGAGCTAAACATATCTACCCTAATATATTTTTCCCAATCCAGTCATCATTGGCTGTGAGCTTATAGAGAGAGCACTCTCTAGTTTGGTAAGGCTAGCTACTAAACCCTAAGTGCTCTGAGGTTACCTCCTTAGGTCTCCTTTCTTAACCTTGGGATATTGTGGAGGATAACATTTATCCTCCACAATATCCCAAGGATAAGAAAGGAGATCAAATGAGGTAACCTTAAACCACTTAGGGTTCAAAATCTAGCCATGTTAAACCAGAGAGGGATCTCTCTATGAACTCACAACCAATGGTGACTGGAGTGGGAAAATATTTTAGGCTATATATGCTAGGCTCAAGTAGGGTTTTGAGTTTTTAGGTTTTGATGTTGGATTAGGGATGAAAACTAGGTAGCTAGGTCAAAGTATCAAAGGGTTAAAAATATATATATATATATATAGAGGAGAAAGGTAGCAATGCTTTTGTGATGGCTTTAGGGTTTTGTCGATGTAGTGTAGTGTTTGAAAGAGAAAAAAGGTCTTAATGAGCATGTGCACCATGAATTCATTAAGTAAGAAGGAAAATTACACAAAATGATATTCCCATCAAAACAGAGCTTTATGCAAATAATTATGCTTATAACCTTTAAGGAAAATCACTGAAGAAATAAGATATGGAAATGAGAGATGTATATCATTCATAAAAAACTATAACAGAGAAAATACATCATCACAAACTCACTGCACATGAATTCCTAGATAATAGTTGAAACTACTCCTTTGATTTCCTGAATAAAGAGTTGAAGTACAAGCTACAAGTGTTCTCACCTCTGATGTCCAACCACCAATCATACTTCGAAATATCTGAAAGTATTTATATAATGTTTTACAGAAAATATCTTGAAACATATCACAAAATTTATTACAAAATTCCTAAAATAGATCATTTGCTAAGTTTTGGTGTTGTTCTAGGTGTTCTGGTGCAACTGAGGCCTCAAATAATCTAGTCCTTCTTTTCGACCAACTGGGTTGTTGTTCCTCCTTTTCTACATTCAATTCTGAAAATTATTGGACTGAATGTGCAAAGTTGGCTCCCTTTCGTTGTTGTTTTTCTATTAGAAGTGAGGTAGGAGATGGTTTCTTACTCTTCTAGTAACCCTCATCAAAATCGCATTCAGATCGGGTTTTTGTTGTAACACAATCGCAATGCAAACAAAGAGCATTTTCCGCTAATTTTCCTTGTTTTTCCATAAGGATGGACCTGAAAAACTTAACTATGATATATGAAATATCGCATCCACGGGATGATCGCAATCAAAGGTCAGATGGAGGAGCTTTCCCTGTTCCATAGCATTTCGCCGATGGAATATATGTGAACATTATAATATGTCACGTCCATCCAAGGCCAATCGCAATCACAATTGCATTTGGGGAGGAACTATGCGGGGAGAGGCACTTGGCGAGATCGCCGATTGCGATATCGTAATTGGGATCGAGACGGATATCACAATCAGGACTGGGAGGGATGTGATATCAGAGTGGGGAGTGATATCGTCATAGGGAGAGATCGCCATCAGCAGTGGGAGTGATATCACACTCGGGAGCCGGGGATGTTATGTTGCGGGACTACGATGCGGGGTATGAAGTGCACAGTCACAATCTCATCGGGGAAGGGAGTATTTGCAGGACTTAAGACAGGAGGTAGGACATAATGTTGTGATGTGATATATGCGGGACTGTTATCGCAATTGGCCAATGGGTAAAGAAATTTACATATGGCAAATAAAGACCCATGTGAATTGTGATAGCGGGATAGCGCAGGCCCGTTACAATGTATTACATTTTAATTCATTACAATGTGCAACATTTTTTATTAAATGGACTATTTATGTATCAAATGGACTATCATCTATAGTTTTGATATATTACAATGGAAATGTGGTTAAAGGCATGTGCAAAGGGATTTTTGGGCTAAGGTTAGAGTTTGTGAAAATGAAAAAGGGGAAAAGGGTTTTACATTTAGGATTTATAATTCCTCAAGGAAAAAGGGATTTTAAGGGAATGAGGGAATTTATAAGGGAAATTGAGTGAAATGGGGATATGAATGAAATATGAGTGCTTTCCAAGGGAAAATGACCCTATGACCTAATGATGACTTGACATGGACATAATGAGCATAATGATTATCATAATGACTATGACATCCTTACAACAAGAAATGACTGACCATGATGATGTCCATTGACCATGAAGGTGAAAGGAGTGGTACTAATGTAGCTAACCTAACCAATGACCAAATTTTATTTGAAAATATAACAATTTTACCTAATAACCCTATCAACAACTTTGAAAGAGTACATTTGATCACCGGTGACTGGTAGGACTGACAGACACTAACATTAGCTCTAGCTGGGGATGGAAGCTCCTTAAGGAGGTGTTAAGAACATCGTAGACCAAGTAGCCTGATCCATTGGACATGGAGTAAAAAACAAAAAGACCAAACTCGAAACGAAAAACTGATGAAAAACTGACTTTACCACTTTAAAAAGAAAACAACAGCTGATCATAGAAGCCTTATGGCCTTCTCCTCGGGCTTCAAACTTCTGATGATAACTTCCAACCTGCTGAAGATGTATATAATCATGTGAAATGATCCCTCCAATGTAACCAATCCATCAAATGGTTACTTACTTGAATCTTGCTCACACTTTCCTTGAGCAGGTAGAAAAAACAAAAGCTAGGCAACTTCAAATTCCATATGAATCCAACACCTATATTGATGAACCAAGAAAATTCTACCTCCACATATGACTGTAATAAACTGACCAAAGGATCAGAAAGAACATGCAACATATGCTTTTCTGGATGATTTAAAACAGGAAAACAAACCTCATTCCAAACTGTTGATTTGTCTATATGCTAAAAATGATCACCTTCATCAATGAATGCTGCAACATCGACCTTCATTACTGGCTATAACGAATTTTCCACAGGATCCCAAAAATCATGAAAAAATGGCTCTTGTTGATTTGGAGGAATCAAGAAACATTCTTCTATTGCAACTAGTCACTCTTCATGATGAATTTCGACAAGAGTGTGCTCTTGGTGTTAAAATTTTTTTGAACATATAGATGGACAAGTTTCATCTTGAAAAAATTCAAGGGATGAAATATTTGAAGAGAAATCTGATTGACACTCCTCATCAATGTGTTGGTCTCCTCAACACTGCTGAATACCTTCATATAATTCAAGGGAATGAATGTGATCTTAATGAATTGATTGCTGATTAATATTATCTTCATTCAAAGAAGACATTGTTTGCTGGAAAATTTCCTGAATACAATTTTCCTTTGGAAGATGCTTTAGAACAAACTCTTCTCTTTCACTGTTGTTTTCTTAATCCTTGAAAATCTGATCAGTTTCATTTTCAGCTGCAGAAATTGTTGGCTCTTGGAAATCCACCTGAATATCATGACAACAAACCTCTTTTATTTCCTCTTGAGGAAAATATAGCTCAAACAAAGCTTCTTCAATTTCATGACACATTAAATCTTCATCATAGATGTCAATTCCCATAGGCTGAAAAAGACCTTAAAACTTTCCACAAAAAATTTCTATCAACACTATAGAAGAATAAGTTTGCTTATATTTTTTACAAAATGCTGCAAAGAAATCCATAAGAGAACGTAGACTAGCAATTGGCAGTCCTTCATACCATGATTTTGCTTTGTCCTCTAAATTTACCATAAACGTCTTCATTAAGGAATTCTCATGAAATACAACTTCTAGTATACATACGTGCATGTGAAACTTAGTTAAATGAAGAGCAACATCTTAACCTTCTTGATCATTAAATTTATGCAAATAGGTTAACCAATCAACCGAAGGCATCATGTTTGGAAAACCAGAGATATGAGATCTATCCATAGGAGCATACCTGCGTTCCATTCTTAAAAATAGTTAAGTCACCGAGAAGTTCTTCAAACTACCGATTTTTGAACAGTGGATTTGCCATGAAAATTCTAAACCTTTGGATTCTTTGACACTGGAGTCGCTAGGTGAAATATGAACAAATTTTCATGTGTTTGATTATTGTTCACCATCAACAATCAGATCTGATCTTTGTCGTTCTTTCCCAGGGAAGATAAGATCTTGTATTCCCTGGCGACGACACCAAAATGTTGTCCTCCAAAATATCCCAAGGCTGAGAAAGGAGACCGAAGGAGGTAACCTCATACCAATTAGGGTTTAGTAGCTAGCCCTGCCAAACCAAAGAGGACTCTCTATATAAGCTCACAGTAAATGATGACTGGAGTGGGAAAAATATATTAGGGTAGATATGTTCAGCTCTAGGGTTTTGAAGATTTTAGGGTTTTGCTGGATCATGAGTGAAAATCAGGGAACTAGGTCAAAAGATCAAAGGTTTCAGTTGCAAGAGATATAAAGGAGTAGGGTAGGTATGCCTTTGTGATATTTTGGGGTTTTTTCGATGTAGTGTAGAGTGGAAAAGAAAAGATAAAAATGAGCATGGAAAACATGAATTCATTTATTAGAAGATAGGTAACATAAACATGAAATTACTAACAAAACAAAGCTTAAACTTAAGAATTTTGTTTAAAACGTCTTAGGAAAGTAACTTAAAGCATAGATATGGAAAGAAGATGAAATTATCATTTGTATAAACTATAAAAGAGAGAAAACATTGTCACAAACTCACAACACAAGAATTCCTGAATAATAGCTACAACTGTCCTTTGATTTCCTGTAAAAAGTGATGAAGTACAAGCTCCAAGAGTTCTACTCAATGATATCCAACCTTTTTCACTCTTAAATTCATGAAATATATATAATTAGCTCATCCTTGGACTAAGGGAGTCGAGTTCAACCATCTCCCTAAAGATAGAAACAATTGAATTAAGTTTGGCACTCCCTCCTAGGAATAGGGACCAGATTTTTGAAAATAGGGGTCAAAGATTAACTCGTATCTCTTGAATCATGCCATCTATTACAAAACTAAAGGAGGTTGTTTTATAATAGCTTGTGTGTGAGAGAAATTTCTCTCATTTTTTTCATATTCATCTCCATCTCCTCGGAATATGTTCCGTAAAAGCATGACTAAAACAGGAAATCCTTAAATGATTAAATCTATAGAACTGGGCTGTAAAGATCTAGTCAAATATTCTAATACACGACACCTATAAAGAAACTGAAAGACGTTGTTTATATAACTCCTTGGGTTTCTCCAAATTCCTTTCCAGTGGTTATAAAAGGGCGCCAAACAACAATGACTAAAATAGTAAAACAAATTCAAAATTTGATTTTTTTAACATAAGCCTAAAATCGCGCTGCATATCTCCCAAATCATAACACCTGTGCATAAAATGAAGGAGGTTTTTGTTCTTTTGTCTGTGATTGACAAAAAACTCTTTCATTTTTTTAAAATTGATGTCCATTTCTTCAGAAACGGATTTTGAAATAAACTATCCCTATGTGCAACAAATGACCTCAAAAGACCCATGAGATTTTCTGATGATACTTTTGATGATTACCATGACTTTAGGCTTGTGATAAGAGTAGAATATACATTATAAATTTAGAGCTTGACTCAAGAACCTTTGCCAACCAAGAGAGATGTCAAATTTAATTTGAAAATATTATAATTTGACCTAAGACTCTATCAACAATAGAAAGAGTAAATTTGATCACTGTAAATATTGGACACTAACAATGTCAAAGCTCCAAACATAGCTCATCTATATCAATCAACCAAATCATGCCAAAATCTTGTACCACAAGCCTCAAACACAATGATATATCTATATGTATGTCCCAGTCACCCGCAAACATAAGTTCAGTATTCATGTTCATATTATGGCAAACATTCAATCTTTTCCTTCTTGTAGATCTGCAACACATTTGTAGTACTGACATCTTTGAGGTGAATATCTGATTTGTTGCAGAATACTTCATTTTTCATGATCAACGATTTAGCCCAACAACTTCAAAAATCAATTTACAGTGGCAGAATATGTCAGAGACACCTTGACTCAAAGTTCAGATAGCTTCATAAAACTTATGATGATGGTGAACTGAAGCCAAAGCCCTGGATGCTCCCTTTAGGTTAGCATGGGAGCATCTTTAGCTTCCTATATGCTACTTAGGCCTTAGCATTCATGTGTCTAGGGACGAAATCTCCTGGTTTTGTGCCTGCGTCCGGTACAGAAACCCTAACTTCTATACAAGCTTCAGATCTGAGACTTTGTTGCAGTTTAATAATGTCAAATCCACATAAATCATCCTTCAACAGTACAAAATGAAAATAGTGATGTGAGTATGCGTGTTAAGAAGAGATTCTCCTTCTAACTGGGAATCTACTTCATTCATGTCATTGACCTGTCTCTACTAGAGTCATGTAACAACAGATCTATTAGATCATGGTCATCAACATCATGTCAACAATCTTTTGTCAAGAGTTAGACTTGAATGATTAGGGAAGCAGACAAATGTGACATGATATCATCAACATAATAACACTTTTCTATCAAGTCACTCTATCAAGCTAGGGCATTCAATTTAACCATATTCCATATAGACATGACCACAGGTAATAAGAGATATAGAATATAAATCTCATAGTTATACCTCTAACATCAAGGTTACCATGCTTATCATGATCAATAGGACCCAGTTAGGCAATTCAGTAAAAATTTACCAAAACAACAAGAGTGACAATATCTCTTTCCATTAGCTTTTAGCATGCTTATCATACGCATTATCAATAGTATCATGTATAAGAATTCATGAGCTAACCTTCTATGTTAAATCCATCATGTCTTATGCACAACAAGTATCAAGGGTATCATCTACTAGAGTCAAGGTGCTAGTCTTCTTTATAGGATCAAGATATCCAACAGATAGACGTTAGCCAAACATCAAGTATATCAATGTATCAACATTAGATAGCCTCATAGGCTTCAAGAAGATCAAAATTTTCAACACTGGTTGCATCATTTCATCATAGGAGACATAGATCCAAGTCGGTTTCATATGCATGTATGAGACATTAAAGGGAAATTCTCATCATAACCTAAGACTTACCTAGCCATCAATGTTACTGCTGAAATACAACATACCATGCATACCTTGTGGTATTCATGTACTTTTTCATATTTTCATATAGTTCCTCTTTACCTTTTCTAGCTCTAGCTATCCTTCCTACATTTCAAATGATCCTCAAGAAGGATTCATGGATCACATCTCATCAATGAGGTTAGAAGCATGAAATACATATGCAAGAAGTAAAAGAAAATAAACATAATAATCATATCCATAAGTCTAAACAAAAGTAAGAGTCATCATAAGTCAAGAAATACTTATCTTCAATGAGAAGTGATACTCTCCCTCTAGAACCAACCATCACCATCCATTGTCCCCAATACCTTGTTACCTTTAATCAACTAACTGGGCCTACTAGGGATTATCCCATCTAGGACTTCATCAAATCTCTCTCAAGTGCTCGAGCCTCCTTTTGCCATGTTATATCTCATGTCTTTTCCATAAACCATGGTTTCTCTCAAACCCTAATCCTAATAAAAAAGTTCCCTAGGGTTTTCTTCAAACCCTAGAATTCTTTTAGGTCTCCACCATCCTCTTCTTGCTTCCACCAATGGTGTCATCATCAAGGTGATCTCCATGGATCTTCTTCAACCTAGATTTGATTCCATGTTAATGTTTCATAGGGATACATTGTTCTCTGCTTAGTTAATTGCATTTCTTCATTGACATATTAAGTTCACGCCATAACATTATTCAGATCTACACCATTATTCATTGGCATATGCAACTATGTAGAAAGAATAACATCATCATCATCAATGAAACAGAACATAAAGGAATAATAAAAGAAAATCATACACACATAGAGACACCGATTAGTCATAGACTAGGGGAAAACCCACTATGGGGAAAACCCTTATAAATTCATCTTCTTCTTAGATTGTCATCAAATGATTAAGAAAAAGAGAGTACAATGATCCATATCTTCTTCAAAGCAAAAAAACACCTAGAACATCCATAACATGACCTTAAACATACTTATACTCAAAGATTCTAATTCTGAGGACTGTAATGCACTGTCACTGACTGTAGTTAACTGCTGCCATTGTGATGAACATTGCTAAAAACTAATAAACACTACTACATACTGATCACTCATATTTAGGTCCTGGATGCTTGCAAAGATAATGTGTGTGAGCGTCTAAGTCATATTTGGACGCTCTCTGCAGAGATGGAAGAGTGCGTCTGGGATACATCCGAACGCTCTCTAGAGAACTAGGTGAGGGCGTTTGGGGACCAAACATACTCAAATCTGCTTCAAACCCTAAAATCTCCCATCAGGCTTCTATGAGAGCATCCATGGTACCCCCGGACACTTCTTATACCATTTTGTGTTTGTGTTCGGGGACCAAACTGGAGTGTGGAAACCTTCTCCCAGATGCTCCCATAAACACTTTGTGCGTCCATTCGAGACTTCCTCGATGCTCCCATGACCATACTGTGCCAACGTCTAGGGATGAAAATCCTTAGTTACGTGAGAGAATTTGACACTTAGAAACCCTAGACATGTTTGAGTTTTCTACATGTAGTTTCAGACCATTTGCGCGAGCTTTCCTCTGTCAAACTTGTGTGAACCAAAAAATAGAAGAGACTAGAGTGTGCTTGATGATTGTGTCAAAATGAGCTTGATATATATTATATTTATAGGCTTTCATGAGGGTCCACTATGTTTTGCGGCCGGCCTATCCAATTCTACATGTGCTTAGGGCTGACCTAAACCAATATACATGAGTAAATAAATAAATTCAAAAACCAACTCCTTGTTGTTCAAATAAGGTGATCTTTAGGTCAATTTTGGTCCTCTCAAAAAGAGGAATCTATTACAATTATCATGTTCATCATATGAGCTGTCCAAAGTGGAATTTGACCATAGTTTCATAATTTTAACAAGTCTCATTGATTTTGTTTCTCTTTTTCCCTACCCTTTCCTTTTCATTCCATCGTAATAAGCCATGCATGAAACTATGTTTTGATTCTAAAATGCACATGGCAGAGTTTAAGAGGAAATTGTATGATTGTAAACACTTGTGTTTCTATCTGTTTGTTCTCTCTACTTGGGCCTTGTATCTTTTACTCAATGATACCCAGATGGAAAATACAATATTTCTCAGAGAAAACCTTAGTGGAATTACGACACTTGAATCTATAAATAGTATGCTCTTTTCTAATCGAATTTTATGTTTCCTCGATTCTATATTGTCAAATAAGTCAAGTAGAGTAAGGAGGGGAGGAAACTTAAAGAAGTGGAATGTATTTTAGAGGTGTATAAATGTCCTTCTCTAAAGGGCCAACCTCTTCTACTCTCAGTAAGTCAGGATCCCTCTTCCTCCCCATGAAATAATAAGTACCAATGCACAGGTCTATAAAATATGAAAATAAATGAAGGGTGAAAGAAGAGAAAGGCTTCCTATGCAGGGAGGTGAAGCAAGCAACTTTGTTTAGGTATTGTCCAGGCTCATTTGCAGCAGAGCAATGTTTGTGTCCTTGAAGTGACTCCACCGGGGTACTTTCCAGGCCCATTAGAAGTAGCGCAACTCCAAAGATGATAACCAAGACTCTAATAGTCCTTTTCCATGTGCGTATCTACATAGTCCTTATCCCCAATCAAAACAACTATGTTTGACCTGCTTTTATTAGTGTGTTGCTAATGAAGAAAATAAGTGGACTATGTCTTTAACTCAAGAAAATTAAAGAAGTTGTGGTAATCAATGAAATGAACAATATTTCCTGAAGAGATAGACCTGGTTTATAGATTTAGACCCATACAAAGAGATGGATTTCTACCAGTGTGTCACCATGTGTTGTAGGTGCTACAACCCCATTCCAAAATTTTGCCCATGCCTTGATTTTGGATCCTACCTTTTGTTTGTAAGAACCTATTTTCCACTATCATCAAGTATTCCCTTCGATTGTGTAGTCTAATTTATGCATTCAGTGCTTGTGATGACTTGATTAGGTTATCTTGATTGTGACTAAGTTTTATCAAAGATAACTAAGAAATTCCCTATTGGTGGGAATTGCATAGTCCCTTTTGCTGGTGTGAATGTGCATTTATTCAGAATAATCTACGTTCTCATCCCTAGGTAAAAGGGAGTGCATAATTAATGTTTGAAAAGTGGAACAAAGTTAATTTTTTTGATCTTAAGGCAAATGTCACTTTTTCCTTGATTCTTGGCATGTGCATCATAAAACCTAACCTGAACCCATAGGGTCTAGATGCATATAATAAATGTGCTTAGAGCACATTTGCACAACAAAAATTAGAGCTCTATCCTTCGAAATGAGATCAAGGAACTTTCGACTTAGTTTGCAGTGCTTTTCTAGGTAAGTTTTGCATGTGTCTCTTTTGGTCGCCTTTTTTGTCTCTTTTTTCTCTTTTTATTTTATGAGCGTTATTTTGCCTATTTATTTTCATAATAGAGGGAATTTTTATTTTTATTATCTTTTACACGTATTTTTTCGGTCCATCATTCGCTTTTTATAAGTGTCGTATTTACTTCTTGCTTTTTTCCTACTAGCAGTTACTGCTACTTGGTAATTTTGTGCATGTATGTTTTTCCTTTTGCATGATCATTTCTAGCACATGCTATTCATTGATCTAACTTACCTTGAGGCCATTATACACTTCTTCCTACCCAGACATTCATATCTTGTATTTTTCTCTCTCCTTCGCGAGACGATCTATGCAATCTTGAGCAACTGTTGCCCCTTCCAATTAAAGATTTCGCAAGTTGAAGGCTCAAGACTCACCCTTGGTCTCTGCTACTATGTATTGTGCAGTCACCGGCCTTCCCAACTATGCATTGCATAGTGTCAGGCATAAATCCTGAGCCTTGGAAACTGAGACTCCGCAATGCGTAGTCTCTTCACTCAATTTGCCTAGATGGGACTGTGTACTACATAGTCTCAAGCCTCAAGCTCCTCCCTTGTCTGCTGAGAGTGCACAATGCATAGTTCAAGAGTCCAAAATATCTCCATGAACCCAGAAACTGTGCAATCCTTCTCTCCAGTGAGTGCATTTCTGCTATAATATTGATAAATGAACTGATTTGCCTGATCTAATTAATTTTTTCCATGATTGCATCCTATGATACAGGTACTGTAGGTTTTGATACCTTCTCTCTATTATTAGTTGTTTTCATCATGCCTCCAAAGAGATCAACCTCAAAGGACACTACAAAGAGCAACACTAATGAAGTAGTTGAGAGTACTCCCTTTACCATGCCTATCTTGTCTAACACTGAACTCTTCATAGAACATGATTCAAATATTACATGAAATATAGTAAAGGATGCATTCACAATGACCAGTTTCAAAGCATATCTAGATAACATATAGGTATACATAAATGTTCAAAAGTTAGGCTTTCATAAAGCTCTGTGCATGTTCCCAATCTTCGCTTGTGAAAATATCATCAAGTGGATAATGCCAAATATAGATACAAAGAATATGACCCTTAGTAGTGTTTGTGGACAACAACTTGATTCATATTTGGCCCATGATAGTCATCTCATGTATCATTTTCTTATACCGAAAACATACATGGATTCTCATTTTTATGCAGTCACTAGTTATTTTAGCACCAAGGATGTCAACAAAACTTGGGTGAAAGAGTCATATAAATTTCCGCCAGACATCGATCAATACGTACAAGAATAAATCCATTAGAAAGATGTTCCAATACTTGATTATTTTATGCTACTGGATATATGGTTAGAAGAGTATTGAAACCTTCCCTGAAGGTTGGGTTTATATATTGCATCATATTTTCAATGAGGGGAAGGTGTTCAACTGGTTGGATTTGTTGGCTCAACAACTTAATATCCATGTGACTAATGTAAACAACCCTCCTAAGGGAAAGCAAGCCATATTATATATTTCTGCATACTTGCTGGATGGTGTATGTGCGTAGAATTCTTTCCTGGGCATGAGCTAGACTTGGACACCAAAAGAGCCCATTGTTCATATTTATTGCAATTTTTTTTCAAAGTTCAATTATAGAGGAGTCATGGAGAAGCTCGATGACGACTTCCTCATAGTACTGTACCATATGATCTTTGAGGAAGAGCCTCCTTGCATGTCTCGTGAGGCTATAGATGTAGTATCAGAACTTATCAATTGGTTTGCCTCACCTGATGGCACTTACCTTAGGGTGTTTGGTTGTCAGAAGTCATCACATATGTTACCAAGGTATGCCACTGATAATTTTTTCATGCATGAGATTGTGTACCATGTTTCCACAGGCTTATTAGTACTATTGCAAAGGAAAAAAAAAGAAACTTGGTCCACTCTTCCTTTGCAGGTGGGATCCTACCAAATTAAGAATCTGAAGGTTGTAGAAAATGAAGATAATGAGTTGGAAAACTTCAGGTTTGGTATTATGGAGTACCACTCGTATGATCCTATAAGTGTTTGTAAGAATCACCGTGCCAAGATACATTTCAACTTGCAAAGTGGGACCTATTCTAGACTAGAGGAGTAGAAGCTTAAGAATTGTTATAATGCCTCTAGGCCCCATGCACTAATCAAACATGCAAGTCCATCGCATGTGACTCCAAAATAGGAAGATATTATAGGAGGGGGATCAAAGAAGCATAACCCAGTGAGCATAAAGTATAAAATATAGGCTATAGACAGTCCATAGAGGAGAAAAGCCCCAAATTCAAAGAAGATCCAACTATTTTGAAAGTTTCTATGGAAACAAAGAGAAAGAGGAAAAAAAAGAGGCAAGAAGAAGAGTATAAACAAAAGGAATAATAGGAGAAGTGTTATAGCACTATTTACCACTCTTGGTATTTGTGATGCTTGGTTTATGGCCTAGGGCAATCCATCCTTCCAGACTTGGTCTATGTTGGCTTGTTGGGGCCTGACCCAAGTTCGAAAGAGTTGTTAGCCAAACAAATCCCGCACTACCGGCCCTTTCGGCAACAGTCTGTGGAGCGTGGACTGAAGTCTCACTAGAGGTAGTAGGGGAGGATGCTGGAACCAAGTCTCTGCACCCTTGGGATGTCTTGATGTGGTTTGGATGGGTCGTGAACCGATCTGTGGCCTTGCACCACTCTACACTATTGTCAAGCTTCTGCGTAGATCTGTGCTGTTACGTTTTACTATTAATGAGTTTATTATAGATCTGATCTCCTTCCTACAATCTTTAAGCAAGCATTTAACAATACTAACCAGTGCGTGCAATCATGAATAAGCATAAATTCAGAACATAAGCAAACATATATATTCACGATAAAACACACAACTGATTCAGAAACTCTTATCTTTATTTATCTTTTGTCAATACAACCAGATCCGCCCTATGCACTCAGCTGTAGGGGTCCGTGCACACAACTACAAACTCTACCAGGCCTCTGCGCACACAGCTGCAGAGCCTCTATCTATCTACTAACACCCTTGACTTGGACTTACAGATGCAAAGAGAATATTGCCTTCATAAACCCATAACATTCAAGATCAAAACCAAAACTGACTTCTAACCTTAGAGCCTTGCTCTATTTATACATTCCCATGGTTCATAGACCATGGGCAGGCCGACTCACTTTCTATTTTCTTACATTATTTTCAGGTAGACAACCCTTTGACTTGACTCATTACAATTCGTGCTCCATGCACCTCGCAGAGCCTTTACCATACTATTACCCAAAATTGTGGGCTTTGAGCCCCAAAACCATTACGCGAGGCCTTTGCTACCCAACAGGGCCCCAACACAATCATCGTGACTTGTCCCAAGTCACTCGGCTAGTGAAATAATCTTTGCACGGAGGTCATTCAGCAACTTCTGCACTTCGCTTACAATCGCAACAAATTCTTCCACCATCTGTTGTACCCGTTCTACGCAAGCCACCGATGCATCAATATCCATTTCAGTTGCTTGTCTGGGTTCATATACTACCTGCATGTGTGCTAAATTTCCCTTGATGTTGGTGGAGACTGTGAATGCCTCATCAAGCCAAGGCTGGATGTGTTCTTTAAGCACTGCTTCCTTCTGCCAAGCAGCGTCAACTTGTGCCTTGAGAACCTGGGCCTCCCTCATTTTGGCCAGTCGCTTCATGATGGCGACCGTTTGTGCAGTCCCCCGAACTTTGTCATAAGCCTGCTGTAACTCCTGCACTTCTATTTCTACCTGCTGTAGCGTTGGGTCTTCCTAGAGGGATGTGAGCGTAAGGAGGGACTGATCCAACAATCTCGAGAAATCTTGGACAGCGTGCTTTATCACTTCCAATCCTGCTTGAATTTCACCGCGGTGCTGCTCTTGAACTTCTGGGGGTGTGGGTGGCTGCGCCTTCAGTCTTAGCTCCACAATTTGTAAATTTAATTCCCACTGAGCTTTCGCGGCCTCCTCTTGGGCCGTACGGAATCCTACGGCCATGTGATGAATCTTGTCAACTATTGGAAGTTCCGCTGGCACAGCCAACTCTAGTACCTTGTTGTAGGCCTCCACCACGGCCTGTTCTAATTCCTGGTTGTGTGAGACCAAGTCATCGCACTGTAGACTGACCTACTCCAGATTTGCCTTGTGCTCCATTAAGATATGGAGGGCACGACCTTCCCTGGCACGGATCTCAGCGGTTACCCCATCCTGCAGTTGATATAGGGTTTCTCTAGGAAGGGCAGCTAGATTCAACCCCCAACTTTGCATGTCACCTTCGGATTTTGCTAGGACAGTGCCTGCTGGCAACATTAAGGTGTTCATTGTGTGGGTGCGCACCATCTGCTCGGCTGTGGCTACATCATCTTCTAGGTTTGGTATCATCCCTCCCGGGGGTCGCACCTGTAATGCCTACAGCTACACTCTGAGCTCCCCCAACACAGTTGTATGCTCTGTCATCAGCTCCTCCAACACATCTTTAGTGACATTACGCGTCGATTCTTTGCTGTCAAGAAACTCTTTCTCCAAGTCTTTGTTGTCTTTGTCTTCTTGCATGTATGTGGTGACTCCTTGATGCGCGACCTCTTGGCTTGGTTCGATTTTGTGGTAAGGTCCATCCATTCCTATGTCTCTGTTTCCCTCTGCATGTCCTGCTCCGAGGAAATTTCCTGATCTTCCCTAATCTCTTCAGCGATTACTTCCTTGGTCGCCTCTTGCTGCGAAGCTGCTTTCTATCCCTGATGCGTCCTTTGCGCCATTTTAGTGAGTCAGCTAGATTTCCTTCTTTCACTACTATGCATCCATCCTTTCTAATGCGGCCATGTTCAGGGTGCACCACTCTGGAGGCCATGCACCCATTACCTCGTAAATTTCATCGTCCGTTGCAATGAACGGAAGCTTTACCCATGTTTGTTTTGGATCCTTCCACACGCAGATATATAGGTTATGCATGTCCGCTTTGAATTCAGCCACGCTTTGCAAATTGTTGTATACTGTTGGGGATAATTGCGGTCTGTGAGTGATCCATGTCTGGATACTCGCCTCCATGAATATCCAAAATACCTTGATCTCACGAACCCTCGTGGCGTCCTTTGTAGCCCAGAGTGAGTTATACCACACTGCTTCAGGTAGGTTCTTCTCAATGTTGGGAAACTGGCTACCCTACGACAGTTCTCCTGCAACCAGAAGGATTGATAGTAGCAACCATGCATAATGGAAAGTCTTACCTTTCTCCTGGGCTTCCTTAAAATTTGTCAAAAATTCATCGCAAAGAAACTGCGCCCAGTTGAACTGAACCCCTTCTACACACTTCTCTGTAAGCATAATGATAGGGGCTGGCACCTCATCTACGCAACATTTCCTCATGAGTTTATTGGCCTATAGCTGGGTGGTGACTCACACCCCTCGGCCTTTGATGCTTGCTATTACATACCTGTGCTTCTGCTTTTCCAGCTTATATTTAGCCTTCATTGCTTCTGCAAGACCCACATTGCTACTTGTTCCGGCTACGTCTGCGGGGTCATTCCCTTTAGTAGGCAGGTGGGTAATTCGGTGTACTAAATCAGCCGTGATGGGAATGGGTTCCTCCAACCAGAGATACCCATCATGTACTAGACATAGTAACTGTCGGATAACAAAAATGGTGATGGCCGCATGGTGATAGTGGGGTATCCACCTCAAATTGAGTAATCTCGCCTTCTCCACACCCCGTAACCACTTCTGCTGTAGTAATTTCTCTTCGGCCAATTGGGGGAACTTCTCGCTGTCCACAAGATCCCAATCTTCGAACTTGATACTCGGTACTCGGCCCAATGGCAGACCATCAAACCTTATCTCATCCGGAAGAAGCGGGGTCTGGAGCATACTCTTTGCGGTGTCCAGGTCTTTCAGTATCTTGGCCGTCTCGTTCCATGGAGAGATATATGGTGGTAGTGAAGGGATTTGGAAAGCATCCTCCTCTTCCTCATCCCATGCTTCAATCTGAGCGATCAGGGCTTGCAAATCTTCCTCTTCCTCCTCAATTTCAGTGGTGATTTCTTTGCCCTTTTCGGCTACTGATAATTTACTGAATCTCGGTGATGCCCGAACTGGCCCCATAGTCTGCTTGTCTTTTCGGGGTCGCGGTGTGCGTGGGGACTTTGGAACCTCGGGGCCCGTAGCTGCTTCATCTGGCTCCTCCTGGGTCAGATACAACTCTTCTGCGAACCGTGCTCAGGTTCTCGCCATGGTACTCATGGGAGGCCTGGTACCTGGGTGTTTGCTAGTTTGTACTAGCTCAAATCTCAAATATCCCAGTGTTGTCCAAGGGTTTTTATAGGAATGCGTGAATTTGAATGTAACCCTTCCCTCCACTTTCAATTCATTAATATCTTCTTGGCGGCAGATCTTTTCATATCTAGTTTGGAACTCCTGTCTTAATGACCCGCCACCCGCTCCTCTCTGCCGTAACTCGAACTTCTTGTCATGAATAGGGATGTCAACGGTCACCTCCCAACCTTCCCACGTGGTAGCATAGCCCCTTCGGTGCAACCACAATCTTGCCAACCGACTAGCCCTGCATGGAACCTTCTTTCCACGCAGGCCTCCTGTAGACTTGTTTATAGTCTCACACCTCCTTTCAACTGCTTGGAGCACTGAGACTATGCTTTCCACAACTAATCAGGTAGTCGCACCCCAGGTGCGAGATTTCAGCTTCCCTGCTAGCCTGGGTTGCGGGCACCTTTCGATTGCCTTTGTATCCGTTATCCCATCATGCTCTGCTGTATATGGTACATTCCTTTGTTGGTGTAGTCGCAACCATGATAGCAGGGTCGCAGCTCAGTCCAATACCGAGGTAGACCTGGCCAGTCCTCGTTCCCTTATTTTCAGGTTCGCGCGGCCCGCTTGTGTGACACCGATTTTCATTTTGCTAATTTTTTCATCCAACATTGCACTTTTCCTCCTCAATCGTGCCCAGTCTTCATCAATTTCGCGAAGCCTTCTGTTGTCGTGCCGAATGGCTTTCTGCAACCGCCAAATTCATTGGCCCAACACCTCGCCTGTAGCCCAAACTGCTAGAGTTGTGGGTTGGGGAGTTTCTTCTATCCTATTGGTTCCATCTTGTCCTACTATTGATAAGATCACCTTCACCCCCCTCCTTTTGCTGATGGTCTTATAGGCCCATCGAACCCCTGGTATCCGCAGATTCCCACTGGATCATCTTATCAGGTGGACATTGTTCATGCTCCCCCCTATTTTCCCGCTGGCTTTGTTGCGAATAACTGGCGGAATGCATCATTGCGGCGAATTCGGATTTTTGATTCTTAATCAATTAGGTGTTATAACATACACCTACATCCTATGCCACCGGTGGACACTCACCCCGCTTTGTCCTCCAAACCATATGTGCACCTACCTTCTACATTCGCACCACCTTCTCCTATTCTTTTGGTGTGTATTCCACCCTTGTGCAGTTGTCGCTTGATTATCGGTCAATGAGGAAAACCGTTAACAAGCGCGAGAGAAACCACCAATAATGCCAATGGCTCTCAAGGTATTGTCCAGTACAATCCATGAAGTGTGAAGAATGAGCTGAAGTCGAACACTCGCGGAATCACCCAATCGATGACCAATGATGAAAGTCGATCGTCAGGTGCGAAGAACTTTCCATTGAGGCATGCAAGCTCCAAGGTACCGAAGGGGATCTCTAGATCAGTCTCCTGGATAATGAGTTGATGTCGACAAGAGACGATCCATCGCAGGAGGGCCATAATGTTTCCCCCATCAACGACACGAGATAAGGAACAAGTGGTAGATGGAAAAACAGAGTATCAGAAGAGGAGGTAAGGATGTGAACTGCAGAAGGATTATACTCTTGAACATGTCGGCGACATGACTCCGGAGGGTGGCAACATTCAGGTACCAAGGGATCAGAGGCTTGATGGAGACAGCGCAGATCAGATGGAATAAGGCTAAATGGCAACCCAAAACCCCGGAAGGCCAAATGACGATGTATGGATATCCCAACCTGACAAGAAGCAAAAGTGTCGATGTTCAAGAGTGACTAGCTGCCGCAAGTAATCAATGACAACTTCCAAATTTTCCCCCACCATTGCTGGCGAGTACCCCAATTATTTTTGAAAACAAGCTTGAAGGGGATAGCATATGCTTGTAATATAAGTTCGACCTTCGGCCGAATCCAACCTAGTAATAGTTTAACAAGCCCTAGGGAGGAGAAGCTCGAGTCTCGTCATGGTGACAAGTCCAATGTCGTCAGGGTTTAACGAGTCCGACATAGGTGAAACTCAGAGTCTTTTTCATGTTTAGAGAGTTTGAAAAAGACATGAAAAAGAAAACTCCAGGGGGGTCCTTTTTCGTAGATTTGTGTCCCTCGAGCCCGAAAAAGTATAAAACAATACTTGAGAGAACCGCTTGACCATTACAATCAAGGAGTAATTTTCGTAATTAGTGGCCTCTATCCGAAGAGTAGAAAAGTGATCGAAACCACATCGTCTCATAACCAATCACGGACCCAAAATGACAAAAGCCTCGCAATCTTTTTTGTGTTTATACGGTCGGAAAAGAGCTGAAAGTGGAATGCCTTTTTAATTCCATTTAACGAGTCAAAAAGGAAAAACTCAGCAATCTTTTCATATTTTACGAGTCAGAAAAGAGCTTAAAGGTGACTCGTCCTAGAGGAATGAGTGGTATAAAGGGTAGCAACTAGTTCCGGCAAAGGTGGAACTTCTCAAAACACATAATGGTCAAGAGGCTAGCTAATAAAACCACTCATCGATGTGGTTCCTCAGGAAAGGACAAAAAACCAAGTGAAAGAATATGATTGGCCAAAGAGATGGTGGCGATGGAATGAAACAACCAAGGCTCATCTAACAAAATTTTACGGATAAAAACGGCAATCATAAGATGTAAATCAGGTATTGTTTCATTTTTACACAAGCTTGAACCATGGAGAACTCTTCTTGGATTCGGTTTCATGTTTACACAAGCTTGAAAAGAAAAACTATGCTTGTTATGAGTTCGCATGCCCCCAGGCATAATGACGCAAATCGAGGGACATGCCCCCCAAGCTTCATTGCATTCAACGAGGTGGATGGAATGAAGGTTCACTTTCGAGATCTTGGAAATACTCGACTTGGATTTTACGAGATCTTAATGAAAGACTTGATTTGGAAAAGGAGTTGTTTCATTTTTTAGTGAGGCTGACACAGTAAAAGAACTATCCTCATAACCCTTGTTTCATTTTTTAACGAGGTTGACACAAGATCAAGAACATTCCTCAAAACTCTTTGTTTCATTTTTTAACGAGCTTGACACAAGACAAGGAACTGTGCTCCGTGATCCTTGTTTCATTTTTTAACGAGATTGACACAAGAAAAGAACTATCCTTGGGACTCCTGTTCATGGGTCATACGAGAACATGGCTCCCAACAGGTCTTCGCGGGATGGAAGAAATGCACTCTAGGAGGAATACATGTCATGATGCACCAATGACAGATCAGGTTCCAATGCCCCCAGTACATGATGTACGAGACCATCTACATAATCATCAGTAGAGGTGGAGATGGAATGGGTAGCCACATAATTGACCTATGGCAAAGAAGGTACTTCTTGCGAGCAAGAACCGAGAGGGGATGATAGCTACACAGGAGGCACCGGGGGACTAAAGAATGATAATTGATTGATGGTCACCATTCTTCCATCGTGTGGAAAACAAACCACATGGAAAAGTTAAGAGACGAGGCCCCCCATGGCATTAACATAGTCACGGCCAAGGAGAAGACTGAAATCTAAAGCACCTCGGACAACCATGATGTCTATATAGACAGTTTTTCCCCCCAAAGTAACAGGAAGCTTCGGGAGGATCCCTAAAGGTTGACTACTTCCTCCGTCAAATGCCAACAGATTCTGTGTGACTGGCACAAGCTGTGGGGAGCCCAAATCTTGCCAAGTAGTGGAAGGCATAAGACTGATAGACGCATCCTCATCCAAGACAGTGCCAAGTACTGCCTTATTATAGGCATGTACTGTAATCTGGAAAGGCACATAGGATGGAAGGCGAAAAGTAGTCAAGTGACTCCAATCAAAGGAAATGACCGAACTACTTGGTGGGGGAATTGTTTGATTGCCCCCTGCTATATAGGAATCGAAGAAGGACTCTCGTGATCAGCAATGATAGGAGGGTCATTCTCGAACTCAGGAGAATTTGACAAGACGAGAAGAGCATGAGCATGACGCTCTTCCAAAACAAAGCAATCAACAGGTGGTGAACCCAAGTTGACACTCTCCCCGACCAATGGTTGGTCTGGAATAGGCTTAGAACAACCAGGCTCGAAAGGAGGAGGATGGACAAGAGAAGAATCTAAGTCAATATCTTTGTCGACAGGGACAGGGTCTGAAGAGAGCCTTTGATAACCAATGGGAAGTTGGGGTGAAGAAGCTGTAAGACTTTCCAAAACGGCGGAAGCTTTATCCATGAGCGGACAAAGGTGAAGGGGATGGTTTCCTTCACATAGTATACAGGGGAATCAAATCTTCCCTTTCTTCCTACCATTACCGGTTGATAGGGTAGCATTGTCATGAGCTTCAGAGGACGATGAGGGACGAGCTAGATCGTGAGACCATACTTCTAAGATCCTAGGAATGCCATGACAATCACGAAGAAGATGGTCACCCTTGCATAGTTTACGAGGAAACTTAACCTTCTGCGGAGGGGCAGAAGGTGGTCCGACCTGAGATGTGCTCAGAGTAATAGCTGCACAGGTGGCCTCACGTTTATCAGACTTCTTCTTCTTCTTCATCATCTTCTTCTTCTTCTTATTCTCCTAGTTACTAGATGTGAAACTTTCACCAGGCGAAGGAGGAGATGAAGGTGAAGAAAAAGGGGAAGAAGGCGCAGGCTCAACATTGGAATCAACAGGTCGTGGTTCAAATGAAGGAGACGGTGGGATAGGAGTCATGGCACTCGAGACCACCGAGGTGGAAAAAAACCAAACGGGCAAACCAATGGTTAACCCAGGCAAAGACAATGTTGCCATATACGGAGCACCGGTATTTCCAAAAGGAGGAAACGGACCAGGATTTCCATCTGAGGGAAGACCTTGACTGGTAGACTCGGGGACTATTTCCATTGGGAACGAGCCTGAGAAACACTCTTATCACAACTAAAAACTTGAATTGTTACCAAGAATATTTCGTGGGCAATAGATTTGTATGACACAGGAAGAAAACTTGACCTTTTCATCTTTAAAGAGTCGAGCAAAGGACGAAAAGATGACTCTAGTCGCCTTCGAATATTTAATGAGCCTAAAGTGACAAGTGCTCAGATGGACCTTTTCTTTTAGGGAGTTTGAAAAGGAATGAAAGTGACTACTCTAGAGAACTAGGCAAAAGGTTTACCAAACAACCCGTAAAACTGCATATATAACTTGGCAGTCATATGAAAACCAAGGACTTTCCGTAAGGCAGTAAATCTTCCCGAATGCTGCTTCCGATGCATTACGGTTTGCAAGGCGGCAGACATGGCTTCCTAAGGATATAGGATGATAACCTAGTGGGGTCTCCCAACATATACTCGATGGTACATGGGAGCACAATTCCATACTAAACCGCTATTGAGTCACAGAAGGAGGAATCACCCAACCTTGAGTGAAAACAATAGTGACTAGGTTTAACGACGTCGGAGCACGTCTCTAGCCTAGACCTCTAAATAGTGTGTGTTATGTTCCAATGCGTTGCTAAGTTTATTATGTTCATTTTAAAGTTGATCTTGAATTATGTTTCATTTTCCAGGCCCTACCGTATGTATATCAAAAACCTAGGATGCAGCTAGAATAAGTAAAGCATCTTTCATTTCGATGAACACCTTCTTACGGAAAGGTAGAGAGTTCATTCCCAAACCAAGACTAGCGAATGCAAACACAAAGAAACACAATGCATCAATACACTAATCTCATGATGCATCGATACTACTAATCATAAGTTGGCGACTCCGCTGGGGAGTCCTTTGTATGTTCGTCTCTTGTTTGCTCTGGACGGTACCTTGAGAACCATTAGCATTATTGGTGGTTTCTCTCGCGCTTGTTAATGGTTTCCATCATTGACCAGTAATCAAGCAACTTTCTATCATGCTCAAATTCAGCACATCTATTCACATGCTAGAATTTTTACTATGATCGGTTGGGTTCAAGACCCCGAACTCAGATTACATATGTTCGGGCTGCATGGGTTGGTTCATGATTACATGACTCATTGATGGATGGCTGCGACCATACCTGAGTCTTCATGGATGGCTGAGGCCATACCTTTCTTATTGTCATGGTCTTATTAGCTGGGTGGTTGCGTCCATACCACAGACCTAGTTCAGATGTCTTTTGGATGGCTGTGCCCATGCCTAGACTACATGTATGTCACTATCAGAGATATCAGTTGTACTTGCGTACAAGATCTTCCAGATGGTGTTCCATATTAGTCAGTTTCGTAAAGCATTTCACCCCTCTCACTTTCTCAGGCTTCATACTTTAGGGGGCATCTGTTACACAGTAATTTGTCACTGCCTTCACCCCAGTCCTTCTACTGTGTCATGTGTTCCAATGAAACATGCTCATACTGAACAAATGTTCTCTTATGCTGCTAATTGACCCTCTTTTCCAAAGTAATCTTCCTCATCGCGAGAATGGACTTAATATACGCAATGAATGGTGGTCGTAAACAGTCTAGCCGCGCTTTCAGCGCAGAAGTACATCTGTTTCCCGCGATGGTCTAATTTCATACTCTAGTGCGAGGATGTTTACTATATTTAGCGATGATCTGACTGGATACATTACTCACTAGCGATGTCAGCGCTAAATATTAGTTTTCCACCCACGATGATATAGATTGGGGGAATTCGTTCCAACAGTCGGCCTTCTGGATGTCTCCAGACCTGGTTGTTGGCATAGTTTGTGTTGCCCTTCCTTCTCTGGTATGGCAGATCCTTCAATTGTGCTACCTTCCTTGGGGATAAGCTCTCTCTTCCACCTTTCATGGAGACTCCTTCTCATATTTAAACACTCACCTGTGCTATGATCAACTAGTTGGTAAATTCTTGGATTGAGCAGTGTTGTTATTGTTTGTGAGTTTGATAGATAGCTGGTGTGGGTGTGACAAGTGTGAGAGTGTTGATAGCTTGTGGAAGTTTGTAAAGTGCCCTTAACTTTGTGTAAAATCTTATGAGTAAGAGAGAGATTTTGTATGTTGGGAGGTCCGTCTTCAAAGAGTGAATGCTTGAGAAATACATTGGTTGGACCCTCTGAGAAGGCTTGCGACGTCAAGACTTTGGTTGTAAGCTTGCTCTTATTTCATTATTAATACAATCAATGATGTTTTCCTATGTCTTGTATGTAATTTACTTGATAGCTCATGACTTCTTGACTTTGTGAGTAAATAGATCATTTTTGTTTTTCGGTTACGTGCTTTGTTGTATTTCCTTTGCATTGTTTCAGGTTGATCACTCGTTGACGAGAAGGAAGCGAAAGCTGGAGAAGTGCAACAGAAATCCATTGACCACCGGTTGAGGTAGGCCTCCAACTCTGACTGTTTAAGGAAAACTATTGTTGATCTATCCTTGCTGTGACATGACCCACTCTAGGGCTAGAGGGGTTTCCTCTGTCCACAGAGGGAACACTTTCCTGCATCACACTTATGGGATTGATTCATTGGTAGTTTATTTAGACTCATAACTGGTGGTTTCATAGTTAAATAATACTTATCAAGTTCGTGATCCTTATTTATATCGCCACTTTTTGAGAGTGAGAGTGTTGCAATGATCATTTATTTATATCACATATGTTCACATTCCATGATCTGAGAATTCATTAGCAGACTCTATTTCTAATCAAGCATTAGATTGGCATATTAATCATTCATCAAATTAAATAACATAAAAAAAGTTTGAAACTGTATATATATCATAAAATCACATGTATATAGATAGAGTGTTAAAAAAATAAGATACCAATTTGGGACAAGATGCCCTAAAAATTTGGGTTCATGCCCATAATCATGTCCAGTCATACATAGATCTATCTATCGACCCGACTCAGGATGAGCGGCTAAAAAGTTAACCACAGTGTTGGCTACACGCCGAAGTATCTGGACCCAGTCCCGTGGTACCCCTACCACACAGCATTGCATCTCCTCAGGTAGATCCTTTATGGCTATCATAGGTACCTGGTGAGTTAATCTCACCAAGTTTCTCTGAACATCATAAAGGACTCTCTCTGTCTCAATTACTACCTCTTTGGCCCCTCTTCCACGATGCCTGTGCCTCGGAAATCCATCTGGTCTCATTGGACCCACATATGGAACATGGTCATTTTGTCTGTATTTTGTCTCATCAAAAATATTTTTTCTAAGTTCATTTCATATTAGAAAAACGAAAAAATCTTTAAAATTCACAAAAAACTTAAAAAATTGTTACCTATGTCTCCCCATGCTGCATTTGGTGGTAACACTAAGTCTGGATCTCCTCAGAAATCCATACCAGCATATGGGTAGTCGTTGACTGCGATGATCTATTGATCCCACCAGGTGAAAAAATCATCATCAAAAGTCATTCTAGGCATGTCCCCACCTCCAAGGTGTTTCATCAAGTCCGCTCATCTACCCATTCGTGGATCTCTAGGGCTGCTGATGGACATTGATACTTTGGGACGTAGCCCAAGTACCTTCTTGAAGAAGAATGAACACAAGATGGTTCCATATCCAAAATTCTTCGTCTGACCCTTCTTTATAGAGGTCAATTGGCTCTTCATGTTAGTCAGAAGAGGCATGCACCAGTCAAATACCATGATAAGACATTCCATTGCCAGGCTCATAGATACTCGTGACGCCTGATGTAGGGAAGCTGACCCATTTACCTGTGCAATGGTAAATAACAAAATCCTCAGAGATAAACTTTCCACATGTTTGATTGGAATTTGACTTCCAATTTTCTCTGGATGTCCAGGACAATATATATGGACATAATCTTCTACTGAAAGACTACCTCTCATCCTCCCTATCGAATGCACGACCTCCCCTCTTCGGGAGAGACCGGTAATAAAATAAATATCTTCGATCTCAATCCGTAGAGGCATCTGGTCTATCATGAAAGCATCATCCTCTGCGCTCCAGTAGTGGATCAAAAGTTTGAGCAAGCGGGTATTGGCTTTCATATTTGGCATTTTGAAGAATTTCAATAAGCCATAGCCTCTCAGAGTTTAGCCATTCATTACCTCATTATCAATAGTGGTATGCTCTCTTTCCCTCCAAGTGATAGTCATCCTGCAAAAAATTGAAGTTTCAACCGTTAGTTTTTATGTTAAAACATTAACTCGTGTACACACGGGTTCCCTTTACAAACAGTCACATGTAGGACCATTGTATACGCTGGTTGATCACATCCAACCCGCGTGTACATAGAGTTGGATTTTTGGGCATAGTTTCCCATGGTCAAAACTTTGAGAAAACTTCTAAAAACTATCATAAAACATTACAAGTATGATTTGAGGATTACCTGGTGACTTTGGGGTGATTTGAACGGTCCAATTGTTCAAAGGAAAGCTTGCTTCATTTTGCTCCACAGCTCTTTGCTCCAAACAGAAATGGAAAAAATGTGAGTTCAAAAGTCATTATATAACTTTGAAATTGCAAAACATTTTTTCAAAAATTGATTTTTGTCTCATAGATTTTTTGACTTGTGGGCTTGGATTTTCGAGATTGGGTTGTTTTTTCAGGAAATTTTGGAGACTTCTTCGAGATATTGTTTCGGTCCCATGACCGCTGACCCATCATGGCAGGTATCATTCACTCACTGGAATTTAGGTTAGGGAAAACCATTTTCCGCTGCATCTTGCATACTAGCCTCCATTCAGTGATACATTAGCCATAGGGTCGACCCCATCATATCTTGGTTAGCAAACCATTTTCACTCGCCGATTTTTAAATCATGATGCGATGGTAGAGCCATCCTTTACATGGGCATCTTAGTTAGAACCTCGCTGACATTGGTTGCCCATGCTGCTATACTAAGTAGGCTTAGGAGTCCTCTTTAGTCCCGCCATGACTGATGCGTTGAAGACACATTCTCCTTTCTTCCGCGCTAATTTCTGGCCTTATACCCTAGAGGCTCCTTTGTGTTGAGTTGTACTGCTGCATTGCATTTTGACTATTTGCACCTTTTGGCCTTGAGCTGGCTTCACTTGGACTTGTGTTTAAGCCACTTATCTGACCATGTCTTCTACAAAAATCAACCATGCAATCACTTAGCTTCTGCAACTTGGCGCATCCTTTTACCCATGGAAAGAACATCCCTTTGAGTGTCCTTGACCAGTTTCGCCTCCCTGCATTGAGCATAGGGATGTTCCCCTCCTAGGAACTAGATCATTTGTTTCTCTAACACTCGTTCTTTCCACTGTACTATAGCATTATTTTATTCTTTTTCCAGCTTAAAGAAAAATACAAAAAATATTATATATTACAAAACAGAACAGGAACAGGACAACATTTCCATATTTCGTTGGCAGCTAGAGTGAGCCGTGTCGCCCTTGAACAAAGCACTCAAAAGAAAGTCTCTCCTCCATCTGGGTGGGATTTAGTTTGACTTAGGTGAGCCTTAACCTTGTTATTGAGTCAGTACTCCTCTGATTGATTACCTCTTCCAATCATATGGATAGTTTTCATATGCCTCTTGCATGACAAACTTATACAAAGTTATCATATGCTGCCATATAGTCATGATTGAGTCGTGCTTTTGTTCAAGGGAAGTAAAACCTGAGTCGACCTCTTTGCGGTGTCTCTTGACCTATTTTTCAGTCGGTCATCCCTAGTTGTGAGTGTCATGTTTGTCATCACATCAATTCTATTGGTCCTTTGCTCGTGTCGTTTTGAGAAGGTCTCCATTGACTTCTTGCTGGCAAGTCTTGTCCTTGTTGACTACGACATATTGCTCTGAGGGCAAGCCTAGAGCTGCACCCTGGCCTTATTTTCATTAATGATAGGTCACCTTGTGTTCAGCATCGATCAGTATCATGGGTCTTTGACTGAGTGGTTTCCCTTGTGTTCGACATTATCTTTCATTATCACACATTGGGATTCGTGCAGTGCCTTGGTTTCCATTTGACCCTATTGGTGGATTCCTTGCCTCTATGTCAGCTTTCATTATTGGTTGGTTTAGAGGGTTTCTATCGTGCGCTAGCTACATCTTGTGTATGCCGGAAACGTGCTTCGGTTGGGTTACTACATCTTTTTTCATTTGATTCCTTCCACATTATTGGCCTATGGGTTACACTCGCGCTGGATTGATGAAGGATGCCTTAATGCCTTCCTTCTAGCAGATATTTTCCTATCGACTACAACTCATTTGCTCTGGGACAAAGATATAGAGTCCATTTGGTAGTACCTTGGGGTTTGCAGTCATCAGTGGCAGATTCCTTCACTATCGACAGTGTGAAACTATCATTATCTCCTGATTGATAGATTATTTCAAGTGTTCGACTTTAGCTCATTTATTCGCACTTGTTAGATTGTACTGGGTACCTTGACTCTCATTATCATTATCGGTGAGTAGTCTCGCATTTGTTAACGGTATACATCAATGACCGGTAATCAAACGATTTCTCACGTGGTCGACCTCAGATCATTCATTCCCATTGTGTAGAAATGTACCACGGCGGTCGGTGAAGACCTCAGGTTGCATCAACATCTTTTGGTTCACTTGTCAGTTGCTCCTATTACTGCTAGTTGACACCATACACCTTATATGTTGCAGTTCTTCACAGCGACATCTTATATACTGGCATTCGAGTTGCAATGTAGTATCATTTTATTCCATCATGTTCATTTGGTACTATTGGGATCAGTTTTTGACATCAGTGATTAGCTTCATCCTTCAGCATCATTGATCATCTTCTTATATGTGATATTCAGACATGTACTTTTTTCAATCATGATCAAATGATCCATTATGTACTTTCAATTCTTTATACTTGTATACATATTGGATCTGCTTGTACTTGATATGCAGACATGCTTTACTTTCTCTGAGCATGGGTATGCCCGCCTTAGACAACAGTTTCTTTCTGATCTCTTTTGATGGCTTGGCAGACTGAATTCTGGTGAAGTCCTTCTCAGTCTCGCATGATTCTTTCCATACACTTAATACATTTCAGCCATCATGTACCCCTTCTGACCTCATATATTAGGGGGCATCTGTTATAGCACCATTTACCACTCTTGGTATTTGTGATGCTTGGTTTATGGCCTAGGGAAACCCCTCCTTCTAGACTTGGTCAAAATATATTAAAAACAATGTTTTATTCCCTGTACGCTACTTTGCCCTGAGCTAAAAACATGTACACGTGGGTCAGTCAATACCCAACCCGCGTATATGTATTAAAACACTTAAAAAAATTAAATTTCCTTAATTATGGGTGGAGTTCACGGGTTTTACCTGTTGATTACCTCCTATTCACTATGGCCCAACTGTTTCCCAACTAAAAAACTAATTGGGAGAAGTATAAATAGACTTCTATGGGAAGGCCTTAAGGAGGATAAGAAATAGAGTTATTATACTGAGATTATCCCTGACTGAGTCTGATGAATCCCTATGCCTCATGCATGTTAGTCCCCTATACTACTAGTGTAACCCCTTATTGTTATTAGTACAACCCACTTATTATATTGATGTACCCATGTAATGCCCATATTGTTATTATTGTGCCCCATAGAAGCCCACTATTGTTATTATTGTGCCCTTACATTATTATTGTTATGTCGGCTCTGATTATGTTATGACCCCTTAGACTCCTATATATAGAAAGGAGGTCTTTTCATTTGTATCATCCAAGAATTGTTCATTTTTGTAATGTAAAGGAGGTTGCCCCCTCAAAGAGGCTGAATTCTAAGGCATTTATCTATCTTTTCTATCTTTTCTTGAGCTGGTTTCATAACATTTGGTATCAAAGATTTGGATTCTAGGGTTTCGCTGCTCCAAACAAGGAATCGTGATATTTTCGCTATAACTTTTTTCTGTGACGTTTTAGAATCTAAAACAAAAACCCATTTGAGAAGAAATTGCACTGAATCTTGGGTCCAAATTTCAAAGCTTTTCGCGCTATATTTGCGGAGATATGATCTGATGAAGTTGGTCTTTTTGCAGACTCCCGAATTACATTCCAAACAGGTGACATGGGGAAAATCGTCATAACTTTCTCTCTGAGCATCGGATTGAAATTTTGTAAGATGGTAAAGAAAGGGGACAGATTGTAGTTTCTTGTAGATATTTTTCGGAGCCAAAGGTCAAAACAGTGACGTGGCACTTCATACAAGTTTGCTCTTCTAGAAAGGTCTATAATCAGGTCATCTTGGGAGATTGTGCATAACTCTTTCTTGGAAAATCCAATTTGGATAAGACTAGTGGCATTGGAAAGAGGACATAGAGGGCTACTACAGGTCGTAACTTGAGAACTTAAAGATCTAAAAGTACATAGTTAGAGTTGTTTCAAGATCGAGCTCCTAAACTCAAGAAAAAGCAAGATGAGGAAGTTTGATGGCAAGGATCTGGTAAATTGAATACTTCAGATGGAGCAATATTTTGATCTACATGGTGTACCACTATTACAAAAGATATGTATTACATATTCATATTTAGAACCAGATCAATTTTTATGGTATGAAGGGCTTTGTTCTCGTAAACAACTTGTTACGTGGTCAATTTTCACGGAGGAAATGATAGCACATTATGAGGATACAAAGAGCAACACCTTCTTTAGAGCAACACCACAAAAATTGGAAAGAGTAAAAGGGCTTTGTGACATAGTGGAAAGCAAAATTATGGAAACCAGGAAGCATACCCCTCACAACTATAAAGATGGAAGTGTTGTTTGTCCTAGCCTTCCACAACCTACAAGGGTTACACGACAACAATTGGAAGAAAAAAGAGAAAAAGGGCTTTGTTACAATTGTGATAGCAAATGAACTAAAGGTCATAAGTGTGCTGAGAAGAAATTATTTTACATAGAATATGAAGAGGAGGAAGAAAAGGATCAAGAAACATCAAAAAAAGAAGATATGCGCTAGGACCCCACCCCAGAGAAAGAAGAAATGAATCAGACCATATCTTGTAAAGCATTGGCAAGAGTTACCACTCCTAAAACTCTCAAGATAGAAGGACATATCAAGAAGAAAAAGGTGCAAGAAGTGAAAGATCACATCCAGAAATAAGAAATGAATCCAACCATATCTTGTAATTCATTGGTCGAAATTACCACTCCTCAAACTATCAAGATAGAAGGACATATCAAGAAGAAAAATGTTTAAGAAGTGAAAGATCACATCGAGCATCAAGAAATGAACCCGACCATATCTTGTAAAGGATTGGAAGAAATTACCACTCCTCAAACTCTAGAGATAGAAGGACATATCAAGAAGAAAAAGGTTCAAGCAGTGAAAGATCACATCGAGCATCAACAAGAAGTTCTCCAAATTTTAAAGGATAATGCCACTTCGGTGCAAAATCAAACGAAACAATAGGTAGATCAACATCATAGTGAAAAATGTTTTGATGTAGGTGATTGGGTATTTTTACTACTACATCTCAAGCAAGCTATTTATGAGAAGGAAACGTTGGCAATACTGCATGCACTTAAAAAATGGTGACCTTACGGAATGGGAAGACTCTTCAAGGATGAGGATGTGGAAGCATTGTTTTGTGCTATTTCTATTATCCAACTAGATTGGATAAACGAAGCAAGGAATGAATGGAAGAAGGACGAAGAAGTATGGCCACTTATTCAAAAGTTGCAAAAGATCCCAATTCAAACAATATTTCCAGAAATTGAAGAGGAAGGAAAAATCATATTGGAACCTGGAGCAGTCACAGAAACAAGAACATGACAGCTACGAAATTGATCAATTTCAGAGTATCTCATCAAGTGGAAGAACTTACCCGTTGAAGATTCCACATGGGAGGACAATAATTTTATACAGAAGCATCAATAACTACTCAAGCATTGAGGACAATGCTTTTTGAAGGAGAGGGGGATGTTAGGCCCCTATACTACTAGTGTAACTCCTTATTGTTATTAGTACAACCCACTTATTATATTGATGTACCCATGTAATGCCCATATTTTTACTATTGTGCCCCATAGAAGCCCACTATTTTTACTATTGTGTCCTTACATTATTATTGTTATGTCGGCTCTGATTATGTTATGACCCCTTAGACTCCTATATATAGAAAGGAGGTCTTTTCATTTGTATCATCCAAGAATTGTTCATTTATGTAATATAAAGGAGGTTTACCCCTCGAAGAGGCTGAATTCTAAGGCGTTTATCTATCTTTTCTATCTTTTCTTGAGCTGGTTTCATAGCAATGCACTTCACCAAGCTTCAGGAAACCCTTGTTTCCTTAATTATAGATATCCTTCCTTTTGCTTGAGATATCATGGTGTTGGTTATGGAAGAATATTGTTGAAGGCTGGGATAGGATGAATCCAGAGGATGGTTCTACTTGGAGCCAGAAGAAGAAGACTCAGGTGAATTCTCTCCATGTTATTTATAGCTTACTGCAATAAAAGAAATGATGTCTTGTTTCTAAAATTAACTATTTTTATGTGTCAAATTGTGTTTTAATTCATATATGAATGATGTTTTGATGTATGATCAATCATTTGTTTATATGATATAAAGTCAATTTTGTGAGTATTCTTTACTTCTATATTTCTTTGTATGTTTGAATTGAATGATTTTCAGGTTTGAAGAACATCGAGAGTTGCAGAGGGTTTGAACCCTGCGGGACCTACTCGAATGAAGGAAATCCGGGTACTGTCGCTCTTACGTAGTTTGATTATATAAGAATTTTTCCTGAGCTGTATGAGTGTTTCTTGTTGTAGTTTGCTTCTACTCTATTGGGGTTCTAACCCAAAGCCCTAGGGTGCTTCCGCCCGAAACAAGAAGAAAGAATAAGAGGAAAGTAAAATACAAGAATAAGAAATGAAAGAAGAAGAAGAAGAAGAAGAGATAATGCTGATGTAAGCAGAAGAATAAGAACAAAATCAAATATAAGAGGAAGAAATAAAACAACAGTAGCATAAATAACTTTCCCATGAGATTAAAGACTTGATAGTTATTCAAGAGACAGAGGTAGAGCCAAAATAACATAATCAGGACGTTTATCTTATGCCCTGTAAAAAACAGATCATTAAACAGTCTCCCCCTACTCTTACAGAAAGGAAATCCTGAGATGATGAAGAGGAAATTTCTCCTCTTGATGATAGTCTAGTTATGGATATTTGTAGCTTAACTTATGATGAGCTTCAGAAGAAAATTTTACAAGTAAGAAAGAATAATTTTCTGGATGGCCTCCCACATCCTACTTTCATCAAGGAGGAGGTTATTGTAATGGACGCCATAAGGAATCATTAATTTATTACTGCATCCAACTTGGCCTTTGAAGGATTCTCTAAGGAAAACACATAATATTTGATGGCCGATAATAGACAAATGGTGAAGAATTTGGAAGGCTTAAGGCAACAAATAGAACAACTAAAGGTAGAGGTTCAAAAGATAGCTACTACACAGGTGCACAAAAAAGAGGTTCAGGCAGCTATACTTGGTGAAATACTAGCATTGGGAGAAACCATGATTGTTATGCGAAATTTTCACGATTGCGGATAAAGGTGAATTCCCTAGATATAGTGGTTTGATCTAGAACAATAGAAGAAAAGCAATAGAGTATGGGAAAGAAGTCTACCTCGAATATGTAGCAAGCTTTCATTTCCTCCTTGCTTGTAAGTTCCAAGTCTAGCTCCAAGTGCTATAATTGGAACCTGCACACACGACTAAAATAAGCAAAGGATATACAACATCCACGTAGAATAATCTAACATCTCTATTTAATGAATCAACATGGAATTGAAATATATTAGTGAAAACATAACCCAACACATATAGGAAAAAAAGATGTTCTTTGTATTGATAAATATAGGAGAGAGTTTACAACCATAAATAGAGGTTGATCTTGTAGATGTATCCCTAAGTTGACTTGTCCTTCCTTGTCACAAAGAACACCTCAACACCAACCCTAATGCATGAATGTGAGGGTCAAAGAAACAACATGAGGGCACTAGAAATATTTGAAACCCAACCCATACCTTTTGGGAGGCAGTAAATTTATAGGAGTGTAGTAGTTTGGGAATTCTTATCCAATTACTAATCTAGGCTTGAGATCCACTTAAGAGGAGAAGATGAGCTCAAGGGATAAGAGATAAGCTCTCCAAGATGGGATTTGAGTTCTCTACCCATGGTAAATGGTTAAAACTACCTTGGAAGCTTCTCGAAGAGGAAGATTTAGAAATATTTTTTATTTTTCCCGAATTTCTAGAAATAGCGCAGCTGCAGAAAGTAACAACTTGCGCTGGTGACCAAGCATGCAACCTATGCTAAGCACATGTGGACCAAAGGGCCATGTGCACTAGGGATTAAAATAATGACTTTGAGAAAGCAATACCAGAAAATCAGACTTTTGTGAAGAGGTGATGCTTAGGGCTTTATAAATGGATGATGATAGAATGTATATGAATGTTGAATGATCAAGTTTGTAGGCTTATTGACTAGATGTGACAAAATGGCATAAAGTCAGAAGAAATATCTCATGACTGAAGTTCTTAACCTTGTGAAAAGTTAGGATCAAGAACAAACAATTGAGATCATTATCTGTTACAATACATTTTCATCATAATATCACTTCTAAGGGAGGCATACCCATGCTCATCATGTAAGCCAATATTACATGTACAATGATAAAAAATTATCTTCCACTAATGATAAAGTGTGGGACCATGCTTGGATAATCTTTGGATGCTCATAACCATCATACTTTGTGATCTGATATTAATCTTGAAAATGAAGCCCAGATGGATGAAACTATATCTTGGGTCTTATATCTCGTCAACTCAATATCTTGATGTATGAGTCTAACCATGTGAATAAATGAGTTGGAGTCCAAAATGGTAGACACCATCTGATTACTATGTAATGATGTAATCCATTAACATACGTGAGAGAAACCAACGATGAAGTTAATGGCTCTCAAGGTACCACAGTACAATCCATATGGTGTGAATAGATGAGTTGAAGTTGAATACCACATAAATCCTTTGGTCAAAGGCCAATGATGAGAACATGTCACTTAAAGTGAGGAAACTTGCCATTGATGTACGTAAGATTCAATGTACCAAAGGGAGTTTCTAAGTTAACTTCTAGGATACTAAGATGATGTCAATAGGAAGTGACCCATAATAGGAGGGCCTTGATGTATCCCCCATCAACGACATGAAATAAGTATCAATATTTGAGAAAGAATGATGCTAACCCAGAACTAGTTTAGGAACGATAGACATAAATGAAGGATTCAAAGTATTATAGTGAATATTAACTAAAGGAATTCTCTTAAACATATCGCTGACACTTTATGGATGTAACACCTTCCTCCCAAATCTACCCAAGTAACCGGCCAACCGGGGTAAACATGTGACAAAGCGTTACTATGATATGATTCAACTCCCTATGTAATAATTAAGGGAGTGGAACTGACATAACACAACCAACATGACCTTCTACACATGAAACAAAACACTCAGGAGCCATCCAACCCATCTAGGTAACCAACCCCTGAGAAAAACTAACTTTTTGCTACATTAAAGCCTTAGTCGCTCCCTTGACATGGGCATGCATGTGACTACGACCCTCCACTCACTCCTAGAACAAGGAATGCGTGCGACTGGGGACTTTTCAAGGTAGTTCTATTCCATCAACACCAGATTTTGTGCCACTTTTTCAGTGTTAGGGCTTAGGCCACTGCCCAAAAATCCATGAAACTTATATAAATGAAAATTACCATAAAAAAATGATACAAATACAAATACTTGAAAAAGGACTTGATTGGACCCCTACTAGCCATGACAGGAATTTCATCAAACTTGTCACAAATATGCATTCTAGAGGTTTAAACAAGATATCTCAGAATAGGGGTCTCATACTTATCTAAGAGCCACTAAGAAGAATTGATGCCCCATCACAATAACCACATTCCCATATATTAAGCCATATATTCATTGTACATTTAGTGATGAACCAAAACATGATGAGAGCCATACATTTTCACTGTCATAAAACTGATTCATAACCAACGTATAACCAATAGAAATATCAAGGATATAACAACCATATAAGTCACATATAAACAAGTATATTTACCCATAAAATACTAGGGAGAAAGAGAGATATTATTTATGAATGCAAATACCAATAATGTTCAGTACTTCCATGTTCCACCTGACCATAGATTGGTTTAACTGAATTTCTCTTCATCCAATGACCCCCGTGCCATATTCCAACCATGAATGTGGCATCTCATAGAAAAAAATCCATGAAATTAAACTAGGGCTTCCAGAGGCCAAACCACCTCATCCCTCACCCAGTGATTCCACCTCACAGTTGGACATCACTATCCATCACTATATTGGTCTCTACCCAAGCTGTCTAGGGCTCCAGAGTGTTTGTTCCAACCAAGGCTCCAGGACTTGTAACTCAACCCACAGTTGTTGCTGGGCTCTAAAGAGTTTGTTCAACCAAGGTTCAAAGACTAGAAACTCAAAACTCCAAGGGTTCTAGAGAATTTTTCCAATCAAGGATCTAGGACTAATACCTCAACCCAAGTTATTACAGGTCTCCATAACATTTTTCCAACAAAGGCTCCGGGAACTAATAACTCAACCCACTACCAAAGGAACATGTGAACCAACTAGAATGAAAAAGGCAAAGACTCCCACAACACCTTGGCTATCAAGGAAATGGAAAGGCTAGGAAAAAACATTGTTAATCTAGGAAATTCTCCATGCTAATGATAGATCATGACCAAGAAACCACATGCATATTCCATGCATGCCAAAAAAAGTAAGGAAATAATACATGTAGCTCAGTGCCTGCAAAAAAAACCACTGTAGCCGCTGATCCCGATGTCCACTTCCTCTTTCATGCTCTTCTTTTGCCTTCATGCTCCAAATCCAAAGTATGCCACACTCCTCCAAGAGTGTTCCAAGAAAACTCTAAGTATCCAAGAGTATGAGAGAGAGAGAGAGAATAGAATGAGAGCTCCAAAATTGAATTGAAAAAAGTATGAGCTGACAAAAGCCATGAAATGATACTCATAAGCCTTTTTATTAGTGAGGCCTATATTTTATTCATTTTCCATTATTTTCCTTCATTTTCCTCCTCACGTGCAACTTGTGACATTTCACCTTCCTCTCCTCCTAATTTCCATTATTTTCATAAATAAAGGCCAATAAATGCCACTTTTCCTTTTCAAATCCTTAGCCATTTCCTTTACCAATTTCCATAGCCATAATAAACCAAATGAACACCTACACTAGGATTTTTTGCCCAACATTTATCTCAGAATACGTGTCCCATGACCATGGTTAATATTTTGCCTTTATTAACTTTTATTCCATGGATTTTTTACCAGGGCTATTACAGATCCCCCCCCCTGGGGGAACACCATGCTCAATGTTCAATGACACCTAAAACCAACAAGACTATAGAAAGAAAAACATGCTACCTATGGAGATTTATAACTTAGCTCAACACTATTTACAATGATCAACCTACTGAAAAGAAAACTAACATGACAACATAACAACAGGAAAACCATAAATACATGACACCCATACCTCTTATTAGATCTTTATAACATAGCTCATGGTGGTATTTACATCCATATTTACATAAACCAAAACATCTACTAAAACATCCACTCAACTAGCAAATATAGAAGGATACATAGCTCACATTTGATCTGACATCTCCCATGTAGCTTCATCGGGCCCAAATTGCTTCCACTGCACTTTAACCTGCTCGATTTCTCGGTTTCAGAGCATGAGTATCTTTCTCTATAATATACAGTGCGGTTCTCGCTGAAATTCTCCTTCTGGCTCCACTTTAAATATAGACTAGTCAATCACATGATCAACATTTTAAACATACTTTTTAAGCAATGATACATGGAAAAAATCATGGAATTTCACTGTCAGAGGCAGTGCAAGTCAATAGGCTATTGGTCCAATCCTTTCAAGAATATGGAAAGGTCCATAAAACCAAGGTGAGAACTTGGCACATGATCCAAACCGCAAGGATCTCTTCTTTGGCTTGATGCGCAAGTACACTTGTTCCCCAACCAGAAACTCCTTAAACAACTTTTTTCGATCTGTATGTCTTTTCTTATTGTCCTATGCTGCCTTTAGATTCTTCTTGATTACCAGCATTTCCTGTTCCATTTTTGCTAACATGTCTGGTCCAATCAATACCCTATTCACCAGATCACTCCAACTGATGGGAGTATTACAACTCCACCCATTCAATGCCTTAAACAAACTCATCCTCAGTGATTCCTAGTAACCATTATTTCAAGAAAACTCAACCAATGGAAGGTACTCCTCCCATCTCCTATATTGATACATCACATATATCCTCAACATATCCTCCAATATCCTATTGATCCTCCCTATCTGGCTGTAGATGATAAGTTGTACTGAAGGCCAACTCTGTACCTAAGCCTGCAAACAACCCCTTCCAAAACTTGGAAGAGAACATTGCATCCTGGTTTGACGCAATCTTCTTCGAAACACCATGCAGTCTGACGACATTTATGGTGAAAACCTGTGCCAGATCACTAGTTGAATAGGTAGATTTCATTGGAATGAAGTGTGTTACCTTAGTAAACCTTTCCACCACAACCATGATGGAGTCATGTTGTCTAGATGTTCTCAGAAAACCTGTGATGAAGTCCATGGAAATGACCTCCCATTTCCACTCTAGAATTGAGATCGGTTGTAGTAACCCACATAGATGATTACATTCTTCCTTTACATGTTTCTAATCCAAGCATCTCACCACAAACTCTGCCACTTATTTCTTTATGTTCAGCGAGTAGTAGAACTTCTTCACCGCTGTGAGTGTCTTCTGATATCCTGGTGAACTGAATATGGTTTCACATGAAACTATCTCAAGATAAGCTTCTTGAGCTCGCTTTCATCTATCACATATATCCTATCCCTAACTGATCAAGCCATCTGTTGTGAGACGATAGTCCACATCTTGTGCACCTGTACCTGCACCTGTACCTGTACTCTGCAGTAACTTGTGCCTGAGCTCCATGTACTTGTTATCCTGTCGACTTGCCTATAAGATCCAAGCATGTAAATATGTCCCATAAGAACTCATAGATACTAAGCATGTAAATATGTCCCATAAGAACTCATAGATACTATGTGTTTCACCTGTATCCGAGTGCTATGAGAATATGTAATCTTGTTGTCTTTAAATTTAAGATACCTGTTTGGTCAATTTAGTGTCCTAAATTTCTCTACAGAAATTATCAATCCGGGTATCATAAACTGATGAAGTGTAGTGCACTGTTTGTGCTAGATAACCCTTCTTACTTTGTTGTTTGTGTGTTCTATGTTGTTTTGGGGGTTCTTGGTCTTTAATTCCTAATGATTTACAATGTAATTATCAAAAACTTAAATCTAAATTTCGTAAAGACTGCTCAAAATCTAAAGATGGAAACAGAGCTTAAGAAAGACTTGGAAGCAGAGCTTAAACAAGAAATGAAAACAAAGTTTTTATTCTTGTTTCACTATTATTTCCAAATCATGAATTAAAACCAAAAGTGAAATTTGCAATTGATGTCTAACTAATTATAGAAATAAAACTAAATGAAATACTTAGTTACTCTGCCTCTCAATTTTGGGAGAAAGTCTCCTTGGGATGACATTTGAGGAATTATGTACTTCATTATTCTAAGAGAAAACAAATACAGAGATGCAGCAAAGACTCATTGCATAAATTAAATGTTCAACCACTTAGTTTAGGATGAATTATCAACTTGAAAGGTTTTTTAGAAACATTCATTAACACCACGAGTCAGTAAACTAGAAATAAAATGGCAAAGACAGTAAATGGCACTAATCAGTCTAATTGAGAATTTAAAGACTAGTAAAACAATGAATGAAGTAAACTACATTACATTACTGAGTTTTAACTTCTAACTACTGATAAAAACTAGAAAAAGATCAATCAAAAAGAAGCTACTCTAAATTATGAATACTATTAATAAGAGAATGATGAAAATTGCATTATAAACATTGTTAGTAATAAAATGATTATAAACACTATGAAATAAAATGATGAATTTACAGTTAACAAGAAAGAAAATGAAATGAAATGAAACCTTCTTCAGTGCAGGGGCCCTCTGCAACTGATTAGGCTATGCTTGCTCAATCAACTCCAAGAAAAATCCTTCAGATTTCCATAAAACATGCGGTCTTCATATTAAAAATAGGGACACAAAATACCTAGGAATTATAGAGTTTAGAACTTCGATTTCACAATAAAATTATCACTATTACCACTAAATTCTTCGGTCCTTTACATAGGCATTTATAAGAAAAACCATACAACTGTTTGTGGAGAAAAACATGCTATAGCCAAACACGTAGAAGACAGATATGCAGAATTTCTTCTTCGGCTGTTGGATTCAGTTGTATAGGTGGCTGTTGGAGTCCATAGGTGCAGGTAGTTGTTCTAGATAATGCTAAGGGTTTAAAGAGTTGTAGATAGGTAGGTCACATCGTTATCTTGACCGTTAACAGGTGTAGTTGTGGAGGACCGTTTGAGTACAGGTTATGGAGTTTGAAGAGGAGTTTTGTTATGAAAGAATCATTGAGATCATTTGTCATTAAAGACAGAAGATATGGCAGAGACATCGTGGTGGTCAAATCAAATGATGGTTGATTAAGGAGACATGTGATTATACATGCTATACAAACTTATGTTTTCAAATTGCTTTTTGAAATAAATTTTTGCATTTACCTTTGGAACTTTTACCTTTTGCTTGCTAATTTTTTTTTTTTGATGTTGATCCACAGGTATCTTGAGCATGATTGGTCTTCAAAAATTGATTTTTCTTCAACTCCCTGCATACATGATTTTATTATGAACTGTACACTTGTTCTTGAACTGATAAAAAAATTGTAGCTGCAGAATCAGATTAGCTGCAGAACACAATCAACTGCAGAACGTGAAACAGAAAGAGAAATATGACTTATGGATCATGAATGAAATGGAAATGGCTATGTAAGTGAAATGAAATGAGATGTAAGACAAGATGATAAATGAAATTGAGATGGAATGAATACTAAAAAAGGAAAAATTGAAAAATTTTACTGATGAAATATGACAATGGGATGAAGTGAAACTACAAAAATAAAACAGAGTGAGGTGAGATGAGATGATGAATTTTGTAGAATCTAAACTACAGAGCGACTGTGGCTTTTTGTCACTACTTATTACAGAAAGAAAATGGAAAATATAGTGTCAGAAACCTCTGATTTTCACCCTGTATTTTCTGTATAAGTATGCCAATCAATGATTGGTTTTCAACCTTATACAATTTATTATATATATATATATATTTATTTATTTTATTTATTTATTATTTTATTTTTATAGGAAAAATAAAGACTAAGTTAGTGGAGAAGAAGGATTCTTCTTCACTAACTTCATTTCATAATTGTCTTGGAAAATCTTAATGAACTCTTCTTTTGAAATGGGTTTCTTATATATCTTTAATCTATGACGATTCACAAGAAGAGGAGTTTGAATTTCATCTATTGTTCTGATCCTCACTGCTCCATTACTAAAAACTTTTTCAATCTCATATGGCCTAAGCCAATGAGTTTGAAACTTCCCTTGAAAATCTTTAAACTTTGAATCAAATAACAATGCCCAATCTCCCACTTGAAACCTCTTGTCCTTGATATATTTTTCATGCCATTTAGCCCTCTGTTGTTGGACTATACCAGTCCTTTGAACTGCATCTTGCCTGATTTCATCAAGTTCATTTAATTGCTCCAGCCTATGCTTTTGTGCCTTTGATAAATCTAGTCCCAGTTGGACTGCCATCTTGAAAGTTCTGATTTGGAACTCTATAGGGAACAAGACTTGTTTCCCATAAACAAGTTCATAGGGTGTGTGTCCCGTTGTGTTCCTCCATGTAGTTATATAGGCCCATAAGGCTTCAAGAAGCCTTTCTGCCCAATCTCTTCTATGTAGATGCATAGTCTTGGTGAGGATTCCTTCAATCACTTTATTTGTAGATTCCACTTGACCATTTTCTTGTAGATGATAGGGAGTAGATTTCCTATGCTTGATATTGTATTCTTCCACGAGCCCTTCCACCATGTTAGATGTGAATTGAGATCCCTGATCTGTCACAATTTCTCTTGGAATAGTAAAACGAGTGAAGATGTCCTCAAAAAGAAAATTAACTACATATTTTTCATTAGCAAAAGGCAATGCTTTGGCTTCTACCCATTTAGTGACATAATCAATGCATACCAATATATACATTTTCTGCTTAGATGGAGGATTAATTGGTCCAATAAAATCTAAGGCCCACTTTTCAAAAGGTTCGATGAGTACCGAAGTTTGTAATGGCATTTCATTTAAGGGAGCAGGTTGCCCTACCCTTTGGCAGCTATCACATCTCCTGACATATTATTTAGCATCTTTAAAGATGGATGGCCAATAATATCCTAAAGAAAGGATTTTATAGGTTGTCCTCTTTTCAGCAAAGTGTCCACCGCACGGTTAATCATGACATGCCTTAAGAATCTTAGGAATTTCATCTTCCCTGACACACCTTCTGATCATAAGATCTGGCCCTGTTTTATACAATTCGTTACTGATCCATGAATATCTTGCACTTTCCTGAATAATTTTTCTTTTCTCTCTATGAAACAAATGTGAAGGTAACTTCCCTGTGACCAAGTAGTTAGCAATATCTACAAACCAAGGAGTTTGAGTAGTTATTGCAAAAAGATATTCATCAGGAAACTTATCTTCAACCGTAGAATCTTCTTTGATATTCTGAATCCTGGACAAGAAATCAACAATTGTGTTCTATTTTCCAGGTCTATCTAGTACAGTAATGTTGAATTCTTGCAAAAGTAAAATCCATCTAGTAACTCTGCTATTAGTAATAGGTTTATTCATCAAATATCTAATTGCAGAGTGATTTATATGAACAAAGGTTTCATAGCCTGTTATATAATGTTTGAGCTTGTTAATTGCATGAACAACAGCTAAAAATTCCTTTTCAGTCACAGTATAATTCAACTCACTGGGAGTCAAATTATTACTTGTATAGTAAATGGCATAAAGAATCAAATATTTTTGTCCCAATATAGCTCCCAGAGCTGTATCTGAAGCATCTTTGGAAATATGGAAAGGGAGTTTCCAATTTGGACCTCTTAAAATTGGTGCTTCAGAAATTTTTTCTTTCAAGGTTTCAAATGGCAACTGGCAATCAGAATTCCAATTGAATTCACAATCTTTGGTAAGCAATTTGAAGAGTGGGGATGCTATTTTAGTGAAATTTTCTATAAACCTCCTATAGTATCCTATAAATCCTAGAAAACTTCTAACATCCTTTTGGCAATTTGGAATTGATAACTTAGAGATGACTTCAACTTTAGATTTGTCAACTTTAATCCCATCTCCTGAAATGTGATGTCCTAAAACAATACCTTCTATAAACATCATAAAACATTTTTCATGGCTTAGTGAAAGGTTTGTTTCCTTACATCTTTTAAGAACTTTTTCCAAATTTTCCAAAGCTTCTTCAAATGTATTTGCATAGACTGTAAAATCATCCATATATACCTCTACACAATCATGTATCAGATTAGAAAATATTCCTAGTACTACTCTTTGGAATGTTGCAGGTGCATTACATAACCCAAAAGGAAGTACTCGGTAGGCATAAGTTCCCCATGGACAAGTAAATGTGGTCTTATCCTGATCTTCAGGTGCTACCTGAATTTGATTATAACCACTAAAACCATCCAAGAATGAGAAATACTTCTTACCTGCTAATGTATCTAACACTTGATCTATAAAAGGCAAAGGAAAATGATCTTTAAGGGTTTCTTTATTCAATTCTCGGTAATCAATGCACACCCTCCATTTACCATTCTTTTTAGGCACAATTACCAAAGGAGAGACCCATTGGCTATCTGAAATTGGGTAAATGAAGTTTACATTCAGTAATTTTTGGAGCTCTTCTTTCACAATCTCTCTAAGATTTGGATTCATCCTTCTCTGAGGTTGTCTGATAGGTCTACTATTTTCCTCATTGTAGATGTGATCGATACAAGTCTTGGGATCAATGCCTTTCATGTCGGTGTATTCCCATGCAAATGCAAAAGAATGTTTTTGTAATGTTTTGATTAGCTCTTTTTGTTGTAGTTTCTCCAAGTTTTTGTTTATATTCAATGTCCTACTTGGAAAAATTTCAATTGTAGAGCTACCAAACTCTTCCATAGAATAGAGAGACATCTGCCTAGATGACAAATATTCAACATTAGATTTTTCTTGAAATTTCTCATGGTCATATTCTGAATATGATTCAAAATTTTCCAATGATTCAAAATTTGACTATCTTCACTAATTTCTGAAATAGTGAAGAGAGGATGAATATCATCTTCATCATCAATCCATTCTTTGTCATCTATTTCTGTGATTGTTTTTTCTGGAGGATATAGAGTAAATTTATTTGTTGAATTACCATCAGAAATATACATGTCACCAGATCTACAGATAATAAAAGCTTTAGTTGTGGCCAGCCAAGGTATTCTTAATATGAGTGGATGTCCTCCTAGATTGTTCTTGGGAGTTAAGATCATGAAATCAACAGGATATTCCCAAGAATCTAAGGATACTGAAATATCTTCTTGCACACCATCTGGTTTGATTACTGATCTATCTACTAATTTCAGTAAGGTAGGTGTGTAGAGAAGATTAGGAAGTTTAAGCTGCTCCATAGTTTGTTTACTCATGATGTTTATTGTTGTCCCTAAGTCAATCAATGTATTTGGAATTTCAATTCCATTGATATGTGTTTTGACAATTTGACTTCCTGGATCCACATACTTTTGTATGGTATTTTTTCCCATCATTATGTCTGCTATTTTTCCTACCAGGTGAATTTTTTTGTTTCTTTTGCTTTTCTTCCTGGTTTTTTTATGCTCAACTCCTATATTGTTTTGGCTAGAATTGGAATTTATCTAATGGATTGTAGCAAAGGAATTTTGATACATACATTCTTCAATTTATCTAGAAAATCATAGTTGGGCAACAAGATCTGTTTTTCTACCCCTCTATCAATTTATAGTCTTTCAGAAAAATGAGGTGTAGAAGTGGATGCTGGTTGCTCAATGATAGGAGTTGTGTTCACTGATTCTTTTTGTTTTTCTTTTTCAATGTTTTGGTTTTGGAGAGATGTTCCCTCAAAACTTTTATTGACTTTTAGAGAATCTTGCTCAGAACTATCTTGTTCCTAAATAACTACAGAAGGTCTTTCTTTTTCTAATATCCTTCCAGATCTTAGTTGAATATCATTAAGATCTAGAGGAGTAATCATGTAAGTTGGAAATTGTTGACCTTCTACCAAGTAAGCAGTCTAAGGATTTTTATTGTTGGGGCTTGGTAATGGTTGGGAAAGTAGCTGATTTGGTTTTTGCTTAAATGGCAGTAAGAGTTGAGAAATTTTGTTTTGTTGTGGAAATGGTAATGAAAGTTGGGGATTTTGATTTTGAAGTTGTGGCTATTGATTTTGTTGCTGAATGTGTGGGGGAGGATAATTCTGATATGATGGAGGATATTGGTAATATTGAGAAAATATCCCATAAGGATTTTGTAATCCTTGTGCCCACGGTTGAGATTGAGATTGAGGTTGAGGTTGAGGCCAAGGTTGCTGCCAAGAATTCTAGTTTGGTGGGGGCTAAAGATACATTTGATTGTTAAATCCCTGATTTTGTGGCCCCTGCCAAGGTCTTCTAGCAATAAAACAAAGAGGTTCTGTAGAATTTGGGACTGTTTCCTCTTGAAAGATAGCCTTAAGACCTGGGATTGAAGGACAACCCTTGGTCTCATGGCTTTCTGAGAAAATCATACAAGTTTCTACAATTTTTGCATCTAAAGGGCATTCCCTTAGAGCATGTTTTTTTCTGCATTTTGGACAAAAAATGGCTAAAGCATCAGCCTCAGTTTTCTACTTGGTTTATATTTTAAGGATGTCTAATTGCTCACTAAGGCTCCCTAGAATGTTAGTTTTAAATTCATCAAGCATATTACCAATTTCTTCCCTACTTATAGATCCCATTGTAGATTTGTTTACTCTAACAAGAGAAGGATCTCTTGGCCCTTTCCCTGTTTTAGATTTCCCTCTTGAGAGATGAACACACAATTCTCCTATATCATTTAATGGAAGTTGAGAGATATCTCCCTTCCCCATCATGTTAAGGATATCTATCCACTCATCTCTAATGGCTTTTAATAAAAGAGCTTTCAAGGTTTCTTCATCTAAATTGTTCATTTTTGCTCTTTTCAAATTATAGTTGAATCTCTCAATCAAATCTTCTAAGTTTTCATCCTCTCTTTGCATCATTTTGAACACTTCATCTTTGTGATTGCCAGGCATGCAATAATCCAAGTACCTATCCAAAAATGTTTTTTTCATGGCATTCCATATTCTAATGGACCGAGTGACTAACCCCATGAACCATTTCAAAGCAGCTCCTTTCAATGTTGAAGGAAACAATTTATGTTTTTGAGAGTCTTCTAGATAGTCATAAGTTTTGCACAAGACTTCAAACTCAAACAAAAATCTTTCAGGGTCCTCACTTTTCAACCCATAGAAGTTTGGGAGGACAGAAGGTGAAATATTTTTCATTGTGGCATTTGTTTCCTCATCCACTATAGGGAATCCAAAAGAATTATCTATTTCCCTATTTCCTCTGCCTCCTCCATTATTTCCTCTACCTTCTCCATTGTTTCCTCTACCTCCTCCATTATTTCCTCTACCTCTCCCTCTACCCCCTCCTCCAAACAGTGAGAATTCTCCATCTTGTTCCTCTTCTGCCATTATAGTTTCTTCAGAGTCAGTATAGGGTTCAATCTACAAGGTTACTTCCTCCTCCTCTGGTTCTTCTATTAATGGAATATGGGAGAGAGGTTATACTTCTTCTTCCTCACCAGGTATTCCTAATTCTTCAACTACAATGTGCTCTCCTGTGGAGGTGAAAAAGGCTATTCTTGTTGTTGGAGATTCGAAATTTTTCTCCCCTAGGACTGACTTGGTAGATGAAGTAGGAGATTCTTTTGATTGGATTTCTGCCCCTAGAATTCCAGGAGTCCTATGGCTGGGAGTATGAGTTTGGGATGGAGGTGTGTCTTTTCTTGTTCTGGGTGGAGTAGGTGGTGATGTAGGAATTGAACTCCTGCCCCTAGCTATAAATCTACCCCTAGAGTCTCTTTCTCTATGCATGTCATTGTTTTTTTTTTTTTTGAATGTAAGAGATAATGCTACCTAGTTACACTTCCCCGGAAACGACGCCAAAATGTTTGGTGAATTTAGTGTCCTAAATTTCTCTACATAAATTATCAATCTAGGTATCATAAACTGATGAAGTGTAGTGCACTGTTTGTGCTAGATAACCCTTCTTACTTCGTTGTTTTTGTGTTTTATGTTGTTTTGGGGGTTCTTGGTCTTTAATTCCTAATGATTTACAATGTAATTATCAAAAACTTAAATCTAACTTTCGTAAAGACTGCTCAAAATCTAAAGATGAAAACAGAGCTTAAGAAAGACTTGGAAGCAGAGCTTAAGCAAGAAATGAAAACAAAGTTTCTATTCCTATTTCACTATTATTTCCAAATCATGAATTAAAACCAAAAGTGAAATTTGCAATTGATGTCTAACTAATTATAGAAATAAAACTAAATGAAATATTTAGTTACTCTACCTCTCAATTTTGGGAGAAAGTCTCCTTGGGATGACATTTGACGAATTTTGTACTTCATTATTCTAAGAGAAAACAAATACAGAGATGCAACAAAGACTCATTGCATAAATGAAATGTTCAACCACTTAGTTTAGGATGAAGTATCAACTTGAAGGGTTTTTCAGAAACATTCATTAACACCATGAGTCAGTAAACTAGAAATAAAATGGCAAAGACAGTAAATGGCACTGATCAATCTAATTGAGAATTTAAAGACTAGTAAAACAGTGAATGAAGTAAACTAGATTACATTACTGAGTTTTAACTTCTAACTACTGATAAAAACTAGAAAAAGATCAAGCAAAAGGAAGCTACTCTAAATTATGAATATTATTAATAAGAGAATGATGAAAAGTGCATTATAAGCATTATTAGTAAGAAAATGATTATAAACATTGTGAAAGAAAATGATGAATTTACAACTAACAAGAAAAAAATGAAATGAAATGAAACCTTCTTTAGTGTAGGGGCCCTCTGCAACTGATTAGGCTATGCTTGCTCAATCAACTCCAAGAAAACTCCTTCTGATTTCCATAAAACATGCAGTTTTTATATTAAAAACAGGGACACAAAATGCCCAAGAATTATAGAGTTTAAAACTTCGATTTCACAATAAAACTATCACTATTACCACTAACTTCTTCGGTCCTTTACACATGGATTTATAAGAAAAACCATACAACTATTTGTGGAGAAAAACATGCTATATCCAAACACATAGAAGACAGATATGCAGAATTTCTTCCTCGGCTCCTGGAAACATAAATCCAAGACATGGTGGCTGTTGGATTCGGTTGTACAGGTGGCTGTCAGAGTCTGTAGGTGCAAGTAGTTGTTCTAGATAACGCTTCCCATCACTGTGAAACGTGTTAATTAACCATAAAAAAGAGTCCTGTTACCTTTGGTCTCTACGTTTTACTTATCCATTGATCGTAGTCTTATGCCATCTTCTTTGTCGACATGGGCTAAGTGAATAGGACAGGGTCCATGTCACGATGATTTCCAAGTTGCCCATGTAGCTAGTTTCTCTTTCTAACACCTGGAACCTATTAAAGCATGAAGGTAGTTGCGGAACAACTGATTAGATGCATAATAGGTTGTGTTCCATAGCTAATATAAAAAAATTTATTCAAAGAACAAAACATAAAAGCATAACATTTAAATCACTAAATGTCCTCCTCAAGATAGTATATACCGGTCATTGGTGATGAGAATGCATCTTTCTCATGGAAAAACAAAGAAAAGGAATGAGAATAATTTCTTGGGGAAAGAGTAATTTCGAGGCTCAACAATACCTGATCTCAAAGTCAAACTCACTGATCATGGCCAACCATCTAGCTTGCCTGGAATTCAAATTCGATTTGTCAAATAGGTACCTTAATCCACTATGATTGCTCATCAGTACAAACCTCCTACCAAGAAGATAGTGCCTCCTCATCTTCAATGCATGGATGATTGTTGCTAACTCAAGATCTTGTGTCAGATAATTACGTTTGTGCTCATTTAGTTTTCGTGACTCATAGAATACTACCCATCCCTCATGCATAAGAAATCCACCATGTCTTATTTTGTAAGCATCTATTGGGCAGCGGATCCCCCCATAGCAGGTTTTTGGGGCTTGAAGCCCGAATTTTGGTCAAGTGTAATGTAAAGACCCCACGAAATCTGGGCGCGGAGCGCAAGAGTCTAGGGTTGTCCGCCCTTGAAAATATAAATTAATATATTGTAATGTCGGCCTACCCATGGTCCGCGGATCAATCCCAGACCATGGGATTGTATAAATAGAGTGCGGCTCTAAGCTGTAAGATAGATAGTTGTGGATGATGAATTAGCTTTGAGTCTGTAAGTCCGAGTCTTGGGTTGTAGTAGTAGGAAGAGGCTCTGCAGCTGAGTGCGCAGAGGCTTGGTAGAGTCCGCAGCTGTGTGCGCAGACCCCTGCAACTAAGTGTGCAAGGCGGAGTTGGGATTGTACTTGGACAGAGAATTAATAAAAGTTAATTCGATTCTGAAATATTGTGTGTCTATGATTCTGTTATATTTATGCATCTCTTTACAATTTTATGATTGTGCGCACTTGTTATGAATGCTAAATGATTAATGAAGAATATTGGGCCCACACATCTAAGTTAAGATCTATGATAATAGCACAGTAAAGATAAAGGATCTAGACAGTAACTCTTAGTGCCCTTTATAGAGCTGCGCGGAAGTAGTTGCACAAGTTACAAAGGACAGACGGCTGCGCGGAGCAGCGCAAGCGCGCAAGTTCAGTTCACAAACTTCCTAGATTTCATCAAGACATCCCTAGGGTGCAGAAACTTGGTTCCAGCACCCTCCCATACTACCTCGGGTGAGACCTCAATCCACGCACCGCGTACTATTGCCGAAAGGGCTGGTAGTTTCGGGATTTGTTTGGCTAAATCACTTCTGAACCTGGTCAAGCGCCAACAAGCCAACAAATGGTTCCATTTCCAGGACCAAGATCTTCCTAAGGGAAGTCTGATGTCATGCCATTGGAACCTAACAAACAAGGAAATTGAAGAGTGGTTGGACAAGAAGATTCACGAGTTTGCGACACAGGAAAACAGAACTCCGCAGGTATCTGAGAAAAGGTGGTTGGATTGCTACGTGTATATAGAAATACACAAGATCTTCTTCTCATCCTTTCCTTCTGAACTGTATGAGTGGATCGCGAGGTTAGCCGACAGCCAGGGAAGGTGTAAGCTCGAACAACCGATAGTGTGGACTTCAGAATTAGTGCGCAGAATAGAGGCATCAGAAGATAAGATCGCACGAGCTGTGGACCATTGGCTCAACCGGATAATAGGGGGATTTATCACTGAGTTTGCGGTAGATACGACCATGAGCTATAGCAAAGCAGAACGACATTTTCTCAAGGGACTATGAGGTAAGTACATTAAAACCTTTAATACCTGGATTAAGATGCTGTTATGTGAAAAGCGGGTTATGCGAATACACTAATGTTTGGGATGATGTGGAGCAGAAATATCTACAAAGGTAGCGAGCAATTAGGAAACAATCCCTTAATTTCACCTCCTTCACCTCCCTCTCCACCCACTCCACCTCCACCAAACCCATAGTTCAGTATGGTGAGCGCGATCAAGCTACCCATATTCAGAGGAGTAGGGAATGAGGATCCAGACGAGTTCTGGTTCGTGGTAAGAGCAGTGTGGGAAGTGCAAGGGGTCACGGATGACAACATTAAGAAGGCTACATTGATTAGTGCATTGCAGGATCACGCATTGACATGGTATATCAAGCACTCTAATGACCACCCAAATGTAGGGATAGCAGAGATCTAGAATGCATTAAACAGAGAATTTAGCCGGCCAAAATTAAAGGCACAGGCAATCATTGGGTTCAAAGAGATCGTGATGCTTCCAAGCGAGAGCCCCTGGGATTTGGATCAATGGCTGAATAGTGTGATCCGTGAGGCTAATATGATGCTCATAGATGCACAACATCGCGCATGGTTTGTAGCATCTCTGACACCACACCTGAGGACGACGCTGTCACAACAAAAACTTTCTACCGAGGCTGAAGCATTGGAAATGGCGATGAGGTTGCATGAGACACTGATACAAGATCCGGGGCTGGGAGTTCAACAAATCCACACGCAACTACAGAATCTCTATATGGAAATGCAGAGCTTGAAACAGGATAGGGCACCGTGGCTAGAGGCACACAAGGAAGTGTGGTGCATAAAATGCAAAGGCCAGGGCCATGACAAGGACCACTGTCCAGTATTCGTAAACTACTTGGCAGAAGGGCGGCCAATGCCATTGAGACTGGAGGCACAGGCAGGGCCAAGTGAGACACCCAAGTTATGGTGTGTAATCTGTCATATAGGAGGAAAACACACGATGAATAATTTTCATTTGCTATAGAAGCATACGTAGACTCCCCAACAGTTGTTTTGTAATTTCTGTAGGTCAGTAGGCCACGACGAGCGTACTTGTCATAGCTACAAGCTAATGATGGATCAAACCCTAGCATATCAGATTTAGACAGAAACGCGAGCCCTCAACCCAGCGGCGGGGATGGCATGTGTGGGATTCCAGGGGCAAGGTCGAGGACGAGGAGGAATGGGACCAGGAAGGGGCCGCAGACAGTTAATTTGTTACAATTGCAGAGTACCAAGGCACTACACCTGTGATTGTACCAACCCGACGAGAATATCCTGTTCATACTGTGCCCAGCTCGATCATGAAGTAGTAGATTTTCCTACGTTGATCGCACAGATGCGTGAGAAAGGGGGTACTCTAGCCTCCTTCAACTCAGAATATCCAAATGATGAGATTTGAACCATGCAAAGAATACCGAAATGCGAACATGATTCTCAGAAGTGGTATGACCATAAGGGAGGATAAGGGGAAGTAGCCTGAGGAAGATACATGGGTTTGCAAGGCTCCTACAAAGGAACCTGAGTTTGACTTAGAACGCACAAAGGAGACGTTCATGGAAGCTAAGAAGAGCTTTGCGGAGACCTCTACTTCAGGTAGTAAGGATCAACCAGAGCCAGGGATGGATACTTCTATGCTTACTACCTTTCTTGAGACGTGCATGAAACTGTTGCGCGATAATAAGGCAGATAAGGGACTACAGGAGTTGATCACCAGATGCGCAGGGTCTGGGGAACTGCGCATAGCTCGGAAATTGGGAAAGCATGCATTGCACATTGGGAGGGAAATGAGATTGACGGTGTAGATTGGCAAATATGAAATAGATCAGGTAATATTAGACCTGGGTTCAGATGCAAATGTATTACCGAAGCAGACATGGGAATGTATGGGTAGGCCCGCGTTATAGTGGTCCCCTATTCAATTACGAATGGCGAACCAACAGAAGATTTTTCCCATGGGGAGGTTGCAAGGGGTAACAATTGATATCGAAGGCGTGAGCACATAGACAGACTTTGAAGTAATAGAGATTGTTGATGACAACAATCCTTATCTCGTGTTGCTAGGAATAGACTGGGCCATTGATATGAATGGAGTCATCAACTTGAAGAAGTAGAAGATGATATTCGAGAAAAAGTTCCTATGCATAGTAGTTCCGCTAGATCTAGCCGAAGGAGCATGCTACACCGAACCTGTGCGTGACGATGGAAGCGACGATGAGCTGTATTGTATCTACAAGATAACTGCGCGAGCTCAGGATTGGGTGAATTCGACTGCAGATGGAAGGGTCTCATGGGAGCGTGCAAGTTCCTACACCTCGGATTCAGACGAAGAAGACGAACACTGGCACAATAGGTTGAACGAAGTGACAACGCTAAATTGCAACATGATGATTAGATCACTGTGTTGCGTAACAACCCAGGCTTGAGATCTGCCAACATATGATGGATTGATAGCGGTGGATGAATTCTTGGGAAAGTTTGAAAGCGCAGTACCGGGAGAACAACGGTTCGATGTGTTGAAGTGGGCATTACGTGCGACACCTGCGCGCTGGTGGGGAACACATCAAGGAAGTTTTGAGGACTGGTGCGGATGTAGAAGGATGATGCACCTATGATTTGCGAAACTTCAACTACGGATAAAAGATAAATACGATGGACGAGATGACTTGCGAACGCACCTCGCGAAATGGACCAAGGCCTATGGGGAAGAACCTCAGCCTGAATGGGTACACTTATTCTACCATACGCTAGATGTCATACCCATGAATTGGTATACTGAGATGAAACTCCGACATGGTACGGGCGAATGGGATGTCTTGCGCGAGGGATTTCTGTTAACATTCACATTTGAAGACCAATGGTCTGATACTGTTGATGATGCACTGGAAGCCGTAAAAGCTGCCATCTTCAAAATACCATAAGAACCACAGTAAGTAGTTCAACCAGCATAGGCAAACCAGTTAAGCAGTGCCCTAGAATGTTATAACATGCAAGTAGAGGAGGATGATGATGACCCCCGAAATATTAATATTCCAGAAACTGAACGGTGTCGCGAAGTTAGAGGACCATCAATTGAGGATCCCGACATCACTGCGCCACTAAAAACAAAGCATGTAAACATTGGCACAGACGCGGAGCCAAAGTACACGACGCTTGGGGACTATTGGGACGATGCTACAATAGATAAGGTCGTCGAGTTACTCTGCGAATATCAAGATTTGTTCCCGACCAAAATCACAGACTTAAAGGGGATCATTGGCGACTTAGGGATGATGAAAATCACTCTAAAACCAGACACGAAGCTAGTTAAATAGTGACCTTACCATTTGAATCCAAAGTATAAAGAAAAGGTCCGCGACGAATTAGACAAAATGCTTGTAGCCGGAATTATTGAACCAGTGGAAGAATCCCACTAGGTGAGCCTCGTGGTAGTACAGGAGAAAAAACAGAAGGGTGAAATTAGAATATGTGTGGACCTCAGGAAGCTTAGCGACGCCTGTGTTCATGATCCATTCTTGACACCGTTTACAAATGAAGTATTGGAGAAATTTTGCGGTTAGGAAGCTTACTCGTTCATAGATGGCTTCTCAGGGTACCATCAGATCAAGATCACGCCGAAAGATAGGAGCAAGACAACCTTCACAACCAAATGGGGCTATTTTCAATACACCGTTATGCCCTTTGGACTGAAGAACGCGCCAGCGATATTTTCGCGTGTAGTGGTGGCCGCGTTCAAGGAATACATCCACAAGTTCTTGGAGGTCTATTTGGACGATTGGACTGTATTTGGGTTAGTTAAACACCATATAGCAAGCTTACGTTTGATGTTGGATACTTGCCAACGACACCAGATTGCGTTGAATCTTAAAAAATGCACCTTCCTTGTCCCCTTTGGAAACCTGCTCGGCCATGTGGTCTGCAAACAAGGCCTGATGGTGGATCCTATGAAGATTGTTGTTATTCTCAATCTGGAAGCATCGTGAAGTGTCAAACAACTACGCGCTACGTTGGGGCACATTGGTTACTATAGAAAGTTTATTAAGAGGTATGCAAAAATAACAGTGCCAATGGAAAAACTATTGGAAAAGGACGCTACATATTGTTGGAATGATGATTGTAGGAAAAGTTTGGATGTTCTCAAGGAGAAAATGGCATCCACTCCCATCCTGGTCTTCCCAAAATGGGACGTAGAATTTCATGTACATGTTGATGCGTCGTGTATTGCGCTGGGAGCTGTACTTACGCAGGAAGGTGCGGAAGGCGTGGATCACCCGATCGTGTTCGCGAGTCGGCGGCTGTCCAAAGCCAAAAAGAACTACTCTACTACTGAGCGCGAAGGGTTGGCAATGGTATACGCGCTCCAGAAATACCGACACTATTTACTTGGCAGGCACTTCAAGATGTATACCAATCATTCCGCATTGAAATACCTGGTGAACAAGCCTGTGTTGGGGGGGCGCATATGCAGATGGCTGTTACTATTTCAAGAATATGACTTTGAGGTCATCGTAAAGCCAGGATGCCTAAATGTAGGACCAGATCACTTATCATGAATTGAGATAGGCGAGGAGCCAAAAAATTTGGAAGAAGGACTACCTGATGCACAGCTCTTTGCAGTGCGCGTTGCAGACAGCCACTTCGAAGATATAATCCATTTTTTAACCACAGGGACTGCGCTGAAGGAATATTCAGTCCAACAAAAGAAGGAATTGGTGGTGCGCGCAGTGGACTTTTCTGTCATTGTGGGGCACCTCTACAAAATGGGAAACGATGAGATATTGCGAAGATATGTACCTGAATTTGAACGAGGACAGATCCTCGCGGAAGCACATGGGGGGGTTGTAGGAGGACACTATGCAAGACGTGCAATGGCACAGAAGATTCTTCGCGCTGGGCTATGGTGGCCAACCCTACATCAAGATTCGAAAGCACACTGTCGGGCCTGTGACATATGTCAAAGGACTGGGAAACCATCACGAAGGGATGAGATGCCACTCAATCCATAGATGACGCTGCAGCCATTTGAAAAATGGGAAATTGACTTTGTGGGACCAATCAAACCTCAGGGGAAGATGGGTGCGTGCTACATCATCACCATGACAGAATACCTGACTCGATGGGCGGAAGCACAGCCGGTTAAGGACTGCATGGCTGCTATAGCTGCGAAATTTTTGTTCGACAATGTGTTGACACAGTTTGGTTGCCTGAAAATTTTAATGAGTGACCGCGGGACACACTTCCTGAATGAAACCATCAGCGCACTCACCGAGGAATTCCAGGTGTATCATCAGCAAAGTACACCATACCATCTGCAAGCTAATGGGACAGTAGAAGCATTCAACAAAATTCTGGAGACTGCGCTGACCAAAGTATGTAATGCACAGCGAAACAACTAGGACTTGCGCATACCTGCCGTATTATGGGCATACAGAACCACGTGCAAAAAATTGATGGGTCAGATGCCCTTCAAGTTAGTCTATGGCACAGAAGAAGTCATGCCAATGGAATACATTGTACCCAGTTTGCGGATAGTAGTAATTACAGGGATGTAGGACCGCGAAGCCTTAGAAGAGAGACTTGTGCAATTAGAAGAACTCGAGGAAGAACGGTTTCTAGTGGGATTCCATTAGTAGCTACATAAACAGCGTGAGAAAGCCTGGCACGATCGCCATATCAAGTTGTGCACATTCAAGGTAAACGATTTAGTGTTGCTGTATGATAGCAAGTTCGAAAAATTTACTGGGAAATTCAGAATGCATTGGTTAGGACCATATGTGGTAAAAGAAGTCATAGATGGAGATGCGGTCCAACTAGTCAAACTTAATGGATAGCCCTTCCCAGGAAGAGTAAATGGTAGTCGCCTGAAGCCCTACACGGGTGGGACAGCTGTCTGACTAACCGACCAAATCACAATCTTCATGACCCGACAAGCCGAACAAATTTTCGGGACTATAAACATAGGTACTAGAAATCAGCATCAAAGTAGAGAATCAAGTCACACATAGATGATTCAGAGGTAGAGATGGAGCAGATCTAGATGATGACAGCATGGTGGGTTACGGACCTTCACGCAACATAGGCACAGTTGGATGGACTTCGTGCAAATATCACCACACCAGCAGAGTTACTCGAGGACGAGTCACGATGATTGTGTTAGGGGCCTGTTGGGCAGCGGATCCCCCCATAGCGGGTTTTTGGGACTTGAAGCCTGAATTTTGGTCAAGTGTAATGTAAATACCCTGTGAAATGTGGGCACGGAGCACAAGAGTCTAGGGTTGTCTGCCCTTGAAAATATAAATTAATATATTGTAATGTCGACCTACCCATGGTTCGCGGACCATGGGATTGTATAAATAGAGTGCGGCTCTAAGTTGTAAGATAGATAGTTTTGGATGATGAATTAGCTCTGAGTCTGTAAGTCTGAGTCTTGGGTTGTAGTAGTAGGAAGAGGCTCTGCAGTTGAGTGCGTAGAGGCCTGATAGAGTCCGCAGCTATGTGCGTGGACCCCTGCAGCTGAGTGCGCAGGGCGGAGTTGGGATTGTACTTGGATAGAGAATTAATAAAAGATTAGTTGATTCTAAAATATTGTGTGTCTATGCTTATGTTATATTTATGCATCTCTTTACAGTTTTATGATTGCGCGCACTTGTTATGAATGTTGAATGATTAATGAAGAATATTGGGCCCACACAACTAAGTTAAGATCTATAATAAGAGCACAGTAAAGATAAAGGATCTAGACAACACCTCTTAGCGCCCTTTACAGAGCTGCGCGGAAGCAGTTATACAAGTTGCGAAGGAAATATGGCTGCGCGGAGCAGCGCAAGCATGCAGGTTCGGTTCGCGAACTTCCTAGATTTCATCAAGACATCCCTAGGGTTTAGAAACCTGATTCCAACACCCTCCCATACTACCTCGGGTGAGACCTCAGTCCGTGCATTGCGGACTGTTGCCGAAAGGGCCGGTAGTTTCAGGATTTGTTTGGCTAAATCACTTCTGAACCTGGGTTAGGCCCCAACAAGCCAATAGCATCTGTGCATACCAAAAATTCTATATCCTTATCTACAATCTTTAGCACTAGATCATGCATCAACAATTATTTCATCTGCTCAAAACTTGTTGCACATTCCTTTGTCCATTCAAAAATTTTACCTTTACTTTGCAATGATGTGATAGTATATGAAATCTGTGATATTTCTTGATGAACCTCTTATAATAACCTGCTAACCCCATAAATGATCTTACCTCATCCAAATTCCTAGGATCTGCCCACTCCATGATAACCCTTATATTCTCTCAATCTACCGCTATGCCTTCCATGCAAACCACATGTCCCAAGTAATGTACCTCTATCTAAAAGAAACTGCATTTGCTAATCTTAGCATACAACTGATGCTATCTTTGGAATCCCAATATTGCTACTAAATGTTCAACATGCTCTTCCTCATTTTTAGAATATATCATGTCATCAATGAATACAATAACAAACTTGTCCAGATAAGGATGCAAAACACTATTCATCAAGCCCATAAAAGTAGTTGGAGAATTAGTCAAATCAAATGGAACTACAACAAACTCATAACATCCGTACCTGTTTGGGAAAGCTACCTTCTAAATTTCATCTTCCTTGATGTGTACGTGATGATATCTGGATCTCAGATTAATCTTCCAGAACACTGCTTCTCCCTTCAATTGATCAAACAAATAATCAATCCTCAGCCATGAATACCTATTCTTGATGGTCACTTTGTTCAAATTCCTATAATCAATGCACAACCTGAGAGTACCATCCTTCTTCTTCACAAATAATACCTGTGCACCCCATGGTGATACACTTGGCCTAATGTATCCCTTGTCAAGAATTTCCTTCAGCTGCAACTTCAGCTCTACCAAATCTGGAGTCCTCATCCGATATGGTGTATTTGATGTTGGTGCTACCACCAGTACCAACTCAATAGAAAAATCCACTTCTAGTGAGGTGGAAAATATGGAATCTTTGCAGGAAATACATTTTCAAACTATTGTAAAATTGGCTACCTACTCAAAACATCCACATCCTCAACTTCCTTAACTTTGTCACTAGAAATATGTACCACAAATAACACACACCCTTTTTTGTGACTAAGCTTTCCCTGCATAGTTGTCACCATCCTAACTGATGTTGCCTTCTTCTTACCCTTTAAGACTCTTTGTTCTCCATTATCATCCAAACACTCAATGGATTTTCCATAACAATCCATCTTGGTCCTATGAAGATAAAGCCAGTCCATGCCCAGCAATATACTATATGATCCCTACGACAATACATCCAAATGTGTAGATGTAGGAATACCATTCAACTCAAATGCACAAGCTCTTACCTAATGCTGAAATCATTTCTTTGTACCTGTATCCAGCTGTACTAAAAAAACACTCTGCATGCACTTCTTTATTCAAATCACACTTATCCACCACGTCAGGATTAACATAAATACAATTATGTCTAGGGCCAATCAAAATAGAAACAAGTTGATCACAAAGCTTATCATCCATCTTGATAATTGATCCGTGTTGATCTTCCTACTTGTTATCCAACATTGCATAGATCCTAGGAGCACTTTGTCCAACATCCCCAACCATCTGCACCTCCTGGGCACTGTAAATCTGTGGTCTACCACCCTGATGCCATGGAAAATATCTCTGACGATGATCTTTGCCACAAGTCCAACACCATACGAGCTTCCTATCATCACCCTTGTTCTGCTCAGACTGAAATTCCTGTCCTCTTTTATATGAATTGAATTTCTCGTGCGGCGTTGCATTCTCTTTGTTACTTGTGTCCAGATGCCTTTCCAATTTCTTGTCCCGTTTCCCTTTATTCTTATTATTACCTTTCCAATTCGGTTCAATCTCATATATGCGCTTTTATTGCTCATAACAATGCTTTAGCTTCCAGATGGCCTCCTCCAATGATCTAGGCTCATCAAACTCAATCCTATCCTTAAATTTTATCGGAAGCCCACTGATGAATCTCTGAATCTTGGCCTTCTCCTCCTTGAGGTAAGGCACATACCTCAACAACTCTAGAAATATGCTAGTGTACTCCTCATCAGTCATAGATCCCATCTTTAGCTCATAAAACTCTTTTGCCCTGTCATCATAGTACCTCTTCGATAGATACTTCTTCCTGAATAGTCTCTTGAATTCACTCCAAGTCAAATCCTCCTCATAAATATCTCTGACATTCTTTACATATTCCCACCATATATCTGCTTTACCTTTAAGACTGAATGTAGCTATTATGGCCTTCATGTTCTTTGAGTAATCATGTATCTTGAAGAACTTATTCATTCCAAGCAACCATGCTTCTGCACCATGTGATTTATTCATTTCCTCATCAAAGGTAGGTTTCTTTGCTTTCATGAACTCATCCAAAAAATATCCCCTATCGCTCCTCCTATAAGGATGATAACAGTGATGACCATGATACCTATTAGAACTAGAACTAGAATAATACCTGTGTCCATAACCCCTCCTATCCAGAGTATCCAAGAACCTTCCATCCCTAATCATGTCATCTCTATCTGACCTGTGCCCACTGCAAGATCTCCTATCATATTCCCCATTAGTTATATCCTATTATCCATAGCTTGATCTGAAGTGATCCCTACCTCTACAATTCTAAAAAACTCTGAAGAATCACTGCATTGACCTTAACTTATTTCTCCTGTGCCTGCATGATTCTGTCATTATCTTCTTTACAACTCCTTATTTCTTCCTTCAAACTCCTCAATGTGTCTTCTATGTTAGAAGAGTTCCCAACACCATACTGCTCATCTGATTCGTAGGGATAATCTTTGTAATCTACCATCTTGCTAGTAATATTTGATCTCTTCTTCCTGAAAGGTATATTATGTCAACTAAACCAAAACATAAACAAGCCAATATACCTTAGTATAGTTTGGGGAGGATATCTCATTTGCAAGACCAAACAGATTAGCACAATCTATCTATATATCTATATCTATATATATATATAATCATATCAACATTTATTCATCATTTCAATCATTATCTAGTCATCAATGCATGACCATATGAATCACATGTTATGACCTCATGCATGACAACCATAGCCACATCAATGTATGCATAACGATATATAAGCACTAACATGCATAACCAATGCATAACTGACATACACTCATGACGACCACATACAACCACAACACCATCAAATTTCATATGTGGACACCACTGCAATCATCACCAATTCCATGCATACACAACAAGCACAAGGACCTATATGAAACTGACATGTACATATGACAACACATTCATGAAAGGGGAACAAAAGCCATATATCACCCAAGTATAATGGAACAATGTTGTGATACCTCTCTGTAACACAATCCTCCCAAATCTACTGAAGTAATTAGCGAACCGGGATAAACATGTGATGAAGAGTTAGTATGATATGATTCAACTTCCTATGTAATAGTTAAGGAAGTGGAACCGATGGAACATAGCCAACCTGACCTTCTACACATGCAATAGAACACCTATGAGCCATCTAACCCATCCAAGTGATCAACCCCTGAAACACTGACTTTTTGCTACATCAAAGCCTCCTTCGATCCCTTAACATGGGCATGCATCCAACTGAGACCCTACAGTTGCTCCCAAAGAAAGGCATGTGTGTGACTGGGGAATTTTTCAGGTAGTTCTGTGCCAGCAACTCCAAATTTTGTGCCACTTTTTTACGGCCAAGATTTAGGCCATTGCCAAGAACTCCATGAACATTCCAGAAATGAAAAATAACATCAAAAAAATGATACAAATGAAAATATTTGAACAAGGACTTGACTGGACCCCTACTAGCCATGACAAGCATTTTCGTCAAACATGTCAAAAATATGCATTCTATAGGTTTAAACAACAGATCTGAGCATAGGGGTCTCATAATTATATGAGAATCAATAATAAGCATTGATTCCCTATTACAACAAATACATTACCATCTATTAAGCCATATATTCATTGTACATTTAGCAATTAACCAAAGCATGATGAGAGGCATACATTTTCACTGTCATAAATCTCATTGATAACCAACATATAACCAACATAAATATCAAGGATATAACAACCATATAATCCAAATATAAAAAAGTATTATTACCCATAAAATACCAGGGAGAAAGAGAGCTCCTATTGATGAATGCAAAGGCCAACCAGGTTCAGGACTTCCACGTTCTACCCGACCATAGATTGGCTAAACCAAATCTCTCTTTAGTCAATCAACCTTGTGCCATATTCCAAGAATGAATGTGGGATCTCATAAAATAAATCCATCAAAATAAACTAGGGATTCTAGAGGCCAAATCACCTCAACCCTCAACCAGTGATTCCACCTCACAGTTGGACATCACTATCCATCACCAGATTAGTCTCTACCCAAGTTGTCCCAGGCTCTGGAGCATTTGTTCCATGGAAGGCTCCAAGACTAGTAACTCAACCCACCAAGGGCTCCTAAGCGTTTTTCCAACCAAGGCTCGAGGACTAATAAATCAACCGAAGTTGTTACAGGGCTCCATAGCGTTTTTCCAACAAAGGCTCCAGGAACTAATAACTCAACCCATAGCCAAAGGAAGATGAGAACTAAAATAGAAGGGAAAGAACCCACATGACCATGGTTGTCTAGGAAATGGTAAGGCTAGACAAAACCACCGTCAATCTAGGAAATCCTCCATGGTAATGACAGATCACAATCAAGAAACCACATTCATATTCCATGCATGCCAAAGCTATTAAGGAAATCATACATGTAACTCGGTACCTGCAAGAAAAACTCATTGTAGTTGTGGATCCCGATGTCCTCTTATGCATTCCTACTCTTCCTTTGCCTTCTTTCTCCAAATCTCAAGTATGCCACACTCATCCAAGAGTTCTCTAAGAAAACTCTTAGTATCCAAGAGTATGAGATAGAGAGAATAGAATGAGAGCTACAAAACTAAACTGACAAAATCCATGAACTGATCCTCAGAAGCTTTTTTATTAATGAGGCCTCTATTTTCTTCATTTTCCATTATTTTCCTTCATTTTTCTCTTCACATGCAACCTGTGACCTTTCACCTTCCTTTTCTCCTAATTTCCATTATTTTCATAAATAAATTCCAATAAATTGCACTTTGCCTTTCCAAATCCTTAGCCATTATCTTTTCCAATTTCCATAGCCACAATAAACCAAATGAAAACCCACGCAAGGATGTTTTTCCCAAAATTCATCTTGGTCTATGTGTCCCATGACCATGGTTATTATTTTTCCTTTATTAACTTTTATTACGTGGATTTTTGACGAGGGTTGTTACAATGGAGTTGGTAGCATTGACCTGAAATCGAATGCAGAGGCTTTGATATGGTGTGATGAACCAAGGGGGCAAGTATATTTCCCAACTCAATAGTCATGAAGATGAAGTGAAAGAAAGATAGGTTGAAGAGTGACTCATTGCCATAAATAGGTGAAGTATCCTATTTTACCAATTTCCCCAACCATTTTTGGTCGGCACCTCTTTATTTTTGACAAGATTGAGGAGGATAACATATGCTTGATCTGTAAGTTCATTCTTCGGATGAAACCCTATGAGTATTTATAATGAACCTTGAGAAGGAGTGGTTTAGTATCATCATGTTCATTGAGTCCAACGCTATTTGATGCTCTTACGAGTCCAGTAGAGGTGTAACTTGACTTCTTTTCCATGTTTAGAGAGTTTGAAAAAGAGGAGAAAAAGAAAAATCCAAAGGTTCCTTTTTGTAAAATTACCTCTTGAGTCTGAAAAGACAGAAAATTGTACTTAGGAGAACATCTTATCCATGTTAAATTAAGGTATTCTTTTTTCGTAAATAGTCTATCCCAGTCTAGAAAAGGGTGGAATTTATATTGGGAAAACGTCTTTCCATTTACTTTAACAAGTTCGAAAAGACAAGTGCTCAGTGATATTTTGATTTTTAGGGAGTTTAAAGAGCGCTGAAAGAGGACTCCTCCTAGAGGAACAAGTGTTATCAAGGGTAGAAACTGATTATGGTCATGATGGTATTGCTCAAAACATGAAGAGTTCAAGGGGTTGGCTAATAAGACCACTCATCGAAACTGTTCCCCAGTAAAGGGTAAAACAAACAACTGAAAGCATATGATTTTCCAAGCATATAGTGATGATGGAATGAGAAACCCAAGGCTCATATGATAGAATTAGGCTAATAAATATGGAAATCATGAGAGATAGGATGAACGTTGTTTCATTTTTACGCAAGCTTGAAACATGTGGAAACTATGCTTAAGAATACTTGAAGATGGTTTCATTTTTTTTCACAAGATTGAAATATGAGAAAAAATATGCCTGAGAGTGGTTTCACTTTTACACAAGCTTGAAACAGAGAAAAAATATACTTGAAATAAGTTGTCATGCCCCCAACATAATGACTCAATTCTAGGCACATGTCCCCCAAGCTTAATTGCATTCACCTAAGTAGAGTATTGGTGATCCAGATCTTTTAACTTAAAAGATGCATACAAAATTTCATTTAAAAAGGCATGTAACCATAAGATGCATTCACGTAAAGGAAGCATAAAATAATGACAACCATGATAATGGAGTTCACCCAGTTTGGGTTATGTCTCTGGGCCCTGTTCAATGTGGGGAAGCCTCTTTCATTAAATATTTAGTGAAATGATAAATCAAATTACATGAATGTACAAAAGACACCATATACCCCCACTTCTAGGGAGGGCCTGAAAATGACCACCTCTACTGAAGAAATGGACTGTACCGTTAAATTTTTGGCGAAAAAGCGTGAAAATGACTTTAAAATTGACTCCTTTCTGCTTTGGTCAAAATCTAGACCCCCATGAATCTAAAAGATTCCCTAAAGATTCCTTCTCATGGATTGAATGGAATTAGGCTGCTCAGATGAAGGATCTAATTGTAACATCACGTTCCTTGCAAAAAATTGAGAAGAATGAGTATAAAGTTGGCCTCATTAAAAAATTATCAAATTTGGGCCCTTGGGGAATCTCATAGATTCCTCAAGATTCAATAAAGATTATGTTATGCAGGTTGGTTGAAATTATGTTGCTCAGATCATAAAATCGATCACGCTATCAGACTCCTGGTGAAATTATGGTTCATTTGAGTATAAACTTGGAATGAATCTGACACTATGAAAATTTTCCCTCTAGGGAATCTCCAAGATTCCTCACTGATTCTGCATGCAATATTCTAGGGAATATTCCCTTAGAATATTATATCTCGAAAAATGTGCCCCACTTAAGCGCAATCCCCTCTACTCTCTTTTCACTACGTGGTCTCTCGGTTCTCCCTTCCCCCGTCAAATGGTTAAAGTGTGAGTTTATATATTGTTTGGTGGTAGAATTCCCAATGGGGCCGTTGTGAGGACTACATGGCGGTAAAATTTGGAGTCATTTGGTAGGGGTGGTTATGGGTTCCAACCCCATCAACCCCCATATATAACTCTGACAGTTGTCGGGCAATGGTTTTTAGGAACTTTTATATGGCGATAAGTTTGGAAGTGGACCATTGGGTAACATTGTATGGGGCCACCCATCACGGCCGGGCGAATTAGATCCCCGTCATCCCCCAATATGGTATGGCCATATGGCCATTGCACAGTAGTCAGGCGGGGTCTAAGTCACCTGCGACATTTCATTTGTTTTATTTTTAATATATATAATATGAGTTGGGGGTTGGTTGAGGTAGCGGCCTGCCACCCCAACATATATATATATATATATATATATAATATAATATAATATAATAGTAAAAAGTACGGTGGCGACGTTTTAGGGTTATCGGAAAATTTAAAAAGGCATCAATTTCGACAGTTCCCGCAACTGAAAACCATCACCGCAAAGTGCTAAATTATTGCCTCGTTAGTGGCCACTAAGTTAGTGGCTCTGCCAGATTTAGCGAGGCTCCAAATTTAGTTGGCGTTGTGCTAACTTTAGCCAAGGGGCATAGTTGACCAAAACTTTGACTGGCCATGAATTTCGCATACAATGTCAGATTGAGGTGTCATTTTCACCGTTGGAAAGCTTGTGACGAGCTCTTTGATATAACCCTAGTTTCATGGAAATCAAAATAGTTTTATTTTTAAGTCTTTCTTGAGCCCTCTTTGATTTCTGAGCCTCTATGGAGCCACCTGGATCATTCCTCCCCACTGAGGTGATTTTTGTCCTATAAAAGCATCAACACAATCTAAAATATGTTGTGCTCCCTGGTCTACACAAAAATTGCCCTAACATGCCATACTTCCTTCTTATTCACCTTTGTTGTTCGGAGCTATAAGTGATGAACCGACACTTGTGCCTTATCAAAACTTGTAGTACAATTTGCAAAATACATGTTCAATTAAATTACCAATCATGACCCAAGCATCCCCATACTTTCCAAGAGTTTATAACACACCCTTTGGTCAATTTTACATCAGAAGCATAATAGAAACCAATACCCCAGCTATCAACAAAAAGGCCAAAAAGATCATCACGTTGCTTTCATAAGTGATAGAAAACACATCATCACTTTTACAATCATTTCACAACATATCATTTACAAAATGATGCCATGACAAGCTATTATATCTAGTAAAACCATCTCTCACTCAACAAAGTGAATGGGCCATCTCCCTTTGGTAGATTCGCCTGTTGAACACCTTCACCAACTGGTTCCTTCGTAAGTTCTTTCTAGGCATAGAGTATTTGACATGTGGCTCTCTGGTTTTCATCCTTGTTGTAGTGGCTACAATGATTCTTTCTCCTCCAAACTATCTGGATCATCTTGGAACGCTTATTCTTAGTGTGCCTCTGATAGGTGCCCATGGAATCCTCACTATCACTAGAATGTGATGAGTTTCTTTGATCATCAATCGTTAGTTGGTCACTGGTTGTCTTGGAGCATTCTCCAACCTCTTTTCCGACATACCCAAGTACTGCATAATGAGGCAATTACTCCACTTTGATGGGATTCGCAATGCCCTAGCCATTAATACCAAGGCCCTTTCCTTGATACCCATTTTTTTTCAATAATTTTGATCCAATTCCTATAGTATGTTTCTCAAAAGCAGCAGAATCATCCTCATAAAAAGAACATGAAATTGAAGAATCACTTTTTACCTAAGGCTTGCTATTTTTCAACTTTTCTAAGGCCTCCTCCTTTGATTTTAACTAATGCCACAACCTTTGTTTCTCCATCTTTGCCTCTTGTAGGACTCTTCGTTGTTCAACATTCTCCACCTAAATGCTTTGGTTGATCTCTTCGAGTTCTTGGAGCCATGTAGTATTTGGTGCCCTCCTCATTCTTGGCACAACATCTGCTAAAATATTTTCCTCATATCCTAAATCGGAACCCAAGATGATAGGTCCATCTTTTGCAATCCCAAGGGATGCAATGTTCATTTCTTCACCTGAGTCTAATCATAGATCAATTGGTCTAACACCTGAAAATCCTGCAGCTATGATCTTCTCATCATCCTCTGATTTAGATTCTTGGTCTTGTTGCATAATTGCAACTGTCTTCTACTTCTCTTTGATGTCATTCCTCTTTGGCCTTAATTCTAGATGCAGTTTCCAACAATGTTCCTCATCATGCCCTTCTTTCTCACAATGAGTACAAGAGGTCTTCGCTTCCTTTCTCTTAGATGTTGATGTCCTCTTTGGGCAATCATTTTTCTCATGACTCCCCCTTCTTCCAAGATATACAACCTTCACAGTTTCTTCATCAAGAGTTTTAGGTTCAAATAATAACAATGAATGATGAAAATAACTGCGCAAAGAGCCAATATATTTCATCAATGTCTAAGGGGAGTCTAGTGGAACATTCAATGCTAAAGCTTGTTTCATAAACTCGTTTGTAAAATCCTGAACATTTTGAAATTTATTTTGTTTCAAATGTTTCCATTCCATCATGGCCTTATGTCTATAACCCAATGGGTAAAACTTTCCTCTTAAAACAAAAACAAACTCATACTAAGATGAAAGAAGTTTACCACTACTCATACCACCTTTATGTAGCTTTCTTCCCACCAAACGAGACCAATGCCACTCAATTGAAGGGATGCTAGTTGGATCTTGGCTTCATCCTATTTGATTCGTTGTATGTGGCAGAATACGTCAACTTGTCTGATCTAGTTATCTAGATTTTCTTCCTTAGATTCTCCACTAAACACAGGAAAATAAAACTTGACATCCAGCTTGAAAAAGGGCTTTTTAGGAGTTTTTCTACCTCTAGAATGACGATAAGAGGAAGAAAAATAAGTTTCACCAGAAAATGGAGAGGGAGGTTGACGAGGATCTTCTCCTCCTCCTTCATGATTCATTGAGGCATGATAGTTTTGTCCTTCCTTCTTCTTTGGATTTGCTATTATCTTCTCATAATCTGCAAACAATGTCCACCTTTTCTACAATGGCATAGAAGGCCTTGCAATAATTTCAATCTTCCTCCAATGGAGCATCTTCTTTTACTATTTTCCTTCCACGTGCTATGCACCCCACTTCTGGATCAAAGGATTTAAGTTTCCCTTCACCTCTTTGGAGCTTTTCCCTAGTTATCAGACACTTGCAATTCACATCAATAGAAAACCCGCTCTGATACCAAGCTTGATCTGGATATTTTCACTTCAAAGATGCATACATAATTGCATTTAAAAGGGAAAAATAATGAAATACATGAGAAGAAAAGACAAAAAGAAGTTGATAACGTAGTTCACCCAATGTGGGTTAAGTCTCTGGGCCATGCTCAATGTGGGGAGGCCTATTTCATTAAATCTTCAGTGAAATGAAATTACATGCAAGTAAAAAGGACACCTTATACCTCTACTTCTAGGGATGTCTTGAATATGCACACCTCATCTAAAGAAATGGACTACACCATTGAATTGCTGGCGAAAAATGATGAAAAATGACTATAAACTCGACCCCTTTATGCTTTGGTCAAAATTTTGATCCTTGGGAATCTGAAAGATTCCCCAAAGATTCCTTCTCATGGGTGGATTGGAATTCCACTTCTCAAATGAAGGATCTGATCACAACATCACGTTCCTTGCGAAAATCTGAGAAGAATGAGTATAAATCTAGTCTGATTCTGAAACTGTCAATTTTGGGCCCTTAGGGAATCTCATAGATTCCTGAAGATTCCATAAAGATTTTGTTCTGCAAGTTGAATGAAATTCTGCTGCATTGATCAAAAAACTGATCACACCATTAGGTTCCTAGCGAAATTATGGTTTTTTTGAGTATAAACTTGGCATGAATATGACACTGCAAAATTTTCCCTCTAGGGAATCTCCAAGATTACTAACTAATTCTGCATGGAATATTCTAGGGAATATTCCCATAGAATATTTTTTCTAGAAAAATTTTCCCCGCTTGGGCATGGTCCCCTCTACTCCTGGTTTCATTGCGTGGTCTCTCGGCTCTCCCTCCCCCTGTCAAATGGTTAAAGTGTGAGTTTATATATTTTTTCGTGGTGAAATTCCCAACTGTGCCATTGGGAGGACTGGTTGGTGGTGAAATTTGGATTCATTAGGTAGGGGTTGGTTGGGGGTTCCAACCCCACCAACCCCCATATCTAGATGACACCATTGGTTGGGAATGGTTTTTATCAAATTTTATATGGTGGTAAGTTTGGGAGTGGGTTGTTGGGTAACATTGTATGGCGCCGCCCATGGGGTGGGCCGACCATCACGGCTGGGCATGTTCGGTTCCTGCCAGCTCCCAATATGGTATGGCAATGTGGCCATTTCACAACAATCGGGCGGGGTCCGAGTTACCCACGAAAGCAACTTGTTTCATTTTTTAATATATATAATATGAGCTGGAGGTCACCCCAACATTTTTATATATATATATATATATATATATATATATATATATATATATATATATATATATATATATATATATATATATATATATATATATATATATAGTAAAAAATCCAATGGTGACTTATTAGGGTTACTCGACAATTGAAAGAGGTGAAATTTTTTCTAGTTCCGGCCATCGGAAATCATCGCTGAAAGGTGACAAATTATTTCCTCATTAGTGGTCACCATGTTTAGCATCCCCAAATTAGTTGGTGCTCTGCTAACTTTAGCCAAGGGGCCTAGTTGACCAAAACTTTGACTGTACATAAATTTTGTATACGATGTCAAATTGTGCTGTCATTTACACCATTGGAAAGCTTGCAACAAGATATTCGATATGACCCTAGTTTCATGGAAATATAAAGACTTTGAGTTTTGAGACTTTCCTAAGCCCTCTTTGATTTCTGAGCCTCTCCACAGCCACCTGGATCAATTGGTTACTAATAGGTGGATGGAATGAAGGTTCATTTACAAGATCAACTGAAAGATGCGACTTGGATTTTACAAGATCTAATGAAAGACTTGAGTTGGAAGGGGATCTATTTCATTTTTAAACAAGTCTGACACAAGAAAAGAACTATGCTCAAAGAACCTGTTTAATTTTTTAATGAGCTTGAAACAAGAAAAGGAACTCTGCTCATGGGACCTTGTTTCATTTTGTAACAAGCTTGACACAAGAAAATTAACTTTTCTCTATGAGCTTTTGTTCATATTTTAAGGAGCTTGACAAAAGAAATTCAATTTTGCTCTGGGAACCTTGTTTCATTTTTTAAGGAGTTTGACACAAGAAAATTTGCTCTACTCTAGGACATCCGGTTATATTAATCATGGATCCCCAACGAACATGGTTTCCAAAAGGCTCTCATCAAATGGGAGAATAATTTTCTAGAAGGCATACGTATCAAAGGATCCAATGGAAAGATCGTGCGACAGTGCTCCCAGTACATAATGCACTACATCACCTACTAGATTATCAATATACGCGAGTATGGAACATGTTTCCACATAATTAATTTGTGGCAGGGGAGATACCACTTGTATATAAGGACCATTTAGGGAAGCTAGTTGATTGGGAGTCAAATTAGGACCAACAAACAAAAGTTGGTCAATGGTCATGATTTTTCCTTCATGTAGGAAACACATCATATGAAAGAATGAAGAGACAATGGCTCCCATGTCATAAACATAGTCATGCCCAATGAGTAAATTAAAATCCAAATGGTCTTGGACTACCATCACATTTATATAGACAATATTTCCTCCCAAGGTAATGAGAAACTGAGGAAGGATCCCTAATGGTTGACTAGTTCCTTTGTTAAAGGCAAACAAATTTTGGGTAATAGGCACAAGCTCTGGAGAACCTAAAGCTTTCCAATTAGTTGAGGAGAAAATAATAACATATGTGGCTTAAGCTATAACTATTTTAGGTACAACCATATTACAAGCCAATACTATGATCTGGAAGGGCACGTAAGGAGGAAGACGATATCCTGCGAGTCGATTCCAATCAAAGGAAGTGAGCATACTACTTGGAGGGGGTGTTGTGGGAATTGGAGAACTTACCCCTTGTGCTATGGGAATGGGAGAAATTCTCCCCTGTACTATGTGAAGGGGAATATTTTCCCCCAGTTCCGTGGGAATGGGAGGATCGCCCTCAGTTCATCGGAATATGAAGAAACAAGAAGAACCTGAGCAGTATGAAGTTCACTCTTTATGGGAAAGGTACAATGAACTAAAGGTGGAATTGAGTCAACAATTTCCTCAACCAATCGATGGTCAGGAAAAAACGCATGGGATTCACGTTCAGAGAGAGTGGGATTTAGTGGAGACGAATTATAATCAATCACTTCATCAACTAGTGGAGGATTAGGGGTAAACTTTTGGTAGCTAGTAGAAAGTTGTGATTAAGAAGCAGTAAGATTTCCTAACAATTTGGAATCTTCATCCATATAATGGAAAAGGTGAATTGGATGATTCCCTTCACATAACTTATAGCAAAACTTAAATTTACCCTTCTTTCCATGAACCTTATGATCACTAGTCGATGGTTTGTCACCAACATGATCTCCATAAATTAATTACAAAGGCTGATGTGAGCCTGTGGACCACACTTCTAATACCTTAGGAATACTAGGACAACCTCTAAGAAAGTGGTCACCCTTACATAAATTTCAAGGGAATTTAACTTTGTAGGGATGATTGGAAGGTTCCTCTTTACTATTTGCATTGGTAGCAATGGTTGCTTGGTTCCTCCCTGCTTATTTTTCTTCTTCTTCTTCTTAGCTTCCAAGTTACTAAAATCGAGACTTTCACTAGGCGAAGAGGAAGAAAGGGATGAAGAAATAACATGTGAAGAAGGATAAGGGCCAACTTTAGGATCAACTTGAGGTTGATGCTATTCAGGTGGAGGACTACTTGGTTGGGAAATAGTTTGGACATTCAGAACCAAAGAGGTCTAAAATAACCAAACTCGCAAACCCATGGTAAATCTAGGAAGGGACAACATTTCCGTATAAGGAGCACCAATATTTTCAAAAGGAGTAAAAGGAATATGATTCCCATAGGAGGGGTTTCCTTGAATGATAGACTCAGAAACAATTGCCATTAGTTTCAACCTAAGATCCACTAAGGAGTTGTTCCACGGGGAGGATGTTGTTACGTGATCAATTAATTGATTTTAGAAATTAAAGACATGAAATAAAAGGGGTAAACTAGGAAAAAAGGATTACCACGTCACCGTGAACAATAATATACCACATTGGTAAACCAAGGATTTACTTACATGCATGAAATGTCCCTGAATGTTGTGTTCGGTGTATCAAAGTGTACAAGGTGACCAACTCGGTTACCTGTGGTGGGATAGCAACCTAGTGGGGACTTCCAAAATATACCTGGAGGTACATGGAAGCACAGTCCGTAGTAGTGTTTTCTTATGTGTAACTGTTATATGAGAGCGTTCCCATATACTTTTCATGCATGGAGTTTCATCTAATATACCAAAAGGTACATGGAGAACAATCCAATACACTTATGTAAATGGAATGGGATATCACTCGTGGAATGTAACATTGGAATAAAATGACATCTTCTACATTTAAAGATGTTAGAACACGTCCCTATCCTAGACTCCTAAATGTGTCATTAAGTTTCAAATTATCCTTAGGTTAATTGAGTAAATTTTAAAGTTTATCTTGAATTATGTCTTGATTTCAAGGCTCAAAACAGGATGTAACCTAAACACACCTATGATGCAACTAATATGACAAAATTAACTCTTTTCATTATCCTTTGAACAATCAAAGGCATAACTAAGTAGGGGAAGAAGAAATTAGTCAACAATGCAACAAGATCTCCTCAAATTCACTGTTCCAATCAAAATCAAAGCCCTATATGCAATGCAAATAATGTTTTTTCTTTTCTTTTCTTTTAATGTCTCAAATGTAAAGAAACATATGAATGCAACTTCATCAGTCACAAAAAAAAATGACATAGACTTTAAATGTAATGTAAAAACTACTTTTCAAATTCAACAATCAATTCATGCATTCAAACCCTAATTGACAAGAAGAACGAAAGAATGAAACAAAATGTTATCAAAAAGGTGATGACACTCAGAGGTGATTAACACAAGGGATTGGCTTTATAGAGACAATGACAAACTCAGAGACTCAAGAAAACTTTCTAAACAAAATCATATCAAAGAGAAATGAAATAAATTCATTTTTTTCATTATAGAGGATTAACGTAGGTGTAATAGGGACACCAGTGTGCTATAGTGTATGTGCAGCACATGAGTAAGTGCATTGAACTGTAGGTACAAGAAATTAGCATAGGTGCAGCACGGGAGAAAGTGTACTATAGTGCAGGTATAGGGAATTAGAACAGGTGCAACATAAGATAAAGTGCATTGCAACACAAGCACAATGAAGGGATAGGAGCGCTAAAGTGCTTTGTCTGAGAACAAGGAATGTGTTGGAGCAATCTCGGTTAAAAGATGACACAAGAAACAAAACCAAGCTCAATTTTTTTTCCTAAGGTGAATAAATGTATGAATGAGTCATTAAAGTTCTCATTGAGAGGTGAAAAAGTACTAAGGTCAAGGAAAACACTAAGGGAAGAAAGCAGAGTGTCTAATTTATTATGCAACATTTTCACGATTGCAGACAAATGTGAATTCAGTAGATCTAGTGGTATGATATAGAAAACTAGAAGACAAAAAACATAATGTTTTCCTTAGAGAAATTAGAGTATGTGAAAATCCCTACCTCGAATCTGTATCAAGCCTTCCTTTCCTCCTTGCTTCTAAGCTCCAAATCTAGATCCAAGCACTATAATTAGAACTTTCACACATGACCAAAACAAGCAAAGGATCCACAACATCCACATAGGAGAATCTAACATTTCTATTCAATGAATCTGATCCGGATCTTGGGGGGAGACCCCCAAGATGTATAAAAATTGAAATGGATCTTGGGGAGAGGCCCCCAAGATCTGAAAATTTGAAATGGCAGAAGAAAAGTGGAGAACACCTAGTAAACAAAACCATCAAGAAACTTTTTATTAAAATGGAGAATAACTGTAAAAGCTACAATGTGCTAGACAAACTGTCCTTTTACAAAATGCAACTTGTTACTTATAGTATTTTTCAGTTACAATACCACGGGTCAATTCCATGGGTGAATGAATACCATAGGTTGATGTCACAATACCATGGGAAAATACCATGGATGAATGCATACCATGGGTGGATGTCACAATACCATGGGAAAACACCATGGGTGAATGAATACCATGGGTGATGTCACTTACAATACCATGGGTAAATTCTATGGGTGGATGAATGACATGGGTGGATGAATACCATGGGTTGATTCCATTTTCTATTCAGATCATTCCTCCCTCCTTAAGAAGCAATGGTCCCCATTGTGTGAAATTCCCTCCTGCGAAGCCTTTGTTGAATATGAAGAGCCATTAAAGAGAAGGGTTTTATGTGGTTAACCCATAACCATGATGAACGAAGATCTGAGGATAGAGATACCCTGTAATTCTTGTAACCAACAATAATACTGATAGTGTGCGGCCTAGAAAATGGACTTCAATGAAGTGTGGGTTTGTGGATGACCAATAACCATGATGAATGAAGATCCAAGGATAGAGATACCCTGTAATGCTTGTGACCAACTGTGATATTGATAGTGTGCGGCATAGCAAATGGACTTCGATGACATGTGGGTTTGTGGATGACCCATAACCATGAAAGATGAAGATACGAGGATACAGATGCCCTGTAATGCTTGTGACCAACTGCGATGCTAACAGTGTGCGGCCTAACAAATGGACATCGATGACAAGGATTTTGTGCGGTTGATCCATAACCATGATGTTGGTTGTTGATGAAGTAGCAGGTGCCTACATAGCATGGGGTGGGAGGGCACATCTCCAAAGAACCCAAGATGAATGCTACTATGCTGAAACTGATGAATGTGAAGTAGGTGCCTACTAAAGCGAGGTGGGAGGGCACGTCTCCAAAGGGAACCCACTCCGAATGTTGCTCCAAAATTTAAAATGGACATAACTCGGTCAATATAACTCAGAATAGTTATTATAACCTTTTTTTGGAAGCAAAAGGACCATTTTGCATCTTCCCATGTGTTTGAAATCCTTATCTGGATACTCTAGAATATCAGATTCATGCTGCAATTTTTCCACTGTCACAAAAGTTCTGAAAAAATAGTTGATTTTAAATCAGCGATATCTCCCACATCCGAACTCCGATTTGAACCATTTTTTTTTTAATTTGGGTGATTTTTCAAGAGGAGCTCAGATCTACAATCGTTTTCTAAAATTCTGCACAAAAAATTCAAAAAATTATAAGAGAGTCACCGTCCACCAATTGTCATCAGAAAAAGATTCTATAACACAGATGATTTTAAATCAACAATATCTCCCTCATCTAGACTCCGATTCGGCCGATTGTTTTTTTGAATTTTCGTATTTTTTCACAAGGAATCCAGATATATTATTTTTTTTGTAAATATTGCACCAAATGTTTAATATCTGATCTACAACTCACCGGCCAAAAAAACAAATTCCTACAAAATAATGAAAAAGAAAAATTCTTCCTACTTGGCCTAAGAAAGTGCTTTGTGGAGGTCACAACGTGTGCCTGAAATTTGTTGAATATTGCTGCAAAAATTTGAAACTTAAATATACATGAACCTCTCATTCCCATGGAATCGTAACCTGCTCTGATACCACTGATTCGGATCTCGGGGGGAGACCCCCAGGATCTAAAAAAATTGAAATGGATCTTGGGGGGGAGGCCCCCAAGATCTGGAAATTTGAAATGGCAGAAGAAAGGTGGAGAAAACCCAGTAAACAAACCATAAAGAAAGTTTTTATTAAAATAGAAAATAACTGTAAAAGCTACATTGTGCTAGACAACCTGTCCTTTTACAAAATGCGACTTGTTACTTATAGTATTTTCAGTTACAATACCACGGGTCAATTCCATGGGTGAATGAATACCATGGGTCGATGTCACAATACCATCGGAAAATACAATGGATGAATGAATACTATGGGATGTCACAATACCATGGGCAAATACCATGGGTGAATGAATACCATGGGTGGATGTCACTTACAATACCATGATTGAATTCTATGGGTGGATGAATGACATGGGTGGATGAATACCATGGGTTGATTCCATTTTCTATTCGGATCAAAATCATCATGGAATTGAAATATATGAGCGTAAACATAACCCAACACATATAGGAAAATAAGATGCTCTTTGTATTGATAAATATAAGAGAGAATTTACAACCATAAATAGAAGCTAATCTTGTAGATGTCTCCCTAAGTTGACTTGTATTTCATTGTCACAAAGCACACCTCAACACCAAACCTAATGCATGAATGTGATGACTCATTTAGGTTCAAAGTAGCAGCATGAGGGCACTAACAGTCTCCAAAAGCCAACCCAAACCTTATGGGAGGCAATAAATTTATAGGAGTGTGGTAGTTTGAGAATTCTTATCCAATTACCAATCTAGGCTTGAGACCCACTGAAGAGGGGAAGATGAGCTCAAGGGATAAGAGATGAGGTCTCTAAGATAGGATTTGAGTTCTCTATCCATGGTAAATGGTTAAAACTACCTTGGAAGCTTATGGAAGAGGAAGCTTCGAAAATATTTTTTATTTTTCCTGAATTTCTAGAATCAGTGCACCTACATAAAGGAGCAACTTGTGCTAGTCAGTGTTGGTGACCATACATGCAACCTGCGATGAACGCATGTGGGATAAAGGGCCATGTGCACTGGGGATTAAAACAATGATTTTGAGCAGGCAGTCCTAGAAATGTAAACATTTTTTGGAGAGGTGATGCTTAGGGTTTTGTGAAGGGATAATGAAAAAATGTATATGGATGTTGAATGATCCAGTTTTCTGGCCTATTGGCCATATGCGAAAAAAATGGCCTGTAACAATGAGTAACCTTTATGAGGAGGTGGTCACTATGGATGAAGTAGTTGTACCCTTGCATGACTTGCAGAATAAGTCAAGTGAGAATACAAAAGATCTCAAAGTTGTTCATGTAGCTATCACTATAGTGCATGAATGAGCCATGAAGTATAGAGCTGCACCACTAGAGTTTGTTAAGAAAACAAGACAATAAGTTGAGTTAGAGAAAGATGAAGTACGAATGCTTATACAAAGAAACAAACAACTTAACACTTTCATAACCAACATCTTGTCCTCTTATGCAAGGTTCCACAACAATTTAGATTCTATAGTGAAATTTCATAAGATCCCTTTAGTCGGGACATTCTTAGAATGAAAATGTAGAAAAATAGTAAGAAAGTAAGTTTCAAGATAATTGGACCAATTGAGGTGGATTGCTACCAAAGAGGACCTAGAAATTAATAGACATAACATGCGGAAGTATATTGGCGGCCCTACTAAGATCAACACTATGATGTTCTTATTAAAGAAGAAAACACAAACTAGCTTCAAAAATATATACTCGGATGCAATGGAGGCTAGAGTCCACTTTTAGCCAAATCCTCTCATGAATTTTGAGGAGACCATCACACTATATAAAGCTTTCCATTGCTATGTGACTAAATATTTTCAATTTGAAGCTCCTGAGCTAGAGTTTCCTCAAACTCAAATTTGATATGTTATTTTTTTCTGTTTAGGATTTTTTTATTAGGCTCCACCCATTTTTGTCTCATATAGGTATTTGTAATATTTTATTTGAAATAAATATATAAGTGGAAGTCTAAGTGTCAATAGTGGAATATTAAAGGTAATTAGTTAGAAAAGGACAAAGGAAGTCAAAGAGGCATGAGGGGAGTCCAAAGGTCACAAAGGGAGATGAATGGTCATATCATATGTTATAAATACATCCTCATAACTCATGCAATGGGTTTGGAATTGAAATATTGGGAGCTTTATTTGGAGCCTTGGATTCTCTTGTTTGGCATAGGACGATTATATTTCTTTGGAGAAGCAAGTGTTGGCTTAATGTTCCACTATTTGCACTAGTGTCTTGTCAATTATAGATGTATGTTTGGAAATTTTACCTTTTATAAAAGTTGAGAGCCGACATGTCTTCATGCATATGTCGTGGATGTAGTTAGACTATTCTTGTCATGTTTGCGATATGTGGTATTTCATTTACGCTAATTCTTATGAAATAATTCATTTTCTTTAGTATGAAACTTGTTGGATGTGTGTTGTTATGTTATTTGAATCATTGTTATATTGTGAACTATTTTGCAGGTTAATTCTCTTTTATTGCTCATGTGGCTCTTCTAAGATAAGTACTATTACATGCTTCTAACGGGCTCACTTTATCTCCCTTTGATGTGATGGAACCTCTCATGCATTATGCTTGCCACTTCATAATGTTCATACATTTTCTTCCACAAAAGTCATGTATATATCATTCTATGTGATTATCGTAGCCAAGGCATATTATTAAAACCCACCACTTTGGAGATCAACTGTATTCCAGTTGGGTCTTCTACTCCAAACAGTGTGAGTATAATTGGTACTTCGCATAAGAGAGACCCCCTCTCTTGTTGGCGGATTCCAACACCGTGAATATGTTTTTTCCACTATAAGGAGGGCTAGATGACAAGCTGAGCCTGCAAAGTTTGTTTGAACCTTTCTTATCTTTAAATTTCTTATTCCCAAATATTAACCCCAACATGTATTTCTAGATTTGCAAATATGAAATTTCCCTTGTGGATAATTCATGACTTGTTAAATTTGAAATTTGACGGCGAGGGTGAAACAACCATTGTTGAGCACACCTCCTGTTTTCTTGAATTTTGCACCTATCATGAAAATTATTGTGAGGATACTACTTGTAGGTTGTTCATCCTTACATTCAAATTATGCATTAAACAATGGTGTTATACATTTCCGACCGCCTCCGTTCACTCTTTTGAACATCTTGTCAAGAAGCTTCATCACACCTTTGACATATATGATTATGAATGTGTTTATAAGAAAATGATTCGCCTCAGAAAATGACATGATGAATCTCTTAATGATTTTCATGATTGTTTCATTCACTTCTGTTATGAGTTTTACGAGGATGATCTTGATTGGAATTTTATGAAAGAGAATCTTGAGTATCTTGTTCATATTTTTTTGAATCCATCTGAATATGAGTCTTTTGAAAGTCTCTTAACATTTATTGGTTATGGAGTTGTCAACTTGCGAAATCACAAGTTGTTGTTCGTTGTGACTCTTCCTCTTCTTCTCATTCTCCGTTAAATCAAATAACTCCATGCAGACAAATTGAGGTTGGAGAACTTGAAAGTCAATCTATTGATTGACCACCATCTTTTGCCACCCCACATATTCTATATTTGAACACAAGTTTCAATTTCGAATATGATATAATTAGTGATATTCTTTCCTTCCATTCTCCATTGGCTAGTCGCTATGATCCTCTTGATCTTGAGTTGTCACATCAACCTGTTACAACAATTTTTTTATGATTCTCAAGAGGATCAAATTTAAGATGGATTCAGTGGTGACCAATAAATTTGCGATATCTTTCATAATGATCAAATTTAAGATGGATTCAGTGGTGACCAATAAATTTGCGATATCTTTCATAATGACTATGTGTGGGATTCTGATTTTGAACAATATTTTGTGATGGAAGATGTCGTTCCTTATAATTTTCCAAATACTTCCTCACCTTTCTCCCATTATCCTAACATATTCCATGGACCCGTCACAACTATCACATATTTCGGTGAGTCAGTATTTGAGGATGTCAATTTTGATTGCAGTCAGGAATGGTGGAATGTTAGTTTTGCATCAAAGTGGGGTGAGAAAAAAAAGTATCTTCATGATCTATATCATCCTTTATTTTCTCAATCTAGATAAATAGAGAATGAAATATCCAGTTTTTAGTTTGGCCCTCTCTATGATTCATCAGATTATGAAGATTCCTTTCCTTTTGAGAAAGAAAATCATGATAATGGTTATCTTAATTTTTTTATCGATTCATCTAGCAATGACACTATATCTTTAATTGTTGATTATTCCAAGCCTCTGGTTTCTGATGATCTATCCTCAGATATCTTGGAGACTTGTCAAGTTGTCGAGACACTTAAGCCTAAACATATGGTTATATCAGGTTCTTGCAATCCTTATGATTGTTCCAAGCATGATCAAATTGACACTCTTCTCCAGAAGAATCCTGATCATGTGATCACAAAGTTTGTAAATGAACCTATCTTTAAATCTCAAGCCCCTTCACTTATTTACCATGATCCTATTGCTCAATGGTTGGAGGAATCATACTTGGCCAACCCTTTTGTGAAACACAAGTTCCTGTCTATTTTTTATGTTTTCCAAGTTTGAAAGTTAGAATGGATGTTTTGATTTAAGATTCTGTCATGATGTCTTCACACACCATGATGCATTAGCAAATTGTTTTGAACATGCTTTCTTGTTGTTCTTTTCTGCTTGTACTTTATGTCTTGGAATTTTAGAACATATCATATTTTATATTTCTTGCCATTCACTCTTCTTGAGTATATCTCTTGTTGTGATTCCCTTGTTCATATAGGTTAGGTAATGCTTCATTGGATTCACTGGAAATTTCATTTTATGTAAGTCTAACCTATCCTTTGTTACTTTAGGAGTATGGTTAGTCTAGTTGAGTTTGTTTTGATTTTTCCCTACCCTTTTCTTTTCTTTCCTTCATAATAATATTTTCACGAGACTGTGTTCTGCTTCTGAAATGAGCATCGCATAGTTTAAGAGGACATTGTATGATTGCCAATTATTTTATTTTATTTTATTTTGTTCCTTCTCTCTACTTAGGCCTTGTAACTTTTAGTCGATGATGCCTGGATGGAAAATATGCTCTTTCTAAGAGAAAACCTTGGTGGAATTATGATGATTGAATCTATAACTAGTACCCTATTATCTAATCAGTTTTTATGTTTCCTCGGTTCTATCTTGTCAACTAAGTCAAGTAGAGTAAGGAGGGGAGGAAAATTAAACAAGTGGATTGTATTTCAGAGGTGTATAAATATCCATCTCTGAAGGGACAACCTCTTATGTTCTTAATAAGTCAAGATACCTCTTCCATCCCATGAAATAAATAAGTGCCAATGTATATCTTTATAAAATATGTAAATAAATAAAGGGTGAAAGAGGTGAAAGGCTTCTTGTGTATGGAGGTGAAGCAAGTAACTACACTAGGGTACTGTTCAGGAATACTTCAGTAGAGCGATGTTTGTATCCCTGAAGTGACTTCGTCGGGTTATTGTTCAAGCATGTTGGTAGTGGAGCAACACCAAAGATGAAAAACTAGAATCTAGTAATACTTTTACACGTGCGTATCTACATGCTCCTTATCCCCAATAGAAACAACTAAGTTTGACTTACTTTTGTTAGTATGCCACTAATGAAGAAAATAAGGGGAATAGTTCTTTAACTCAAGAAAATTGAAGAAGTGGTAATAAATGAATTGAAAAATACTTTCTGAAGACCTAGACGTAGTTTATAGAGTTAGACCCATACAAAGAGCTAGATTTCTACCAGTGTGTCACCAAATGATGTAGTTGCTACAATCCCCCTCCAAAATATTTCCCATGCCTGGAATTTGGAGCCTCCCTTCTGTTCGTAAGAAATTATTTTCCAATGTTGTCAAGTCTTCCCTATGATTGTGAAGACTAATCTATGCATGAAATGTTTGTGATGACTTGATTAGGTTGTCTTGATCATGACTAATTTTTATCGATGATAAATAAACAATTTATAACACAAGCCATCTGTTGCCCTAACCTTGCACCTACTACTGGTCTTCCCTCTAGGAACTACACAATTCACTATCACTGGAAATTATGCCATGCCTTGAGGATCAAAACCGTACAGTCCTTGAAGATAGGAAGCCACAGAGAAAAAAAACTACAATGACCCTCTCTCACCATTAGAAACTACACAGTTCACTAAGACAATGAATTGTGCAATCCCTTGTTACTAGGAATTGTTTAGTCCCTTCTGCTAGTGTGAATGTGTAGTTCCTTGGGACAATCCAAGTGCTCATCCCTAGATAATAGGGAGTGAATAATTAATGTTTGAAAAGTGGAACAAAGTTTCTTTTTTTGATCTTAATACAAGTGCCACTTTTTCCTTGATTTTTGGCATGCATGTCATAAACCCTAACCTGACCCCCTAGGGGCTAGATATATATAATAAACATTCGTAGAGCTCATGTTTACATTCAAAATTTTATCTCTATCCTTCCCATTGAAATCAAGGAGATTTCAAATTAGTTTGCAACGCTTTTCTAGGTAAGTTTTGCATGTGTCGCTTTTGGTCACTTTTTCTGTCGCTTTTTATTTTACGAGTGTTATTTTTCCAATTTATTTTCATAGTGGTTTTAATTTCTATTGTTATTATCTTGTAAAAGTGTTGTTTTAGTCTGTTGTTCACTTTTTACATGTGTCGCATAAACTTCTGATTTTTTCCCTACAAGCAGTTGCCAATGCTGGGTCATTTTGTGCATGTATGTTTTTCCTTTTGCATGATCGTTTATGGCACATGTTATTCACTGATCTAACTTTCCTTGAGGCTGGTCTACACTTATTCCTTCCCTGACATTTGAATCTTTTAATTTTTCTCTCTACTTCCCAAGAAGATCTACGTGATCTTGAGCAACTGCCGCCCTTTCCAACTATGAATTTCACAAGTTTAAGGCTCAAGCCTCACCCTTTGATTTTGAGACTACATAATGCATAGTCATTGGCTTACTAAGCTATGAATTGTGTAGTTCCAAACCTCAAGCCTCAGCCTTGGCCACTGATACTGCGCAATGCATAGTCTCTTCCCATTAGTCTGCCCAGCTGAGACTGCACATTGTGCAGTCTCAAGCCTTAAGATCCTCCCTTTCCTACCGAAACTACACAATGTGTAGTCCAAGACGACAGTCTACCTCCCTAAACCAAGAAACTGCGTAATACATCTCTCCACTGAGTGTGTTGCTTATTTAATATTGATAAATGAACTAATGAACTTGATCTAATTTTTTTTTTCCATGAGTGCATCTTGTGATGCAAATACTACAAGTTTTGAGCTCTTCTCTGTTTTATCAGTTATTATCATCATGCCTCCAAAGAGATTAGCCTCAAAGGACACTACAGAGAGAAACATCGATGAAGTAGTTGAGAGTACTCCAATTACCGTGCCTATCTTTTTTGATACTCAAATCTTCATAGAACATGATTCAAATATTTCATGGCATATAGTAAAGGATGCATTCAAAACTACCAATTTCAAAGCAGATTAGGAGGAAAAACATGTATACATAAATGTCCAAAAGTTAGGCTTTCATAAATATGCGTGCATGTTCTCAATCTTCCCTTGTGAAACATCATCAAATCGATCCTGCTACCCATAGATACAAAGAGCATGACCCTCAATAGTGTTAGTGGACAATGAGTTGCTTCATATTTTTCCCATGATACTCATCTCATGTATCATTTGCCCAAACTGGAAGCATACATGGATTCCATTTTTATGTACTCACCAATTATTTGAGAACCAAGGATGTCATCAAAATTTGGGTGAAAGATCCATCTAAATTTTGCCAAACACCCAATAATACATGTTGGGAACGTGTTCCCCCAAGAGCCAGTTTTAGGGCTAAAAGCCCATGTTTTGGGGCAGAAGGCCCAAATTTTGTAATAAAGATGTAAAGTCTCCACATTTTGTGGTCGCGAAGGGCGAAGAGGTCAAAGGGTTGTCAACCCTTGTTTTTTGAAGTATCATGTCGGCTATAAAGATCTAACCATGATCCGCAGACCATGGGATTATATAAAAAGGGAGTCTTAGAAGAGTCTAAGAGGAGAGTAGTAATGGGAAGAAGGAAATTGGGTAAGAAGTTCTAAGTGTTCTCGAGTCTTAGTGTAGGTAGGGGCTCTATAGCTGAGTGCACAGTGGCCTAGGGTGGAAGTTCTCAGCTGAGTGCACAGACCACTGCAGTTGTGTGCGCAGGGTGGATAGAGTCTGTACTGAACTTGAGATATCAATAAAGAGAATTATTCTACAATCACTGTGTATTTTGTCACTGTTTAATGCATCTGATTATATTTTGTTACGATCCAGGTGTACATTATAATGCTTATTTGATGCACGAATGTATTTGATTATATTTTTTAATTGAACGCAAGTAAGAGTAAAGGATTACGTGAAGGTAACAATAAATGCATGGTAGATTAGGTAACACTTAAAGATAACTTGGGAACTTATACAGTACCACAGTCATAGAGGTGCGTAAGTGCCTGGACCTCGGTTTAGGGCTGCAGGAAGATTAGTCGAGTACCTTCACGGAGGTACTGAAGGACGGAAGAGAAGGAACATCCATAAGCCCTAAAGGCTTATCGATCTACACGAAGGTAGGATCAAGAAATATAGACCGACATCACGACCATCTCAGGGTGCGGAAACTTGGTTCCTGCGTCCCCCCATACTACTTCGGGTGAGACTTCAGTCCATGCTCTGTGGGCTAATGCCGAAAGGGCTAGTAGTGTAGGTATTTTCTTGGCTGACTAATGCTGAACCTGGGTCAGGGCCTATCAATCCAACAAATGGTTTCATTTCCAGGACCAAGATCTACATGAGAGATGTGCGATGTCGTATCATTGGAATCCAACTAAGAAATAAATTGAAACCTGGTTGGATAGAAAGATCCATGAATTTGCTGCACAAGAAAACAAGAACCCACGATTGACGAAAGAACAGTGGATGGAAAGATAACTATACATAGAAATACATGAAATCTTCTTCTATTCCTTCCCAGTTGAGTTATACGAGTGGATCATGAAGTTTGCAGACAGTCAAGGAAGGTGGAGGCTTGACAAGTTGATTGTTTGGACATCGGAGTTAGTAAGGAGGTTAGAAGCTTCTGAAGATAAGATCGTGCACGTTGTCGACCATTGGCTCGACCGCATCATAGGAGGATTTGTGACTAAGTTCACAGTCAATACCTCTATCAGTTACAACGAAGCAGAGCGTCACTTCTTCAAGGGACCACGAGGTATTTAAAATCACTGAATACTTGGATTAAGGTTCTCTTGTGCGAACAATGGGTTATGTGATTACCTTGATGTTTGGAGCTACGCAAAGTGGAAAACCTTTTAGGGACGGAGGAAGAAAAGGTCCTGAGTATAGCCCACTGATCAGAGTCCCTTTCAGTGACGATGAAGGGACATCGTATTTCTCCTTTGAGCGTTAGTCAGTTGATAAGATGAGGGTTCCCACAAATACCTACACCGCCTCCACCCTCATCACATCCATCCACACCACCTCCATCCTCGCCTCCACCGTTCACCCCATCACCCACACCCCTACCACCTCCACTATTCAATACGGAGAACTCCGTAAAACTACCTATATTCAAAGGCATAGGGAATGAGGACCCGGAAAAAATTTGGTTCGTCATAAAGGCTGTATGGGAAGCTCATGACATTGCAGATGATCACATGAAGAAGGCAAAGTTGGTTAGTGATTTGTAGGATCGCGCGCTAACCTAGTACATCAAATACTCTAATGACAACCAGGTAGCTACGTTGGCAGAAATCCAAACCACACTGAATAAAAAATTCAGTAGGCCTAAGTCTGAAGCGCAGTCGATTATGGGATTAAAGGAAGTCGCAATGAAACCAGGTGAGACTCCTTGGGAGTTAGATCAGATATTGAAGTGTAAAATCCATGAAGGCAATATGAATTTGATGGATGGGCAGCACCGCGAGTGGTTTGTGGCTTCGCTCCTGCCTCACCTAAGGGTTGCGCTATCACAACAGAAGATTATGACTCAGGCAGAAGCCTTGGAGATTGCAATGAGACTGCACGAAACACTGATGCAAGATCCGAATCTGGGGGTTCAACAGATTCATGCACAATTGCAAAACCTTTGTCTTGAAATGCAAAGTCTGAAGCAAGACAAAACTGCGCGGCCAGAGGCACGCAAAGAGGTTTGGTGCATAATATGCAAGGGTCAGGAGCATGATAAGTGTTTGCGAACTACCTTGCAGGAGGAGGACCAATGCCTCTACGAACGAAGGTCACAATAGGGCCAAGTGCAGGGCCTGCGCTATGGTGTGCGTAGTATACCTAGGGGGGATAATATGGGGTACAAAGGGAGGTACCCAAGGGAATAATGTAATAATGAGATGGGCCATAGTAATAAATAAGGTGGTTAACCAGTATCATGTAAGGGACCACAAATAGTTAGCAATAATGTAATAAGCCCATGGTATTAGATAAATGGTATTGAGGGAACCATGGTAATGACCCATGGTATTGTATGTATGAGGCCTATATAGAGGCTAGAGACTCCCCATTGAGAGATGTCAAGGATTATTGTATGAACAGGCATATGGCGTGTGGAGTGTTCTCCTTCCTTAAGGAGTGAATGTATGGTGTTGCCCTACCTTAAGGATTTGATCAATAAAGAAGAATTTATCTATATTCAGATCTTGTTATTCTTGGGTTTATTTCTATTATCATATAATTTTGGGTTAGATCTATAACAAGTGGTATCAGAGCACTTTCTTAGGCAAAGTGGAGAATATTTTTATTTTTTATTTTTGTAGGAATTTTTTGGGGCGGCGAGTTTGCAGATCATATCTGTACATTTTGGTAAAAAATCGGTAGAATATAATTACAGATCTGGATTTTTTGTGAAAAACACCCAAGTTCAAAAAAAAAATCAGTCGAATCGGAGTCCGGATGAAGGAGATATTGCTGATCTAAAAATCAATTGGGTTGTAGACAGTTTTCAGGGTGGCGAGTTTGTGGAGCAGATCTATACGTTCTGGTACAAAATCTATAGAATATAATTGCAGATCTGTATTTTTTGTGAAAAAAAACACAAGCTCAAAAAAAAATCAAATGAATCGGAGTCCGGATGAGGGAGATATCGCTGATTTAAAATCAGCTCTTTTTTCAGAAATTTTTTGTGACAGCAGGACAGTTGCAGCGCGGATCTGAAATTCCAATTCCTAGATTTGATTTCTACCACATGGGAGATGTAGAATGGTTGTTCCATTTCCGAAAATAGGTCATAATAGGGATTCTGAGCAAGACTGACTAAATTGTGGCCATTTCAAATTTCGCCAAGTAAGTGAATTTTTTTTCAAAACACCCTTCATGGTAATTCTATATTTTACAGAAAAGGATGATGGTCCTACTATTGAAGAATACATAAAAGAAATAAAGTCAGTATGGGGAAAAATTGGAAATTTTGGGTAATGGACCAATTTAAAGATGAGGCGGCCGCATGGTGGGAATTACTTAACAGAAAGAAGTGTTCCAACCTGCCCGATGAAAAATTTGAAAAATTCCTTTTAGACAAATGGTCTCATGCTAGGAAACAAGATAATGAGAAACATGTGGGATTATTTCCTATTGGTATATCCTTATTGCAGGTTCATGGATTGATTCAGAAGGAGAATATCATTATGTCTCTAAATCCTAGTTGCAAGCAGAATCTCATAAATGTCAATTCGGCAAAAAAATTACAAGTGTCAGCAAAACACATGGAGCACACATAGGTTAATAATGAGCAGGTGGAAGTTTATAAAGATTTGAAGATTTATATGGACAAGTATGTATCTCATTCTGATTTTTATGCTTCAGATATGGCTAATGAGGATGTTGTTTTGGGATACCCTTGGATGGAATCAGTGGGTACTATAAATATTAATGTGCAGAAGAAATTCTTGAAGCTCTGGTATAAAAAGAAGAAAATTACATTACAGGATATTTCCATCAATAAACAGGTAGAATCCATGGAGGCTGAAGCAGAAGATGTTCCAGGGACTGACATATCATATGATGAGCCATTGATGGTCGACAACCAAACACAAATGTCAAACTAGGTACCAGAAAAATAGGTAGAGTCCAAGGAGGCTGAAGCAGAAAATGTTACATCAGATGAGGATTCAGTGGTTGAAGTAATATTGGAAGATAAGAAACAACAGCAGGCACCACAACATGTACTAGATACCAATCAGGCTCCATTAGGTGGTAAATTAAAGAAAGATACACTGTTGGTTAAAACTTCAGCATATCACCACCCACATCACCCAGCAAGAAAACAACCAACAAGATGGCAACAAATTAGCTACAAGGAAAACAGCCCCCGCATGGAATATAGAGAGCTGCGACGATCCACCTACTATACATCAACACAGAAGAGCTACGAGGATCAACTTCCATCTCAAGCGAGCGGGACACTAGCTAGATCGAGAGTTCACCTTTCTCTTAGATGGCTAGATGCACGTGCATGGTACCAGTGGACTACTCTTTTGAGTAGATCTTATTATTTGTGTTCTTCCCATGTTTTGGGGACAAAACATGTTAAGGGGAGTGCAATGTAGTATACCTATTTATGGGAAGTGTACTTTGACGATTGGAAAGTGTTTTGGATTGGTCAAGCGTCATGTGGCAAGTCTACGCTTAATGTTAGATATGTGTTGAAGGTACCATATCACACTCAATATGAAGAAGTGTCTATTTTGTGTCCCTTTTGGGATCCTGTTAGGAAATGTGGTGTGCAAACAGGGATTGATGGTAGACCCCGCGAAGATCATGGTGATAATCAACGTGGAGGTACCAAGGAATGTGAAACAATTACATGCGACCCTAGGGCATACTAAATAATATAGGAAGTTCATCAAGAGCTATGCCTAGATCACCGTGCCCATGGAGAAGTTGTTGAAAAAGGATGCTACATTTTGTTGGAGTAATGAATGCCAGAAGAGCTTGGACGTGCTGAAAGAGAAAATGCTCACCGCGCCGATCTAGTCTTTCTGGACTGGAAGAAGGAATTTCATGTGCACGTGGACACCTCATGTCTCACGCTGGGGGTCGTGCTGACACAGGCGGGTGAGGGGAAATTAGACCATCCTATAGCATTCACGATCAGGAAGCTATCCAAGGCTAAGAATAACTATTCCACTACAGAGCACGAAGGACTAGCCATGGTATATGCGCTCCAAAAGTTCAGGCACTATTTGTTGGGTGGACATTTTATGTATACAAATCATTTTGCATTAAAATACCTGGCTAATAAGCCTATGTTGGGGGGGGGGGGATCTGTAGGTGGTTGTTATTATTTCAGGAGTATGATTTTGAAGTTATTGTGAAGCCTGGACATTTGAACGTGGGACCAGATCATCTGTTGCACATCGAAATGGGAGAGGAGCCCACTAATTTGGAGGAATGACTGCCTGACGCATAGATCTTTACGGTACACGTCGCCGACAATCACTTTGAGGATATCATGCAATTCTTGACAACAAGGACTGATCTAGAAGGGTATACAAGCCAACAAAAGAAGGAGTTAGTAGTGCGCACAACAGACTTTTCTGTCATTGCAGGACATCTGTACAAAATGGGGACTGATGAAGTATTGTGACGCTATGTACCTGACTTTGAGCAAAGCAGCATCCTCGCGGAGGCTCATGGAGGAGCTATAGGAGGATATTATGCAGGAAAAGCGACAACGCAGAAGGTTCTGTGTGCTGGATTGTGGTGGCAAACTTTGCATAACGATGCGAAAGCATATTGTAGGGCCTCTAATGCATGTCAGAGGACTGGTAGGCCATCGCAAAGGGATTAAGTTTCGTTGACATCGCAGGTGACATTACAACCATTTGAGAAATGGGCGATTGACTTTGTGGGACCAATTCAGTCTTCGGGGAAGAAAACAGGTGCGCAGTACATCATCACCGCAACAGAGTACTTGACTAGATGGGTAGAGGCGCAGCCTGTGAAGGACTGTACTAGCGCGACAACATCAAAGTTTATTTTTGAATGCGTATTGATGAGGTTTTGCTATCCCAACATCTTGATGAGCGATCACTTTACGCACTTCCTTAATGAAACAATCAGCATGTTGATAGAAGAATTTCAGGTGTATCATCAGAAGAGCATGCCTTATCACCCGCAGGCCAATGGGACGATGGAAGCATTCAATAAAATACTAGAGAATGCACTAACAAAGGAGAAGTGACTAGGATATGTGTGTACCAGCGATACTATGGGCCTACAGAACGACTTGCAAGAAGTTGACTGGGAAAACGCCTTTTAGACTTGTGTATGGCGTGGAAGTTGTGATGCCATTGAAATACATTGTACCTAGTCTACGCATAGTGGCACTCACAGGAATGGTGGACCGTGGAGCCTTGGAAGAGAGGCTCACGTAGCTAGAAGAGCTTGAAGAGGATCTATTTCTAGCTAGATTTCATCAACAAGTTCAAGAGGAGCGTGAAAAGACATGGCATGATCGACACATTAAACTACGCACCTTCTAGGTAAATGATCTGGTTTTGCTATATGACAAGAAGTCTAATAAATTTATAGGAAAATTTAGGATGCACTGGCCGGGGCCCTATGTCATCAAAGAGATTACCGACAGTGGAGCAGTTTAGTTGGTTAATTTAAATGGGGAGCCCTTCCTAGGAAAAGTGAATGGTAGCCTATTGAAGCCATACACTGGTGATCCGGCTAGGTGACTATATGAAGGAAGTACAGTCTTAGTGCTCCATGTAGCTCAAAGGAGGCACAAGACTATAAACTACAGTGCTCGAGTCAGGGAACTGCATGATGAAGGAACTACGCAGAATGAGGAGATGTCACAGAGACCACACAAGTGAACAGAAGGTTGCGCTACCTGGGAGAAAACCGCGTACGTCTAGAGGTTTCGTTTCTATCTGCCATCAAAGTTATGTATTGATGATGGATAGGACACCCACATACAGAATGCAGATAGAAATGCAACCTCTAGACCAAGGTGTTGGGGGAACGCGAGGTGAATATGAGGGGCATGGCTGAGGCCGAGGTGGAGGAGGGCCTGGGAGAGGTTGAGGATCGCTAATTTGTTATAATTGCGAAGGCACAGGACACTACGTGAGGGACTGTCCGAATCCTATGTGATTGTCATGCCGCTACTGTACTCAGTTTGACCATGTGACTGAGGATTGCCCAATATTGTTGGCTAAGATTCATGAAAAGGGGGCCCAACCTCCATAGCCGACGTAGAACTTCTAGATGATGAGAGTTGAGCCTCACAAGGAAGACCCTAAGGTAAACATAATTCTGCGGAGTGGAACCATGACTAGGGAGGCTAAAGGAAGCAGCCTGCAGAAGGTGTATGGTTTTGCAAAGCACTAGAGAAGGAGACTGGGTTTGATTTGGAGTGCGCAAAAGAAATATTTATGGAAGAGAAGAGAGGCTTTGCTGAGGCCTCTATCTCCATAAGTCAGGAGAAACCAGTTGACGAAATGGACCCTTCCATGCTTACCACATTCTTGGAGACTTGCATGAAGCTACTTGGTGACAATAAGGCTATGAAGGGCCTGTAGGAATTGATCAATCGATGCGCTGGTAAGGATAGCGCTACTAGTGAACTGTGCATGGTCAGGAAGCTTGGAAAGAACAAGGCAAAGACCGAGCGAGAGATGAGACTCTCCGCGCAGATAGGGGAATACGAGATGGACCAAGTTATCCTAGATCTGGGGTTCGACACGAATGTTTTTCCAAAATAGACCTGGGAAAGAATGGGGAGACTTGCGCTCTAGTGGTCTCAGATGCAGTTAAGGATGGAAAATCAATAGAAAATTATCCCAATGGGGAGGATGCAAGGGGTCACAGTTGACATTGAAGGTGTGAGTGCACCGGCAGATTTTAAGGTAATAGAGATTGTGGATGATAGCAATCCCTACCCTGCGCTCCTTGGAATCGATTGGGCCACTGACATGAATGGGGTAATCAACTTGAAGAAGCGGAAGATGATATTTGAAAACAAGTCACTCCACGTAGTGGTGCCACTAGATCCTGCGGAGGGACCATGCTATACAGAACCAGTTCGAGATTACGAAAGGGATGATGATTTGGACCAGATTTACAAGATAACGGTGCGAGGCCAAGATTTGGTGAATTCGACAATGGACAGACGCATTTCATGGGATCGCGAAAGCTCCTGCACGTCAGATTCAAATGAAGAATTGGAGCATTGGAAAAACCGGCTACATGAAGTCTCGATGCTGCGTTGTAATATGATGACTAAATCGTTGTGATGTGTGTCATCCGAAGTTAGGAATCTGCCTCATTATGATGGGCTAATTGATGTTGATTTCATTTTGGATGCATTTGAAAGAGAAGCACCAGAGAAACATCGCTTCCAAGCCTTGGACTCGGTACTGTGCACTACTCTTGCAAGATGGTGGGGTACGCACAAGGATAGTTTTAGTGATTGGCACGATTATAGGACGATGATGAGAATACATCTTGGGCAGCAAAAAGTGTAGATGACAGATAAGTATGGTAGACGAGATGACCCATGCGATCACCTGGCTAAATGGAATAAGGCTTATGGTGTGAAGCCCCAGCCTAAATGGGTGCATCTATTTTGTCATACCCTGGGCATCATACCAATGAATTGGTACTTGGAAACCGAACTCCGCCATGGCACGAAGGAATGGGACATACCGCGCCAGGGATTTTTAATGATGTTCAACTTTGAAGATGGGTTTGACTATATTGATGCAGTGCTATAGGAGGTTAAAGAAGCGATCTTTAGGATACCATAAGATCCTTTGGACCTGATCCAACCTGATTGGACTACCTAGTTTCGTCATGCACTAGAATGCTATAACGTGATTTTTGAAGAAGAAGATGAGGATCCTCGAAAATTTAATATTCCAAAAACTTAAGGTCACCACGAGGTTGAAGGTCTGCAGATAGAGGATCCTGACATAACTACACCGCTGAAAACTAGGCAAGTCAACATTGGCACAAAGGCAGAACGAATATTTGCAAAAATTAGGGACTATTGGGATGATGCGACAGTAGGCAAGGTCGCTGAGCGCCTTCGCGAATATCAGGATTTGTTCTCCACAAAGTTCTCTGATATAAAAGGGATAATAGGTTACGTCAGTGTCATGAAGATCACCCTGATGCAAAGCGTATAGAACAAAGGCCTTACCGCTTTAATCCTAAGTATAAGGAAAGGGTTCGCGCTGAGTTGGATAAGATGCTCACGGCAAGAATTATTGAACTAGTAGAAGAGTCTGATTGGGTAAGCCTGATAGTGGTTCAGGAAAAGAAATGGAAAGAATAAATAAGGATATGCGTGGATATTCATAAGCTGAATGATGCTTGCGTGCATGAACCCTTCCCAACCCCATTCACTAATGAAGTCCTAGATAATGTAGGCGACCAAGAAGCACACTCTTTCACTGATGGGTTCTATGGATATCATTAGATCAAAATCATGCTTGAAGATAGAAGCAAGACAACCTTTGTGAAGAAATGGGGATGTTTTCAGTATACTGTAATTCCTTTCGGGCTGAAGAATGCACCAACAATATTTTCGCGTGTAGTCATTGCGGCATTCAAAGAATTTATTCATAAGTTCCTGGAAGTGTACTTTGACGATTGGAAAGTGTTTTGGATTGGTCAAGCATCATGTGGCAAGTCTACGCTTAATGTTAGATACATGTTGAAGCTACCATATCATGCTTAATATGAAGAAGTGTCTATTTTGTGTCCCTTTTGGGATCCTGCTAGGGCATGTGGTGTGCAGATAGGGATTGATGGTAGACCCCGCGAAGATCACGGTGATAATCAACATGGAGGTACCAAGGAATGTGAAACAATTACGTGCGACCCTGGGGCATACTGGATAATATAGGAAGTTCATCAAGAGCTATGCCTAGATCACCATGCCCATGGAGAAGTTGTTGAAAAAGGATGCTACATTTTGTTGGAGTAATGAATGCCAGAAGAGCTTGGACGTGCTGAAAGAGAAAATGCTCACCGTGCCAATCTAGTCTTTCTAGACTAGAAGAGGGAATTTCATGTGCACGTGGATGCCTCATGTCTCATGCTGGGGGTCGTGCTGACATAGGTGGGTGAGGGGAAATTGGACCATCCTATAGCATTCATGATCAGGACGCTATCCAAGGCTAAGAATAACTATTCCACTACAGAGCACGAAGGACTAGCCATGGTATACGGGCTCCAAAAGTTCAGGCACTATTTGTTCGATGGAAATTTTAAGATGTATACAGATCATTCTGCATTAAAATACCTGGCTAATAAGCCTGTGTTGGGGGGGGGAGATCTATAGGTGGTTGTTATTATGTCAGGAGTATGATTTTGAAGTCATTGTGAAGCCTGGACATTTGAATGCGGGACCCGATCATCTGTTGCACATCGAAATGGGAGAGGAGCCCACTAATTTCGAGGAATGACTGCCTGACGCATAGATCTTTATGGTACACGTCGCCGACAGTCACTTTGAGGATATCATACATTTCCTAACAACAAGGACTGATCTAGAAGGGTATACAAGCCAACAAAAGGAGTTAGTAGTGCGCGCAACAGACTTTTCGGTCATTGCAGGACATCTATACAAAATGGGGACTGATGAAGTATTGTGATGCTATGTACCTGACTTTGATCAAAGCAGCATCCTCGCGGAGGCTCATGGAGGAGCTGTAGGAGGATATTATGCAGGAAAAGCGACAACGCAGAAGGTTCTGTGTGCTGGATTGTGGTGGCTAACTTTGCATAACGATGCGAAAGCATATTGTAGGGCCTCTAATGAATGTCAGAGGACTGGCAGGCCATCGCAAAGGGATGAAGTTTCGTTTACATCACAGGTGACATTACAACCATTTGAGAAATGGGCGATTAACTTTGTGGGACCAATTCAGTCTTCGAGGAAGAAAACATGTGCGCAGTACATCATCACCGCAACAGAGTACTTGACTAGATGGGCAGAGGCGCAGCCTCTGAAGGGCTGTACTGGCGCGACAACATCAAAGTTTATTTTTGAATGTGTATTGATGAGGTTTGGCTATCCCAAGATCTTGATGAGCGATCACTTTACGCACTTCCTTCATGAAACAATCAGCATGTTGACGGAAGAATTTCAAGTGTATCATCAGAAGAGCATGCCTTATCACCCGCAGGCCAATGGGACGATGGAAGCATTCAATAAAATACTGGAGAACACATTGACAAAGGTCTGCAATGCTCAGAGAAGTGACTAGGATATGTGCGTACCAGCGGTGCTATGGGCCTACAGAATGACTTGCAAGAAGTTGACTGGGAAAACGCCTTTTAGACTTGTGTATGGCGTGGAAGCTGTGATGCCATTTAAATACATTGTACCTAGTCTAGGCATAGTGGCACTCATAGGAATGGTGGACCGTGGAGCCTTGGAAGAGAGGCTCACGTAGCTAGAAGAGCTTGAAGAGGATCTATTTCTAGCTAGATTTTATCAACAAGTTCAAGAGGAGCGCGAAAAGGCATGGCATGATCGACACATTAAACTACACACCTTCTAGGTAAATGATCTGGTTTTGCTATATGACAAGAATTCTGATAAATTTATAAGAAAATTTAGGATGCACTGGCCGGGGCCCTATGTCATCAAAGAGATTACCGACAGTGGAGTAGTTTAGTTGGTTAAGTTAAATGGGGAGCCCTTCCTAGGAAAAGTGAATGGTAGCCTATTGAAGCCATACACTGGTGATCCGGCTAGGTGACTATATGAAGGAAGTACAGTCTTAGTGCTCCATGTAGCTCAAAGGAGGCACAGGACTATAAACTACAGTGCCCAGGTCGGGGAACTGCATGATGAAGGAACTGCGCAGAATGAGGAGATGTCACAGAGACCACACAAGTGCGCAGAAGGTTGTGCTACCTGGGAGAAAACTGCGTAGGTTAGCTGGAAAGTGACCATCAAAGTCATTGTTCATGATTTGTCGATGAAAAATCAGAAAAATGGAGCGGCGGGGCGGCATTTAAGAAGAAATTTATGGGCAATATCCTTGAAAATCTGCCATCAATCTAGCATTAATGAACTGATTTTGGGGGGAATGGTCTGATTTCAATTCAAAATGGTCCATAAATTACATGTGGCTTCCCAACGGAGAACACTTGCCATTTTGAGCATTAAGTTGTTGAGCTCTCATACGTGGATGAACCAGGAATTCTTTGAAGCTCCAATAGTGAGTTCGGCGTTTGAGAAATTACCAAAGGAGACCCAAGAAATGTTGGATAACGTCATATCGACACCCGCAGAAACCGTAGATATTGGGGAAGAAGTGACAACCGAAGGGGCTGTGCCAGAGGTTGCTATGGAAGCAGAGGGAACTACTCCAGAGGTTGTAGAGATACCTAGGTTGCCACATTCTCCTAGACCAAGGCCTACCTAGACCCAGGAAGGCGCAAAAGGAAAGAGAGGAAAGCAGGTCACAACACCACTGGTGCACGCGTCACCTAGGGGAAACCTGCCAAAGGACAAGCCCACCCCTCAGGAAAAGGGAAAAACTATTAACCTGGAACCAAAGAAGGAAGAAATTAGGGATATCCCAATGAAGGATGAGGATCTTGGGATCGACACGGAGGAAGTTGAAGTTGAGGGGTTTGAATCCAATACTAAATTTCCTAAGTACATCCCTCCACATAGGGGCAAGGCCAAGGTGCCTAAGGACATTGATGAGAGCAAGGTCACCTTGTACACACCTCTACTGCTGGACAAAATTGTTTTAGAAGGACCGTGCTTGGTGTAGATTCCAATGTTGAATTTTTAGGACTGGGACTTAGCTAATAGCGAGCGATTCCCTCACTTGGCAATAGACCAGCTGATGCACTGCGTCCTCCATAAGACCACCGGGGTGACCGTGTTGGAACCGCGGAAGTGGCTCAAAGGAGTGGATAAGGCAGGCCTGCTCAACCTGCTATGGGTGTCACACTACAATTGCACACCCATTACCTTGCTGGTAATCAAGCAGCTACTGTGCTTGGTACATGATGGGTGTCTGTGGCTGGAGGAGCCAATACCCATCACTGATAGGCTGATCCACAGAATCACGAGGTTGACATATTCAGGGGAGAATCCGACTATGATGTTTGGTAGAAAGGTGGGCGAATTGGTCCTCACGAAGGCCATGAAGAAGAAGTTCGGATTAGTAAAGAAGTCGCACAACTATGCGATTACAAGTATTTCCGACCCTGTGGTCAAAGTGGGCACACAAATATTGGCAGGGAAGGTCATGCAGAAGTGTTGCTCCGATGAAGTACCGACGCTCGTCGTATCTCTAGTGGCCCAATGTGCGGAATGGGTTCAGTTTAATTGGGCGCACTACCTCTATGGTGAGTTCCTCGTGAACTATCGCGAGGTGCAGGATCTCAGCAAGACCTTCCACTATGCGTGGCTCTTGTTGTCCATCGTGCTGGTAACCTAGGAGCTACCCGAAGACAGCCAATTTCCCTCGGTCCTGCCAGACCTACCTGAGCCCGTGAAGTACGCTTCGCTATGGGAAACTAAGGATCCTCAGCCGATCAAGGATAGCAAGATCTTTTAGATCTTGATGGAGATGAACGTGCACATGGCCATCAACCATAAGCCGCAGTTGTCGCCTATTGTCTTTGATAAATTGCAACCGTACATGGAGTTTAAGGCTAATTTCCACCATGCATCCATAAGGGTGTGAAAGGGCCCCGAGCAGAAGTGGCATGACTTTCCCTACTTATCTACGGGTGATGCAATTCAAGCAGTCATTGACAGCTGGACGACAGAATGGCACACTGCCTTGGACTTAACGGTGGGATCCAGCAAGACAACCACACAGTGAAGAAGGATGAAGCCAAGCTCAAGATGGAGTAGCTGGCTGAAAAACCAAGGAAGGAGGCTAAGGATAAGGCTAGGGAAGACCCCGCTGCCACACAGGAGACAGGTGGACAGATAGGAGGAGAGGAGCGTGGCTCCAACAAAGATAAGTCACCCTCCCCAAAAGAAGAGGAAGAAGAGGATGATTTGATAGAATAGGGAGGAGCGTACCCACAGACACCTCCGTTCCGTATCAAGCTTCCAAGGGGATAAGAAAAGGTAGGGCCACAGAAGAAGTCCAAGGCTAGCAAGATGTCCATGGACCCGATCACCCTAACAGAGGGGGATCTGAACGACATTGGGGATATAGTGCGGGATGCCACCGCGGAACTGCTGCAGAAGTTTGAGTAGTGGTAGCAGTAGGCGTTGGGGGTCATTCGGGTGAATATGCGAGATCTGCAAATTCAGGCAACATAGACTGGCGTGACACCCACCAGTTTAGCCATTGGTACTTCAGAAGCCACCAGGATGCTACTTGCAAAGGACTCCGGAGCCATAGTCCTACCAAATGGAGCACTGATGACAAAGACTGAAGCTGACAAACCTGCTATCAGTGCACTCATGGGAGTAGGGCTGAACTTGGCAGTGCTTCCTAGCGAGGCACTCCAACTGCTGTAGGATGGGGTGATCGTGGAGTTGAGGGCCCGCAAACAGCACACTTTGCAAGTGATCAGCGAGTAGATCATTAAAAATGCTCAGATGGTCATACAACGAGATTCTACCATCGCCATTGCAAACAACGTGACCGATAAGAACAAGCGTATAGTCTAGGTCATGGAGGAAGCATGCCAAATGGTCCCGGAGTTGGCCATTCCTATGGATGAGCCTGTAGATGTGCATGTTCGCAAACTTGTTACAAGGGTGTGCGATGCCTGCATAAAAGTGGCAAAGGTTTAGTTGGAGATGAACCTCCAAATTGCAGAATTGCAGAGTAAGACCTAGCCTTCGACCCCACCGGAAGTCAAGGAGCAGCGAACGAGTACTATAACAGAGGTAATAGCGGCAGTAGAAAGTGTAGTGGTGAACTGCACAACACTTTTTGAACATTCGTTTGAAGTACTAACCGACCTACAAGAAGACCCTAATGTGCAGAGGCTAGAAATAGAGGCATGAGAGTTGCAGTAGCGCTATGATGAGGTAAAAGGGACAGCACGTACTTTTTCCCTCACATAGAGACTCACGAAGCTACAGGAGGCCAAGGCATTGAAGGAGCAGGTAGATGCAGCTCAGCACAAAGAGGCAGTGCTGAAGGCACGCTTGAAGCCTTGGTTGGACGAGGCCTACTTGATCACGGCCTCCATTGAAGGCAAGTTGGCTAGTTTGTAGGAGACTGAGAAGAAGCTTCAAGCTAATAGTGCAGGGCCAGCAATAGAGCAGTTGGTCGAGGAAATAAAGCAGGTGGTCACGCAGTGCACAGCCGAGGTAGCAGTTGTACAGGTTGAGCTGGAGGGTCTTCGCGCCAAGATCTTTGTGCCCATAGAGTGACTTGAGGGCGAGTCACCATGTTTAGTGTAAGGACCAAAATTACCAAGTGTAAGGACCACAATTCAGACTAAATTTTTTTTATTTTTATTTTTATTTTTATTTTTATTTTTTTTTTGTAGCAAATACAACCAGAAAAGAAACGCATTGAAATTTCAAATTTATTTAGCACACGCATTCCTGACACTCATTTCAGGAAAACATATCATAACATACATTTACATATGTTTAACTAAGATCAATAGTAATGAAATACATGTGTACCGTTCACCAGAAGGCAAGACTCCGCTTGCTCTGTTGTCACTGGTATTCCCTTGTAGCCGGTCACCTCCACGAGTGAATGATGACGCACTTGATCCGAATGCGAAGACCCACCGGTTAACCTCCCAGCCTACTCCTTGGGTACTCTTCTTCCCCACGGACCCCCGAGCTGCAATGGGGTTGTACAATGGAGGAAAGCACTAGCTAGTAGAGGAGAGCACACCTTGGCTCAAGAGTCCCCTCTCTAAAATCCTCTACCTCACCAAACTCACTATAACTTCGTAATCACTGCTCTGACATCATCTCATCCATCCAACAATAGGGTTCCCCCAAAAGTCCCTTCTCCCATGGCTTTCCCCTTCTTTTATAGGAGTCCTCATAGGTGACACTTGTCATGTCATGCATAATTAATTATTTTTTTTTATAATTCAATAGCTTGATTATTCACCCACCCATGTGTCATTCTCACATCAAGGGTCTCCCAAAATTATTTACTTAAATTTTTATTTAAAACTAATATTTCCTCACCTCAACAAGATTCCTATTTCTTCTCCTAGTTGTCTCTTTATTCCCCCCTTTTATTCCTTAATTTGTGTTCATTACTTGAAGTCAATTAATGAGTCAAGATTTTATCCCCAATCTACTCCCTAATTTAACTCAGGTTATCTCCTAGATGGATATTCTTATGTTGGTTGTTGACACATGGAACTTCTCTACATTTCTCTAAATTTAATTTATTATTCTCATTTTAATTCACCTTCCTCTTTCCTTAATTAGGTTTAAATTAGTTTAGGATTAATCTTTATCCTTACCATTATGTTTTTCTTTCCCCTTTTTCCTAATTAAACCACATAACCTTCCTAGTATTTTCCAAAATGGGAAGGGTATAGTTTTTAAGGTACTCTATTTTAATTCTTCCTATGATCCTTCTTATTCCAAGTTTTATTTTTGATTTAATTACATTGGTTTCTAATCATCATTTACCCTTGATGTAAATTTACCTAGTTTTCATTCCTTGCTTATATTTATTTATTATTATTTATTTTTAATGATTCCAAGGATGCCAAGTTTGGTTGTGCCCTTCAAGAACTTCCCTAGAAGTTCCAAGGGTGCCACACCTAATAGCTTATTTGTGATGTCAAGGGTGCCAGTTTGGTTGTGCCCTTCAAGAACTTCCCTAGAAGTTCCAAGTGTGCCACACCTAATAGTTTATTTGTGATGCCAAGGGTGCCAAGTTGGTTGTGCCCTTCAAGAAATTCCCCTGAAGTTCCAAGGGTGCCACACCACTTGCCCTTCAAGCATCCAATGATTACGAGGGGAAAGTATAGTGCAACGTCATAGACCACTATCATCTCCTATGTTGCCTGCTATAGTGAGACTAATGGTGTCGAGGATCAAGGAATCCGCCTTGATGCGCGCCACCCGGTAAAGTCCTCATGAGCGACCCAACTTTGGAACCTGCCCTCATGGCATCGTGATCTTCAAGGCGAAGGTGTTTCAACCCTTCCAGCCCAAGTCACGGCGGGAGTGCTAGTGGGTGAGATCAGGGACTCTGTCCCACCCCTCCCATGTAGTTCCATCCACTTGTACAACCTTATCACCCATATGTGAGTCATTCAATCAAGCAACTAATCTGTGCCTGCAACCATTAATATATCATCAGAATATAGTTAAACATATATGGTAGATTCCAAGATCGACTTAGACTTTCAAAGATAAAGTAATATAAATTTTCATCAAACCAGGTGTCATCGTCATGTCATATGCGAGTGCCTCTGATGGTTTCTTGCCATGCTCAATAATCATCAGTAACAAGGTTTCTCAATGTTAGTCAATTATCATAATAGCATCATTAACAATTCCTGGTCATTCATATCATTGTCCATTGTAAGTCTGAACTAAAGGAAGTAGGTAAAATAGGGGACAGATCCCTCATGGCTATCATCAATAATCATCAATGGAAACATACATATTCATTAAGCTATCAACATCGTAACATCGTAGAAATATACCTATCCATAAAATTTATCCTCATTATGCTTTTAGTAGAGCGCATACATATTCTTTACTACCCTCATCATAATTTCAAATAGAGACCAACTAACTATTTAATATTGCAATCATCAGAATACTGATAGATAAGATACATAACCATTCATGCTACCATAATATCAATGGAAAGCATTCATAAACATCACAACCATGAATATCTCAATCGATAATAATAGTGTCATGGGTCCAGATTCTCAATCTGAGGTCCTCGAAGAATAAAGTGTCTAAGATAATGTCGTATTAGGGTCAGGAACCTAGAGTGGGCACTACGTACACCCCCTCTTAGCAATGGACTTCGTCCCGAAGTCCTTAGAACATAAAGGAGAAACGATGACACATAATCTTAGGAACCCTTCCTGAAACTCTTGCCAGCCTTCTGGTGGGCAGGTTAAAAATTTCCCAAGGTATCTATAACACGAATTCCGTTATAACTGAAGGACTATATCTGGGGAACATTGCAACCCACTTTTTGTATAAATGTACAAACATACATTATAGATATTATTAAAATTAATAGTTAAAGGGAGCGTCATACATAAAATTTTCCAACAAAATCATCATAATCAAAATCACAACTAATTAAAGCAACAATTAATAACACCCACCTTCCTTCAATTTACAAATTGACTAATTTAGGAGAAATCTCTCTAGTTTTATTCATTCAATCATGCAATTAAGATAGCATAATTTTGTATTAACTCAAATTCATAGGGGATGCCTATGCCTTTTTCATAGGAGGAACTACCCACCTTAAGCTTGGACTTCAATATATGTAATGGTCAATAATAATTGTGTTAATTATTGTTTGATATTTCACCTATGACGTAATCCACCTTTGTTTACCATATTCTAAATCTTCAATTTTGTTAGGAAGTACAATTAATACTTTGAAAACAAACATATGCCACTGCTTGCTAGGGGGACCTAACAATGCCTACTACACCTTCTTAGAGACTTGATTTACCTTCATGATCCATGTTCTGAAAGTTCAATGTTGTACAACTACCATTTGCACTTTTAAAATAAATGCATACCACTCCTTTCTAGTGGATACCTAATGGTACACACTATCTAGAGATAAAAAGATGTTAACTACATAGAACGTAATCATCACTTGCAATGAATGAGTAGTCCAAACCTTCATCCCTTCAAACCCAGCTACCCTACTTCCTTTCACTAGGGTAAGCGAGTGAGGCTATCTGGGGCCTATATTCATTTAATCCTACTGAATCTAATGATAAGGAGTGCAATATTGTTGCAATATTTAAAGGTGTTGTGACTATTAAGGCTCTTAATTTCCTGGTGATGAGGAATGCATATTCTCGCAGTTTGGCCATCCAAGCTAATGGAAGACAAAGCATATAGCAAGTTTCACTAGTGACCAAAGATGGCAGACAGACATCATTTACCAGTCTTTGCTTGATTCCAAGCAGAACTAAAAACTATATAGATTGAAGCCAAAGATATGCACAGAATGTAAAACAATAGAGAGAAACCCATGTCTAAAATGATCATTGAATGTATCAAATGGCATTGGTAGAAGTATGGTGCTCCAGATAACCATAAACCAATACTATAGCTCTATTTCTGCATTACGAACTAGCAAAGAATCCAAAAATTCATAAAGGCAAAGTTTTCTTGTTACATTACAAAACATTGAACAAAGAAGTCAATCAAATCAAACAAAGAGAAACTCAAACTCCCTGTGAGATTACAGGAAGAGAGCAGAGAAAGAACGACTAAGTTTGGCATCTAACATTCAAGGTGATGTAATTGAAAATCGGCTACCTATGGTGGACAATTTTGAAAGAGCCAAAACACATATTAAGATATAAATCATAAATATTACAATGTATAATATTATCATGATTGTAATATGCTCCTATGTTGCTTCTTGTTGTTCTGGTCCATTTTCAATTGTTCTAATTGGAATTAGTCTCAGTTAATCCTTTACCATTGATAAACAATAAGACCTATTTAGACATTGCATGTACATAATCACTCTTTGCTAGATCATTCTTTGTTGTTGGATAAAATAAATCTTAAATAAGGCTGAACTCTTGGAATCAAACTTCATCTACCAGCAAGGGGTTTATTCCATTATAAATTTGATAAATTCTTTATAGAAGTTTCAAGAATAAATATAGTTCTATTACTACTATTATGATTTAAGTTTATATGTTAGATTACTTTTTATTGTATCAATTTATAGGGAACCAAAATGAGCAAGCTAAACATCAAGAGAAAAATCACAATAAGTCAAGAAAGTTGAATACTTAATAGAAACTAAAATAATTAGAATTACACTGTAAATTTTTATTGGAAATTTTATTTCAATTAAAAATAATACCTTCAATATATCTCACTTAAATTCTCCATGGCAAAACAACCTGCTTGAAAACATTAAAATATCAAATAATTTACAGACCAAAATACTTGACCAACCGCACAGAATCCATAAAATTGTAAATGCAATTGAAATGGAAAATCGTTGCAAAGAAAATTGAAATACAAATATCGAAGAAAGATATTTTAAATATTCTAGATTTACCCAATTTTAATGAATGGAAAATGTCGAATGTATATGATTACATGTTCCATGTTTTAATGAATGGAAAAGGCTTCTGAATACTCTTCAACAACTTTATTTTTCTTTGCCAATAAAGCAGAGAAACAATATATGTAGGAATTAATTGTGACAACTGAGAGTTCTACGTCACCATATAACTGGTAAACCCAAAATACAAAGAGATATATGTTCAAGAATTCCTTAAAAAGAAAGCCAGTAAGATGGCTAATGTCAGGCAATTGGAAAATTGAATTGAAAATATAGAAACTGTTTAAGATATGCCTTGAACCCCTGTTATTTTCTTAAACTGTTTAAGATATGCCTTAAACTTTTTTATCAAATATTTTTATAATGCTTATTATTACTTTTATGAACCCCTGTACGAAAATAGTTTAGCAATGTAGGCACGAAAACAATTTAGAAATGAAGGAGTCGTCAATCCTATCATTCCAATTTACTTTACAAATTGGCTTCCATTAGATGCTAATAATGCTCCTAATTTGCCTGGAGTATTTATAAATAGTTCGTAGAAATCATGAAAGGATTTAATGTTAATGTGGTCAATACTGTTGGAAAACCATTTGATCCCATGCTACACGAAGCAATTATGCGTGAGGAAGAAAACTGTCACTAACTACCATTTTTATGTACAAATATCTCACTTTAAGTCATGACAAATACAATCACCTCCCTCGAAATAATGATTGCCAGATCTACCAACTTCTTACCCTCATTGGGCCCTAAAGCACTGAACGTTTTTCTCCATTTGTCCAAAACAAATTTGCATAGATCTTGAGCATTGAGTCAAATCAAACACTTACAAACAAAGATAGACAGTGCTTTGTTGTAAATAACGAATTCATAATGTTCTCTCTTCTCAGAAAACGTGTTGAATGTCATGTACTAGACCATGGAAGTAAAGCTATAACCTTGTCCTCTAAACCTATTGGAGTTCATCGACAAGAGCATCCTTAAAAACAAAACCATGTGAGCAAAAGCGAGAAGGATTTAAAGCAGAACAAAACCGTTTTTAATATCTAAGGGTAAGATGAATGCAGCATATATTCAGATGCCCTCAAAATTTTGGAAGGCTCACCAATTCAAAAGCCACCTCAAGTTCACAAAGCACAATGTGCAAAGTTTATATGAAATTCTCGAGATCATCTAGGACAAATATACTGAAACAAATAATGAGGAATGAAAACTTTAAAAGAATGTTAATGTTCAAGAGGCAAAATTAATTGTGTTTCATATGCTCTGACATCTTGATCCATGGACTGCTAGACGACAGTTGTATGTAAAGGTGTGTAAAATCTCTTCTAATTGATCTAAATCCACAAAAATCTTCTCTTTCCATAATTCATGCATCCCCTCACAGAAAAGAATCTCTTCCAACCCAAAATAACTGCATATAGTCGCATTTGAAAAGGCATTCCCAACCTTTCAGTTGTCCATGTCCCATAAAGTTCATAGTGATACACTTTTCCAGCATGCAACAAATTTCCAAGCCAATCAATGTAATCGGGAAGAGGGAAACCTCTAAATTAGAGCTAGGACATGAAAACAAAACTGCAGCATTTTGGGACCCATGAGGAGTTAACAGAACATCTGCCTCTGCTACCAGCCTAACTTGCTGACAGACCTCGAGTGGTCCAGGTTCAATTACTTTTACTGCTAGATGCATTTCTTTTTCAAGAAACTCCTGCATTTCTTTAAAATTAGCTATATTTCTTGGAGAATTAGGCCCATTGCATATGATAACATCCAACAAAGGCCTTCTAGCATTCATACAAGGAGTTTTTACAGTGCCAAGATTTTCTGTCTCAACCAATCATGGGAAAATTCAATAGGAATGTAGGCAGCATAGTCAATCCAGCAAAGGTTATGGATCCTTAAAGCAGATTGGAAAATCATCTGCAACCATGGGGTGAAGATACTCCACCTCCATTTGTGATGCAAAACCTTAAGCAGGCCCTTAGGCCACATGCTAATGGATGTTGGGTCGTAGGGGTCTGTAAACCAGCAAAAGGTAGAATTTTTCAGTGAGTATAGCTGAGACATGAGAATGGCAGGGATGATCTTCTCAGACTCATGATGTGGGTTGGGTCCAGCATTCCCATGAGGCATCAAAGTGAGATCTACTACCATTTGCAATCCATGAATCCACCAAGCATGCTTTATTTTCGGATACCCACTTGTCCCTGGTTTGTCTTTTCTAGGGGCCTCTACAACCTTATTATTTGTACAACGTTTCAATCAACGTCTTTGAAACTATGGCTACAGACGGTGTGGCCTTCTCATTACTTTGAGGAAAGGGCACTGCAGGTCCGTGCTACCCTAATTTTATTTTAAGGACAACAATGGCGGAATGCGCTGTCAACTTTACAGAGGAAGACAAAGAGATTCTTGTGAAAATTGTCAAAGTGGCTCAAGCACTTCAGATCAAAGGCTCGAAAGGAGATTTGCAGGAATTTTTAAATTTACATGATAGTAAATTTGGTTCATCAGTTTGTGACCTTGGAAAAAAATCATGGGATGTTCTGGCAGGTTTCGTGAAGACATTTAATACCAAGGAAGACCTTAAGGTGGTTACTAGAATCATGAGGTGGAAAAAGCACAAACTTAAGCGATCACGTGTGAAGGAGTCTTTAGACACTTCTCCTGAGCAGAGCAGGATCTTGTACATCTAACTTATAATAAACAACCAAATTTTGAAAAGCTATATTCATTTCCTTCCTATCATAAGGAATGGCTGGTAACAAAACTGGGGAAGGTACCAAATTCGAGCAATCCAGAAAGGCTGATATCTATAGATTGTGAGATGGTCCGATGTGAAGATGGATCAGAAGAGGTGGTGAAAGTTTGTGCGGTCGATCAAAATTTAGAGACTGTGATGGATCTGCTTGTGAAACCATCAAAACCTGTAGTTAACTACCTGACAGAAATAACAGGAGTTACTGCTGAGGATCTCGAGGGTGTAACCTGTAATTTGAAAGATGTACAGAAAAAACTCTAGAAATTACTCATGCCAAAAACAATTGTAATAGGACACAGTTTGCATCACGACCTAAGAGTATTGAAGGTAGACCATGCTAGGGTTATTGATACAACATTCATATTCCAGTATCAGGATAAGCCTAGTTGTTACACCCCTAGTTTAAGCAAATTGTGTAAGGTTGTGCTAGGATATGACTTACGAGAGGAAGGAAAGCCACACAATTGTTTGGATGATGCCATTGCTGCAATGAGATTGACCCTTTCCAAACTAGAACGTGGACTTAATGATCCTCTTGACATGGGTGATTTTGAAGTAAACGAAGCAGACTTTTCAAAGCTTTGTATTCATAAAATACCCATTGGTACTTCTCGGGATAAACTACAGAATCTTTTTCCAGAGAAATATTCTGTTGAAATCCAGGCATTCTCTCGTGTCAAGAACAAACATTGCACAACATTTGCTGTTTTTAAGACTATGAAAGATGCAGATGAAGCATTTAAAAATTTAAAGGGGGAGTTGGAAAAGGACTCATATGGGCGTCCTCAGAAATGTGTCTCATTTTGTGCAGGTGGTTCAAAGAAAGGATCAAACATTGATATCATTGTACGAAAAATGCATGTCTTAAAATATGAAGCTCCGGATTCTCAGTTAGATGAGCGCAAAAATGATTTAGTTCTTTTGACAAGGAAGAGGCCTAGTGAAAGCATTGACTATATATGTAGCGCAGACACAAAAGAAGAGGCATTACAAAATAGCAAAGCAATGTCTCGGCTCTTTAGGATGTATAGTCATTCCGTATAAAGCAATGAGCCATGCTAATGTGAGTCATGTCATATTATAGGCGGCCACAAGAGCGAGTTTTTCCAAAAGTCATAGGGGTCACTTTTTGTTATAGCAAGCCATCGTTTGATTCATATCAAATAAAAGTGTTGATACGTGAGTCATTGCAAAGTGATGCAACAAAAGACAGAGAGCCTATGTGGGTTTGTTTGGACCACCAAAGGATGTTGAGTAGTGTACCATAAATTACAGTAGTCCAAACTATGTGTTACCACTAAACAATACTTTTGAACCATATGATCTCAATAATATGTATAATGCGAGCTTCTGAGAATTATACAATCCACAGATCATGTGATCTACAAAGATATGTCGTAGATTCCAAAATTATGAGAGCTACTACAGGTGTGAGCCAAGAGTGAGCCCATAAACATATATGACCTGAAATATGGTCAAAGTAAAGAGTCTTTTACAGATGCGAGTCTTCGAATAGACTGAGCCATCGAGACATATAACAAAGTTGCAAGCCAACTCTCCGAGACAGATGCCAGAATTTATTCCGAGACATATATAATTATATGTAAGCCAGAGATGCATCAATGAGATACCACTGCACCTCTGTCAATGTGATACAGACAATGAACGGACTTCTTGAGTGTTATCACAAAATTTTCCAGCCCAGAATACGAATTGTCCCTAATTTCAACAGAACGAGAATCTCCAAGGTTTTTCGATCCAATTGAGTGTGATCTTTAGCTATTTCAGAATTTAGCAATAAGCACCCAGTAATAAAATTTCAACATTGGGATATCAATGTTTACATTTTAATCCAATGGTGAACATTCCAGCATTTTTTTTTTTTTAATTTGTGTTCATTTTCCTTTCACGGTTTGCTACAATCATGACCCGTGTCATCTTGATGGAACGTTGAGGGCGGCCACGAAATGTGTTAAAACGAACAGGGCAGACTTCTTGTTCCTGAGATATCTTGTTAACTCACGTTCTAAACCTTAAGAAAGTTTACAATTCAGCCATGTTGTCTCAGTCAAATTGCCAGAAAGTCGGCTCGTTTTTTTAATATCTACGGGTATGCCAGAGAAAATTTAGGCCTTCTAAAACAGGGGTTTATGCCTTGGAGGGAACTATGAAGTTTTTATTCATACCCGTCTATCAGAAGATCGAGGGAAAGTCCATGGAGATTCTACAGTTCGCAGATAAAAAGATGGGTAATGTGATCAATAAGCTTGACAGTTGTGTGCCTCCGGCACTGAAATCACAGTCTAGTGAATTTTACGGGGCGGCAAAAGGGCGCCCGAAGTTACCAAGCCCGTCGTCACTGAATTTCGACAAGTTTTGCTAGTGGAAAAGGTCAAAGAAGTGGGGAAAATTCTGTATGCCAAATCTGAACCCTCCGCCAAGAACTTGTATAATAATTACGAGCCTGTTGTAGAGAAATGGTAAAGAGGATTTTGTATGAGTTGCACAGCAGCCCAGTTTTACTTGAAGATACTGGTCTAGGCCTTGCAGAAGAGTGCTCAACACTAGGTGACTGTCGGACAAGGACAGCTAAAGTCACTAATGTTTATGACGTACCTGCTAAGAGAATGATACACAGTTGGCCCCAAAATATGCTTTAAGATACCATATTGTTACAGAAACCCAAATTTTTAATAATGAATACAATTTAATTGAAAAGCACATACTAACATCATTTTCCTAGGTCCAAGAGTTTGAACTTGGCTTTGATACCAAGTGTAAGGACCACAATTACCAAGTGTAAGGACCACAATTCAGACTAAATATTTATTTATTTATTTATTTATTTGCAGCAAATACAACCAGAAAAGAAACGCATTGAAATTTCAAATTTATTTAGCACACGCATTCCTGACACTCATTTCAGGAAAACATATCATAACATACATTTACATATGTTTAACTAAGATCAATAGTAATGAAATACATGTGTACCGTTCACCAGAAGGCGAGACTCCGCTTGCTCTGCTATTACTGGTATTCCCTTGTAGCCGGTCACCTCCGCGAGTGAATGATGACGCACTTGATCCGAATGCGAAGACCCACCGGTTAACCTCCCAGCCTACTCCTTGGGTACTCTTCTTCCCCGCGGACCCCTGAGCTCCAATGGGGTTGTACAATGGAGGAAAGCACTAGCTGGTAGAGGAGAGCACACCTTGGCTCAAGAGTCCCCTCTCTAAAATCCTCTACCTCACCAAACTCACTATAGCTTCATTATCACTGCTCTGACATCATCTCATCCATCCAACAATAGGGTTCCCCCAAAAGTCCCTTCTCCCATGGCTTTCCCCTTCTTTTATAGGAGTCCTCATAGGTGACACTTGTCATGTCATGCATAATTAATTATTTTTTTTTATAATTCAATAGCTTGATTATTCACCCACCCATGTGTCATTCTCACATCAAGGGTCTCCCAAAATTATTTACTTAAATTTTTATTTAAAACTAATATTTCCTCACCTCAACAAGATTCCTATTTCTTCTCCTAGTTGTCTCTTTATTCCCCCCTTTTATTCCTTAATTTGTGTTCATTACTTGAAGTCAATTAATGAGTCAAGATTTTATCCCCAATCTACTCCCTAATTTAACTCAGGTTATCTCCTAGATGGATATTCTTATGTTGGTTGTTGACACATGGAACTTCTCTACATTTCTCTAAATTTAATTTATTATTCTCATTTTAATTCACCTTCCTCTTTCCTTAATTAGGTTTAAATTAGTTTAGGATTAATCTTTATCCTTACCATTATGTTTTTCTTTCCCCTTTTTCCTAATTAAACCACACAACCTTCCTAGTATTTTCCAAAATGGGAAGGGTAGAGTTTTTAAGGTACTCTATTTTAATTCTTCCTATGATCCTTCTTATTCCAAGTTTTATTTTTGATTTAATTACATTGGTTTCTAATCATCATTTACCCTTGATGTAAATTTACCTAGTTTTCATTCCTTGCTTATATTTATTTATTATTATTTATTTTTAATGATTCCAAGGATGCCAAGTTTGGTTGTGCCCTTCAAGAACTTCCCTAGAAGTTCCAAGGGTGCCAACCTAATAGCTTATTTGTGATGTCAAGGGTGCCAATTTGGTTGTGCCCTTCAAGAACTTCCCTAGAAGTTCCAAGGGTGCCACACCTAATAGTTTATTTGTGATGCCAAGGGTGCCAAGTTGGTCGTGCCCTTCAAGAAATTCCCCTGAAGTTCCAAGGGTGCCACACCACTTGCCCTTCAAGCATCCAGTGATTACGAGGGGAAAGTATAGTGCAACGTCATAGACCACTATCATCTCTTATGTTGCCTGCTATAGTGAGACTAATGGTGTCGGGGATCAAGGAATCCACCTTGATGCGCGCCCCCCGGTAAAGTCCTCATGAGCGACCCAACTTTGGAACCTGCCCTCATGGCATCGTGATCTTCAAGGCGAAGGTGTTTCAACCCTTCCAGCCCAAGTCACAGCGGGAGTGCTAGTGGGTGAGATCAAGGACTCTGTCCCACCCGTCCCATGTAGTTCCATCCACTTGTACAACCCCATCACCCATATGTGAGTCATTCGGTCAAGCAACTAATCTGTGCCTGCAACCATTAATATATCATCAGAATATAGTTAAACATATATGGCAGATTCCAGGATCGACTTAGACTTTCAAAGATAAAGTAATATAAATTTTCATCAAACCAGGTGTCATCGACATGTCATATGCGAGTGCCTCTGATGGTTTCCTGCCATACTCAATAATCATCAGTAACAAGGTTTCTCAATGTTAGTTAATTATCATAATAGCATCATTAACAATTCCTAGTCATTCACATCATTGTCCATTGTAAGTCTAAACTAAAGGAAGTAGGTAACATAGGGGACACATCCCTCATGGCTATCATCAATAATCATCAATGGAAACATACATATTCATTAAGCTATCAACATCGTAACATCGTAGAAATATACCTATCCATAAAATTTATCCTCATTATGCTTTTAGTAGAGCGCATACATATTCTTTACTACCCTCATCATAATTTCAAATAGAGACCAACTTAGCTATTTAATATTGCAATCATCAGAATACTGATAGATAAGATACATAACCATTCATGCTACCATAATATCAATGGAAAGCATTCATAAACATCACAACCATGAATATCTCAATCGATAATAATAGTGTCATGGGTCCAGATTCTCAATCTGAGGTCCTCGAAGAATAAAGTGTCTAAGATAATGTCGTATTAGGGTCAGAAACCTAGAGTGGGCACTACATTTGTGTTGGGGGCCTATTGGGAATGGGTTCCCCCAAGAGCCAGATTTAGGGCTAAAAGCCCATGTTTTGGGGCAGAAGGCCAAAATTTTGTAATAAAGATGTAAAGTCTCTGCTTTTTGTGGTCGCGAAGCATGAAGAGGTCAAAGGGTTGTCCACCCTTATTTTGTGAAGTATCATGTTGGTTGTAAAGATCTACCCATGGTCCATGGACCATGGGATTGTATAAATAGGGAGTCTTAGAAGAGTCTAAGAGGAGAGTAGTAATGGGAAGAAGGAATTTGGGTAAGAAGTTCTAAGTGTTCTCGAGTCTTAGCGTAGGTAGAGGCTCTACAACTGAGTGTGCAAAGGTCTAGGGTGGAAGTCCGCAGTTGAGTGCGCAAACCACTGCAGCTGTGTGCGCAGGGTAGATAGAGTATGTATTGAACTTGAGATATCAATAAAGAGAATTATTCTGCAACCACTGTGTATTTTGTCTCTATTTAATGCATCTAATTATATTATGTTACGATCTGGATTTATGTTATAATGGTTATTTGATGCACGCATGTATTTGATTATATCTATTAATTGAACGCAAGAAAGAGTAAAGGGTTACGCGAAGGTATCTGTAAATGCATGGTAGATTAGATAACACTTAAAGATAACTTGGGAACTTATATAGTAACGCAGTCACAGAGGCACGTAATTGCCTGGACCTCGGTTTAGGGCTGCACAAAGATCAGTCGAGTACCTTCACAGAGGTACTGAAGGACGAAAGAGAAGGAACATCGATAAACCCTAAAGGCTTATCGATCTACACGAAGGTAGGATCATGAAGTATAGGCTGACATCGCGACCATATCAGGGTGCGGAAACTTGGTTCCTGCATCCCCCCATACTGCTTCAGGTGAAACATCGGTCCGCGCTTTGCAGGCTGTTGCCGAAAGGGCCAGTAGTGTAGGGATTTTCTTGGCTGACTAACGCTGAACCTAGGTCAGGGCCCATCAAGCCAACAAATGGTTCCGTTGCCAAGAACGGGATTGCATGGGAGATGTGTGATGTCGTATCATTGGAATCCAACTAAGAAAGAAATTGAAACCTGGTTGGATAGAAAGATCCACGAATTTGCGGTGCAAGAAAACAAGAACCCGTGATTGACAAAAGAACAGTGGTTGGACAGATACCTGTACACATAAATACACAAAATCTTCTTATGTTCCTTCCCGGTTGAGTTATACGAGTGGATCGCGAATTTGGCAGACGGTCAAGGAAGGTGGAGGCTTGACAAGATGATTGTTTGGACACCGGAGCTAGTAAGGAGGTTAGAAGCTTTTGAAGATAAGATCACGTGCACTGTCGACCATTGGCTTGACCGCATCATGGGAGGATTTGTGACCAATTTCGCAGTCGATACCTCTGTCGGTTACCGCAAAGCAGAGCGCTGCTTCTTCAAGGGACCGCGAGGTAAGTATTTAAAATCGTTGAATACTTGGATTAAGATGCTCTTCTGTGAACAGTGGGTTATGTGGTTACCTTGATGTTTGGAGCTATGCAAAGTGGAAAATATCTCAGGGACGGAATAAGAAAAGGTCATGAGTATAACCCACTGATCGGACTCCCTTTAAGTGACGACAAAGGGACACTGCAGATTTCTCCCCTAAGCGCTAGTAAGTTGATAAGACGAGGGTTCCTGTGAATACCTACACCGCCTTCGCCCTCATCACATCCATCCACACCACCTCTATTCTCGCCTCCACCACTCACCCCATCACCCACTCCCCCACCACCTCCACTGTTCAATATGGATAACTCCATAAAACTACCTGTATTCAAGGTCATAGGGAATGGGGACCTAGACCAATTTTGGTTCATCATAAAGGCTGTATGGGAAGCTCGGGGCATTGCGTATGATCACATGAAGAAGGCGAAGTTGGTTAGTGCTTTGCAGGATCGCGTGCTAACCTGGTACATCAAGTACTCTGATGAGAACTAGGCAGCTACACTGGCAGAAATCCAGATTGCACTGAATAAAAAATTTAGTAGGCCTAAGTTTGAAGTGCAGTGGAAAGTGGGATTCAAGGAAATCACGATGAAACCAGGTGAGACCCCTTAGGAGTTAGATTAGATATTGAAGTGTAAAATCCACGAAGCCAATATGAATTTGACGGATGGGTAGCACTTTGAGTGGTTCTTAGCTTCGCTCCTGCCTCACCTAAGAGTTGCGCTGTCACAACAGAATATTATGGCTAAGGCAGAAGCCTTGGAGATTGCAAGGAGACTGCACAAAATGCCAATGCAAGATCTGAATCTGGAGGTTTAGTAGATTCATGCATAGTTGTAAAACTTTGTCTCGAAATGAAAAGTCTGAAGCAGGATAGAACTACTCGGCCAGAGGTGCGTGAAGAGGTCTGGTACATAAAATGCAAGGGTTAGGGGCATGACAAGGATCACTACCCAGTGTTCATGAACTACGTTGCAGTAGGAGGACCAATGCCTCTATGACTGGAGGCTGTAGCAGGGCCAAGTGTAGGGCCTGCGCTATGGTGTGCTATATGTCAGGTAGCAGGGAAACACACGATTGATAATTTCCATTTGCTACTAAAATTTTTATAAACACTACAACAATTGTTCTGCAATTTCTGTCAATCAGTAGGCCATGACAAGTGCAATTGTCGAAGTTACAAATTAATGATGGATGGGACACCTGCATACAGAATGTAGATAGAAACGCGACCTCCAGACCAAGGCGTTGGGGGAATGCGAGGTGGAGGATGCCTTGGGAGAGGCCGAGGACAACTGATTTGTTACAATTGCAGAGGCCCAGGACACTACGTGAGGGGCTTTCTGAATCCAATGCAATTGTCATGCCACTACTGTACCTAGTTTAACCATGCGACTGAGGATTGCCCAATATTGTTGGCTAAGATTCGCGAAAAGGGGGTCCAGCCTCCACAACCGACGTAGAACCTCCAGATGATGAGGTCTAAGCCTCACGAGGAAGACCTTAAGGTAACATTATGCTGCGGAGTGGAACCACGATTGGGGAGGATAAAAGGAAACAGCTTGTAGAAGGTGTATGGGTCTGAAAAGCACCAGAGAAGGAGACTGTGTTTGATTCGGAGCATGGAAAAGAAACATTTATGGAAGCGAAGAAAAGCTTCACTGAGGCCTCTACTTTCGAAAGTCAGGAGAAACTAGTTGAAGAAATGGACTCGTCCATGCTTACCACATTCTTGGAGACCTGCATGAAGCTGCTCCATGATAGTAAGGCTGTGAAGGGCCTGCAAGAATTGATCAATCGGTGCACTGGTAAGGATAGCACTACTAGTGAACCACGCATGGTCAGGAAGCTTGGCAAGCACAAGGCAAGGACCGAGCGGGAGATGAGACTCTCCGCACAGATAGGGGAATACAAGATGGACCACATTATCCTCGACTCGGGGTCCGACGCGAATGTTTTGCCAAAACAAACCTGGGAGAGAATGGGGAGACCTGCACTCCAGTGGTCTCCGATATAGTTAAGGATGGTGAATCAACAGAAAATTATCCCAATGGGGAGGCTGCAAGGGTTCACAGTTGACATTGAGGGTGCAAGCGCACTGGCAGATTTTGAGGTAATAGAGATTGTGGATGATAGAAATCCCTACCCTACGATCCTTGGAATCAATTGGGTCACTGACATGAATGGGGTAATCAACTTGAAGAAGAGAAGATGATATTTAAAAACAAGTCACTCCGCGTAGTGGTGCCACTGGATCCTGCGAAGGGACTGCACTATATAGAACCAGTTCGAGATTACGAAAGTGATGACGATCTAGACCAGATTTACAAGATAACGACGCGAGACTAGGATTGGGTGAATCCAACTGCGAACAGATGCATTGCATGGGATAGTGAAAGTTCCTACACGTTAGAATTGGATGAAGAATTGGAGCATTGGTAGAACCAGCTGCATGAAGTCTCGATATTGAATTGTAATATGATGACCAAATAGCTGCGTTGTGTGTCATCCGAAGTCAGGAATCTGCCTCATTATGATGGGCTAACTGATGTTGATTTCTTTTTGGATGCATTTGAAAGAGAAGTATTGGAGAAAATTCCGATTGGGTAAGCCCGATAGTGGTTCAGGAAAAGAAACAGAAAGAAGAAATAAGGATATGCATGGACCTCCGGAAGCTGAATTATGCTTCCGTGCGTGACCACTTCTCGACCCCATTCACTGATGAAGTCCTAGATAATGTAGGTAGCCAATAAGATACTCTTTGACTGATGGGTTCTCTGGATATCATCAGATCAAAATCGTGCCTGAAGATAGAAGCAATACGACCTTTGTGGCGGAATGGGGATGTTTTTAGTATATTGTAATGCCTTTTGGGCTGAAGAATGTGCTAGCAATCTTTTCGCGCGTAGTCATTGCGGCATTTAAAGAATTCATTCATAAGTTCATGGAACTGTACTTTGACGATTGGACAGTGTTTGGATTGGTCAAGCGTCATGTGGAAAGTCTACACTTAATGTTAGATACGTGTTGAGGTACCAAATCGCGCTCAATCTAAAGAAGTCTCTGTTTTGTGTCCCGTTGGGATCCTGCTAGGGCATGTGGTGTGCAGACAAGGATTGATGATAGACCTCGTGAAGATCACAATGATATTCAACTTGGAAGCGCCAAGGAATGTGAAACAGCTGCACACGACCTTGGGGCATATTGGATACTGTAGGAAATTCATTAAGAGCTATGCCCAGATCACCGCACCCACGGAGAAGTTGTTGAAAAAGGATGCTACATTCTGTTGGAGTGATGAGTGCCAGAAGAGATTGGACGTGCTGAAAGAAAAAATGGTCACCACACCGATCCTAGTCTTTCTAGACTGGAAGAAGGAATTTCATGTGCATGTGGATGCCTCATGTATCGCGTTGGGGGTCGTACTCACACAGGTTGGCAAGGTTGAATTGGACCATCCTATAGCATTTGCGAGCAGGAATCTGTCCAAGGCTGAGAAGAACTATTCCACTATAGAGCACGAAGGACTAGCCATGGTATATGCGCTCCAAAAGTTCACGCACTATTTGTTGGGTGGACATTTTAAGATGTATACAGATCATTTTATGTTAAAATACTTGGTTAATAAGCCTGTGTTGGGGGGGAGATCTGCAGGTGGTTGTTATTATTTCAGGAGTATGATTTTGAAGTTATTGTGAAGCCTGGACGATTGAACATGGGACCAGATCATCTATGGCTAATCGAAATAGGAGAGGAGCCCACTAATTTGAATGAAGGACTACCTGACGCGTAGCTCTTTGCAGTACACATCACCGACAATCACTTTGAGGATATCATACAATTCCTGACAATAGAGACTACTCCAGAAGGGTGTACAAGCCAGCAAACAAAGGAGTTAGTAGTGCGTGCAACAGAATTTTCCGTCATTGCAGGACATCTATACGAAATGGGGTCTCATGAAATATTGTGACGCTATGTACCTGACTTTGAGTGGAGCAACATCCTCGCTGAGGCTCATGGAGGAGATGCAAGAGGACATTATGCAGGAAAAGTGACAACACAAAAGGTTCTGCGTGTTGGATTGTGGTGGCCAAATCTGCATAAGGACGCGAAAGAATATTGTAGGGCCTGTGATGCATGTCAGAGGACTGGCACACCATCGCGAAGGGATGAAATTCCATTGACACCGCAGGTGACATTACAACCATTTGAGAAATGGGTGATTGACTTTTTGGAACCAATTCAGCCTCCGAGGAAGAAAACAGGTGTGCGGTACATCATCACTGCGATAGAGTACTTGATTAGATGGGCAGAGGCGCAACCTATGAAGGACTGTACTGGCAAGGAAGCAACAAAATTTCTTTTTGAATACGTATTGACGAGGTTTGGTTGTCCCAATATCTTGATGAGCGATCACGGTACGCACTTCCTTAATGAAACAATCAATGCGTTGATGGAATAATTTTAGGTGTATCATCAAAAGAGCATGCCTTATCACCCGCAGGGCAATGGGATGGTGGAAGAATTCAATAAAATACTAGATAACGCACTGACAAAGGTCTACAATACTCAGAGAAGTGACTGGGATATGCACATACCAACGGTGATATGGGCCTACAGAACAACTTGCAAGAAGTTGACTGGGAAAACTCCTTTCAGAATTGTGTATGGCATAGAAGCTATGATGCCAATTGATCTGAATCGGATCCATAAATGACTATCATCGAATCATGACTAAAACAAGTCGAACAAATCCTCAAAGAATCCAAAACAGCAATCAAAAACACCCTGAACCAGAGGCCATGGCAGTAGGAGCGGAACGATGAGGACCTCAGTCAAAGCGCGCTGACCGAGGCCCATGGAGACTGCGCAGGAGGTCAAAATAGCCCCTGGGAGCCCTGGATCGAGAAAAGGAGGTGATTTTTGATGGTGCTAAGGGCTAGGAAAATAGGGCCAAAGTGGAAAGCTTCAAGCACTCGGTCGCATGGAAGAACCGAAGGACCGCGGGAGGAAAAACAAAAGCGCTAAAGGATGAAAGGCGGGACCCGCACTCTGGAAAACTGGCGGTTTCCCCGGGATGCCCTTGAACAGTAAGCGGTTTTGGAGACAACGGAGCGAACACCCTCAACGATCGACGCGTGGTAGCGGAGGTGAGAGAAAAATCGCCGTGATCGTGTGTTATCGGTCGAGCAAGTCAACTGCGCTCGACATGCGAATGACGTTGGATCTGGAGGAGCCCAAATCGGACAGCTGAGATCGCGCCCGATAGATAGAGTGGAACTGACAGGGGATTAAGCCACAATTAAAGGGGATTTGGAATCCGATGACCGCCACGATGGAGAAAGGCAACGAATCGATGAGCGGGTTGGCACAGTTCCGATGGAGACACGTGGCTGCTTCCTAAGCGTTCTTGTTGACACCGAACAGGGAATTCCAAGCACACAGGCAGAAGGCGAATCGATGTAGGCGGGCGAGGAAATGAACAAGCATGGAGGCCGAATGGCTAAAGCCATGAATAGAGACAGTGAACGGTGATTCGAAGATTGAGAGCGAAGAGTCAAAGAGACCAAGAGAGATAGTGAACAGTGAACCCTGAGAGGAGGACTGAACACAGAGAGCAGTAAAAGCCAAGAAGAGGTGACAGAGGGCCGAGCTAACCACAGGCAGCATCGAGCACCAAAGAGCTTGAGGAATCAAGCCTTCCCATAGAGGAATCTGTCTGGATTGAGCATCACAGTTGGCTCTTTCCACTGTAGACCGAGGGTCACAGAGCTGGTAGGAAGAACAAGAGTTTGTGCACTCTAAGTGGCTTGAGGAATCTAAGGACCACCCTGCCAAGCAAAGTCTGCCTCAGGAGAACTCATATTGAGTCCCTGCATTATAATTTCTCTGCTCAAAGACAAAATAAAACAAGGCCACCACTGAAGCTGGACCGGAGATGTAACCCTGGAGAATAGGGTGAACTCCTTATTAAAATTGTTTGTGTCTTTGTGTTGCTTACTGTATTTCTCTGTTGTCTTTCCATTTTAAATGTCTGTGTATTAGAAATCTGATCGATCCATTGCTTAAATAACACAGAACACACACCAGCACATGAGTCTGTAATACCTGTTGTTTAATAAATCTTAACTGATGTCACTCATAGGGTGAATATCAGATCACCAATGGAATACATTGTACCTAGTCTGTGCATAGCAGCACTCACAGGAATGGCGGACCGCGAAGCCTTGGAAGATAGGCTCATGCAACTAAAAGAGCTTGAAGAGGACCAATTTCTAGTTGGATTTCATCAACAATTTCAAAAGAAGCACGAAAAGGAATGGCATGATCGACACATTAAACTGTGCACCTTCCAGGTAAATATATGGTTTTGCTATATGACAGCAAGTCTGATAAATATATAGGAAAATTTAGTTTGCACTGGTTGGGGCCCTATGTCATCAAAGAGATTACCGATGGTGGAACAGTTCAGTTGGTTAAGTTAAATGGGGAGCCCTTCCCAGGAAAAGTGAATGGTAGCCGATTGAAGCCATACACTAGTGATTTAGCTAGGTGACTATATGAAGGAAGCACAGTCTTAGTACTCCAGGCAGCTGAAAGGAGGTGCGGGACTATAAACTACACTGCCCAGGTCGAGGAAATGCACGATGAAGGAACTGCACGGAATGAGGAGATGTCACAGAGACCACACGAGCATGTAGAAGGCTACGCTACTTGGGATAAAACTGCGTAGGTCATCTAGAAAGTGACCGTTAAAGTCACTGTTCATGATTCAACGACAGAAAAATGGCCAAATGGAGTGGGGGGCGACATTTAAGACAAAATTTATGGGCGAGATCCTTGAAAATTTGTTGCCTAAATCAAGATATTGAAACCTTAGACCATAACTCCCAAAAAATAAGCGTGCCTTAAAGATGGCAAATTGTACTGCACAAGCACCAAGGTCACTCTCCCATTCACTAACATTACTGTGGAATTAGCTACCATGCACCAAACCAAATTCTTACCAAATTATTCGATATAAGTATCGAATTCTTGATTTTCCATTTTTTTTTTTCCAAATTCGAGCGAATTTGGTGAGTATGATTGAAAGGTTTTTCTCCACGTTTCGTGGATGTAACCTTTACCATGTTCCATTTATTTATGCCTCTAACCTGGCAATGAATCCATAGTCTTGTGATTGGTGTAAATATAAATTTGCAATAAATACACCAATTCGTTTTCTTGAGAGGAAGGCGTGATGTTGAAGTATGCGTGGAATTCATTGGCTGCTTGCATGCTCGATGATTCTTTGGGAGGCCTTAATGGGTATCTTCGTTATCTTGATCGTCGGGATTCACCCCTCATTGTTTATACATTTCAATCATCTGTGTGATTCTATTTCATAAATCTTGATCGGATGCGGGGAATTTGTATTACGAAAGGCCTTCCGGAAACCACTATCGTCAGCAGCAATCCAGTAAATGTGGAGTACATTCTCACAACTAGGTTTTTCAAAGGGCCTCAATTTCAAGAGTGCATTTAGAGATGTTTTCGGTGATGGATTGTTTAACGTCGATGGAGAACAATTGATTCATCAAAGAAAGGCGTATGTACAAGACTCAGTTATGTCTTGAAGTTGGTTCAAGACTCCTTGCGCCAAAATCTCATCCTTATTTTGGGCAACACAATATCCAACGGAAGCGCCACCGATCTTCAAGACATGCTCTTTCGGTTAACGTTTGACAACATCTGCAAATTTCATTTGGAGTGGAAGTGGTGTGTTTATCTCCATCTTTGCCAGCCATTCCTTTTGTCAAAGCATTCGGTGATGCTATTGAAGCATCCTTTATATCTAAGAAAGCTCATGGAGTTTTTCAGTTTGCGGATCGTTGTGAAACTTCAGTCTACTCTAAAGATCATCGACCAGTTTGTGATAGAGATCGTTTCAGTGAGAAGGGAGGAATTGTGTATGGGAAAAAGCGGGATGTCTGGTAGCCTTGGAGATATTATCTATTTTTATGAAATCTTTCGATCAAAATGTAATCTCGTATTCCGACACATTCCTAAGAGGCATTTGTCTGAGCTTCATCCTTGCTGGTAGCGACACAATCTCTGTGGCACTTTCCTGGTTCTTTTGGCTACTTCCTCAACATCCCCATCGGGAAGAAAATATTTTGAACGGGATCCAAAGAATTATAAGTAACAGATCAGTTACTGTGAAAATATTTCTTTCAGCAGGAAGGAGCTGAAAGAAATGCATTATCTCCACGCGTGTCTATCCGAGACGATGAGACTTTACCTTCTCATGCCATTGGGCAGATAGGAGGCGATAGAGGACGAGGTGTTTCGTGATGGGATTCCTATGAAGAAAGGGACTGCTATTATTTATGTTACTTGCACCATGGGAAGAATGGAAAGCATCTGGGGCAGAGACTGCATGGAATTCAACCCAAATAGATGACTTAATGACGAGGGTGTTTTTGTGAACCAGTCTGTTTACAAATATCCTTTTTTCCATGGAGGCCCTCGAATGTGTATGGGGAGAGATTTTGCATATTTGCAGATGAAGCATGTGTCCACATCCATCTTATATCATTACAGACTCAAACTACTTAATGAAGGTGAACAACTGAAAAACAGGGTACGGGGATTTGCTCTCTCTATGAAAAATGGGCTGAGGGTTATGCTCCAACCACGACGAACTGACAAATAATGTCTATATGTGTCAGGTATTAATCACGAATAGCGCCGCTCACTGTTCATAAGGCGCCGATCATTGTTAGGTAGTAAGCTAGTGTCAGTAGATAATAAAGTTATTCGGCGCAGTTATTGCTCCTCTGTGGCTGAAAACCTCTATAAATTGCAGTGTTTAGTAATGAAAGAAATATGTTCTGAGTGTGATTCTGATATGGTATCAGAGCTTAGTAGAGCTGTGAGAAGAATGAGCTCAAGTGCGCTGTGAAGAGACAGAGATCAGGTGAAGGGCGCATTGTTGTCACTTGAAGAGCTGTGTTTGGCCGATCCATGTTGGAGGTTGAAGGCCTTGTGGAGTTTCCTGGAGCAGAGTAGAGCCGCGCAGGAGACAATCCCGAAATTGTCTCGTCTGGAGACCGAGGGTGTAAAGGAGCTGATAGCTCATGCAATAGTGTGTGCTCGGTGTAGTAAGCTAGGGCCGCTGTAAAGGTAAACTCCTGTGCTATTTGGTTTTTGTGTTTTCCAACACTGTTGCAGGGATCTACGCTGGTGTGGTTGTAGGCAGTTGAGCTTTGAGAAAGAAAGTGTACGCTGAGAGAGTGGAGCATCGTGGTGGAGCTGTGTGCTCAGCTGGAGTTGCAATTATTTGCGTGTGGTGGAGATCTGTGCTCATCAAGTTGTGGAGTTGTGTGCTCAGCCACTTGTTGGCTCAGCTAGTTGCAATTTTCTCTTCATGCCCACAAAACTGACCATTAAGTTGTGGAAGGTCGACTGCATTGAATGAGTCCATTGGTGCATTCCTTGTTTTACTGTGGCAGTAATTCAGGGTGCATTTCATATTTTTTGCCACGGTGCATTCCTTGTTTTACTTTAAAAGTTTGATGTTATTATTAAAACAAAAATCGTTGTTGGAAGGCAACTCAATATTTGAGTTTGTTTTTATTTATGGAGATATAAGTTTTTTTTTAAATATTCACTTTCTTTTTAAGTGGTGAAAAGAATTTTTATAGTGAAAAGGAGTTAGTAAAGATTTTTATTGTGCATGTGCGGTGAAAGTTTTCTGGGATTTGGTGAAATTGGGTGCACTTGGATTTAGATTTGGTGGCATTTTGTTGATTGGAGAAAATTTTTTTTCCATCATGTCAAATTTTTTGCTTGATAATTATTTGAATGAATCCAGTAAACTTGACAGAGGAAATTATGTGAATTGGAAATTCAAGTTGCTGACTATTTTAGAAGGTTATAATTTGTGGTCCATTGTGAATGCGGATGAGCCCAAACCCACTATTGCACCTTCTATTCCAGATTGGGAGAGAAGGGAGACAAAAGCAAAGGTGTTGTTGTATATGTTCGTAAAGCACAACATTATTCCTCACATTAGAGATTGCAAGACATCGAAAGAAACATGGGATACGCTGAAGGGTTTGTATGAAACAACAAATACAAACCGGATCTTGTTTTTGAAGACTAAGCTTTTATCTCTAAAAGTGGAAGCAAATGAAAATATAAGCAATTTCATATCTCGTGTCAAAGATTTAAGTGATAAGTTAGGAGATATTGGTGAAAAGGTGTCTAGTACTAACTTAGTCACCATCACATTAAATGGCTTAGTGCAAGATTATCAAATTTTTGTTTCAAGTCTTTCAGCTAGAGAGAAACCCCCTACATTTGATGAATTGACAGGAATTCTTCTACAAGAGGAGGAGAGGATGAAGAGCTTTAATTTGGGCTCTAATAGCTCAGATTTGGTGTTGGTAGCTAGGGGAAAATATCCATATAGAGGCAAGCCATGGGACAAGAATAAAGGAAGCAAGTTTCAAGCAAAATAGAAAGGTATGACACAGTCTAAATTTCCAATCCATGATAAGAGAAATGATGATTGTTATTATTGTGACAAACCTGGGCATCATTCTAAAGATTGCTATAAAAGGAAATATAATGATTTTAGGCAAAGAAACAGAAGGCATAATGGAAATTTTGTGGACAAAGATACCTCAATCAGTGATGGATTTAAAAATATTAAATTGTTTGTTTCTGATGCTATATTGTCTGTGGAAAATGATGATGTGAATGCTTGGTTCATTGATTCTGGTCCATCACTCCATATGTCTTATAATAAGGAATGGTTTGATGAATATTATGAAAACATTGATGGAACATATGTTTATCTAGGAGATAACAGATCACTTAAAGTTCAAGGTTATGGAGTAATAGGTGTGAATTTTCCTAATGGACAAGAGAGACAGATCCATAATGTGATGTATGTTCCTGGTATCAAAAAGAATTTAAGTTTTGTTTCTACTATTGCTGACCAAGATTTGAAGGTGGAATTTGTTAAATCATAGTGTGTGGTGAAAGACATTGAAGATCAGTGCAAGGTTATTGCCACAGGTACCAGAGTTGGAGGCTTGTATAAGTTGGATGTGATGAATAAAAGTCATCAAGCGTTGGCATCTACAACAATATCAACAGTAGATTTATGGAATCAAAGGTATGGACATTTAAATCACAAACATTTAATACTACTTCAAAAGAACACAATGGTTGAAGGTCTTCCTGTCTTGAAGAATGATCACGTTAAATGTGAAGTATGTGTACTTGGCAAGCAACATAGGGAGGAATTTCCTATACATAAAGAAAAAAGGAAAAGGGAAATACTTGAATTAATTCATACTAATGTATGTGGACCTATGCAAACTAGATATATTGGTGGAGCATGGTCTTTTCTTATTTTTGTGGATAATAGATCTAGGTATACATGGGTTTATTTCATAAGAAAGAAGAGTGATGTTTTTTACTACTTTAAAGAGTTTAAGAGTATGGTGGAAAAACAAACTGGTAATTACATCAAAATTTTGAGATCTGATCAGGGGGGAGAATACAAATCAAGAGAATTTAATCAATATTGTAAAAGCAATGGGATTCTGCAACAATTTACAATGCCACATACACCTCAGCAAAATGGAGTTGCTGAGAGGAAAAACAGAACACTAGTTGAATGTGCACGTAGTATGCTTTAAGGTAAAAATATCTCTAATGGTTTTTGGGCTGAAGCTATTAATACTGATGTTTATTTGAAATATAGGAGTCCAACCAAAATTTTAGAGCTTAAAACATCTTTTGAAGCATTTTATGGGTACAAACTAAAAGTGAGTCATTTAGAAGTTTTTGGTTGCAAGGTATTTTCTCATATTCCAAAAGATGAAAGAAGAAAACTTGATGCAAAGTCAATTAAATGCATATTTATTAGTTATGGTGATGATCAGAAAGCATACAAGTTGTTTGATCCCATTACTCATAGACTGCTTGCAAGTAGGGATGTGGTGTTTCATGAAAATGCAAATGAAGGTGATAGAACGAATAATACTGATGTATGGCATGACACTGATGATTATGTCAAATTAGATACAAGTGTTGAACAAGCACAGGAATAGGTACAAGTTCAAGAGCAAGGAGCATCAAGCAGTCATGACACTCCAAGAAGAGGAGAGGAGACTCCACAAAGCAGAAAGAAAGATGAAAGCAGTAAAACTCCAAGAAGGTCATCACATCAAAGTCAGGTACCAGTAAGGTATAAAGATTATGCATTAATGTCTCTTGTTATGAATGTTGTAGAACCTTCAAGCTATGAGGAAGCTAAAGAATATGAGAATGGAGAGATGCAATGAATGAAGAATATAACTCTATAATGAAGAATGACACATGGGAATTAACAGAATTGCCTAAAAACAAAGTTCCTATAAGATGCAAATGGCTTTATAGATCCAAGTTTAATGTCGATGGAAGTATTGATAAACATAAAGCTAGATTGGTTGCAAAAGGATATTCACAAAAGGAGGGAATTGATTATGAAGATACTTTTGCACCTGTAGCTAAGTTTAACACAATTAGAATCATGATTGCATTAGCTACAAAATATAATTGCAAAATGCTTCAGTTAGATGTCAAATCTACATTTTTGAATGGTGAGTTAAAAGAAGAAGTTTATTTGTTTCAACCTAAAGGGTTTGTAAAACAGGGACACGAGCATCTAGTTTGCAGGTTAAAGAAAGCTTTATATGGTTTGAAACAAGCACCAAGATCATGGTATGTGAAAATTGATTCTTTCTTTTATGAAAAAGATTTTATGAAAAGTAAAAATGATCCTAACTTGTACATCAAGGAAGATGAAACCAAGAATGTTGCTTTAATATCTGTATATGTTGATGATCTTATCATAACAGGAAATGCATGCAAGTTGATTGAACAAATTGAAAATCATTTGTCACATGTATTTGAGATGAAGGATCTTGGTGAATTGCATTATTGTTTAGGTCTTGAAGTTTGGAGGGAATCTAGTAAGACACTAATCGCACAAAGCAAATATACAAGGGAAATCCTTACAAGGTTCAATATGACTGAATAAATGGCAACATCCACTCCTTTAGAACAGAATGTCAAATTTTGCAGTGATGATGGAACCAAAGAGGTGAATGGAACTATGTACCATCAACTTGTGGGAAGTCTGAACTATCTCACCACTACCAGGCCAGATATAGCATATTCTGTCGGCATACTTAGTCAGTTCATGGCTAAGCCTTGTGAAAGCCACTGGAAAGCAGCAAAGAAAGTCCTTCGATATCTGAAAGGAACACTTAATTTTGGTATTATGTATACTGATGAATTTGATGTTGAATTGGCAGGTTATTCTGATTCTGATTAGGCTGGAAATCTAGATGATAGGAAATCTACTACTGGATACGTGTTCAATATTGGTTCAGGACGAATATCATAGAGCAGTAAGAAACGACCAACTGTTTCATTGTCATCCACTGAAGCTTGAGTATAAAGCATTATGCAGTCAATATGGCTTAGAAGGATACTTGAAGATGTTGGAGAAACACAACAAGTACCTACAGTAATCAGATGTGACAATCAAAGCACTATTAAATTGGCAAACAATCCTATATATCATGCAAGGACAAAACATGTTGACACACAACATCATTTTGTAAGAGAAAAATTGCAATTAAAAGAAATTGACTTATCATATTGTAATACAAATGAAAATGTGGCTCACATATTCACCAAGCCTCTTGGAAAGGCTAAATTTGAAATGTGTAGAAGTAAGTTGTGGGTTGTAGAAAATCCAAATTATGTTGTAAGCCTAACTGAGACTTAGACCAGAAGGCAAATTAGCATGTAAATCATGATTAAAGGGTGGTGTCAGGTATTAACCACGAATGACGCCGCTCACTATCCAGACGGCGCGGATCACTGTTAGGCAGTGAGCTAGTGTCAGTAAATAATAAAGTCATTTGGCGTAGTTATTGCTCCTCTGTGGCTAAAAACCGCTATAAATTGCAGTGTTTAGCAATGAAAGAGATATGTTCTCAGTGTGATTCTGTTCTCTGATAATATGATATATTGCAGTGTTTGGCTTCCATTAATGCAGTGTGTTGAGCATCTGAATTGGAGCCTTAGCTAACTAAGCGTGTTGTAGTTTACCTCTAACTGAGCAATGAGGGGAGGCGGAGCTGCGATAGAATCTCTTTTTTCTTCGCTCATAAATCGCTCCCAGAAGCGTTTGAAGGGGCCATGCAAGCGCTCGTTGGCGGCTATTAAAGGCGGAAGTTGATGCCATTTCATACTGTTGCTATTTCTACCAAGCGGATGTTCAGTCTGGTCCCTGGGGCGACCTCCACCTTCTTCTGCAGAGAAGACTGGTAAAGAAATGTGATAACAAAGGTCACTGTGAAGCCCCGGGTGGCGAGTTTCTTGGCAAGCTGCATGAAGGTAATTAGGTGGGCATGACCCAGAGACGGCAGCATCATCACATGATGATCAGAGACAGTCCTCATTCCGTTCACCTTCTCCATGCCCGACGCCATTTTTATCATTTCGAAAAACTCGGATCACTACAATGAGAAGCTCAACCGAACTGGAATCAGAAGCTCGCAGGATTTAGAGGAGGGAGTCACTTCTTCAAGGGTAAAATCGGGCTATCGACAAATAGAAAGAATATGAGGAAGAAAATCTGCCTCCACTGACTAGTTAGCTGAATTGTATATAGAAGGAGAATCGAGCTACAAAGAAGACCAGCGCTGGATCTTGAACAATTGATGTTCAAGGTTAGTTAGTAATGTTAGGATATTCCGACACATAGGAAATAGTTAAGTTCAACTTGTTCTAGTATAGAGTTAGCTATAGAGTTAGGTAAAGTGTGTTTCTTTACCGTTGTACATTTTGTAACTTACAATCCGACGGTCACGATATGTAGTGATCCGACGGTTCACTCTCTCCTCGGTATTACCGACACTTGATCCGTGGCTTGACACCCGATTGGTCCATGAGTTCTATTTAAAGCGCATGGAGGGTCATTGTGCGGGTAATCCGTGCATGAGAGAAGCTTATGTAAATTTTCATTCTTTGATTAATAAATCGCCTGTAGTAGCCACGTTGGCGCAGGCCGTGGACTGTTTCCCTCTTTGAGGGTTTTAACCACGTCAAAAATACTGGTGTATTGATCTGTGATCTGGTTGTGAGCGGTGTCCTTTTGGTGTTCTTTCTAAGGAACTTACCCTGTAAATTCCTACATGGTATCGGAGCTATTTGAGGGCCGCGTCCGTTGGTGATCCAAATCTGAAGCCGGTAGAACTGCATCCGACTGCCGTTTCTTAGATCTGCTATTTCTGACTGCTTTCGGGCCGAGAGGACTGCTCTGTTGTGTTCGGAGCATTTGTTCCAGTGAGGAACCCCTTTCGTTTCACGCGAAAAGGTTTCCGGTAGCCCTAGCTGCGTCATTTTTTAGATCTGGAGGTATACAATCTTTATTTGCAGTTTATTGTTATTTTCTCTCTGTTTATTTCGGTTTCTGTTTATTTAGCCTTTTTTTATTACCGGATCTATACCTTTCATTTCTGCGTATGCTCTTTGCCCTGCGACTTTGTGCGATCTGGGCAAATCAGAAACAGAAAGGAAGTTTTTTTTCTCATGCGTATGCTCTTTTCCCTGCACCTTAGTGTGATCTTGGAAAATCAGAAACATTGAGAAAAATATTTAGTTTCCGGCCAAAGCTAACTTTTAGCCGCAAGGTTCATTTTTGAAAATATCTAGTTTTTTTGCTAAAGCTAACTTCGAGCCATAAGGTTCGTTTTCTTTGCATGTCCGTGTTGGGTTTTGTGTTTTGTAGGGAAAAAGAGCTTTCGCAAGGCAAGCACGCAAACCAAGACCCCCCCCCTCTCTCTCTCTCTCTCTCTCTCTCTCTCTCAAATTTTTTGTATAGATCAATTGGTTCAAAGCTATTTTAAGAGAGTAGAGGTCTTGGGTTCAAGTCTCCATTTTGTGGGGGCGGATTTTTTCATTCCCGCACATTCGCGCACTTTGCCGGCAACTTCAACAATTTTTTTTCAAAAAGCTATAACTTCTTCATCCGGAAGCTTTTTTCAGAGCCGTTTTTTTTAAAACCGCCTAATTTTTTGAGATCTATCCATTGGAACACTTACTTTCAGCATCTTCAGCTTCAGTTTTTTAAACAAAATGGAAAGTCCATGCCAAGTCATTCTTGACAGCACTAACTACTTCCAATGGATACCCTACATGGAAGATTTACTTAGAAGTAAAGGTCTTTACAGAATAGCCACAGACCAAGAGAAGAAACCAAAAGATGAAGACAAGGCTGCAAAATGGGAAAATAGACAAGATCAAGCACGTGGTTTGATAGGGATGTCTATTTCTCCTGATCTTAGATTCCATATTGCAGAACTTGAAACCCCTCATGAAGCATTGGAAAAAATCACTAAAGTTTTTGGGATTAAAAATGAAATTAGAGCCCATCAACTTGAAAATGAGTTGCTTACATTGGATCCTAATAAATTTTCTTGCATTGAAGATTTCTTGTCCAAATTCAAGACCCTTAGATATCTCTTGGAAGGTGTTAAGGTTAAGAAAGAAGATAGTAACCTTATTTATTCCATCCTTACTAAGTTGGGACCAGCCTACTCTGTATTTGTTTCCACCTTCCATTCTACAAGGGAAGCTTTCATTTGTCAAGGAAAAGACTACAAGGCCCCTTCCTTTGACTCTTTTTGTGATTCTTTAATAAGAGAACAAGAAAAACTCTTACACCTTGGTCTTCTTAATCTTGGAAACTCTTCCAAGAAAGCGTTAGCCGCCCAGCAGCAACCAAATTCAAAGAATCCTAAGAAGTCATATCCTAAAAAGAATGGTCCTAAACCAAACAAGGGTCCTAAGCAAACTCAGCCTCAAAATGAAAGATCATTTCAGCAAAATGATAAGACCAATAAAAACAAATGGAAGAAGACTGATAGACATTGTAACTTTTGTAATCGAGATGGCCACTTAGAATCTAAATGCTTTAAGAAGATGGAAGCCTTGGAAGCCGCAATGAAGAAACATAACATCCATGTGGAGCATACTTCAACTTCAACTTCATCTTCAGGAATGGCACTTTCTGCATGTCGTTGTCAATCATCTCAGTCTGGTTATGCATTAAATGTATCTTCTTCTTCTCATTCTCATGAGTGGCTCATTGATTCTGGAGCCTCTTATCACATGGCCAAAAACCAAGCCATGTTTTCTTCTTTAAATGATTGTAACACCAAAAATATATATGTTGGTGATGATAGATCTCTTAATGTTGTAGGGACTGGAACTGTTCATCTAGACAATGGTCAGTTTAATGATGTATTATGTATTCCAACCTTATCCTGCAACCTTCTATCTGTATATCAGATAACTCATTCAGGTGAAGGTAAAATTGTTGAATTTTCACCTCATGATGCTGTAATCAAGCATCTGAGAGATCCTAAACAGATTCTAGCTACTGGTATTGCTGATAATTCCACAAGGTTGTATAAGTTTCACAACTTTGGGTCATCAAATCTTCCCTCAGTATTTGTTGCTCATAATGATGAAGTGAGCAAACTTTGGCATGAGCGATTTGGTCACTTAAACTATCGCTCCCTTCAGCGTCTATGTAAAGAAAATATGGTGACAGGACTTCCTATGGTATCTTGCAGAGATGGTGTTTGTTCCGGATGTGTACTCGGCAAACATCATTGGGACAGTTTTGAAAAACGTGCCTCTTGGCACGCCTCAGCCCCTTTACAGCTTGTGCACAGTGATTTATGTGGTCCACTTCCTGTTGCTTCATTCTCTGGCTGCAAGTATTTCTTAACTTTCATTGATGATTTCTCCAGACGCACTTGGGTATACTTCTTAAAACTCAAGAGCGAAGTATTTAACACTTTTTTGGTCTTCAAAGCCTTTGTTGAAAAACAATCTGGACATCAAATTCTTAAGCTAAGAACTGATAATGGTGGAGAATATGTTAAAAACACATTCATCAACTTTTGCACCGAAAATGGAATTCAAATGCAACATACTGTTCCATACACTCCACAACAAAATGGTGTAGCTGAAAGGAAAAATCGCACCTTAAAGGAAATGGCTAATTGTATGCTGCAATCTAAAGGACTCAGTCTTAGTTTTTGGGCCGAAGCAATTAATTGTGCAAATTATATAATCAATCGCACTCCTACTAAGGTTCTAAAGAATATCACTCCAGAAGAAGCTTGGAGTTCCATTAAACCAGATGTAAGTCACTTTCGTGTTTTTGGAAGTGAAGCATGGGCCCATATTCCAGATGAAAAGCATAAAGCTTTAGAACCTAAGAGTGAGAAATGTACTTTTGTTGGATATTCTGAAGATTTAAAAGGTTATAGACTTATTCCATTTAAGTCCAAAAATGTTATCATTAGAAGAGATGTAAAATTTGATGAAAATAAATCGGCCTGCGAGCCTAGTCCGGCGGATGTGCCACCTCTTCCTATCTCTTCTACTTTTGAAAACATTTCTTCTTCAGATGATGAAAGTGAGGATGACAATCCTCCCCCACCTTCTCAGGATCCTCAACTTCCAAGATGGGTCCGTGCTACTCGGGATGCAGCAGGTGATCTTGCCGGTGATCCTACAGATCAGCGACGTACACGTTCTCAGTTTGAAAGAGCCTCTTCTTTACTGGCTCAAGCTCCAGTAAATCATGATCCTGACACTTTTGCAGAAGCTTCAGGCCATCCACATTAGGAAGCAACTATGAATGAAGAATATCATTCATTGTTGACAAATGATACATGGGATCTTGTTCCTCTACCAAAGGGATGCAAACTTGTTAGATGTAAATGGGTTTACAGAACCAAGTATGGACCAGATGGGAAAGTTGATAAACATAAAGCTCGTCTTATTGCTAAGGGTTTTTCACAGGTTGAAGGCATTGACTACACTGAAACCTTCTCCCCTGTTGCCAAAATGAACTCTATCCGCCTTGTTCTTTCCCTTGCTGCCTCTTTAAAATGGGAAGTCCATCAGATGGATGTTAAATCTGCCTTCTTGCATGGGGACTTGCATGAAGAAATCTATATGGAACAACCCATTGGCTTCATCCAAACAGACTCCAGCCTTGTATGTCGACTTAAGAAATCTCTCTATGGTCTCAAGCAAGCTCCTCGGGCTTGGTATGCCAAAATGGATAGCTTTCTTTTAGAATCTGGCTTTTCTAGGTGTTATTCTGGCAATACTGTCTACACCAAGAAAGTGGGCAACTCTCTTATCATCCTTGTTCTTTATGTTGATGATCTTATTCTTACTGGTAGTGATCCCAACCTTATCAACCATGTGAAGTCCAGCCTTAAAAAGAAATTTGAAATGACAGACTTAGGACACTTACACTATTTTCTCGGTCTTCAAGTCTTGCAATACAAGGAGGGTATTTCCCTTTCCCAGTCCAAGTATGCTTGTGATATTCTTCGTCATTTTCACATGGAAGACTGTAAGCCAGCCCCTTCTCCCTTTCAGTCTAGAGTCAAACTTTCAGTCTCTTGTACTTCTCCTGAAGTTGATGCTACCTTATACCGTCAACTTGTAGGAAAACTCTTATATTTAACCCATACTCGTCCTGATATTTCCTTTGCTGTTGGCCTTGTTGCTCGTTTTATGCAAAACCCCCGTGAAAGTCATTGGAAAGCAGCCAAAAGAATACTTCGTTATGTTCGAGATACAGTATAGTTTGGGATTCATTACAGTGCCAAAGCAGCTCCTCTATTAGTTGGTTTCACTGATTCTAATTGGGCTGGTGACCCTGATGATCGGAAGTCTACTGCCGGTTATGTCTTCACTCTTGGTTCAGGACCTATTACATGGGCTTGTAAGAAACAAGCTGCCATTTCTCTTTCGTCAGCAGAAGCAGAGTATCGTGGTGCCGTGGAAGCTAGTAAGGAAGCCTTGTGGCTTCGTCAGATCCTATCAGAGTTTGGCTTTGAGCAGCAGCATCCAACCACACTTTGGTGTGATAATCAAAGTGCCATTCAGCTATGCAAAGATCCAGTCCAGCATCAGCGCAGCAAACACATTGAACTACACATGCACTTCATCAGAAAGCTCATTCATGACCATGTTCTTGAAGTGCAATATTGTTCAACAGATGATCAGGTTGCAGACATCTTCACAAAGGCTCTCACAGAGGCGAAGTTCACTAAACTTCGATATATGCTTGGAGTTCAGGAAGTTGTCACTAAGGGGGGATAGGCTCTAGTGCCTCCTTCCTTCTCCTATTGTGTCATATTTGTAAATCTTTCAATCCTATCCCAAGTTGTTCTTAAGGGGGGATGTTAGGATATTCCGACACAGGAAATAGTTAAGTTCAACTTGGTCTAGTATAGAGTTAGGTAAAGTGTGTTTCTTTACCGTTGTACATTTTGTAACTTACAATCTGACGGTCACGATATGTAGTGATCCGACGGTTCACTCTCTCCTCGGTATTACCGACACTTGATCCGTGGCTTGACACCCGATTGGTCCATGAGTTCTATTTAAAGCGCATGGAGGGTCATTGTTCGGGTAATCCGTGCATGAGAGAAGCTTATGTAAATTTTCATTCTTTGATTAATAAATTGCCTGTAGTAGCCACGTTGGCGCAGGCCGTGGACTGTTTCCCTCTTTGAGGGTTTTAACCACGTCAAAAATACTGGTGTATTGATGGTTGTGAGCGGTGTCCTTTTGGTGTTCTTTCTGAGGAACTTACCCTGTAAATTCCTACAAGTAAAAAGGCAAAAGGCATGCAAAATATGGTGATGGTATGAGTCGTATCAACTAGCTGTCCTCGCAGTTAAGGTAGAGGGGTCGAATGATGGCTACACGAAGTGCCATCATGCGGAGGACCTACTGTGCCTCCATGTGGACGGCTCGAAAATTTTATATCCCTGAAGCTGTCATTCCCTTCACACGAATCAAAGAGAACAATGAAGGTAGGAAGTGGCATTAAGACTACTACCTCTCATTCGGAACTGCGCCTCCTTCGGAATTGAATCAACGAATTACTTTTTTATATACAGATGTCTTAATGGGAAAAAATAAAAATAATAGCAGATGGAAAAGTGTTAAATGGAGATGAAAAAGAGAGAAAATGTTTACGTGATTAATTTTGATAAGAAAAAGCAGATGAAAAAGATAAACATTGTTTGTCGGGTTAATTTTGAAAAAAAAAAAACATAAAATTCTATAATAAATATTTTTTTCCGAGCTTCCCGGAGTACATGAACATGGAACACTGAGAGAACTTCCCGGAGCAGACAATAATTAGCAGACTAGAGACTGTATCAAAGAAATAACTAAGACTTCACAAGCCAGACACTTATGGTTCAATAACAATAAGAAAAGTATAATAAAAGTTTTGGATGACCACAGAAGTTATCAATATACCCTACCGGAAAAAAAACAAAACTTGCTTAGCATAAGCACTGTTATTTACACAAAAGTTCCGTCAGCTTCACATCGTAAATAAATTCCGAACGTGGTTGATTGGAGGAAAGAACATGGCCTCATTAAGACATAATTCATTCCGGTATCTCGTTGAGGCTATTCAAGTGATGGGAAAAGACCTGTGGCCATGGAAATGCGCTCACAATTTATAAATTGGCAGCTCTGTCTTTCTTCAAAAAAAAATTAAGCTTAATTTCGAAAGAGTCAGCCTCCTTCTTCCACACTATGTGGATATGATGAAAAGAAAGAGAATTAAAATTATTTTTGAGGACAGAGATTTTGTCCGCTCAATGGCTTAAGCTAAGATACTGCAGGTTGATTCTAGTGATCTAGTCAATAACACATTTACAAATAAAGGAGAGCCTAACATGTATAGATCTCAGATTTAATGTTAGTGCCAACACCAAAATTTTCTCAAATATTTAAGGAAGATGGCTTTGTAAAAGAATGAAAGCACCTCCTACACCGCAGTAGTCTTGGGAAGCACCGTTCAAAGAGTCAACATAAAAGGAACTGCGACTTGGAGGAAAACATAAAGGATGGAAGGATTTGTGCTTTAAGGCATATCAGAGAGGCCTTGAAGAACTTGATGATCAGTGGAAGCATATAAAGAGAATCGATGGATAAGTCCTAAAAAAATGGTTTGCTTCTTATATTCTGAATTCCCTATGCAATAAAGATAAGAATATTTATAAAGGCCCATTTTCTAATCCCACCATTGCATAGAAGAAGCAAACGAAATAAAAGGTCTAGAATCCAGCAAACGGAAGGAAGATAAAAATATGTCCATAAAGCCTCGAAGAAAGAGCACTGGAAGCAAAGGTGCTCAATTGATTCAACCCCATTTAGACATAAACAACATATCTTGGCGCTAATGAAGCCCCCTGCATAAGAAGTTGTCCCAGGTGAGAATGTGAATTTCAAGGATGAGCCAAGCAAAGCATTTAAGTTTCTGAAGTAGGGTCCAGTTCCAGATCTTCTTATACCACCGCGGCCAGTTCCAGATCTTATTATACCACCGCTCTACCCTCTGAGCTGATGACAAATAGAAAATGGAGTCTTAAGCTAACTTCGCACTCCCATAATAGTTACTACCTACTATGAAGGTTCAGAATCTTTTTGAACTAGATTTCCAAGAAAAGTATGACTACCAGACAAATCAGTCATAAGCCAACTTGGCACTCCCATAATAGTTACCACCCACTATGAAGGGTTAAAAAACCTTTTTAATCTAGATTTCCAAGAAAAGTAGCACTAGGCAATTCAAAAGATACTAGCGTCGACATTTAAACGGTAAGTGAAGTCACTTACATTCTATGGCCCTGTCTCCTATAAATTCCAAATTTGTTAGATTCTTTGCTCGAAATGATAAGTTGTTATCCACCTTTTTTAATTGACCCTCTACCTCATTAACACTTATAAGAGACTCTTGTTCAACTTCAGAATGCTCTATCACAAATTTTCCCATTTTAGTTTTAAGTTGCCCATAGATATCTATACTTTGCATGCATTCTCTCTCATAAGTTCCCCTATTCTCTGTCTCAGGGACTTATCTCCCAACCTGTTATCCCACATATGCATATGAAATTAAGCTACTATTGATTCTAACTCATGTCTTAACACCCTATATATATCTTCTAATTGGTAGAGCCGTGTTCCTAACACAAAAGATGCTATAGTGGGCAACTACCTATTTTTCCCTTAAACATGTGGGGACCTTACAAGTCCAATGCTCAAAGGAAACTAAGATAAAAGATTGAAATAGAGCAAGAAGAATATAATAGGAGTGGACTTGTATCTAGCCAAGGAAAGAGATTAAACGTACTCCAACGGAAATATTAAATTAAATCTGAACCCAAGGAAAGAGCCACCCTTGATTTACCATTCAGATATACCACACTAAGAACTTGTAGAATAAAGTGCCTACCATAGAAAAAATCATAAAGGAAACCAAAACTAGGACGCTTGAAAATGAAGCCAGAGTGACATATATTTGTAACCCACCTTCATGCTATCTATACAAGTCCCTCCTAGACAATTCTAAAGCCAACCTGAGCCAACCCAAGAAAACAAGGAGGTTTTTTCCACTCTTGCTTTAATTAGATACATCCCATATAATTTGGGTTTCTATAGCTAGCCTCTTAACCAAATTTAGTAGGACAACACAACCACTAAACCAAATATAAAGTCACAAACTCACTACCATGGAAGGCTCACTTCTAGTGAGGGAAAAGCCAAATACCTTGTAAGGTTAATACTTCTTACAATAAATCAAACTTATAGGGTAGTTTAATTTTGAAAATGAAATGTTATGTGCAAAGAAATTTGAGATTTACAATAAATCATTTCAAATAAAACAATTGTTACATCACAATTTAAACTCTGCCATATAAATTAGAATATATATAATTAATAGCTAAAGTTAACATAACTAAATACACAACTAACGAGTGGAGTGTTTTTTATTAAAATATAACTAAATTAATAAAAGTATTATTTATTCAAAAAATATGTAAAGGGGGATTGAAGTATGTGTGCTGAAAGCAAAGAGAATTAAGTTCATATGAGCATTCATCAACTGTAATCTAGAAATTGACACCAGCATAGCAAAATATATTTCATAACATCTCAAGTTTATAATATTGTACAAGTTGTAAAAGGTTAAACAAATATATATCATAGGTTACCTTAATAGTATGTATATATAATATTATTATGGAGATAAATGCAAATAATATTGTCAAACACATATTCACAAGATTAATAGTTTTAAGTAGTTAAATTAATTAATTAATTAATTGAAACTATTTTTTCATTATTTCATAATTTATATGTTTTTTTTTCTAGTCCATTTCATTGTTTTTTAATTTCTTAGTTTCTATTTTTTTTTCATTCCATTTGTTTGTTATTTTCAATTCAATTCTATAAATAGACTTTAACTCTAATTACCAATAAAATGATATAAAAATAAACTATTATTATTAAGAGCATGTGTTCCCTCTTAAGAGATCACAGGTTCAGAACCAGAGGGGTAAAGTATGTATTTCTTGATAGACTTAGTAGTCAAATCATCATCAACCAGTTCATTCATATCATCACCAAGTTTATCAAGATCAATTAATCCACCACATAAATTTTATTTATTTTATTTGCTTTTATTTTTATTTAAATGATCCCGATTTTTCTCATTCCCTTTTTCTTTATAAAATTTCTTATGATCATATTTCTATTTCCAACTCTTTTTATAATCTAATCTTCAAATAATCATAAACTTTAAATCCAATACCAAAATAATGACAAATGTGCTATAAACCAAACCCAATAATTATTTAATAATTTCTTTTACTGTAATATGCTTTTCCATTTCACCGTTTCATTTATCTTCTCTTTTTAATAGAGATAATTCAAATAGGAGTGATATGAAATATGTTTTCACCAATTATCTATGTATATAATTATAAATTTTTTATTTTGCAATATTTTGTTAGCGCAAAACTATTTCCATTTCACTGTTTCATTTATCTTCTCTTTTTAATAGAGATAATTCAAATAGGAGTGATATGAAATATGTTTTCACCAATTATCTATGTATATAATTATAATTTCTTATTTTGCAATATTTTGTTAGCGCAAAACTATTCTTAAAGCAGAGTTGATTTTTTTGTGATGACTTTTCATTTCTAATTTTTTCATATTTAGTATTTAAATAATTATAAATTTAAAATCTAATACCAAAACAATTCTATAATGACTGAGCAAACTTGTTATATATTAAATTAGGATTGGAATTTGGATTTTTTTTAATTGCTATATTTTTTTTTAATTTTGGTTTTTATGCTGTTTTTATGTTTCTCTTCAAAAAAATGTCATGTTCAAAATTTTTTCCTTTTGAATGTAATATTTTCATAATAAATTAATCTTTCACCAATAAAATTTTGATTAAAAAATTATCTTTCAATAACATAATTATGTTACAAAATTTCATATATTTATCCTAAAAAATCCAAAATTTAACATTTGAATTTCTTATTGAAAATATATAAAATCAGTCCAAAGTAAAATACTTTATAGTTATCCATGGAATATATTTAAATGGTCATTTAAAACAAACCATTTATATGATGCTACTAATATTTAGATGCAGTTTCCATTTATTGATTCCTGTACATTGTTGCTCATCGCGCTCTCCCACATGGCGGCGGAGACATCTGAACCTAATCTTCTCCAAACCTCTTTGCTGCAATTAACCGTAACCCCATCTCCTTTTATTGCCCGCTTGAACCACCTGTCATGACTCCAGAATTTAATTAGAATACAAAAGATACAGCAGTTCTGAATTCCTTCATGACCAAGCATGTGTGTTGTATTACGCAAACATATTGAAATAGGTAATACCATTCCTACTCACCACCAATGGATATAATTCCCTGGAAATATCAATATAATCGTTGGCCCTTCTCTATCCATAACGAGGAAACGAATCGAGCAACATCATCTAAAAAGAAAACGTGACGATTGAAATAATGCACTAAACCATTATATTGAGTAAAAAATTAACGAAATGTGAAAAATAAACGTCAAAAATAGATCTTTCATCCTTCAGAAAAATGCATCCACAAATTCCAACAGTGAAAATGCCCATCAGATTCCATCTCTCTGTCAAACCAACCTTTTAGGGCAATGTGATTTTCCATTTCACTTTATCTTCTCTTTTTAATAGAAATAACTCAACTATGTAAAAAGATATTTTTTTGTCAGAAGAAAAAGCATAATATATTCATATAAAAAAAATTACATAATGCAAATGCAAGAAGCATATGCAGAAACGTGGACCGAGCCACATACAAATCTGCTTAAACAGATCCCAAATAAAGCCCCGAAAGGCAACAAGGCAAACCCATCTATAAGGTGCAGAAAAGGCACCAAGCAGACAAGCATCGGAAGACAGCACAAGATCTGACCGCCCAATACAAAAGGAGAGGCACGAAATGAGGAAGAGAGCAGCAAAAGAAGCCACTCCTTCCCCACCCCCTCAAACTCTCCACCCGAATCAGACGAGAAACAGAGGAAGAACACTGCCTCAATCATCCGCATCTGCCTGCAGAAAAGACCAACGGAAACATCCATAGAAGCGGCACGAAACAGAGCAAAGCACCGTTGTTCCCTCAACGCTCCAAAGGATATTCCGCGGCCAGAACAAACCTAACTGCCACCGAGAAGGAGAAGACCCACCGGAGCAGAGGCGACACCGGGGCAGAGGCGGCAAGGGTAGCCACCTCGCCCCCGCTCAGAGAAAACTAAAGAACCAGAAAATGAAACAAGCCTGCAGGACGAAACCCCCTCTGCTTGCCTCTCTCCGCTCGACTCAGGAGAGCCCGCTCCTCACGCCGTTCGCCGCTCGCCTATGGAGAAACCCCGCGGATTCGCCGGAGAAACCCTCGCAGATCCTATATACAATTAATATATGTATAGATAATTAATATATGTATATATATTGTTTTTTAATATTTTGTTGTTTTAAAATTAATTTAAATTTTTAATTTAGAGTTAATTTTAATTTTAAATGAAAATATTAATAGAGAATTTTTTATTTTTTTTATTTCAATTTAATGTGGATTGGGATTTATGGAATTTAAAAAAAAAAATTAATTGAGGGCCTAGATTGATTCTCAAGGGAATATGCTTAGCATATGTTTAGTCTTAATTCTTATCAACCACTATAATGTATTAAAGAGTCCGTTAAGTTGCATTGACCTTTAATAACTTTAAAAATTTAGATCCCTGCCATGTGGCTCCCCGTCCACCAATTTGCTATGGATTTGAGATTATTCCAATTCTAATAAGTTCCTCCATGATAAGTTTTTCATTATCATTTATAACATTAATTTATATATAAGCAAATTTTATTTAGCAAAACGTTCCATTATTTTTAATAAATTTAAAAAATTAAATTCCCACCAATTTCTTAGGGATTTGAGATTATTCCAATTCTAATAAGTTCCCCCATTATAAGTTCCTCATTTATTTATAACATTCATTTATAATTCATTTTTTTTAAATTAAAGTTAATCCATAACTTTTTTTATACATGGTTAATTTGGTAAATGTGTGCATTAGTAAGACATTCTTTGTGTTTCAGAGGAGACTCGTGGGATCGCGCAAACTGTTGAGCTAGGGTTGCGAGTTTCAGAGCTGGTTCTTCATGGAGGGTTGCAAGACTCCCTCCTTTATGCAGATAGTGGTTGGCAAAGGCAAGAAACCAGTTGAGGAGGACAGAGGTCCCTTTGAAGACGTAAGGCAGAGAGATAAAGAAGAGGGGCAGAATGGCGCAAAAACGAGGGAAAGAAGCTACACTATAGACAACGAAGAAGAGGACAAAGAACAGAAGATAAAAGGCGAAGCACCAAAGGGACCATGCAAGCACAAAACCTCAATCACGCCCCGAGTAATGTTGAATGACCCTGCGCTGAGGGCACATAGGGAACACATGCAGACGTATGCAATAATTTGTAAATTCATGGGCATATGGCCCACTGAAAAAGCTTTACAAACATGGATAAAATATAACTGGAAACCAAAAGGGAGCATACAACTTCACCTGGGATCAAAAGGTTTCTTTACTATAGTTTTTGCAAACATTGAAGACAAGGACAGAGTGTTTGAAGGAGGACCCTGCTTTTATGCAGCTGTCGGCCTATATATGCGACCATGGATGATGAATTCTGTCCCAGAATGTGAAACTTTTACATCAGTCCCGGTCTGGGTAAGACTCTACTCTTTACCTTTGGATTATTGGCAACCAGAATCCTTATCTTCCATAGGAAACAGGCTAGGGCGTTTTTTCAAAGCCTCTGAGGCCACTAGAAAAGGAAAATACACATCCTTTACAAGGATATTTGTGGAGATGGACCTCTCAGGAGCCCTAGCGGATGAGATAATATTGGAAGTATTGGATGAAGAATGGGTACAAACAATGGATTATGAACACATCCCTTTCAGATGTCGTAAATGCCATGAGCACGGTCACCTATTCAGAGAATGCCCTCTCAGTAAAACAGGAAACATAGGTAAAACTAACACCATGAAAGATTCAGAAAGATTTTACAAGGTGGTCCACAAAGGAAAAGGGAGTAAAAGAGGACCGAAACTACCGCAGACAGACAAGCATCAGGCTAGTCAAAACAGGTTTCAAACCCTAGTAGAGGAAGAATTAACGAGACAAGCAGATCAGGTCCAGGGAGGCAGTCCAGTGGAGGAAGAGAAAGAAGACAATGAGGGGCTAACACAAAATAGGAAAAAACAGAAAGAAGACATGATGAGTGATGTGGAACTGGAAATGGATCAGGAAATGACCCAGAGCAACATGGAGATGGAGGATCATGAATTACAGAAAATTTTGGAGAAAGAGAACCTAGATCTAGAAGGCTTCTTGAAACAAGGAACCAAAGAGGGAGTGGATTCATTACCTCAAGAGGAGTTCCATAGAGTACAGTAGCTGTTAATCTGGAAAACTCAGAACAAAGGATCCGAAAAGCTAAAGAAGAATGAAAAACAAGGTAATGAAGGAGTGAAAGCTATGAAAGCCACACCAGGATTAGCACCAAGAATCCCAGGAAAGAAAAGAGGCCGGAAAAAACAGAACGAGTTGTTGATGGAATGCGGGAAGGTAATGATAGATTTATGTAACATGAAAGACCTTTCCAGCTACTCCTCTAAAAATCTTTGATAATGAAGTATTTCTTGGAATATAAGAGGCCTAGGTAGTAAAAGAAAACAAAGGTTATTAAGTAACAGAATGAAACAAGCGGCCCCAGATGTGATCTTCATTCAGGAAACTAAATGTTCCATTCAAAAAATAAAAGAGATTCATAGTAAATGGCTCAATAGATTTGAGTTTTTGGAAGTCAAAGCAGAGAATACAACTGGAGGAATTCTCACGCTTTGGAACCCCCAAAAGATTGACATGATAGATGCAGAAGCATCTAGAGATTATCTTTCAGTGGTCATTCAGCCAGTGGGAGATAAGGAAATGTACTTGGTTACGAATGTGTACGGCCCCCAAAGGATGGAGGGTAAACTCTTGTTTCTTGAGTCACTGCAGAAGCTCAGAGAACGTCATGCAAAAATCCCCTGGATCCTGGGGGGTGACTTCAATATGATAAAAACGTTGTCGGAGAAAAAAGGAGGAACTAGAATTCTATCCAAAGATTCTTGTGCTTTTCAAACCTTCATAGACAGTATGAATCTCGTGGATATCGCTATGAATAATGGTACCTTTACTTGGAACAATAAAAGAGGAGGAGAGTCTCAAGTGGCCTCCAAACTGGACAGATTTATAATTTCAGAAGATCTTATGATCAAGGACAAGGACATAGTTGCGAGTGTTCTTCCCTTTGGAGGCTCAAATCACTATCTGGTTCAACTAGACATTCAAGGTATTGGCAAACCTAACAACAGACCTTTCAGATTTGAGAATATCTGGCTCTCACACCCAGACTTCTATAACAACATTGCTATCTGGTGGACAGAAAATTTGGATATTCAAGGCACAAGAATGTTCCTTCTTCAAAAAAGACTAAAACACATTAAACTCCAGCTTAAGGAGTGGAATAAGAAGGAATATGGCAACATTTTTGAAGAGAAACAAATTGTGGAAGGAAAAATGCATAAACTCAACCAAACCCTGATTTCAGAGGGTTTTGATAAGGAGCAGAATGAACTGGCAACTAAATATCATCAAGACTGGGAAAAATTATGTAAGCAGGAGGAAATTTTTTGGAGGCAGAAATCCAGAGTGCAATGGCTAAAAGAAGGAGATTGCAACACCGGATTCTTTCACAGATCCACTTTGGCGAATAGAGCTCACAACAGGATTGCTACTATTAAGGACAAGAAGGGTAATATGCTCAGCACACATGTAGAAATCGAAGTTGTGCTAGTTCAGCACTTTCGCGACATTGCTCAGGAAACATGCACTAACAAAGATCAATCTATCAGGGAGATTTCTAGGCATATACCCAAGCTAGTCACAAAATATGACAATTTCAACCTCAACAGACCAGTGTCAGAAGAGGAGGTCAGGGTGATCCTTAAAGAGATGCAAAATGGCAGGGCACCAGGTCCGGATGGGTTCAATGTAGACTTCTTCAAAGCCTGCTGGAATATAGTAAAACAGGACATTCTGAACGTGGTGGAAGACTCAAGGAGGGATAAAACTATCCTAAAGGCGCTTAACACCACCTTTATCGCCCTGATCCCTAAACAGGATATGGCCCTAACTCCTGAAAGGTTCAGACCCACTGCCTTGTGCAATGTTGTCTACAAAATTATCTCCAAAGTGGTTGCTAACAGACTCAAACCCCTTCTTCCTACCCTGGTGGTAGCGGAATAGTCAGGATATGTGGAAGGCAGACAAATCCTCGACAACATCATTCAAGCTCATGAGGTGGTTCACTCGTTGACTAACCATAAGAAAGCTAGTATGATCATGCAACTAGACATTGCAAAAGCCTATGATAAGTTAAACTGGACATACATCAGAAAAGTTCTTGCTGCTTTTGGGTTTGATCATAATTGGATCAGATGGGTTATGGCCCTAGTCACTTCACCCAGCTTTTCAATCCTGGTTAATGGTTCACCCTCGGAGACCTTCATCCCTTCAAGAGGCTTAAGGCAGGGAGATCCACTCTCTCCCTTTCTTTTTATACTCATGATGGAAGGGCTGGGACGAAAAATCAGACATGCCAAGGAAGTGGGTTCGGTCAAAGGTCTCCAACTTTCTGATGAGGGTCATGCTTTAACACATCAACAATTTGTGGATGATACCATGCTACAAGGGATCCCCATGGTCAAGGAAGCTCTTGCCTATAAGAAAATCCTGAAAGACTTTGCCATGGCATCAGGTTTGGAGGTAAATCTCTTTAAATCTAATTTTTTTTTCCTTAATACTCGCATAGCTATTCAAAGAAATATAGCCAGAATTTTGGGCTTCCAAAGGAAGCTCCTCCCCTCGAAATATTTGGGAGTTCCTCTCACTGCCAAACCCTTACACAAAAGCATATGGGAACCTGTTATTAACAAATTGCAAGACAAGGTCAGGAAATGGACCTATAGAGCTCTAAATTTGGCTAGTAGGTTAGTGCTAACCAAAGCTGTCCTTCAATCCATCCCTGGCTTTATGCTATCTGTTCTCCCAGCTCCTCAAAGCGTCCTACATCAGCTTAGATCCATTCAGAGAGAATTTCTTTGGGGCAAGGGAGAATATCATAAGAAATGGGCCTTGGTAGCTTGGGATAAGATCTCCAAACCTAAGAGCTTTGGTGGGCTAGGTTTGGATGACCCCGACTTACTCAGCGAGGTTCTAGGTGCCAAATTATGGTGGCGATGGGTCAAAGAGCCAGAGGCGCAGTGGGAAACCATTTGGAAAGAAAAATATGCCAACAGCTGGCATAACCATGATCTAATAAGAATGTTAGGTCACAGAAAGGGCTCGCACATTTGGAACAAAGCCTGGGATAACCGGAGTTTGGTCCAAGGAAACAGCTTTTGGGAAATTAGAGAAGGAAATCTCAGCCTGTTTTGGGAGGATAGATGGCAACAAGAACCTATTTTATTAAACGAAAACCTAAGGGATCTCAAGGAAAACACTGATAGCAATAGACTTTCTAAGGTGAAAGACTTCTAGGAGCAAACCAATAACAATGATAAATGGAGAATCTAGAGGAATTTTGATTTTAGGGATAACAGCACCCTAAAGGCCAAAGCAAAAACCCTCAAGGAAATGTTATATCAGAGGAAGATTATGAAATCTGAGGGCCATGATCAGCTGAGATGGGGCAACAATAATGAGGGGATTTTTAACCTCAAGGAAGCAAAGCTCATTCTCCTTGACCTTAATTCTCAATCTCCAGACAGAACCTGGCTTAACCTTTGGAGACACCAGGGCTGGATGAAAATTAAATTGTTCATGTGGCTCGTTCAGCACAGGAAAATTCTGACCTAGGACAATATTAGGAAGAGGGGCATTTTGAGACCTTCCAGATTCCAGCTTTGCGAAGCTCAAGAGGAAACTATGGAGCACCTTCTCAACAGTTGTATGTTCTCCTCTAGTCTATGGGACTATTTTGCTTTTATTTTCCATCAGATGGATAGAGACAAAAATAACATCTGCAACACCCTGACCAACTGGAGGAGTAATTTTTCAGACAATGAAGTTCTTGCCACTACTTGGGCCCTCTTTCTGAGCTTCATTGTTTGGAATGTTTGGAAAGAGAGGAACAACCGAATCTTCAAACATGAAAAGAGAACTTCCCACTACATTTTTGAGCTGATCTTAAAACAGCTCAAGGAAACAGTTAGTATCATAGTGCGAAATCTCCCCAAGAACCCTCCTTCGGCTACTGACCTAAGAATTCTCTGTGAACTAGGACTGCAAGGAATCTCTCCTCAAGGTTTGGATAGAAATCTTATCTCCCTGAGGGATGCAAATGATTTCTGGCATCCTCCTCCAAAGGGTTATCTAAAATACAACATAGATGGAGCTTCAAAAGGTAACCCAGGTACAGCTGGTTATGGAGGGGTGCTTAGAGATGAGAATGGTAGTGTCCTCTTCATCTTCCACTGTCATCTGGGACAGGCTACTAATAACTTGGCAGAATTGATGGCTATGGAGCAATGTTTGGATTTCCTGAGTCAGGAAAACAAGAAAAATGTGATTGTGGAGGCTAACTCTAAACTTATTATCAATTCAGTCAAGAAAATCAGCGGGGGCACTACGCTAGAAAAAGTCTCAAAAAATTGGAGACTAATTCAGGGCTTTCAATGGATTCAACACCACCTTCAAAGCCTCCATACAGTAGGCTTTAAGCATGTCCACAGGTCGGTGAACAAATTAGCAGATTTGCTAGCCAACCAAGGTGTTATCAACACAAAGAATAGAGTGGCATCAAAATGGCATGAGCTGCCTCAGAGCAGGTTAAAGGCGGCTCTACAGGAACAGGCAGAAAATGATAAGTTGGAGTTTAGTGATAGAGCCCTGGACCAGGAATCAAATTGACTCGACCTTTGCTTTTGTCACCTGCATGTGTCATCAATTTCGGATAAGCAGTTCTGTGCAGTGGAGAAAACCTTGTCTGCTCACTCATATTCCCATAGCAAGAGAGAGGATGTTCTCTGCATATTGTGGGGAACGAAACGAGTCCCTCAGGTTTTTGTTCAGTGAAAATCCTCTTTTCTTTTCAGGGTTGCAGGTTCAAGGGAGGGAGATGCACTTGCGCAGGAAGATCCTTATTGTTTCTGATTGCTGGATTGTTAAGAACTCGGGGTCTCGGCATAGAATACCGCCCCCCAGGCGGTTTCAGGCGGATCACACTGCTTTCAATTTGAAAATGGTTTTGGAGATAGTGCTGCGACACCATACAATATCCAACACATGGCAGGAAGAAGGTTCTGGAAACCGCCCTTCCCCGCTCACTAATGTCAAACCAACTTATCCAATGCGATTTCAATATCAGCTGTTGGATGTAGTTTATGGAGATCAACGGTTGAGTGGGTTTGTGCAACTTGGGGGGCAGGACCATTAATCTTCGATCTTTTTGTCGGTGCGATCTCTTCCTCAGCCATTGATCTTCGTACTATTTTTGGACGACTCTGATGGTTTAGGCTTTTCTGATAACGGTGAAGCGGGAAAGTTCATGAGCTTTCCGGGAGCTGGGTTACTTTTTTGTTTGGTTTTCCTTGGATTTGGGTTTCTTTGGGAGGCTAAATGGTTTTGACTTGGATATCATGGGCTTCACACTTGTAAAAATTGTACTCTACCTTTTCGGTTTAATGAAATAGAAGGATCCATACTTGCTTTAGCAAAAAAAAAAGACATTCTCCGTGTTTCAATATTTTTATTTCTTTTTGTATATTTATGATGCCTTCAACTATATCAATCACATTAATATTTTAAATATAATTGTAACAGAATTAAATGTTTAAAAAAAAAAATGAAAAAAACAAATTACAAAATTTTAGATAACTAAAACAAAAAAATTTGTTGAAAGATTCAGAATCTTACAATATCTTCAAAGACGAATCCCTGAATAACATGTGTCAAACTTGCTACCAAAGAAATCATCTTACAATATAATCAACCTTAAAAATTCAAATACTAATATAAGAATTTTATATTTTTATTAAGTTTTTATATAATTTAATTTTCAATTTTTATTGTTTAAGTATCAAAAGCCATCCTAAATAACCGACGTCATTCTAGCTGCCAAAGAAATCCTCATGCAATATAATCAACATTAAAATTTCTTATACTAATATAAGAATTTTATATTTTTATTAATTTTGTTTTTAATTTTTATTGTTAAAGTATCGAAAGCCATACTTGAGATCAAACTCATATCAGAGTTAGGAATCCACTGAGATATGTCTTTTTGCTTTGAAACCCTAGCTAAGAAGGGTTAGGGCACTCCGTTTGTTGCAAACGGTTTGGCAGTTTCTCCCTTCACTATGCCGAGAATACTACTACAGACAATTGCCTACCTCGTAACCTCACCTCCTTCGTTGTCATCCTGATTCTCTACTTTCTTGTGCTATCATTGTTGGTTGTCTGCAAAGTGTCAGCAATGGATGTCGTTTTGGTTGACTATTCAAAGAATCCAAACCCCAAAGGGTCCATTTGGACTAGCCCAAAGTATTTTCCGGTGAGGACGGATAAAGGATCTTCAGGCACGGTCGCTCTATCACTGTAAGATTTCTCTTGCAGCCGTTACAACCCTCGACCCTCCTGGCATCCTATTCCGTTCACTGATTTTTCATTGGGTTTGTTAGGCTTCGACTTCCCCCCCCTCTCACCGACAACCCTAACCTATCTCGTATCCTGCATTCCCCCGTCCCCTACTTTTGACTCCATCCTTGCACACATTCCTCCTGTGACTACCCCTACCACTAACCCTCAGGAGGCTGGACCATCCTCTGGTTTTGTTACTGCCACACAATCGATCGTGCATGACCTTCCACCTCACTCCTTCGTTACTCTAGGCCTCTCTTCATCCACATCAGGGTGTTTCAACTCCCTTGCATTAACCCCCGAACTGGCATTTCATTTTCACGATGGAAAAATTTGGGTTCACAAGACCCTTTATAGGAACATCCCACTACTCTGCAAACAGGGAAAGAACAAAAGTGTGTTAAGGAAACACACAAGAAATTGGAGCTCAGCTTCAGAGTGGATGTGCATATGGCATAGGTGGTGGATATTACTAACCTGGTGCTGCTTGGAAGGGTTCTAGGGCATGCCTACAACACCTGTAGACTATGCCAATGGGTCATGGAGATTTAGGGACATATCCTAACAGAACTCCCATTTGTAACCACTTTGGCTCGTGGATGGTTTACACTGAGTTTCACTAGAGAAGAACAAACAACATGGGTCCTATCGCGATATTGGCGTATAGAAATGGCACCAGTCCTGCTCAAGGGATGGAGCCCTCTTTTTGACCCTGAGCGCAAACAAGTGGGATCAAGACTAATTTAGGTCAGGCTACCAGATCTACCCCTGCATTTTTGGTCCGAAGATGTTTTTTCACAGATCGGGAATGCACTTGGAACATATCTAGATTTTGACAAGACCTATGAATCCTCGAGCAATAATCTTATGTCTTGATTTTTGGTCCCTATTCTACAATCCCTGAATCCAGGCTAGATATTCCATGCTCATGATGCCATTGGAAGATTTGATGGTATTGCTTTAGGTATTAATCCTTGCACCATTAAGATTGTCTCCACTTTGGGTGGAGCAAGTTTCACTAGAATGGAGATATTCTCCTTTGAATTGGGGTTGGAAATCAAAATTTTGAATATCTACACCCCCTACCTCAATCGAGCTGATTTCTGGACCCATTTACTTAACTTATCCCTTGTCAATTGCAACAACCTCATCATGGTAGGGGATTTGAATTTCTCTAACGGATTTGGGGAATCCTAGAGTAGTAATGCATAGATTGATCTTCTTTCGGGCACCATGACTCAACTTATGGAGTATCACCAACTTATCGATGTTCCTATGAAAAAACTAATGCCTACATGGCGTAACAGAAGGACTGGGGATGCTGCATTAGCTAGGTGATTGGATCACTTTCTCATTAAATAAAATTTGATCCAGGCTCTCCCTAACTATCGAAAATTGGTTGGTATGGGTGGAATCTCATACCACTCTCCCATCTACCTTGAGCTCTCAGGGCCTTTCTCCAAGTTGAGGGCCCATTTCAAATTCAACTCCACTTGGTTAATGAATCCAGACTACATCAAGTTGATCACGGATTATTTGCTTTCCCACCCACCTTCTAGCGGGCAATCCATAGTTTAGGGCTTTTGTCATAATCTTCTCGAGATCAAAACTCTCACTATCAAATGGGCCAAGGATAAAAGAGACAAGGATGAATCAACCCTCACATCCGTTGAACATCAGATGGTGGATCTACTGGATGAGCATGGCAAAGGATTCATATTGGATTAGGAAAAAACTCATCTCTCTGGATTAGAGTCTCAAAGGGCCAATATTCTAAAAGACTGTGAGGAAACTTGGTGCCTTAGGAGTAGGGCCATATGGTTAAAAGACGGAGACGACAACACAATATTTTTCCATAAGTTTGCCAAAGGGTAGAGAGCCAGTAACACCATTTCGAGCATGCCCACTGAAGATGAATAGTCTGTCACCTCCTTTCACCAGCTTGCCCACCTTGGGAACTCACACTTCCAGAAGCTATTCAAATCCCCCCATAGGGCATCTTTGGTTGAAATTGTTGACATAGATGGGTTATTCCCCCAATATTTGGATCAAGAAGACTCTGAGGAGCTTGTTAAACCTGTTTCCATGGGTGAATTAGAGGGAACTATAAAATGGTTCAAGAAAGATAAGAGTTCTGGGCCGGATGGGTGGACAATTGAATTCTATATTGCATTTTTTGATATCATTGGATAGGACCCGCTCAGTCTGGTGGAGGAATGTAGACTCACTAGTTTTATGTACAAGGCCATGAACTCCACCTTCATAGCCCTTATCCCCAAGGTAGACTCGCCCAGTTCCTTTGATGACTTCAGGCCCATCTCTCTCTGCAACTGTCTCTACAAAATCATTGCTAAGATTATTGCCAACTGCCTTAAGCCCATTATGTCTAATCATATTCTTCCTGAGAAGTTTGCCTTCCTACACAATCGACAAATCCATGAGGCTGTGGGCACTACTCAAGAGGCCCTCCACTCTATCAAGTTAAAGAAGCTCAAAGGAACTTTTCTCAAGATTGACTTATCTAAGGCTTTCGACAGGGTTAGCTGGTTATACATCAAAATGCTCCTCACCCACTTGGGCTTCCCGGTATCTTTCATCACTTGGACCATGTGTTGCATTACATCTGCATCTTTTAGTGTTCTTATAAATGGCTCTGCCTCCTATTTCTTTCATGCAGAACGTGGGCTGAGGCAAGGATGTCCTTTGTCCCCTCTCCTCTTTCTCCTTGTTATGGAGGGACTCAGTCGACTCATGCACCAAGCCAGAAGGGAGGGGAGAATAATGGGGCTTAAGATCACTAATCAATGCATCATTACCCACCTCCTATTTGTGGATGATGTGATTATATTTTTAAATGGAGGTATCTAAGACTCCACTGCTTTCCATGAGATCTTGTTACTTTTTTCAGCAGCTACAGGTATGGAGCCCAACAAGATGAAATCCACTATCACTTTCTCTACTTGCTCAATTAAGGAAATGCAGGCAACCTCTCAAACATTTCCCTATCAGCACCTACAATTGGAAAATGGACTTAAATATCTAGGATTCCAGATCAAACCCGATGGGTACAAGATTTCTAATTGAACATGGTTGGTAGCCAAGATTGAAAGGAGGCTGCTCAATTGGAACAATAGATACCTATCAAGGGTATGGAGACTAGTCCTCATCAAATCAGTTCTGGAGGCAATGCCAATGTATTGGATGTCATTAGCATGGATCCCTAAGGGAATCCTTGCCCGGATCCAAAAATTATGCTACATATTCCTTTGGAGTAGATACAAGGAAGGAAAACCCTTTGCATGGGTGGGATGGACCCAAATCGCACTACCAAAGAAGGGGGGGGGGCTGGGGATTAAAATATCTATCAACATTTTCCCATGCACTTGCTGCCAAAATGGGCTGGCTCATTCTCACATCAAACAGCCTATGGATGAAGGTAGTGCATTACAAATACATCTGGCCGTTACCAATCATGGGCTAGATATCACTTCCTACTTGGAATAAATCGGGTATTTCATCAATTTGGAGAGTCATCCTACATGCTCTACCCATTGTCAGAAATGGTTTAATCTGGCACATAAGTGAAGGTCATTCAATAACGATATGCATTGATCCATGGAATGGTAGCGGGAATCTGTATCGATTCCCCCATGATCTCATCCAACACATTAAAAAAATGGAACTCACAAGATTGCAGACATAGTAGACATGGAGAACTCCATCATTTTCGCACAAGCCTAGAGATTAGTTGGGGATTTAGGCATCCCTACAAAATGGCATTAGGCATGGGATGATTACTTAAAGGCTCTATTAGAATACCACGGCCTCATCAAAGAAGGGACATATGAACTCATTTGGACGCATGTGGGGCATAGTATATATACACCAAAAGATGGATACCCTATTATTCAAGCTGCACTTACTCCTCCGGTACTCATTGATTGGTGGCATCATATATGGAAACTCAAAGCCCCACCTTGTACCAAATTACTCATCTTGAACATCTTGAAGAACAAAACACCTACTGGGATCAATCTTATGCATAGGTCATTCCACGGTCCTACTAGATGTGTTTTATGAAAATAGGCGGAAGAATCAAACGACCATCTTTTCCTTCACTGTGGCTCGGTTATTGAATTATGGACTCAGGTCCTTACAACATTTGCTATTAATGCTCGATGGGCTGGAAATCATATTGTGGATTCCTGGAATCAATGGAGAGCAAGGACCTCAAATAAAAAGAAAATTTGTATACCATTAATTATTTGTTGGTCTGTTTGGCTGAACCGAAATGGGGTTATCTTCCGAGACATGGCTATAAAGTCGCCTTTGTCTATAGCCCGAATAATAACCACATACCATAACATTTCGGAGGATGATCATTCAGCCCCTGTCAGCACTGTGACTACCGAGGTCATAAATCGCAGTATTTCATGGGCCTTGCGAACAGGGCTGTGGTGGGGGAATTTTGTTGCACCTATCTAAAAATCACACCTTCCATATACAATTAGGATTGGACTCAGGCAATAATAATTTCGCTGAGTTAATCACTCTTCGTCACCTGCTCTACTTTGCACTTGCACATGACTGAAATCAACTACAAATCTTTGGGGATTAAAAAATCATCATAAACTGGTCCAACAATGTATCCATTTGTCATATGCATTCACTCAGAAATATTTTGGATGAGGCTATATTTTTCAAATCCCAATTTGATTATATATCTTGCCTTCATATTTACAAGGAGCACAACCAGGTTGCTGACAAATTATCCAAGGAGGCGATGGTCCATCCTAGGGGCATCTAGATCATAAAAGAATAGCAGGGGGATGAGCATTTCCAGAGTTATCATTGTCCATACATAGATCAACACTATATGAGGGCCAACATGCCCTAATTTTGTAGTAAAATTTTGCATAGTTTTTGATATAGAGTTATGATGTATTTTGGATATAAACCTATGATGTATATATTTTTTACAACACTGATTATAGTCCACCCTATAGGGGTTTTTAGTATAGAACTATGATCAACAGTATACGAGGCCCAACAGGCCCTAATTTTGTAGTAAACTTTTGACATAGTTTTTGATATAGAGATGATGTATTTTTGATATAAACCTATGATGTATATATTTTTTACAACATTGATTACAGTCCACCCTATAAGGGTTTTTTGTATAGAACAATGATCAACAGTATATGAGGGCCAACGGGTCCTAATTTTGTAGTAAATTTTTGACATAGCTTTTGATATAGAGTTATGATGTATTTTTGATATAAACCTATGATGTATATATATTTACAACACTGATTACAGTCCACCCTATAAGGGATTTTCTGTATAGAACTATATTGATGGCCACAGGCCTAACATTTTCATATGCCACTCAGGCATCTACAACATGTAATTTTCTTTATTAATAGAGAATGGAGTTGTCTGTAGTGCAACTTGTTGAAAGATTTTACGGTGGGGTTTCTAGTCAAATTTCTCTAAAATCCGAAGGAATTTATTGAAATCACAAACTTGATGGGTAATCCTATGCAATCGAAGTGCCCTAGGGGTTTTCAAGGGTGCTGGGTCCATATATAGAGTAAAAAAACTAGTTTAAATAACACAAATCAAGATTTCACCTCATTTTTTTCCACCGGATTCTCGCACCGAAAGTCCAAAAAATTGCACTAAAAACAACTTCATAGAAAATTAGAATTTTTCCCCAGAAAAAAAACCATATTTAAATACCTCTCGCTCCTGTGTAAAAGTGTGTTTTTAGATTTTGGTAATGATGGCATGAATCAAAAAGTGACTAAATGAAATAGAAATTTTGGTGCCCCGTAAAAATCTATAATCACAAAATATATTAGATTAAACCCCTGCACTAACAAATCTGACAAATTAATTTGTTATCAAATTTCGACTTAGCCTTTTCTGAGATCTCGCTTTCGTTTGTCTTTGGAAAAATCTATTTTAACTTAATGGTAGAAAAATAATAGCAAATTTATTTATTACACTATTGGTGAGGTGCTTATCCAATCTCTTAACAAATATTCAATGAACACGTGGACATGACATTGTTCTCCACAGAACGTCGGTTTGTACAATAAGCAGTGGAGGCCCTCAATTTTTATTACAGCTCTTTGGAGTAGATTTGCTTAATTTCAAAACAATTTTCCCAAATTTTCCCGTATATATCAATTAAAAATCTGTAAAATTGATTTATTCACCGTACATGTCATATCTATTTCATTCATGGTAGAAGTGCCATTTCTGTTTGAGAAGTACTGGAATATGAACGGAGCGAGAGACTTTAATTTAAGTATATAGAGTATTCAGATATGAGTTGGTTTTAATGTGTTTTTTTAGATTTTTGGGTGTTGGAATTTTTTTGAGAAATTTGAATTGAAATTTTGATTTATGTTATTTAAATTGGTGTTTCGATTTTATATTGGATTCAACACCTTTAAACTCTTAGGACACTTCGATTGTGCAAGGGTTACCTATTAAATTTGTGATTTCAATAAATTTTTGCCAGATTTTAGAGACCAGAAAAACTTCCAAACAATCGCACTAAAACAACGCTAGTGAGATATATGTTGATATACAATTTTTAAAAAATACTTATAAGCTTAGTTGGGTTATACTATTTTTGAATTTTTTTTATTATCTTTGTTTTTCATTTATACTTTTTATTTTTATATTATCTTTTGGGTTAAAAATATTTTAATTTTTAAAATATTATTTTAATTTAATTTAAATAAAATAAAATAAAAATCCAAATAAATACATAAAAATAAAATAATTTTATTTTTAATATATTTATAAATAACAAAATGAGAATCTCAAATAAATATATTAAAATAAAATATTAAGATTACTATAATACATTTAAATATAAATATGAATCAGAGACTAATTTAATTATAGGATGTTGTTAAAGAAATCATATTTATCTTTAATTTCTTTATTTAAAAAAAATAGAAATATTATTATTTAAATTTTTTCTACATTAGTGTAATTACTAATATTTTATTAAATTAATAAACGTTATTAAATGAAAAATTATATAATTCTTCGGAATATATATATTTCATTTATTATTTTATTTATATATAAATTATATAATTCTACGGAATATATATATTTCATTTATTATTTTATTTATATATCGCAAATCATTTTTATATAAATTAGTTTATAACAGAGGTTTAAATATATGGGTATTTTAGATTATTTTTTTGTTTTGTTTTCTTTCTTTTATGTGCGGCCAATTATTCTTTGATTTTTAGGGTGGTTGAATTTTGAAATAAATATTATAATAAAAAATAACTCTCTCTTTTTTTTTGCATAACTTAAGTACCTTCAATTCTAACTGCACTTTGATATAAATAATTGGCCTCACAAACATCTTCATAGAATGAAAAATGCAGAAAATATCTATTAAAAGATTGTCATAAATATAGAGAATTTTTATAGTAGTATTTTTATTTTAGTTACAATAATTTTTTCTATTAATTACTTTTTACATAAGAGTCAAGTACTAAGTAACAGCACTAATACTAAATTTGCTTAAAAAAAATGTGTGCTCTAAATATCAAAACTTGTGTAAATTGTGTGAAATACTTTTTAATATAAAATGAATAACTATTTTTTTTTTTATTACCTCCCAAATTTTTAAATATATTCAATTAATAAATATAAAATTTATTTCAATACATATTTATATTTATTTAAAAAAAAATGAATTAAAAAATAATAAAGTGTTTTGATTTTTTAATTTTGTTTTACTTTAATGTGAAATGCTAAAAAAAATTCTGAATTTTGGTGGCCAAAGGTTATTAAAAAAATGCACTCAAATTAGAATGGACATAGGTATTCAAAAAAAGTGGTACATAGTGGTCTTTAGAATAAGAATAAACTATATGAAAGTGTTGAAAATACCAAGAAAGGAAGAAAAAAAACCAGGGAAAGGGAAAAAAAAGTTGAAATTGAGACATAATTAGTAGAATATATTCAAGGAATACGGATACCATATTATCAACCTAAGATTTGGAATGAAGATCATATTCCACAATATTTATAGGGTAAACGTGAAAGGTAAGTAGAGAAAAATAACAAAGGGAAAACTTATTATTATAATGATTCAAGAAACACTTTATTAATCAACAAAAAAATTAACAAAGGAAAAACATATTATTATGATGATTCAAGAAACCATGTGCAATAGAGACACCATGATTTTACTAGTAAAGAGATTCTAGAAGGATTGTGGAACACTAAATATTAGTGTGAAGGTCTTCTCAAGGGGCTTTACAATCATGTGGAATCCAATTGAAGTAATTAGAAGAAATTTTTTTTATATTTGTATTTTCCACCGTAAGCCTTGAAAGATTACTATGAGAGTCCATGAGGTTGAATTACACTTTCATAAAGGAATTTATTCATTAAGAACTATAAAACTCCATTGTTATGCTTCTTCCTAATAAAGTAGTGTCAACCAGGGGTTCCTTTTAAACAAATACAATTTGTAATGGGTTTCATATACTAATTTCCCAACCACCCCTTTCAGCTTAGAGAAATAAATAGTTTCTAGGGAATCAATGAGAGATTGGTTTGTGAAAGTACATTATTGAGCATGGAAGCTGTACATGATTTGTATTCACCTAGTTCACATGCCATGAAGCCTATCTTCAAGCTCCTACAAGATTCTACAAGAAGCAATCATGCTAAAGGGAGAGGGAATGAAAAGATATAAGTATTCTAATGCTCGTGAATCATATAAAGATACCTCAGCCTTAGTTTATTACATATTGTTGAGTGTCAGGAATCCACATTGGTTGACAAGGACCTAAGTGAGATCTATGTTTGTTTTTTACCATGATATGACGTATGAATATAATTTTTCAATAGGGTGTGTTTGTGGCTAAGGAAGAGAGTTCTAGGTCTAGAAGTTAGGAGTATTATTTAGAGAGTTGTGTAGCTAGGATGAGAAAAATCATCTCAAGTAATGGAAAGGAAAGGTATTAATAATAGAATGTGAGAGATAACATGATTAGTCTGTTAGTAAGCATCACAATTTTTTTTAAGAAATTAATGAAAAGTATAGAAAAACAAAAATATGTGAAGAAATTATAAATTTGTTAACTAATGGTAGGAGAATAGTCCTCTCTATAACATTGGGAATAAGTGACAAAGGGTGAGCTCATTATCCTTCCCTTTACAAGGGTCTTGTTGATCCTTATAACTTTGTGCGTGTGTGTGTGTAAGAAATGCAAATGATTATTAAAACAATGGATCTCAAGAAAACATTTGCTAGCATGACAATGCCTATCTAATCCAACTATTTTTTGAATGCATAACCATGGCCTCATTATATAAAAAATATTTGTTATGAAAAACGGTACAAGTCCATTCACCCAATACCCATAGATTTTGAAAACAAAAAAATTAGTTAGCTTGAATGAAATCATGCTTTATCATGATTTTTTGGTTTATAAAGGTGCATTGAACCAATGGTTTTCAAAACTCACACTTGAACTCACATGGATGGATTTTTCTCCAGAATATGACGAGTTTATTTTGTATGGTTTTACAGGTTTGTGTGACTATTGAAATTTAGTTTGAACAAATTAGAAAGTTTTTGTGAAGGGAACCTATGTAAGTATATAAAAATATTATCTTCCATAGTGATCAATTCATTTGTTTTAATAGGAGTGGACTATAGATCAGATTTCGATTCAAAACATGATGCAGGAAATAATATCTTTCAAGCAAAATCTAATGCTACCATCACAACCACAAATATACAACCAAATTAGTTATAGGATCTTGACGAGGGGGAGCACCTCTCCCATCATAGATGTGTATCAAAGGAACCTAACTACATTTCATTCTTGATAGTAGGAACTAGAAGATACTGATCTCCCTGAAGGTTCTCAAGAGATTGAAGTTGACGATAGTACCAAAGTCGCAACCATATACCATTGGTTTGTTGAGCCTCACATGAGATATCCATGTTAGTAAAAAAAATGCCACCATACTATGTCATCAATTGCTTCAACGGTAAGGTATTGTGTGATGTTATTTAAGAAAAACCTTATATTTTGGAACATCATGTTGTTTATGAGTCTCATCCATGTAGTGTCATTGTTTCTTTTGTGGATATATCTTATAAGATACTAGACGTAGCTTAAATTACCACAATTTCATTATTCTTAGTAAAAAAGTGTTGAAAGGTAATATCCTAGATTGCAAAGTTTGTCTTATTCATGGTTTAGTGAAAAGGTGAATGGAAGGTAACTATGACCACCACAACCTCAGCATGGGGGCTATCTATAGAATAGAAGCAAGTGGATATGATTTTAGAAGCATACAAAGATATCTTTACTTCACCTATGGGGTTGCCTCTTCACCGTCAAGTAAAACACTCAATCGATTGGATACCTATTGCTCCTTTACATCATGGCGTAATACATAGTTTCTCTCTCTTAGAGAATAAGGAAATAAAATTTTGTTTTCAGGATCTCATCCAAAAAAAACACATTTGGTTGAGATACTCACATTTCAAGAGCTCAATTATATTGAAGAAGAGACATGGACTATATTTACGGTATATCCATAAACAAAATCATAGTCAATAATCAAAATTGATCCCTTAAATTAATGATTTTCTTGAACAAATCAAGGGTTTGAAGTTATTTAGTAAGATTTATTTGAATTCAAGCTACCACCAATTTCCCGCTTGTTAGCCTCCTGTTGCAACAGGTTTCATTTTTCATGATTGACATTTTTACATGCCAAATATGTCATCTTTCTTGCAGCAAGGTTTCATATTTCCAGAGAAGAAAACCAGAGAAGAAGTAATAAAGTGTGCCAATTCAAATGCCACTGTTGTTTCCAATTTTGATGATTTGTTCCAGTTTTGAAGAATTTCTTAAAGGGAGGTCTAGACAGTCTAATCCTGGCCTCCCTAGGTTTCAATTTCTTGTTTTAGAATATAGAGAATGACATTTGTCCAAACAGTTTAATCTTGGCAGATTTGTAGATAGGTAGAGAATCAAAGGGACCCAACTGTTTAATCTGGGCCCTGGCAGAAATAAGTGTAGATTTAGATAGGAAAAAAAAAAAAATGAAAAATTGTAAGGATGGGTCTGCAAGTCTAAGTGCACCCAAAACAAAAAGAAGAAAAAATGTTAGGACAGTAGGCTGGGTAGGTAGCTTTGATGTGGCAGAATCATGATTGGTGATCAATTTTGTATCTCACAATGTCTTATCTTTTCAGATCACAGTCATCAGGCAGTTTTGCATTCAAAGGAGGTACTCAAGCTGGAGATTCACTAACCTCCCCTTTCTTCTCATCCCCCAGGTCACTTACTAACATCCCCCAAGAGGTCAAGATCTGCTTGAGCCTCTCAGTTTCATCATTTCCATGACATGTGCCTTGATGAACATCTGCTTCACTCAAGGATTGCTCACTTAGTGTTTGTGAGTCTTCTTTTCCCAAAAATGGCCTAAGGTCTCATACCTTAGCACCTTCTTATCATCTCCATATTGACCACTAACAGTATTATATAACTCCCTAACAATTTTCCCCTTTCCCCTATTTAAATCATGTATATAAATCCCCTTATGTAAATATTCCCCCTGGCAATATAGCCATATTTTTACTAAGTCAGGGAAATCACAGTCCATCTGGGACTGTTTTTAGCCCATCCGTGTCCAGGGATTACTCTGACATCTGGTCAGAATAATAACCTCTTCCCTAAACCAAAACCCCTAAAAAACCTTCAAAAAACCCATTTTTTGCACCTTTTTCCCTCGTTCCGTGCATAATATATCAACCCCGCATGTCAAAAACCCATATTTCACTCATATCCCTAAGTCCGACTGTAAATACATTAATGCGCCCTTTATTAAACCCCATAACCCACTAAACCTAAGTCTAAAACCCATCCGCCGCGCGTATCAAATTTGGAATATTCCTGCGAATATTCCCACCCGCTAACCCGCCGTTACCTCGCGATCGCCGCCAACCGTTGGATCGCCCGCCCCACAGATCAACGGCTGGCGGGCATCCCCATCCCCGACACGCCCGGGCTTTAACGTCCGGGAGTTCGGCGGTTTTGCCGCCGTACTCCCGCCACGCGTCAGGCTCTGGGGCGTGGCAGAGCCCCTTCCCCCGAGACCACCTTTGCCCATAAGCGGTGCACCAGAAACCGCTTACCACCTTGTCTAGTCACCCGATGAGTCACCTGCCTGTGTGGCCTCCTGCCATGTCACTACCACATGTCCCCGCCACCGTACCTGCCACATCATCATCTGTACGTGATGACGTCATGCTGACGTCATCCCGCCACGTCGCCCTGCTGATGTCATGCTGACGTCACCCGCCGTACAATGCTGACGTCATCAACACTATTTTGGACGCAGAGGTGCAAAAGTCGCACTTCAGAGCCCCAGAATCCAATTCTGAGGCAGTTTTTGATGAGCGATTTGCGCTCATCGCAGGATTTTTTAGACCGAAATGGAGAATCTTCAAGGAATCTTTAAGGAATCTTCTCACCATGCGGCCCCAGGAAGCCCGAAAAGGCGCAAAAATGACATGTTTTCTTCACAGAGCATACCAAAAGGATCAGAAGACAATTCCAGATGATACAGAGGCCGAACAGCGGCCATTTACTAGTGATTAGACCCGCAGCACATCAGATCGGCAGTCCAGATTTTGTCAGAGAGTATCAGAGAAGGAAAAAACGCCAAAGAGTATCAGCCGAAGATTTTTTAGGGGCTCGAGGCACCTGAACATTGATGAAGCCCCCAGAAAGTCAAATCAATAAGCATCAGCCCATCCTTGCCTTCAAATCACCATCAAGGCATTCAAAGCACCAGGACAACAAGAAAGCAGAAACCCATACTCATTTATTGCAGAAAACACTGCAGCAAGCCACCAAGGACAGCATCATTTATTCAGTTTTGATACAGCGGCCCTGAGCACGGCCCGAGATATTTTTTGCATTTATTTCTGGATAGGATTAGGTTAAGTAGTCATTTTTTATGACCTAATTAGGTCAAGATGTAATAAAGGAACTCTGCAGAGAGTTTTTGCCCTATATATACCACCCTCTGTATAGTTTTAAGGGTTGGTTAATTGAGAATTTTCATTAGAGACTCGTTGTGTATACCTGAATCTTTCTGTAATCAAAGATTGCTTAAAGCTTGGAGAGTGAACTGTCTGTTGTTGATGAATGTTTTGAAGAGTTGAAGATGGAATTCCTGTGCTGCGGCCTGAAGCAATAAGTGCCTCTTATCTCTGTTTATGTGTTTGCCATTATCTAAATAGCAGAAAAAAGGAATAGCCTAGAATTAGTTTAAATACTCTCTATGCTCAATTTCTGCTGTTTCTTGATGTTTTCCTCTAAAAGAATTGGTTATGAACATTGAATTCCTCCCGGCTCATGTTTACCCCAATTCACCTGTGTTGGCCAATTATCTAGGGATTCTTAATTGCCCCTAGGTAGCGCCCTGTTATTTTCTCTGCTAATCTGTTGGAGAGATTCTTAACTGCCTCTCTTTCTTTAGCATTCATTTCATCCCTTAAACCTGAAGATTGCTTCAAGCTGAGTTATCTTGCTCCATGTTCCCTCATTGTTATTAAGGAAACGCACCGGCAGTTCCCCTCCTCGACTCCACGCCCAATGGTTTGAAAGATTCAGACTATACTCTGCCTCTCTACCTGAAAGTGTTAGTTTTCCCACCAAAACAAAACAAAAAACCCTCTGGACCCAAGACCTAGCCTAAAATCCTTTCAAACAAAGCTAAATCTAAAAGAGAGAGCCCTCTCTGATTGCAGGTTGGCTAGAACTTGCAGTCCAAAGTTGGTTTGTGGTTACCTCGGCCGTATCCCTTTCTTAACCTTCAGGGACAACCTGAGTGATAACATAATGGTGACTCCACTGGGGACTCTCCTCAGTTAATTTTACAAAGTTTCACGAAGAAGGTTGAAAACCCCCTGTAGAAATCGATTTTCTAATTGTTGTATATTTCCTAAAACTACAGATGAAGCCTGAATGTCAGCGAGGAAGCCTTTGAAACTGTTTTTGTTTTACATTAATAGCTTTAGATAAAAGCTGCTTCAGTCAATCTTCATTCTAGTTTTAAGATATATACAGCCATTCCAAAATCTTATCTGGCCCTTGTAAATACAGAAAATATTCCAAAACAATAAAAATAAAAAATAAAAAGAACAACAAGCTCAGAAGCTGGCTCCCAAGAAAAATTCACGATATACAAGGTCAAACCCAGACCCAGACCCTCCAGCTGTTTTTGAAAACCCTAACATAATCCCTAAAATCCTTAGGAAGCAACAAAGACAGGAAATTTTTGCTGATTTGAACCCTGAAACATCCTACCCTAGCTGTATTCCGACTCCTGTCAAGGTTTTGTTCCGTTCCACCCCCATTTCTATTAGTTCATCATCTACATCCCCTGGTACTCCTTCCACACCTTTATCCACTGTGCCTGCTAACACTACCGTTGTTCCCACTGTTCCAGTTACTCCTATTGTCCCTGTAATCCCTGTTGTTCCTCTTATCCCCACCAATATGGCTAATAGATATGCACCCCTGCAATTGCCTGCTAATGCTGCGGCTTTACCCCAAGATTACCAATCGAAAATTTCATATTTTGATTCCACTGGTCCCTTCACAGCCATTCAGCATGCCAAAAAGATGCAAGACTATTTCGAGAACTATGAAATAGATGATGACAGCGTGAGGATGAGAATTTTTGTTCAGAGTCTAACAGGTGATGTAAGAACTTGGTTCAGATCACTTGCTGCAAATTCCATAACCACTCCTGATGAGCTTTACCTATCCTTTACTAACAGATGGGAGAAAAAGAAAGATCCCTTGCACATACTAGCTGAATATGATACAATTAAACGAGGTCCTCAAGAGACCGTTTTAGAATACTGCGCAAGATTCAATAATGTATATAATGCAATACCACAGAATTTAAGGCCTCCACCCGATCTGGCCTTGTACAAATTTCCTGACGGTTTTGACCCGGATATGGCATATCAGTTGAAAGAAAGAGCCCCTACAACTCTTGAAGACGCCCAAAAGGTTGCTGTTACCGTAGAAGCTAACTTAATTGCCAAGAGAAACAGAGCGAGAATGGAAAAGAGAACCACCTTTAAAGAAGAGCCCTCAGCCTTTGACCAGAAGCTTGATGCTATCATTAATGGCCTGCAAAGACTAGGAGAAAGAGTAGAAAATGTTGAGAGAAAAGCATCATGGGAAGGACAGTAGTCCAACACCATAAGAAATCCAAATTTTAGGAAAACACAGAACATAAATGCTGGTAGGCCTAACCAAGACCAAGACATCAGACCCCCCTTTCAAGATAACTATGTAGAAGGATCTACTTCTAGTCAACCCATAGAAGACGATCACATGAATTTAATGGACCTAAAGGGTGAGCATCAAACTTTCCTAACACAAGAAGACCAAAACGAACATGATTGCAGTAAATTTCAGACTAAAAATGGTGAATCTTTTGATTTCAAGCAGGGTTATGATACTGCTGTGTATGAAGTACACAAACAGTATAAGCTCAGAACTAGGACCATTGACATCTCTGAGCCTAGTAAGACAAAGGAAACCAAACAGCCCAACAAGATTAAAAACACAGCTGTTATAACCCAACCAGCTGATACGACTGCCTCAAACTCAAGTCAAGTGACTGTAGAGGACATAACAGACATGCAGCCTGCTATTGAGCAGCCTTTGGCGCCTCCTTTCTCAAAAGAAAATTCAAACAGCATCCCAAAAAGTACTCCTGAAGTTGCCAAACCGCAAGCAAATACTTCCCATAGCATTGATAAACAAGAGCAAGTCGCTGAGGATTCAAATGAAAAGGGAAAAACTGCCAATACCAATACCAAGACTCCATTGGAGAAGCCTTTTAGTTTAGAAATAGAGATTGGAAAACTCAAGATAGCCATTCCTCTTTCAGAATTGGCTAAACACGATGTGTATAGGCAACAAATTCAAAGGTCACTTCAAATTACAGAAAACAAAGATGATGTAAATGTTTTGGATGATTCCCCTGAGCTATTGTTTGGACCAGAAGTTAATGGAAAATCTACCCACGGACCTGTCCCACCCTTTTATGTCAGTCTGCATATACATGACAAAGTTTTACACAACGCTATGTTTGACTCAGGGGCATCACACAATCTTATGCCCAAAGCAGTTATGGAAAAACTGAATCTCGACATCACAAGGCCTTACAAAGATTTATACTCATTTGACTCAAGTCAAGTGAAATGTCTAGGTCTCATCAAAGACCTGTGTGTTTCCTTAGTCCAATATCCGAACAAAACCATCCTCATGGATGTAGTAGTCGCTGACATTCCTCCCAAGTACGGTATGCTCCTGTCAAGATCATGGGGAGCAAAGCTTCAAGGATCCCTTCAACTAGACCTTTCCTATGCTACCATTTCAGTCTTTGGGCAACCAAAGAGACTGTACAGAGAAACGCTGATGAAATACGTAGTAAGTAGTGAAAGCAAGCCTGAAAATTTTCCCATTTACTCAATTCACTCCGATATGGATTCTTTCATTTTATTCAATGATGATTCAAATCTGCCCACTAATAAGGAGCCTTTGGCTCTAGAACAACAAGTGCACATCAATGAAGAAACGGTTGCCCACAATAGAGAAATCGTCAAAACAGTAAATGCAACCAGCATGTTACAAGAACCTCCCCAAACAGAAATTTTAAATCTGCCCAATCCTAAAACAGCTAAATCTCTTGATACTGATCACAAGCAAGAAATCACATGGTTTCTAGAGTTTGATGGCTCTGTTAACAAGTTAGGAGCAGGGGCAGGTGTCTGGATTCACAATACATATGATAATCATGCAGAAGGACATGCCTATAGACTGAATTTCAAATGCACAAATAACATGGCAGAGTATGAGGCTCTGCTGTTAGGCCTTAAACTGCTGAAAACTCTAGGTGCTGTAAAAGTGTCTATCTTAGGTGACTCTGATCTAGTTATACAACAGATGAAAGGTAATTTTGTTACCAATGACAATAGAATGAGAGCCTACAGAACAACTGCTACTGACATACTCCAGTCATTCACTGAATTCAAGCTTGACAAGATTTCCAGAAATCACAACATTCATGCACACAGCCTAGCCACCTTCGCAAGTACATGCAAGCTTCCTTTTGACCCGAATCATCGCTTCACAGCCGAAATAAAACATAGGCCCACCATCCCAAATAATGTCAGAGATTGGCAAGTATTCGAGAATGATGCCCAGATTAATAATTTCCTTACCCTTGCGCACGAATTTTCAAATATTCACATTGACACGGATGCCATGACAGATTCTGAACAGCAGAGAAATGAAAGTCAGCAAGCTCTAGATGCTGCAACAGCCAAACTGATTCTGAAGCCAACCGTTTTTGACAATGAAAACATTGAACAGCTGAAACAAACACAGGCAGAAGAAGCAGACAGAACAGAGGTAGAAATCATTGACCTAAAAGATAATTTTTTGCCTGCTGGACTAACTCCGCTAGAAGACATGTTTGACTCTAATGACGTTCCCAGAAAACCAAAACTGCAACCAATAAACACGGAAATTGAAGAACACAACATTGGGACACCAGAGAATCCAAAAATGATCAAACTGTCCAAAAATTTGCCACCCGATCAAAAGCCCAAGTACATTGACTTATTCAAAGAATTTCAAGATGTATTTGCTTGGAGCTATGAGGATTTGAAGTCCTATGATACATCAGTGATTCAGCACACAATCCCATTGAAGCCCAATCAGAAGCCCTTCAAACAGAAATTGAGAAGAATCAACCTGGTGCTGCTTCCCCCGATTGAAAAAGAAGTAAAAAGGATGTGGGAAGCATGCATAATAGCCCCTATCAGATTCTCTGAGTGGGTGTCCAATCTTGTTCCTACAAGAAAAAAGACAAGTGAAATCAGACTTTGTGTAGACCTCAGAAACTTAAACCAAGTCTCCTTAAAAGACCACTATCCTTTGCCCAAAATGGACCACATATTGCAGAGAGTAGTGGGATCATCCAGAATCTCTTTACTAGATGGATTTTCAGGTTTTAACCAGATACTTGTTCACCCAGATGACCAAGACAAAACAGCTTTTACCACACCCTGGGGAACATTTAAGTATGTAAAAATGCCATTTGGACTTAAAAACGCTGGTGCTACTTTTCAACGAGCAATGGATATTGCTTTCGCCAAAGAAATACATGACTTCCTGGTTGTGTACCTTGATGATTTAACCCCATTTTCCAAATCTGATGAAGAACATCTCAAGCACCTCAGGCAAATTTTCATGACATGCAGAAAATATGGAATTTCCTTGAGTCCTAAGAAGTCCTTATTTGGCCTTGAAGAAGGAAAATTACTTGGCCACATTATATCAAAAGATGGGATCAGAATTGATCCTGAGAGAATACAAGCCATCCTCCAAATTCCATACCCTAGAAACATAAAAGAGTTACAAGCATTCCTTGGAAAAATCAACTTTTTTAGAAGATTCATTCCAAATCTGGCTGAATTAATAAGACTGTTAAGCAACATGTTAAAGAAAGATGCCAAGGTAAGATGGTCCCTGGAAGCTAAGCAAGCATTTGAGAGTATCAAATCTGCCTTAACTCAAACCCCTGTCCTAACTAGTCCACAGTTCGATAAAGATTTCATCATATTTTCATTTGAATCCGAGCATACGATAGCTGCTGTCCTGCTGCAGAAGGATGAACACAGAGCTGAAAAGCCCATTGCTTTTTTCAGCCGAGCCTTAAGAGACGCCCCATTGAAGTACCCGATAATGGAAAAACAGGCCTACGCACTTGTCAAGGCCATCAAGGATTTTAGAGTGTACATACTGTATTCACACGTGATCGCCTACATCCCACACACCGTCGTAAAAGACATACTGACTCAAGACGGATTAGAAGGCAAAAGAGGAAAGTGGATCGCAAGTATCCTCGAATATGACATTGAAATAAAACCAACCAAGCTGATAAAGGGACAAGGTTTAGCCAAACTCATGTCCGAAACAAATTTTCAAGCCTTAGACATTAACCAGCTGGACAATGAACCAGAGCTGGCGACTCCACAGATCAGTGAAATATTTCTGCAATGCCCCTGGTACACTGATATTTGCTTTGTATTGTTAAACCTGTGTGCTCCCCCAGGATTGTCCAGGACAAAGAAAAGATTTTTGAAAATGAAGGCTTTGAGATTTTGTGTTATTGACGGTGCATTATTTTGGAGAAATCATGAAGGTATATTGTTAAATTGTTTAACCATGCATGAAACTAACAATGAAGGTATATTGTTAAATTGTTTAACCATGCATGAAACTAACAATGTCATGAAAGAATTCCATGCAGGTGATTGTGGAGGACATCTCTACTGGAAGTCCACAGCAGACAAAATCCTGAGGGCTGGTTTCTACTGGCCCACTCTCTTTGCAGATGTTAAAAAGTTTTCCATGACATGTCACAAGTGCCAAATTTTTGAAGGCAAGAGAAAGTTGTTGCCCATGCCCCTTAAACCCATCTCCACTGAAAAACCTTTTCAACAATGGGGTCTTGACTTCATTGGAGAAATCCATCCCTCTTCCTCAGGCCAGCACAAATGGATCCTAACAGCCACCGATTATTTCACCAAGTGGGTTGAAGCCATTCCCTGTAGACAAGCCAATGATACCATCATTATCCAATTCCTTGAATGCAACATCCTTTCCAGATTTGGCTGCCCTGAGAAAATCATCACTGATAATGTCGCTGCCTTTAAGTCCAAAAAGATGATCAGTTTCTGCCATAAGTTTCATATCACCCTAGGCCATTCTATAGCATATTACCCTCAAGGCAATGGATTGGTCGAATCATCTAACAAGAGCCTCATCAACATCATAAAGAAAATGCTAGAAGAAAACAAGAAAAACTGGCACAAAAAGCTGGTGAATTCCCTATGGGCAGACATAATTTCAAGCAAAAGATCAATTGGAATGAGCCCTTATGAGCTGGTATATGGCATGGAGGCTAGATTTCCTTCATCCCTGGGCATTCCTACTATCAAGCTGTTACAGGAAATTCAGGCTGAACCAAATGACATTCAAAGAAGAATTAATCAGACAATTCATCTTCAGCAAACCAGAGAACAAGTCTATGACAGAGCACAAATCTTACAAGAAAAGCTCAAAAAGATGTTTGATAAGAGGGCTAAAGCTGAAAATTTCAGTATTGGTGACAAAGTTTTGAAGTGGGACTCAAGAAGAGAAGACAAGGGCAAGCATGCAAAGTTTGATTTCCTATGGAAAGGCCCATTTATCATTTCTGCTGTTCAAGGAAACAACACCTATTTTCTCAGATCTATGGAGGACAGCACTGTTGAAGAAGGTCCTGTGAATGGCAGGATGTTGAAACATTATCACGATCCTTGTTGTTGAAACAATGCAAGTTCTGTAAATATCTTTGTACAGTTATATTGTGTATATATGAGCACTGTTTTTAATTCCTTTTGATAAGCAGGCCGATTATTGAAGGAACAGCAGTAAATTCATGGAGGCACAGCCGGTGCTGATTGTCCAGTTTTTCAAGACCTATCTCTCTATCAATCCCAACAAAGCAGCAAGAGTAACAATGTCATAACAGCAATTCGGGTCAAAGAGAAGCTGTTTTGCACTCGCAATTTTTAGGCAAGAAAAGGTTAACAGAAGAGGAAAAATTTCAGCAAATTGTTTCAGACCAAAGCTGAAAGAAGTACATCTATTTGCAATCCATGTTTTCAAAGATATATTCTCAGGCAACATTGTACATAATAATCCAGCACGCAGAAGAAAGCAGGCGTTGCTGAGCAGTTCACAAAGATTCACTTGAGGAGAAGGTTGTTTTGTTATAGAGTTTCATATTTCTAACAGCCAGAGCGAAGAAGTTTTTCAGTTTATGGTGACAACAGAGATCAAGGCAGTCTGACCTGCTGTTCTTGACTTTCCACAAGGAAAATCCATCCCCAAGTGGAGCCACTGTTAGCCTCCTGTTGCAACAGGTTTCATTTTTCATGATTGACATTTTTACATGCCAAATATGTCATCTTTCTTGTAGCAAGGTTCCATATTTCCAGAGAAGAAAACCATAGAAGAAGTAATAAAGTGTGCCAATTCAAATGCCACTACTGTTTCCAATTTTGATGATTTGTTCCAGTTTTGAAGAATTTCTTAAAGGGAGGTCCAGACAGTCTAATCCTGGCCTCCCTAGGTTTCAATTTCCTGTTTTAGAATATAGATAATGACATCTGTCCAAACAGTTTAATCTTGGCAGATTTGTAGATAGGTAGAGAATCAAAGGGACCCAACTGTTTAATCTGGGCCCTGGCAGAAATAAGTGTAGATTTAGATAGGAAAAAAAAAAATGAAAAATTGTTAGAATGGGTCTGCAAGTCTAAGTGCACCCAAAACAAAAAGAAGAAAAAATGTTAGGATAGTAGGCTGGGTAGGTAGCTTTGATGTGGCAGAATCATGATTGGTGATCAATTTTGTATCTCACAATGTCTTATCTTTTCAGATCACAGTCATCAGGCAGTTTTGCATTCAAAGGAGGTACTCAAGCTGGAGATTCACTAACCTCCCCTTTCTTCTCATCCCCTATGTCACTTACTAACATCCCCCAAGAGGTCAAGATCTGCTTGAGCCTCTCAGTTTCATCATTTCCATGATAGGCGCCTTGATGAACATCTGCTTCACTCAAGGATTGCTCACTCAGTGTTTGTGAGTCTTCTTTTCCCCAAAATGGCCTAAGGTCTCATACCTTAGCGCCTTCTTATCATCTCCATATTGACCACTAACAGTATTATATAACTCCCTAACAATTTTCCCCTTTCCCCTATTTAAATCATGTATATAAATCCCCTTATGTAAATATTCCCCCCTGGCAATATAGCCATATTTTTACTAAGTCAGGGAAATCACAGTCCATCTGGGACTGTTTTTAGCCCATCCGTGTCCAGGGATTACTTTGACATCTGGTCAGAATAATAACCTCTTCCCTAAACCGAAACCCCTAAAAAACCTTCAAAAAACCCATTTTTTGCACCTTTTCCCCCGTTCCGTGCATAATATATCAACCCCGCATATCAAAAACCCATATTTCACTCATATCCCTAAGTCTGACTGTAAATACATTAATGCGCCCTTTATTAAACCCCATAACCCACTAAACCTAAGTCTAAAACCCATCCGCCGCGTGTATCAAATTTGGAATATTCCTGTGAATATTCCCACCCGCTAACCCGCCGTTACCGCGCGATCGCCGCCAACCGTTGGATCGCCCGCCCCACAGATCAACGGCTGGCGGGCATCCCCATCCCCGACATGCCCGGGCTTTAACGTCCGGGAGTTAGGCGGTTTTGGCAGAGCCCCTTCCCCTGAGACCGCCTTTGCCCATAAGCGGTGCGCCAGAAACCGCTTACCACCTTGTCCAGTCACCCGATGAGTCACCTGCCTGCGTGGCCTCCTGCCACATCATTGCCACGTGTCCTCGCCACCGTACCTGCCACATCATCATCCGTACGTGATGATGTCATGCTGACATCATCCCGCCACGTCACCCTGCTGACGTCATGCTGACGTCAACTGCCGTACAATGCTGACGTCATCAACACTATTTTGGACGCAGAGGCGCAAAAGTCGCACTTCGGAGCCCCGGAATCCAATTCTGAGGCAGTTTTTGATGAGCGATTTGCGCTCATCGCAGGATTTTTTAGACCGAAATGGAGAATCTTCAGGGAATCTTTAAGGAATCTTCTCACCATGCGGCCCTAGGAAGCCCGAAAAGGCGCAAAAATGACCCGTTTTCTTCACAGAGCATACCAAAAGGATCAGAAGACAATTCCAGATGATACAGAGGCTGAACAACGGCCATTTACTGCTGATTAGACCCGCAGCACATTAGATCGGCAATCCAGATTTTGTCAGAGAGTATCAGAGAAGGAAAAAACGCCAAAGAGTGTCAGCCGAAGATTTTTTAGGGGCTCGAGGCACTTGAACATTGATGAAGCCCCCAAAAAGTCAAATCAATAAGCATCAGCCCATCCTTGCCTTCAAATCACCATCAAGGCATTCAAAGCACCAGGACAGCAAGAAAGCAGAAACCCATACTCATTTATTGCAGAAAACACTGCAGTAAGCCACCAAGGACAACATCATTTATTCAGTTTTGATACAGCGGCCCTGAGCACGGTCCGAGATATTTTTTGCATTTATTTCTGGATAGGATTAGGTTAAGTAGTCATTTTTTATGACCTAATTAGGTCAAGATGTAATAAAGGAACTCTGCAGAGAGTTTTGCCCTATATATACCACCCTCTGTATAGTTTTAAGGGTTGGTTAATTGAGAATTTTCACTAGAGACTCGCTGTGTATACCTGAATCTTTCTGTAATCAAAGATTGCTTAAAGTTTGGAGAGCGAACTGTCTATTGTTGATGAAAGTTTTGAAGAGTTGAAGATGGAATTCCTGCGCTGTGGCCTGAAGCAATAAGTGCCTCTTATCTCTGTTTATGTCTTTGCCATTATCTAAATAGCAGAAAAAAGGAATAGCCTAGAATTAGTTTAAATACTCTCTATGCTCAATTTCTGTTGTTTCTTGATGTTTTCCTCTAAAAGAATTGGTTATGAACATTGAATTCCTCCCGGCTCATGTTTACCCCAATTCACCTGTGTTGGCCAATTATCTAGGGATTCTTAACTGCCCCTAGGTAGCGCCCTGTTATTTTCTCTGCTAATCTGTTGGAGAGATTCTTAACTGCCTCTCTTTCTTTAGCATTCATTTCATCCCTTAAACCTGAAGATTGCTTCAAGCTCAGTTATCTTGCTCCATGTTCCCTCACTGTTATTAAGGAAACGCACCGGCAGTTCCCCTCCTCGACTCCACGCCCAATGGTTTGAAAGATTCAGACTATACTCTGCCTCTCTACCTGAAAGTGTTAGTTTTCCCACCAAAACAAAACAAAAAACCCTCTGGACCCAAGACCTAGCCTAAAATCCTTTCAAACAAAGCTAAATCTAAAAGAGAGAGCCCTCTCTGATTGCAGGTTGGCTAGAACCTGCAGTCCAAAGTTGGTTTGTGGTTACCTCGGCCGTATCCCTTTCTTAACCTTCAGGGACAACCTGAGTGATAACACCGCTGATTAGAAATGTGTGGAAGAAAACCTTAAAATATAAAGAAGGCCTTTTTGGGTGGTTGGCAATGCCCTCCATCTTAACTAATGATGAAACAACATTCATGAGGACTATGGATGATTTCCTAGAACATTCACAAACACTTTTGTGGTTGTATATTTGAATGGAATTCTCATATTTAGTGTTGTTGAAGTTTCCATTGATGGGAAAGGGTGTTGAGGGAACCTTCCTAGGTTTATAATTTTGTAATATGAACCAGTGGTTTAAGATAAGCAATGGTTTAAAAGAGAGGAGTGTTCCTATGTCAACTATATGTTTCCTTCTCACATAGTGTAATTATTGTCTTTCTAAGATATTCATTGATAGTATGCTCAATTTAGTTTGAGTGTCCAATGAGTAATTCCGAATAGAGACATGGCCTTAGAGATTGATATTCAAATGTATTTAGTATTATAGGCATTTACCATTGATATTGTTGAGTATTTATTACTATCACTATGTATGTATTGTTGATCATGTAAATTTGTGAGTGAATATGAAGAGGAATCATAGATATGGTCTTGCCACAGGTGCAAACAATGCGATGTAAATACTTGAAGATGTAAATTCTTGGCATTTATTGGCCCTTGGCTTATGTAATCATTATAGTGGATGATATTAATCTTTTAATACTATTTGGATGATCATTACTTTTGTTCCAATATTAAAATATGAAAAATGTAAAATGAATAGGTGGAATGCAAAGAGTCAATCCTTCGTTTCAGATTCTTGAATGGAATACAAACAATCAACAAGCTATGTATATAAAAATATGTTATTTTGGATGGAAAAATATTTGGTTAGCTTCTAAGCTGAAAGAGTTGCGGTGAGAGCTGGTTCGTGAATTTCTTAGCAAATAAAGAAAGAGATAGAATAGAAAATGTGAAGAACATTTGAGGAAGAGGAGGCCAAGGAAAATTATAGAACGAATACATAGAGATGAAGGTATTCAATATTAAATATGAGATAAACCACCATATTATAACTTTCATATATCAAGGGATTAGTGTCTCCTTTTAGGTAGTAGCTTGAAAAAATAAAGGTTGGAGCTTATAAGTGGAAGTTGGTGCTTCCAACAAGTTGTAGCTTCCAGAAAAAAAAAAAAAAAAAAATCGAGGTAGAATCCTCCTATAGGCAGAAGCCTACATAAAATTGATCTAAGTGGCAATGGCTACTTCTGAAAAGTTTTGGCTTGAAAAATAAAAGAGAGGTTGGAGCCTCCTATAGATGGGTTCCTACAAAAGATGATGAAGAAAGGGAGTAGATTCTTTCTTTACATCACAAAAACAAATTCATAGTTTTTCTCTCTATGGGTTTCCACTTATATCTGAAATCTACATGAGTTTATTTGATGTGTTGATTCTTATGCTATGATTTGATGTCGTTTTTAAGTTAAATCTTCAAACAATTACTAAAAAGAAAACAAAAGAAAAAAATATATGGCCATGAATGTATTATAATGATTCACCCCCCCCACTCTCAGTATTGTCATGTTTCCAACAATTGGTATTAGAGTAGGTTCCTTTAGGTGCAAGCTAACTGCTGGAAGGTAGACCTAATTGAATCATGGATCATCAAAGTGTGCATGTTCTTAGTGCCTCAAAATTTCAGGAATGGAGAGAGAAGGTAAAATATGAAATGATAGCTTATGGATATGATGTCTGGAAGCTAGTATGTGATACGTATAGTAATAGTTCCACCTCAAAGCAAGAAAAGTAGTGGAATTCCGAGGATAAATGTATAATTTACAACAAACTTTAAAATATAGATCTTGAGATGATAATAGATCTCAACTATGGGACATATAGCATTTTTTGCATGAGAAAGATACCAACAATATGAGTGGAGAAAAAGACAAGAAAAAGAAGAAGAAGAAGAAATCATCTTCGAAAGAAATTGTTCAATCAAATGAGAATTGATTTCGCTAGTGTGAAAGTACCTGGTTGTCATGAGGAGAAGACATATGAAGGAAAAGGTAAATTAGACTCGGTCTGGATTGAAATAAAAAAGGTCTTAAATGAAAGTAGAGACCAAAAGAATATTCTACAGATACTTAAAGATAGACAGCATGATTTAAAGAAGAAATCCTCCAAGAGATGAGTTAAGAAAATGTACAAGGACCCAAAGGATGTCCTTTCCTCCCCTAATGAATAGTTTTGAATGTACTTATGTAATAATTTTAGACACATTGCAGTAGACTGTACAAGAAATCATTTCAAGATTCATTAGAAAAATATGTAGCAGAGATGTAAGATCAATTAAGGAAGCAATCAATGAAGACATTTCCCTACGAGAATATCGTCAACCATGAGGTATATAAGTTATTTCTATGGCTAATGTTTTTTGTGTAGTGTTTTTGGCCATATGGTTGTTGATTGCAAAGCCTATGCAAAGAAGAGTATGAGTGTATCGTATGTAAAGGAAATTTCCTATGTGGATAATAACACGAGGAGACATAAGTTCTTTCATCCATTTATAGGTCACATAAGAGGCTGGAGGTGTGATAATCTTGGTCGCATGGCCAAATAATGTAGGTTTCCCAGTTCTTTAACACAAACCAGAAAAATGGGGGAGAAAAATTAAAGAAGATTATACAAGAAAAGAGAAGGAGATGCAAAGATCAAAAGGAAACACAGCAAAAATTGGAAAACGAATAAAGAGTATCATGTGACTTCAATGAAAAATTAATGTCAGAAACCCCTTAGAGGAAGCTGCTCAAGGAAACAAAGAAAACTCTAGTCAGTGTTTTTTATTAGAATAATAATCATGAACAATGAAGTATCGCATGGGAAGAGTAGCCCCAATAGTGTTCCTTGAAGACATGGTAGCCAAGTATATGATTTTACGATTCATGTATCTTCTGTAAAGTAGCATGGATTTAGTTTTTATGTTTGTAGAAATGATGGACATGAGGCAAGGGATTGTGTATAGGATCAAGAATTAGAACGACATGATGAGGATGTAAAGAGAGATTCAATTGATGAAGAGAAATCTATCAATGACCATTTCAAGTTGTGAAGGGAAAACTTGAGAAGAGTTGAAAGTTTCAGAATCTCACAACATCACCTGCACAAATGAAGAGGTTATTGGGCATCACATTAAAGAAAACGTAAGAGAAATATAGCATATTATGAAGTACATTATATGCAAGAAGTTGAAAATTTTGGATTTTTCAAATTGATTATTACAGATGATGAGAAGAGCATTATTTTGAGTGACACGAACCTTAAAAAATTTCATGATATGTGGTTCTCCAAAGAAGAGGAAAAAAGCATAAGAATTGGTGTCTCAGATTACATCTAGGAATATGGCTTTGAAGAAGACCAAGGCTTGCATATGATCCTAAATTTCATGAAAATTAAAGAGGTTTGAAATTGTTGGAACTAAATAGTGACCTCTTTACTCTCAAGACTTGTTCTGAGTATTCATTATTTGATGCATGCATGGTATGAAATTTATGGAAAACCTAGTTGGATAGAAGATGAAATCGATGCACTTAAATGATAACACGATGAGCATGGTAATAATTGGAATAAAATAGAAAAAAATTCTTGGGAAAGGAATCAGTTCCTGATATGGATACACCACCCTTCGTGGACGAGAGTGGTATTGAAAGATATTCATTTATTGTAAATGTAGTTCAATTCAAATAGATGACATTTGTGGCTATTACGCTAAAGTAGAAAGTGAAAAATAAATTCACCATAACATAGAACTTGATTCTCATTAGTGTTCAAAAAAAAAAAAAAAAAAAACATAAATTAAGAGCTAAAATTTAGCCTAATACATTGTGATGTTGAATCAAAAAATTATGATGGTAACTCTAGCTAGTGACTCTTAACCATAGAGAAAAAAGCTTAAATACACTGAATTTAATATTGTAGAGAGTTTGGACTCTAATTTTCTTTGGGTAGAAGAGAAAATTTATAGAGATTTTGGCTTCTAATTTTATTTTTCATGGAAACATGGAAGCTGCAAAAGTATACAATGCCACCACCAATGGATCCTCTATGAAATCAGGGGCTAAACTGTACATGTTACTGCCACTAAATGGGTTGATCTCATATATGTTTATGCAGTGTATTGGAGCTCCAGGAAGAAGAAGAGACCTAAGATAAATAAGATAGCACAAGGAGAAACAAGGAAGATGAATGATTAAAACAAAAGATTCAATGAAAAAGAATAAAAGGTGAAAATTGCATTGACTAGAAAAATCATTCATGAAAGAATTAGTTGTGAGATTGATCTGATGCTTTCTAGAAATAAACCTACAAATATAAGAATATGATGCATTAAACAGTCTGAGATCATGGAAGCATGTGTTTCATAACCTATAGAGGACCTAAAGGTATGAAAACCTAAGAAAATGTTACATAGTATGAGTTGACTGCAAACCATATGTCAGACTGCTTGCCGTATACTAGAGAATTTATACATTACAGTTCATGAAATCCAAGTGTGGCCCTATGGAATGAGAATGCAATGCAAGCACTGAGAATTATGTGTTATTGGTGGTCATCAAAAAGCCAAATATTATTTGTGATATAGACTTCAGACCAACATGGAACGTTACACAATCTTCTTGGAGACTGAACATTACATTATCAACAAATGAAAAAATGATGCTAGTGAATGCCATATTTGTTATAAATCCAGAAAAATTACCTAAGAGGATATTGTAATTTAATATGTTACGTATGCATTACTTTGGTCTACCGGTATCACAATTGGAATCTATGAATAGTCTGGTGGACACTATTACATATGTAGTGGAAGTGTTATGATTTAGCAGTGTACGTATTATGTGTTATGTGTTTGATGAAGTTTCTGCCAAAGTATTTATTTGGATGCTAGGTCACCTGAGCTACCAGATATGAATAGAAAATGATGTGAGACAAAAATGCAATGGATTCCAGCGACGGGACATGTGAAGTCATAATAACATATGGAATCAAGCTAGAGGATGTGGGGATTCCAAAGGACACTAGAATTTGTCAAGATAGAGAATAAAAAGAAGAAGTTATTCGTTTGTTCATTATGAATGTCATGTGGATATACATTTGTTGATTAGTAAAAGAAGGTTGGTGGGAACATGGAGAAAATTAACACACAATGTTACTATGCTTCTTGTAGTTGATCAAGATTTTAAGAAACATAGTAACTTTGCAGGGACACTCAAAATCCAACACCTCAACATCATGAAAGCTAGATTATTGAAAGAATAAATGTCGTATATGTATTATTTCATTATTATTTCATTTTCATGTGGGATTGCAATATACAAATAAAAGACACTGCAAAATAGAGATAAAATCAATGAGGCCTTTATGCACAAAACACCTTGTCATCGCGTAATACAATACTCCAATAGGTTTCTAGGATTTAGTTGGCACTTTTATTTTGTACAAAGTTAGAATTTGAACCTATTTTCAGCCTTGAGAAACCACAATACTGGTTAAATCTCCACAATCCCATGCCAATAACTTCATCTCATGGTCTATTCCACATGTGTGTTTAATTCCCATCGAAATGTTATCATTTCGAAATGCTAACATAAGCACCATTATTAGTACAATCCCTAAATGCGACTACATATTTTTAAGGGTTATAAATTTAATATGGTTTCTCATGTTTGATTATGTTGATTATGAGCCTGTATCTTTATCTCACTTATAGATTCCAATCAAACCTAGTCAAAGAATACAATTCTCTTTTATATATCTAATTTTTATGCAACCATCTCACAAAAAAGATAAATCAACAACAATAACAATAATAATGTAAGGGCACAACAATAACAATAGTAGGATTCTATGGGGAACAACAATAAGAATATGGGGGCTACATGGGCAAAACAGTAATAATAAATGGGATACACTAGTATTATAGGGACCTAACATGACCCTCTCCTTCAAAAAAGTGTTGTCCTTAATGCTTGAGTAGTTTTGGATGTTTCTGTATGAAATTCTCATCCTCTTATGTGGAATCTTCAGTGGGTAAGTTCTTCCACTTAATGAGATACTCTGAAATTGATCAATTCTGTAACTATTGGGTTCGTGTTTCTGTGACTACTTCAAGATCAAATATTCTTTTTACTTCTTCGTCAGTTTTGGAAACACTGTTTGAACTGGATTCTTGTCACAGGTAACCTTCTTTAAGCATGAAACATGGAAAACTGGGTCTGCCCAGGAAGATGCAGACAACTTCAATTTGTACGCCATAGTACCAATCTTTCACAACACCTTGTAAGGACTGTAGTACTTGGGTGATAATTTATCCTTCTTATCTTGCTTGAGATACATTTGTTTGTATGTTTGTAGCTGTAAAAATACCCAATCACCTACATAAAAACTTCTTTCACTGTGATGTTGACCTGCCTATTATTTCATTTGATTCTGTGCTAGAGTGAGGTAATCCTTTAAAAGTTGGAGAACTGTCACAAGGAATAAGTCGATCTTGCGGACAAGATAGATCTTCCTAGAATCTAAAGAAGACCTAATGACAAGCAAACCAATCACACACTATCTTTCTCTAAATATGCTTTTATAAACAAAGGCAAACAAGTGTTTTTAGGGCCTACCTTAGGTCCAACGCAAGTTTGTGGAAGCCTTCGCTCCTTCGATTCCAAATGAGCTCCTTTGTCGCGAATCTGCAAACACAAACAAGCAAACAAATTAAATAGCACCTGAAAATCCAATATCATAAAACATATTTAACATGAAAGTCAAGGAGTTCATGAAACAAATAACATGAGATACTTGTTGAGAAAAATGAGTTTAATTGTATTAATTCAAAAGAAGAAGAACTTTACAACCTGTGCCTTGACACTGTATAAGCTCCTCCCAGGGTCCAGCAAGAAGTCTCCTCTACTTTGACAAGTTTCACTCACTTCCCAATGAAGCCAAAAAGGTATGTGATCTCTCCTCTTAAGCTCAACTAGGAAGTCTTAATTTCACCAGCATTTACCCTCAAAAATATTCAACTTCTAACCTCCCCAGCAACCAGCCCAATGCCTGAATTTATAGTGCAATGGAGAGAAGTTACTAGGCCCTCCTTCAAAGGGATAGCTCCTCTCATCAAGGGATTAGCTCCTTCTCTTTTGGGATGCATGAACCACCTAAGAGCAGCAAATCCACGTCAAAATTCCTTCTAGAATTATCTAGAATTAACCCAAAGTGAGTTTCTAAGAATAAACTTGCGCCTTTTTGACTTTCACCGAGGTCCGCACCCACACCTTTAGGGACAGAGCAGGCAGGTCCGCAGTTTTTGTAAATAGAAGGTGTGGGACCACAGGTAATAGTGAGAGAAAGTGCGGAACAAGAGTTTCATTTATTTTTAATGTCTTTCTCTTATTTTCAAAGCTTGACTTGAAGAGCTGAGGTCTGAGACTTGCTTAGGAGGACAATACAAGTGATGATAGACCCATACTGACTGCAAATAATCATGGTGATGATATTTTTGTGTAACAGATTGCCCCCTAAAGTGTGAAGTCTGTAGTAGATGAGGATTTCATTTATCATTTAGGAAGAGTGAAGTACTTTATCATTTTGAAGATCATCTTGTGGAGAGCCCGGTTGGAACCTGTAAAAACATTCAATGCAAGATATATATATGAGATCATATCATCGCTGAGGTAGGCATTCCCATACTCAGATCAAAACTGACTTAGAAAACTAACTACTACTCTGGTACAGGAATGATCTTGTAATACATCACAAGTATAGACTCATGTGGACACAGTATGGATGCAGCCATTTGTTTATGAATAGTCCATTATATAATGAATACAAAATTCCTCGCAGCCTGGATTGTGGAAACTAGATCCAGGGTCTTCATTTCTACTTCCCGAAACAGTACGATTCTATCCATGTGAATGAATGTGTTGATGTCGAACATGGTAGAAACCACTTGATTACTAGTCAATGATGTAAATTGTTAACAAGTGTGAGAGAAACCACCAATGATGTCAATGGCTCTCAAAGTACCCAGTACAATCCTTGAGATGTGAATAAATGTGTTGATGTCGAACATGTCACGGAATCCTTTGATCGAAGGTCAATGATGCAACCTGTCGTCAAAGGCGAGAAACCTGCCATTGAGGCATGCAGATCCCAAGGTACTGACGATTTCTAGATCATCTTTCTAGATAATGAGCTGAAGTCGATAGAAAGCGATCCGTTGCAGGCAAGCCCACAGCACGAAATCATAGATCAAGTTGAAGAAATTTAGTTGCAAGGACTGACTCAGGGATGGTCAACATGGATGACAGATATTTTGCAGATGAATGGATTATTGGCAGTGACCTCTTGAACACATAACGACACGACAGATGGCTTGGTGACAATTGACCCAAAGTTAATACCCAGAAACCGGCTGAAGACTTTCAATGTGGTTTGATCAACTGTTAGGCAAAGGATTTCCCAACCCAGGTGAATAAAAGTGTCATGTTCAAGAGTGGTTACAAAGTATGACAAACAAGCTCATTTTTCTCTCTTTTCCCCCACCATTTCTGGCAAGTACCTCTTTATTTTTGACAAGCTTGAGGAGGATAACATTTGCTTGATTATAATCTCATCCTTTGGATGAGTCCAACTTAGTCTAAATTCGAACCCTAAGAAGGAGTGGTTCGTTCCTGTTTGTAATTGAACAGGTCCTTTACTGTGAAATTTTAACGAGTCCAGTATAGGAGAAACTCGGCGTTTTTCAATTTTAGAGAGTCTGAAAAACTTAGGAAGACTCCAGGGTTGACCTTTTTTGTAAATTTGTGTCTCCCAAGCCCGAAAAAGTATAAAATAATACTTGAGAGAACCGCTTGATCTTTTACGACCAAGGAGTACTTTTCGTCATTAGTGCCCTTGACCCGAAAAAGTAAAAAAGCGATCAACGACACGTCGTTTTATAACCAATATCGAATTTGAAATGACAAAAATCCGGCAATCTTTTCATGTTTTTACGGTCAGAAAAGAGCTGTAAGTGGACTGTATTTTAATTCCGTTTTAATGAGTTTAAAAGAAAAACTCGGTGATATTTTCATGTTTTAGGAGTCAGAAAAGAGCTTAAAGGTGACTCTAAATGTTTTTCGTCGAAAATGATAGATTTCGCCTAAATAATCCATTATCCTGAACAAAACGCAAACATTACTCATACCTGTTTGAAATGCATAAAAATGTCGCAAAAATACCTTTCCAAAGTGAAACATAAACAAATTTGCAATTTATTTACTCAAAAAACTTATAAAAAGGGCCTTTGTCAATTCATTTTTACCGTTTGAGTTTTGGGTGAGAAAATATTGCTTTTGTTTAGAAAACTTCCCGTGAAGATTGCGGAAAATCCAACCGTCGGAATCGAACGCCGTCTTCTCCAGGTAATCCACATCATCCTACTCTTTATTTTTAACCGTTCCATTTCTTGTTTTAGTCTTTCATTTTGTTTTTTGGAGGGTTTTTAGGCTTAAAACCCGCGCGCGGGGGCCCGCAGGTGTACCACTGCTGGCTTGCAGACCCCGACTTTTTCTCCATTGGGAAAAAGTCAGGGGTCCGCAGCTTCCATGTAGACAAGGTGCGGTCCCACGCACTGTCTAACCCGGAGGGTGCGGTCCCCACTGCAAGGGTTTTTAACCCAAAAATTCTCAAAATTGGATCAAACAAAATAATTTCTAGCATTCTAATTTATCTTTTTACTTGATGCAGAGAGTACATCATGCTAGATTGGCGTGAACGAGAGCATGAGGACGTGGATGTTGCCGCATGGAACCATCAACCTTCACTTGATGCTTTGAGGGCGTGCGGCTTGTACAAATTCTGGGCCATTCCTGGCATGAGGGCTCAGGTGGATTTCTTACAGTGGCTGGTTGACAGATGGAGCATACAGGACCAATGCTTCTTCATTGGTGGCCACCAGCTCAAAATCGAGCCGACGGACATATATTTCTTGACTGGTTTGCCTAAGAGAGGCGAAGACTTGACTCTGTTTGGGGCTAGGCCAGGTGGCCAGTCTGTCGATAGCCTCCGGCTAGAGTTCTGCAACAGCCAGGCTAGAGACAAAGGGATAGACATAAAAACCATATCCCGTCTTGAACTCATGGTGATCGCATTTACTATCACCAGACTTTGCGGGAGTGTCGCATTACATATTGCCACCGGATCCCAGATGCGTATGGCAGTTGATTTCTTTAGAGGCATCATCTTCAACTAGTGCGATGTTGTGTTGGCCAATGTGAAAGGCCAACTGACCAGGGCCAAGAACGGATAACTAAAGACCTTTGGTTATGGGGCTTTGGTTGTGAGTTTTGGTCTAGAGAGGGTTACCATGTTGATCTCGCAGCACCTTACTGTTGGAGCTGGGCTTCCTCGAGAGCCCAAACTGATGCGATGGGTCGCAGTTATGGCCCGTCACCCAGACGAGAGGACAGAGGTTGCTCAATTCAAACCTGAGTATTTCCAATGGTTGGAAAACCAGGTCTTTTCTATTCAGGACTTCCCTTATGCTGGGGTAGATTTCCGTGGTGACCCAGACATGGCTCTTCCACCAGGAGAGCAATGGGATGACTCAGGTAAAATAATTTTCAACATTTTTCCTATTTAAAATTTTTTATTATTTTTCCATCGTCCCAAAACTGATAGAAAAAATTTCAAATGCAGATGTGGGTCCACAGCGACCAACCGCTCTCCGGCCTTACGAGAGGAAACAACCAGTTGCAGCCGCGCCAGCCCCACAGGACGAATCAGTAGAGGTTTTGGCCGAGTTGGAGGGTCATCTCGAGCGCTTGACGGGAGATAATCCAGAGACCTCTATAGATGACATTCCTCTTCGACTTCAGCGCTATGTGATTGGGGTCCCGGGACCTTTTAGGAGGTTCCTTTGCAAGGTGGCCCGTGCAGTGGTTTCTTATCGAGATCATCACCAGTGATAGGATGATCGCCTATTGTGGGCACATATGACATTTTTGTTTTTTGTACTTATCATTTTTACCGATCATAAGGTGTTTTTCAACCTATGATCGAGGATGATGTATTTTTTGACACATTCCTATATATATATATATATATATATATATATATATATATATATATATATATATATATATCACTATTACTGGCTTATCTTGTAAATCATGTTATGGAATGGTTTTAAATTTACATGTATGATTATTGCAAATGTCTACTTAACATTCGAGAAGCAATTGCATCTGCTAATGTATTTAAAGATCTTGGAATATGCTGATATTCAATATAATCAAATTCACATTCCAAGAGACGCACTCTCAAAAATAATCTTAATAATACTGGATTTCTAATGGCATACACTCTATTAAGCTGTAATACAACGAGTTCAGAATCTAACCTCACTATCAAACTCCGAATCCCAAATGAAATAGATTCAGATAATAACTCAATCACTGCACTATACTCGGCAATGTTGTTTGTTGTTTGACTGAGGCTTACCCCATGCATAGATACTAACTCGTCGGAGGGTGAATAGATAACCCAAGCTGCGGAAGAAAAGTTCCGTGTATTATGACAAGCACCATCAGCGAAACCAATGTATGTTTGGAGAGGCATCGACATCTGCAATATCAAGAGTAAAACCAAGATAAGCAGGAATAATGATGAAAAAACACTCTCTAAGCTAAGCACACCTTTTAAACTAAAACACACTAGCTAGAAAGAAAAGCTATCCTAACTAAAAATCTCCATACCTATTCTTTAAGCATAATACCTCTTCAAGTAAAGACCATTTCTGGGTTTACCCAAAGAGTCCCCATCAAAGTCTACCAATTCATAGGCCCCTTTTGCTAGCTTTCGCTTGACAACATAGGGACCATGCCACATAGGAACGAATTTTCCAGCGCCTAATTTATCATTAGCTTGATCGTAAACTAAAACTAGATCTCCTTCCGAAAAATTTCGAGGGGTCACATTTCGATCATATTGGGCTTTCATACGTTTTGCGTGAGTTTCGATTGCCAATGCAGCATCACGTCGATTCTCATCTAATTGCGCCAAGTATAACAAACGCTTTTCCTCTTTGGAAGTGGCTGGAAGTAACTTGATGGCCATTTGCAGTGACAGGATTTCGCATTCAATGGGTAACACAGCTTCCAGACCATAGACTAGTTGGAAAGGAGTGAACCCTGTTGATGTTTTTACTGAAGTTCGGTACACCCAAAGCGCTGAAAATAGCATGTTATGCCAATTCGACCGATGAATCCCAATGATTCGTCGGATCATGATGACTAAAACTTTGTTGATGGATTCAACCAGACCATTAGCTTGTGGATAATAAGGGGTTGAATTATCGTGACGCAAACCAAGCTGGCCTGTAACTTTGGTCATCATAACATTTCAAAAATGATGCCCATGATCAGTGATTATCGCTTGTGGGACACCAAACCTAGCTATTATATGATTGAACACAGAAATTGCAGCTGTCTTGCCGTCTGCCTCAAATGTAGGCATCGCCTCGGCCCACTTGGTAAAATAATCTACCGCAAGGATGATATACGCATGCCCCCCAGCCGAGTGAGGGTTACATGTAATAAAATCGATACCCCATTTGGCAAAAGGACCAACAAAAATTATAGGGTGGATAGGAGCAGGTAGAGCGCGCATCTTTCGATCGAAAATTTGGTAGTTGTGGCATTTTCAGACCGCAGTAATACAATCTTTAAACAAAGACGGCCAGAAGTAGCCAGCGCACAATATCTTTTGGGTTGTGGCATACCCAGACATATGACCGCCACACGTTCCAGAGTGACAGTCATTTAGAACCCTTTCAACTTCCTCGTGAGTTAAGCAATGTCGAAAAATAGAGTCTGCCCCATGGCGATAAAGAGTATCTCCAATAATCCTGTATTGTTGGGACTGGAATCGTATTTTCCGACGTTCTGACCTTGATATTTCTGGCCAAAAGGATTGGGTCTGGAGATAAACGATGATATCCCCATACCACGGATCTAAAGCACTAATTAGAAACAAGGATTCATCCGCAATGGGCTCCTCCGCGACAGTTTCCGTATCAGCACGCGGGAAATCACACATTAACTCCGCAAAGACTAAAGATTTCTTAGACTTAGATTTCTCAAATTCCAAGTCGAACTCCTGCAGGATAACAATCCATTTAGAGTACTTGCCCCCTAGCAATTGCTTGGTCAAAATGTAGATCATAGGGTTGCAATCCGAAATTACTGTAGTTTTACGTAGTAAAATGTAGTGACGAAAACGTTGGACAACTTGAACAACTGCCAATGCCAATTTCTCCACATGTGAGTATTTTAGCTCAATTGGATTTAAAGTTCGACTAAGGTAATATATCACATGCTCAGTTCCGAATTCATCTTCGTGAACTAAGACCATATCAATGGTGGAATGAGAGGCGGCGAGATACAAGAAGTAATCCTGGTTGTAGTTGGGAGGATGCAATAATGGTGCATGGGTCAACGCGTGTTTGAGTGCATCAAAAGATTTCTGAGCTATCTCATCCCAATAGAATGGAGTATTCTGTTTCAACAACCGGGTAAAACCCTTTGTAACCTTGGCGTAGTTAGGAATGAATTGTCGTAAAAAGTTTGCTTTCCCTTGCAAACTTTGGAGTTGGCGAAGACTCGAAGGAGGAGGCAATTTGACAATAGCTTCGACCTTGGAGGGATCGACGCGAATGTCGGCTTTCAAAACTACAAACCCCAGCAATCGACCCATTTCTATACAAAAGACACATTTGTGTGGGTTCAACCGAATCCGATAATGCCTACACCTCATAAAGATTGCTCGTAAATGGATGAGGTGATCAGCTCGATGTAATGAATGAGCAGGCAAGTCATCGAGATAGGGTTGCACAATGTGCTTGATGTCATGAAACGCATAAGACATGGCCCTTTGAAAAGTTGCTCTGGCATTCTTAAGCCCAAAAGGTAACTTGCAATAAGAAAATGTCCCCCATGGACAAATGAAAGCCGTTTTTGGTTGATCGGCAAGTAGAATATTGATTTGATTGTATCCGGAAAAACCATCCATGAAGGAGAATATTTCGTTGCCGGCACAATCATCAATGATTTGATCGATATAGGGAGTTGGGTAATTTTCCTTTGGACAGGATCGATTGATGTCCCTATAATTGATACATATTCTTATTGTTATTTGCTTTTTATTAACTGGAACAATATTCGATACCCAATCCGTTAATGGGATCGGATAAATGAAACCTGCTTTGAGTAATTTTTCAACTTCTGCTTTAATTGCAGCAGCTTTTCTTGGGTGAATCTGACGCAAACGTTGCCGGACGGGTTTAGCGTCCGGGTAAGTCTTGATCTCATGAACAACAATCGCGGGATCAATTCCTGGCATTTCCTCATAGGACTAGGCAAACACGTCGCGAAATTCTTGAAATAGGGCCTTATATATTTGAATTTCGTCATCTGTACACGAGGCACCTATATGAATGTTCTCAACAATTCCAGGCTTAACCGAAATGTCAATAGGAATAGTTCGAGAGATGTTTCCCAAATTTAACTCTGAATCGGGATGTTTCATTGGATTCTGAGGTTCCTTGACATATTCTATCGTAAAAATTGATGAGAAATCATTTTCAAAATGATCATTCTCGGGTAAAAACGAAGATCTGTGATGGAGATCTTCCCATGGTAAATCATCTACACATAGGATTTCACGAATTTGCTCATCAGAGTGAACAAGTTCAGAAAACGTGATTAAATCCGAGCTTGATGTGAAAAGTGATTCCTCACGGACCACATTCATGAAGTCATTTTCGATTGAAAATGGGTCGGTAAACGATTGCACGGCCTCATACGCAATTTCATATGGACTCAAAGGCATGACATCACCAAATGAGTCTATCTCAGATTCAGAAGGAATGATCCAAGGATCATCATAAACAATGGTGTCTGATGTAATCATATGAATGGTTGCAAATGAAGACGATGCGTTGATCGGAGGAAAAGGAAAAGTTCCCAGTAAACCGACATCTTTAACTAGTCCTACTCCAACATCCTTATACGGGATAGTCGTTTTACCAACATGCTGAATACTTTCAGAAGAGGCTGGGTCGGATGAAAAGTAAGCCAGCTGGTCTATTGTTACGATCTTTCCATTATGAGGGAACTTTATAACCTGAAAGACCGATGAAACGACCGCTGTCATAGCGTAAGACCAACTTCGACCCAAGAGAAGGTTGTAATCTAGAGGGGCATCAACCACCTCCACATCTAGATTAACGGTTTTTCCTTCAACCCCTATAGGCAAATCCTGTAGAATGCCAAAAGGATGAAACCCACGGCCATCAAAGGCCTTTAGAATCGTCGGGGATTGATTTAGCGAAGGAGAACCAAGCGATCTCCAACACTGTATCGACATAATACACGTTGAGGCTCCTTCATCAATTACAGTCCGATGAATAGGCCTGTTTTTGACTATCACTAGAATTTGGAAAGCCATTTGATGAGGTAAGTGTGGTGTACTATTTTCTAGATCGAAAATTATTAGGTTCGAGTCCTGAACGTCAACAGCTCCTATAGCCGACAAAAGTAATTTACATTGTGCTGGGCATGATTGCAGCACTTCCAAAGCCGACATTGCTGAGGGTGAAACAGCTAAATCCTCAACAATGTTATAGTTCTGAGCCACTCTCGCATGTGGATTGAAAGCTGACTTTCGAAGTATACCCTTGGCGGGCGGTTTGATTACCAAGTCTGGATTAGGTTTCTCGATCTGTAGTGGATCGGAACCGGGAGCTGAGGTTGATGGATTAGAATGAGAAGATTCTACTTCTTTACCATCAACAGGACTTTTACTACCATAATCTTGCGATCGAGTCGCAATCCTAACATGGGACATCATCAGTATGGGTTCTTCATTGGCACTCGAGGAAGAACCTATCATCTTACTGTCTTGAGCTGGAAAAGGATCCTTCAAAACAGCAGGAGTTTGGGAACCTTTGACAATCTTCGCAACCTCTGCACGATGAGGGTAGTCTCTTGTAAAATGTTCATCGTCACAAATGAGACAAGGATAACGAGGTTTGCACTTTTCATCATTGGATTCCGATTTTTCAGGTTTCTCCTTTGAATTTTTGTCCGTTTTATTCTTCTTCTTTCCTTTCTTCTTCCCACCGGATTTTGATTTGGCTACAGATGACTCTACAACGTGAATATCGGCGGAAATCTCTGCAGAAGAATCTCCTGTTGGGGAATCAGGCAAGGTTATGATAGGAGAAGAATTCTTGGAAGACTTCTTCTTACTTTTAGTGTTAACCATACCAATCATACCATCAGCGGCATGAGATCCCGAAGGAGCTGCAGCGATTTGATTTTGCTTGGGAAGATCGGGGATTTTCTCGTGTAACGTACCTGACTGAGTATAGACCAAGTCAAGGTACTGTGCTTGAGCAATTACTTGCTCCTCAGTAACAACTCCGGCTTTAGCTACATCTTCAGTGATCTTTGGCAACAAAGATTTTACAAACCACTCAGCCAAGATCTGATCCGGAATAAAAACCTTCACTAAACGCCGTCGACGTCTCCACTCATGAATATGATCTGAAATGTAAGTGGACATCGATTGTTTTAACGAAGTTAACAATTCCGTGCCATTGTCATATCAGACTGGCAACTGAAAATGAGTTAAAAACGAGGTAGCTAACTGACTAAAATTATAAAAAGTGCCTCGTGGTAACTCAATGTACCACTTGGCCGCGAGACCAATTAGAGTGCGCTGGAAAAGTCTTAGACGGATTGAATCATCTGAGATGGAGTTAGACGCACACTAGAGGTGGTAAGTCATCACATGGTTTGACGGGTCCTCTCCTGATTTACCTTCGAACTTAGGAATGTCACTGGGCAACTTATTCGGCATTGGTGGCCAAAACGGAAGATAATTAATGGGATCGTTCGTTAGGCGTGACAAGTCAGGCAAGTCCAAAGTTGCGATAAACGGTAACTGACGATTAGGGTCCCTAAAACTCTGGGTCATGAGACCAGCCCCAGGAGGAGGATATCCAGGATAACTTAGAATAGGAATTGCATTTGGGATATTGTATCCTCATGGAAAACCAGGATTAACCGGACCGTACTGGGGTTGTTGAGGTTGTTGATAAGTGTACCCAAGGTACGATTGATACTGATAGACTGGCTGCTACACAGCAGGACCGAATTGGTACTGTCCCTGGTACGGTTGATAAGTAAATTGTGGTTGACTTGTGACAACTGTACTTGAACCTAGTTGTCTTACAGACATCTGAACCGAAGTTTGAATCGTAGATCCAGACGGTAAAGATGTCTAAGGAGTAGATACAGGAACAGTAGAAACTGGAGTTGTCGATACTCCGGAAGTAGGTGGGGTAGATTGAACAGATGTTGCGGCAGTTGTAGCAGTCGTTTGAGGTGGAGTACGAGGCGTACTAGGCCCAGGATGAGAAACTACCGAAGGTACAGAAGTTTGAATGTTAGACTGGACTAGTTGCTGGGGTGTACCAGAAACTAAGGGTTGTCTAGTTTGAGATGACAACTGTACATTTGGCTGCAACACTTGTTGAGTTTACGATGGATCCCACACTATATTCATTCTGGGGTATGGACCCATAACAAGTTGAGAATATTGAGCACCATAACCGGGTTGAGGGTAGGATTGATAATTTAAAGGTACATTTCCCATTCCTTGAACATATGTTTGACCGGAGGGTGGTTGGAAACCTTGGTTCGAGTACTGACCTTGAAGTTGATACCCTTGAGGCGCGTACTGATACTGGGGTTGACCTTGAGGTATAAATTGATACTGGGGTTGACCTTGGGGTACATATTGAGTCTGGGGTTGACCTTGAGGAACGTACTGTCCCGTAGGTATGTACTGTCCTTGAGGTTGCCCCCCAGATGCAAATTGGGTACCTTGAGGTTGCCCCCCAGGCGATAATTGAGGCTGCTCCCCAGGCGGTAACTAGCCACCTTAAGGTTGAGGATTTGGAATAGAACCTGACATCATGAGAATGTCTTCTACGCTCAACGGCTTAGTACCATTGCTTCTAGTGAATAACCCTTGCTCAATGGGTTGAGGAGATGCTCCCGAAAAAGTACCAGAAAGTGCTTGTTACCCAAAGGGAACAGAAGGACCGCCGTACAAAAAGGATTCGGGTGATTGAGTAAACATGGACGACTGTCTTGACATATTTAACGAAGGATAATAACCTCTAGGTGTTGGGTGATAAGGAACACGAGGTGGTGAAAAACTTAACCCTGGGTTTTATAAGAAATTACTCAAAGAAAGATACCAAGTACTGCTCCTAGGCGGACTGTAAAAAATTGATTCACACTCCCTTAGTTCAATAATAGGTTGATTTTCAGGGATAGGGAGCCTGTTTCTTCTTCCGGAGTACCAAGTTCTTCAATAGCTATAAGTCCAGAAGGAAGATCTTGGGTGATTACTCTTTCTACCCTAGGTGAACCAGGACCACTAGAAGTTGGAGAAGCAAACCCTGATGTCGGAGTAGCAGCAAATTCACTTTCAGGCTCGGATATTTCAGGTTCCTCACCTATATCACTAGTAGATGAAAAGCTACCAGTAACTTCAAAAACAGACACTGACTGTGGATTATAATCTGCTACTAACGCTTGAAAATCAGGATGTACTATCAAAGAAGACTCTCCTTCTTCAGGTGATCCAACTATACTGTCTCTAGGAGTTACGAGGACTTTCAAGCCTTCAAGCTGGCTAGGTGAAAACTCAGAAGGTTGGCCCCAAAGTCTATAGGACTTCGTCGGTAATTCAGCCATGGTTAAAAACTTTTAACTACTTCACACGCAAACAAAGTAAAATCTCAATGAAAACCACCTAAAGCCTCTAAATAACCAAACAAATTTGAATCACACGCCTAAAGAATCTAGGAGATCAAACACACACAAACAGTAACTTTCCGTACTGAAAACACTAGCTGGTGATGAAATCCAACTTCGCAGAGTTCAATACAGAAATGGCGGTTGGAATATTTACCCCGGCAACCTGCTTAATGAATAGACTGGCACAAGTTCCTCCACTTAACCGTCTCGAGTGAAGAGAACCCCCCAGAAAATCCAAGTGAGTCTAACCGACGTCTGCTCCAGGTACAGTGGGATCTTCCCACCACTGTCACCTCAGGAAGAATCCTAAAGAATATGGCCACTAAGGTTACCAACTGAAACAAATATACCTGGGGGAACATTCTACGATCCGATACGCACGCAAGGGCAGAGTAGCAAGCTCAATCCCCTTGAAGGCTCATTGACATAATCCAAGGTTTACCAACAAGTGACCCCAAGCTCCTCGACAATGGTTAATCCGAGGTTTACCGTTTTTAATACGTGAATATCTGGCGTCGTTCCCAATGAGGAAGGATTGATTCCCACACTGGTTCGGACACGATCTCGTGCTTCTCCTTTAAGAGGAGCTTTCCTAGAGCATAAATGCAACAATTGGATTTCTTCCCTACCACAAGATACAACTACTTGTTTGTTTTTACTGTCTTGGAGAGTTAATTACTCTCCTACTCCAAGACACTAGCTTAAGCTAAGTTGGTGTATCAGAGCCCTAGAAATAAAAATGTTGCTAGATGAATTTTACTTTAAGCGTTATTTTTTATTGCTTTTTGTTTAAGTCAAAAGGTGCGGAGATGAAACTCGTGGTATGAAGACTCGACTCAAAATCACTAAAAATGCACCTAAGATGATTTAAACAATCTTTTCTCTTCGATGAACTTCTAAACTAAGAAAGAGTTTGAGAATGAAAATACTTTGTAAACACAAATCTTTCTTAATCAAACAAATTAAAAGAAGAGCTTTTGTCCTTTCCAATGCACTCAAAATGAGACAACTAGTTATTTCACAAAAATTTCCCTTTTTCGTTTCAAAGCACTGAACCACTACAAAAACAAACTTTTTCCAAAAGAGATTTTTTTATTTTTTTATAAAACACTCAAAACTACGAAAATGACTAACTTTGAGATCTATAAATTATAAAAACCTATTTGAAGTCAAAAACCTATTTTTTAAGGATGTTTTACTTAGCTAGATGTAAGCTAAGGACCAATTTATGCCGAATCACAAATTAGTCAAGAACAACCAATTTTGTTTTCTTATTAAAAATGAAAATCCAAACTTTTAAACACAAGCTTTTCGAAGTTTTGTAAAGAGAAAAATCAAAGCGGATTCCTCAACAAGGGGAGATTTCATAAATGGTCGGACTCATAAGAAGGCTGGTAGAGACCAAGGTGATCTGAAGTCCCTACAGCTTCTAAGCTCAGAGCCACTACAAGACCAAAATGAAAAACAAGCCCAACAATCAAAACTCCTAGGAATTTCACCTAAAACCCTAACACTAATGAAATCAACCTAAGGAAAGCTTCTGACAAGTTATATGTAGGTCTGGGCAGTAGACAATAACTTTTAAACAAAAACTAAGCTCACTAACAGAGGAAATCTTAGGTTTTTCAAAATTTTGACAGGGTTCGCAGGCCCACAGTTAACACGGGTGTGGTCCCGCTCTGTGCTAAAAGAAAAGGTGCAGATAGGTACGCATGGTGTCAAAAGGCTAGGGTGCGGTCCTCTCCCAAAGCTATGAAAAACGAAAAATAACCCTGGATCTACAAACTCTACCCAATTTTACACACAACAAGCCAAAAACAGAAACAAAAACCCAATTTCTCAGGTCAAAGTAAAAACAAGGAAAAAATCAAGTTCCCTAGTATGGTCGCCATTTTGTCACATGGAATAAGTCGATCTTGAGGACAAGATAGACCTTCCTAGAATCTAAAGAATACCTAATGACAAGAAAACCAATCACACACTATCTTTCTCTAAATATGCTTTTATAAACAAAGGCAAACAAGTGTTTTTAGGGCCTACCTTAGGTCCAACGCAAGTTTGTGGATGCCTTCGCTCCTTCAATTCCAAATGAGCTCCTTTGTCGCAAATCTGCAAACACAAACAAGCAAACAGATTAAATAGCACCTGAAAAGCCAATATCATAAAACATATTTAACATGAAAGTCAAGGAGTTCATGAAACAAATAACATGAGATACTTGTTGAGAAAAATGAGTTTGATTGTATTAATTCAAAAGAAGAAGAACTTTACAACCTGTGCCTTGACGTTGTACAAGCTCCTCCCAGGGTCCAGCATTAAGTCTCCTCTATTTTGACAAGTTTCACTCACTTCCCAATGAAGTCAAAAAGGTATGTGATCTCTCCTCTTAAGCTCAACTAGGAAGTCTTAATTTCACCAGCATTTACCCTAAAAAATGTTTAGCTTCTAACCTCCCCAGCAACCAGCCCAATGCCTGAATTTATAGTGCAATGGAGAGAAGTTACTAGGCCCTCCTTCAAAGGGATAAAGCCCTCCTTCAAAGGGATAGCTCCTCTCATCAAGGGATTAGCTCATTCTCTTTTGGGATGCATGAACCACCTAAGAGCGGCAAACCCACGTCAAAATTCCTTCTAGAATTATCTAGAATTAACCCAAAGTGAGTTTTTTAGAATAAACTTGCGCCTTTTTGACTTTCACGAGGGTCTGCACCCACACCTTTAGGGAAAGAGCGGGCAGGTCCGCAGTTTTTGTAAACAGAAGGTGCGGGACCACAGGTAATAGTGAGAGAAAGTGCGGAACAAGAGTTCCATTGATTTTTAATGTCTTTCTCTTATTTTCAAAGCTTGACTTGAAGAGATGAGGTCTGAGACTTGCTTAGGAGGATAGTACAAGTGATGATAGACCCATACTGACTGCAAATAATCATGGTGACGATATTTTTGTGTAACAAGAACTTGTTGTTTATTCTCAACGTGATCTTCCATTGCTTGAACCTTAGAATTTTCTCTTAAATATGATGCGATGGATGGTAGATGATATCCATAAAGTGCAATAACGGGGGCATTTTTGTTGCAGTATGGAAGGAAGTGTTATACCACTATTCAGCTAAAGGTAACCACTTGACCCATTATGTTTTTTTATCAGATATAAATCAAAAAATATATCCTTCCAAACATTTGTTCACTATCTCATTTTTCCCATCAAAGTGAGGATGATAAGATGAGCTATGAGCAAGTTGAGTACCATGACAAGAAAATAATTTTGTCCAAAAATTTCCAGTGAAAATGGGATCTTTGTCACTTACTATAATATTTTGTTTTCGATGAAGCTTTTGAATTATTTCCATAAATGCAGTAGCAGCTGTACTGGATTTAAAGGGATGAGATAATTCACAAAAGTGTGCATACTTAGTAAGTCTATCAACTACCACCATGGTGACACTCTTTCCTTCAGACTTGGGTAAACCTATGATAGAATTCATTGAGACCTCCCAACACTGAATTGGAATGGATAAAGGTTGTAACAGACCCTAGGTCTTAATTGTCTCAACTTTATTTTTTTGGCAAACCGAAAATTCTTCCACAAAATTCTGAATATCAGATTTAAGGCCATCCCAAATAAATTCCTGATGACCTTATGGTAAGTTTTTAAAAATACAGAGTGCCCTCCTAAGGGAGAGGTGTGAAATTCCAAAAGAATATTTTATTTGATTTGGGAGTTATTACAAAGATATAAGCTATATTTGTACAATAATGAATTATTTTTCTAGCTAATGTATCAGATGTACTAGGATCTTGTTGCAACTTTTGAATGAGTGACCACACCTCTTCATCATTCTTCAATTCATCACTTGCTTCAGTTATACACTTAGGTTGGATAATAAAAATCGAATAAAGAAATGCTTCCACATCCTCATTCTTTATTGAGAGTGGAGTCTACAACAACATTTTAGTTCCCTTTTATGTAGATGATTTCAAAGTCATAACCCAACATCTTTGTTACCCATTTTTGCTACTCTTTTGTCATAATAATGTTTGCTTGAAATGTATTTAAGGCTATCATGATCTATTTTTACCTTGAAGTGTCTTCCCATTAGGTAAGGTCACCATTTCTTTAGTGCATGTACTATTTCCAACGTTTCCTTCTCATACATAGGTTTGTGTAAATACTTTCCTTTGGTTGGAAAACTTTCAAAAGTAATGGGTCTTCCTTCTTGCATTAAAACAACACCAATTCCATTTCCTAAAGCATCACATTCCACAATAAAAGGTATTGCATTGCTAAGACCAGTGCTTGGAACATGGCCTCTTTAAGATGTTCAAAGGCCTTCATTTCTTCTGGAGTCCAAGAAAATGCATATTTCCTCGGTAATGATGTTAGAGGTGCTGCTATTCTCCCACAATTCTCAATGAACTTGTGATAATACCCTGTTAACCTGATAAATCCTTGAAGATGCTTTATGGTTGTGGGGATTTTCCATTCCTTAATGGCTTTAATTTTCTTAGGGTCTACCTTAACACCCTCATGAGATACAATCTGACCTAGATATTCCTCCTCTAGTACTCCAAAGAAACATTTGCAAGTTTTTGAATATAATTGTTCCTCCTCCAATAGTTTGAGCACCCTATCAACATCTTGAACATGATCCTTCCAATACTTGTTGTAGATTAGTATATCATCAAAAATATTAACAAAAATTTTCTAAGGAAGGGTTTGAAAATGGAATTCATCAAACCTTGAAATGTGCAAGGTGCATTAGCAAGGCCAAAAGGCATGAATGAAAATTCATAATGACCCTCATGATTTTTGAATGTTGTTTTTGGAATGTATTCAATCTTCATACAAATTTGATGATATCTTGAATGAAGATCCATCTTGGTGAAGTAAATTTATCTATGTAATTCATCCAACAATTCATCAATGAGAGGAATGGGAAATTTATCTTTAATAGTGAGCCTTTTGAGCTCCCTGTAATTTGGACACATATGCAATGATCCATCCTTCTTATGCACCAATACTGTTGTAGCAACGAAAGAACTTTGACTAGGTTGAATTATACCAGCCTCTAGCATTTCTCCAACCGTACGTTCAATTTCACTCTTTCAGGCATAAGGACATCTGTAAGGACTTATATTTGGAGGAACACTTTCTGGAATCAAGTGAATGTCATGATCATGATCACGAATAAGTGGGATGCCTTTGGGAGTCTCAAACACCTTAGAATGATTGTCCAAGACTTTTTAGAGATCTAGAGAAATAGATGATCAATGTTTGAATCCCTAGTGAGTATATTTGTACAATTACACCACATTGTTCTTTCTTCATAATCTTTCTCATGCCATTAGAGCTGATTATGTTTCCTGTTTTCCCGGTGATACCCCTTAATTCAACTTCATTTCCTTCCCAAAAAAGAATCATGGAATGTTGTTGAAAATTGAAAGATATCGTCCCCAAAGATTGTAACCACTGGACTCCTAGTACAACATCAACACCACCCATTGGAATGGAAAGAATTAGAAGATTAAATACATATTGACCCATGGTTAGCTTGATATTATAGAATTTTCTAGAATAATTTATACTTCCTCCATTTGTAGCCATCACTTGACACTCTAGTTCTCGATATAGGAAGCATTAATTCAATTCCTTGGCTATATTACAATGAATAAAATTATTGGTACTATCCGAATCAATCAACAATATTACCTTTTCTTTATTGATATATCCTTCGATCTTGAGAGTTTGAGGAGTGGTAATTCCTACCAATGCATTCCAAGATATGGCCAGATTCATTTCTTCTTTCTATAGGGTTGGTTCTTGGGGCATATCCTCCTTTTTTTATTTTTCTTGTTCCTTTTCTTCCTCCTATTCCCAACCTGTGTAGAATAATTTCTTCTCAACACACTTATGACCTTTAGTGTATTTTCTATCACAATTATAACAAAGCCATTTTTCTCCTTTTTCCTCCAATTTTTGTGGTGTCAACCTTGTAGGTTGTGGAAGACTAGGAGAAGCAACACTTCTACCATTATAGTTGTGAGTAGTATACTTCCTTGTTTCCATAATTTTTGTTTCAACTTTTCTCGCCACCATAAATTCCTTCTCCAATGAATCAGGTTCCCAAAGTTGGACCTCATGTTGGATGTTATCTTTTAAAGTCCCTATCAAGACAAAAATCCTATGCTCCTCTAGAATATCTGTTACCCTAATATTCAATTTTTGGAAGTCTTCAATGTGCTCTACCATTGAACCCTTTTGTTTGAGATTTATCAACTGGCTAAAGAAGGTGTTTCTCTTTGTATCTTCATAATGTGATATCATTTCCTCCGTAAAAATTTACTAGGTGACAAGTGTTTTACGATAACAAAGCCTTCTATACCATACAAACTAATTGGGTTCTAAATATAAAGATGCAATACATACCTTTTGTGAGGGTTGCACATCATGTAGATAAAAATATTGCCCCATCTGTAGTATCCATGTTACTGGATCATTGCCATAAAAAGTCCTCATATATATATATATATATATATATATATATATATATATATATATATATATATATTTGGAATGTGGTGGTTCTTAAACCCCACATTGGAGTATATAAAATCATAATTCATATTCCTTTTTTCCTCATCATGATTTTCATGGATTACCTTGTCACCACTGGGAAGCCTTTCTTGCAAAAACTTTGTCAAAACTTCCATCAAGTCTTCCATGTCAGCTTTTAAGATATTCATGTCACCTTTTAAACCATCCACGTTTCCTTTTAAACCATCCATGTCACCTTTTAGTTAATCTTTGGTTTCTCTTTGTGAGAGCAAAATTTGTTGCACTTGGTCCCATGATTTTGATATATCATGCTGCAATTCTTCCTCTTCATGCATCATAGTATATCTTTCTGAGGGATTAATGGGTCTAGAAATATTTCTCTTATGATTCATTTTAGAACCCAACCCAATATTGATATATATGCTTCAATATGACCTTGGGGTCACTTCAAATTGATTTTTCAAACAAAAGTTGTGCAATTTAAAAAAAATACACACAATTTTCTTGCCTTTAGAAGCTCGGCCATGAAATAGTTGTAACTCTATAATTTCATATATGCATGTTCTAAAATTTCTTCCTTTGGTAGCTCTATGAGTCTTATTTCCAACCCCACAAGTATTACTGAGATTGGATTTTTCAAGAAATAGTTATGCCAAATCTCCGATGATGTCCTGATTATGGACTGGTTCAGTAGATCAAAGTTGTATGGGATTCCATGTGTCACTGTTTCAACCTTAGGCCCTGAAATTGATACAAGAAACACTAAATTCATGAAATTTTAGCCACTTTTTACAGAATTCAATTCTGATGCTTGAAACGAATGTTAGGACGATTTTCCCTAGGTCACCTTTATTATATTGAATTGTGGATCCTACAAAAACCATAACTTCCTCAGATCATATCTCCCAAAAAGTAGCGAACCAAGCTCTAAAATTTTTACACGAAGTTCACCAATATTTTGGCTCCACGTGGTAAATATTTCATCTTCTGAATCCTTGTCGAACAAACTTTATAGTGAAAATTCCAAGATAATCTATTTGAATAAGGGAAACCCTAGAATCCAAAGCTTTGATACCAAATGTTATGCAACCAGCTCACAGAAAAGATAGATCAATGACTTAAAAATTATCCTCTTTGAGGGGGAAACCTCCTTTACATTACATAAATGAGCAATTCTTGGATGATGCAAATGAAAAGAACTCCTTTGTATATATAGGAGTCTAAAGGGTCACAATATAATCAGAGCCTACATAACAATAATAATGTAAGGGCACAACAATAACAATAGTGGGCTTCTATGGGGCAAAACAATAACAATATGGTAGCTACATGAGCATAACAATAACAATAAGGGGGATGCACTATTATTTTAGGGACCTAACACGAATGCTTCCAGGACAACACCTCTTACCTTAGGAGGAACCCTTTTAGTGAGAAAGAAGGCATAGAGAAGTAATGGAAATTCTAATAATATAAGTTGGTGTCTCTTATGGTGACATTATTATGCTTGATGTGGATAATATTCGAAATAAACTCACAGTTAACGTCCTTAGGTGGTTCAAGAATATACCATATGCTATGCATCTGCAACTAAGGAATTATTTGTACTCTTTTGAGTTTCTAGTTTACTCTAACAGTTGGCATGCATAAGTCCGCATTTATCAATGACATATAGACTGTGGTCATTGTAGTTGAATATATGAGCTCTTAACATTTGTGGGTTGGCACTACAACTTCTGATTTCGCTGCAATAGGTAATTCATATTTAAAATGGAAACATATAGTCATGTAAATCATGTGAGGTTTCCTTATTATTGAAACCCCTAAAACATTCAAAATACTATTTGTCAGGGCACATACCTATATGACATGTTAGCAGATGCATATTCCTCTCAAGAATTATTTGAGAATATGGGTCTTATACCCCTGTCATATTTTTTAGTGCATCCCCATCTTATGCTAAAATGAATTTCTTTTCTAAATCGAGGGACTAGTCTAACCTATAATTTCAAAGCCTTCTTCTTTGATAAGACAACAATGATGCATATAAGACAACAAAGTTTGCACAAGTGTTGATTTTTTATTGATTTGCATTATAAATTGAACCCCTTGCTATTGATATCAATAGGGGAGGTAAGCATAAATAAGGATAAATTATTAGGACCATATGGAGAGGATCAAATAAGTGTTTCCATCAATGCCAAAGGGGGGGGGGATTATTGGTGAAGTTGTCATTTATGAAAAATGGTGCTAAGGGAACCTTCCTATGTTGATAATTGTGTGATATGAAATAGTCATTTAAGAGATGCAATGATGTAAAAGAGAGAAGTTCGTATTTTAGTTGAAGGTTTCCTTCCCACGCAGTGTAAGTCCTGTCCTACTTAGATGCTCATTGATAGTGTGCTCAATTTAGGTTGAGTGTCCAATGAGTGATGTAGAATAGATATATGGCCTTGGATATTGACATTCAACGGTATTCAGTATTAGATGTATTCATCATTGATATTATCGAGTATGTATTTTTGTCCCTATGTATGTATTGTTGATCGTGTAAATCTTTGAGTGAGTATGAAGAGGTGTAAGAAGCATGGTATTGCCACAAGAGCATATGTTACGACATAAATACTTGAAATCATTGTGATGTAAAGATGTTATGATGTAAATGCTTGGAATTTATTGGTCCTTAGCTTATGAAATCATTACAATGGCTTATATTAACTTTTAATATTATTTGAGGGATCAATAATTTTGTTTCAATGCTCTAATCTGAAAAATGTGAATCAAATAGGTGGAACAAAAAGAGCGAGACTTTCATTTTAGATTCTTGCATGGGATATCAACAGTTGGAAAGCTATGTAAATAAAAGGATGTTCTTTTGGATTGAAAAATAATTGGTTCACTTGTGATTTGAAAGAGTTGTTGTAAGACCTAGTTCATGAATTACCCAAAAATAAAGAAAGATATAGAAGAGCAGATTTGATGTAGAATTGCGGAAGAGGAGGTAGAGACAAATTACATAATAGAGACATAGAGATGGAGGTATTAATTATTAAAGGCAAGATAAACCGACATATTGAAATTTCATGTATCAATGGATTGGTGTCTCCTTTCAGGGGGTATCCTAAAAAAGAACAAGTTGGAGCCAGTAAGTAGAAGTTGTTGCTTCCAACAATTTTTAACTTGTAAAATAAAATTGAGGTAGAATGCTTCTATAGGTAGAAGCTTGTAGAAAATTGATGGATGTGGGTTTCCATGTATATCTGGTGTCTACATGTGTTTCTTTGATGTGTTAATACTTATGCTATGATTTAATGTTGTCTATAAGTTAAATATATTATTCGTATGATATTTTGTTTCTCATCTACTATTTGAGATAACTATTGAAAATAAGAGAAAAATAAAATAAACTATATGATCGTGAATGTATTATATTCATTATTCTCCCCTTTTAGTATAAACGATTTTACAACATTTATAAAATCATCAGAAGAACATTTTGCAACACATTCAGTAGGTCTTGAACACCTTGAAATGATATAACTTGTATGAAAATATATAGAAATTCTTATTTGGAATGTAACAAATTCAATAATTGTGCTACATCATGGATGGACATGGGATGCATATTGGCCTACCCAAGATTAAATTCATTTGTGGTTGGTCAACCGCGCTGACCTTGATAGAGATCTAAAACTTCTTTGGCCTCAAAAACTTCTACTAAATATTTATATTTGGGATCTCTCAGATCACTTGGCCCTTAAGTTAACTGAACAAAAGTGGAGACAAAGAAAATATTTAGTGGCCTATATCACAACAAAGAACATCTGAGGATTAGAAATATCACTTATACTTTTGTAACATCCCTCGTGAAAAGTTCATGTAATAAAAGCTAGTAAAGGAAAAATAAGACCAATATTAATGTTAGGTGTGGAGCCTCATTATCTTATGTATTCAAAGGTATCTCCGCATTGGACCCCAGTTCATAATGGGGCGGCAATGCTACCGCATAAAATATTCGCTACAGGGGGGGTCCCGGGGGTGGGTGGCTGCGACTTTTAGGAGCCCCCCGTGGCGGGGGGATCGAGGGCAGCGCCCCCAAAGCTAAAAATAGATGTAAAATTGCCTTGTAAAATGTTGTAATTTCGTAGTCAATTTGGGCCATTCATTAGGTGCAAATCTAACAGTAGAAGTTATGTTTAATTTAGGATTTTTTTCCCTAGAAGGCAACCCCTCACTATATATGAGGGAATTGTATTGCATCTAGGTATATTTTTATTCTAAGCGAGAAGAGAGAGGAGATTGAGTGAGAAAGAAGAGGGAATTACAATGGATCTACTGTAGGTTGTATCTCTTCAGTTTGCTGGATAATATAAAAGGAAGCTCTGGTTGTTTCTTCGTGGATGTAGCCCAAATTGGATGAACCACGTATATCTATGTCTCTCTTGTTTTATGTGTTTTCTGTGTTTATATTTCTGGAATATTTTATGTGTTCCATTGCTCTGTAATATATAATTTTATAACAACTGTTATTAGAGCTGAAGGTCTATTTCGCTGATAAACTCGCAGGGGAGAAGGGTTCCTGGTTCGAGTGGGAGAAATGACGGAAGATGGTAGGTTTAGGGTCGAAAAATTCAATGGAAAAAACTACCAGCTGTAAAATATGCAGATGGAAGATTATCTCTATCAGAGAGATCTGTACCAACCACTGAGTGGAAAGGCAAAGAAGTCGATGAGTATGACAGACACAGAATGGGATATTCTCAACAGAAAGGCACTTGGAACAATATAGTTTTCCCTAGTGGCGTCGGCAACATTTAATATTTCGAAGGAAATGACAATAGAGGTTTTAATTTCAAATTGGCCAAACTATATGAAAAGCCCTCTGCCTCAAATAAGGTATTTCTTATCAAGTGTTTCTTTAATATGAAAATGTTAGAAGGTGGATCTGTTGTTGATCGTTTAAATGAATTTAATACAGTTACCAGTTAGTTAAGTTCTGTAGGGGTAACTTTTAATGATGAATTTAGGGCTCTCTTATTTCTGTGCTCATTGCCAGAAAGTTGGAATGGTTTAGTCATGGCCATTAGTAACTTTGTCTCTGGATATAGTACTTTAAAGTTTGATGATGTTGTTGGTGCAATCCTTAGCGAAGAAATGCGACAGAAATGCTCTGGTGAAACATCAGGTAATGCTTTGACTACAGAGACTAGGGGAAGAAAAATGGAAAGAGGAAAGAGCCCTAGATATTGCAGTAAGGGAAGAAAAGGAAAATCCAAGTCCAGTTCGGGGATAGTGTACTGGAAATGTGGGAAGAAAGGACACCTGAAGAAAGACTGCAAGTCTTGGAAGGGAAAAGAAGTAGACGGGCAGCAAGAAAATAATCATGAAGCAAATGTAACAGTTGATGTTTGCAAGATTCTTTGATTCTTTCTTTAGAAAATATTATTGATGCCTGGGTGGTAGATTCAGGTGTCTCATTCCATTCCACACCTGATAGGAAACATTTTCATGATAATGTTCGATGGGATTTTGGAAAGGTTTGATTGGGTGATGATAAACCATGTAAAATCATTGGAATGGGTACAGTTTTCATAAAACAACAGAATGGAAATCAATGACTATTGAAGGAGGTAAGGCATGTTCCATATCTGAAGAAAAAATTTATTTCAACAAGGCAGTTGGAAGGTGAAGGCTGTGTGACTACTTTTATAGATAAAACCTGGAAGGTCACTAAAGGATCCCTGGTAATAGAAAAAGGAGAAAAGGTTGGTACATTGTATTTATGCAAAGGTATTTCTAATTCTGTTAATGCTTTAAACTCTACAGGAGAAGATATGGCATTGTGGCATCATAGGCTAGGGCACATGAGTGAGAAGGGGATGCAGATTCTTCACTCAAGAAATTTGTTGCCAGGTTTGAATCATGTTGATTTGAAATTCTGTGAGAATTGTGTTTTTGGAAAACAGATTAGAGTGAGATTCCTTAGAGTTGGGAAAGAAAAGAAGAGCGAAAAATTAGAGCTTGTGCATACAGATGTATGGGGACCTGCTAAGGTATAATCTCTTGGTGGATCTCGTTATTATGTTACTTTTATTGATGATGCAACCAGAAAAACTTGGATTTATTGTATTCAAAGTAGATCTGATGTATTTGATACTTTCAAGAAATGGAAATCTTTGGTTGAAAATGAGACAGGAAAAAGGTTGAAGTGTTTCAGATCAGACAATGGAGGTGAATATTGCAGCAAAGAGTTTGATAGGTATTTTTCAGAGAATGGAATTCGTAGAGAGAAGAGAGTTCTAGGAACACCACAAGAAAAAGGTGTGTCAGAAAGGATGAACAGGGCAATCACGCAGTGTGCAAGGTGCATGAGATTGCATGCCGGATTGCCTTTACAATTTTGGGCAGATGCTGTAGATACTGTTGTTTATCTAATAAATAGAGGGGCCTTCAAGTTCCTTGGATGGTGGTGTTGGTGTCATCCCATGACCCCCTTTTTTTCTCCTAAAACATATCATTTTCCCATTCCTTTTCATCATATATCTCTTAGAATCCTTGAAAATTGATTAGTTAATAGTTCTATAGTTATTAAATGCATTGAAATTGATTTAGGAATTTGATGTTAAAGAATTAGAAGTTTTTGGTAAAATGGTTACAGGAAGTTCCAACATCCTGTAATTAGCTCATTGTTTGACATGTGGCACACCAGCTGGGCTAGAGCGAAAGGCATGGATGAAAATTAGAATGTCCAAGCATGGACGAATACCTATCCCACAGCAGAATCGACCCTCCTACATGCGCGGTCAACACAGGTCAAAGCATGGCACACTGGCGACAAAGGCAGCAACAGCAGAGCATTCTAGTTTGATTTAGTTTTTGTTCTTTTTGAAATCAGTTTAGGATGGAAACATTTTAAAAATCTCGATGTAGTAAAAGCGGCAACAGCCATATAATGTATGTACATTCGTGTTTTTGAAATGTGTTGTAAAAAGACATATGCAAATACAGTTCAATGTAATGAACAATGGTTAATCGTTGTATTAATCTGAAACAGAGTTTTCGAACTTAATATTAAGAATCTAGTTACAGTTACGACCCTTGTCTTGTGCGTTGATTTGATAACTGGTTGAATACAGTCCAGTGTACCTCTGGAACGCAGACGGGCCCTGCGTTAAACTGGTATACTGTCCTTTTCGTTTTATTCGCACTTAGGGTATTATATGGTTTGCACAGTAGTTACGATTGGTTTTCAATTTCAATAGCTCTTGATTTCAATTGAATGTATATGGTTTGCGTTTGTGATAATGCTTGAACAGTCATCACTGAGATCTTGAAGCACGTCCTGTAAGGGATTCGATCCCTGTGTTGTCTTTTAAAAGCAATGTCATGAACCTTGTTTTCATTTCAAAATCCATTTATGATCTCTGTATATTTTTAGCTTGTATAAATATTAGTGAATGCTGGGTGTTTGCTGAACAAGGGTTTTATGTGTGATGTCTCTGTAAGGAGATCAAAATCTTGGTTTGCAGTGATACACAGTGTTTAGGTTCAGTGTTTAATTTGGTAAATGCATTTAATGATAGTATTGTAATCAGGTATATTAGTAGAGTGACCTGAGTGTTTGGATGATAGGTAACATACCCCGATCTTCCGTAAATAAGTCCTGTGATCTACATCACAATCACTTAGCTATTAATCCTTTATGTCTATATACTTTAGACGCATGCCTCTAAGCTTACGCATCCTGGTCGATAATAAATATGGTCTAGTCTAGTACCCTAGCTAGAACACTACATTTTGGCGCCGTTGCCGGGGAGGCGTACTTAAAGGATTCAAACAAAAAGGAAAAAAATTTCAATACACAAAAATAAACAAAAACACAGTTAGAAATCATGTTCATTTATGCCTAGATTTAGAGACAGTCAAGGTAGATTTGTAAAAACCCCCCACCATCTAAAAACTAACCCATCATCATTAGGAGCAGACTCTCTAGGGAATACAACACCAGCTGAGGAAGATATCCAAACATTGGAAGAAAAATTTTATTCAGGAAAAAGACTTACTCTTATTGAAAGGGAAACTTTACTCACACATAAATCGCAGAAGAAGCACTTTCCTAGACCTTCCACACAAGGAGAAAGTAGTACAGTGACCGAACAATCTTCCTTTCTCCTTTTTCCAACAAGTGACACTGACACAGAGAGACCGATTAGAATGGCTGAGGAAGGATCTGGATCAGTACCACGCCAAGGAGATGAAGAGGAGTCAACTTTTAAGTTCCCTATACATGAACCACATGAAGATGAAGAGATCAAAATGAAAAACATACCCCCATCTGTGCTACCAAATTTCTATGGTATGGCTTCGGAGGATCCAGACTCATTCTTGTTCGAGTTTGACATTGTATGTCGAACTTATGGCTATACAGATGATGCCCATAGACTTAGATTGTTCCCAGCCACATTAAAGGCATCAGCCTTAAAATGGTTCATGGGGCTAGGTGAGCATGCTATAGTTGATTGGGATGGCATGAGGAGAATATTTCTAAGGAAATATCAGCCTTATTGCAGATCCAAAGACTCTAAAGATGATATCTTTAGAATGAGCCAGCAAGAGGATGAAACCTTAGAGGAATATTTAGAACGGTTTGTCTACAACTTACAAAAATCTAAACACCGAACTATGCCTCCTGATCTGGTCCGCACAATATTCTTGAAAGGTATCCGAGAGGAATACATGGATGATCTCAACTTGATGGGCAAAGGTGACATTTCTGCCTTACCCTTTGAAGAAATCGCTGAGTTGTGCGAAAAGTATTCAAGGAGTAAAGCTAAAATGGGAAAGAGAAGCCTGTCATCCAGGGTCACAAAATCTGCCTCTGCAAGTGTCACAAGGGCTGAAATAGGGAATCTTTTAGAAGAGTTTAAAACAGATCTGTTAAGTACCCTAGGGAACCAAATTGACACTTTAAAAGCCAAGAAGAAACAAGAAGATGAAGATCATATCATGGCTATCTTCTGCCCAAAATGCCGGAAGAAACATGCATTAAAAGATTGCCCTCCAGAAAACATCCAAGTTTGTGCTTTCTGTACTGAACATCATGATATGTTTAACTATCCTAAAGTTAAAGTTTTGCAGAACTGTAACATGGCAGCCAATACAGAGATGAAAAACGTGTATTACATGGGCACAAAGAGACCATGGCAGCCAAGGCCAGCACCTCAAGGTATGTTTCCAAGTCAAAATTTGCAATTTCCTATGAATGATCAAATGTATGCACAAAACTCATGGAATGTACCCATGCCATGGCAGCACCAAAACCAATCACAACACCAATGGAGACCGTCTCAACAGTACTCCCAATCTTATCATACATACCCTCAATCATACCCACCATACTCACAACCATATTAGCAATACCAACAGCCATATTCATCACATTCTCAACTATATCAGCAGTATCCTCAGCAAGTTGTTTATCAGCCCCAACCTCCTCAACAAGCACTGCCTGCTCCTCCACCAATAAATCCACCACAACTGCAATTTCCAGCTAACTCACAACCTCCCAGACCCACTCAAATTCCTGCTCAAACTGTCCCAAATCCAAATAATAGAGCAGAGAGGCCAGCCTACAATGTAGAAGAGGGAGCCTCATATTCCACACTGCCTTTGCAAAACATTAACTTGAGGTCTGGTAGGGTACTCCACAAAGATTCTCCAATAACAGATAAGCAAGAAGAAAACACAGAAAATGAAAATGAAATGACAAATCAAAGAAAACCAAATAATGATACCAAAGACAAACAGATGCAACCACTGCATCCACCTTTTCCAGACCGATTGGTCCAAATAAAACCTCCACTGTCTATACCACAGGTTGATGTCTTAGATGAACTCAAGAATGTCTACATAAAAATTCCACTGCTGCAAGCTATAAAAGACATTCCTATCTATACCAAAGCCATCAAAGACATGTGCCTCAAGAAGCCTGCTAGAAAAAGGATTGATCCTCAAACCATTCATGTTTTAGGAAATTTAGCAGGCCTTATGACCAATACCATCTCCATGGAGAAGTATGTTGATCCTGGCATCCCCAGAGTGACCACCATCATTAACAACATACGGATTCCAAACACTTTGATAGATCTCGGGGCCGCAATCAATGTCATGACTCTTGAAACCATGAGAACACTCCAGCTCATAAATTTGCAACATACAACGATTGTTCTAGAACTAGCTGATAGGTCCAAAGTCATTCCTGAAGGGATTTTGGAAGACATCATTGTCTCACTGGACTCTTGGGAGTATCCAGTGGATTTCTTAGTCCTTCAACCCAAATCCAATTTAGGAGGACACCCTATCATCCTTGGTAGACCATGGTTAGCGACTGCTGATGCATTTATAGGATGTCGATCGGGCAACATGATCATTTCAAGGGGGACCGAAAGAAAACAACTCACCCTTTATCCATCGGCACAATCACCAGCAGTAACACACAATTTGTGGCTTGATGATATATTTAATGATAAATAAGAAGTACAATCTGTTTTCAGCATTGACCAAATCTATGATTTCCAGGAACAAGACAATAATGATTTGGTAGAATTATTCCTTTCTCAACCTGATATGTCCGAAAATTTGAGAAATGAACAATATCATGCTGCAGATGTGCTTCTGGCCCAAAACTTTCAGGAAACATGCACCATTCAATCTTTGCAAACTACATTTCACGACATTTTTCCAGTTCAATCCATCACCAATACACAGAGTCAGATCATAGAGATTAGTCCAGGGAAAACTCTGAACATAGGCAATCACCTAGACTCATCTCAGCAAGAGAAATTGATTAGACTCTTGAGAAAATACCAAAAAGCCTTTGCTTAGGACTACACCGATATGCATGGGATTCACCCCGACACATGCACTCACCATATCTATACAGATAGCACCATTAAACCAGTGAGGCAACCACAGAGAAGAATGAACCCCATGCTCCAAGATATTGTCAGGGAGGAATTGCAAAAACTTTTGAGAGTTAATTTTATATATCCTATTTCTGACAGTCAGTGGGTATCCCCATTGGTTATAGTGCCCAAGAAAAATGGTAATTGGCGCATTTGTGTTGATTACAAACAGCTCAATAAAGCAACGCTCAAAGATTATTTCCCACTACCATTTATTGACCAAGTGTTAGACACCCTAGCTGGCAAATCATCATTTTCCTTTCTTGATGGTTTCAGTGGCTACAACCAGATCAGGATCGCCTCAGAAGACCAGGACAAAACCACATTCACCTGTCCTTGGGGCACTTATGCTTACAATGTTTTGCCATTTGGACTTTGCAATGCTCCAGCTACATTTCAGAGAGCTATGCTAGCTATTTTCGCTGATTTAATTCATGATTGTGTTGAAGTTTACATGGATGATTTTTCAGTATATGGAAATTCATTTGAACATGCATTAGACAACCTTGAGAGAGTTTTGAAAAGATGTATTGAAGCTAACCTGTCCCTCAGCAATGAAAAGTGCTTTATGATGTTAAACGAAGGGATAGTGTTAGGCCACTATATTTCTTTTCAAGGCATCCAGGTTGACCCAGCAAAGATCCAGATCATTGCTGATTTGCCAATTCCACAAAATCAAAGAGAGGTAAGAAGTTTCCTTGGGTATGCAAGCTATTACAGAAGATTTATTGAACATTTTAGTAAGATAGCTTTACCTTTGTTTAAACTTCTAACCAAAGATGTACTTTTCAACTGGAATGAGAACTGCCAACAAGCATTCGAACAACTCAAAAAGAAGTTATCAACCGCACCAGTCTTGAGAGGGCCTAATTGGAGCCTACCATTTCATATCTTTACAGATGCATCTGACACTGCAGTAGGTGCATCATTAGGCCAAAAAGAGGAATCTTGTACTTATGCAATTTATTTCATTAGCAAAAATCTAACACCTGCAGAGTTAAACTACACAGTTACAGAAAAGGAAACACTTGCCATCATTTATGCTGTGAATAAATTCCGACATTACATAACTGGTTATGAGGTCTTTGTCCATACTGATCATTTGGCCATTAGACATTTAATGAATAAACCAATAACTAGTGGTAGAGTTACCAGATGGTTATTATTGTTACAGGAATTTAACATCACAGTGTTAGATAGACCAAGCAAAGAGAACCAGGTGGCAGATTTTCTTTCTAGACTGCAAAATCCAGGTGAGGTTGTTCCAGTTGAAGATTCTTTTCCAGATGAAAACTTATTTGCACTTTCCATAGTAACTCCTTGGTATGCTGATTTGGCCAATTATTTGTCTACAGGAAGGACACCTCCACACTTTACTGCAAAGGAAAGGAAGAGACTAGTCAAACAAAGTGCTAGATATTCATGGCTTAATGGCGATTTATTTTACACTGGTTATGATATGATTATTAGAAGATGTGTAAGAAATGATGAGGTAATTGATATCTTAAAATCTTTCCATGATGAACCGTGTGGTGGGCATTTTGCAGCTAAGTGGACAACATTCAAAGTTCTTACTCTTGGATACTACTGGCCATCCATTTTCAAGGATGCCAAGAAGTATGTAAAGAGTTGTGACAGCTGCCAACGAATGGGCAGACCAACAGCTACCGATGAGATGCCCCTTCAGCCCCAAGTTCACCTAGAGCCATTTGACAAATGGGCTCTAGACTTTATAGGACCCATTAACCCAACCTCCAATGGTAAGAAGTACATCTTAGTATGTACTGATTATGTCACAAAGTGGGCTGAAGCAAAAGCACTGGTTAGAGCAACCGAACACACAGTAGTAAATTTCCTTTTTGAAGAGATTTTTGTGAGATATGGAGTACCAAGGGAAATTGTGACTGATCAAGGTACTCAATTCACCTCAAAGCTAGTGAAGGATATCACAGACAAATACCAAATCAAGCATAGGAAAAGTACCCCTTACCATCCACAGGCCAATGGGCAGGTGGAATCCACAAACAAAACCTTGGAAGGCATCATTACTAAAACTGTTGCAATGAACAGGAAGAATTGGGAAGAGAAGCTCAAAGATGCACTCTGGGCTTACAGAATTACCTAGAAAGATACTACAGGATTTACACCATATCAATTGGTGTACGGCAAAGAGGTAATGCTTCCTATTCAGTTCCAAATACATACTTTTAAACTGGCTGCAGATTTACAAATTGATTTGGACCAAGCACAAAAAGAAAGAATTCAGCAGTTGAACCAGCTGGATGAAATGAGGCAGCAAGTAGAAGAAACCACAATCCTCATGCAAAAACAGAGGAAGCAGTGGCATGATGCACATATTAAAAAGAAGCAGTTCAAGGAAGGTGACTGGGATTTACTTTTTGACTCAAAATTCAGAGATCATAAAGCCAAGTTCACCACTCATTGGATGGGCCCATACCAAATTGTTCAGGCTTACGACAATGGTTCAGTCAAGCTCAAAACTATTCATGGAGAAGGTCACTCCTTTACTGTCAATGGTCATCGCCTGAAACTATACACCAAGCCAATCAGCAAGCAATATTTTCTCCATACAGTATCTCAGCAAAGAGAGGTTGAGGTATTGCAGCCCTCAGCTGCAGTATCACTGCCTTAGTTCATTTCCTTTTAATTTCAGAGTCAAAAAGAAATTAAAAAAAAAAAATAATATAAAACAAAAACTAAAAAAATAATATTAAAAAAAAAAATTTAAAAAAAAAAAATATATATATATATATATATATAATGGGTTAGATGTGAAAACCAGCCTCTGGCACACTCTAACCCCGAATTCCTACTTGAAAACCAATTCGTTGGCGGGTAAGAATTCTCTTTCTTTTGTTCACTGTTTGATTTATCAGCTGAATCATGACTTGAGGACAAGTCAAAATTTTAGTCGGGGAGAGAGGCATCAGCATTTTGTTCTTTTATCTCTCCATTGTAAATTCTTAAAGATTTCTTATCCTATATCTTCACTGTAAATTTCCAAAGCAGCTTGTTCCAGCATTCCAGACTTCAATAAATAAGCTGTTTTGTCATTGTTTTATCTCAGAGGGACCTGGTTATAAACATTATGCAGGGGGACCTATTCTGTCCAGACAACTATGCTACCAACACCAGCAGTAATGGGACCTATTTAAGACACCCAGAAGGGACCTGTTAAAGAGATTGACACCAAGGGCTACTTCAACAAAGTTTCATCAAGTTCTACAAGGATTTGGGCACCAAGATTCCATCAAATGCCCAAGCTCAATGAACCTGTATACATATAAGGAGCTGCATGAACATTTTCAAATCTTTCTCAAAGGACCTGTGCATCCAATCTTTCTTAGGGGACCTGTTACAACAAGCAAAAGAACAGTCAAAAAGGGACTAGTCCTACTCAGCATGTCAATACAACAACAACCAACAAAAGAGTAATATGTTTCTTATTCTTAACATTTAATTTCTTAGATTAATTTTTAATGTAAATTTGATGACTGTGACTGTTATGATCGATTTCAAGGACACCTACATTTCCTATCATCCCTTATTCCACCGATTCTTATCATTTCTCATACTTCAACCTATTCATACCTCTAAACCCATTACCAACACATCAACCTTGTCATGCTAAATGCATCCTACAGCCATACCAACATATCCTCCATCTGACCGAATACCAACCGAAACAGGACACGTGGTGGATTTTGTTTTTAAATAAAAGGGAAAGAAACAAATGTAAAGCGGCCTATTCATTGTATTCCACACGGCCAAATCATGACTCCACCACCCGACGTACCCAAGTGATTCAAGGGACTCCCCGAAATCATACCCAACATTATATATATACGCTCCCAGCGCTCTTGTGGTGACATCTATGCAAGCGTACAGCACTCCTCTGTTCTAAAAAAAAATGAATGAATACGCTGTGAGTAAGTACAGCTGGTTATCCCACCATCATTTTCGCATTTGATTCCTGTAACTTTCAAAGTAGAATCAGAAGCAGTGAGCGCCGAAAGAAGTATTACCATTTGGGTTCGACTTACACAGTGAGGATTGGAAGCAGTGAGCACCGAAAGAGGAAAATATAACCACTCTGTTTCGACTCCCACCACAGTCATAAGACAATCGACCGACCGAGCATCATATTGAAGATTAAGGGAAGCGATACACCAGGTAACAAATTTGAAATTTCTTTGTTGAAATTGTAGAAACATAAACAGAGAAGGGTTAGAGCACGACCCTCTGCCACTATGACTAATAGGGTCGAGCCGAGTGTGTTCGACAGTTCACAATATCATGAAGATTGCATTGAAATTCTCAGAGAGATACAGTGGTTACCATTCTTAGAGAAATTTCATGGAAGTAATGAAGAGGTTACCAAGCAATTTGCTTTCACCTTCAATGGAGAAAAAGCCCTGATAGGTAACTTCTCATTCAGGGTTTCAGAGGATACTATAGCTCAATCAATAGGGATTAGTCCAGAAGGGGAGAAGTACTTTAAAACAAAGCAATTTAAAGAGAAATCGTGGACGCAGTTTATGTCTAGATCCAGAGTCTCATCAGTTAACTGGAAGAAAGGTGTTCCAAGAAGTTGGTTGATGCATCCCTGGGATGAGATGGTCTATATCCTTCAAAAATTCATAACCTGCGAAGGCCATTACAGTATTGTTTATCTATACCATATTAAACTACTGCTCCACTTGAAGAAACAATGTGTTATCAGTCTACCATATTTTCTATTACAAAGCTTAACCAAGATGTCCAAAACCATCCAGAAGCAGAAGGGGAATGAAGACAAGAGCCTATATCACTTTGGCTTAATTAAAATTCTTATCGAGCATGAATTGCAGAGAAGAGGGAAACCGTGGAAAGAATTCCTAGCTGCTAATCAAATTAGAGATGAGGAAGACAAAGAAGAAGTGCAGGAGGACTCAGGGTTCATGAAGGATATTGATGAAGAAATCCCAGTATCCAAAGCCAACAAGACACCTCTACCTGTGGGCAGCATAAGGACTAGGAACATGAGAAAGGAAGATGCTAAGAGGGCCGAACAAGATAAAATTTTCACCACTTACTCACGAAGAACAAGGAGGACACCAAAAGCCCAGTTACAAGAAGACCAGCTTGAATCCAATGCACCTGCACAAATGGATGTTGAGAGTGGTGACCACTCACTACCAGGGCCAGGAGTTGATATAGAGGTAGAAAGCAATAACAAGCAGGAAAAATGTTCACCACCTCCCATTAAGAGACAGAAGAAATTGGAGAAACAAATTGAAGAATTAAAGGAAGAGCTCATGGAGGCTAATATGCTAGAAAAAGTTATCAAGAGAGAGAATGAAATGCTCCGAGCGCAGAGTAAAGAAACTCAAAAGAAGAATGAAAAGTTAAGGGAGAGAATCAGTGAATTGGAGGCTGAGCAAACGTGGATTTCTAACTGGGCCACTAAGTGGTACAATCAGAAGAAGACCCTCAAAGAAAAATACAAAAGGTTAAAGCAGGAGCTCAAGGGTCAGAAAGATACCCAGGTGAAAAAGAATGTGGACACATTGCTCAAGGCAGCAGAGATCCAGGCAGGGATAGAGTTCAAGGGAAGCACTTCGGGGTTAGCATGAGGACATGCTAATTCCTTAAGTCGGGGAGAGATGTTGGTATCATCCCATGACCCCCTTTTTTCTCCTAAAACATATCATTTGCCCATTCCTTTTCATCATATATCTCTTAGAATCCTTGAAAATTGATTAGTTAATAGTTCTATAGTTATTAAAATGCATTGAAATTGATTTAGGAATTTGATGTTAAAGAATTAGAAGTTTTTGGTAAAATGGTTACAGGAAGTTCCAACATCCTGTAATTAGCTCATTGTTTGACATGTGGCACACCAGCTGGGCTAGAGCGAAAGGCATGGATGAAAAGTAGAATGTCCAAGCATGGACGAATACCTATCCCACAGCAGAATCGACCCTCCTACATGCGCGGTCAACACAGGTCAAAGCATGGCACACTGGCGACAAAGGCAGCAACAGCAGAGCATTCTAATTTGATTTAGTTTTTGTTCTTTTTGAAATCAGTTTAGGATGGAAACATTTTAAAAATCTCGATGTAGTAAAAGCGGCAACAGCCATATAATGTATGTACATTCGTGTTTTTGAAATGTGTTGTAAAAAGACATATGTAAATACAGTTCAATGTAATGAACAATGGTTAATCGTTGTATCAATCTGAAACAGAGTTTTTGAACTTAATATTAAGAATCCAGTTACAGTTACGACCCTTGTCTTGTGCGTTGATTTGATAACCGGTTGAATACAGTCCAGTATACCTCTGGAACGTGGACAGGCCCTGCGTTAAACTGGTATACTGTCCTTTTCGTTTTATTCGCACTTAGGGTATTATATGGTTTGCACAGTAGTTACGATTGGTTTTCAATTTCAATAGCTCTTGATTTCAATTGAATGTATATGGTTTGCGTTTGTGATAATGCTTGAACAGTCATCGCTGAGATCTTGAAGCACGTCCTGTAAGGGATTCGACCCCTGTGTTGTCTTTTAAAAGCAATGTCATGAACCCTGTTTTCATTTCAAAATCCATTTATGATCTCTGTATATTTTTATCTTGTATAAATATTAGTGAATGTTGGGTGTTTGCTGAACAAGGGTTTTATGTGTGATGTCTCTGTAAGGAGATCGAAATCTTGGTTTGCAGTGATACACAGTGTTTAGGTTCAGTGTTTAATTTGGTAAATGCATTTAATGATAGTATTGTAATCAAGTATATTAGTAGAGTGACCTGAGTGTTTGGATGATAGGTAACATACCCCGATCTTCCGTAAAGAAGTCCTGTGACCTACATCACAATCACTTAGCTATTAATCCTTTATGTCTATATACTTTAGATGCATGCCTCTAAGCTTACGCATCCTGGTTGATAATAAATATGGTCTAGTCTAGTACCCTAGCTAGAACACTACATGTGGTATTCCAGAGGAGGTATGCACAGGTAAAAAGGTAAACTACTATTTTTTAAAGACTTTTGGTTGTGAAGCCTTTGTCCACATTAATAAAGAAAATAGAACAAAGCTTGAGGCAAAATCAAAGAAATGTACCTTTACTGGATATGGTGTTAATGATTTTGGTTATCAGTTTTATGATTATGAAAAACAAAAAATCATTAGGAGCAGAGATGTCATATTCAATGAAAATATTTTGTATAAGGATCAACTGCAGGAAAAAAACAAGAAAAAGAAAACAAAGAATACACAGTTCTTGAAGAGATCACAGAAAAAGTGACGGTGCCTGAAAATCATAATGATCAATAGCCAAAACATCAACAGCTACCACAACAACAACAAGCACCTAAAACACCTTAAAGTGGTGTTAGAAGATCTACCAAGATATGTGGACCGCCTGAATGATACTCTCCTTTATTATATTATGTATTGTTGAATGATTCTGGGGAACCATAATGTTATGAAGAAGTAGTGCGGGTAGAAACCAGGAAGAAGTGGGAGCAAGTCCTGAAAGAAGAGATGGACTCCTTAGCACATAACAAGACTTGGGACTTAGTTAGGTTGCCTGCAAGTAAAACAACATTGCAGAATAAATGGGTTTATATGTTGAAAGAAGAAGATGGAGGTATAAAAAGGTATAAAGCTAGACTTTTGGTGGAAGGGTTTGCATAGAAAAAGGCTATAGACTTTGATGAGATATTTTCTCCTGTTGTTAAAATGACTTCAATTAGTACTATTTTAAGTCTAGTAGCATCTGAAGATTTACATCTTGAATAGTTAGATGTAAAGACAACCTTTCTCCATGGGGATTTGGAGGAAGATATATATATGCAGCATCCACAAGGATATGAAGTAAAAGGTAAGGAGAAACTAGTGTGCAGATTGAAGAAGAGCTTATATGGCTTAAAACTAGCTACAAGGCAGTGATATCTAAAATTTGACAGGTTTATGACTGAACAAGGTTATACTAGATGTCACTCTAATAATTGTGTTTATCTCAAAAGGCAAAATGATGGTAGCTATATTATATTGTTATTATATGTAGATGACATGCTTGTTGTAGGTTCTAACGTGGAGGAAATAAATGTGCTCAAAAGAAAATTGGCGAACTGATTTGTAATGAAGGATTTGGGTGCTGCAAAACAAATCCTAATATGAGAATAACTAGAGACAGGAAGAATCGCAAATTAACATTGTCTCAAAGTGAGTACATAGAAAAGGTGATGAAAAAGTTTAATATTTAGAATTCAAAACCAGTTAGTATAGCTTTGGCTAGCCATTTCAAATTAAGTAAGGAGGAGTGTCCCAAGACTCGAGAAGAAATGGCTCAATGTAGTAGTAGTTGGAAGCTTAATGTATGCAATGGTCTACACAAGGCCTAATATTCCACATGCATTGGGAGTTGTAAGCAGGTACATGAACAATCGAAGAAAAGAACATTGGATGGCGGTGAAGTGGATTCTCAGGTATTTGAGAGGTACCACAAATACAACATTATGCTTTGGTGGTTCAAACATTGCTCTACAGGGATATGTTGATGAAGATATGATGGGTGATAGAGATAATAGGAGGAGCACAACAGGGTATGTGTTTACTGTAGGTGGAACAGCTGTCATTTGGGTCTCAAAACCACAAAGTTTTGTTGCACTATCAACAACAGGAGTAGAGTATGTTTCTGCTATAGAGGCTAGTAAAGAAATGATTTGGTTACAAAGGTTTCTAGATGAATTGGGTAAGAAGCAAGAGTTGGGAAGGTTATACAGTGATAGCTAGAGTGCCATACATCTTGAAAAGTACTCTGCATTTCATTCTGAGACTAAACATATATAGCTCAAGTACCATTTCATACGGTCGGCATTGGAAGATGGACAATTGAAGCTCGAAAAGATACACACTAGCCAGAATCCTGTAGATATGTTAACAAAAGTTGTAACTAGGGAGAAACTGAGAATATGCTCAGTTTCAATTGGTCTTCAAGTATGATGAAGAATATGAGAAATAGCCAGGTCCAAAGTGGAGTCATTCTCCAGCAAATGAAGCAGCGATGGAGTTTCTATAATCAGTCTCCAAGTGGGAGATTGTTGGGTGTGGAGCCTAATTATCTTTTGTATTCAAAGGTATCTCCGCATTGGACCCCAGTTTGTAATGGGGCAGCATAAAATATTTGCTACAGGGGGGGTCCAAGGGGGGCCAACTACGAACTTTGGGAGGCCCCCCCCTAGTGGGGGGATTAGGGGCAGTGCCCCTGAAGCTAAAAATAAATGTAAAATTGCCTTGTAAAATGCTGTAATTTCGTAGTCAATCTGGGCTGTTAATTAGGCAGATATCTGACGATAGAAGTTATGTTTAATTTAGATTTTTTTTCCCTAGAAGGCAACTCCTCACTATATATGAGGAAATTGTATTGCGTCTATGTATATCTGTACTCTGAGCGAGAAGAGAGAGGAGATTGAGTGAGAGAGAAGAGGGAATTAAAACAGATCTGCTATAGATTGTATCTCTTCATTTTGCTGTATAATATAAAGGGAAGGAATGGCTGTTTCTCCATGGACGTAGCCCAAATTGGATGAACGACATCTATCTGTGTCTCTCTTGTTTTATGCTTTTTCTGTGTTTATATTTCTGCAATATTTTATGTGTTCCATTGCTCTATAATATATAATTTTCTAATAATTAAGGGATTCTTATTCCAAGATGAATGTTGGGCAAAGATATCCTAGTGGACAACACTGGATGTGTGTTTTGGCTAAGGAAAAATGACAAAGGCTAAGGCAAAGGGATTAAAAGGAAAAAAAGCCTTTTTGGCACATTTATTAATGAAAATAAATAAAAATAGGAAAAAAGGAAGGTAAAAGGTCACATGTTGCATGTGAGGAGGAAATTGAAGGAAAATAATTAAAAATGAAGAAAATAGAGGCCGCATTAATCAAAAGGCTTATGAGGATCATTTGGTAACCTTTTTTCAGTTCAAGTTTGGAGCTCTCTCATTATTCTCTCTCTCTCTCACTCTTGGTCACTTAGAGTTTTCTTGCAACACTCTAGCTTTGGATCAAGGAAGGAAAAGCAAGCAAAGGGAAAGGAAAGAAAGCAAGGATCAAGGAAATGGAAGTTGGATCAAGCAACTTCAGTAGGAATTCTTGCAAGAAACCTTTTGCATGTGTGATTTACTAACAGGTTTGCACATGCATGGATTTGCATCTTGGTGTATGGTTCTCTTGCTATCAGTAGCACGGTTTTATCGGGTTATGACAATGGTTTTTAGCCTATCCTTGCTTTTTACGGATGCCTGTTGGCATTATGATACATATGTTGTACTTGATGGCAACCCACTCATCTCAGATGATAAATTATAGTGCAGAAAAGTTCACGCACTTATATGCAGAGAAAAGCTTATTCTATGTAGAGAAAAGTTCACGCACTTATATGCAGAGAAAAGTTTATTTCATGTAGAGAAAAGTTCACGCACTTTTATGCAGAGAAAAGTTTATTTCATGTAGAGAAAAGTTTATTTCATGTAGAGAAAAAGTTCACGCACTTTCATGTTGGAGAACTTACCTTTGGTCCATGGTAGTTAGTCCTTGGTATTTGAACCTATGGTTTTGGACCATGGTACCTCGTCAAAAGTGTGTATATGTTGGAGAACTTACCTTTGGTCCATGGTGGTTAGTCCTTGGTATTATTGAGCCCCATGTTTTTGGGCCCCTTGTATTGGTTATCTATGGTATTGATCCATGATTTTAGGAAGAAGCTTGCCTATATAAAGCAAAGGAGATCACTTGGCTAATTCATTCTTGCAAATCGAATATCTTAAGATCTGAAATATTGGGTTATTGTTTTAAAAGTTTGATCTATGAAAGGGAAGTTGAAAGCGAATCTGTGAAGGGTGATCTCTCGAGCGCTGCAGTTGCGGAAGTGCGGAGACGCCACAGAGGCGCCACAGAAGGCGCAGTGTGGAGGCGCCACAGAAGGCGCAGTGCAGAGACGCCACAGAGGTGCCACAGAAGGCACAGTGCGGAGGCGCCACAGAAGGCGTAGTGCGGAGGCGCCATAGAAGGCACAGTTCGGAGATGCCACAGAAGGCGCAGTGCGGAGGCACCACAGAAGGCGTAGTGCAGAGGCGCCACAGAAGGCGCAGTGCGGAGGCGCCACAGAAGGCGCAGTGCGGAGGCGCCACAGAAGGCGCAGGTGCGGTGGTCGCGGCGCCACAGAAGGTGCAGGTGCGGAGGTAGTACAGATATCCGCAGATCTATACCAGTGAAGTTGCGATCCCTGCTTAAAATTTGTTTTAACTGCCTTTGACTATTCTCCAGGGTTTTGGGTGCATAACTGATGTTTGGTTACTGCTATTGAGTTCAGATAACAGCATGATTAATTACTTATTTTTATGTACTAGATCTGGTTGATAACTCTCATAATATCATTGTATATGTATGGATCTGGTGATTGGGTGATTCAGAAGGTTGTTTGATTATGAGCTTCAATGTTGTTGTTGGGTCCAGTATGAAAATTGGATGAAAAGTGGCCTTTCAGATTATGTGTTGTGCTTCAGTGTATCCAGTCTGAAAATTGATGAAACGTGGTACCTGGAGGAGAGAAGATTGTAGGCCAGCGCCTATGTACTAGTATCTAAGCTAGTACAAAAGCTAAGGGAGATCTTTGGAGCATTGTAGCAGGTAGCAGCCTGCGTACTAGTAAATGGATCGGCTAGTACAAGAGCAAAGGGGGTTGTAGCTCCCGTACTGGTATAAGACTACACCAGTACAAATATTGTAAAAGGATTTTCTTATTAAGAAGAAGATTGAGATGACTTGCAGCAGGTGGTTTTTCTCCCGCATTGGGTTTCCACCTTATATCATGGTGTTCATGTGTGTGCCTTATGTGTGATGATCTATTCTCTATTACAGCATCTGTTATCTGATAATATGGTTGATAATGTTCTAATGCACTCATTGAAGATCAATTAACTTAATCATAAGAAGTTGTGGAAGTAGCATATATGAATCTGATTATGGAAATGAAAAAGATTTATTAATGTGATAATACTGATTCACCCCCCCCCCTCTCAGTATTTTTTCCAACAATTGGTATCAGAGCAGGTCCTTCAGAGAAGCTTGATCGCTTGAAGGTAGATCATTCATCATGAGCAACTACGAGAGAGAAGCATCAATCAGGCCACCAATTTTTGATGGGACGAACTTCAATTATTGGAAGATAAGAGTCACTGCCTATCTTCAATCTCTTGGTACAGAAGTTTGGGATATCATAGAGACAGGCTACACTTTTCCTTCAGCTACTCCTACAGATTCGGCCGAGAAGAAGAAATATGAAACAAATGCGAAAGCATTCAATACTCTATTGGGATGCTTATCCCAATCGGAATTCGTGAAGGTAATGCACTATAAATCCGCAAAAGAAATATGGGACAAAATTGTCACGAGCTATGAAGGAGACGAACAGGTAAAGCGTGCTAAACTTCAAACTTTCAGGATTCAGTATGAGAATCTCAGAATGTATAATGATGAAAGTGTGGCTAACTATTTCCTTAGGGTAGATGAAATTGTTAACTGCATGAAAAACTTGGGTGAAGAAATAAAAGAGGCTATTGTGGTTGAAAAAGTCCTAAGATCCTTGTCCCCCAAGTTTGAATCTAAAGTGTCCGCTATAGAGGAAAAAGCAAATCTACAAACTCTCACCATGTCTCAACTACATGGAATTCTAACTGCTTATGAAATGAGAAAGGGAGGTCCATCAGACAGAAGAGAATCGGTTTTCAAGGCTTCAGGCAAAGGAGATTACTATGAAGCGAGTCACGTGCCAGAAGAAGAAGAAGAAGAATCAAATTTTGTCAGAAATCTTCAAAGGGGTTCTGGAAGGTTCAGAGGTAAGTTACCTTTTAAATGTTTTGCTTGTGGAAGAGTAGGTCATTATGCTGCAAAATGTCCTTATAAGGATAAAGGAAAGGAACCTGCTAGATGGAACAAGAAACATAGTGCAAACAAGAAAAGTTACTACACTCATGAAGATAGTGATGGTCTATCGATTAGTGATGAAGATGAACAAGGTAATAACTATAAACTGTTAATGGCATTTCAAGATGATGATTATATGGATGCTATAGATGTGGATAGCCTTTTTGAAGAAATTACTAGACTCAAGAGATGTATAGAAGAAAAGAATATGATCATTGATACTCTACAATTTCAAATTGATGAAAAGGAAAAACATCTTGAAAAATTAGAAGGTGAAATTGTTGGTCTTAGAAAAGAGATTGAGAAAACAAAAGCTATTAATCTTAAGTTTGTCAAAGGATCTGAAACTTTGGATGAGATTATCAATGTACAGCGTTCTCCACTAAACAAGACAGGTCTGGGCTATAATGGAGAAACTTCTCAAGCAACCACTTCAAAAAGTTATCTTGATGCAGCAAGAAGGAATGAGCAAAAGCACAATGAAGACCATCAGGCAAGGCAGGGACGAATTGCAAACAGAGACTATCAAGGGCAATCTGTTTTAAGGGTGAACAAAAGCTACAACCAGCCACAGGTAAAATCTTCTCAATTTAGTTCAAGAATGGATGACAATAGAAATTACAATCATTTGGCCAGTAGATTTGATAACCGCAGAAATTTCTTCAATGGAAAATGTTTCTCTTGCCATAACTTTGGTCACAAAGCAGCTCAATGTGTTGCATATAAAACAATCATGACTAGAGAAGCTCAAAAACAAAGAAGTATGATCGGGATTACAAAAAGGACCTATAACAACTTTTCGGCTCTTGAAAATGAAGTTGAATGTTCTATTTGCAATAACTTTGGTCATGAAGATTCTGAATGCAGGAGTAGGTTTCAGCAGACAAAGGAACAAGCCTCAAACACCAAAACATGGAGAATAAAGGAACCACAAACAGAAAGATGTGGGATAGCATTCTATGCAGAGGGACAGGAAAATCTATGGTACATTGACAGTGGATGTTCGAAGCATATGACAGGTGATAAAGAAAAACTTGAGTCATATTCTGCTCTAGAAAAGGGAAAGAAAGTTTCTTTTGGAAATGATACTCCTGCAACTATAAAAGGAAAAGTCACTGCTCAGTTAAAAGAAAAGGTCAAGGCTGGAAATGTTTTGTATGTTGATGGATTGAAACATAATCTTCTAAGTGTCAGCCAGATGTGTGATCAAGGAACCGAGGTGATATTTAGAACAAATGGATGTCTTGTTCGTGATCTTGATACAGGTAAAACGGTGATCAAAGGTAAAAGAACTCCAAATAATCTATACGTATTTGAAGAAGGACAACAACAATGCTATCTAAGCAAGGATGATGAACACTGGCTATGGCATCAGAGGTTGGGGCATCTAAGCTTTTCACAAATAAGGAAAGCATGCAAATATCAGGCAGTTCACGATCTTCCAGATATCAAAATTCCAGACAACACCATATGCAAATCATGTCAGTTTGGAAAGCAAACCAGAACTAATTTTCCAGAGAAGGAAGGATCAGCTAGCATGCCTCTTGAGCTAGTACATACAGATACATGTGGTCCATTCAGAAAAAGAACACCTCGAGGAGAAGAATACTTGATATTATTCATTGACGATTTCTCCAGGTTTGTCTGGTTAGGACTAATGAAGCACAAAGATGAAGCATTCGAAAAATTCAAATCCTTCAAAGCCTTGGTTGAAAATGAATCAGGATACAAAATTAAGTGCCTCAGATCTGACAGAGGTGGGGAGTTTACCTCGAATGAATTTTTCGATTTCTGTGAAGAACATGGGATAAGAAGAGAATTCTCTACAGCTAGAACTCCTCAGCAAAATGGGTCTTCAAAAATAAATTGAATGAAAATGGAGAAGTAATTAGAAACAAGGCCAGACTTGTTTGTAAAGGGTATGCGCAGCAAGAAGGAATAGATTTTGAAGAAACCTTTGCTCCCGTTGCAAGACTTGAGGCCATCCGAATGTTCCTTGCTCTCTCAAGCTTTCAAAACTTCAAAGTATTTCAAATGGACGTGAAATCAGCCTTTCTGAATGGAGACTTGGAAGAAGAAGTATATATTGAGCAGCCAGATGGTTTCATTCTTGGAAATGATCCAAATCTTGTATGCAGATTGAAAAAGGCTCTCTATGGTCTCAAACAAGCTCCAAGGGCTTGGTACTATCGTTTGGACAAATATCTTCATCAACAAGGTTTTTCAAAAGGATCAACAGATAGCAATCTTTATATAAAAGTTGAAAATGACAAATTGTTAATACTTGTTGTGTATGTAGATGACATTATCTTTGGCAGCAATGAAGAAGCTATGAGTCAAAGCTTTGCCTTGGTCATGCAGAAAGAATTTGAAATGTCCTTGCTGGGAGAACTGACATATTTCCTTGGTTTGCAAATCGAACAAAAGGAAGGAGGAATCTTTTTGTCTCAAACCAAGTATCTCAAACAGATTTTGAAGAAATATGGCATGGAAGATGCAAAACCAGTATGTACACCCATGGTCACAGGATGTAGCCTCAGTGCAAATGATGAATCTGCAGTAGTACATCAACCAACCTACAGATCTATGATTGGAAGTCTACTTTATCTGACAGGTACCCGCCCGGACATCATGCATGCAGTTGGAATAGTTGGAAGATTTCAGGCAAATCCGAAGGAGACTCATCTTCAGGCAGTGAAGAGAATTTTCAAATATCTTCAAGGGACTCAAAATTATGGTTTATGGTATCCTAGAGATACAAATATCACACTTCATGCTTATACAGATGCCGATTGGGCCGGAAGCGTGGATGACAGGAAGAGCACAAGTGGTGGCGCATTCTTTATGGGTTCCAGACTAGTATCTTGGTTCAGCAAGAAACAGAGTTCGATTGCCTTATCTACAGCTGAAGCAGAATATGTTGCTGCTGCATCTTGCTGCACTCAACTCCTTTGGATGATGCAGACCTTGCAGGATTTTCAAATCACTTGTACACCACCTATCTCCATCTTATGTGATAACACAAGTGCAATCAGCATCTCAAAGAACCCAGTCATGCATTCAAAAACCAAGCACATACCAATCAAGTATCATTTTCTTCGGGAACAAGTGCTTGAACAGAAGGTCAAGTTGGAGTATGTTCCTTCTAAGGAACAAGTTGCTGATATACTCACCAAACCATTGCCCAAGGAGACTTTTGAATACCTCAGGCAAAAGCTGGGGGTTGTTGATGCATCATCTTGTTGTTGAATCTCTTCTGATTGTTGGTTGTACGGGAATATGCGTACATGTGCTGGGTTGCGGATTGGTTGAAGATCAAATAGCACTGGTTCAGGGGGAGCTTATAATGCATTGTTGGCATTATGGAGGATGTACAGAAGGCGATCGTGGATGCTGATCTGAATATTACTGCAATATGTCTCTATCTCTTTCATGGTCATTTATGGTGTTTGGTGGATTATGTTTCTTCTTTACAGATCTGGTTCATATTCAGGGGGAGCATGTTCTTAGGGGGAGCATAACCCTTTGCCCTTGATGTCAAAGGGGGAGAGTGATTGGTTGTTGTTGCCATCAAGTCCAAAGGGGGAGATTGTTGGCATTATGATACATATGTTGTACTTGATGGCAACCCACTCATCTCAGATGATAAATTATAGTGCAGAAAAGTTCACGCACTTATATGCAGAGAAAAGCTTATTCTATGTAGAGAAAAGTTCACGCGCTTATATGCAGAGAAAATTTTATTTCATGTAGAGAAAAGTTCACGCACTTTTATGCAGAGAAAAGTTTATTTCATGTAGAGAAAAGTTTATTTCATGTAGAGAAAAAGTTCACGCACTTTCATGTTGGAGAACTTACCTTTGGTCCATGGTAGTTAGTCCTTGGTATTTGAACCTATGGTTTTGGACCATGGTACCTCGTCAAAAGTGTGTATATGTTGGAGAACTTACCTTTGGTCCATGGTGGTTAGTCCTTGGTATTATTGAGCCCCATGTTTTTGGGCCCCTTGTATTGGTTATCTATGGTATTGATCCATGATTTTAGGAAGAAGCTTGACTATATAAAGCAAAGGAGATCACTTGGCTAATTCATTCTTGCAAATTGAATATCTTAAGATCTAAAATATTGGGTTATTGTTTTAAAAGTTTGATCTATGAAAGGGAAGTTGAAAGCGAATCTGTGAAGGGTGATCTCTCGAGCGCTGCAGCTGCGGAAGTGCGGAGACGCCACAGAAGGCGCATTGCGGAGACGCCACAAAGGCGCCACAGAAGGCTTAGTGCGGAGACGCCACAGAAGGCGCAGTGCGGAGGCGCCATAGAAGGCACAGTGCGGAGACGCCACAGAGGCGCCACAGAAGGCGCAGTGCGGAGGCGCCACAGAAGGTGCAGTGCAGAGGTGCCATAGAAGGCGCAGTGCGGAGGCGCCACAGAAGGCGCAGTGCGGAGGCGCCACAGAAGGCGCAGGTGCGGTGGTCGCGGCGCCACAGAAGGCGCAGGTGCGGAGGTAGTACAAATATCCGCAGATCTATACCAGTGAAGTTGCGATCCCTGCTTAAAATTTGTTTTAACTGCCTTTGACTATTCTCCAGGGTTTTGGGTGCATAACTGATGTTTGGTTACTGGTATTGAGTTCAGATAACAGCATGATTAATGACTTATCTTTATGTACTAGATCTGGTTGATAACTCTCATAATATCATTGTATATGTATGGATCTGGTGATTGGGTGATTCAGAAGGTTGTTTGATTATGAGCTTCAATGTTGTTGTTGGGTCCAGTATGAAAATTGGATGAAAAGTGGCCTTTCAGATTATGTGTTGTGCTTCAGTGTATCCAGTCTGAAAATTGATGAAACGTGGTACCTGGAGGAGAGAAGATTGTAGGCCAGCGCCTATGTACCAGTATCTAAGCTAGTACAAAAGCTAAGGGAGATCTTTGGAGCATTGTAGCAGGTAGCAGCCTGCGTACTAGTAAATGGATCGGCTAGTACAAGAGCAAAGGGGGTTGTAGCTCTCGTACTGGTATAAGACTGCACCAGTACAAATATTGTAAAAGGATTTTCTTATTAAGAAGAAGATTGAGATGACTTGCAGCAGGTGGTTTTTCTCTCGCATTGGGTTTCCACCTTATATCATGGTGTTCATGTGTGTGCCTTATGTGTGATGATCTATTCTCTATTACGGCATCTGTTATCTGATAATATGGTTGATAATGTTCTAATTCACTCATTGAAGATCAATTAACTTAATCATAAGAAGTTGTGGAAGTAGCATATATGAATCTGATTATGGAAATGAAAAAGATTTATTAATGTGATAATACTGATTCACCCCCCCCCTCTCAGTATTGTTTCCAACAATGCCATGGTATGTTGGGATGTTTATCATGGTTTTGAGCTTTGGTTTGCTGGATGGATTTCAGAATCCGTGGCAAAGGTCGTCTCAAGGTTCATTCCCAAAGGCCTAGGAATCCCTTGATTGGTTTTGGCGGGATACACAGTAAAGCCTGAGGGAGAAGTCTCAGTTTAGGGCCTAGTGATCCAGATTTGGATTGTAGTAACGCCTGAGAGATTGGTCTTGGTTTAGGGCCTAGTGATATGGGATTAGATTGCGGTAAAGCCTGAGAGACAAGGAGATGAAAAATTCCTCAAGGATAGTGATAGATTTCGGATGGCATTCCAAGTTCAGTTCGTTTGTGATCGAGGCACCAGTTTTGGTGTGATCACAATTTGGTAAGGGTGGAGGTGGTTTAACCTATGGATTCCCTTGGCTGTTCCTAGATTGGTTGGTCTATTAGATCCCACATTAATGCTTGTAATATGGCACGGGGGTGACTGGATGAAAGAGAGATTTGGTTCAGCCATGCCTATGGTCAGATGGTACGCGGTAGTCCCAAACCTGGTCAGATTTGCCTACGATTAATAAAAGCTAAGTTCTTTTACTTTTGTACTTGTTTATATGTGGATTTAATGGTTTTCATATCTCTAATATTTATATGGTTTAATGTTAGTTATAATCATGGTTGTTTGACTGGTTCATGTCATGGTTATTTCATGTATTTACCTGTAAATATTAAATGGTTGGATGCAAGACCTAATTGATGACATAATAGTCCAATGGAGAAGGAGGTGATCCTTATGGTTATGTTTCATAAGTTCTTTCAGCCATTTATTCTCTATCTTGTATCCTAGACCTATAGGTTGCATTGATGCCAATTGTTTGACAGAATGTCAGTTCCAGTTGGCGATGCTCAGGCCTAGTCCTAAGGTTGATTTCTAAATTATCAACATTGTTATCATGTCTTTGATGGATTATGAGGGTTGTAGGACATTCTTGGTAGAGGCGTGGATTCTGGGCTGGAAAGGTGGCTCAAATTGCAAGGTCGCTGGTATAGGTTTACTGAGAAAAGTACATAGTCACTGACAGAGAGGCCTATGAAAGAGAATTTGAGTTTTTGGTCGATGTCTTGATTATAGAATGAGAGAAACTTTGGGTTAAGAGGCTTAAAACAAAAATGGGACCCAGGGATAGAACGTTTGAGTGGTTGACATGTCTCCTGGGGGGTAAGTGATGATGTGGATGGGTTTGCTTGATGACTTCCATTGATTCCATTTCCTTAAGGTCACCAAGGAGATTTAATCCCTTATAGTAACCTCTCTCATCACATGTTTTCCCACGTGGTTGGCTACTTGGGTGGACTTGGGGGGAGGGGATGTTACAGACTGGTATCAGAGCATGTTTGCACTCTCCTTAGATGAAGGTGCTTGGTCATGCATGCATGTCAGTTGTGTGTGTTTCTCTTACTTTGCATTCCATGTTCTTGTTTCATTGCATCATGTTGATCATGATTATAGTAAGGTTGTCATAAGGCGTTTGATGTGATTTTATGGGATGCATCATTGGAAGTTTATGGCTGGTTGCATATGGTTATATCTCGCTTGACCACATCCTTGTATGTTAGGTGCATTCTTGAATATTTTGATTACATGTATCAGTCTTGTAGGTTGATTACAAGAATTCATCACTTATGCTCGACTACATGCATTCATAGGTATGTGTATTTGATTAGGAATTTCTTATGCAAGTTGATAGTTGCATGTGGAAATGTGTGCAATGGAGTAATGGTTGTTGTCATGAATGAGGTCACATCATGCATTGTTGATATGGCCTTGCATTGATGATTGGACCCTAGCTAGAATGATGTCTATGCGTTGATACACTTATTTTATATATGTCTATATGTTTTTATGATTATGTTATACATGTATCACATTTATTTGATGATATTGTAGAAAAGGTATCCTCCCTTAAATATGCCAAGGTACACTGGTTTATTGTGATTTGGTTTAGCTGACATAGTATACCTTGCAGGAAAGAGATCAAATGACTAGCATGGTGGTGGACTACATAGAATTTCCATATGCATCATATGGGCAGCATGGTGTGGGGTACTCTTCTTAATTGGCAGACACAATGAGAATTCTAAAGGAAGAAATAAGGATTTTCAAAGAAGACAATGACAAAATCATGCAGGAAGAAGAGAAATAAGTAGAGGTGAATGCAATACTACTTCAAAATTTGTTATATTTTCAGTGATAGGGACCACATCAGATCAGCCATGGACATGAGGATAGAACTAATGGGGCATATGACAGTAGGTCTCATAGTAGACACAATTTGGATTCATCTGACATGATTAGAGATGGCAGGTTGTTGGACACTCTGGATAGGAGAGGTGATCGACATAGGTATTATTCCAGTTCTGGTTCCGATAAACATCATGCTCATCATCATCATCATCCTTACAGGAGGAGTGATAGGGAATACTTTCTGGATTAGTTTCAGAAGGAAAAGCCACCTACCTTTGATGGAGATGAAATCATAGGAAGCAAAAGCATGGTTGCTTGCCATGAAGAAATTCTTCCGATTGCATGATTATTTAGAAAACATGAAAGAAAAGATAATCACTTTTAGTCTCAAAGGTAAAACAGATATTTGGTGGGAAGACGTGAAGAATTTCAAAGGTATACATGTGGAGGATTTGACTTGGCATGCATTTGAAAGTCTCTTAAAGAAGAAATACTTGTTGGAGAGGTATTATGATGACAATGCTAAGGAGCTTTATGAGTTGTGGATGCGTTCTATCACAAGTGATGAGTATACTAGCATATTTTTAGAGTTGTTAAGATATGTGCCTTACCTCAAGGAGGAGAATGCCAAGGTTTAGAGATTCATCAGTGGATTTCCAGTTGCATATAGAGACCAGATTGAGTTTGATGAGCCTAGATCATTGGAGGAGGCCATCCGAAAGTTGAAGTATTTTTATGAGCAATCAAAGCACAAAGTTGAGACTAAGCATGACTCGAAAAGAAATGAGAAATCTAAAGGGAGATGGCCACCAAAGAGAGGAACACCTCAAGATGCAAGTGAGAAAGAAAATGTAGTTCCTTAAAAGAGATTCAATGCATCTGAGAAGGGACATGGAGAGCACCAGGCTAGAGGCTGTGCTAGGGAACCATTGCAGTATTGGATATGTGGTAAGGATCATCATAAGAGGGATTTTCCGCAGTATCAAAGTGGTGGTATACCCCAGATCTATAGTGTTCAGGAGGCACATACAGTTAGTGATGTTGGTCATAGCATTCCTCAGATCTATGCAGTTGTGGACAACAAGCCGGAGAATCATCAGACATCGATAATTGAGATGTGCAATAAGCTTTGTGATCAAGTTGTTTATATTTTGATTGATCCACAATATAACTATAGTTATATTAATCCTAATGTTGGATTAATGGGGCTTAACTTAGGTTCATCTTTAACTTTGCCAACCAATAAAATCCTAATTGCTGGTCCTTTTGGCAACAATCCGCATTGCGCAGTTTGCAGTCTCACCCGAAGCAGTATTGGGGATTGCTAGAACCAGGTTTCCGCATCTAGAGGCCTATGTGATGGTTTCCTAAATCCTTACGACTTAGATCTACCTTTGCGCAGCTCTAATCCTTCTGAACAGACAACTACTGCAAATATATCTAAACGACTTACAGATCTTTGCAAAGGTACTTAATTGTACTTGTCATGCATAAATATTGTAACAAATCTATTAGTTTTGCATAGTAAACAAGAACTAATTCACATAAAACATATCATAGAGTGTAGATACATAAACTTTGCAGAAGTAAATGATAAGACACAGATGCATCAATTTCAACCAAAAACAGTCTTTATTAAGTATAAATGTTCAATTACAGACTTATTCTCCCTGCGCACTTAGCTGCAGGGGCCCACACACTCAGCCTACAGACTTACCAAGGTCTCCGTGCACTCAGCTGCCGGGGCCCACACACTAAGCCTACAGACTTACCAAGGTTTCCGCGCACTCATCTGTAGGAGGCTTCCCCTTTCACCAGGGTACAGGAAATAGACCTTTCCTACCTTAGCACCTTTCCCTTACAATGATTCTTCACTAATTGACTCATCCTTAGACTCGCTATGACTCATCTATTTATAGCATCTGCTTTACAATACTATGGTCCGCAGACCATGGGTGGGACTCAAAACAACTCTATCACCTACCCCACTAAGGGACTAAAGCCCCTTTTAATTCTACTAGCTTCACACTCCGCTTCCATATTTCATGGAGGCTTTACATTCGTTACAAAAAGAAACTACAACATTTACTAAAAATTGACTCAATTGACCCTAGGGACCCCTTCCCAATAGGTCCCCAGTAAAAGGTGGGTGGCTTGCCCTCGATTCACTTAGCTGGTGCATCTGTCTTGTTGCGGAGGTCATTGAACTCCACATTCAACACCCTTATGTCAGCAGAATCCTCCACCGTGGCTTGATGCACTTCCTCTGCTAGCTTTTCTGTAGTTTGGCCTTCCATCATGAAGCACATCGCCCATTGTGTTTGTTGGAGTGTCTTCAACTTCTCTTGGATTGACAGAGTAGGAAAACTCCTCAACCTCGGATGTGGCCTCCTTCGTGGCGCGCTCCTTGTTAGCAGCTTCCTTGGCACCAACCTTCTTCTTTTCTTGTGCTACTTTTTCTTGGGCTGCTACCATCTCAACCTCTTTCTTTTTGTTCTGCACTACTATGGATTGTGCAGAGGAGATTTCTCTGCCTTTCCTTGCTCCCGCACCAATATCTGTGGGGTGTAGCCACTCCCCTAGCCATTTTCCCATGACTTCCTGTACATTTACGTCAGTGACTAGGTATGGAAACTTGTACCATACTTTTTTAGGATCTCATCTCGTGTGGATGGTTATGTTGTGAAAATCTTCTTTAAAATCCATGTGGGCCTCCAAATTCTCAAACAGGGTAGGTGACAGCCTCAACCTCTGGTTGATCACTGTGCGGAGGTCCATCTTGACCAGGACCCATAATATTTTCATCTCCATGATCCTCTCTAGATCCTTTATCGTCCATAGTGAAAAAAAAATTGCAGCCTTTGGGAAATTAGAATCTTGTGGAGGGAACTAACTATCTTTTGGCAGTCTCCACGTAACTAGGGAAATTAACAACATCATCAAGGATAGTGTAATTTCTTTCCATCATCCTGTGCTTCACGAAAATTCAACGAGATTCCTTACATAGATATTGTGCCCAGTTGTACTACACCCCCTTCGCGCATTGTGTAGTCAATGAAATGGCTGGCGCCGACACCTCGTCTGCACAGTATTTTCTCATGACCTTGCAAGACAAAATATGAGCTGCAAACTGCACCATCTTGTCTGTGATGGAGAAGATGGAATATCCACATGAATTCTTTACTAAGTTGAACTCGTTCTTCATTCTATCCGCAAGTTGCTTTTCTTTACTCTTGCCTCCAAACTCCTCGGCTGGATCCACCCCTTGGTAGGCCAACATGGTGATACGGTGGATTAGCATATCTGTGTTGAGGATGGGCTCTCCCAACAAAAGACATCTATCATGAACTAGTGTAAGAAATTTCCACATGCATACCATGTTGATAGTGGTTTTGCTAAAATGAGGTACACAACATATTCAGCAACCCAGCCTTTTCAACCCCTGCGATCCACTTCAAGGGCTGCAGTCACATGACTCCAGTCTCCTCATAGTATATCTTTGCCAAATATTTGTTTGTCGCCGAATGCAGGAATTTCTTGTCATCAGATAGATCCCAATCCTCCATTTTATGTGTGTCAATGTGCCCTAAGAGCACACCTTCAAATGACACTTTCCCCAGCAATAGTGGTGTAGAGACTATGAATTTATCATTATTGGGATCCTTGGGTACCTTTTCTTTGCCCTTTTCCAGAGGGATATACTTCAAGACCCTAGTGATAGGCTCTCCCTCCTCAGCATCCAAATCGTCAACCCCTTCCCAAAGCTCCTCTTCATCAAGATCCAGGGGTTCATGTGACTGTTTCGACTTGTCCATCTTCCCTTTTTGCCGAACCTTCGAAGGGTTCTTCCTCAGTGACTATCTCACCGGAACAACTTTTGGTCTCTTTTGTTTCTCCTTAGCAGTGGATGGTTTAGTCCTAGGCAAGCTTGATGTCGTAGGTATAGATGGTGTAGCTTCCATTGCCGACGTGATTTCAGGGGCTATGGCTTCAGATATAGTGGCTTCAAAGCTTGTGGCTTCTATGGGATCGATCATTTTCTTAGGGATGATCTTATGGTTCCAATCAAGCAATTTTGCAAACTTTAGCCGTGAAATTAGTTCCTCCCAATCCTTCTTAGACATACACGAATCTTTCTGGTAGCAAATTCTCTAAAAGAAAAGTGTTGTAATGTGGGCCAGAATGCCAGATTTATAGGCAGTTTCAAATTCAAATTTGATTGTTTCCTCCAATTTATGATCATAAATACATCTTTGGTGGTAGATTTCCAAGGATTTGCACCATAAATGCAGCCTACCTGCTGCTCCTAACAAGATTTTCACCATCCAATCAGCTATAGTTCATCCAAAGACTATTTTTGGACTCTATTGCATGGCACAATCCTCCATGGCACAACACTCTTGGTGCAGCTCCTCCTCGAACACTTCTGGCTTCCCTCACGTAGCCCCCTTACTTCGTTTTCCTAGTCTTCGGGTAGTGTAGTTTATAGTCCAGTACTTCCTTGCAGCTCCCTGGAGTACTAAGACTGTACAGCCATCATGTAGTCATTTCAGAGGGGTAGGATCCCCTTGATACACTACAAGGAAAAAGGGTCATTGATGAGGGTCATGCCTGTGACGAACCTTTAAGGTCCGTCACCAATGTCGCATATGGTGATGGTCTTTAAAAAAAGCATTGCTATAAGCATATATAGTGATGGTCCTTTAAGGTTTGTCACCAAAGCAATTTTCAATGACACTTTTGGTGAGGGTCGTTAAAGGTCCCTCACTAATTCTCTCTTTGGTGACACTTTAGGTGAGGGTCGTTAAAGGCCCATCACTAATTCTCTCTTTGGTGACACTTCTAGTGACGATCTTTTATTGACCCTCACCAATGCTCTTTTTGGTTGCTTTTGGTGACAGTTAAAAAATGTTCGTCATCATTGATCATTCCAATGAGTTTTTTATGACGCTTCATGCCTGTGACAGAACTTTAAGGTCTCTCACCAATGTTGAATATGGTGACGGTATTTAAAAAAGCATTGTTGTAAGTGTATATAGTGACGGTCCTTTATGTTTTGTTAGCAAAGCCATTTTCAATGACACTTTTGGTGAGGGTCGTTAAAGGCCCATCACTAATTCTCTCTTTGGTGACACTTTTGGTGAGGGTCGTTAAAGGCCCATCACTAATTCTCTCTTTGGTGACACTTCTATTGACAATCTTTCACTGACCCTCACCAATGCTCTTTTTGGTTACTTTTGGTGACGGTCAAAAAATGTTCGTCAGCATTGATCATTCCGATCATTCCAATGAATTTTTCATGATGCTATGTACCTGTTGCTATATTTTTTTTCAAAAAATAATGATTTAAGAACATTGTTGTGGAGTCTTTTTCATTATGTGTCTAAGGTCATAGTGGTTATAGTCAGTCACTATGTTAAGAATACATTAGTGTGTATCATTTCCCTCAAGTCATAAGAATATAGTTTTGTGTGAGTCAACACATGATTCATCTCTATTAGGTTTATTATCTAGCAAATTTCCTTTAAATATTGTTCCACTAGTGTGTGTAGGAACTATATTATTTAGTACATAATCAAGCTCTGTCAATTCTATTAATGAGAGAGACTTAGAACTCCTTGACACTCATGTCACACCTTAACATGCTTTGGAACAAAACACTAACATTCCTTGGCACCTCGCATGTCTTGGAAAATATTTGTACCTGGAACATCTTTGTACCTAGAACATATTTCCATGAGTAGGACGCCCAAGCACATGTTGGCATGCCCTAGCATAGCATGGTACTCCCCTATCATGTGTTGGCATGCCCTGTAGTCCCTAACATGCCCCATAACACCTTGGCATAATATTGCATTGACAAACATTTGCACTTGGCACACATTGGCACTTGGCATGTATTGGAACATATTATTAGTGTGCCTAGCATGTCCCTTTTGAAAAATATAAACTCACGACTTATTAACCCTCTTATGTGTTCATTTCCATACATTTTATCTTGGTTATTCCTTTTGTTTCCTTGAAAAAGGCCCATAAATCTCTCAGCGTCGGATCTCACGGAAATGACTGCTCACACATTGAATGCTAACACCTGCACTCCACTTTAAAAAGTGGCCGAAAAATGAAATGAGAAAATGGAAATCTAAATGCACCATCATATTTGTGGCATCGAATAGTGAAAAATCGACTGTAAAATTTTTGAATTCTGAGAAAGTGAAAATCTGGGGCTTAAGGAATATTTTATATTCCCCTAGATTCCTCAAAGATTCCCTCCTCCGGGTCCTCTAAAAATCTGTTGCTCAGATCAAAATTCTCACTACGCCATCAGGTTCGTGTCGCTGAGAGGTGTAAGATTGACATAAAGTTTTTCCAATTTGGACACTGCAAAAATTTCACCCTTCTGAAAATTTCGCCCAATCATGGTTCTACCTACCTCTTCTATGGGCTAATGGTTCCACCTGCAAATAAATTAATAAAAAATTTGTGTCTCGATTTCCATGTGCGCTCTTGCCTCCTCCATGCCTGGCTCACTAAACAAATGAGTTTATATATAAAATTTCAGGCGGAGTTACCAATGAGGACCCTTGTGGGTCATTGGTATGGTTGGCAAATGGCATGGAGGTGGGTCGGGTTAAAACCTTGCCCACTCCAAAATAGCACGCAAAGCAATTTTTTTTTCTAATCATTTTATATGGCGTGGATTTTAAATGGCATGTTGTTAGTGTTTGTTGGTGTACGCCATCACATGGGGCCACCCAGTTGGGGCCGGCCCACGTGGGTTAGGCGGGTTCGATCCTCGTCGGCTCCACACTTAATGCGATAACATATTTTAATAGCAGGTAGTTGGGGTGTGGGCTGGATCCACTAGAAGTGGCCCACCCACCCTATTAATGTTGTTCAATATAACGTATATGGTGGTGTTTGGAGGGTTCAGCGGGGTAATGGTCGCCGACCCAATCTTAACGTTAAATTTTGGTTGGAGGGTGCAGTTGGACCAACAGGGTTCATGGCCCTTTGGTCCTTTTTTTAAAATAATGTTTGTTATATAGTTTGGGGGTGGCAAGGATGGTGGCCTTCCACCTCATATATATCTATCTATATATATATATATATATATATAGATATATATATATATATATATATATATAGATATATATATATATATATATATATATATATATATATATATATAGATATATATATATTATTTATGAAACATATTTTTCAAGTTTGTCTAATATAGGGGATATTAGACAAATTAACGATCCAACAAATTGGCTCACTTTCGGGAGCTAGGTTTCATGCCCCAGGGTTGGTCAAATTGTAGGACACTTAAACCTGGCCCACAGTCCAACATTAACTAAAAATTTGATTGGCTTGTTGTCCCTTATACGAGCTCAAATCGACGAACCGTTCACACCGTTACGACCAAGATGACAAGATCTATGCTCTAGTCCTGGTTCGAAAGCATTCTGATCACTTTGATTTTTGAGCTCCCATAAGCCCTCTTTATCCTGTGTGTGTCCCTGGAGCCACTTGGATAAATCATCCCCACTGAAGAGATTTTGGTCCTCCAAAAGCATGAAAAATAATCTGCAACTTCTCTGTGCTTTGTCTGCCTCAGAAGTGTCCTGAAAAGGTCTCGCTTCCATCTCCTTCACCTTTGTTCTTCGGAGCCATAAATGATGAGCTGACACCTGCAACCTCTGCAACCTGTAGTACATTGTTTTGCAAATTACATGCTTGACTTACATTACCAACTAATGACCCAGGCATCCCATACTTGCCACGAGTTTATAACACATACTCGGTGGTCAAGCTACATCAAGATAGAAGCAATATCCCAGCTATGAAAAGAAGGCAAACATATCATTGTTGCTTCAACAAGTGATGGAAAACACATCATCACTGCAACACATGATTTACAAAGATAAGGCCAAACACTATTTTTTTGCTTTGACAAGTGATGGAAACACGACATCACTTTCACAGTTTATCATGCAACACAAAATAATACCAAACATCATTGTTGCTTAACAAGTGATATACAACACATCATCACTTTTACATTTTAAAATGCAACAAATGATTTACAAAATCAGGACCATGACAAGCTAACATATCTAGAAACCATTTCTCACTTATCAAGGTGAATGGGTCGCCTCCATGTGGCGCATTCGCCGTTCGAACAAACATTTCATCTGGTTCATTCACCGACACTTTGTCTTTAAGGCGCTGCTCTTGATGGAGCCTCCAACAAGTGGCTCTTTGATGGCCATCTTTGTTGCAATGACTACAATGCATCTTCTTCCTCCAAATCTACTTAACATGTTTCTTTACCTACTATGGAGAGGGTATTTCTTGCCTCCTCCTTTTGTGTGCTTCTATTCTTTTCTAACACTTAAAAAATGTATGGTTATGTAATCCATAAAAGGTACATGTTTTTCGATGCCATGTTTTACGATCATCATTAACCACATGATTATAATTGACAAGATCATTTGAATATCGATATTTGTTATATGTTTCCTTTCCATCTTTAGTGTAAGTATGGTGATGAGAGCTTGCCTCAACTCTTTCCCTTCCATGGGCACTGTCATGGGATGATGGGGATGTTTTCCCAACATTCTCTTTCCTCGATGATTTAAACGATGTCTCAGAAGCATCTGACACCTTCGATCATTCTCCCTTGGTGTATCTCAAGCCTGCAAATTGAGGTCTCTGCATAACCTCCAATGGTTGAGTTATGCCTTGGTTATTAACAACAAGTTCTTTTTCCTCCTCCTGCCTCATCCTTGTAAAGAGCCTCATGTTTGTCCCTGTAATTGGGATCTCCAAATCTCCAACAGAAATCGTACTATGTGACGATGAAACTGAAAGGAAATCAACATATTTTACCTCCTCTTTTGATTTGGAAAGAACTGATGAGGGCTTCTCATCATCTACTATTGGTGGTTCACTATTTGTCCTGGAGCATTCCGCAACTTCCTTTCTGACATATCCAAGTCCTACCTGACAGGATAATTCCTCTACTTTGATGGCGTTGAAAATGCCTTGGCCATTAACACCCAAGCATTTTCATTCATACCCCATTTTCTTCAACAATTTGGAGCCAATTCTTGTGGTATGATTTTCAAAAACAACGAAATCATCATCAGGACATATACATGAATTTGGAGAACTACTTTCTACCTCACATGGGTGACGCTACATCTTTTCCAAGGCCTCGTCCTTAGCTTGCAGCTGTTGTAGCAAACTATGTTTTTCCTCTTTCTCTTCATATAGAAGCATCTTCAATTCAACGTTCTCTGTTTGGAGATTCTATTTGTTGTGCTTTAGTTATTCTAAAGCCTCTTCCATGGCTGACAACTGAAGTTGTAATCACTCCTTTTCCTCTTCTGTGGCTCGCAATTGAAGCTGGAATCGCTCCTTTTCCTCTGTCTCTTTTTGTACAGTGTCATACATTATTTCCACCCTTTTGGAAATTTTGAGCATAGTCTTGTACATTGCTTTTTCATCCTCTGTTGCTACACGTTCCATTGTTCAAGCTTGCAATTCACGTCCATGCAAAGACCGCTCTGATACCAAACTTGATCCGAGTTGACTCAGCTCCTAGATTTAACCAAGATCTTTTGCTTTCGTGATGTGATTAGAGTTGCAATTAAAATAACATAAGTGAAAATATATGCATGCTATAAAGAAGAAGGAACATGATAATCATTAGCAACATAAAATAACAAGACGTTGATAACGGAGTTTATCCAAGAGGGACTACATCTCCGAGCCCTGGTGTGAAGATGGTGTAGGTCGCTGCATTAAGTGTTGTCAATAGTGATGATGTACATAAGAGGTGACATCGCTATCATACAAGGAAAATGCCCTCACGCAGGAGTGGCTCCAAGAGATGTTCCGCTACAAGAACTCTCAGTCAAAAGGACTCCTATCAGTATGACATAAACTCATGCATGATGATAATGAACATCTCGCCAACATGGCATAAAAGGGATCTCAATGCAAACATACATGGCGACACATGAGTATCCCATCAACATAACAACAAAGGCACCTCAAACAAGACATGATGAATCATGACAATAAGTACATCCCACAAATGATTCTGCATCACATCAAGCAGGAATCATGAGACATGTAAGGAACAAGATCCCACATCAAACATCAAAAAGGGATCTATGCAGCACAATGCATATTAGCAAAAAGAAGTACATGAACGCATTACATATACCTCACATCCTGGGGCCATCTGAAGAAAAGGATGTCAAACTGCCGAAGCTATTTGTACCATCAATCTCACGACGTCGGATCTCACGGAAATGAATGCTAACACCTGCACTCCACTTTAAAAAGTGGACGGAAAATGAAATGAGCAAATGGAAAATATGAATGCACCATCAGATTTGTGGCATTGAATAGTGCAAAATCGACTGTCAAATTTCTGAATTATGAGAAAGTGAAAAGCTGAGGCTTAAGGAATCTTTTATATTCCCCCTGGATTCCTCAAAGATTCCCTCCTCTGGGTCCTCTGAAAATCTTCTGCTCATATTAAAATTCCAACTATGTCATCAAGTTCATGTCACTGAGAGGTGTAATATTGACATAAAGTTTGTCCAATTTGGACATTGCAAAAATTTCACCCTCCTGAGAATTTCGCCTAATCATGGTTCCGCCTACCTCTTCTCTAGGCTCATGGTTCCACTCGAAAATAACTTAATTAAAAATTTCTTCTCGATTTTCGTGCACGCTCCTGGCTCCTCCATGCCTGGTGCACTGAAAAAATGTGTTTATATATAAAATTTCAGGTGGAGTTACCGATGAGGACCCTTGTGGGTTGTTGGTATGGTTGGCGAATGGCGTGGAGGTGGGTCGGGTTCAAACCCCGCCCACTCCAAAATAGCACGCAACACATTTTTTTTATTAATCGTTTTATATGGCGTAGATTTTAAACGACATGTGTTTAGTATTTTTTGGTGTACGCCACCACATGGGGCTGCTCGGTCGGGGACGACCCATGTGGTTCGGGTGGGTTCAATCCCCGCCGACTGCACACTTAATATGATGACATATTTTAATAGCGGGTAGTTGGGGTGTGGGCCAGGTCCACCGAAGGTGGCCCGCCCACCCCATTAACGTTATTTAATATAACATATATGGTGGTGGTTGGAGGGTTCGGCAGGGTAATGGCTGCCGACCCAGTTTTAATGTTAAACTTTGGTTGGAGGGTGTGGTTGGACCGACAGGGGTCATGGCCCATCGGTCATTTTTTTTTAAAATAATGTTTGTTATATAGTTTGGGGGTGGCGAGGGTGGTGGCTCACCACCTCATTTATATTTATATTTTATTTATTTATAAAACATATTTTTCAAATTTGTCTAATATAGGGGATATTAGACAAATTAACGATCCAACAAATTCGCCTGCTTTCAGGAGCTAGGTTTCATGCCTCAGGGTTGGTATGATTGTAGGACACTTAAACCTAGCCCACAGTCCAGCTTTTACCAAAACTTTGACTGGCTCGTTCTCCCTCATAGGAGCTCGGCTCGAGGACCCATTCACACCATTACAATCAGGATGACATGATCTATGCTCAGGTCCTAGTTCGAAACAATTCTGATCACTTTGATTTTTGAGCTTCCATAAGCCCTTTTGTCCTATGTGTGTCCCTGGAGCCACCTGGATCAATGGAAAATGTAAATTCATGACTTATTAACCCTATTATGTGCTCATTTCCTTTTAGTTTAAGTTGTTCCTCCATTTTGTTGCCTTGACAGTCCCTGGCATGCATTGTCACACCCTTGTACATCTTGGCATGTGTTAGCACTTGGCACATCTTAGCTTGTTTGATGTATCTTCGTACTATCTGGCACATGTTAACATGCCCTAGTATTCCATAACACACCTTGGCAGTCATGACCTCACAACTAGCATTACATTTTTCCATGACTTGGGAACCTTACATTCACTAGAACACCTTGGCACTCCCTAGTTGTCATGCCCTCTCTTATCCTCCACAATGTCCAAGGCTAATGAGGAGATCGATAGAGGTAACCACAGACAAAGCTTTTAGTTTGGTAGCTACCCCTACCAAACTAGAGAGGGCTTCCTCTATGAACTCACAACCAAGAGTTGATTGGAATGTAAAGGACTTTAGGCTAGATAGCTAGGCCCAGGTGGGTTTTGTAAAATTTAGGGTTTTGTTGTTGGACAAGGGAGAAAAACCAGGTAGCTAGGTTAGAGGATCAAAGGGTTACAACAAAAAAGATATAAAGGAGCAAGGTAGCATTACTTTTGTGATGGATCTTAGGGTTTGTCGATGTAGTATAGTGTTTATAAGAAGCAAAAGGTCTTCATGAGCATGAAACATGAATTCATTAAGCAAGAAAGAAAGTAACACATAATGATTTTTCCATCAAAATAGAGATTTATGCAAAGAATTATGTTTATAAACTGTAAGGAAAACCATTGAAGAATTGATGAATGGAAAGAGAAGATGAATATCTTTCATATAAAACTATAACAGAGAAAAAACAACATCACAAACTTATTGCACATGAATTCCTAGATAATAGTTGCAAACTGTGTCCTTTGATTTCTAGAAAATGTCCAAGTACAAGCTACAATAGTTCTCTCCTCTAAAATCCAACCCATTCTATCATTGAAAAGCTGATACGTAAAGACCAAAACAACATCTCCCCACTCTCAAGGGTCGAATCCATGACTCTAAGAACTATTCCATGAGGTGTTCTACCCAAACCCTAATGTCTAGGGAAGTTAAAAACAACTTCTACAATTAACTTTGACTCCAACCTCTCTCATAAATGAGGTCAAATTTACATCAAAACATCTTACAAAGACTAACCACCCATTATTTACATTTACTTTTAACCCTCACATTCATCTACTTCACCCTTTTGACTTTTACCAAAGTCAAACTAGGAATTACAAAAAATTACACAGTGAACATTTTACAAAAATCTCAGAAATTTCCAAGTGCACAGCGAGCTATTGGAGGACATTTTTGAGTGCCTTTATGAAGTCCAAATCTAGATCTGAAACATGTTCTGGAAATATGGGATACTTTGGATGTCTTTAGAGTATTGTTTCACTCAAAAGGACCCATTTTTGGCTAAGCTATGTCCATTCTCCCAAGGTGTCTCCAGGTGTGCAGCGAAATGGAAAAAGAGGGCTAGAAAGGTTATTTTTGGCCTCTTTTTTGCAAATTTCTCAAAAACTGAGCCCCAAGCCAGGAAAGTGGGAAAATGGGTCCTGAGAGGGGGTCATAAGCTTTCCAAAAGTGTTGATTTTTCATCATTTGGAGTCCTGAGGAAGAAGAGCAACTACTTGAGAGGACATCTAATCCACCATCTCCCATGTAGCTTCATCGGGCCCAAAGTGCTTCCACTGCACTTTAACCTTCTCGATTTCTCGATTCCAGCTGAAATTATCCATTTAGTTCCCTATGCAATACATACCAATCAATCACATGATCAACATATTTAGCATACTTCTTAAGAAATTACACATGGAAAACATCATGGACTTTCAGTGTCAAAGGCAATGCAAGTCGATAGGCCATTGGTACAATCATTTCAATAATATTGAAAGGTCAAAAAAACTGAGGTGCCATCATGGCACTTGATCCAATCCTCAAGGAGCTCTTATTGGGCTTGATGTGAAAATACACTTGTTCCCCAACCTGAAACTTCTTAAAAAACTTGTTATGATCTACATAACTTTTCTACCCGTCCTATGTTGCCTTCAGATTCTTCGTGATTACCTTCATTTCCTATTCCATCTTTGCGAACATATTTGGTCCAATCAACACCGTGTTCATTGTATCACTAATAATTATGGGATTATTACAACTCCACCCATACAATGCTTCAAATGAACTCATCCTCAAAGATTCTTGGTACCCATTGTTGTAAGCAAACTCAACCAGTGGAAGATACTCTTCCCGCTTCCATTGTTGATGCATCACATACATCCTCAACATGTCCTCCAATTTCATGGGCTAACAAGTTTTGTTGGAGCTACTTGAGAGGACATTAGACCTTCTCGGTGATTTTCAGCTAAAGTACAGATTTTGCACTCAAATATGCATTCATGACCTATAACTCACATGTTTACCATATGCTTGATGAAATGTCTATTGTGTTCTTGCTAGTTTAGGTCAAGTTTTGGCTTCAAGTTGATTAACATTGTTTCTATGAGAAATATGATTATGGAAAGATACACAAAGTTTTGGGCAATGGTATGGAGACTAGCCTAGAAAAGTGGCTCAGATCTGAGGACACTAGGCACAAAACTAAGGATCTGTGGTCATAACCACATGGAGCAAGGCTTGTGCATGCGGTTGGAGGCTCACAACTACATGCAAGCAGTGTCAAGGGTGCAATTATAGGTCTATGTTAGAGAAAAATGGTGGTAGCTCAGGGATTGGTAACCTAGGGTGGTTCTTCAACCTCTTAGTGATATGTGGTTCCTAAGGAAGGTTAGTAAGTCTTAGTTGTAGGCCCCACTTCCTTAAATAGAAGGTCAGGTCATGTCATAGTGGCAAGTCAGTTCACATTTACCCGAGAGGGCTTGTGAAAGCGGGTAAATGTGGGGTGGTGTGTTACGATCATAGAATATTCTCCTTAAAATAATTCACACACCATAGAAGATAAGTAACTCAGATAGATCCGAATCTTTTCCTCCACAAAAGAGATACAAACTAGTTTCCAAGTGATGAAGTATAAATGCCAATATAGAGTTGTCTGTTCATGTGAAGGGACATGTTCTTTGAGCAGGCTGACTTGTCTTTTGGAGCGCTTGGTCAACTTGGAGACACAAAATCATACTTAAAAATTCAAATTTATTTCTTTTACATGTCAAAAAGGGACATGATAAAATAACTTTTTCTTTTGACTCAAATACGTTCTTTTTTACTTTTTACAATATCCTAAATATGAAGACCGAACCTAGATACAATTTCAACACTACCTCACTTCACCATGATTACAAAAATATGTGCCCACCTAATCCTATACATAGAGACATGATCCCTCCAAACTCTATTACTAACAAGCGCCAGGGAAAACATCTCCCTTGTAGACATGAGGTACCCACAAAGTTTTACATAATTGACAAGATGGGGGATAATAGGCTTTCAATTTTTCTTATAACACCGTATCACTTCACCTGCATGCCATGGGTCTGCTGCTCACCTAAACTTTCGATGACCTCCCTGATGCTTACCTAAAATTTGGATGGTTTCGCAGATGCGTGTCCAAGTATCAAGAGTCTAGGTTTAATGGCTATGAAAGACTTATTTACCAAGAGCCTCCCTTGTGATAACTTAGATCCACAATTCACCAACTAGTTAGTCTCAAAGTTATTATTATGAAAGACATGGAAGACCTTAAAGTCATCAAATTGAAAGAGCATTTGAATTATGAAAAGAAATATGTTTATTCTATTATTCTCTTAACAAAAAGCCTTTTATAAATGATAAATAAAATGTGATATCTTTCTGTGATATCTTTCACTTTCATTATTATTATTATTTTTTTTCTAAAACATTAGAAAAAAGACTTGATACAAGCCATAAACTTCTACTTAATTATTTCATGCTTTTTCCAAGTTCCATGTCCAAAAGGGACATGATAAAATAACTTTTTCTTTTGACTCAAATACATTCTTTTTGACTTTTTACAATATCATAAATATGAAGACTAAACCTAGTTACAATTTCAACATCACCTCGCTTCACCATGATTACAAAAAATATGTGCCCAGCTAATCCTATACATAGAGACATGATCCCTCCAAACTCTGTTACTAACAAGTGCAAGAGAAAACATATCCCTTGCAGACATGACGCACCCACAAATATTAACATAATTGACAAGATGGGGGATAGTAGGCTTTCAATTATTCTTATATCACCATATCACTTCGCCTGCATGACGTGGGTCTTCCACTCACCTAAACTTTGGATGACCTCCCTCATGCTTACCTAAACTTTGCATGGTCTCCCTAATGCTTGTCCAAGTATCAAGCTTCCAGGTTTAATGGCTATGAAAGACTTATTTACCAAGAGATCCCCTTCTGATAACTTAGATCCGTAATTCACTAACTGGTCACCCTCAAAGTTATTATGAAAGACATGGAAGACCTTAAAGTCATCAAATTGAAAGAGAATTTGAATTATGAAAATAAATATGTTTAGTCTATTATTCTCTTTACAAAAACCCTTTTATAAATGATAAATAAAAATGTGATATCTTTCACTTTCATTATTATTATTATTTTTCTAAAAAATAAAAAATAAAAAAATCCTTGATACAAGCCATAAACTTCTACTCAATTATTTGATTCTTTTTCCAAGTTCCCATGTCAAAAAGAGACATGATAAAATAACTTTTTCTTTCGACTCAAATACATTCTTTTTGACTTTTTACAATATTATTAATATGAAGACCGAACCTAGTTACAATTGTTGGAAATAATACTGAGAGGGGGGTGAATCAGTATTATCAGATCAATAATTTAATTTTCCAAACAGATTTGTATACGCTACTTCAGCTAAGTGAACTAGCATGTATACGCGATTGTACTTAAAGCAACCAGCATATATGCAGAGAACTTTTGATTTACCCAATTTATCATGCATTGAACTTTAACCAGTATATCAGAGATTTATTAGACAGTGCAGTAAAAGAAAAATAAAGCATCACACATAAGCAACACACATGAACACCAAGATATAATGTGGAAACCCGATGTGGGTGAAAACCACCTACTGATGTCATCTCTGTCTTCTTTTAATAATAAGAGAATTTGCTTACAATTTTTTACTGGTGCAGACTTATACCAGTACGTAGGCTTCTACCTACAGAAGGTTAAAACCTTCTCTCATTCTCCAGCTTCTATTGGAAGGGAGATACAACCCCCTAACTCTTGTACTAGCCAATATGTTTACTAGTATATAGGTTGTGACCTACAGAAGGTTGTGACATTCTTTCTTCCTCCAAGGACCACGTTTCATAAATTTTCAAACTGGATCCATCAACAACATCATAATTCTAATTCAATCATTAAATAGATCTGCATCAACCAATCACTTTTTGAACCAACCACAACCAAATCAATCAATCATTTTGACAACCCATCAATCTGATCATTCAGAATACTATCACCAGAATACAGTAACTAGAACCCAAACTAGAACCCAGAACTCTGCAACAGCAAACAGAAACAACTGAAACATACTTTATAAGGTATACACTACTTCCATGTGTCGAACCTGCGTGTATACACGCTTTTCTCAAAGCCAACCAGCGTATACATCTGCAAATATTAATTCATAATTCTGCAGCTATTCCAAACTTCATTTATACCCAGATCATAATATTTACAGAACAACACATGCGTCATTATTCAGATCTAGAATAAACATGATCAAACCATTTAATGATAACTCATTTCAAGCCTTAAGACTCGATCCATCATTAGATCTTATCCTCCATCAACCTCTAAGGTTCATCCCTGGTTAAGATCAAGCACAACACCATAAGCCAATAACTTGCATACTAGATCTCACACTTCATTAGATATTCGATACTTGCACACATGGCCTAGTGATCTTCTCCTCCTTTTATAGTTTTAGGCCTTTCTCAATACCATGGACCAAAACCACTTAGGACCAATACTTTGGACCAAATACCTAGGGTCAATACCTCGGACCAGATACCTTGGACCAATACCATCGATCAAAATACCATGGACCAAATACCTTGGATCAAAAACTTAGTTTTCCAAGATATACACACTTTTCCTTCCATGAAAGTGCATGTGTATGTATACGCTACTTGTGTTCAATGAACCTGCTTGTATACGCACCTTGGTCAAGGTGAACCTGCATACACCTCTCTTTCTTCATCCTTTGTAGTCTGATCTGTAATTATTTGTTGTTAACCCGTTGTACTATGATCCTTCATCTGAGTGAGTTGCCATCAAGGAAAACACCTATATCATAATGTCAAAAATCTCCCCTTTTGGACTTGATGGCAACAAAAACACCAAGTCATTGTCCCCCTTTGACATCAAGGACAAAGGGTCATGCTCCCCCCGAGTACATGATGAATTCTCTTATATGCTGAAATGTACTGATTGAGCTCCCATGATTCATTCCATGCTCCCCCTGAGCACTAGCAAAGTCTGCAAGAAGATTTTCTAAAAGAATAACATGACTATATAAATCAACTATGTGAGGATGACCTTCTTATCACCAATGACTTATACATCCATCTCCCAAACAAGTGGGGATATACCAATTATTTATACATGACAAAAACAAGAAATATTACATCATCCATCCCATGCATAGTGGGGTTACAAATTAGGTATTTTCATGACCTTTACATTAAATTATATACATGACATTTATAATAAGGACAACCAATCTAAACAAGACCATGATAGTCATCAGCAACTATCATACACCATATATGATCTGCACCATTAGGATCAACAACCTATATACTTCCATCATCAAAAGAGTCACCTGAATCAAAACAATTATGCAGATCTATACCAAGATCTTCTAAGATGTTCACTGTCAGATCTGATTATTGCATATATCAATAAGAAATATCAAGGCATCATCAACAATCAGATATACATCAAGTTATCAACAACTTATGAGGATCAACATATTTTCACATGTTATCATCAAATTATAACCATCATCAAACAGAGCAGATAATTGACAGAACCATATTAGACCCCTTTTTCCTGAGTCTGTCCCATTGATTTTCCTGAAACCAACATATATGTAACTGTTCCCACAGAAACCCACGTATGTACGCGACTACACTTCATGAAACTCGTGTATAACAACCTTTATCTGAAAAATAGGATTTAACAATAGGATGATGCAGCAAATACTCCCAGTTTTTGTCTGAGATATTCAAATGTGTCTCTGGTCAGTGGTTTAGTTAATATATCAGCAACCTGTTCTTTGGAGGGAATATACTCCAATTTGACCTTTTGTTCAAGCCCTTGTTCACATATAAAATGATATTTGATGGGTATGTGCTTGGTCTTGGAGTGCATGACTAGATTCTTTGAAATCCTGATGGCACTTGTATTATCACATAGAATGGAGATGGGTGGATCACATGTGATCTGAATGTCTTGCAAGGTTTGCATCATCCAAAGTAGTTGTGTGCAGCAAGATGCAACAACCACATATTCTGCTTCAGTTGTAGATAATGCGATTGAACTTTGTTTCTTGTTGAACCAAGACACTAACCTGGAACCCATATAGAATGCACCACCACTAGTGCTTTTGCTCTCATCAACACTTCTTGCCCAATCTGCATCTGTATATTCATGAAGAGTAAGATCTGTATCTCTAGGATACCATAAAGCAAAGTTCTATGTTCCTTGAGGATATATGAAAATCCTTTTGACTTCTTGAAGGTGTGATTACTTTGGATTTGCTTGGAATCTTCCAACTATTCCCACTGCATGCATGATGTCAGGTCGGGTACCTCTTAGATAAAGCAGACTGCCAATCATGGATCTGTAATTTGGTTGATGTATTGTTGTTGATTCATCATTTGAGCTAAGACTGCATCCTGTTACCATTAGGGTACATACTGGTTTAGAATCTTCCATGCCATACTTTTTCAAGATCTGTTTGAGATATTTGGTTTGTGAAACAAAAATACCATCTTTATTTTGTTGAACTTGTAGACCAAGAAAATAGGTAAGCTCACTAAGCAAGGACATTTCAAATTCTTGCTGCATTACTGAGGTAAAATTCTGACTCATGGATTCTTCATTGCTATAAAAAATGATATCATCAACATAAACAACAATTATTAGCAATTTATCAATGTTAATCTTTGTATATAGATTGTTATCTGTTGACCCCTTTGAATAACCCTGTTGGTCGAGATATTTGTCAAGACGATAATACCAGGCCCTTGGAGCCCTTTTTATACCATAGAGAGCCTTTCTGAGTCTGCATACAAGTTTTGCATCATTTCCAAGAATGAATCCTTCTGGTTGTTCAATAGAGACTTCTTCTTCTAAGTCTCCATTAAGGAAGGCAGATTTTACATCCATTTGGTATACTTTGAATTTCTGAAAACTAGAAAGAGAAAGAAACATCCTTATGGCTTCAAGTCTAGCAACAAGTGCAAAATTTTCTTCAAAATCTATACCTTCTTGTTGAGCATATCCTTTACAAACAAGTCAAACCTTGTTTCTAATAACTTCTCCATTTTCATTCAGCTTGTCTTTGAATATCCATTTAGTTCCTATGATATATTATTATCATGAGGTATAGGAACTAATTCCCAAGTATTATTCTTTTCAATTTGCTCAAGTTCTTCATTCATGGCCTTGACCCAACATTCATCTTTGCATGCTTCATTTACATTTTGAGGTTCGGTGGAGGATAGTAATGCTAGATAGCTTCAGGTTTTTGTAATAGTTCTTCTTGTCTATACACCTGCCTCTTTTTCCCCTAAAATTTGAGTTTCTGGATGATTTTTCTGAACATACCTAGACAGATTCTTTTCATCTACCATTATCTCTTCTTCTGGTGCTTCATTGGTTTCTTCTTCAGAATCATTGTGATTTGATGTGGGAAAATAATCCCGATCTCCTTCATTGTCATAATCTTCATTTTTATCTATTTTGGATTTTTTCATGCTTCATCAACTACAACATCAATAATTTCAATAATTTTCCCAAGTCTTTTATTATAAAATTTATATCCTTTATTTCGGGACGAGTAACCAAGAAGAATGTCTTCATCTGCTCTGGGATCAAACATACCAAGTTTTTCATCAGTCCTTTTGATATAGCATTTCCTTCCAAAAACTTTAAAGTATTTTACAGTAGGAGTCTTACCATACCAAAGTTTATGTGGAGTTTGAGTGTTATTTACCCCTACATTTTCTTGGTTGAGAATAGTTACGATGACGAATGTAGCTTCACCCCAGAAGGTTGTAGGAGTTCCAGATTCATCTAGCATAACTCGAGCCATTTGTTGAACAGTTTTGTTCATTCTTTCTACCACTCCATTTTGCTAAGGAGTCCTTGCGGTGGAGAACTACCTTTTTATTCCATGCTTTTCACAAAAGTCAAAGAATTCAGGCGAGGTAAATTCCCCTCCTCGATCAGATCTGAGGCATTTTATTTTGTGATCTGATTCATTTTCAACCAAAGCTTTGAAGGCTTTTAACTTTTAAAATGCTTCATCTTTATTCTTTAGAAGACCTATCCAACACATTCTGGAAAAATTATCAGAGAACAATATAAAGTATTCTTCTCCACGAGGTGACATTTTCCTTGATGGTCCACATAAATCAGTTTGAACAAGTTCAAGAGGCTTACTAGCTAACCCTTCTTTTTCAATAAAGTGAGATCTGGTTTGCTTACTGAATTGACATTGTTTGCATATTCTATTTTCAGGAATGCTGATATCTGGAAGATCATGAACAACATGGAATCTGCTTTCTTTTCTTATTTGAGAAAAGCTTAGATGTCCCAATCTTCTTGCCATAGCCAGTTTTCATCATTTTTGCTTAGATAGCATTGTTGTTGTCCTCCCTTGAGTATGTATAAGTTGTTTGGAGTTCTTTTACCTTTGATCACGGTTTCTCCTGTATCAAGCTCACGAGCAAGATATCCATTTGATCGAACACCACTTCATTTCATCGAACACACATTTGACTGACACTCAACAAGTTATGCTTTATACCATCTACATACATAACATTCCTAACTTTAACCTTTTCTTTCAAGAAAACAAAGACTTTACCTTTTATGATAGCAAGAGTTTCATTTCCAAATGAGACATTCTTTTCCTTTCCTAACGCATTATATGAGTGAAGTTTTTCTTTGTCACCAGTCATGTGTTTTGAGCATCCATTGTCGATGTACCACTAATTTTCTTGTCCTTCTGCATACAAGGCTATACCACATCTTTCTATTTGAGGTTCTTTCCTTCTCCATATTTTGGTATTTAATGGAGTTTGCTCCTTTTGAGACATTTGCCAAAATTTACTCCTGCATTCAAATTATTCATGGCCAAAGTCGTTACAGATTGAGCATTCTATTTCATTTTCAAGAAGAGAAAAGTTATTATAGGAACTTTTCTTGATCCCTGACACATTCCTTTGATTTCGTGCTTCTCTAGTCATGATGGTTTTGTAAGCAACACATTGAGCAACTTTGTGTCCAAAATTATGACATGAGAAACATTGACCATTAACGAAGTTCTTGCGATTATCGAATCTATTGACCTGGTGATTATAGTTTCTATTGATATTCATCTTTGAAGCAAATTGAGTGTGATTTACCTAAGGTTGGTTGTGGCTTATGTTCATCCTTGAAGGAAATTGAGCCTGATTTACATGGTGATCTGCTTTATGCCTTTGCTGACGATTGTCATACTATTAACTGTTCTTTGCTACATCAAGATAGATTTTAGCGGAGGTTGATAGCTTCTGTGTTTGTGATGCTTCTTCAGTATATCCAAGACCTGTCTTTATCAGAGGAGAACACTGCACTTTGATAATTTCATTTAAGGTTTCTAATCCTTTAGCAAATCTAATATTGAGAGATTTTATTTCCTCAAGATCCTTTCTTAGACCCACAATTTCACATTCTAGTTTTTCATTGTGTTTCTCTCTTTCAGAAAGTTGGTATGTCAAGGTATCTATAATCACATTCTTTTCTTCTAAACAGATTTTGAGTTTAGAGATTTCTTCATGAAATTCATCTTCTTCTAAAGCATCCCAAAAATTATCATCTTCATAAGCCATTAGAAGTCTATAATCATTACTATTTTCATCTTCATCACTATTTGATAAACCATCGCTATCTTCATAAGTATAGTAACTCTATTTACTTACACTTTGTTTTCTATTCCATCTTGCAGATTCCTTCCCTTTATCATATTTATCTTTATGAGGACATTTGGCAACATAATGACCGACTCTACCACAGGCAAAACATTTGAAAGGTAATTTACCTCTAAATCTTCCGGAACCCCGTTGAAGCTTCTTGACAAAGTTTACTTCATATTCTTCTTCTGAAATTTGTCATGATTCATTGAGTTCTTCATTTCCTTTTGCTGAAGATTTAAATGCGGCTTCTCTCATATCTGATGGGCCTCCTTTTCTCATCTCAAAGGTAGTTAAGATTTCATGAAGCTGTGTCATAGTGATCGTCTGTAGATCCTGTTTTTCTTCTATGGCAGATACTTTTGATTCAAATTTAGCAGACAAGGATCTTAAAACATTCTCAACTAAGGTAACTTCCTTTATCTCTTCGTCCAAATTCTTCATGCAATTAACAAACTCATCTATATGTAAGAAGTAACTAGATATACTTTAATCATTGTGCATCTTAAGAGTTTCATATTGAATTCTGAGAGCTTGTAGTTTAGCATGTTTTACCTGAGAGTCTCCTTCATAGTTTAGAACAATTTTGTCTCATATTTCTTTGGTTGATTTGAGCTACATAACTTTGACAATATCTGATTGTGATAGACTTCCCAATAATGTATTGACAGCCCTGACATTGGTTTCATATTACTTTTTACCTGCCGTATCTATAGGAATTGCTTATGGAAATGTATATCCTCCTTCCATGATTTCCCAGATATCTGTTCCAAGTGATTGTATATAGGTTGTGGTTCTTATCTTCCAATAAACAAAGTTTCTCCCATCAAATATTGGCATTATGATGGATCCCATGCTTTCTTGATTACTCATGATGATCGATCTCCCTTCAAGAGATCTAGCTTCTTCTGAAGGACCTTCTTTGATACCAATTGTTGGAAATAATACTGAGAGGGGGGTGAATTAGTATTATCAGATCAATAATTTAATTTTCCAAACAGATTTGTATACGCTACTTCAGCTAAGTGAACTAGTGTGTATACCTGACTGTACTTAAAGCAACTAGCGTATATGTAGAGAACTTTTGATTTACCCAATTTATCATTCATTTAACTTTAGCCCGTATATCAGAGATTTATTTCACATTGCAGTAAAATCAGAATAAAGCATCATACATAAGCAACACACATGAACACCAAGATATAAGGTGGAAAGCCAATGTGGGTGAAAACCACCTGCTGTTGTCGTCTCTATCTTCATTTATTAATAAGAGAATCTATTTACAATTTTGTACACGTGCAGACTTATACCAGTACGCAGGCTTCTACCTACAGAAGGTTACAACCTTCTCTCATTCTCCAGCTTCTACTGGAAGGGAGCTACAACCCCCTAACTCTTGTACTAGCCGATATGTTTACTAGTACGTAGGCTGCGACCTACAGAAGGCTACCACCTTCTTTCTTCCTCCAAGGACCACATTTCATAAATTTTTAGACTGGATCCATAAACAACATCATAACTGTAATTCAATCATCAAATACATCTGCATCAACCAATCACTTTCTAAACCAACCACAACCGAATCAATCAATCACTTTGACAACCCATCAATCTGATCATTCAGAATACTGTCACTTGAATATAGTAACCAGAACCTAACTAGAACCCAGAACTCTGAAACAACAAACAGAAACAACTGAAACATACTTTATAAGGTATACACTACTTCCACGTGTCGAACCTGCATGTATACACGCTTTTCTCAAAGCCAACCAGTGGATACATCTGCAAATATTAATTCATAATTCTGTAGCTATTCCAGACTTCAATTATACCCAGATCATAATATTTATAGAACAACACATGTGTCAGTATTCATATCTAGAATAAACATGATAAAACCATTTAAAGATAATTCATTTCAAGCCTTAAGATCCCAATCCATCATTAGATCTTATCCTCCATCAACCGTTAAGGTTCATCCCTGGTTTAGATCAAGCACAACACCATAGGCCAATAACTTGCATACTAGATCTCACATTTCATTAGATATTCAATACTTACACACATGGCCTAATGATCTTCTCCTCCTTTTATATTCTTAGGCCTTTCTCAATACCGTGGACCAAAACCACTTAGGACCAATACCTTGGACCAAATACCTAGGGTCAATACGACCTCTAACCAAATACCTTGGACCAATACCATGGACCAAATACTTTCGACCAAAAACTTAGTTTTTGAAGATATATGCGCTTTTCCTTCTATTAAAGTGCATGTGTACATATAAACTACTTGTGTTCAGTGAACCTGCGTGTATACACACCTTGGTCAAGGTGAACCTGCGTATACCTCTCTTTCTTCATTCTTTGTAGTTTGATCTGTAATTCTTTGTTGTTAACCTACTGTACTGTGATATTTCATCTGAGTGAGTTGTCATCAAGGACAAAACCTGTATCATAATGCCAACAAAAATTTCAACACCACCTCGCTTCACCATGATTACAAAAAATATGTGCCCACCTAATCCTATACATAGAGACATGATCCCTCCAAACTCCGTTACTAACAAGCACAAGAGAAAACATCTCCCTTGTAGACATGACATACCCACAAAGATTAACATAATTGACAAGATGGGGGATAATAGGCTTTCAATTATTCTTATATCACCATATCACTTCACCTGCACTACATGGGTATGCCACTCACCTAAACTTTGGATGACCTCCCTGATGCTTACCTAAACTTTGGATGGTCTCCGTGATGCTTGTCCAAGTATCAAGCATCCATGTTTAATGGATATGAAAGATTTATTTACCAAGAGTCCCCTTTGTGATAAATTAGATCCACAATTCACTAACTGGTCAGTCTCAAAGTTATTATTATGAAATACATGGAAGACCTTAAAGTCATCAAATTGAAAGAGCATTTGAATTATGAAAAGAAATATGTTTAGTCTATTATTCTCTTAACAAAAACCCTTTTATAAATGATAAATAAAAATGTGATATCTTTCACTTTCATTATTATTATTATTATTATTATTATTATTATTATTTTTCTAAAACATTTAAAAAAAAGCCTTGATACAAGCCATAAACTTCTACTTAATTATTTGATGCTTTTTCCAAGTTCCCATGTCCAAAAGGGACATGATAAAATAACTTTTTCTTTTGACTTAAATACATTCTTTTTTACTTTTTACAATATCATAAATATGAAGACCGAACCTAGTTACAATTTCAACGCCACCTCGCTTCACCATGATTACAAAAAATATGTGCCCACCTAATCCTATACATAGAGACATGATCCCTCCAAACTCCATTACTAACAAGCAAAAGAGCAAACATCTCCCTTGTATACATGACATACCCACAAAGATTGACATAATTGACAAGATGGGGGATAATAGGATTTCAATTATTCTTGTATCACCATATCACTTCACTTGCGCAACGTGCGTCTGCCACTCACCTAAAGTTTGGGTTGTCTCTGTGATGATTTTCCAAGTATCAAGTGTCCGCATTTAATGGCTATGAAAGACTTATTTACCAAGAGCCCCGCTTGTGATAACTTAGATCCACAATTCACTAACTGGTCAGTCTCAAAGTTATTATTATGAAAAACATGGAAGACCTTAAAGTCATCAAATTGAAAGAGCATTTGAATTATGAAAAGAGATATATTTAGTCTATTATTCTCTTAACAAAAAGCCTTTTATAAATGATAAATAAAAATATGATATCCTTCACTTTCATTATTATTATTATTATTATTTTCTAAAACATTAAAAAAAATCCTTAGTACACGCATAAACTTCTATTTAATTATTTGATGCTTTTTCCAAGTTCCCATAAAAAGAACATCACCAAAAACCCTTTACTTATAAGCCATTTCATGTATGTAACCCTAGTGAAAATAAACATCCCAAAAAATAAAAAAGATGGGGGTCTAAATTTCATCAAGAACCATAGATAACTCCCTCTTGCTGTGTATTTATAAACGATTTATGCACCTAAGATAACCGAGAATGAACACCCAAATAAACACAAAAGGTGGTAGGCCTATGTTTTGAACCGTCAACCACCGCATTGCTAATGTAATGAAAGGAGCCGAGAAGGAGGAGGACATATGGGAGAGGTCATATGAAGGAATGAAAGGAGCATAGGGGAAGAAGAAGAAACAAGGAGAATGAAAGGAGCAGCCGAATAGAAGAATAAACAAGGAGAATGAAAGCAGCAGCCGAGAAGAAGATTAAGGAGGAGGGACATAATTGGTGAGCCATGGATGAATAACATGCTCAAAACAAAGTGTAGATTGTTGATTTGGCTGTAGCTGCAAAGGTAATTGATTCATTTACTCTAGAGAAAAAGAAAAGGAAGTGTCATTGCTAAATTTTGAAGATTCGAGGTTGTGGAATTGGGCAGATCACAATGGCGGTGGCTACCTCTGAAATTTACTTCTTGAATCTTCGAGGTGACGTTCTCATCAATCATCTCTATTGCGACAATGTCGAGTTCAGGTAGGGTTTGGGTACGTAAGCTTTTATTTCCCCTCCCTTGATCCATTCAAAATCATGAACTCTAAATGCTAATTTCCTTTCCTTCTAGCTGAAACGTTAAATATAAAAACAAGATTTTTAAGAAAATGAAAAGCATGTTCTTAGTGTTATTACCATTTCGATCCATCATGAGGGTTTCTATTAATTTTAGTAATTGGAAAGGATAGATGCACAAAATAGTGGCAGTGCCCATGATCCCTAGTCGTAATCGGTAGAGTCATAGATCTGAGAAATTCCAACGATAATTAACAACATGTCTATGAATTGCTTGTTGTGCGAATACCGCCGAATTATATTTTGAGCGGAGTAGATTTTGTTGGATGGTTCCTGAACCAACAATTTATGTTGTTGTAGGCCTAAATCCTCAAATTTATGTGAGATTTATTGAATGAAAGCTGCTAGCCTTTTCATGATAGTAGAACCGTGTAGTGCTAATCACCGATTGAAAATGCTTATAGAAAAGAATTATATTAGACACTAAAGTAAATATTTCTGTCATTTGCAACGGATGTGGCTTGGATAGAGATAGTCTGATATGGATCTAGAAAATGTATTTTACCAACCAACATTGTACTGTGGATAGCTAACAACTTTTACGATTTGGGCAAGTTTAGATTTCATCTCCGAAGTTTTGTTCTTGTCGAAGGGTTTTAATTTTACTTTGTATATATTGTTTACATTACTGCAAGAGAGATTCCAAAATTATTGTGAAAAACCTTGATCAGCAATAACTCGACACTGCTGCAACCATGGTGTTCATAAATCTTTGCCTTGCTTGTTCACATATTACTTTTGGCTGATACTGCCTTAGAATGAAACTTGATATCTTTTATACAATTCAAAGATACCAACTACAACAACTGATTGTCAAACAAAGAAGATGATTTGAGTCCATGATTGTTTTTTCATGTCAGCATAAAGGTCGCTATAGGGCCTCTACAGGGAGGTTTTTTGTACAAGCCACTATGTGCCCAACTAGAATTTGCAATGTGGCTAGGGCAGAGGCCATTTCTAGCTATTGCCCTTTTAGCATAGTCATGGAGGCATGAGTCTCTAACTCCCACTCCCGCAAGTTGAGTAGTGATGCCACGTAAACTGAAATCCTTTAAAATCCCATGTGGACCTATGAGTTATGGGTCCACATATACAACGGAAGCCTTTGCATTGGTGGATTTTAACAAAAACCAACCAATCACCAAATAACAGAATAATAGAGAACCCGCCAATGAATGTTGGGCCCACTCCTAACGCATACAGCCGGAACCCAAATAAAATAAATCGCAGTTCAATTCTTATCAGATCCGCCTTTCCCACAAATATTATTGGATTAATTCTCTACCATTGATCCTACCCTTTCAATCCGATAGTTGATGATACACCTGAGCATCGCACATAGCAAATCACATTTTCTTAAGGGTAAGGTTCGTCCACTCATGAAATATTGTGATGCAAAACTAATCGGCGATCCTCCACCATTTTATAAAATAACACTTGATCCAATGTTTAACAACGATATTGGGTGAGGCACTTGCACGAGGATTTCCCGCCCTTACGGAGCCGATAAGGAATATAAATCCTTGATCTATAAATGTTTAGGTCCGGTTTTGAAATTAACGTCTGATCACTTTATGACCTGATATCCATTGGATATAAGAGGCCATCAAATCTATGGTTGGCGGGACTTCAACTAGCACACTGTTTAAAAACGGCTTAACTCCCGTAGTTGACTGTGACCTAAGAGTTGACTATGGGATTGATGGCTAGGAGTGAGTGTGGGGCTTCAGCCATGGTCAAGAAATTTTCACACTTTTGCCCCTGCAATTGCTAATCACCATCAGATCTGCCAACCAAAGGACGATTCTGATTTATTCTGGGTTTTCTTCACAAATTTAACAAGTTCCGCCAAGACTTAGTGCTTCTGCCAAGTTAGTCGGTCTCTAAACTATATAATCTGGTTTCTTAAAACATATCCAGGATCTTAACTGTTCACTATAATTACAAAGGATTTAGCCTACAATCTATGAAACCAATCACATAACAAAAGATCACGCAAAACAAGCTTTGTACACAAACTCCTTTTATTCATAAAAGTCTTTACATAATGCATAAAACATCACTTGCTCTGATCTGTTCTCTCTTCCACTTAGCTCTCTCTACACTATCTAACCTCTGTGTAATGCACTCTGCCTACTCTGACACACTCAATGCTGAATTACACAAAGAGATACACAATACACACAGTAATCGTATTGATAACTATTTACAGAAGAAACAATCACACTCAATTGTTTCAATTCTCCCCTCTCTCATCCATCCTATCTTTCCATCCGAATCTAACCCCTCACTCATTCCAAAAGATTACAAATTATACAAAATGCAAATTCATGAACCCATTTAGTTCATATCCAAAAATCTCTCATTCTTCCCTAAAGAATCTCTTTACTCCACTCTTTTCTCAAAGAAATGCTAATTTAAGCTTTTAAATCCCTCATATCTTATTCAAACCAGATAATCTAACTGCTTGGCCTAATCTCCATACAGGGAGGATCAATCAGCCACTTATACCCTTTTTTGCTCAGATTTTGACAACAAATAAAACACTCTCACACATTTAAATTAATAAAATTAATTAATCTCTTGTCTTCCAACCCTTTGTTAGCCACAACATGTGATCATACCATCACATTGGTGACTAGGTCTAAATGCTCCTGCATAATACTCCCAAAGTTGAAAGTTTTCATGACCTCCTGGTCATGTGTTTCTTCTACTGATCATCCGGTATCCCAAACTTTACTTTGTAACTGGTCATCACTTTTGTCATGTTGTTGATTCAATTCTTCTGCCACTATCACTTCTGTTCTTCCAGGATTCCAAATCTTATGTTGTTGCTGTCCACTTTCCTTGTTGATACAAATTTATTTTGTTAATTTCTCTTCCTTGCTATCCCTCTTCTTAACTGACTTCATCTTCCACACTTTCTCAACTTCTTGTTTACATTTTGTTCTTAGTTGAACTCCAATGGCATCTGTCTGTTTTACATTCTCCCTTACCATAGAAATTATGAAATTTATGTCTAATTCTTCTTCACGTTTGTCATTTACAAACTATTGCTTGTACTCTATAGCTTCCCTTTCATTATAATTAAAGATAATCTTCCCCTTCATCTTATCAATTTCATCTAATAACTTTTCCAGTAATTTGAATCTTCCCTTATCTCCAATAAGCATATCATTTGCATATGAATCCTCTTTCATGTATAAAACCAAATTTCTACCACAATTATAAGATTTAAAGTTACTATGGATTTCTGTCTCCATAGGTAACTCTGCCATCAAGTCCTTATATTGATCCTCTGTAAAATTTCTAAAACTGTCAATAAATTTGATTTGAGCACATTCCTATTCATTACATAATATTTCCTGTTTTGACACAAAAATGTCATTCAACAATTCAAGAATTAAATTCTCTTGAAATATATCATTGTGAAGTATCCTTTCACCTTCTGTACAACTAATTAATGTTGTTTCATCTTCACCTACAACAAAAAAGAAAAATTGGTTTTCTAAAGCTTCTTCATGGTTTACAGATTCATAAAAATAATCCACTTTAAAATCACTGAATTCTTGGACTTCTTTTTTTGTCAACATCATCATACATTCCTTCACATTTTCCATACTGTCTGGCTTTTCTACTGAAGATACTTCATTTTGGTTATCATCACAAATTTCCATTTGTTTGTCTTCAGCTTCCTTAAGAATTGTCATTTTTATCATCTAAGAATTGTTCATTTATGTAATGTAAAGGTGGATTCCCCCTCGAAGAGGATTATTTCTAAGGCGTTCATCTATCTTTTCTATCTTTTTGTGAGCTGGTTTCATAACATCATGTCAGTTTCAAAAATACAAGGCTCTTCATCGGAACTCTCATTGACCAGACCTTCATGCTCCTTTGAACTATTCATATAGTTCACTAAGTTATTGAGAAATTCTTCCTCAACATCTCCAATTTCCTTTTCATCAAAGAAAACTTCTAGGACTGCAACTTCTTGACTTTTCTTCACAATTTCATCATAAGTCTGCATAACATCCCCTGTCCTTCACAATTTCCTCCAGCACTCAATTTATCCAAATAAGACAACAATATCTCCTTCTCTTCTATGATAAGACTTTGATCTTTCAAAGATTTCCTTGACTTAACTTCTTTAGTTGAGTTCTCTATGTCATCTTCTCTTCTCTTCTCTTCACAACCCTGCAATGCATTAACTTCTCTCCCTTTGTCCATTTTCCATTGGTTTTCTATCCATGTTAATATTCCTTCTAACATGATCCAATAAGTTTTCGCCAAGAGAAGACACAACCATTTACTCATACCTTTTAATTTTCTCCACCAATCGAAGTCTTGAAAGTCTTCTTACACCTCCTTTTCTGTTTTTCTTGTCTCTGCCTCTGTCACACAGTCAATTTCATTTGGCTACATATCTACAACTTTACATTCACACAAATAATTAAACGCAAAATTATGAGATTCTCTTGCCTGTGAAGATGCTACCAGCACCTTTCTCTCATGTTGATCTGTTTAGATCATGACTTCATCATTATCATCACTGTCATCACTATCTCCTTCCTCAAGGAGAGATGCTTTCTCTGGTTCACAAATGTATTCTACTCCTTCATCCTCAACTTTTTGGAGTATTAGTTTCTCAACAAACAATTCTCTGACAGGCCACTTAACTCTCTTCCCCACATAAAATCCTTGTTTCCATTCTTCTCTAATTCCTTTCTATACCAGCTTCTTCAAATGATTGAGTTCTGCCTTCATCTCAGCCAACTCTATGTCCATTTCTTCTTTACTCATTCTTTTGAGTCCAAGTGCTTTGGCACTCTCTTTCCTGTCTATGACTTTCCTCTGTACCCCTATTATGACTATCAATAGTCAATTCCATTTCTTCCTCTGGTGAACTTCCCTTTTTCACTGGTGAGCTGCAACTAGGCATTTATTTCATCTATAACAAGTCTCGTCCATGCCTCACCAAACTTTTCTGAGTTTAGCCTTTTGGCATCTATTGGTTCTTTCTCGAACCTTCCACTAACTAGCAACTCTACCCAACACTCCTCTTGCTGGAATTGTTATCTTTAAGACAACTCTACCCACAATCAGAATTGCGGAGCTACTTCAACAACTTCTACCCAACTGTAGTTGGAAGTTGTTCTCAGCTTCTCTTGAAAAATCCTTGCTCTATGCTACTGCATCTTCAATTGCTCACTTCCTTCTTTCATTCAGTAATTTTATTTAATTTTTGGTATTGTCACCTTTACTCATCTAAGAGTTCTTCTTGCTTCATCTTCTTTAACATAGCTCATGTGTTATGATGTTGATACAATTCATTCTTCCTTCCAGCAATTTCATTACTTCCATTGACCTGTACAATCTTATCTCAAGATACATCAAAGTACCTTTAAAACCTGCCAATTTTCCTTCAAATATGTCTTAAAACTAATTCCCATTCCATCAGTTAAATCTTTGCCAAATGATTCATCTGCTCACTATTTCATTTAAACTTATCCATTCAAAAGACTCCATACAATCAATAAATATTCTTCATCTTACAATTAAGATTCAATTTCAGATTCACCTAAATTTACAAATTCATGACACACTACAAATTCCTTCTAATAATGTGTTATAAGCAAATCATGTCTTGCTTCTACAAATTCCAAAATTCATTCCTTGTAGTGGTTTTTCTTTCAGTCCTATTAAACCCAATCTCTGTTCTTTCAACCATCAATATCATTGTCTTCAACAATACTTTAAGCAATCCTTAATCATTAAAATTATTCAAATCATTTAAATGATTTCAGTCATAGCAATCCACTCTTCTATTTGACTTTAAATTCAAAACCTTCTGCTTCAATTTTGCTTTCAAATCAAACCAATCATTCAATCAATTTACATGGAAATTTCATTTGTTTGAAAGGAAATTTTCACTCCCTTGTTGTTCTTCAGACATTCCAAACAAATATCTGTAAAATCACAAAATAAATCTTCTTACCAGATCTGCAATATCTTGTAGTAATTCCCAGATTTCAACAATTCTGACAGAATATCAAACTGCCTCTAATTAAGAATTTTGACAGGTATCCCCAATGTTCTTCTGATCATTCCAAGAGTTTTTCTTATAGTCTCTCTGCTGAAATTGCTTCATTCACTTCTTTGTCACGGCTACTTGCTGAGAATAAAATTTAGCCCTTCAACCAAACTCCACAGAGCATTGGTCTAGCTCTGATACCAAAAATGATGCCACGTAAACTGACATGCTTTAAAATCCCATGTGGACCTATGAGTTATGGGTCCACATATACAATGAAAGCCTTTGCATTGGTGGATTTTAACAAAATCTGACCAATCACCAAACATCGGAATAACACAAAACCCACCAATGAACGCCGAACCCACTCCAAATGCATACAGCCAGAACCGAAATAAAATAAATCCTAGTTCAATTCTTATCGGATCTGCCTTTCCCACAATATTATCAGATTAATTCTTTGTCGTTGATCTTACCCTTTCAATCTGATGGTTGATGATACACCTGAGCATTGCACATCGCAAATCAAATTTTCTTAAGGCCAAGGTTCATCCACTCATGAAATATTGTGATGCAAAACTAATTGGCGATCCTCCACCGTTTGATAAAAACAAACTTGATCCAATGGTTAAAAACGATATCAGGTGAGGCACTTGCACGAGGATTACCCACCCTTACGGAGCCGATAAGGAATATAAATCCTTCATCTATAAATTTTCGGGTCCAGTTTTGAAATTAATGTCTGATCACTTTATGACTTGATATTCGCTGGATATAAGAGGCCGTCAAATCTACGGCCAGCGGGACTTCAACTAGCACCCGGTTTAAAAATGGATTAACTTCCGCAGTTGACTGTGAGCTAAGAGTTGACTATGGGATCGATGGCTAGGAGTGAGTGCGGGGCTTCAACCACTATCAAGAAATCCGTACACTATTGCCCCCACAATTGCTAATCACGGCTAGATCTGCCAACAAACGGATGGTCTTGATTTATTCTAGGTTTTCTTCACAAATTTAACAAGTTCAGCCAAGAATTAGTGCTTCTACCAAGTTAGATGGTCTCTAAACTATATACTCCAGTTTCTTAAAACATATCCAAGCTCTTAACTGTTCACTATAATTACAGAGGGTTCAGCCTACGATCTATGAAACCAATCACATAATAAAATATCACGCAAAACAAGCTTTGTCCATAAACTCCTTTTATTCATAACAGTCTTTACATAATGCATAGAACATCTCGTGCTTTGATCTATTCTCTCTTCCACTTAGCTCTCTCTACACTATCTAACCTTCGTGTAACACACTCTGCCTACTCTGACACACTCAATACTGAATTACACAAAGAGATACACAATACACACTATATTTATATTGATAACTATTTACAGAAGAAACAATCACACTCAACTATTTCAATTCTCCCCTCGCTCATCCATCCTATCTTTCCATCTGAATCTAACCCCTCACTCATTTCAAAAGATTACAATTTATACAAAATGCAGATTCATGAACCCATTTAGTTTATATCCAAATTCTCTCATTCTTCCCTAAAGAATCTCTTTACTCCACTCTTTTCTCAAAAAAATGCTAATTTAAGCTTTCAAATCCCTCATATCCTATTCAAACCAGATAATCTAACTACTTGGCCTGATCTCCACATAGGGAGGATCAATCAGCCACTTATACCCTTTTTTGCTCAAATTTTGACAAGAAATAAAACACTCTCATACATTTAAATTAATAAAATTAATTAATCTCTTGTCTTCCAACCCTTTGTTAGCAGCAACATGTGATCATACCATCACGTTGCTGACTAGGTCTAAATGCCATTACATCAAGCAATTGGCTTCTTGTTTAGGGTGAAATTGTCCCTTACCATGTTGGTCCATGTTCTTCTCCTTAAATATAGTCGTAAACCTTTAATATCCTAAATCCTCAAATTTATTCGAAATTTATTAAATGGAAGCGGCTATCCTTTTCTCATGATAGTGGTGCGAATCACCATTGAAAATAAATGCTTATAGAAAATAATTATGTTAAACACTAAAGTAAATATTTTTGTCATTTGCAATGGTAAGTGGCTTGGATAGAGAGAGTCTGATATGGATCTGGAAAGTGTATTTTACTAGCCAATGTTATACTGCAGATGGCTAGCAACTTTTACAAATTCACTTGCCCACTATTAATGTTGCATTCTCTTATGTCTCTACGACATCTTTCTCATAGTGGTGGGAGACCCACCCTTAAACCTTTAATCTCATAAAGGTTGCAACAAATGTTGCAACAGTGATAGTGCTTTAATAATGCTTCCCAACCCTTGATGGTTATCCCACTTGGCCCACAAAACCCACGTAGTTAGAACATCTGTAAGGGTGGATTGCACATTATTCAATCAATGGCGAGACCTAGGTTATTATGCCCATCAACAAGGTAACCTTCAATGTTAGGGAGGGTGAGCAATCCTGGATATATCAGTTAATCTAATATGCATGAACCATGGATGTGAAGGTATGATTCTTATAAAGTGAGAGACAAGGATAGTGCAAATTTAGTGGGTGGATAGTCTTAAACCTTAATCTCTTAAATCCATGCAAAAGTTATTGAATGGAAGAAACTAGCCTTTTTATGATAGTAGAACCGTGTAGTGTGAATCACTGGTTGAAAATGCTTATAGATATAATTATGTTAGACACTAGAGTAAATATTTTTGTCATTTGCAACAGTACGTGGCTTGGATGGAGAGAGTCTGATGTGGATCTAGAAAGTATCTTTTACTCGCAAACGTTGTACTGTGAATGGCAGTCAACTTTTACTAATGCACTCGCCTCCCCTCATAAGTTTTGGTCTTGCTAACATCATAGATGATCGATTAACTTTGTTTAGAACTATGAAGTCTACCCTGAACAATATAATATATATTATGGTAAAAGACAAGATTATGGAGGGCTAGGCTCTTGGTTTCTACATCAACCTATGGAAGTGGGATATACACAATTATATAGTTTTGTATGCAGTGTTGGCACAATAAACTGGAGTGAATTCCTGACAATATATGACGAAACTATTGAACCAACTTTGCTTGGACTAAACTATCATGCTTTCCATAAACACTTCATTGTTAACTCTATTCACAATTAATTAACTCATTACTTTGCTTGAAATCTATTCTCAATCTGAAATTTGAACGTGGAAAGCATTACACTTATTGGAATTGTCTACCCCAGAATTATTGTAGTCTCATTCATTGTTGTCTGCAAATAGTGTTTAGTGTGTGGGTCGATGGTGTACAGTGACTATGAAAGGGTCTGCCTTAAGTTTACTTGTTCTTGATATTGACATTTATTTAGAAAGAGCTTAGAGGGAAGTAAGCTTTGCCTCAATATTAAGATAAAAAACCTAAATCTTGGAAGAAGAGATTTAAATATAGTTATAAGACTTTTGAAAATTGATTTGGGAGACCGTTCATGGGAATTTTTAGGCCAAATCGTCTGGATTAGAGAAGCCATACAAAATTTGGACTCCATACACATATGGACAACAAATAAATTGTTGACCTCCTAACAAATATGGTCATTAATGGAGGTTCAAGACTGCAAAGAATTATGATTTTGGAAGGAATCAAAACAGAAGAATGGTAGGACTAATTGAATAGTTTGTCTAGGAAAATTTCTTAAAGTTTCTTAGAAGACTTCAATAATTTCCAACTATCTATTAGTGACGTTGAGGATTTTAAAAGGTAATATCTTTTCTTGAGTTTCAATTCATTTTAAGTATTGATTTAAAAGACTCGGTTTGTTTGCCAATTCCATTTCACCCTCATTGGAAACTCCATCTGATCTCATAATAAATGGGTCACCTAAAGATGAGGTTCTCCTCTGACTCAATCTCTTACAAATGACACAATTGACAAATCCTGTTAGACTGCAGAATGTGATGATCTGTCTCAATCTGGAGCTTGTGCAAAAAAATATTGAATTGATGAAGAGGAATCCTCACGATATGAATTCAATGTCTATATGTATATGTAGGTCTGACAATAAGGCTATCCCTCAGTGGCATGAAGTGATTGGAATGGAATGTCATCTCAGGCCCAAGGCCATTAGGGGAAGTGGTCCAAGAGACCTGATGTACTGTTGGTGTATATTCTCTCTAATTATCCTGTTCAAATCCTATATGGAGGGCTGGAGGTGACAAGGTAATTCAAGGAGTACCTGAAACAGAGGTGGTGATTAATCCCAAACTTAACTATCACTCTGGTGTGACGATTATTAAGGGGTGTGCCTACCGCTTTGGGCTTTATAGCGATACACCCTTTTAAAAATAAGGACTTAATTTTCAAAGGTAGGAGACAAAATGATGGTAATTTTGGAGATCTCTATGGATCAAACTTGGAGCAGTCGATGGCAGAATTTTACACAGTTTTGAAGCCACTTACGATCATATCCTATGACAGACCTTGACATCTTTGGTGACAAACATTTTTCCCATCATTATCCAAGGTAGATTACGGACACAAATTCTAAAGCATTCTTTGCATCAAATTGGGGAAAAATATGAGGTAATATAAGATCTTTTATGTGGCATAATTCGAGGGCCTCCCCAAGGTACAAAATCCAAAAGTTTTGATAAAAAAGTTTGGATCCAAATGAGGAACTATGCTAAATCAAACCCTTCCACTTTCAAACTAGTTCCCATCTTCCGAACTGGTGAACAATTTAACTCAACTCTTCCTGTACAACTTTTGTTTTGAACAAATAATTCAACAATTCATCAAATTGTTTTGTTGATAGGGAGTTTAAAAGGTTGTGCTCAAACAAAATGCAATTCAGTGTCGAAGAATTAATGGCGACAAAGATTTAAAAGAGAAGAATAAGAACCCACAACACAATCTGGAAATTTTATTGATGAACTAAACAATGTAAACTTTGAAACGGGAACTCATACTGTTACCCATTTTGTAAAGATAGCAAAAAAGCGACCCGATTTTGAAAAGGGGTGATGTAGATCACACATGTTTTTTTTAGAGCATAGTTTTTGGCACTATAATTTTTTTTTTTTTTATCTACATTGCGTTTTAGAATGGTAGTGATTTTAAATGCTGATTTGAAAAAGTTGTAATTCTACACTAAGCCATTTTTTTAAAGGCTTTTTTTTATTCTTTTTATTTTCTAATGTATGAAATGTAAATAATTATTTTGTAAATTTAATAATTTTTGAAGTGGTCTTTTTATTCATATTTTCTTGTTTTTATTTTAATTTTAATTTTTTTGTAGTGAGGTTTTTATTGTTTTACATATTTAAAGAAGAAATTCAATAATTTGAATTTTCAATATTCTACATATTTATACATCGTTAATTAATTTTTCAATCCACATGAAATAATTGTTTCTAAAAAACAATATTTTTTAACAATTGACATAAAAATAACCATTTTTAATATAAATATAACTAAAAAACTACACGTTTTGATATTTTTTTGCCAGAATTGACATGTCAAAATCACAATTTTTATACAAAAATTTTAACTAAAAATGGTTAAATAATAGTTTTTTTTTTTTTTTTTTTTTTTTTTTTTTTTTACGAATTTCATGTCAAAAAAATAGTAATAATCACTTTTTTTCTCAAAAAATAATGATTAACTTAAAAATTAATGCGAAAATCACATATTACAAATATTGAATGCATAACAACCTTAATTGAGTGTATATTATTCTCATAAAATGTCAAAGTCAAAACATTTCAAGTATAACTACTTAATAGTTACAAAAAATGAGCTTGATTTCCAAGCATAAGTTAAATTTAATCAACAATGTCACGTAATCCAAACTCTTCGTTCTCTAGAGTTACATCATTGTCTTCTTCCACAATATTTTCTGCTTCCTTTTGCTCATTTTCCTCTTCTAATGGATCTTTGATGTCTGCGAATCTCCCAATGTATGTCTTTCCAAACATTCCATGTAATGGTGGTTGGGGCTCCTTCTCCTTTTTTGCCACACGTGATTCACTAAAATCCCCTTTCTTCAACCCAATTTCTTTCATTGCATCTAGAAGAAATTGAAGAGCAATAATTCTTTGTTGAATGAAATTGCACTGTATTGGATCTTTTTCAATTGCAATGCAATTTCTTCCTTTTTGAAGGCAACATGCTAGTGTTGTACCTAATTATCAAGCACAAAATAAATAATGAAGTAAATTAGTACAATGACATATTAATTAAAAAATAACATATTGAAATTTAATTCCATATAATAAAACTTACCTAAGCCAGAAAATAAATCCAGAACCCAATATTCTTCATTTGAACATATGTCTATATGATAGTTAATCAATAATTGTGGTTTTTGATAAATGTTAACTACCTCTCCTTTTTCTTCTTTGTCTTCATATGTTGGTTTTCTCACAACAACATCATAAGTCAGTATTTGGCTATGACTCTTTCCGTCTACTCGATTAAAAATCATAGACATATAGGTATCATCTTATGCCCAACTATCAATATGAATGAACTCAATCATTTACAAATAGTTGATCTTCATGGTTAAGAAGATTTGATTTTTGCATGTATCATGAAATAGTAAAATTTCAATTAACTTGTACATAAATGAATTTTTCAACATTAATCAATTATACATTTTAAACGTCTTACCATGTAAGCCACATCCTTAAATTTGTTTTCCCCTTGAAGCTTAACAATACCATTGCCAATTGTGTGTGTGAATGAAATGTCACAAATCTCCATAATGGTGATGACGTGACGTCTACAAATCCCATAACCACTTTACTAAGAGCTTGATAAGTATAAGGGTCACTATCATAGTCAATGTTTGGAATATTGAAACCATGGGGAATATCTGCAATAATTAGGGCATAATCCCTTTTAGGTATGAGTTTAGCAATGTCTTCACAGCCGCCTTGTATTATTTGATATTGAATAGTTTCTAGCCCATTCCAAATGAAATGAGTAAGAGTTGGATCAAGTTAAAAATTCTTAATGCGTTGCTTCCTCAGTCTTTTGATCTTTATTTTTTCAATAAAGGTTCTGAAACTCTCTAGTGCTCCATTATCATCCTTCTTCATCTTTTATAAAATAAACAAATATATGTGTAAGTTATAAATTAAAAATAGTACACAGATGAATAAAAATGAATGTATAAATCAAGATACCCTTTTAAATGCAAGATAAAAAACTTTTAATGTTGATGTAGAACTTGAATCTGGACAGTTGCATACAACATCATCCCAACTATCTTCATTCAACAATTTAACCATTTGTTCTTGAATTTTCATGTAAACATTGTGACTGCATAGATAAAGTAACAAAAAGTTAATATAATGATATGTATAACAAATACTACCAAGAACAACATGTTTTATTTAAAAGAAAATTATAATCTAGAAATAAATAAAAATAATTCAACAAACTTACTTTTGAAATTCCTCAAACATTTCCTACAATGATAATTCCCCTGACCTCACACAAGATAATATTGTTTTGACAATTTTTTCATCTTTCACTCCTTGCATTGCTCTCCAAGGTGTGATAGCCATATCTTCTGGAAGCTGCTTCATTTCAGGACGTGATTTACTGGTGCTACGTATCAATGGCTTAGACTTTTTGACCTTCTAGTTTTTAATGCCAATGTTTTCCCACATGCTAAAAATCTCATCAATCAACTCCCATACATCTCCAATTTTAAATGCCAACTTGAAATTGTTATCAAAACCTCTGAATAAATCACTAATTTTGTTGTCTTTTCCACCTTTTGAATTGGTTTTCTCTTCAATTTGATAGCCTATTTCCATACAACATTCATTTTGGAAATCTGCAGTAACATTTATCCTATCCCCACCACATTTTTCTTGAAATTCACTATGAATAAATCTAACCCTTTGGATGAAAGTCATAGACATCCTATATTCATTATCTGAATTATGATCTCATTCCACTAACTTTGCTTCTGTATCTAATAAACCAACATAAACCAACATAAATGATACATTTCGTTGTTTCAAAACATGGGTTATTAGGATATTCTTTCATCAATTGTCCTTGAGCTTCTACAGAATGGTTCCCCCCAAGCACATAATAATTTTATTCAAAACATTTTGACTTATCAAATGCTTCTTTGTTGGGAACTTGAACTGGATCAATAAGAAGCACATAACTAACCACATGAGCATATGGATTGTACCTCATCAATGTCTTCAAGCTGTGAACATGCAGATGATGTGGCTTTTTGACTTGATATTGAAATTGTCCTTCACTTGCCTTATAGGTTTGTCTGACACTAAGCTAAAATGTACAACCACCATCAATTAAATATCTCTTTGTAAAATTTTATCGAATGGCATTTTGTTTTGTTTTGATAATGCCATCCTCTAAATCAGCTCCTAGTGTAATGATTTGTCTACTTTCTTTTGAAGTTTCACTAGGTTCTTAACCACTAGTAATGACTACTTCAAAATCTTCAACTTTACTTTTCTTCTTCATAAGATTCTCATCATTAACTGTAATAGATTTATTCTTGAGCATTGTTACTTTTGGTATTTTATGGCTCTTCTCAGTTCCAATGTCATCTTTAGCAACAGAAACATATGCTTCACTGTTAGTTTCAAATTCATCGTCTTCAAAAGTAACTTGTCTACCCTTGCTAGATTTATCCACTAGAGGCCTTTTTTCTGATTCCTTGGATGTAGTTTTGTAGCATCGTCAATTACTACATTTTGCTTGTTTTCCATATCTTCTTCTGACATTGAGTAGAAACTGTTGACAACTTTTATAATATCATGCTCTATGAAATGGATGCCTCCCAACCTAATTGAACAACTTTCAACAAAATTCTGCCAAACAAAATATCATATGTCAATAAAACCAAAGTTAAAAAAATATAGTGAGATTGTTACAAGAATGCAAAATAAAAATATAAATAACAATACTTACGATGTTTTGTTTCATCTCATTTACGATTTGTTTACACAACTTTGTAGATACCTCTCTCATGTCATACAATGAATATGATAGCCGGTATTTAATCCTTTCATGTGACTTGGGAGGTTTTGTAAGTATGTAAACAACTTCAGTGTCTGGTACTGAACACATATCTATGACTCTTCCTATCACCTCATAAATTCCATTATCATTCAGTATATCAATATATAGATATATATTCACATTTTGGCTTTCTCTTTCTTTCACATACCAGATTCTTGATGGAAATTTCACTTCTTTTGAACTCTTCTAGTATGAAATCATATTCTTATCATTTGAGGCACTTGAAAGATTTGTAGCCATGAGCTCAGGCAGAGTTCATTCACCAATGTTTTTTGAAAATGCACCTTTAAGAGTCTTTGGTCCAGAAAGATTCACAGAAATATTCTTTGATGCCATTTTCCTAAAAAAAAGAAACACATAAATTAGTAAATAACGAAAAAATATTAACTTAAATTAGCAATGAAAATATATCATAAGTTTTTAATTTGTATAATCATATCATTGAAATTAAAAAAATATTAATGCTAGGAAAATCGCCCACCACCCCATGGGCAGGCGGGCCGCCGGGGTGGTGCGGGGGGAGGCTGTGGCAACAACTTCTACCATTTCTCCCCACATTTTTCTTTGTAAATCAATAGACGTATATTAGATCACAAAATTACATAAGATACAAAAGGTCTGTATAACCAGACAGAACATTGAGCATCAAGCTTGATCGACCAAAATGGCTACACTCAGAGCTAGCAGGAACTAGGCCTACGACTTAAGAACAGAGCCCTTCATTGACACTAACAAGCTAAAAAAACTATCCTTTCACAATTGTAACGAAAAGTAGAAGTGGCTAACCACGCAGGGCTACCTGACATAGGAAGCAAAACCATAGAGGGTCTAGGAAAGCCCATCGTACTCAAGACAAATTTAGACATTAAAAAGAAGCCAACATAGGATGACTGGCAAAGAGCAAAGAGCGATGAAGTAATTACAACTCCAATTCCATGTAATCCTTACTGGTAGCACTTGGGTCGGCTGCTGCATTATCAGGTTCTGGCTTTGGATTCCTCTAGGAGTTATGGTGTTTTACCATGTGGGTGTCGTTGTCATCCGCCGGAACGTCAACCATAATGTTTATCCCCTGTCGTATAGAGAGCTTGAAGAGCCTAATAAAGGCTTCCAGATTTTCAGACAGCATCTTGAGTTCCTCTGTTAAAGACTTCATACAGACTTCCAGTGAATCCAGCCTCGCAGAGTTCTTGGCTGAGGCGAGCGATGTGGCATAGTACGCATCTTTCATAGCTACTCCCTGTAGACTAAGAGCTTTGGCAAGCATGGTTTTCATGCGCCAGACTTCACTTTGGGTTCTCACGAACTGAGTGGCTCTAGTATCCGGAGTTCCTGGGTCCGAGATCCCCTCGATCTCCTTCTCCATGGTGTGCATGTCTAGTCTCTCCCGGTCCTCATTGATCTCTGCTTCTATTTCCTCAATTTTCCTTTTTCCCCAAGTAAAGACCAAAGTTTCATAGGCCTCTCGGGCTATTTTTAGTTCTCTGTTAACGGAAGCATTACGACTACCTTTGTTTTTCATAGTGTTGTTGTAGGTATTAGTGGGATTCAAACAAGCTTCGGGAACAAGGAAAATTTTAAGAACCACCCTAAATTTATATGTATAATAAATGGGCTAATCCCCATGATACATAGGAAAAATGGGAGGCGATTTTATCAATAATATAATATGTATATATAATTTTTTTGGCAAATCTCTCACCAGATTATATTATCTTGGATAGTGATGGAGAATCTTTCACTGAATTATAAAATCTTGTAAGATCTTGGAAAATCCTTTACTGAATAATAAAACATTGTGAAGTCTTGGTGAATGTTTTGTTATAGTATGAAACCATATATGATAATAAGAAAACATATTTATTAAACTGTAATATACTAACATGCATGTTTGGAAAAAAGAAACATAATTTTCTCTTCCTACAAACAATGTTCCAAGTTTCAGTGGTCGTGTTTGTCAAAGTTCTTACAATACACTCTTTCATATCCTTCTATTAGTTTTGATAATATTCCACAACAAAGTTCTTGTAGGTGTTGATATTGACAACGAGTTCTGTCAACGTAGGAGGGATTAATATTTTCTCTACAACTTTTGTCAAGCTACCACTTTTTTCAAGTTATCAAATTTCTTTCTTATTCCATAGACTCCAATTGCGAGATAAAAAAAAAACACATCAAGTTTATTTGCCCCAACACGCCAACAAGTAGCAAGCCCAACTATATTATATAAGAAGGTATTAGGTATCCCAAATGCTTGAAGGGGATCTAATTGAAAGAAGTGACCATTGTGAGAATCCTTCCAATCAATATATGAATATATAAATGTAGATTTATCATTATTTTAATTGGAAATCTTCAATTAAATAATAAAATTTAATTACGTCTCTCCCAATCTAAATTGCTTATTAGCATAATTCACTACCCTCATAGGTCTCGCATTTTTTAACAGCGTTGTAACATGTAGATTAATTTCCTTTTTGGCAAAAAATCTCCACCTTTTAGGAAAATATGGTGCAATGGCTCCAACCCCTACAGATCATTAGGACAAACGAAGAATAGCACAGAAGATGAAAGGTTGTACAAACTAGCTTATTTTTCAAACAACTAATCCAACATCAGTACCTAAACTTTTTCATGAAGATATCATATTGAGAATGTTTGAAAAATGGTGAGTCTGCGAGGGTGATTCAAAAAGAGTGATAAGGTTTCATTGTTTTGAATTTTTTTTGTTAAATCAGAAAAAGTTAAAAACCAATATTAATGGAGATATTGCTATTTTTTACTAAATTTTGTGAAGTGTCTAAATGTAGCTTTAACCATTCACCTTAAGATGTTTTTACAATATAATTTCCTAAGTCTATTTAATATCTTCATTATCATAAAAAACCAACCTATATCCATCTTAGCTCCACATCTACCACTCTTGGGGGGATGAAATCTATTTATCCCTCTGAGCACTTGGTAGACCCAGAATTAAGATGGATCTAAGATTATAGAATTTCCCCTTTAAATAGTCTATTCTCACATGAATACCATGGTATTGCCATGGGTCAATACCATGGGTTATCATAAACCTCGAGCTTAAAAATTACTATTAGTAATTTATAAAAATTACTAAAATTAATAATTGATTTTATTTTATTTTTTATTTTAACCAAGTTAAAATGTTTAACATACATCAAATTACAACATCCATTTTTACTCTTGATCCACCAAGCCCCGAGAGGGATCAAATATTTTTTCACTCTATGCTAGTTTGCATATCACGATATTTCCCTCTCGGGGCTTAGTAGATCCAGAGTAAAGATGGATCTATGCTGGTTTAATTTCCCCATTTAAATAGGCTACATTCCACGTTAATACCGTGGGTCAATACCATGTGCCATTTTTATTTTTGTTAATACTAATATTAGGTTAATAATATTTGTTTGCATGGTATTAATAATAATCTAGCCCATGGTATTTGGCCCATAGTATTTTGCCCATAGGTTTCACCTAAATATAACGCATTTTTTAAGAGTTCATAAATATAAAGTGACTTATGGACTAAATATAAAAAAATGTTTTATTTGGTTACCATACCTCTTGTTTATTTATATTTTTATTAATTTATCATACCTCTTTTACAAATATGGTATTAGGCCCATAGGATTCACTTAAATAAAACCACTTTTTTTAGCCTTCATAAATAGAAAGAGGGTTATGGACTAAATATAAAAAGAGGTTTTATTTATTTACCATACGTCTAGTTTATTTATATTTTTATTTATTTACCACACCTTTTAAGTATAAAAAGAGGTTTTATTTATTTACCATACCTTCACTTTATTGATATTTTTATTTGTTTACACCCTTGCATGTATATAAGGTGACTTATGGAGTAAATATAAAAAATGTTTTATTTATTTACCATACCTCTCATTTATTTGTATTTTTATTAATTTACCATACCTCTTTTATAAATATCTTATTTGGCCCATAGGATTCACTTAAATAGAACCTATTCTTGAAAATTAGGGCGAATGGAAGGTTGTAACTCCTGATTTCAAGGGCTAAATTTACCTTTTTTACCCTCTCCCTTAAAACAAGGTGGGCTATTTGAGGCGATTTGTAAAAATGTACTATGATACAAAATATTCACCCACTAAAAATTTAAAACCCCTTAATTTCACCTAAGGGCGAACATTCGCCCCTAAAATTTTCCATGTTCAAGAAACCAGACAGAGCGCAAAGGGCTTAGAATCAGGAGATGGGAAAGATATGTTTGAGCCCTTTGGTGGATCATCTTAATTATAATTGAGGGTTGAATGTGATGGATCACGATCTTCAGCGAAGCCTTTGTAGAGCTACGGTTTCTGACATAATTACACCCTTTTAGATTTTTGCATGCCTTCCCCTGATTCTGATCTGAAGCCACTAAGTTGCCACACTTGTAGCTGCTGGTCATGGGCCACGTGTCCTCAGTTGAGCATTGCATAATCTGACGTTCATTCTTCTGTGAGATTTTCCTCCCCTTCCGATTTGAGTGATGGTACCTCCCCTTACAATTCCAATTTGGGGCATAATGACCCAGGGAATGACCATTAATGGTTGTCCTCATTCGTTATTGATGAACGGTACCATGGTACTGCTTAACCCCTCCCCCCTGTTCAGAATGTCATGCCTTGAAAGTTGTAAACACTTGGCCTGAAGCTCTTCGCATGTTACATCTTTCCAGTAGGTGTCCAGGTAGGTATTTTGATGATTGACCCCGTAGTTCGCTAGGCATTCCACTACCGCATTTGTAGTCCATATCACTGCGTGCACAATGACTCCGTAAGGATTGAGAGGTGCTCTGCAATGAGCTCTGTAACTTTGGCCAACCTCTAGTGCTTCGTAACCTTTCTAGGACTCGATCCCTTCTGTAATTTCCTCGCTGCATTAATTGTCAGTAGTGAATCCCCTTCTACAACAGTAGCCCCTATTCCCAAGTGAATTAGTATCCAGAGTCCCTGCTCTAATGCTGTGAATTCCACTTCATTATTGGTAGCCTCTCCCATAGATTGACTAAAGATATGTTGAATTTCGTCTTTGTGGTTATGAAGGACACCTCCTAGGCCCACAGGGCCAGGGTTGCCCCGAGAGGCCCCATCAAAGTTCAGTTTTTGAAAATATGGTTGAGGGTGTTGCCAAGAGGTTATGGAGGGGGCTTGTCGAGGCCGTTGCGCAAGCAAAATGGATGAAGTAACTGCAGCTATTCCAAACACCTGGATAATTTGTATGTCAGTAATAGATGGCTTCATTCTAAAAAACTCTTTTGTTCCGTTCTTTCCACGCTGACCAAACTAAGAAACCAAGGGTTAATTTCCATAAAGTGTTAACTATTTGAGACTTGGAATAATTGACTCTCCAATTTTCTATGCTTTCCTATATTGAATTTCTCTTTATGTTCGTGCTCTTAAATATTGTCTCCATCCAATTCCATAGTCTGTTGGTCCATTCACATTCATTAAGGAGGTGATTCATTGATTCCTCCTCATTTTCATAGAGGGGGCAGCGTGAGGGGCCTATGAAACCTTTTTTTCGTAGGTTCTCCCAGGTGAGGGTTCTATGGTGCATCAGGAGCCACAAGAAGGTTTTAATCTTCGGCCATAGGTCTACATCCCAGACCTTGTTGTGCCAATTGACTTTTTCTTCTTGGTCCCTTTCTTCTATGTAAGATCTTGCCTCTTTTAGTGTGAAGGTTCCCCCTTTGAGCTTGCCCCATCGCAGTTGATCTGCATCCTGAGCACTGCAGATTTTCCTTTTAGCAAGATTTGTTTGCAGAGACATCAGGTTGTTATCCATTTCTGCTGAATGAAGGGTGTCATTGAAGATCCATTGTTTCCATGGCTGGTTCGTTGTGTCAGGTCTCCAGTAATGATCCATTGTTAGCTTTCCTTGCTCTTGGTGCCTTCTTTGTATTGTGAGATAATTAGGGCATTCAAGTTTGGGCAATTGCTGCCAGGCATCCTCCCAAAAAAGAGCAGTTTGACCATTACGGACTTCCCAAAAACTATGCTTCTGTATTATGCTTCGATTGGCTCTCGCTAAGTTCTAGATTGGGGAGCCTTTTAGAGGTTCCTAGATTCTAATCAGATTTTGAGGGCTACAATTGTCCACATACTTGGCTTTCCAATGTTTGGCCCAGGGGTGTTCGGTTCCTTCACCCACCACCACCATAGCTTGGCTCCACAGGCTCTGTTGATGGTGTATGGGTCTTGTAGGCCTAACCCACCTAGGAGCTTGGGTTTGCATATTTTCTCCCAAGCCACTAAGGACCATTTCTACTTGTCAGAGTTTCCCGACCAAAGGAAGGCTTTTTGGATGAGTCTTATTTTCTGAAGAACTCCTTTAGGGGATGGGAGAGTGGAGAGCATGTACTGAGGGATGGCCTGAAGGACAACTTTAGTGAGGACAAGTTGGCCTACAAAGTTAAGGGCTCTATGGGTCCAATGCTTGGTGCATTTCTCCAAATTGGATAGCATTTTCTCCCAATGACTCTTTTTCCATGGTTTGGCACTAAGAGGAATTCCTAGGTATCTTGAAGGAAGGTTTCGCCTCTTGAACCCGAGGATTCTGGAGAGATTTTTTTGGACTGCAAGGTGAGTGTTGAAAAAGAAAATGGAGGATTTAGTGAGATTTAGGTCCATACCTGAGGCTTTGCTGAAACACTTAAGAATGGCTTTGAAGCCTTGAGCCTCTTGAATCGTGGGGGTGCCATGAAGCATAGTATCATCAACAAACTGCTAGTGGGTGGTAGCAGGGTAGGAGGGCAAGGGTTGGAGGCCCTGAATTAAGTTTGCCTCTTTCACACTTTTGATATACGGCTTAGACCTTCCATTAATATAAAAAACAGAAAGGGGGATAAAGGATCTCCTTGACGAATACCTCTGGTGGGAGCAAACGGGGCTGTGGGAGCTCCGTTAACCAGGATGGAGAATTTGGTAGACTTTATTAGGGCTAGAATCCATTTTATCCAGCTCTCAGCAAAACCAATGGCCTCCAGTATGGCCTCCAAGTAACTCCAACTGACTTTATCATAGGCTTTTGAAAGGTCTAGTTGCATGAGCATGCCAGCTTTTTTCCGAGATTGAAGAGTATGAATCATCTCTTGAGCTAGCAGTATATTATCCATTATTTGTCGTCCCTCCACATAGCCTAATTGCTCTTCCGATACTTTCTTAGGAAGAATTGGCTTCAGCCTGTTGGCTATGACTTTAGAGATAATCTTGTAAAGAACATTGCACAATGCAATCGGGCGAAACTTCGAGGGTGTGTTTGCTTCCTCCTCTTTTGGTGTAAGGATTATAAAGTTTGAGTTGAGGAATTTGAGGATGGACGAGGATTGTTGGGAATCTTCCACCACCTCCCAAACTTCCACACTAACTATCTCCCAACAAGCTTTATAAAAATCGATGATGAAGCCATCCGGCCCTAGAGCTTTTCCATTGGGCATATCTCGCACTGCTTCCTCCACCTGTTCCATGGTGAATGTGCGATTCAAAGATTTATTTTGATCTTCTATTATTAGCCTGGGAATGGAGGTCATTATATCTCTCATAGCTTCCTCTTTGTTGATGTCCAACTCCAAAGTGATTTGGCTGAAGTGATCTATGAGGAGGGATGAGATGTCATGATGGGTTTGTAAAGAGGTTCCCTATTCATTCTTCATCCTGATGATTTTATTTTCACATCTGTGATCAATGGCCGAGCGATGGAAGAATTTTGTATTCTTCTCTCCTTCTTTGAGCCATTGGATTTGGGATTTTTGCTTCCACAAGGTTTCCTCCTGGTGGCATCTGGCCTACCACTTCTGCATGAGTATCTGTTCTGTTTATATTGCTTCCTGGTTGATATCCCCTTGGAGCCACTCCTTATGAATCTGTTCTAAATGTTCCTCCAATAGCTTCTTATCCTTGAATATGTTGCCGAAGACCTCCTGGTTCCAGAACCTTAACCTAGTTTTGATATGTTTGAGTTTGGCTTGGAGTTTGTACATCTTAGTTCATCTAGCTTCTAGCGGCTCATTCCACCATTGTTTTATTTTTGAGATGAACTCCAGATGGCTGAGCCAAAACTTCTCAAGTCTGAAGGGTTTGTTCCTCGAGGTGCCGAGGATGGCCGTGTTCATATTTATAGGCCAGTGATTAGAACCTCCACCTGGTAGAGTATCCGAATCCACTGTGATCCCTTCAAGGAGAATGTTTTCTATTATTAAGAATCTATCAAGTCTAGAGGCAATTTTCCTATCGCTGCCCCTTTTGTTGTTCCAAGTATATGCGCCACTATTGGGGATGATGTCTATAAGCTTCGTTGTTTTCATAAAATTATTGAAAGCTTCTGCATCCTGATTGAGCATCCTGATGCCTCCTTTCTTTTCTGCTAGAAAAGTGATCATATTAAAATCTCCTCCATAAATCGTTTTTGCTAGGGGATATCTATGCTGCAAGTTGGAGAGACTTCTAAGCATTGTCAGTTTTTCCTCTAGTTTCTAAGGGCTGTACACATTAGTGCAGAGATAAGTGTCTGAATTTCAAATGATTTAGACTTCTATGGAAATGGACGATCTAGATGCCTCTACAGAAATAAGATGTAGTACCTGAGCATTCCATAGAGTGGCTAAGCCACCCTCCATTCCAATCCTTTCCACCTCTATGCATTCCATTTTCTACAACGAAATGGGATCTACTCATAGTCTATATCTTGAAAGTAAACTTCATCCCTATATTCCAACCACAGACCCTCATGCAGAGCCCCTGAAACATCCATCTCGACACAGATTCTAGCACAGGAGGTATACCTCTTTTATAGTGCTGCCTCCAAAGCTTTGATAAAGGTACCTAACTTATTTTATACCTGTTCCAGTGCTGCATGTCTCCAATAGTAAATCAGGAGAGAGAACAAGTGGATCTAGATAGGTACCTATTTGAATGTTTCCTGTTCTGGCGCAAAGTTGGGCTTCCATGGTCTCATCGAAGATGTGAGGTGAAAAAATATGGCCCTCCATCGAAGATGTGATCCTTATCATCCAGATTTGTGAAAACCACCATGAAGAAGCCTTTGGCTCCCAGGTGAAGCCTCATGTCCCCTTTTGGCTTCCATTGTTGCTTGATCCAAAAGCATAGGGCTCGTTCTATCAGCCAAAAACCCATAAACTTGCAGATCACCACATGTTCTACCATATGATCTTGGTAAGCCTGTAGTTTTGGGTCGAATATTATTACCTGTAGGTTTTCTATGTTTTTAGGCTTGCAATGCCCCTAGTTCTCCTGCTTCCTGGTTTCCGTAGATGTTCATTCCTGATCTGTTCTGAATTGGTGTAGATCTTCAGTGTTTCATGTTAGCTTGTCCTTAGGTTCCTTCTCTTGTGGTGTTTGTTTTGGAGAGGGGTTCTTCTTGTCTCTGTCTACTGGACCGTTGCTATTATTAGTTTCTTTTCACCTCTAGGTAGTCCTGAGATCTGCACCCTGTCCAATGGGGTTTTATCTTTTTGCATCATTACCTGTTTGTAAGATGGGGTCCCATTGGACTCCGTGATTTTCATTTGTTGGGTCAGAACCTGTCCTCTTCTATGAAGTTTTCCACCCTTGGTGTTGTCCTCCTCCAGAGTTTGGTACCTTGATCGCAGGTTGAATAGGTTTCCTGCAAACCCTAGCTCTCGATCGTGTTGTTCTGTTTGTACCATTTCTCCCCACATTGATCTCCTTCTCCATATTCAATCTACTCCTTAGGGGGGAGGCTGAGGGGTAAATTGAAGATGGAGAAGTAGATCAATGTGGGGAGAAACGGTAGAAGTTGTTGCCACAGCCTCCCCCCGCACCACCCCGGCGGCCTACCTGCCCGTTGGGTGGCTGCCAAGGTGGCGCGGGGAGCTGCCACAACCTTCCCCCTGCACCACCCCGGCAACCTGCCAGGCGAGGTGGTACGAAGGTGGATGCGGCAACAACTTCTACCATTTCTCCCCACATTGATCTCTTTCTCTGTCTTCAATTTACCCCTCAGCCTCCCCCTTGAGGGGTGGAATGAAGATGGAGAAGGAGATCAATATGAGGAGAAATGGTAGAATCCCCCCAGCACCACCCTGCTAGCCTACATGTCTGCGGGTGGCAGGCGATTTCGGGAATCGCCCAACCCCTGCGGGTAGGCCGCCGGGGTGGCGCAGGGTGGGGTTGTGGCAGCCCCACCCCGCGCCACCCTTGCGGCCCGCTCACCCCCCTACGAGGGTTGGGCGATTCCTGTGCCACCCCGGTCGCCAGTCTATCTACCTGCAGGCAGGTGGGTGGGCCGCTGGGGTGGCGTGGGGTGGGGTTGCCACAGATCCACCTGGTGCCACCGTGGCGGCTCGACCGCTCGCCTGTGGGGGTTAGGCGATTCTGGAAATCGCCCAACCCAAGTGGATGGGCGGGCAGGCCACCGGGGTGGCGCAGGGTGGGGCTGCGGCAGACCCGCCCCGCGCCACTGCGATGGCCCGCTTGCCCGCCCGCAGGGGTTGGGCGATTCCTGGAATCACCCAACCCCTGTAGGCGGGAAGATGGGCTGTCGGGGTGGTGCAGGGTGGGTCTACTGTGGTCCCAGCCTGTGCCACCCCGGCGACCCGCACGCTCGCCCGTGGAGATTGGTGATTCTGGGAATCACTAACCCCCACAGGCGGCTAGGCGGGCTGCAGGGATGGCGCAGGGTGGGCTGCTGCAGCCCCACCTTGCACCACCCCGGTGGCCCACCTTCCCACCCGCGGGGGTTGGACGATTCCTGGAATCACCCAACAACCCCTGAGACGGCGGGTGGGCTGCTGAGGTAGTGCAGGGTGGGGCTACGGTAGCCCACCCCACACCACCCCGGTGGCTCGCCCGCCCGCGGGGTGGCTGTTGGGCGATTCATGGAATTGCCCAACAGCCACCCCATAGGCAAGCGGACGACCGAGGTGGCATGGGGTAGGGCTGCGACAGCCCACCCCGCGCCACCCCAGCGGCTTGCTCGCCCACTCGAGGTGGCTATTGGGTGATTCCAGGAATCGCCCACCAGCCACCCCGGGCGGGTGGGTGGATGGCGGGGTGGCGTGGGGTGGGGCTACGATAGCTCACCCAGTGCTACCCTAGTTGCCCACTCCCCCACCCGGGGTGGCTGTCGGGTGATTCCCAGAATCGCCCAATAACCACGCTCGGGGTGGCTGTCGGGCAATTCCCGGAATTTCCCAACAGCGAGCTTGAGCGGGCGACCGGGCTGTCGGGGTGGCGCGGGGTGGGCTGCTGCAGCCCCACCCCGTGCCACCCTGGCAGCCCACAAGCCTGCTCGGGGGTTATTGGGTGATTCCTAGAATTTCCCAACAACCCACTGGGCTGGCGGGCGGGCCACTGGGGTGGCATGGGGTGGGCTATCGTCGTGAGCTTTACCGGGCCCACCATGCTCACGATAGATGTATTGGTTAATTTGGCTCACAAAAAGTATTAATTTAAAATAAATAAATAAATCTTGTTCATTAAACTTATTTAATATGAAAATTTTCAAGGAAAAAAATTTAACTAACCTTTCAATTGCAAGAATTCTTCGTTGAATATGTTTTTGATAGCAATGTAGCTACTCCACAAATTCACTCCAAGTCTTTCATCGAACCTCAGAAAACCTTGATGTGATGTGAGTAATATTGATAATGGAATTTATTATGTAGGTGAAATTACGGAGATGTTTTACTGTATGGTTAATGTGGGATTAATTTGTTTTAAAAAAATTTAACATGTTAATTTTTTTATGGCGACGAAAGAAAATATGATAAAGCGAATATTATGGAATTGTTTTATAGTGGGGTGAATGTGGGATTAATTTGTTTTAGAATGTATTATAAAAATTAAAAAAAAAACATTCAATTGTTTAGTAAATATTATATACTTTAACTATTAAAATAATTTAGGTAGAAGTTGTAGTTTACAATTTTAATTTTAATGATTTATTTTATAAAAAAAATTAGTTTACATTTTTCAATAAATTGTAGAATAAAATAATGAAGGGAAATAAATCTAACAAACTTTTTGGAGGGAAATATTTTCGCGAAACATTTTGGAGGGAAAATTTCATTCTCTAAGCTATATAATATCTTTAGGAGACTTTCCATTTGTATCATTCAACATCTTCTATTTGAAAGGGATGGATTTTCCTGATAGTGAAGTTTCAATTTATACAACATAAACATCTTCATCGCATAACAACTCTATTCATATTAATGAATATAGTGGGAATTCTCCCACTATGAATAGAAAGTCAATTCTTCTACTTAGTCCTGATCCTAAGGGCTATGAGAGTAGCACTGATGAAAGAGGGGATGGAGAATTTCAAATAAATAAAGAGTCACAGATTCCACTTAGTCCTAATTCTAAGGACTATGAAAGCAGTAGTGATGATGAGCTTGATGACAAATTTCAAAAGAATGGAGTGTCACGGTGTCCACTTAGTCCTAATTCTAAGGACTATGAGAGAAACAATGATGAAGAGCATGATGGTGAAGTTCAAAAGAATGGAGTGTCACAGTGTCCACTTAGTCCTAATTCTAAGGACTATGAGAGTAGCAGTGTTGAAGAGCATGATGATGAATTTCAAAAGAATGGAGTGTCACGGTGTCCACTTAGTCCTAATTCTAAGGACTATGAGAGCAACAATGATGAAGAGCGTGATAACGAATTTCAAAAGAATGGAGTGTCAAAGTGTCCACTTAGTCCTAATTCTAAGGACTATGAGAGAAGCAATGATGAAGAGCATGATGATGAATTTCAAAAGTATGGAGTGTCACGGTGTCCACTTAGTCCTAATTCTAAGGACTATGAGAGCAGTAGTGATGAAAAGCGGGATGATGAATTTCAAAATAATGGTGTCATGGTGTCCACTTACTCGTAATTTTAAGGACTATGAGAGCAACAGTGATGAAGAGCGTGATGATGAATTTCAAAAGAATGGAGTGTCACAGTGTCCTCTTAGTCCTAATTCTAAGGACTATGAGAGCAACAATGATGAAGGACAGGATGATGCACTTAGTCATAATTCTAATAAGTATAAAGGTAGCAGTGGCAAAGGATAGGATGTAGCATTTTTAGTAAGTAAACAGTGACATTTTCGACGTAGTCCTAATTCTATGGACTGTGAGAGTAGCACTGACAATTCACATGAGGAAGAATATCCAATAAACATCGAGTCAAATTTTCCATTCAGTCTGAATTCTAAGGACTACGATAGTAGCACTGAAGAAGGGGAAGGAAGATGAAGAATATCCTGCAAGTTAGTATTTGAAAAGCACAACTGATCATAGTGTTGATAACATTCCTCTAAATGATGATGAAAATCCTTATACAAATGATGATCCAATGATGGAGATGTTGCCAAGAAATATTGTATCGAGGAGTAGGAGCAGACCTTTTCGTATCAATGCAAGATGTTCTAGTTATATAAGGGGTAGAGTAGAAAATCTCATGAGAAGAGGTTCTATCAGTGCTCTAATTTCAAGTGAATGTTGCCATAAAGATTGCTTGAAACATATGGATTTAAAATTGGCATTAGAGAGCAGGAAGAGATATTTGTCAATGAATAAAAGCATGCAAAATTCATATTTAGTTGGGTGCATGAAATCTACATTGTTAGGTTATGGCTATCATATTAGGACTTTATTTATCTATAGAAAAGCTTTCAAAATGTTTGATTCGATTGGGAATTTTCGTCTCTCAAGAATTCAAGAAAATTTGGAAAAGGATCCCACATTTTATTCAGAAGTACGTCATAAAAGACAGTTTGGACCATTATCAAATACTACAATGTCATGCATGAAAGATTTCTTTTCAAAGCGTGGAGAGTGTATGCCAAATAGAGAGACAATACATATTCTAGATAATTTTTCAAGATGAGAAATCTACAACTTATACAAAGAATATGCAGAAGGTGCTGAGGGACATGGCCGGTTTATTACATATCAATATTTTGTGAAGGTATGGAAGAAAGAATTCAACAATGTCCATATTCCTAAGAAGTCAAGGATGGGGATTTGCAGTACATGTGCTTCTCTTAAATAAAAAATGGACAAATGTGAAGGGTCAGAAAGAGGTAAGCATTCATAACTTTAACTTTTAAAATTGTATAGTCATCAACTATGAAAACATATTTCTTAATGGATTTATTTTATGTTGTATAGATTCAATTGTCAAAGAACTTCAGGAGCATCGCGAGCAACAAAAAAATGAAAGAAAAAAGTTGTACAAGAATCGAAAGAAGTGTTATGATAATCCGAATAAATATTTGGGTTTGATAATTGATGGTATGGACCAAAAGAAAACATTTTTACCACATTTTGTTTACACCCAAAAATTTACAGGAGGAAAATTTTATTTAGTATCACTTGGTCGGTCGTATGGTCTTCAATGGGAAAATGTTTCTGAGGGTGTACTTCACATCTCCAAATATTCATAATGATGCAAATCTGATCATAACCATAATTCATGATGTGCTTTCTCATTGGTTTGGTAATCTTCCTGAAGTTTTGTATCTACAATTGAACAACACTTGCCGTGAAAACAAAAATCAGGTTGTTTTTGGATATCGAAACATGCTGGTTGAATTGAGCATTTTTCAAAAGGTAAAGGTTGGTTTCCTTCTTGTTGGGCACACTCATGACCATATTGATCAGATGTTCAGTCATTTTTCAGTCACATTAAGGAGGAAGGAAGTTGGGAGCTTGCCATCATTAATTGAATGTATTAAGAAATAATACATGTCAGAGCCTACTTTTGATGTGTTGGAAGAAACTGTTGACATGGGAAGGTTTATTCTAGGATCATATGGTGAGGGGAAATGCATTGAACAACTTAATGACATTAGCTTCCAACATCAATTTCGTATCAAAAAAATTGACGGGAAAACACTAATATGGGGCAAGAAATATTCAACTACTGCAAAATGGGGACCATCATCAGGTTTGCAATTTTTGAATTTCATTCCAGATCATCCAATATTTGCATCAAAAATATTGTTATTACAATCAATTTGTGAAGTTCATAATGCACGCAGACAAAATAGAGATATAAATTATTTTGATTGCCTAGAAGAAATTAAAAATTGTATTTGATATACATATGAGTACTTTGACATTGCTGGTTCAGTTTGGTGGGAGTCATTTTTCAATAATCAAAGTGATATCATTTCAACAACAACAAATGAAGATATACCTTTAAAAAATCCATTTATTTGGCCACAAAATGTGTCGAATGAACATGAGGAAATAAACATTGTTGAACAACAACAATTTCAAGGTATTATTAATTCTTCATAGGCAGAGGAAATAGAGATGTATATTGGTTCTAGAATATCTCGTGCACAACGTGAAGCCATGGAAGACCTTTACAGGGGTTCAGTACAGGATATTAAGGAGGGTTGCATGATCAGAGTGCTAGCAGATGTAGATCCCAATGGCTATCCATTTTGGGTTGCTAAAGTTATAGAGGTCTCTATAGAAAGTGAGGATGTTACGGGTGTTGAAGTACATTGGTATGCCATAAGTACACAACCATTCAATGGTGTATATAAGCTAGAGATGGTAGTTGACCAAAAAAATGGCGAAAAGAGAAAAGGAAAGGGTATAAATATAAATCGTCGCCGCACAGACATATTAAAATTCAATGATGTTGATATACTTGTTTATGACTTCAATTTAACAAAGAGAGGAACTCTTTGCTTCAAGACAATAGAGATTCTGAAAAGGTTGTTACCAAAAGGTACAGTGTTGAGATGGGAGGCTGTTAAAGCCAGTCGTAGATCTAGAAGAATTTTGAAACCTAAAATGGTGGGCATGCATGTGGACTCACATGGGGCACTAGTTGATGAAAGAGAAGAATATGGAACATCTTCGTCAACATCCAGTCACTCATCCGAAGATGTGAATTCTGATGGTGTGCAAGAAAATACGAGGGATTTTGAATAAATGTTTAAGACAGTTTATATCATTGATGTATGCATTGTATCTTGAAATTAAATTTTTGATTTCCATATGGTGCTAAATGAGAAGTTATGAGTCATTTTTATGTTGTTGGATTATATGTCTTAATTATGATAATTTTTATTGTTTAGAATATCTACAATGTAACTTTAAACTAGAGATTGTTGGAAATAATACTGAGAGTGGGGGTGAATCAGTATTATCAAATCAAACACTTTTTCATTTCCATACTCAGATTCATATACGCTACTTCAGTTAAGGGAACCTGCATGTACACGCAACTGTGTCTAATGCAACTAGCGTATATCCAGTAAACTTATGATTCAGTTAATCCATTAAATGTTGATCTTTAGTTAGTGCATCAGAACTTTATTAACCATATGAACAGTAAACAGGTGCAATAAAACAGAACAGATCATCACACACAAGAAGCACACATGAACACCATGATATAAGGTGGAAACCCAATGTGGGTGAAAACCACCTGCTGCAATTCATCTCTATCTTCTTTTAATAAGAAACTTCTTTTTACAATATTTTTGTACTGGAGCAACCTTATACTGGTACGCAGGCTTCTACGTGCAAAAGGTTACAACCTCCTTTCGTTCTCCAGTTTCTCCTGGAAAGGAACTACAACTCCCTTAGCTCTTGTACTAGTCGATCCTTTTACTAGTACATAGGCGTCGGCCTACTGAATGCTCCGACCTTCACTCATTTTCCAGCTACTATTGGAAAGGAGCTACAACCCCCTTAGCTCTTGTACTAGCTGATGTACTAGTACGTAGGTGCCGACCTACATAAGGCTACAGCCTTCTCTTTCTTCCTCCAGGTACCACGTTTCATAAATTTTCAGACTAGATACTCCTGAAGTACAACACCATAATATGAAGGCCACGTTTCATCCAATTTTCATACTAGACCCATGAATATCATTGAAGAACACAATCAATGAACACTAGCATCATCAATCTCTGAATCCCCCAATACTGAATCACTGAAACCCTCTCAACAAACTACAATCACTAGAACACAGAGCAGAACACAGAACTCTGCAACAATGTTCAAATCTAACTGTATCATCAAAAATCATGCATCAGAGTGCATACACTACTTGGGAGAGCAGAACCAGCGTGTATACGCAACTTCACCAAAGTGAAACAGCGTATATGTCATTACTTACTTATAACTTCGCTGCAGTTCCTAACTTCAGACATACCCAGATCATTACATATACAAGGATAATATGTGTGTTAGCAACCAGATCTAGTCCATCAGATCACATAAAGATAAGTCATTATGATCCTGATCCATTATTAGATCTCATCCATCAACACTGAAGCTAAAGACAATCAACCAAACTAAATATGCAAAATACTAACACTAGTAAACAGTCATAGAACTCATCAACAACCAGAAACACTTGTAGCTTCAAACATCATACCTCATATGGTATATGCTACTTAGATGTATCTAACCTATGTATGTATGCGCTTTTATCATAGTCAACTAGCGTATACATATGTAAATGTTCATTCATGATTTGCAGTTCCAAACTCAAGTTATACCCAGATCATAATATTTATAGAACATTACATGTGTCAGTATACAGATCTAGAATAAACATGATCAAACCATATAGAGATGATTCATTCCAAGCCATTAGATCCTGATCTATCCTTAGATCTTGTTCTCCATCAACTACTGAGATTCCTCCTTAGCTCAGATCAAGTAAGGCATCATGAACCCATACCCTGCATACTGGATCTCATACTTCATCAGATATTCGAGACTTACTTGGTGCCTTTGCCTAATGATCTTCTCCTCCTTTTATAGTCTTAGGCCTTTACTCAATACCATGGTCCAAAACCACTTAGAACCAATACCTTGGACCAAATACCTGGGATCAACATGTCGGACAAGATACCTTGGACCAATACCATGGATCACAATACCATGGTCCAAATACCACGGACCAAAAACAAATGTACGCACCTTTCCTTGCATGAGAGTGCATGTATACGTATACGCACCTTTTGGTCGGCTAACCCGCGTGTATACACGACTTTATCAAGGGTAACCTGCATATATCTCTTTTTCTTCATTTTATGAGTCTGAGCTGTGATCTGTCATCTTAGTAAGTTGCCATCAAGGACAACACCTGTATCATAATGCCAACAATCTCCCCCTTTGGACATGATGGCAAAGTTATCTTGCCATACTGAGAACTGTGATCTTAATGAGTTGTCATTGTTCATTACGTCTGAACTGATTCCTTTGTGTTGCCCTGCATCCCATGTATTATATCACATCTGATATCTCTTTTGTAGATTCATCTAGTTATATATTAGTGAGTTGTTCTGCTACAAGTGGGTTGCCATCAAGTACAACACATGCATCATAATGCCAACAATCTCCCCCTTTGGACTTGATGGCAACAACCATACCAAGTCACTCTCCCCCTTTGACATCAAGGGCAAAGGGTGGACCAAGATATTCTCTTCCTTGATATACATTCCGCTATCCATACTCCCCCTGAGTACTTACTGAAATCTCTGATTGAGCTCCCCCTTTGTATATGCCAAGGTGTACCAATATTTCCATGCTCCCTCTGAGTACATGCTGAAATCTCTGCTCTGCTGAAGTGTGTTGTTCATGCTCCCCTTGACTGTAAGGAAGGTCTGCAAAATGATGTTCTACATGAAGAACATGACTCTATCATAAATGACCTTCCTATCACCAAAGACTCATACATACATCCATCTCCCAACCAAGTGGGGATATACCAATATTGACTCATCCACCCAACCAAGTGGGGATACACCAGATACCAATTGTTTATACATGACTGGAATATTACATCATCCTTCCCATGCATAGTGGGGGTACAAATTACATCATATGACCAAAAGGGATTCATCAGATGACTACAATAGATAGAGACAAACTATTACATCATGAGTCTTGATATGACCTTTACATGACATTTATAATAGAGACCAAACATCTAAATAAGACCATGATAGTCATCAACAACTATCATACACAATGTATGATCTGCTCCATAAGCATCTGGCAACAGTATCTAGACCAGCAACCTTTATATGTCCATTAGTGTATAAGTCATCAACCTATAACAAGGTATGTCTGCATATAGATATCAACTCATCCTTTTGAACAGAATTCTTCATATGGCATACAGAATCATTCACATTATATCATATGTAAAAAACACCGTAGCCAACTCATCAACATCAACATCTGCATGATCTTATATATCATCCAAGTATCATCACTTGGGAACATATGCATCAATCAACATATGTAAGTATCAACCTATCATCATATAGGTAAGAACTCATCATCATCATGTCTCCAACAATGCAAATTTGAGTAATCATCTATGTATCCAGCATATTGTATATAGCACTATGTATCTTGAGCTCAAGATCTTTTGTTAAGACTTCTTGATATCATCAACAGCAACAATCCTCATCCATGTGAGTGCCAAGAACTATAGGAATCCTGCATCATAACTGTATTATATGTTGACAGCAGCATATGAGTGACTCATCATCAAGTAATGAAATTGTGTATTCAAGCTTTGTACTTCTCCTTATCCTTATGAAGATCACCATGTACACACCATATATGCATCATCAGAGAATCAACCACAAATCTGATATGAACACCAACTATGTAACCCCAAGAATCATATGATATTTTGTCATGGACAACTCATAACCATGTCATAGCAAGATGTATCATTTAGCCATATAAGCATCATCGCCAAGGACTACTAACCATAATGCCAATAATGCATTATTAAAAGCATATGTTCCCCCTGAACCTGTGCCATCTTGTTTACTGTGAGATCTGATCATGCATATATCAGCAAGAAGTATCAAGGCATCATCATCATCAAGTTAGGATTAAAACACTTCTAAAAATCTTACAAGTATCAAGACATTTCCACACATCATCAGCAGATTGTAACCATTATCAAACAGAGGAAATAATGAACTGAATCATATCAGACCCTTTTCGTGAGCCTGTCCCACTGCTTTTCTCAAACTGACATATACGCGATTGTGTAGAGTCTAACTTGCTTATATACGTGACTTCTCTTTATGAAACTTGTGTATGAGATTGAGAACACCGAAGGTTTACACTTTCAGCGTCCTCTGAGTCTGTTATGTCTGTACATTGTGCTGTGCCACATATTTCAAACTGTGCTTCCTTCTTCTTCCATATCTTCAAGTGTGATGATGTTTTCTCCTTTTGGTATGGTTCCCATACTTTGTTCCTGCATTCCTTTGCTATATGTCCCAGCTTGTTACATGCATAACATCTTATATTTTTCATATTCCTTCTATAGAAATCAACAGCTTTGTGACCAAACATATTAAAAGAAAAACAATATCCCTTAAAGTACCCGGAACGTGATGATCTTTCTATGTGATGGTCTTGAACCATTCTACTTCTGCATCTAGCTGCAACATGTCCAAGATTATGACATACATAACATTCAACATTATTCATCGGAGGAGTAAAAGATTTTCTTTGAAGAACTTCTTTCCTTGGTTGTTGATGGGATTGACCTCTCATCTCCTTGTTGAGTATTTCAGATTATGCATTAGAGTTCTTTGTCTCATTTGTGAACTAGATTCACCTTCAATAGATTCATGAAAACCAAGACCGGTTTTGATAGCAGGACACCTTTGACTACTAAGAATATCATCCAAGATCTTAGTACTATCTTGAAATCGTAAGAGCTTATCCTTTCTAAGTTATCTTCTATAATATTTACCTCAACCTGATGTTGCTTATCCTTTTCACGATACTACTTCTTCATGTTTTCTTCAGCTTTTCTTCCTTCTTCCAACTGATGTCTTAATTCAAGAACTTTGTTTTCCTGTTTTTCAAGAGCTTGGAGTAGTTCTTTATTCTGCTTATTTGATTCTTCAAGATATTCTTTTAGCGAGAGGATCGTAGCTTCAAGACTTTCATAGTAACTGGATCTATCTCTGAGTTTCTTGATTTTTGTGCTCCTTTCATTTACTTCATTTCTTAATGATGTCACTCCATCCTGCAACGTTTGACATTGATCTTCCTTTTCCTTGAATAACTTTCTTACCTTGTTTCGTTCCTCTAGTTGAGCTTTTAGTTTGGTAACTTCTTCTTTGGAGACACATTCCCTTTTGTGCAATAGATCTTATTCATCTCTAATTTTCTTTGTAAGCCTTTTAAATTCTGCTTCTATTTGATATCTTTCTTTCTCACCCATAAGAGAAAATTCAGTTGTTTCGCTATCACTTTCATCATCTTCAAATGGATAGAGAAATGTATCACTAGAGGATAACAAATTCATACTTGATAGTTCTTTTGCTTGTTCATCTTCATTCTGAGGTGATTTTGAATCTGAAGTGTTGCTTCCACATATTCCCCAATCGATTCTCCCACTGTCATAGTTCTTCTGAGATGTCTTCTTCTTCTGAGGTGCTTTCTTCTTTAGCTTCTTTCCCATTGTTCTACGGATCTCCTTCAAGCAATCAAGCTTCTACCAAAGGACTTGCTTTGATACCAATTGTTGGAAATAATACTGAGAGGGGGGGGGGTGAATCAATATTATCAAATCAAACACTTTTTCATTTCCATACTCATATTCATATACGCTACTTCAGTTAAGGGAACCTGCATGTACACGCAATTGTGTCTAATGCAACTAGCATATATCCAGTAAACTTATGATTCAGTTAATCCATTAAATGTTGATCTTTAGTTAGTGCATCAGAACTTTATGAACCATATGAATAGTAAACAAGTGCAGTAAAATAGAACAGATCATCACACACAAGAAGCACACATGAACACCATGATATAGGGTGGAAACCTAATGTGGGTGAAAACCACCTGCTGCAATTCATCTCTATCTTCTTTTAATAAGAAACTTCTTTTTACAATATTTCTGTACTAGAGCAGCCTTATACCAGTACGCAGGCTTCTACCTACAGAAGGTTACAACCTCCTTTCGTTCTCCAGTTTCTCTTGGAAGGGAACTACAACCCCCTTAGCTCTTGTACTAGCCGATCCTTTTACTAGTATGTAGGCGCTAGCCTACTAAATGCTCCAACCTTCACTCATTTTCCAGCTACTACTGGAAGGGAGCTACAACCCCCTTAGCTCTTGTACTAGCTGATGTACTAGTACGTAGGTGCTGACCTATAGAAGGCTACAACCTTCTCTTTCTTCCTCCAGGTACCATGTTTCATAAATTTTCAGACTGGATACTCTTGAAGCACAACACCATAATCTGAAGGCCATGTTTCATCCAATTTTCATATTGGACTCATATATATCATTGAAGCACACAATCAATCAACACTAGCATCATCAATCTCTCAATCACCCAATACTGAATCACTGAAACCCTGTCAACAAACTACAGTCACCAGAACATAGAGCAGAACACATAACTCTGCAACAATGTTCAGATCTAACTATATCATCAAAAATCATGCATCATAGTGCATACACTACTTGGAAGAGCAGAACCAGCATCTATACGCAACTTCACCAAAGAAAAACAGCGTATATGTCATTAATTACTTACTTATAACTTCGTTGCACTTCCTGACTTCATACATACCTAGACCATTACATATACAAGGATAATATGTGTTTTAGCAACCAGATCCAGTCCATGAGATCACATAAAGATAAGTCATTGTGATCTTGATCCATTATTAGATCTCATCCATCAACACTGAAGCTAAACATAATCAACCAAACTGAATATGCAGAATACTGACACCAGTAAATAGTCATCAGAACTCATCAACAACCAGAACCACCTGTAGCTTCAAACATCATACCTCATATGGTATACGCTACTTAGATGTATCTAACCTGCGTATGTACGTGCTTTTATCATAGTTAACCAGCGTATACATATGTAAATATTCCTTCATGATTTGCAGCTATTCCAAACTTGAGTTATACCCAAATCATAATATTTACAAAACATTACATGCATCAGTATACATATCTAGAATAAACATGATCAAACCGTATATAGATGATTCATTCCAAGCCATTAGATCTCGATCTATCCTTTGATCTTGTTCTCCATCAATTGCTGAGATTCATCCTTAGCTCAGATCAAGCAAGGCATCATGAACCCATAACCTGCATATTGGATCTCATACTTCATTAGATATTCGAGACTTACTCGGTGCCTTTGCCTAATGATCTTCTCCTCCTTTTATAGTCTTAGGCCTTTACTTAATACCATGGTCCAAAACCACTTAGAACCAATACCTTGGACCAAATACCTGGGATCAACACGTCGGACAAGATACCTTGGACCAATACCATGGATCACAATACCATGGTCCAAATACCACGGACCAAAAAAAAATGTATGTGCCTTTCCTTGCATGAGAGTGCGTGTATACGTATACGCACCTTTTGGTCGGCTAACCCATGTGTATATGCGGCTTTATCAAGGGTAACCTGCATATATCTCTTTTTCTTCATTCTGTGAGCCTGAGCTGTGATCTGCCATCTTAGTAAGTTGCCATCAAGGACAACACCTGTATCATAATGCCAACAGAGATATAATGTATGTTTCATTCAATATACAAATAATGACTTTTGAATTCATTTAGTGATGTAATTTCTTCATAATGTCATGGTTTTTTAATTTTATGGTTGAAAAAATTTCAATTTCTTTTGTATCTAGCATGTTATGGTTGAGAACATGTTGAATTTATACTTCGGAAAGAAAAATTTATTCTACCAAAAACATTAGTGTGTTCTTTTCCTCATTAATAACTTTGTTTGGCACATAAAAATTTGGTTTTACTAGCATTTTTTTTTTAATTTTGAAGATTGACCTAAAAAAAAAATCATCATTCCAGTATCATCACTTTTTCGTTTTCAAGCTGTATTTTACACGAAAATTTCATTTTCACTACCATTTTTAAAAAATGTTCAAAATTGACACTAAAAATAAAAACCATCATTCCAGTATACACACTTTTCGTTTTTAGCACTGCTTTTGATGTTTTTTTCGGGGTTTTTTGGCCAGAGTTCCCATTTTGAGTTTATAGTTCCCATTTCAAAGTTTACATTGTTACTAGAATTACCATCATTGTCCTCTCTGTTCTACTTTCTTCACTTCACCCCCATTTGTTTTCTAACTGAGAGGGTTTATTTATACAATTACAAAGAAGAATGGCTCAATCCTCAAAGGATGGATTCCTATCCTCCTGAAATAGATAAATCTAAACAAATTCCAATTATCCCTCTAATTCCTGAACCACATACTAGAACAAGCAAATTTCATTACATTAAATGGAAAGATAAAAATACTCATTAAAAACCTCTTGAACAAGCTTAGAAAAATAATTGAAATGTAAATGGTTGTCTTGCAACAATTCTTTATGTTTACTACTAGAAAGTGTTAATGAATGTTATGCCTTCTTATTTAAAACTTGTTGGAATTAGGGCCTTGAAATCATATATCTTCATTCATTTATAATTTGTTCATTCTGGCTATAACATTGTCTTATTGCTTGAGAATATAGCTCATAAATCATAACTTTATTGACTCCATATACCCAATGGATGCCTTTTAAAAAGTCCTTATTGACTCAAATGACGTAGTAAAACAAAGCATAATAAATCCTAATGGATTCCTAAAATATTAAAACAACTTTTATAATATTTACATAAACAAGAATGAATTTAGAGAGAAAGAACAATACTTTTCTAAAATAAGTTCTGCCTTTTTATAAAGATAAAAGGACTTTATACAAATTTCCTTTTAAAGGGGAAATATTTTTGTCATTTCAATCTTTAGGAAAGGACCTTATACTTTAAAAGAAGTATACCAAGTGATATTCTTGTTTAGATACATTAAAATTGTAATGTATAAACTACGCATTTTTATCCTATGTTGGTGGTGACAACATCGTATATACTTCAAAATTCTTAGTCCTTCATCATTCAACCTGTCATAGCATCTGGTGCGGGATCATATCTCTAGAGTTTGCCATCTATTTATATGATGACAATGCGAATAAAAGATTCAAATCCATGCTGGAATGCTAAAATGCAAATGGTATCCTATGCCATCAGTTATGTCGAGGGCAGACTGCACCTGCACTTCTGTGATGAGAAATCCTGAGGTCGTCCTGCACTTTTTGTTTCTATCTACACAAGATAGGCTATACATGTTGTTCTAGCCTGTAAAAGTTTGACACTAACCTTCAAATATCAATTCCAGTCCATGAAATTGAAAAACTACAGTGTGCAAATATTGCAATTAACGAGGCCATCCTTATTTAATAAAAAAACTCTTTAATCAATGAAACTACCATTCTTTCTCTTCAGCAATTAAATACCCAAATCAGTGCCCCTTGGTTCTGTAATATTACACTACTGTCAACTATGTCCCTCTAAGTTTACAGCGGTTGATTTTGTGAGAAACGTATGCTTAGTTTCAGCCTTTAGGTGCCTTGCTTTTGCCTTTCTAAAGATAAATACCTTTGCTATTAACCATCATGCCTAATTTATTTATCTTCAAGGCATGTTTTATGGTTATCTTCATGGTATCCACATTATCCTTCTTACCATAGTGGAAAAAAACACAAACAAAAAAACACAGTCCCTTCTAAAATTAAAAGCCTTATAGTGTTAATTTATCCTACCAAGCATGCAATTAATGGACAATAACTACTCACGCTAATAAGTCACTAATGGAGAAATTACCATCTATATATTTGATCCTAGCCTCATGCTAACAATGTGAATGTTAAGTAGTACATACTTTTGCTGGAAAATGTAAACCTTTTAAATATTGTTGTTATTATAATTGCAACTTTTTACTAGTCCTTTTTCTTTAGGTGCAGTTTCATCCTTGCCAGGTCAGTTTTCTCAATTATGAGAAACAAAATAATCATGTCCACAAAGGTTCTAACTTCTTACTAACACTCATATTTGAAATAGAACAAAAAAGTGGCACCACAAGTTATTAGAGTAGAAGTGTGTCTGGACTTAAGATGATGCCAGACGGAAAAGAAATCTTTCCTATCTATATCAAGTTTCCTATCAATTTTCCGTTGGAAATTATTCCTAATTATGATCACTCGGTTACCAAATCTGACCTATGGGGCTCTCTTGCTTCTCAAAAACACGTAAAAACTACAGTGATAATAGTTTTTTCTAATTTCTAGTTCATATTTTTTTTGAAATATATTGACATCCCTTTCTGTAATATGCTCTTTGTATCTTAAACAACTTTAAGCAAGGGCTTGCAGGGCCCCCAACTTCAAAAAATATCATATCCAAAACAAATCCATTTGAAGCACACAATTGATTAGAATCATGAAAACATTGTCAACCCCCCTTTCTGAAGAAATGATGAGAAAGAGAGAATAAATATACAGGTACAAACCCTTGCAGTCTCTCAAGAAACTTGTAAGGAAGCAATATGTACATTTTTGGAGAAACATAAACTGACCTCCCATAAAATGCCAATGAAATGTGCAGGAAAAAATACACCCTAAAGCCATATTTAAGCTATATGCGTACCAGTGCTCCATTGCAATAGAGATCTGTAAGCCCAATGGCAGGGCGTTATCCTCTTTAGCCCATTGAAAATGTCATCACAATCCCAGAATAGTGGTTGTGTACAAGAACAACCAACCTTTGACAGAACAAGAAAAAGTAAACAACCACAATGTAGTAGATGCATAGTAGCAACGAGACCTTCCACAAAAATGTTGCCAATATCAAGTAGGCTATGAAACTAGCATAAACTCCCCTTCTACATACATACTACCAAAACAACTTAGAAACCCTTATGTCATCGTCAATCAAACTGTGAAAAGGTATGGCTTCAAATGACACCAATAAAAACACTCTCCATGGAGCTCTTAACTCAGGCCATCACTTTTGCAAACTACAAAAGCAACTCGTCACAATATCTCCACCACAGGTGAAAAATAATGGTACAAAAAGCCTCCACATGTAGCACCTGTAAACAAATGACTTGCCATGGAGTCCTCTGTAGTATTTTCCCAAAATGAACAAAGAATAAGTCCAAAAAATGTATTGTTTGTAATCTTGTACTTAATATTTTATGTACATCATTGTAAAGGTGGCTTGGTCAAAGATCACAAATCTAACAATCCACCTGCTCCATTGAACTCTTGAATTACCTCCACTTATTGTAGCTCCTCTTATATATAGCTAATGGAATGTAGAGTGTACATCACGTCATGCACAATTTGACAATCTTCTTTTGATACAAATTTCATTCTTCTATCTTTATGTGAGTATTTTCCATAATTAGGAAGTTTGGTTGAACTAGGCAAAATAATTTAAAATTTGGAAAAATATCATACAATCGAATTATTTGGTGCAATTTACTTTGGATGGTATGTGTAATCAATGTAAAAATTTGGCCGCATGGAGATAAATATTGTCAATTCTCATGGAAAGATTTTGAGTTGAGTGTATAGTTCATAAAGAGAAAAGGCATCGTTATTGTTGACAATTGATGAGCTCTTTTGTTATGGACAAATTTAGCTTCTGTGTCTCCTACTTCTAGCTTAGTAGCTTGTGATGTATCAGGTAGTTAATGTTTCTAGATGTCCTATTCATTAGTTCTAAGTTTTTAAAAATTTCTTCTTGGTTGCTAGAACCACAACTGTCACATGCTCTTTGCTACTAGATATTGACACCATTGGTTGTCTTCCTCACTATGTTCTAAAGATTCTACAATCACATTCTTTTTCAAATGTCATCTTTGAATCAAGGTTTGCTTCCCTTTTCCCAAGGAAAACACTTCACAGGAACTGCTTCTGAGTACATCCTTATGAGCTATAGATGGTAAATGGGGTAAACCATCTCCCTGATATGGATCAAGAGAGTCGAACTCATGACCTGCCCAACAGCGGGGGAGAGATCTCACTTCTGGCTTATGACCACTTGAGCTAACCGATGAGGTTATTCAAGGTTTTCTTCTTGTGTAGGATATCTCTACTTTATTTGGGATTGCCTTGTATTGGTTTTACCTCTTTTAATTTTTCATTTTACTGTCATTCTTTTGTGGGTCTAGTACCATTATCCTCTCATGTACTACTGGCATGTGCAAAATTTTTGATCTCTAAATTTTAATTTTTTAAAATTTAATATTTTCATTGGTTTTTGTAATGGACTATAAAACTATTTCATTCTCTTTAGAACCTTGAAACTTTGGTTCTAGGATTCTATTTCCTTTAATAAGAAACTCTAATAATGATGTAGAAAACATTAATGTTTCCTCAATTTTGCAGTGGCTGCATTGGTTGTAGTCACCTCAAGGAGGGATAGAGGATTCTCAAAAGGCTTTTTCAGAATTTACCAGGGGGGTGAAAGTGGGCATGATTTTGATCCCTTTATGGTGGCCTTGAATGAGGCAAGGAATTAGGATTAGCCTGTTAAGACCTGAATTTTGAAAAATTTATATAATGTTTTAGTTTGATGAGATGTATAGTGTTGAATTATTCAATACCAGTTTTTATGCATTCCCTTTGTTTTTCCCCATATCATATCGAATTTGGTAACTATGGTATTTGCATCACTAGTTACCCTTGTTCATATCAGTTAGTCATAGCCTAACAATTTGGGCTTTTTGGAATCCAATAGATTTGGCCACCTCAAAGTTTCCCCTACTAAGAATTCTTCTCAAACTCTCATTTACAATAAGAGGGAACTTGGGAAGCTCTCTTCACTTATAATTTCCAGCTTAGGCAAAAGATTGCATAGTTGATGTTGGATAATGGTAGCCAAAAGAACTTGTATCGCTTGTGATCTTATCACTAGGTTGTTGCGATCTACTTCTTAGCACAACCTACTAAAGAGATCGTAAGGTAGTATATGATGCATTCAAGGAGACCTATTGATTGCCCTAATATTGTAAATCTCACAAACTTCTGTCATCGTCTCTCAATTCCTTGAGACATGGAGGCATGGACCTCAACTTAATCAATATCCATAAGTTTAGGACTCTTATTTTTATTTTATGTTCACACACTTCCCAACTTATGATAACCTACTCCATGGATTTCACACTTCAATAGGGAGTTACACTTTTAATCATCTAGTCAAAACTTTGATTACTCATTTTCCATTAGGAATTGCTTCACTCAACTCAACGATGAAGCAATTTGAGTTACACCTCTCTAAGAACAAACTTGTTCATGAATCCCCGCAACCCAAGGATATGGTGGTCAACTCTGTTTTACACATGGTTCAATAACCCATAGTTAGCTTGATTCTCCAACAAAGACATTCACATTATTACTCTGTAAAGGAACATGTTTTGTGTTTGTGGCATGCACTTTCAATTTAGAGTATGCTCTTTTTGACCTTGTCCCAACATCCACATAGGTCAATCAATCTGACACACATTGACCCAAATATAAAATATATGAAAACTACCAAAATGCTTGAATATCAAAATTAGAGGAGACATAACAAGATGAACATCAAAATTTTCTGTACAATTTATTTTGTGGATTGTTGGGAATTGAATGCACTTGAAATGTGTCAGAAAGTTGTTCCATTCCTTTGGAAGCTTTCTATCCACAAATTAATCTATAAACTCCTTGATATGATGCCACTAGTGAGATGATGGTGAAAAATGAATCAAATGAACGTTTATGTGACTTAAATAAGTGAGAATCAAGGTTTGGGAGGACTTCGCCACCCTTTTTGATATAGGAATAAAAAGAATTTATTAGTTATTTTTATATTCTTGTAGGTGTCATTTGGAAGAGGGAGAGTTTAGAATTACTCATGGCATTGTGGTAATCCTGGGACTTCTTATTACTTGGGAACGTCACTCTTAAGTACTAGGGGTGTCTTACTTTAGTAAAGGATATTGCCACTTATGTTGCTTGTCATCCATTGTGTATCGAGGATGATAGGAAATTCCCCAAAGACACTAACATGCTCGGAGGATGGGGGATAGAGCATTGGTCTCTTTTCTAACATTCTACCCACATTTACCCAACCATTCACCTATTTCCACCAACCACAATTTTGTACACAGACAACTAATGGAATGTAGAGTGCGCAACAACCAATCTTTTTTTTGTAATTGCATTATTTTGTGTATATTTGCATTGTTGGGTACCTATTTAGGCTCCAAGTTAGGTGCCTCTCTCACCTCTTCACTAGAAAGCTCCTTGATTTGCTTGATGACCTACATGCTTCCTCTACATGCTGTCAAACCCTATTTGGGTTTTGGGTAGGAAATTCCTAGGGTGAAAGGGAGTTGAGAATCTCTACCCTGCCCTCTTGGTGCATCCCTTAATATAATTTTTAATTATATTTTCATGTCTACAACAGTTAATTTCAAAGTCATTCCTTTATTATTTAATTTTTTTTTGAAACTATGTTTGTATTCTTATGTCTAAGTCGAAAATTCTTTCCATGGGATAGCTCTAGTGTTTGAGTGCTTTGAACTTCATGTAGGAGTTCTCAGGGTTCTTTTCGAGGGCTGGCTGCCCCTTTTGTGTGCCTCCCTCGACATCCCTAGTGGGTTAGTCTGGCTTTACATTTGATACCATCTGCAAATTGTAGGGAAGTGTCTGGGTTTTCCCCACCTAGTTTTCCCTAGAAAAGAAGTTGAAATTTTTCTCCACATTGTGAACTTTATGTCATTAAATATTTATGTAAAAAGAATATATTTGTTAAAGTGAAAATATTAGACGCATAGATATATATTTCTTTGTTGCCTAATTTTTAGAAGGTGATTCTTTTGAAACTATCCATGTGTGCAAAATCCTGGGGGGTTTGCTGTGAGGTTTTCTTTAGGGAAATGTTGAAAACTCTCTCTGAATTGTGAATTTTATGCCTTCAAATATCTGTGTCAAAGGCATATATTTGTAAAAGTGTGCATATGACACAAATAGACATATTTCTTTGGTGCCAAATTATTTGAAGGTGCTTGTTTTGAAGTTGTCCATGTGTGTGTTGATTTCTCTAACCCCAGATGTTGGCTAATCATTGATTCGACAGATTCCTTTTTGATTAAATAATTATTGTTGCATATCATTGAATGTCCTCCAGCCAATCATTGAGATCCTCACTACCTCATTGTCTTGTGCTCACTAATGTGTCTTCTCTTTTAGCCTAGCATTCCTTTTATAAGTTTGAGTTATTGATTGAATCCAAAACTCTGATCTCCAAGGTGATTTATTGTTGAGATTAGATATCAACATCATTTGAGATCAATGGTTGAGATTCATTTTATTCATTAATACAAATAGCCTCTGCATTTCATTAGGTTAACTCACTTTTTCTTATAAAAGCCAATTACTTTAATAATTTATTAATTAAAGTAATTTTGAAAGTTAAGAGTCTTTTGGACTATTGTCACATGTTTACACACTTAGACCTATGTGGAAGTACCTATCCAATGCCTTGGGATACATGCTATAGATTAGTTTTCCTATGAGGGTGTAGCAGCGATGAAAGAAGTGCATCGATTTTAGGCATCTTGTGGTTGTTGTATGCAAGCATGCTTGTTTATTATTTCTCAAACTTAGATTGAGCCATATTTAGTATGATTGTATAGTTTGACTTAGATGCTGCCTTTTCTTAATTTAGGTGTTTTTCTTAGTCCTGTTTTATGCACATATTTATCCTTAAGAAAAGTGCACAGTAGAGAAGGGTTCTATATTCTGAGCAGGGGACACACTTCTAGGTAGGAGGTACTCTATTCTAGGAAGCTTTTACCATGCAGATTAGATGCTTTCTCCAAGAATTCCAAGAGTGGCGCTATTGTAGCAATAACAAATTCATTTATTTTGAGTTCTTCATTAGTGCATTGATAGTATATTGTTTATTCCATGCAATAACTCAATAATGTATGATCAAATTATAATTAAGCTTGTCATAATATTTTGACTTACCCTCTTTTAGAGGGAAACTAGAGCCTGTGTCAAGCTTGCATGCCACAATTCTATCATGCAGAGGTTACTTGGCACGAGTTTTGTGGATCTAATAAGCAGGATACCTATTGGAATTCAAGTGGCAACAATACTACAAAGTGGGAAAGAGGTTTCAGAGTCAACCCACCTTTCACATTATGGTTGGAGCTGGTTTGTTGGGAAGACGCTAGATACTCCAACTTCCTTTTTATGATTGAGTACAAGATTGAATCGTTCGACATATTCCTCACTCAATTGTCACTAAGCGATGAGTTTTCTCAGAAGTGCTTCACATATATAAACTTTATAAGAGCTGTTATTGAGTCTTGGGATGTGGTTATCTTTTGAAAGCACACATGTACAAAAAGATGAGAAATAATATTCCTGACTAATTTCAAGTTATCTTTCTACGAATATGGTGCTCCCTTCCATAAACCTGATGACTCGATCTTCTTCTTTCTAGTGAAAAAATTTGGGACCTTTCATGAACTGTGAGACAATTCCAACCCCATAGATATCAATTTCTTATTTAAAGTTATACCCACTAGATTAGAACCCACACAAGGAGAATTCCATTCCCATTTCAAAAGAACCTGCAATTGACATATACCATGATAATTAATATTTTATGTATTTCTTCACATCCTTCGTCTGTGACATAAAGACGCAACAGGCTACATTGAATTTTCTATACTAACACTCATAAACAATAATAAAGTATGCCCAAACCTGTCATTTCAAATGATCTATGCAGCTCACCTTTTGGTTGTTGTAAGCAAGCATGCTTGTCTAGTGTTTCCCAAACCTATATAGATCCATATTTAGTATACTTTTATAGTTTGACTTAGATGCTCACTTTTCTTAATTTAAGTTTTTTTCTTAGTACTATTTTCTACACAGATTTATCTTTAATAAAAATTCACAGTAGAGAAGGGTTCTATATTTTTAGCAGGGGACACTCTTCTAGGTAGGAGGTACTCTATTCTAGGGATCTTATGTCATGCATGTTAGGTTCTTTATCCTAGATAGAGTTCCAAGTCCCTGCTTCCTTGACAAAGTCCCTACCAGACAAGACACCGATGGACAGAGTTCCAAGTCCCTAATTTTTCCAAAAACCCACCTAAGCCTAGCTATCTAGCCTAAAATCATTTACATTCCAGTCATCTCTTGGATGTGATTTTATAGAGGGAGCCCTCTCTGGTTTGGTAGGTATAGCTACCAAACTAAAAGCTTGGTTTGTGGTTACCTCCGTCGATCTCCTCATCAACCTGGGAAATTGTGGAGGATAACATAGGGCATGACAACTAGGGTGTGCCAAGGTGTTCTAGTGAATGTAAGGTTCCCAAGTCATGGAAAAATGTAATGCTAGTTGTGAGGTCATGACTGCCAAGGTGTGTTAGGGAATGCAAGGGAATGCTAACATGTTCCAGATAGTACGAAGACATGTCAAACAAGATCAGATGTGCCAAGTTCTAAGGCATGCCAAGATGTACAAGGGTTCCAAGTCCCTGCCTCCTCTTCTTCCATACACTATCCACTTATGACATTTCCTTTATATTTGGTGCATTTGCTAGTTATAGGTCATTTATAGGTTATAAATATCTTCAGGGTTTTACTTCTAATTGAGTATTCAACTGAAAAAATTTATTCTCTTATACATAACTATTTTTCCCTTCACCCACTTTTCATAACTTCAATAACCAATAGGTAAGGACCTATAGCTTCGATGCTGCTTTGCTTGTTTAGTAAAATATTGTCGAGGCTTTAATTTATTGAAAGTTGTAGAAGTTAAAATTTATGAAGTTTCAAAGTCTAATTTTTAAAATTATAATTCTTTAAAGGGTGCTAGCTCAATGGAAGAGCACCTACTTTACAAGCAGGAGGTTGGTGGTTCGATTCCATCATGCCTTGACATACATATGGAATGACGAAAATCAATTTTTAGTGACGGAGGCTATTTTGACCATCACCAATGAGATTTGGTGACGTATTTTGACCCTCACCAAAAATATGAAATGGTGACGGTCAACGAACGCCACCATATATACGCATCAATAGTGACGACCCTCAAAGGTCTGAAACCATAAATCATTATTGTTGATATGAAATAGTGACAATCGTTGTCCATCATTATAGTCATTATTCATGACGAACCTTGAATGTCACCACAACACCTATATTTTTGGTAATGTGGCTTTTGGTGACAGTAAACGAATATCACCATATATATGCACCAATAATGACCGCCATTAAAGATCCATCACAATAAATCATTGTTGCTCATCTAAAATGGTGATGGTCATTATTCGTCATTATAATCAACATTCGTGACGGACCTTGAATGTCACCATAACACCTATACTTTTGGCGGCACCACCTTTAGTGACGTTCAGTTTTTGGTGACCGAGGTTGTGGTCTGTCACCGTTGCTCATATGTAATGGTGACGATTGTTATCCATCATTATAAATCATTATTGGTGACGAACTTTAAAAGTCACTACAACACCTATACTTTTGACGATGCCACCTTTGGTGACATTAAGCTTTTGGTGACGGAGGCTATGGTCCATCACCATTGCACATATGAAATAGTGACGGTCACTATCCATCATTATAAATTATTATTTGTGGCGGATTTTTTTATGTCACTGCAACACCTATACTTTTGGCGATGCCACCTTTGGTGACGTTCAGTTTTTGGTGACGAATTCTTTTTTGACCGTCACCAATGAGCTTATGGTGACATTTTTCACCCCTCACCAATGCCTTTTTTCTTGTAGTGATATAACTTCAGTCGACTTCCATTGACTCTTCCTGGAAATAATTCCCCATCTAGCTTTGCAAGCTGAACTACGCCACCATTTGTAATTTTCTTGGCTAGATAGGATCCCAACTAGTGCATTTGAAACTTCCTAGGAAATTTTGTAAATTTTCTATCGTAAAGTAGGACCAATTCATTCACCTTGAAGGCACACAACTTAATATGTCGATCATGCCGGCCTTCTCGCGCTCCTTTTGCACCTATTGGTGAAATCCCGTAAGAAATTTGTCTTCTTCTAATTCTAGCAACTACGTGATGCACTCCTCCATAGTCTTGTGATCTGCCATATTAGTGAATGCTACAATCCGCAAACATGACACAATACATTCCATGGGCATCACAATCTCTATCCCATAGACCAACCTGAATGGGGTTTTTCCTGTCAAATTCTTACATATCGTCCTATATCCCCATAGGACCACTGGTATGCACACATCTGAATCATTACTCTATGCATTCCAGACCTTTTTCAATGCGTTTACCAGAATTTTATTGAATGCTTCCACCATACCATTTTCCTGAGGATGATAGGGTGTACTCTTTTGATGATAAACCTGAAATTCTTCAAGCATGACAATAGTTTCATTTAAAAGGTGTGTACCCCTATCACTCATTAGAAAGTGCAATGAAACCATTTGTTAGCTTAATAGGGCTTGAACCAGGATCAGATTTAGCTGCGCCAACCAACAAAACCCTAACTGCTGGCCCTTTCGGCAACAACCCACGTAGTGCAAGTTGCAGTCTCACCCAAAGTAGTATTGGGGGATGCTAGAACCAGGTTTCTGCGTCCAGAGGCCTCTATGATGGTTTCTTGATATCCTTACAACTTAGATCTTCCTTCGCACAACTCTAATCCTTCCAAATAAACAAATAGTACAAATATATCTAAACGACTTCCAGATCTTCGCGAACATACTTACTTGTACTTATCATGCATAAATATTACAGATCTACCAGTTTTGCACAATAAATAAGCATTAATTCACATAAAACATATCACAGAGTGAAGATACATGAACTTTGCAGAAGTAAATGATAAGACACATATGCATCATTTTTGGCCCAAAACGGTCTTTATTAATTATAAGTGTTCAATTATATATTTATTCTCCCTGCGGACTTAGCTGCAGGGGCCCGCACACTCAACCAGTGGACTTACCAAGGTCTCTGCGCACTCTACCGTAGGACCCTTCCCCCTTTGCCTATGTATAGGAAACAAACCTTTCCTGCCATAACACCTTGCCCTTACAATGATTCTTCACTAATTGATTGATCCTTAGACTCGCTATGACTCATCTATTTATAGCATCTACTTTACAATACTATGGTCCATGGACCATGGGCGGGTCTCAATACAACTCTATCACCTACCCCACTAAGGGACTAAAGCCCCTTTGACATCTACTAGCTTTGCACTCCACTTCCATATTTCACAGAGACTTTACATGTGTTAAAAAAAAAACTACAACATTTACTCAAAATTGACTCAATTGACCCCAGGGACCCCTTCCCAACACCTAACCTAGTGGATAAGTGTGGTCCGAGAAATTAAGTAAATGAAAAATCTTGGTTGGTACAGCTGGCTACAGGTACAAAGAAGCGAGTTCACCATTGGGTAAGAGCTTGTGCATTTGAGTTAAATAGTTTGCCTACACCAGCACATTTGAATGTATTTCCATTGGGTTCGCATAGTATGCTTTTGGGTAGGGATTGGCTATACGTTCATAAAACCAAAGTGGATTTATTCGAAAAGGCCATTGAGTATGTGAATGATAGTGGGGAAAAGAGGAATTTGCAAGGGAATAAGAATCCTACATCAATCACAATGGTTACCTCTATGTAGGCTAAGCATAGTTGTAGAAAAGGTTGTGTGATGTTTGTAGTACACATTTCTAGTGACAAGGGTAAGGAGGTTGAGGATGCAGATGTGTTAAGAAGGTACCCAGTTTTGCAGCAGTTCCAAGATGTATTTCATGAGGACATTATGGAGTTGCCACCTGATAGGGAGGTAGAATTTTCTATTGAGTTGGTGCAAGGGGTGCTGGGTGCATATAAGATGTCTTTTAGAACTCCTAAATGCCTCACATTAATTATCGACCTCGGTAAGTCTTTTTGTTTCAAGAGCTTACGCAATATGTGTAGGTGATGGAAATCGTTGTATCTACAGAAAGTAATGCTTTAAGATAACTTATTGATTTCAATACAAGAGTAAACGAATCAAACCATAAACTACCAAACTTGTAACTTCAAAGAAATTAAACTATTCAAGAATCAAAACTCAATCTCAATAAAAAAGCTCTAATTGTAATTACAGGCCATAAGCACATCAACCAAGTGCATTGTAGCGGTAACAGAGCTCTTTCAGTTGAATAGAAACTTTTGCATAACAGTAATACACCTGATCTAACCAATAATACTATGGCTCTCAATTAACAGGAAATAACTCTTATCTAATAATTGAATCAATCTACGACATAAATAAATGAAACCAATCAACAAAAATACGAAATAATGCGCGGAATGCATGAACTCAACACTAGTGATTTATATATCAAGTAGTTCAATCGTAAAACTGTAAAACAAAGTGATTATACTTGCAGTAAAAAGGTAAAAGTATATCACAGGGAAAAGCACTAAAATCCACCAATGATCGGGCCCAATCCGCCATTGATTACTGTCTAGTTACTCAAACTATCACGAGCAAATAGAAACACGAATTATATATTACTCATTAACTCTGAATGTCATTACAATAACGATGTGTTCTTCAGAATAATAATGCTCTATCTCTTAAAATTACAGCCAAAGTAAAAAGGAAAAAATTTGCTCTATTCTATTCATTTTTCCCCTCTTATAGTCAAAGAGGAAAAGAGATAACTACGATTCCTCAGGATCAGGAGATCCTAAGTAATTTGTGAGAAAATGCTATTATCAGAACAATCTTCCATCCTGCACTAATCCTTTCGATTCACTTCTCAACTTGACCACCCAAGACACACTCTTTTCTCCGTGTTTAGCCTTTGTTGTTAAATAGATTGAATAACAATTGTCCCATTTGATAATATCTACATAAAAATCAACGAAAGTTAGTTTTGAGAGCCAAATCATAATAAAGGTAGTTTTGTTCACTTTCTATCGAAATTCTATCAAAACGTTATTACATCATGGCACAAATGCATAAAAAAGAGGAAAAAGATAATGTAATCAAGGGTAAATTTATACCTGTTGCACGACCCAAAATACTCCCTTGCTTACCTTTTTTCATGTCCTCATGAAAATAAGTAGTTATTATGTAATGCAGTTAAAGAGTAAGCAGGAAAGACTTCTTCCTTATACAACCTAAAATCGTGCTTTTGTATTAAATTTTCGAAGGCTATCTCTTCATGACCGTCAGGCAGCTCGTAATCAGAATAGTATCCTTCAGGAGGGTACCAAATAACAGGGCTCCTAAATCTACATCCTAGCCAATGTGGTCCTTACCTCAAGATAATATTACTGTGTGTGACAAAACGGCTTGCAGCAGCTTCAAAGTTCTTGTAGCCAAATGATTGTTTTTCTTGACACTATTGGTGGAGACTATCCATCTATGTTTGGATGCAAGTAAGGACCTTTCCTGTATGGATAAGAAATACGCCCTTCCTGCTTGCAAAATTTCTTTATGTATAGGGTCGAGGTTCTTAATTACTCCCTCCTGTTTCATGAACCTCTTGTGTCTAACAAAAATATGCAAGGGTTGAGTACACTCACCCCTTACCCACAAATCTAGTCCATGTTATTTCCTTTGAAAGGTGTTATAAGCCATGGACCACTTAAGTTAGTTCACTATGAAGGAAATGAAGGCCTAGAACTGAATGTCCCCAACAAAAGGGCTAGGATTGTTATCCAACTCCCCGTCTAATAAAAAATTATGCAAATAAAGTTCACGGAGAAGACATTGGACTTTTATCCCATGCTCGTTACAATATTTTATGAATTCTTTGGTTGTCTTCAATTCAACTGACTTGTCGGCCTTAACAACTTTAATCTTCAACAATAAATATCCTTCCAACAAAAACAGAGCATAGTTTGTAGCAGGAGATCTGCAAGATAAGGCATCAGAATATAAAGAGCAAATAGCATCAATCTGAACCACGACCTTATCTAGCTTGGCTTTTACTTTCCTCAACTTTTCTTCCTCCTGCCTTGACTTAGAAAAATTTTCATCTTCAGTTATGGTCAAATCATTGAATTGCTTTTGCAGCTCCTGGTACTTTTGCATAGGAACCGTCTCCTTCTTACATTGTGTTAAATCAAGATAGGCCTGTACCAGCTCCTGCTGTAACTCTAGAAGAATAGGATCACTACTTGATGGAGCGTCATTGAATATTTCTTCTATCTAGGGGCTTTTGTTGTGAGAGGATAAACCCTTTGTCTGAATAGCCATATTTATCAAATCTACATGAAAGATTGTTTGTGTGGCTACCGTCTGAGTAGAAATAGATTTATTCTAGGTTCCTATTGCCTTACCTTCACATACTTATGTCTGTGCCGCCACAGTGACTAACTCAGGAATAATTCCCAGAGCTTCCCAATTTGCAGCTTCTTTTAATCTCCAATGCAGTTGCTTAACCATCTTCTGAATCTTCCAGTATTTTTTCTTCAGTTTTCTTAACTTTATTTCAGCCACTTGCTTCTTCTGAGAAGCATCCTCTATAGGAACAAGTTTATCAATACCCTTTGTGTCTGAGTGATCTTAGTGCTCGTCTTGGCTATGTTCCACTATAACCGTGTCACTTGACTGGTTATCAGATTCATGAATTATTTCTGCATCCACTTCCTCGACCCGGTCTGCAGCTTTTGGGGAAGGAAAAATTTTCGTGTGACCAGAATCCTCTGTGGATTGAGACTTGTTCAGGATCTGGTTGAGTAATCCTTTAGGTTTTATATATGCGTTCAAATTTGCAAGAACCTGGGACATCCCTTCCTCAAATTCCTGCAAGAAATCATCTTGGGGGCTCATAGGTGGTGTTTGAGAAGGCCCAGCTTCATTTTTTGGTTCACCATCATCTTGAGAAAAGTATTATGCTTCCCATTGTTCTGGGTCAGAATCATGTTCTTCCTCCTATTCTGGTTCAGAATTGCATTCTTCCTCCTATTCAGGTTTAGATTCATGTACAACATTTGGACTAGATGGCTCTGCCGGGCACTTGGTGCTACCCTAAGGATCTACAAAAGTCCTCTGAAATGGATTCAACTTCGCAAAACACCTGCGCTTAGTAGGTCCTATTACTGTACGAGCAGTTTTTCTCCTCTTCGGAATAGGGTTCTGTTGTTCATACCAAGGTTGCAAAATTTTGGACTACAGGGCTTGGCCTAATCTCTGGTGGAGCTATAAAATTATCCCAAGTTAAATCTTGCTTAGCAAGATTGTGACTAACAATCAGTCTAATCAACCCATGATGATTGACTATAGTATCAGGATGTTTAACCCATCTTACTCTATCAACTATATCATGCAACAATGAATTTAAGAAAAATGGAAAATTGACAGTAAGCTTTTGCTTTAAAACGGCTAAAAGTTTAAGTTGTCGTAGTTTTACCACAACCCGTTGACCATCACAGGTAATGCACTATTGGAAGACACTCGCCAATTCACACCATGGTTCTCCCAGAGAGGATGGTTGAATGCTCTTGCCTTTTCGGGTTAGCTCTTCACCTGCTTCTTTGAAAATCTCCACTGCGTTATGCAACATTACATGCTTTTCCGGCCATGATGCTCCTTCTACCGACAGCCCAGAAACCTTAGCTATCATAGCGTCTAATACTGTTATTCTTACACCTTTTACTGTGGACTTTCCATTCTATAAGCGCTGTAAAAATTCAAGAGAGATTTCACTGCTAGGGGCCTGAACCCTAATGAAATATGAAATCCATCCAGTGCGCACCAGAATTTCCCTGGCTCTATAAGAAATTTATAACACCAAGGGTTCTTGGTGAACCGATTTTCCACTCGTAATGCTCGAATTCTTCCAATATTCGTTCTACAATTTTCAAAGATTAGGACAGCAAAAACGCAGCAGAGAACAACAATTGCTTTGGTAAAATAGAACAACAAGTAGACATAACAACGAAATTCCATAATGTCAATTAGAGTTTCCATGATAATTAATGATATTAACTCTAAGACTATCATACTGCCACATGCCATTTGATCATGGGATATCATAGCAACATATTAAGTCTAGTAAGCAGAATAAATATAGCACATGGAAAGGGCTATTTTGATGGCAAGGCAAGGGGAAGAACAATACAACATTAAATAAAACAAAGTACACATATAAATGATAGGACGACAAGAGGTATGGTTATAATGAGAGCGGAGTGTGTAAAGATAGTTATGAATAAAAGATAAGACACTTGGATTGATGATAAGTTATGCGAGAAAGAAAAGGACATCAATGTGCGAAAAATATGCTCTGCTGATGGTATTCTAGCCAACAATGATGAGATTGATCGGAAAACAATATCTCATGCGTAAAGGTTCAAAATAGGAAAAAATTAAGGAAATAACTTTCTCTGATAAAAAGAAAGAATAAGAAGAGGGTATTACAGTAATAATTGATGATAAGATATAACTTCAATACCATAAGTAGAGCCTCTACTACCAGCAGGCGTCCATAGCCTTGGCAGGGTTGCTTTTTAACACATATGAGCCAGGATCCTCAATTTATAAATGGGGAGTTACAGTGTTGTTCTATAGAAGAGATCATTGTGCTGGCGTGGTATCTAGATGACCACGCTTCCATTCACTGGAATGTAGCAAAAGTGATCAGGTTGGCTCATGATGAGACCTCTTGTTCCAAGGATATTCTAGCTATTTAATGGATCTTAACCCTGGTGTGGTGGCCATAGTGGGAATTTCACTTTGCTACAGCCTTATGAACATGGTAGGCTAGCTCGTAATGAGACCCCCTATCCTCCATTTGAAAACAAAATTTTGTTGTTATTACACTTTTTTATGATAAATAGAGGGAGGCTCAATACTCCTTAAGGGCAAGGATGGTGGAAGAAGTTTAACATGTCAAGAGAAAAGGTATACCCATAGTCTTATTTATTAAAGACATAGAAGATTATAACCAGGAAGGTTGGAACCAACATGGTATTAAGATGACCAATTAGTATCAAGTACAGCAGAAAGCTATGCAACAAAGAAGTATATAAATAATTGTGTCCCTTTCTTGAAAATAATCTATCATCAAGAAGTTGTCCTGTTAAAGATCATAACATTAATGGTATTAACTCCCTTCTATAGAATCCATAAATTTTTGTCCTCATAAAAGTAGTGTACTTCATGCCATGAAAAGAAAACAAAATGAAAAAAACAAAATAAAAATGGGGTTGAGTGTTTGAGTGAACAACAATCGTTCAGACAAGTGAACAACAATCACACAAAAGAAAAAAATTTTGTTCAATTAGAATTGAATAGCAGCAGTTCAATGAATTGAACAACATAGATACACAAAAAGTGTTGTTCAATCGTCTGAACAACAATAATGCAAAGAGAAAAAGTGTTGTTCAATTGGAATTGAACAGTAGCTGCTCATTTGAATGAACAGTTGATGTTCAGTCAAAGAAAGAACAAAGCACACATTGGGGATGTAAAAGGGTCATTCAATTGTTTGAACAACAACTATTCAATTGAATGAACAACAAAACATGCCAAAAAAGTGTTGTTCAATAAATTGAACAGCAGTTGTTCAATTAATTGAATAGCAAAAGCACGCCAAAAAGAAAGTGTTGTTCAATTGGATTGAACAACAGCTGTTCATTTAATTGAACACCAGAATCATGTCAAAAAGAAAGTTTTGTTCAATTGGATTGAACAACTACTGTTCAATAGATTGAAAAATAATTGTTCAATTAATTGAACAACAAAACAAGCCAAAAGGAAAGTGTTGTTCAATTGGATTGAACATTGGATCTTCAATAGATTTAACAATAGTTGTTCATTCAATTGAACAGCAAAATCATGCCAAAAAGAAAGTGTTGTCCAATTGGATTGAACAACGGCGATTCAATAGATTGAACAATAGCTTTTCATTTAATTGAATAGAAAAATCACGCCACAAATAAAGTGTTGTTCCATTGGATTGAATAGAGGCTATTCAATAGATTGAACAACAGTGGTTCAATTAATTGAACAGCAGCTGTTCAATTAATTGAACAGTAGTTGTTCAATTAATTGAACAGCAGTTGTTCAATTAATTGAACAACAAAACAAGCCAAAAGTAAAGTGTTGTTCAATTGGATTGAACAACAATTGTTCAATTAACTGAACAGCAAAACAAGCAGAGAAAAAGAAAGAGAAAAGAAAATCAAATCAGCAATCATATTTACATATTTTACAAAGAAGAAATAAGTTTTATGAAGATGAAGCTGTTGAAGGATTGCCTTCTGCATCTAAAACTTGCATGGTGGGGTCCTCACATATCTGCTGGTAGAAATATTCTCTGGTAAGTGGTTTTTGGTAGAGGCACACCCGATACCCATTCTCTTTAAAAAAATAACCAAACCCATCAATGTTGGTCAGCGTAAGAATGCCATTGTCATGTACTTGCTTTATTTCATAGGGGCCTAACCACCTAGTCTGTAGTTTTCCAGGGAAGTCATGAAACCTGGAATCATAAAGGAGTGCCCAGTCGCCCTCATGAAATGTCTTTTTCTTAATCAGGGCATCATGCCATTTGGCTCTTTGCTGTTGAATAAGTGCCATACGTTGTAGAGCCAGTAGCTGAGCTTCATCTAATTCATTCATCTGCTGTAACCTGTTAACCTGGGCTTTGGTTAAATCCAGTCCCACTTCCTGGGTTGTCCTTAGTGTTTGTATTTCAATTTCTATGGGAAAAATTGGTTCTTTACCAAATTCCAGTTGATACAGAGAGTATCCAGTAGTGTTTCTCCAAGTTGTGCGATACGCCCACAAGGCCTATGGCAGTCGAGCAGCCTAGTCTCGTCGATGTGATGAAATTGTCTTTGTTAGAATAGCTTCGATAACTTTATTGGTGCTCTCCACCTACCCATTTTCCTGCAGGTGATATGGAGAAGTAATTATGTGTGTGATATGATGATTTCTCAAAGTAGCAGCAATGTTATGACCCACGAATTGTGGTCCCCCATTAGTAATTACTTCTCTGGGTATGCCATACCGCACAAAAATTTCGAAAAGAATGTTAATAACAGTTTCCTTTGTTGCTCTTGGCAACTCTACTATTTCCACCCACTTAGTTACGTAATCTGTTGCGACCAATATATACAATTTCTGGATGTATGGTGGTTTGAAAGGCCCAACGAAATCTAATGCCCAACACTCAAAGGGTTCTATCACTAGTTGTGGATGCAGGGGCATTTCATCAGATTGGCCAGGGTGGTCGATCCTTTGGAAACTATCACATGCCTAGAAAAATTTATTAGCATCTTTAAAAATAGTGGGCCAATAGTAGCCCATCTGTAGAATTTTATGTCCAGTTCTGCGGTTTGCAAAGTGTCCACCACAAGGTCCATCATGGAAGGCTTTTAGGATATCATAAATTTCGTCCTCCCTGATACACCTGATGATATGCATATCAGATCCTGTGTGGAAAAGGTATCCTCCAATCCAAGAGAAACGAGTGCTATGCTGAACAATCAATTTCCTTTCTCTGGGTGTTAAATGTTTGGGAAATTTTCCCATTGCTAAGTAATTTTCTACATCTGCATACCATGGTGTTTTTATGGCCAAAACAAACAAATGTTCATCCAAGAACTGATCATCTACCGCCACTGTATCATCTGTTCTTGGCACTCGGGAGAGGAAGTCTGCCATGAGGTTCTCCTTCCCTGGTCGATCCCTTATAGTTATGTCTTCCATTTGTAATTAGTTTGTTGGCTAAATTTTTAATGGTAGAGTGATCAGTATACAAAAATACAGGATATCCAGTTATATAGTGTCTACATTTGTTTATAGCGTAAATAACAGCTAGAAACTCCTTTTTTGTTACTGTATAATTCAACTCAGCAAGAGTAAGGTTTTTTCTGATGTAATATATAGCGTAAGGTTTCTTGTCTTCTTCTTGGCCAAGAACAGCTCCAATGGTTGTATCTAATGCATCTGATGAAATCTGGAAAGGTATATCCCAATTCGGGCCTCGTAATACTGGTGTTGTCGATACTAACCGTTTCAGATCTGTGAAAGCAGTTTTACATTTATCAGTCCATATAAAATCAACATTTCCTGTCAAGGCATATAAAGGTGTAGCAATTTGTGAAAAGTTCTTTATAAAAGTACAATAATATCTAGCAAATACCAAAAAACTACGTACCTCTATTTGAGTGCAGGGAGTAGCTAAGAAGAGGATTACCTGTATCTTTACTCGATCAACCTGAATTCCAGCTGCTGAAATGAAATGACCCAGAATCAGGCCCTCTGTCATCATCATATGACACTTGTCATGACTTAAGCATAGCCTAGTATCAATACACCATTCTAGGACTTTGTCGAGTGTTCGTAATACCTGGTCAAAGTCATCCCCATAAGGTGTGAAATTTTCCATGTACACCTCCAATCCTTCATTTATCAAGTCTGCAAAAGTACTGAGTATGGCTCTTTGGAATGTAGCAGGTGTGTTGCACAATCCAAAAGCCAATACAATGTAAGCGAATGTTCCCCAAGGGCTGGTGAAAGTAGTTTTATCCTGGTCTTCAGGGGAAATTTGAATTTGGTTGTAGCCACTGAAGCCATCCAGGAAAGAGAATAATTTCTTTCCTACCAGCATATCAAGGACCTGGTCGATAAATGGAAGGGGAAAATGGTTTTTTTGTGTCACTTTTTTGAGTTCTCTTTAGCCAACGCATATCCGCCATTTTCCATTCTTTTTGGGGACAACTACTAATTGAGAAACCCATTTACTGTCAGATATAGGATAAATAAAATTCACATCTAACAGTTTTTGAAGCTCTTCTTTCACAATATCGTTTAGATGAGGATTTAATCTACGCTGCGGCTATCGAATGGGTCTTGCATCTTCTTCAGTGTAGATTTGGTGCATGCATAACTGAGGGTCAATCCCTTTCATGTCTAGGTAGTCCCATGCAAAAGCCCCTTTATATTTCCTAAGGACTTAGACAAGTTTCTTTTGCTGGTCATTACTCAGATTACTGTTAATGTTCAGGATTTTCCATTGCTCAATTTAAATAGGCTTTCTATTATAGAAAATGGTTGTTGGTATCGGTTGGTCATTGATGTATCTCAAGGAATCTTCTTCAATCTCATTGTCAAGGACTGCTTCAATCATGTGACATCTCAAATTAGACACTACAGCAGGGTGATTGATAAAGGTGTTAATGACATCATCTTTTGTTTTATTTTTGAATTCAAGCGCATCTGCCACAATCAACAATGAACGAATATTTTCTTTTAAATATGCTGTTGGTTGTTTCCAACCTTTTACAATGGTAAGGCTTGGCTGAGCAGGAGGGTATAAAGCTAGATTCTTAAAAGAATTTCCTCTGTTTATGGTCATACTACCTGTTCGACAGCCTATATAAGCATCAGTTGTTGCTAGCCAAGGCCTTCCCAATATTAAGGGATGTCTATCTAGCTAATTTCTGGGGATGATAATCAAAAAATCTGCCAGATATTCCCAAGGGTCCACAGAAACCATCACATATTGTAATGTTCCTTCTGGCTTAACGACTGAATGGTTGGCAAGTTCCAGCAAGGTACTAGTTGGTTCTAAGGATGTGATGCTAAGTAGTTCACAAGTTTCTATTGTAATAATGTTAATGGCTACCCTAAGTCAACTAAAGCATTGGGAAAAGAGCAGCCACTTATTTGGACTGTGACAATGGGATTCCCCAGGTCTTCGTATTTACAGGTGTCTCTTTGCCTAGTAATAAATCAGACAAAGTTTTGACAACATAGATAGTTGGTGTTATGTTTGTTTTCCTCACAGACTTCTTTGCACACAAATCTTTAATGGTTTTAGCATATATCAGAATATCTTGAATGGCCTGGAGGAGGGGTATTTTTATACAGAGATTTTTTAATTCACCCATAAGATCAAAGTTAGGATATTCAATTGGTTGAAGTATTATCAATCTTTCTGGGAATGGGGGAGAAATAATTATGATTTTTTTGGGATCTTTCTGCCTGACTCTATCTTCTCCATGTTTTGTTTGTTGGTCATCTACAGTCGAAGGCTTATTTGGATGTGTTTCTTTAACCTCAGGTTACAGATTTTTGTCTTCATCGGGAGCAATTACGCGTCCAGATCTTAACTTAAGTTCATTACATTCTCTCGACTCATCTTCAGGATCCGGACTCTCAATAGTTTGTATTGACTAGATCAGTCTGTTGTTAGGATTTAGATTTTGTTGAGCTGGGAGTTGTGGTCATATATTAGGTTTAGGATTTTGTTGCAATGCGTATGGTGCTGGTAAGCTTGGTTGAGGTAGAGGAATTGTTCCCATGGGTTGGTTTGCAGATTGTTGCCAATTTGGTTGCCAATTCTTATTTTGTGCGGTAGGAGACCATTGAGAGGAATAGGGGGTGTTATGCCAGAATGGTAGAGGGTAAGAGGAATTTGGCCAATTATTGTTTGGATTTGATTGGTTGGGCCATGGTGGCATAGAAAATGCTTGAGTTGGCCAAGTAGAGAATGGTGACAGGTTCTGCCATGCTGCCCCTGAATACTATTCAGAATTAAATTGTGATGAAGGGAAGAACAGAGATGGTTCTGTAGGCATACGTGTCGGACGTGCTTGCCATTGATGGCACTGGTTCCACTTCCTCTTCTACTTCCTTGAAAGCTTCTTTTAATCTAGGAAGTGATGGACAACTTTCTGTAGCATGTTACTTAGTGCAAATGGCGCATGTTTGTATCATATCTAACAGACATTCTCTATGATTGTGTTTCCTTTTGCAACGTGGACAAAAAATTTCCATATTTTGTTCTGCTTCGACCTGCTTTTGTTGGGCATGCATGATATCCAATTGTGTCATCAGGGTCCCCAAGATATCAGTTTTGAAATCTTCCAGCAGATTACTGATTTCAACTCATGTAATGCTTCCTCCTAAGGCCCTGCTATCTCTAGTGATCGCATCACATCAGATTGGTTTCAGCCTTGTGCTGCCTCTTGAGCAACTGATGCACAATTTTATAATATCGTCATAATCCTCTTGATAAATATCACCCTTCCCCATTAAATTCAGTGTTTCTACCCATTGGTCTCTCATACCTTTGATCATCATAGTTTTAAGAACTTCAGGAGGCAAATTTGCATAAGGAGATCTTTCCATATTATATTGAAAACGTTCGACATATTCTTCAAGAGTCTTGTTAGTCTTAGCTACCATTAGAAAGATTTCATCCTTCAGTTCTCTAGTTCGGCAATAATCTTTGTATTTTTTTAGAAAGGTTGTTTTCATTTGGTCTCAATCAGTAATGGTACCTCCACCAAGCCCCATAAACCAACGCAAAGTTTCTCCCTTCAGAGTAGAAGGGAAAAATTTTAGCTTTTGGGGGTCGGTAGTGTAATCATATCCCCTACATAAAACATCAAATTCGAAAAGGAATGAATGAGGATCCTCTGGAGTTAGCCCATGAAAGGTAGGAATGTTTGGTAATGGAATAGCTTTCATGGGAGCATTGACAGTTGTTTCAACAATAGGGTATTGTGATGTAGAGGTCTGAGGCTGTTGTTGATTATGAGCCATCTGGTTAAAAATATGCCAATATCATTTAGGGATTTCTGAAGCTGGAGATTTGTTCCTAGGGGGTTTAGAAGAGACTTTTATAATTATTTTAACAGCACTACCTTGATCCAGAATACTGGGTGTCCTCTGTTCAACCACTACTTCAGGAGATTTGGGTTCTGATGATCTAATCTTTTCAGCACCTGTTTATCCTTCTCCTTCACAGAGATTGCAAGAATTCCCTTCTTGTAAAGGGCTAGGCTGCAAATTTTCAGTGTTTTGAAAACTTTGTTCAGACCCTTAGGTCTTGCTGTTAATCTCAGCATCAACTACAAATGGTGATCCTTCAGCCTGAAGGGTTTCAGTAGGATTTCTTGTAGAAACAGTTCAGGGTCCTACTGATGACTGAGACTCAGCTTTTCTTATGATTTTGTCAATGAAGGTTGATCATTCAAGGGTCATTGATCCCTTAGATTTTTCAGATCTGGGCAGACGAATTATATCTTTTTCCACTCTTTTCTTCTTAGTCATTCATACAGAAATATAAACATTTATTTCTACTTCAATTCCTACGCAATTTGCTGAAAAGTGGGCAAAAGAGAAAGCACTTTACTTGCTCTTACGCAGGTTCTTACCTTCTATTTTTAATACCAAATTCTTTCACACCAAAGGAACATCAAACATTTATTTCTACTTCAATTCCTACGCAATTGTGATAAAAAGCAGGCAAAGGAGCAAGCACTTTACTTGCTCGTACGCAGGTCCTACCTTTCCTTTTTAATACCCAATTCTTTCACAACAAAAAAATATCAAACATACATCACCTTCTATGAAAGAGAAGCACTCTCCCCAGCAACAATGCCAAAATGTTGGGCACATATAAGATGTCTTTTAGAACTCCTAAATGCCTCACATTAATTATCGACCTGGGTAAGTCTTTTTGTTTCAAGAGTGTACACAATATTTGTAGGTGATGGAAATCATTGTATCTACAGAAAGTAATGTTTTTTGTTTAAAGAGTGTACACATTATTTGTAGGTGATGGAAATCATTGTATCTACAAAAAGTAATGCTTTAAGATAACTTATTGATTTCAATACAAGAGTAAACGGATCAAACCATAAACTACCAAACTTGTAACTTCAAAGAAATTAAACTATTCAAGCATCAAAACTCAATCTCAATCAAAAAGCTCTAATTGCAATTACAAGCCATAAGCACATCAACTAAGTGCATTGTAGCAGTAACAGAGCTCTTTCAGCTGAATAGAAACTTCTGCATAAAAGTAATACACCTGATCTAACCAATAATACTCTGGCTTTGAATTAAATAACTCTTATATAATAATTGAATCAATCTACAACATCAATAAATGAAACCAATCAATAGAAATATGAAATAATGCACGGAATACACGAACTCAACACCAGTGATTTATATATCAAGTAGATCAATCGTAAAACTATAAAACAAAGAGATTAGACTTGCAGTAAAAAGTTAAAAGTATATCACAGGGAAAAGCAGTGAAATCCACTAGTGACCGGGCCCAAGCTGCCAGTGATTACTACCTAGTTACTCAAAATATCGCGAGGAAATAGAAACACAAATTATATATAACTCATTAACTCTGAATGTCATTAGAGTAACGATGTGTTCTTTAGAATAATGCTCTGTCTCTTAAAATTATAGCCAAAGTAAAAAGGCAAAAAGTTTCTCTATTCTATTCATTTTTCCCCTCTTATAGTCAAAGAGGAAAAGAGATAACTGTGATTCTTCAGGATCAGGAGATCCTAAGGAATTCGTGACCAAATGCTATTATTAGAAAAATCTTCCAACTTGCATTGATCCTTCCGATTCACTTCTCAACTTGACCGCACAAGACGCGCTCTTTTCTCCTTGTTTAGCCTTTGATGTTCAATAGATTGAACAATAATTGTCCCATTTGCTTATCTCTACATAAAAAGCAACGAAAGTTATTTTTGACAGCCAAGTCATATCAAAGGCGGTTTCGTTCACTTTCTATCAAAATTCTATCAAAACCTTATTATATCATGGCAGAAATGTGTAGAAGGGAGGAAAAAGATAATGTAATCAAGGGTAAATTTATACCTATTGCACTGCCCAACAAGGGGTAGCCCCAACATCAAAAGCAGCTTACAGGATGAGCACTAGGGAAAATTTTAAGGATGGAAGTTTATCTTAAAGTTTAGCAACCTTGGCGAATCTTACTAGTCCCTACATCCAATTTTTAGAATGTTTGATGAAATTTTGTAACAAATTTTAGATTTATAATTATTTTATATTATACAATATATAATATTGGTGATTTTTAAGGTCAAAAAAATCTATACTATAAAATTTAGGCGAATTCATTTTTAGAAAAATAGAAGTTGGCGACTCTTTTTTGGTAAAAAGCATGGAATATTAGCCCACCTACGAATATTAGCCCCTAAAATTTTTCCTGATGAGCACTCCTAAGTTGGTTGAGTTAAATTTTCACCCAAAGGAAAAGTTGGAAAAGGGGTCAATTAGGTCGAGTGTATCACCTTGGGGTGCACCAATGTTGTTTGTGAAGAAGAAAGATGGTACTCTTAGAATAGGTACCCTTTTCCAAGGATTGATGATTTGTTTGATTAGTTGACGGGAGAAGTAATGTTCTGTAAGATTGACGTGAGGTCGAGATACCATCAGGTACGCATCAAGGAAGAGGATATCGTAGAGAATGCATTCAGGACCAGGCATGGGCATTATGATTTGTTGTTGTTCCATTCGGTTTAACTAATGCTACAGCTACATTTATGTGTTTGATGAATAGTGCGTTGCATCCTTATCTGGACAAGTTTTCTATTGTATTCATTGATGACATACTGGTATATTCTAAGAATGAGAAAGAACGTGTTGAGCATTTAGCAATAGTGTTGAGGTTGCTAAGATAGCATTAGTTGTATGCTAAACTTAGCAAGTCCAGTTTCTTTCAGATAGAGGTACATTATTTGGGGCATGTTGTCTCCAAGGATGGAATAGTAGTGGATCCAAAAAAGATAAGGGTTATTATGGAGTGGGAAGATCTTAATAATATGGATGAGGTGAGATCATTTAGGGGATTGGGAAGATATTACAAGAGGTTCATCAGTAACTTCTCACGCATTACATATCCTATCACATCATTGAAACGGAAATGTAAGAATTGTGAATGGACAAAAGAATGTGAGGCTAGGTTTGAGAAGCTTAAGAAGTTGTTGAAACATGCACTAGTGCTAAAGATTGTGGTTCTGGACAAGGAGTTTGTACTGTGTACAGATGCCTGCAAGAGAGGACTTCGTGGAGTTCTCATGCAAGAAGGGTAGGTAGTGTGCTATGAGTCGCGAAAATTGAATGAGTACAAGAAAAACTATCCAACGCATGATCTTGAGCTAGCAACGATTGTACACACATTTTACTATCTTCTTGGTATGAGGTTTACATTGATGAGCAATCACAATGGGTTGAGATATTTGTTTGATCAGCCAAATCTAAATTCTAGGAAGGTTAGATGGTTGGCTTCCCTAAGTGAGTTTGACTTCGAGATAAGATACATCAAAGGGAAGGAGAACCAAGTTGTGGATGATCTTAGCAGGAAGGTACAGGTAAATCATATAGAAACTATGAGCTCTTATGGGACAGAGTTATAGGATAGGATTTTGCAGCTAGGACATCGTGATGAAAAATACATAGAGATTATGCACAGGATAAAACAGAGCATAGGTACAGGTACAGGTGATCAAGATGCAGACTATCGTCTCACGACAGATGCTTTGGTGAGATTTAGAGACAGGATCTATGTACTAAATTAGAGTGAGCTCAAGAAGCTTATCTTGAGGGAATTTCATGCTAAGCCATACTCGGGTCACCTAGGATATCAGAAGATGTTGATAGTGGTGAAGAAGTTCTATTATTGGCTGAATGTGAAGAAGGGATTGGTAGAGTTCGTGGCTAGATATTTAGATTGTCAGCAGGTCAAGACGGAATATAAGCATTTAGGTGGTTTACTACAACCGATAATGATTTTGAAATTGAAATGGGAGGTTATTCCCATGGATTTCATCTCAGGTCTTCAGAGGACAGTGAGGCAACATGATTCTACTATGGTCGTTGTTAACATGTTGAGCAAGTTAGCTCACTTCATTCGAGTAAAGGCTACATATTTAGCCAGTGAGGTAGCACAAGTGTTCATTAGAGAGATAATGAGGCTGCAGGGTATTCCAAAGAAGATTGTGACGAATAGGGATGCAAAGTTAACTTCCAAGTTTTGGAAGGAGCTATTTGTAGGCTTGGGCATATAGTTGGCCTTCAACAGAACTTATCATTCACAGATAGATGGACAGACAAAGAGGGTCAACAGGATCTTAGAGGATATGTTGAGGATGTACGTGATGCACCAGCAGAAGAAATGGGAGGAATATCTTCTATTTTTTGAGTTCACATTCAATAATGTTTATCAATATTGATTGAGGATGAGTCATTTCGAGGCATTTTATGGGAAGAGTTGTAACACTCCCATCAGTTGGAGTGATCGAGTGAATAGGGTACTTATTGGACCAGACATGTTGGCAGACACGGAGCAGGAAATGAAAGTTATAAAGAAGAATCTGAAGGTAGCACAGGATAGATAGAAGAGTTATGTGGATCATCACAACATGTTCAAGGAGTTTCAGGTTGGGGAGCATGTGTATTTGCACATCAATCCCAAGAAAATACCTTTAAGGATTGGTTCATGTGCCAGGTTGGCACCACGTTATTGCGGGCCTTTCGAGATCCTTGAGAGGATTGGACCAGTGACATATCGACTTGCACTGCCTCCAACAGTGAACTTCTATGATGTTTTCCATGTTTCATTGCTTAAGAAGTATATAAAGGATGTTGATCATGTTATTGATTGGTCTGTATTGCAAGTGGGGCAAGAAGGAGAGTTCTAGCAGGAGCCTCAGTGCATGCTTCAACGGAAACATCTCATGCTCAGGAATAGAGCCATAGATAAAGTGAAAGTGCAGTGGAAGCACTTTGGGCATGAAGAATCTACATGGTAGATGGTGAGTTAGATGCAGGCCTTGTATCCTTCATTGTTTTCTGGTTGAGGCAAATCAGTTTTGGTTTGATGTTGGTATATGTTTGGCATATGTTTTGTTAATGTTTTGGTATATGTATGTGTATGTATATGGATGTATATACCACCATGAGATAAGTTATAAAGCTCCAATAAGCAGTATGGGTGTCATATTATTATGGTTGTTATATTTTCATGTTTTCATGATGTTTTTCTTTTGAGCATGTCTTTGATTGTAAATATTGCAATGAGATAAGTTATAAAGCTCCATGGGAAGTATGTTTGATTTTCAACAGTTTTGTTGAGGTCATGGTGTGGTTAAATACCGAGGACAGTGTTCCCCAAGGTGGGAGGTGGGGGGATTCTGTAATAGCCCCAATTAAAAGTTCATGTAATAAAAGTTAACAAATACAAAATAAGACCACGATTAAGGGACACTTATTCCAAGATGAATGTTGGGCAAAGATATCCTAGTGGGAATCACTGGATGTGTATTTTGACTAAGGAAAATTGGCAAAACCATTAAAATGAAAAAGGGCATTTTTGGCACATTTATTAATGAAAATAAAGAAAAGTAGGAGAAAAGGAAGGTAAAAGGTCATAGGTTGCATGTGAGGATGAAACTGAAGGAAAATAATGGAAAATGAAGAAAATAGAGGCCTCATTAATAAAAAGGATTCTGAGGATCAGTTGGTAACCTTTTACCAATTCAAGTTTGGATCTCTCCCATTATTCTCTCTCCCTCTCTCTCTCACTCTTGGTCACTTAGGGTTTTCTTGGAGCACTCTAGATTTGGATCAAGGAAGGAAATCAAGTATCAAGGAAAGGAAAGAAGGATTAAGCAGCTTCAACATGAATACTTCTAGGTAACCTTTCACATGTATGATTTCCTAGTTGGTTTGGATATGCATGTTGGTGTTGTTTGGTTATGTTATATTCTTTCCATGACTAGCCCTAGTAGTTACAGTGGGGGTGTAGCACCCCCTTTGTCGCGCAGTGGGGGGGTCATTGGGGGGGTGGTAGGCCCCCTCTATGGGGTTTGGGGCAACGCCCTGTGAAATTATTTTTATGGACCCTATATTAGGTGGGAGGACCCACCAATGGTTTTCACACATGGTTTTGTGTGCGATGGTTTTCGATCCATGGTATTTTGTAGATCCAGTAAAGGGAACTATGGTTATGTTCTAATCCAGGGTTTATGGATGCTTCGGCATGTATATATATGTATTGTAACATTGAAAGGAACATAATGAAAAATCAATCTGGTAGTCCCGGTTTTGGGATTCAGGGGAAATATTTGTGTATATTTGTCTTATGTGTTATGGTCTCGCCATCGTTTATTTTTGTTTTTAGAATTCATATGTAGGTAAATTTTGTATGAGGTTAAAACCTACATGTGTATGGTTCTCTTGCTATTGGTGGCATGGTTTTTTCGGGTTATGACGATGGTTTTCAGCCTAGCCTTAACTTTTCTGGATGCCATGGTATGTTGGGATGTTTATCTTGGTTTTGAGCTTTGGTTTACTGGATGGATTTCGAAATCCAGGGCGGAGGTGGTCTCAAGTTTCATTCCCAAAGGCCTAGGAATCCCTTGACTAGTTTTGGTAGGATAGACGGTAAAGCCTGAGAGAGAAGTGTCGGTTTAGGGCCTAATGATCTGGTTTTGGATTCTAGTAAAGCATGAGAGACTGGTCCCAATTTAGGGCCTAGTGATCCAGGATTGGATTGCAGTAAAGCGTAACAGTTAAGGAGATGAAAATTTCCTCAAGGATGACATTCCAAGTTTGGTTCAGTTGTGATCGGAGCACCAATTTTGGTGTGATCATGGTTTGGTGAGGGTGGAGGTGGTTTAACCATTGGATTCCCTTGGTTGTTCCTGGATTGGTTGTTCTACAAGATCCCACATTCATGCTTAGAATATGGAATGGGGGTGACTGGCTGAAAGAGAGATTTGGTTCAGCCATGTTTATGGTCGGGTAGTATGTGGAAGTCCCAAACTTGTTCGGATTTTCCTATGAATAATAAAAGATAAGTTCTCTTAATTTTGTACTTTTTATATGTGGATTTAATGGCTATCATATCTCTAATATTTATATGGTTTAGTTCTCGTGATAAGCATGGTTATGTGACGGGTTCATGTCATGGTTATTTCATGTATTTACTTGTAATTATTAAATGGATGGATGCAAGACGTAATTGATGACATAATAGTCCAATGGAGAAGGAGGTGATGCTTTTGGTTATGTTTCATAAGTTCTTTCAGTCATTTATGTTATGTCTTGTATCCTAGACCTGTAGATTGGATTGACGCTAAGTGTTTAACGAAATATCAATCTCGGTTAGGGATGCTTAGGCCTAGTCCTAAGGTTGATTTCTGAATTATTAGCATTTTTATCATGTCTTTTAATGATTCTGAGGGTTTGTCATGAAACCAACTCACAAAAAGATAGAAAAGAGAGATAAATGCCTTAGAATTCAGCCTCTTCGAGATAAAGGCCTTCGAATATCTTAAAGAGGCAATGTGCCAAGCACCAGTCATAGCTACACCAGACTTCACAAAAACCTTTATTGTGGAATGTGATGCTTCTGGAAATGGAATTGGTGTTGTTTTAATGCAAGATGAAAGACCCATTGCTTTTGAAAGTCATCCAATCAAGGGAAAGTATTTACACAAAGCTATTTATGAGAAGGAAATGTTGGCAATACTACATGCACTTAAAAAATGGCGACCCTACCTAATGAGAAGACACTTCAAGGTAAAAACGGATCATGATAGCCTTAAATACTTTTTAGAACAAATATCATCCTCTAAAGAACAACAAAAATGGGTCACAAAGATGTTGGGTTATGACTCTGAAATCATATACAAAAAAGGGAAGCAAAATGTTGTGGCAGATGCACTCTCAAGAAAGGATGAGGATGTGGAAGCATTGTTGTGTGCCATTTCTATTATCCAACTAGATTGGATAAACGAAGCAAGGGAGGAATGGAAGAATGACGAAGAAGTGTGGGAACTTGTTCCAAAGTTACAACAAGATTCCAATACATCTAATACATTTAGTTGGAAAAATGATTCGTTATGGTACAATGATCGCTTATACCTCTGTAAGAATTCCCAACTCAAACAAAAGATTCTTCTAGAATTGCACACTTCTCCAATAGGAGTGCACTCCGGATTTTTAAAAACTTACCACAGGGTTAAGAAGGATTTTTTTTGGGATGGCCTTAAATCGGATATTCAAAAGTTTATGGCGGAATGTTTGGTATGCCAACAAAATAAAGATGAAAAATTAAGACACCAGGTCTATTACAACCTTTATCCATTCCAAGCCAATGTTGGGAGGAGGTTTCAATGGATTTTATCATAGGTTTACCCAAGTCTAAGAAAAAGAGTGTCATCATGGTGGTAGTTGACAGACTTACCAAGTATGCACACGTTTGTGCATTATCACATCCATTTAAAGCCAGTACAGTTTCTACGGCATTTATGGAAATAATTCAAAAGCTACATGGAAACCCAAAGATTATTGTAAGTGACAGAGATCCCATTTTTACAGGAAATTTTTGGATAGAATTATTTTCTTGTCTTGGTACTTAGTTAGCTCATAGCTCATCTTATCATCCTCAATCTGATGGGCAAACGGATATAGTAAACAAATGTTTGGAAGGATATCTTTGTTGCTTTGTATCTGATAAACAGACACAATAGGTAAAATGGTTGCCTCTAGCTGAATGGTGGTATAACACTTCCTTCCATACTGCAACAAAAATGACCCCATTTATGGCACTTTATGGATATCAACCACCATCCATCACATCATATTTAAGAGAAAACTCTAAGGTTCAAGCAGTGGAACATCACATCGAGCATCAACAAGTTCTCCAACTCTTAAAGGATAAACTTGTGTTGGCGCAGAATAGAATGAAACAATAGGCAAATCAACATCGTAGTGAAAGAAGTTTTGATGTAGGTGACTGGGTATTCCTACGGATACAACCATATAAACAAATGTCGCTCAAGCAAGCTAAGAAGGATAATAAATTGTCACCAAAGTATTATGTTCCGTACAAGGTGTTGCAAAAGATTGGTACTATGGCATACAAGTTGGAGCTTCCTACAGCTTCTCGAGTGCACCCAGTTTTCCATGTTTCATGTTTAAAGAAGGTTATAGGCGATAAGCTCCCAGTTCAAACAATATTGCCAGAACTTGACGAGGAAGGAAAAATTATAGTGGAACTAGAAGCAGTCATAGAAACAAGAACTCGACAACTACGAAATTGATCCATTTCAGAGTATCTCATCAAGTGGAAGAACTTATTCGGTGAAGATTCGACATGGGAGGATGAGAATTTTATACAGAAGCATCCAGAACTACTCAAGCATTGAGGACAACACTTTTTTTGAAGGAGAGGGGCATGTTAGGTCCCTATAATACTAGTGATGCCCCCATTAATATTGTAGTTGTATCCCTTATTAATATTTTTGTGCCCCTATTGTCCCCATATTGTTATTACTGTGCCCCATAGAATCCCTCTATTGTTATTTTTGTGCCTTTATATTATTATTGTTAGGTCGGGTTGGTTATATTGTGACCCCTTAGACTCCTATATATAGAAAGGAGGTTTTGTCATTTGAATCATCTAAGAATTATTCATTTGTGTAATGTAAAGGAGGTTTCCCCCTCGAAGAGGCTGAATTCTAAGGTGTTTATCTCTCTTTTCTATCTTTTTGTGAGCTGGTTTCATAACAGGGTTGCAGAAAGTTCTAGGCAGAGGCGGGGATTCTGGTCTAGAAAAATGGCTCAAATCTCGAGGTTGCTAGCACAGATCTACTAAGAAAAGTCCAAAGTCATTGGCACATAGCCCTATGAGAGCGAATTTTAGTTTTTGGTCACTGTCTTACTTATAGCATGAGAGATACTATGGGTTAAGAGGCTTAAAACATCAATGGGACCTAGGGACAAGATTACTGAGTGGTTGACAGGTCTCCTAGGGGTGTAATTGCTGATGTGGATGGATTTTCTCGATGAGTTTCATTGATTCCATTTCCTCATGGTGACCAAGGAAATTGAATCCCTTATAGTAACCTCTCTCATCACAAGTTTTCCCAGCTAATTAGCTACTTGGGTGGCTCTAGGAGGAGGGGGTGTTGCAAATTTGCATAAGTCCTAACCCTTCTAGACCTGTAAAAATCTAAAGGCCAAAAGAAGAATGAGATGCTAAAGGCCAGCACATACACTCAGTTCTGGGAGCAAACTGTTGCTTCCCAACACAAACTTCTGTCAACCTTTGATATTGAACAAGGGAGAATGCAAATGGATTTTTTGCAAGCACAGGTTCCATTTCCTAAATCACCAACAAATTACAAGAAGACAATATTCTCCTTTGACACAAATCAAATCCATCTTATTGATCAGATGGATATGCACAAACAGACTGGGGAGATGTTATACTCCACTCTAACTAACACTGCCATGACAACTTCAAAAATACAAGCCTCCATCAGCAACATACAATCACAATTGAAGCTGGATAAAATTTCATCTTTGGGAAAAGATATTAGGATTAAGTCATTAGAGGACTTAGTCATTAAGTTAGGTTAGGAATCCAGTGATGTAAAGGCAGTGGAGGAGATTGTAAAGAAGAAAAATGTTGATATAGCAGCTTTGAGGAAGCATCTCAAGTTGCCATCTACAAAGGATCCAAAAACCAAGGAAATGGGATACAACTTTCTATCCCCAGTGAAGATCGATGGGATAACTTGTGTGAATTACTTGAGTGAAACATTTTTAATCTCGGACAACAAGACAAGACCCTTTTGGGACCAGTAATCAACAACCATCCTCGATAATAGTGCCAACAGCTCTAGTTGTTCCGAATTCCTAAATTTTTGTAGTATTTATGTAATTTGTTTTAGATATTTTAGGATTCTTTCTTGATCTTTTGACATCAAGATATTTTGTAATTATTTTCCTATAAGTACTTCATAATTTGAAGTAGTAGAGCTTGATGTTTATGTAAAATAAAGGATCACTGATGTAAAGTTGTTCCACCGAGTTCTAGTGGACACATTTCAGTAATACAAAAGCTTTTTCAGGATTCCTGTGTCAGATTTTTTGGTGAAGTGATATTCTCTTTTTTTATTGTTTTTTCTCTGATTTTCATGTGTTTCTTTTCTCTATTGTTTTAAAGAAAATTAAGTTCAGTATTTGTTTCAATAACACCTTGTTCTAGCTTAAAACAATATCAATGTTTTCTATTGAAGTTAAGCAATAAAATTCTTAATTGTTCTCTACTTAATGGACACTTAATCATTTCTTATTTTTCCATCTCATTAAACATATAAGATCCAGTAAATCTGCCTACCTTTCCCTATTAGATCTATCTGTAAATGTTTAAATAGATCCATTCGAAGTATATTAACTGCATTACCCAATGGTGTACTATTACATTATCAACCAAAAAACCAAACCAAATCTAAAATCAAACCATTGAACTTTCACAACTAGCCTAATATCTCAGTATAAACAAATCTAAATCTCAAATAGAGATCCCTCTCTGAAGCTGGAAGGGCTAGATCCCAGCTTCCAAAGTGGTTTTGTGGTTAACATTGTATTTTTTTTACATTCTTAGGAAATACAAAGTGCTAGGAGACAACAAGAGAACCAAATACACACATGCATGTATCATTAATGCCAAAGCTAGCAAGGAAATCACACATGAAAATCAATACCTATAAGTAATTTCATTGTAGATGCTAGATGCTTCTCTTCCTTTCTTGATCCTCACTTTCCTTCTCCTTCTTGGTCCTTCTTTTGCTTTCCTTGATCCAATGCTAGATTCCTCCAACATTTTTCTAAGTGTCCAAGAGTGAGAGAGAGAGAATAGAGAGGGAGCTCCAAAACTAAACCAAAAAAAGGTACCAAATGATCATCATAAGCCTTTATATTATGAGGCCTCTATTTTCTTCAATTTTCCATTATTTTCCTTCAATTTCCTTCTGACATGAAACTTTTGACCTTTCACCTTCCTTTTCTCCTAATTTCCATCATAAATAAATTGCCAAAAATGCCATTTTGCCTTTCCAGAGCCTTTTCCTTTGCCTTAGCAAATTTCCTTTAACTATTATAAACCAAATGAACACCCACACTAGGATGTTTTGCCCAACTCTCAGCTTGGATTATGTGTCCCATGACCTTGGTTATTATTTTTCCTTTATTAACTTTATTACATGGAATTTTGACCAAGGTTGTGACATTACTAGACACATTGTTCATTAAGCACATAAAATTAGTACGTGCATTAGTAAGGCCAAAAGGTAATACCACAAATTCGTAGTTTCCATAGCTTAATTAGAATGATGTTTTGTGTATATCCTCATCTTTTATCCTTAACTTATGGTAACATGATCTAAGATCAATCTTTGAGAACATTTTTTCCCCTCTGACTTGATCAAACATATCATCTACGTGGGATAAGGGATATTTTTTATTAATAAGTAGTTTTTTCAATTACCGATAATCAGTATGAAGATTCTGGAGATGAGGGAAGGATACCTGCTTGTTTTCCGGATATCAATTGAGAAAACATATAATTATTATTTTTAGAATTGAGTATTTACTTTAAAAATATATATTGATTTTCTTGTTTCAAGACTTATTTCATTATTTTTTAGTTCTTATAGAGCCTTACGCGATAGTGCAAATGGCAGAGAATCAATGAAGACTACAAACTTGAATGTTTTTAATCAATTTTGAATTACCATCCTTTTTGAAAACCATTTTCAGTGCTAATGTGTGATGAGCTATGAGATTTATGTCAGTACATCATTTTAATTACTTAATAAATGCCTCTGATATTACTCTATGACTTATGCTATTTGATTTTGAATGAATATTTGATATTTCTTTTAAAGATTCCTTATGACAATGTTGCAATCTACATCCTTTTATCATCAAGAATTAAAAACTGTTAATTTACTTATTACTAGTTGATCATTGTGATCTGGTATTCAAATATAGGCATATTTTCTCTCATATAAGAGATAGAAATTGTTATTTATTTACTTTAAATTGTGCATGCATACATATTTCAGAAAATACCAAAAAATATGTTTGAATAGAATGAAAACCTAAAAATATTTTCGAAGTTTCTATTTAAATCTTCAGCCAAAACTTATATGTTCCATTTCCTGAATTCAATTCCAATTAGGATTTTAAATCTTATTATATCCTATGTGGTATTATGCTCATTTAAAACTTTTATTGTTGTTATTTAGATTGGTTAAATCATTGTAGCAGACTATGTTCATATTCTGTAAATTATTTGAATATATTACATATTTTTTCTTAAATTAATTATAGTTTTTCTTAGTTTAATTTTAGTTTTAGATGGAAACCAGGCCTCTTTTACAGGGGATATACAACCATACCAAATGAAAAAAAAAAAATCTAATTCGAACTTTGATTTCCCAAATACTCACTTGTTGTAGGAGGATTTTTTCCACTTGCCAACAATTCATTATGTAAATTAGATGGAAGCATAATGACTGTTGTAGTCATAATTGCCACTTGATCGTTGTTGAAATTGGTAATGCTTATAATATAGCAGAAAAATCTATTTCTTGTTACAATGTTTATCATTGTATATGGCACGATGGAGTTACTATTCTTTTCAGTAGTATTCTACAAGTTTCCCCAGGAGGGTACATTCCATTAGTTTTTGTTGCAGTATTGTTTGTTGTAATGTATGTGTGTTATTATGTCCACGAAAACATTTATGCCTATGAGATGAAGCAGAACGTGACATCTAATTTCATGTTGAACCTGGGTTCGGCACTGAGTGTTCCCAAAGTTCCAGGGAAAAGGTTCTTATACCCAAAACTAGCATAAGCATTTGAGGCAATATTTACACATTTCGACAAAAACTTCCCTACCATTCACTATGTTCTTGTATTCATATGTGCCAAGTATTTAACTATGAATACAACTGCAACTAGAGAATTCTAATTATTTAGCCACATTGATACTAAAGGAAGAAAATGTAGAAATGTATTGCTAGGTATGGGTGTAGAGACAAACAGAAAGGTAATGTGGGCTTTTAGAATCAATTACTAAAATTCTAGAAAGACATTATAGTGTCATATAACATATACACTCGTGATATTAATAATTGACCCGAGACTGAAGAAAATAATTGTGAATGTGCACACAATATTGTATTCTGATAGCCTTTTGAACAAAGCCAAATCTAGACTTGTTTATTTGTTCTTTATATTGAGTCAGTTTAGTATCAAGTTTCTTAATATTCTCATTGCTTGTGTCAAGAATCTTGTTAATCTGTATGCATACGAAACAAAAATAAAATAATCAAACTCATATGCATTTCCTGCAAATTATCATCTAAAAGACACTTGTTAACATATATTTATGTACTAACTTGTTTAATAGAATATGATTCTATTTTGATCTTAAACAACACATCTATTTGTTTCAAATAGGTTAAATATGTAAACATAATGACAACAAGCAATTAATTAAGCTTATTCTTCAACTATTTGCAAAACCAATTAAAAAAATAACTTACAGTCTGTACAACAATCTTGAAATTTTCGCCAAATCAATTAAAAAAAATAGCTTACACACTAGGCAACAACCTGAAGCATTGGATGAGGAGGCTCTTAGTCTATATTCTTCTTAAGGGAAAACATAGTCAATTATTTCTCTTATACATAAAATTCAATGACAAATGGGAAACACATGGATGAATAGATTGTAATGAACTGCCTTACCTCACAAAGGAAGGGGAGTCTATTAAAATAACAACAATAAATCCTAATTTAATTTGTCCTTGAATTAAATTAGAAATAAAATCAAAATTATATTCTCATAACAACTTGTAATAGTTAACTAAGTTAATTTGACTTAGTTTTCCTAGGAAATTTGAGTTGGAAGTCTATTTAGAGTCATGTAGAGTGATCCCTAAATTTTAGGGGTCCAGTGTGAGTTCTTTTGAGTTGTAATTAATTAACTCAGTCTAACTGAGTTATAGTCAGTTAAACTAGTTCCAACTATTGGAAGAACTAGTAGGAGGTCTAGTAGTGGGGACAAGCACTAGTGCAGCTTCACTGCTCCACCAGTTAACTGAAGATTCACTCATAAATAACTCATGCATGTTAGTTGAGAGGAAGACCCAGTTGAGATTAGATTTCAGGGACAATGTACTATCAGTTGTATAATTTTCCAAGTTGTATAGATGGTGCATGCAATCAATTGAGGGCTTATGATGGATTACACAATTATGAAGAGAGAACTTACCAATTAAATATGGGCTAATTGTCTCAGGAATTGTGCAAGGAAGTAGGGGTTTGGTAGGCAATATATTTGGCTAAGTGTTGGCCTGAGCTTGTTTGTGAAGCAGAGAGATAGATTGTACTTGGGTAGGAATTGTTCTAGTTGAAGAAGCATTGTATTTTCTTCTCAAATCTTTTGGTTAATGCAATATAAATAGTCGAGTTTTTGAGTACTTTCTTTCCCCATAAAAATATTATGTTATGTGCGATTGAAATTCTTCCTTTCCCGCTTATTGTTTTCATCGATCAATTTTGGTTTCTGCTCAAGAGTAGGGTAGATTCTTGTCTTGTGTTTTAGCATATCACATAAGATATTGAGTCTACAGTAAAAATCTACATGGTATCAGAGCTGAAGGTAGTATAGAAGAGGAGAATTTGAATTTATTATGGAGGTGAAATCGAATTTGCAGGTTCATACTTGAGAGTCAGCAATATGTCATTCTACGATTTGAAACTTGAGTATGCCCTAGAAGGTATCTCAAATTACATAGCTTGGAAAGACAGGATGGAGGGAGTGCTAGAAGACAACATGTTCAAGGAATTCATAGATCATGATATTTTGGAGCCTCTAGCATCTGATGCTAGAGATCTAGCTGAATGGAGAAAGTGTGTGGAAAAAGTGAGAAGGATTATCCTAGAAGGAGTTCTAGATCACATTATCTCGAATCTCCACATTAAGGAAACTCCATTTGAAATGTGCAATGAATTGAAAAACCTATTTCAAAATAGCAGTGACCACAAGAAGTTGGCATATAAGGTAAAGTTCAGAAAGATCAAGATGGAGAAGTGCGACTCAATTCTAAAGTACTTGATCAAGTTCCCTTAATGTCGAGATGAGCATGGAAGTGTCAAGATTACTCTTGCTGAAGATTATCTGGTGAGCCTAGCACTTATGGTACTTCCCAAGAGCTAACATAGTTACCAAGACTTAGTTAATGGGAGGGAGAACCTACCAGAGTGGGAGCAGTTGAGGTATGAATTGGTATAGGAAGAGATTCAATGAAACACCAGAGACGGGTCCTCATCAAACCATGATGATGAGGAGAATTGTTCCTTAGTAGGTAAGGCAAATAAAGGGAAGGGGAAGTCATCCCATTCCAGATCAGATTCTTTTAAGGGTGGAAAGAAGAAGGACATATTGAAAGTCAAATGCTTTCACTATCATGAGATGGGACACTTTTCCACAAAGTGTTCATTCAAGAAGGCTGGTAAGAAGCCCTCATGAGGTGAAGCTTTTGCTTCATAGTTCGAAATGGACTTTACCCTCATTGCTTGTATGGTGTCATCGATGATGGGTAGTGTGTGGTACCTAGACAGTGGAGCTTCTTTCCACATGACTGGTAACAAATATCTCTTCGGTAACTTGGAGGAGAAGGATCTACAGATGCATATCGATATGGGTGATGATGGGAGGTATAATGCTACCGACATTGGTACAGTTACCTTTTAGAGGGAGTCGGGTTCTCCCCTCATTTTGTGAGATGTTATGTATGTTCCTATTTTCAACAAGAACTTGGTATTTGTTTCCATGTTGAATGATAGAGGCTATGGTTGATATTTAGTAAGGGAAAGGTGTTCCTTCGTCACATAGCTATAGGATAGGTAAAGAGGATAGGGGTTCCAGTGAAGAAACTCTACAAGTTGGAGATAGAAGATTGTACTCCATTGAGCACTAAAGTAGAGAAGGTGTAGAGCCGAGACATCAATGAGTTGTGGCACACAAGATTGGGTCACTTGCACCATGGCGATTTGAAGATATTGCAACAAAATCCTACTGGTATTCCAAAGAGTACACTAGTGCAGGTAGACACATGCAAAGGGTGAACAGTGGGAATGTACACCAAAGATTCCTTTCATGACAAAGATAGTTGAGCACAGGTGATCCTCAATCAAGTTCACTCATATGTGTGTGGACCATTCTCGATAGCATCCAGTGTCAAGCACATGTATTATGTAATATTGGATGATGATTTTTCTCGTAAGTGTTGGATCTTCTTCATGGAGAAGAAATATCAGAATCTTGCTAAGTTTTGTGAATTTAAAGCACTTGTCAAGAAAAATACTGGCAGGAAAGTTAAAGCTCTGAGGAGTGATAACGGTAGAGAGTATGTTTTGAATGAGTTCAAAAACTTATGTGAATCAAAAGGCATTAGACGGGAGCTGATAGAACCTCATAACCCACAACATAATGGGGTGGCTGAAAGGATGAACATGAATATTGTGGGAGCGTCGTGGGTGATTTTTCATGAGCAGGGTCTACCATTACGCTTGTGGGCTGAAGCATGCAACACAGTTATTTATTTGCAAAATAGAAACCCTCATAAAATTCTTGGTATGAGTACACCAGAAGAGGATTTTTTAAGGAAGAAACCAGATGTGGCACACTTCAGGATTTTTGGTTCATCAACCTACTACCATGTGACTTAATATACATGGAAAAAGCTTGAGCTAACAATAGATTTTGGCATATTTGTGGGTTACACTAATACACCCCACAACTATTGGGTGTACCTTCCAACCAACCAGATGACAGTGGTTTGCAAAGATGTAAAATTCGACGAAGAGAAGGCCATGAGATGTTCCCTTGAGAGGTAGATTCAACTACATGTAGTTGAAGAGATTTTAGCTCTAAAGGAGGAACCTTAGAATGATATGGAGCAACCACATGTAGAGGAGCAAGGAGTGGAAACGCCCACTCATGCAAAGTTTTCTAGAGATGGGAGAAAGTGCACTAGATAGGTTGGCATGTTATTACGTGATGCTAGAGAGAATATGGGAGCACCCACATCACAGTTTAGGTAGAGGAGGTCACCGGAGAGGCACACTGGATACATGGCTGTAATGAGTGGATGTGTAGAGATTGAGCCATCCTCTTTTGAGGAAGAAGTGCAACAACCAATTTGGGTCAATGCTATGGTTGAGGAGTATGACTCCATTTTCAGGAACAATGTTTGGGACGTGGTCACAAGACTGGAAGAGAAGTCAGTTGTGTGTTCTAGATGGATTTACAAGGTAAAGAAAGCAATGGATGGTAGTGTGGAGAAACACAAGGCTCATTTTGTGGCCATAGGGTTTTATCAGGTGGAGGGGATTGATTATGATGAGACTTTTCCCCCTATAGCAAGGTACCCATCAATCATATCCATTCTAGCACTATCAGCGTAGATGGGATGGAAGATACATGAGATGGATGTAACAACAACATTCCTCAACGTCGTGATTGAGGAATAGGTGTATATTGAGAAACCTGAAGGATTTGAGACCTTCAATAGAGAGTCACATGTGTGAAGACTCAAGAAAGTTTTGTATGGACTAAAACAAGCACCCCATGCTTGGTACACCAGGATCGATAGCTATTTCACCAGGTTGGGCTTCACCAAAATTGAAGCAGATGCGAACCTTTACCATATTGTGTTTGAAGGTAAATTGATGATTATTGTTTTATATGTCAATGATTTGATTTTGATAACTGATGATAAGGCGATCAAGTCTTGTAAAGAGGATCTTGCAAGAGAATTTGAAATGAAGGAATTACGACTCATGCACTACTTTCTAGTGATGGAATTATGGCAAGGAGATGAGGAAATGTTTGTCTCTCAGGGTAAGTATGGCAAAGAGGTACTCAAGAAGCTTCACATCGAGAGAAGTAAACCCACAGAGACTCCTCTAGCTGGTAACTAGAGGAAGGAGGATGCTACTTCCAGTGAAGTAGTGGAGGCTACTATTTACAGATAGCTTATAGGTTCACTCATGTATTTGGTGAACACACGACCGAACATGTGTTATGTAGTTAACCAACTTAGTAAAGAAATGGTTAAGCTGACCAAGATGTATTGGAAGGCAGCCAAAGATGTGTTGAGATACCTTAGAGGCATTATTCAGTATGGTCTTTGGTACAAACAGACAAAAGGAGTGAAGCTTCAAGGCTTCACCAATGTATATTGGGCAGGGAGTTCATCCAATAGGAAGAGCACATTAGGTGGGATCTTCATTATTGGGTCAACAAATGTTTCTTGGTACGGCAGGAAATAGAGATCAGTTGCATTCAATTCAATAGAAGCAAAGTACATGGCTACTAGTCAAGCAACATTTAAGGCTATCTGGATGAGAAATATTCTTGTTGGTTTGTTTGGTCAGCAAATGGATCCAACTATGATTTATAGTGACAATCAGAGTTGTATCAAACTCTATGAGAATCCATTTTTTCTTGATCAATACAAGCATATTGATATCTGATATCATCATCTTCGAGATTATGTGCAAAGGAGAATTATGTTGTTGGAGTACATTCCCACAGAGGAGAAGGATGCAGATATTTTGACAAAGGCTTTGTCAAGATGCAAATTCAAGTTTCAAAAAGGCAGGATCGGGGTACTAGATAATCCCTTTCTTGTTGAGAGGGAGTGTTAAAAATAGCAACAAGAAATCCTAATTTAATTTGTCCTTAAATTAAATTAGGAATTAAATCCAAATTCTATTCTCATAGCAAATTGTAATAGTTAACTAAGTTAATATAACTTAGTTGGCTTAGGGAGATGGAGATGGCGCAGAGCTATCGACGAGGTTTAGGCTAGCTTAGCCGCAGGCGCGATCTAAACCGCAGGAGCCGCAGGTCATCGGGCACTTTACCGCCAGGTTCGGGGCTACGGTTTAGGGCTAGACATTCGCTGCAGGAGAGACCGGTTCACGGAAGCCTCGCCGACCGGACAGCGCAAGAGCCGGATTGGAGGAATCGGCGATCTGGAAGCTCGGGTATCCGACAGCTGACAGGGATTGCGGTTAACTAACAGTTGACCGGCATGGAGAATATCGAGGAAATGGAGCTGGTCGATTATTCGGCGGACCCACTTGAAGACATCGCCATTTTTGGTAACCCTAAACAGCATCCTGCACCAGCTGCTGCAAGCATCGCCGTTCAGCTCTCTACTCCTGTGGTTTCACTGCAAAATTCGCCCACACAGCCCGCATTGGAGGCACCTCCCCTCTCTCCAGGTACTGCCCTCCTCTTATCATCCTACCTGCCCGATGATTTCGCTATCAATTTCACCTCGCCGCCCCGTAGCAATGAACCCTCCGTTCCATCGATAGCTAGGGCTGAGGAAATCCCTCCTATTGCTACAGTAGATATCCTCCCTGTCGCCGATCTTGCGGGGGTTAGGGCCGATGAATACCATCCCTCTGCTCATACATCGTTTCCCTCCGGTGCCGATCTGTTAAATCATCCCCGGGAAAGCAGGCCGCCGGGGCAAATCCCCTTGAGTACTGCAGATATCAGGCCCTCGGGCAGCTTTAGCACTCCAGCCATTCACCCCCATCCTGTTAAACCCTCCGTGGGGGTCGGGTCATCAAATCCGCTCGTCGATCATCCCACAGCTCCTCGCTCAAAGAAGACTAAGTGTATCAGAGAAATCGCAAAGGACATATCAGTATCATTTGGTGATCCATCCAATTTTGAAGAGACCATGGCACTGGCACAAACGACTCTGGTAGGCCATGTGAGAGGGCGAATTTTCACGGCGGAAAGACTGAAATCTTGGGTAAAAGAAATTTGGGGAGAACTGTTCACGGAGTTGCCGGAGGTACAAAGGCATCCTAGAGGCTGGTTCTCACTTCATTTCGCAAAAGAGGAGCACACGAACAGGGTTCTGGCACAGTACTGGCACATAGAATTGGCACCAGTACTTTTGAAAAGATGGAGTCCTCTATTTGACCCGGAACGTGAGCAGATCGGTGCAGGACCTATTTGGGTTCGATTGCCAGGACTTCCACTACAATACTGGACGGAGGAGGCATTCATCAAGATTGGGAATGCACTGGGAACATATCTAGACCATGATCGATCATACAAGGAGTCAAATGACCAGCTTATGGCCAGAATTCTGGTACATCTGGATACCAGGGAAGGACTCGTGGGTAAAATGACCCTGAGATGGGGGAAATTCAGCAGAACTCAGATATTGGATTATGAAGGAGTTCCCTTCAGATGCAACTGGTGTCACCAAGTAGGTCATGTTTATAAGGATTGCCCATTAATCATCAGTCAGAATGGATCACCTCAACAAGCACAACCGGACTCGGTCAGGGCTCCCCCAATCTCGCCGCATCCACCAAGGAATAATGCTCCTCCACAAAATCCTCGTTCGCCAAAGAACAATGCGGAGCCCCGAGGAACTCCTGCAAAAGTGATTGAGCATCCAAAAGGTCCGATAGCACCTCCATTGACCCGGGCGCGGGCTGCAGCAGCGGCAGCGAAAGATCCGGGTAATTTTCCTATCTCTCTTTCAATATCATCTGATATCTCTCTTGTGCACAATGAGTCATCTGCATGCACTATGGTACATTGTGATATCCCTCCTCCCCCCCCGACGACCTCACCTGCTCCGCCTACCCTGCCCTTCTCTTCTCCACCCCTCTCGCCCATTTCACCTCGGTCGACTTCATCTCACCCCTACTCCCTTCGTCCGCGGGCTCCCCGCCCGGTGGCATCTGAATCCATTGCTGGTCTGGGTATTGTCCCCCTTGATGTTGGGTACCATCCCTCCCGGGGTCGTAAATCAAACCTCAATAAAGCCATTAGACATGCGGGCGCAGAAGTTGCTGCTGGGCGTCAAGCCACCATTTTAGGGGTCCTTAGAGCTACAAATCCCCCCAAGGTTGGACCACCATGAAGTACATCTCCTTCAATTGTAGGGGGATGGCAAGCGCCCCAAAAAAGCTAGCCCTTAAACGACTTTTTGAGGTCGAGTCACCGGATATCATTATGTTACAAGAAACCCTTGGATCGGCAGAACATTGTTCTCACACACTAGCCTCTGTAGGGGCTCGATGGAATTTCATAGCCATGGATGCCATGGGAAGATCGGGGGGTTTGGCGCTCGGTATTAACCCCAGCTCAATCAAACTGGTATCATCCTGGGGCGGACAGGGATTCCTAGGAGCAGACATCATTTCCATCGAACTCGGGCTTCCCCTCCGGATAATCAATATTTATGGTCCTTGTCATCAGAGGGAAGATTTCTGGAGAAAATTGCTCAGTTGCAACCTTTTATCACTCGAGCACACCATCATCGGGGGAGACCTGAATTTCTCCCTGGGCTTCAATGAGTCTTGGGGTGAGGCGGCCCAGATTGACCCCATCACAAATTACATGAGACAATTATTGGAGCAGCACGATTTCATTGATATCCCTGTTCAGAAACTGCAGCCTACTTGGAGAAATAGAAGAACAGGGGAGGCAGCCTTGGCCAGAAGATTGGATAGATTCCTCATGAAAGAACCTCTGATTAACCGGCTGCATTCATACAAACAGTGGGTAAGTAATGGAGGCATCTCAGATCACACACCTATAGTTCTGGAAATTCGAGGACCGGAACAGAAACCAAAGGCGCCTTATAAATTCAACCATCTGTGGCTACAAGACCCTAGATTCATCAACCTGATCACATCATACTGGAGGGCTCATCCCATTGATAGAGAATCTTCATTGGCAAGGGGATTTGTAAAAAACCTAACAGAGCTAAAACATTTAGTGGTCAACTGGGCTAAAGAGAAAAAGAAGACTGAAGATGAGCAGCTTATCAAGGTAGAGGACGAATTGAAGGGCCTTCTGGACGAGAGAAATCTGGGGTTCCTATCTCAGAATGATAAGGCCCGTCTGGTGGATCTGGAAAATCAGAAGAATGTAATCCTAAAGGAAAGGGAGGAATCTATCAGACTCCGCAGTAGAGCTATATGGCTGAAAGCTGGAGACGAGAACTCCAGATTCTTCCATAACTTCGCCAAAGGAAGGAAAGTGGCAAATACCATTTGGAATCTCCCCCTCCCCGAGGGAGGCCAAGCTGATACATTCAACAAGCTATCTAATTTGGGTACCTCACATTTCAGAAACCTATACAAGAGCCCTGTGGGCGCAAATCTGGCGGAAATCATCAATGTGGCCTCCAAATTCCCAAGATTTGTAGAAGACGAAGATGTAGAGGATCTGGAAGCTCCAGTCACCATGGCAGAATTGGAAAGCACCATAAAATGGTTCAAGAAGGAGAAGAGCCCGGGACCGGATGGTTGGACTATAGAGTTCTACTCTGCATTTTTTGAACTTCTGGGAGGAGATATCCTCAAAGTTGTTGAGGAGAGCAGGACCTCGGGAAGTATATATCATGCCATTAACTCCACATTTATAGCCCTCATCCCCAAATCCGACAATCCATCATCCTTCGATGATTTCCGCCCCATATCCCTCTGTAATGTGCTCTACAAGATTATATCTAAGATCATTGCTAACAGGATCAAGCCCATCCTCTCCAGGCATATCTCTCCTCAACAATTTGCCTTTCTAGAGAATCGACAGATACATGAAGCCATAGGATCGGCACAGGAAGCAATCCACTCCATCTGGACCAAACACCTCAAATGTATACTGCTGAAAATTGATCTTTCCAAGGCATTTGATCGTGCTAGCTGGTTGTACATCAAAATGATCCTCATTCATATTGGCTTCCCACTTTCATTAATAAATTGGATTATGGCATGCATCACCTCGCCCACCTTCAGTATTCTGATCAATGGATCTGCCTCCCACTTCTTTCACTCTGAGAGAGGACTCCGTCAGGGCTGCCCTCTCTCGCCACTGCTATTTCTCCTGGTTATTGAAGCACTTAGTAGGCTCCTGATTACTGCTAACAGGGAGGGTACTATTCGGGGCCTTAAAATATCAGACATCTGCTACCTTACTCATCTCCTCTTTGTGGATGATGTCCTGATATTATTGGATGGAAGCATACAGGACACGACAGCTTTCTCACGCCTGCTCGACCTGTTCTCAAAAGCAACGGGTATGGAAGTAAACAGATCAAAATCCTCCATCACTATGGTTGACACCACTGTAAATGAATCTCATGCTGCTAGAACGGCTTTTCCATACATCCCTCAGCCTTTGGATAGAGGGCTCAAATACCTGGGATACTGGCTCAAACCGACAAGTCAGAAGATTGCTGATTGGGTATGGCTCGTGGCGAAGATAGAAAAAAGATTAACATGCTGGAGTCACAGATATCTCTCAAGGGCCGGGAGACTAATCCTGATCAAAGCTGTTCTGGAAGCAACCCCTGTATTCTGGATGGCTATGGCATGGATACCCCGGAACATATTGGCAAAACTGCAACAATTATGCAATCGATACCTATGGGCTGGGAATCAAGACAAACGAATCTTCGCATGGATCGGATGGAATAAGATAGCCCTGCCTAAGAAGTGGGGAGGTTGGGGGCTGAAGGATCTCCCGATATTTGCAAAAGCTCTGGCCGGAAAAATGGGATGGGCTCTCTTGACTTCCCACAGCCTATGGACAAACATCACTTTTCATAAATATATCTGGCCACTTAGCATCATAGATTGGGCTAGATTGCCTTCCTGGAACAAAGCAGGTATATCATCGATTTGGAAAGCCCTTCTGCACTCCTTACCTCTCATCAGGGATAACCTAATTTGGCGCATCAGAGACGGTAACAGTGCAAGAATTGGTCTGGATCCTTGGACCGGAAGTGGTGGCAGACATACACTCCCTCAAGAGCTAATTACATTCCTAGCAGCACAAAACATAAAGGTCATCTCGCAGATAGCAGACCCAGCTCAATCTGACATATTCCATCAAGCATGGAAATCGGCAAATCAATTAAATATCCCGAGAAGATGGCATACCATATGGGATGAGTACAGAGATGCATTAACGGAAGCTCATATTCGCATCTCGGAGGGGCCGGATGAACTTGTCTGGCATCGAGCAGAGCACGGTGTATACACACCAAAGGAAGGCTATATATACCTCATAGAACATCGAAAGCCTGGAGAAATCGTTAGTTGGTGGCAGAACATATGGAAATTCGCCGCCTCCCCCCGATCGAAATTATTCAGTTGGTGCATTCTAAGGAACAAAGTTCCCACAGGTGAACAGCTTGCGAAAAGAGCCATACACGGACCCACTTGGTGCGTGCTTTGCAAGGAAGCATCGGAATCGACAGAACATATATTCATGAGATGCCGAGCAACAATAGACCTGTGGCGAAATCTCAGGGCACATATAAATTACACAGGAGAATGGGAGGGACAGGATATCACTAGTGCATGGAATGATTGGGAAAAGAAAAACAAAGGGACCAAAGTGATAAACCTCCCCATCATTATTAACTGGGCTATTTGGAAATCAAGAAACCGAGCCATTTTTGATGAAAAGCCCATCCACTGGCCCTTACTCGAAGCTAGCATTGTTGCTGCCCTGAAGGAGCTGCCCGATCCTACCCCTCCGCCTTCGCGACATCCTGTTCCGCCTCCACCCATCGACCCAAGCATGCCTTGGGCATTTTTTGACGGTGCTGCAAACCAACAAAGCTGCGGAGGAGGTTTCATACTCCATGTAACAGGAAACCATCATTACTACATCAAGGCTGGCCTGGGAGTCGGAACAAACAACTTTGCTGAACTGATTACACTTCGACACCTTCTACACTTTGCATTAAGACACCACTGCATTAACATCAATATTTATGGAGATTCTCAGATCATTGTTAATTGGATTAATGGCACAGCTATATGTCACATGCACTCTCTCAGCACTATTCTACAAGAAGCACTCGATCTCAAAGCAGCTTTTAACCATATTTCTATCTCTCATATATACAGGGAACACAATAAGGGTGCCGACAAACTTTCCAAGGAGGCAGCGCTGATGGACAGAGGACTATGGGAGATTACAGAGATTATTGATCAACAGGAGCAAAAATTCTATCATCGGCCATATATAGATCCAGGATACCCAACCCTGGATCCGCAAATAGCTCACTAAATATATTTATGTTTTGACAGCTCTCTACAGACAATACTGTTATTTTGGTTTTTGTTAAGATGAACAGCATAATAGAATGAACTGATAGGCATGCCCTGCGTGGTATTGCACAGACAGCTTTTGAAGAAATTCTGTTTATAACAGACATTTATGTAAAACTGCTTATTATTGAAATATATATTGATTTTTCCAGTGGAAAAAACTTAGTTGGCTTAGGAAATTTGAGTTGGAAGTCTATCTAGAGTCATATAGAGTGATCCCTAAATTTTAGGGGCCCGGTTTAAGTTCTTTTGAGTTGTAATTAACTAACTCAGTCTAATTGAGTTATAGTAAGTTAAACTAGTTCCAACTGTTGGAGGAACTAGTAGGAGGTCTAGTAGTGGGGATGGGCACCAGTGCAGCTTCACTGCTCCACCAATTAACTAAAGATTCACTCATAAATAACTCATGCATGTCAGTTTAGAGGAAGACTTAGTTGATATTAGAGTTCGGAGACAATGTACTATAAATTGTATAATTTTCCGAGTTATAGAAATGGTACATGCAATTAGTTGAGGACCTTTTATGGATTACGCAGTTATGGAGAAGAACTTCCCAATTAAATATGAGCTAATTCTCTCAGGAATTGTGCAAGGAAGTAGGGGTTTGGCAAGAAGAAGATTTGGCTAAGTGTTGGCTTGAGTTTGTTTGGGAAGCAAAGAGATATATTGTACTTGTGTAGGAATTGTTTGGGTTGAACAAGCATTGTATTTTCTTCTCAAATGTTCTGGTTAATGCAATATAGATAGTCGAGGTTTTGAGCAGTTGCTTTCCCCCTAGAAATATTGTCTTATGTGCGATTGAAATTCTTCCTTTCCTGCTTATTGTTTTCATCGATCAATTTTGGTTTCCACTTAAGAGTAGAGCAGATTCTTGTCTTATGTTTTAGCATTTCACATAAGTTATTGAATCTACAGTTGTTACTGGTGAATTGGGTCCTCATTCTCCATTCATGGAAATGGGATTAGGAGGGTGGCACCCTAGATTTCAATTTTTTTTCTTTTCCATCTGCCACCGTGCATTTTGATCCTTACCTTTCTCGCTCACAAAGGATGGAGATGACCATTATTATTCTACCACATGACGTCCTTCACGGGCATGCAGATTCAACCGATAGGCTAATGTTCAGGGCATACACATTTGTTACTTCACGATGACATCTTGCTCCCAACTCTTGACTTCTTGGCTTAGTCATGGTTGGTTCATTCTGAAGCTTGTAACTTGGGCTCTCTCCAACCACCTGACCCCGGACCTTCAACCTAGTTAGTTCGACATATCATTCACATATCCTTCCACTAAATATACAACCTGACCTCCTAACCTTAGACTAAGTCACGGTCGACACCACTTTTCTTATGCTATTATCCAAGTATTACTTTGTCCTCCGATCTCTCATTATTTGCCTAGCTGTGTGGTCCCGGTAGATAATCCATGTCCAATGTCAAATCACGCAAGAGAAGAATCCCACTACTCTACTTAGAATCTTTCCTACCTATGGTCTTGACTACAACAAGATAAGACTTATCCAATCCTTTCCTTAAGTTTGGTATTTCGACCCTTTGCTCGACAGTAAACACCCTTCCTTGTTACTCAAGAATGGTTGGGTCATGGCTCTTTGCCTCTGCACCACATAAAGACTTCAGTGGATATTTCTATGCTCTCCCTAGAGATCAGGTCTACTACTACACAAAATACCTCAAGCTAATCCTCTTGACCGCGACCTGCTCTTAAGAATCCATTCGACTTATAGATCTACATCAAGAGCTCGTGACTTCGTCGAAGTCATACTAATTTGTTCCATGATGTTACCCCTTTTTGAAGCTTGGGTGATAGCAACATTGAAGGGTTACTATCCCATGAGCCTTCCTTGCCTTCAGGCAGGGAATTCATCGCATTGCAGATAGGCACCCATGCATCTCTTATATATTAGAAGCCTGGTGCCACCTTACACCAGGCTTCCATCTCGCCTACCACATGCCAAATGTTCTAGAATCCTCACAAACTCTCGCAGTAGCTCCTTGATATTGCTCATGGGTAGTCATAGCATTTGGCTATTGGCATGGGCTCATGGCCCTCATTACCAAATTACTTGTGGTAGGAATGGAGGCTTATGCACAGCCAAGGCTAAAGCCTATGGAAGTATGACAACATGTCAAGATTGACCCTGAGACACTCCCTTGATCTTTCGCATATTGTTCGTTTGTTGTCACAACACTTTGTAAATAGATACCCTGATGTAGATATTGAACGACTCAAGCGAACACAAAGTCTCTCTTGTAAATTTGTACATTAATATAAGGGTCTCATAACTCACTTCTTCTAATTGATAACAGTTTGCAACTAAAATACATCATTGAGCTCCTTAACTTTAGTTATTGAATTATTTATGATACCGTTAAACATTTAGGTAACACTATTATGGGACTCTTCTCCACTTTGAACTTCAGACACTCTGTGATTACTATTGTTTAGTATATTAACTTATTTACTTTTTCATGTAAGCGTAGGACACATGTACCCATGCATAATCATAGCCACAATCAATATACAAATAAGTGAAATGTCCATTCACAATTGCATCATAGATATATACAGAACAACACATATTATAGTCTTTGTTTAGCCATATCTATTACAATGAAAATGCATCATAACCCATTAATTGCAAATAGTAATCATACAATATTTATCTTTTCATTTGTAGTGAAACTTAGTCCGGCCTTTTATCCACATCGTCTTTTCCAAATGCCTCCCTTTATTTTGGGGCAAGATTCCTACCCCTCCATTATTGTTGCATTCTTGTTGTTGCAGTCCCTCCATAAATTATGTCCTCTTTTGCTTCTTGTATTATCTCAAGCAAGCATGGACCTAAGTAATTTCCTCAACCCATTTAATTTCAGGAACTAGTCCTTTTACTTCATGCACCAACCAACTTTTAATGCCTATCCTCAAGTTTAGGTTTCTTCTTTGCACAATAAACTATGTCATCCCTAACAGCAATTCTCCATCTCTAGTTTTTGAATCCATCTCCCAAGGCTCGATCCCCTTTTTTTTTATTTGAAATATTGCAACATATGTACAACTATTTTACAATGTGGCTCATACCAGAACCTTCAGGACTGTCACATAGATAATAAAATTTTATTCAAATTCTTAAAACTAACCATCACCACAACTTCTTTTATGATGTTTAACCTTGTTCCTTAATCCGATGTAAAGTGGAGCAAATCTCAAAATGCTCCAACTATTTTCTTATTTGTTATAAGAAATAAAATTTCTATTAAAATAATAACTAGAAATATGAATAAACAACCAAGGAAAATAGTGCAATGCTTTCGCCTATTTAAATTAAAAACAAAGACATTAATGTCATTTTGAAAAAGGCTAGGTTAAAGTGAGTTTTGCAAAAAAAAATATTGCATGCCATGTAAATAAATACGAATAAAAATAGTTTTAAAATTAGAAATAAAGTCTTACGTTGTAATGATTTCATCTTCATAGATATCATTTTAACTAAATAAACTAAAAATTATATGCACACAATTCATGTATACAAACAAGCAGTGACATGCTCTTGTTTATATATATTTGGAAGTAAACATTTAAAAACTTATGTTGTAATGATTTCATCTTCATACATATCATTTTAACTAAATAAACTAAAAACTATATACATACAATTCATGTATACAAATAAGTAGTGACATGCCACAACATGCCTCTTGTTTATATATATTTGGAAGTAAAATCTATCATTATTTAGCATTAAGTGTCTACAATTTCCTAATTAGTTATAGTAGTACTTAATTCCTTTAAATTATATAAAATTTAAGTAGCAATAATATTGTTAAATTTGTAAATTATTAAATATTTTAATTTAGGTAGTATATTATTTTATATATGATATTAAAGTTAAATGTTACTAGAAATATATATTATTTTATTTAAAATAACCTTTAGCAATTATTATAATGAAAATTAACTTTCTTACGAATTTTATTTAGGTTGAAATTATTTTTGTTTACCAAATAAAAACTTTAATTTGTTATTGATTTGCTAAGAATTTTTCTTCATTATATACTAATAATCCGAAACCCAAAACCCAAAGTCCAAAATAAAAGTTTACCCACTATGAATAATCAATAAATTGTTTCAATAAATCTACTTTTGATGAATGATTTCAAAAAGTCTATTTTTCATTGAATAACATTAATAAATTTACATTCATTTATAAATAAATAGCCATTAATAACTAAATTAATATAGATTTTATCACCTTAACTAAAAACTATATGAAATATATTTATTTAAAATATTATATAAAATATTAACCAATAAAACTTTTATATGGAAAATAAAACAAAATAGGTTGCTAAGTTACCATTCGCAAAGCCCTTCGAAATTTCAACCGGAACAAAAATCTAAATTTGTCAATTTCATATATGATGAAGAAGCCTATATCTTCGACCCTTTTTATAGAATTCTTTGTTTGAGTTTTTGCCACGTTAAAGTGTAGGTGATTGGTTATATCTATATCTATATATATAATTTTTTATTTATATAATATTAAAAATAAATAAATGATAATGATAATAGTGGGTGGTCATCTATTAAAATTATTATGGTTTATGAGATTTTAAAAAAATAAGAGGTTAATTGAAAATTTTTAATATTTTATTTCTATGAATTAAAAGAAGAGATAGAAGTGTTTAGAGATACTTATAATTATAATTTTAGTTATAGTTTTTAAAACCGGAACCAGTGATCAGACCGGTCCATCTAATGAACCAGTTTAACAACGTCTAACCGGGACTAGTTTGGTTTTAGAAAAATACATTAAATAATTATTTTTTAATGAAAAAACTATTTTTAAGATTTAAAACCATGATTCCAAGCCAATAGAGACAAAATATGCAAAGATTGCTCATTTATATACCATGTAAAGGTGAATATATCAAAATGGCACCGACTCATATACATATCATCGACAAAATGCATAAGCAATGAGGCTCTAAATGGACTCTAGAGTGCAAAAACAAAGCCCGCAAACTATGGGGTCAGTGACCTACTACAAGACTCCAGTCTAGACTTTACATATATGATAATAGTAATACTATAATAGTGATCAACATTATCACTTGAAGTTGAAACTTCTCATGAGTCTCAGTCATCATGATCAAACTCAGTTGGTTGAGTCTCAACTCCCAAACTTTGTAGTCACAAACTTCTCTATTGGTTCAGTGACTTGAGTCTCAAACTTCTGAAGGTATTCTACCCTAATATGCCCTATTATTTCATTTGGTGCTCCACATGGCTTTACATGGCCTCCTATCCCAGCCAAGTGTTGCTTGAACCTGTTAATACCCCCTCCTTGAATGGATTTTTGGAAATATTTGCAGATCATTTTGCCATCAATCATATCACAATGAGCCCATGTAGTATCTCTGGCTTTTGGAGGCATTATGACTACCTGGATGATAGATCATAGAATTGAGAAGTTTATAACACATAAAAAAAATTAATTCATGGACAACAGTCAAATGAGGAATTTTCAAGTGTAAATCCTTACCTGGAAATGCAAACTAGCTTCCTTAGCCTCCTCTTGAAGATGGCAACTCCACTGATAGCTACACACTATCTCCAAAATAGCTCCAACCCGAACTCCAAGATGACTACTTTAGAAAAAACTCAATACTCTCCAAGCTCACAAACAAACTCACAAATACTCCAAAACAGTGGTGTGAGACAAATGAGAGTGAGAGGGGCCTCTTAAAGGCTTGGAGAGGGTATTTTTGGAGGGAAAACACCCTTAGTTTCCCCCCAAAACCCCTAAAACACAGTCCGCATTACACTTTTTGAATTACATGGTGAGCGTGCCTCTAACCGGCCGGTTTAGGATGGAACTAGCCGATTTGATACAAAATCGGCCGGTTCCGTCCTAAACGGGCCAGTTAGCACCGGTTTAGGGCAAATTTTAGCGAAATGGGCGATTGAACCGGGTTTTTTGGCCGGTTTAGACCGACGGCCTTGCTAACCAGCCGATTAGACCGGTAACCGATTTTTATAAACGGTTTTTTAAAACTATGATTTTAGTGATTTAACAAGTCAAAAAAGTTGAAAGTGTGTCTAACATTTTGGAAATCATAATGGATGAAAATATAAAATTATTAATTTAACTTTAATTGTGATTTTCAAAATATAAATATAATGTTAAAAATATATCTTCAACACAATTAAAATTAATTTACAACTATAATTTTAAAAATCTATAATAAAAATAGCAAAATATTTTAATCAATTTTCATATTAAAAATTAGTATTATAATTAGTGAATTTGTTTCTTTTTACTTTATCCATAAAATTTTGAACATAGTTTATATAATATTTCATAACAAAAAAATCAATTATTTATTATATTTATAGTTATAATATTTTTAAAATTATAATGTTAATAATCTATTATTATATTTATGTGCTTTCTCTTTTATCTAAATCTAAAATAAAAACAAAATCATTTTTCAAAAAACTAAATCATTTTCTCAAATAAATATTATAAATAATTATATCAACCTCTTAATTATAATATTTTAATAAAACAAAATATATTTCAATTTTTATATCATTATATATATATAAACGCAGGAGAGAAAGTACCAAAATTTATTTATGCATTAGACTCATTGAACCATAGATAAAAATTGTAACACGGAATGAATGTTTGAACGATAATAAGGTGGTATTATATTAAAAAATAATTATGGATTATAAAATATTTGAATTATAAATAAAAGTTATAATAAAGAATGTTTAATATTTATTAAAATAAAACAAAATATATTTCAATTTTTATATCATTATATATATATAAACGCAGGAGAGAAAGTACCAAAATTTATTTATGCATTAGACTCATTGAACCATAGATAAAAATTGTAACACGGAATGAATGTTTGAACGATAATAAGGTGGTATTATATTAAAAAATAATTATGGATTATAAAATATTTGAATTATAAATAAAAGTTATAATAAAGAATGTTTAATATTTATTAGAAAAATATATATTTGAATTAGAATAGAGTTCTATTATATAGAAAAAAATGTATTAGTTAAATTTCGATCTATTTTTTGGAATAATTTTTTTTAATGGTATATTTTATTTTGAATTTTTTTTTATCTTTTAAGATATTTTAATTTCCATTTTCAACTCCACCCTTCAAAATTTTAAATATGAAATATAACAAAAACTAAATTCCATACAAAACTTTTAATCTACACTAACCATTTAACTTTTAATCCACACTAACAAATTGTAATTGTAATTAGAAGATAATATTTAAATACTTACAATTATATAATATTAATCCACACTAACAAATTGTAATTGTAATTAGAAGATAATATTTAAATACTTACAATTATATAATATTAGACATTATAGTTCAAACACATTTATCAATTACTTTGTTCGAGACCTGCTATAAGCCAAAGCCCTAAACATGACCACGAAGCCATTAACAATATGACCTGCTATAAGCCAAAGCCCTAAACATGACCACGAAGCCATTAACAATATGCAGACAGTAGATGTTCCTCATATAATAATAGACAATCCTCATATCAGAATACGTAGCTTCTTATCCCAACGTTCACAATTATGTAGGTACCGTAAACGAGAGAGCCCCTGTCCTCTTTCAGTGATAAGATAACTTATTGCAACTTCCAATTTAATCCCATCCTCTCACAACTCTGATGGTGTGCAACGACTGTTTGTCCCCTCTTTATTTCTGTGCGTGATATGAGACTCTTCAACGATTGTGGACCCAATACTGATCCACAGAAGTTGGTACACGAAACGTTCACATTTACCAATGTCATGTCGTCATTCTCAGCTTTATTGCGTATCTTTATATATATATATATTTCTGGGCATTTGAGCCTTATCGTTGAAAATAATTCTTTAGGGAATCTATCCATCACGTGAACGAGTACGGTATTGTTTCCTTGTAGATTTGTATAACGTTGTATTTTGCACTTGTTTTTTTTTCTGGAAGTGCGATTTTTTTTAAACTTTTAAGGTAGGTTTTTTGATCTAATTTCTCTAAAATTCGATAGTGAAATTACAAGTTTGATGAGATTGCGTAATCTAAGTGCCCCAAAAATTTTCCAAGGTGCTGAATCTATATACATAAAAAACTAGATTAAATAACACAAATTAAAATTTTACTTTAAATTTACCAAAAAATCACACTAAAAACAACTCTTAAAATAATACTAATAATTATATATTAGATTGATTTTCTTAATTTTGAATATGAGAAATATAAAAATGCTTTTGTTATCTTTTATGAAATTAAAATATATTTTATAGAAATATTCGAGAATCACTTTTGTTTAACAGTACATTTGTATCATAAGATAAATTTTTGGTTAAAGTGAAAAAGATAAAATTTATCATTATAACCTATGCTTTTTATTTAATAAAATGTTTTTTTGTTTCCTTAAAAAATAAAAATAATCATATTTTTTAAATATATCATTTTTATAAAACATATCAATATTAAAATTGAAGCAATATATGTTCATAATAATAAAATAAAAAATTAATTTTAAAAAACTATAAATTTCACTTCTGTATAGGAGAGTTATCAAGACCAGTAAGATTTATTTGTAGATTTATATGTAATAATTCAGGAATGTTACTATATGTTTCATGTTGTTCGTAAAAGCCTTATCGAGTTTAGCAAGATTTATATTTAATAATTTAGGAGTGTCACTGGAATGTTCGAAGTTGAATATGATGAACTACTTTTTTAAATTCATTTAGTTCAGTTTTTAAAGTTGAAATTATCTAATAATTATTAAAATTATGAAAATCAGCTTTTTCATTAAAAGTATAATACTTTTAATATTTATTAAGAGGGTAAGAAAATTTATTTTCATTATTATAATAATAAAATATTGTAAAGATAGTTTTTTTTAGTTTTATTTAAATAATAATTGATTATTTATTAAGAGGGTAAGAAAATTTATTTTCATTATTATAATAATAAAATATTGTAAAGATAGTTTTTTTTAAGTTTTATTTAAATAATAATTGATTGAGGCTTCTTACTTCAATTTAAAGTGGATGAGATTTTTCAAAGAGCACGAGCCTCTGAAGAGCGACGACAGGATTGAAACCCTGCAAAACCCTGAGCTCGGCTCGGCAAGCCAGCCTGCAGAATCGACCAATACAAGACAGATCTGCAACGAAGCTCTCACCTGATTCGCTCCATGCACAACTCCGGGGGGGTTCGACCCCCCCTTCTTTTACGCCTTTCATTTTCGGCAGCATCCCTATGGAAACCCCCAACTTCCCTACCAGCTCCAGATCTGAGGGAACCAGCCACGAATCGGAGCCAAAAGGAACTGAATCAGCGGGGCACAATCCCAATCGACACAGCGAGCAAGAATCGTCCCCATGCAAGCCCATCTCAAAGGAAATACCAAGACTAATCATTGAAGATCCATGGATAGACGAATATAGAGACCACATGAGCAAACACGCCCTGATCTGCAGATTCATGGGGGTTCGACTGAATGAAAAGGCTCTATGCTGGTGGATAAACCAGAAATGGAAACCCAAAGGGGATTTCGAGCTCCAGCTGGGAGCGAGAAGCTTTTTCACTGTCATCTTCGCCCACAAGGAAGACCGAGATCGTATCTTCGAAGGAGGACCATATTTCTACAACTCTGCCAGACTATATCTCACGTACTGGAGGCCAAACTTCTCTCCAAAATAGGAGGATTTCAAAAAAGTTCCAGTATGGATTCGCCTTCGCTCTATGCCTGTGAATTACTGGAGCAAGCGAATCTTGGAGGCCATAGGAAACAAGTTGGGAGTCTTCATCAAAGCCTCAAATCTAACATCACAATGTAAGTACACAGCTTATGCTAGAATCTGTGTTTACTTAGATATTTCAGGACCCCCCCCAGGCCATATGGAGCTGATCCATAGAGGAGTGCACTGGAAGCAAACCATTGATTATGAAAATATCCCATTCAGATGCCGAACCTGCCGCCAGCATGGACATCTCAGCCACGGATGCCTTGGCAATCAATCACAGCCCAAAGCACAACAGGAACAAGGGGAAACTCCAGCTCCTGGCTTCACCCCCGTTTCAAGAAAGAATAAAGGGAAGAGAGGCAAAAAGGCTCCAAAACAACCCACCAACACTACCCCCACCAATAAGACCCCCACCCAGCAAAATAGCTTTGAAATTTTGGGCAATCTTGACTCATCGGAGCACCCAACAGCACCTCAGGCCCCCACTGATCATAATCAAACATATTCAAGCCAACCCACGCCTACCACCAAAGCCCTAAGCTCAATCTCTGACCTAATCCATGCCCAGGCACCACAACACCATTAGGACTCCTCTTCGCTCCAGAATACCACCAGTGAAACCTCAAAGCAAAACCAGCAAAGCATAGAAATGCATTTAAATCAGCCCTCCACAACCCCCTCAAGCAATCCTCTAGAGGAGATCCTTGGTGATATAGATCTTCAAAAGGTCAACGAGCAATGGTCCAAATTGGGAGTCGATTCCATTCCTCAAGACCATTTGGAGAAGATAGAAATGGCCTACTTGCAGCTGGAATACATCAACCAGAATGCAGCCAAAAGGCAATGGGGAAATAGCATCCAAACAGGAATACAAGCCAACATGGACCTGGATCAATATAAACCACGGGGACCAGGCAGGAAAAGAGGGTGCAAATCCACAAGATAGCAGATACAAGAGCTGGGCAGACGCCTAATCAATGAGGGGAAAATCAGGGCATTGGTCCTTTCTGCTCCAAAGACTACTCAATGAAAATCACAACCTAGAACATCAGGGGGCTCAATGGTACCTCCAAAAGAAGGATCCTGAAAAACCGCCTATTCTCGCAGCACCCAGACATTGTCCTACTGCAAGAATCCAAATGCTCTTCCAAGAGCATGGAAACTCTCAAAAAACTTGTTTCCAACAGTCATCAATGCATCAGCATAGATGCAATCGGGCAAGCAGGAGGGTTGATCACATTCTGGAACAAAAGCAAATTCATAATACAAAATGCTCTGTCCACCAAGCACTCTCTATCGGTGATTTTTAACATGCCAGATTCAGGGCAATTGATCTGCGTTACCAATGTATATGGACCCCAACGACTTCAGGAAAAGCTGGAGATGCTGCTAGACCTGGATGAAGTCAGACAACACCATGGGGCAGATCACTGGATTTTAGGAGGAGACTATAATATGATTACCAATCTAGCAGAGAAAAAGGGAGGACTACGAAGACTGGATAAGGACTCGGAAGCATTCAACACTTTTATTGCTGCTTCCAAACTCATTGACATCCCCACCGTCAATGGTCTACATACCTGGAACAATAAGCAAGGAGGAAACCGACAGATAGCTTCAAGGCTTGACAGATTCCTCATGTCGGAATCCATTCAGCTGCAAAACATAGACATGGAGGCCAACATTCTGCCCATAGGGGGATCTGATCACTGGCCAGTGCAGATCCACTTCACCAATTTGGATAAACCCCAAAACAGACCTTTCAGATTTGAGGCCTTTTGGACAGAGCACCCATCATTCATGCAGAATATACAAAACTGGTGGACTCAAACCACCATAAGGAGCGACAACATCATGTACATAATCCAGCAGAAGCTCAAAACCATAAAGACCAACCTCAAAAAATGGAACAAAGATACCTTTGGCGACATAATGCAAGCCAAAAAAGAACTCGAGGTAAAAATGGCGAACCTCCAACAAACTTTGATCACAGAAGGGCCCAATGAGGAGCGGAACACTCAAGAATCGATTCTGCAAAGGCAATGGGAAGAAAGACTAAAACAGGAAGAGCTACTGTGGAGACAGAAATCGAGAGTGCAATGGTTAAAACAAGGCGAGTGCAACACCAGCTTCTTTCACAAGTCTACCATCCAGAATAGAGCGTTTAATCGCATCCTATCCCTCAAAACTGCAGATGGCGATCAAGTCTTCTCAAGGGATCACATCGGATCTGAGCTCAACTCCTACTTCACCTCTCTTCTCAGCGAACCCCTTCAAGATCGATCCCAAGCCATAAAGGAAATTTTAAGGGCCATACCCAGCTTAGTTACAGAGGATCAAAACGCCCTACTTCTAAGAGAGTTTACTGAACAGGAAATTGAAGAAACCGTCTTCTCCATGGCCACGAACAAAGCCCCTGGACCTGATGGATTTACTATTGAATTCTTCAAGGCGTGCTGGCCCATCATTAAAGCTGACCTTCTTATTCTTGTAAGAAACTTTCACAGAACCAAGAAAGTCCTTCCTGTCATTAGTGCGACTTTCCTTACCTTAATCCCCAAATCGAACCAGGCTGACTCCCCTGATAAGTTCCGCCCCATAGCCCTTTGCAATGTCCTCTATAAAATCCTTTCCAAATTGATGGTTGACAGACTTAAATCCATCCTCCCCTCAATCATTTCTCAAGAGAAAACTGGCTACGTCAAAGGAAGATAGATCACTGACAGCATAATCCTCACCCAGGAATATTGCACTCTCAAAACAAACATATCTCCAGGCATGTTAATCCAGCTTGATTTGTCCAAAGCCTTTGATAGAATCAGCTGGCAATACATGAAAGCAATCCTCCAAGCTTTTGGATTCAGCCAGCTATGGACAAACTGGATAATGGAACTGGTTTCAGGTGCCTTCTTCTTTATTCTGCTAAATGGAGGACCCCTACAACCCTTCCGTCCATCCAGAGGTATCAGACAAGGAGACCCCCTGTCTCCTTTTCTCTTCATCATAATGGCAAAAGGGCTAGGAAGATCCTTAACCAAGGCAAAGCAGCAGAACCAACTCAAAGGCATCAAACCGGTACACCAAGGACCCACTATAACGCATCAGCAATTCGTGGACGATACCATGCTCATGGGCGCCCCCACAGTACAGGAAGCTCACACCATCAGCAAGGTGTTAAACACTTTCTCGGAAGCCTCAGGTATGGAAATCAACCTAACCAAATCCAAACTTTTTTTCTTCAACACATCCATTCCTGTGCAGAGAAATCTCAGTAGAATTCTGAATATTCAAAAGAACTCCCTTCCAACCAAATACCTTGGTATACCGCTTTCGGAACATGCCTACAGATCGAGCAACTGGGAAGCCCTCCTCAACAAGATGAGAGCTAGGCTAAGCAGCTGGACCCACCGGGCACTAAACATGGCCAGCAGACTGATACTGATAAAGTCCATCCTTCAAACCATGCCAGCCTACATGTTCTCAGCACTTGCAGGCCCCAAGGTGACGTACAAGACCATCCGAAACATTCAGCGCTCCTTTCTCTGGAATGGACCCTCTAAGAAATCCAAATGGGCCCTCCTCAAATGGACAGACATCTGCAAACCAAAAATGGAGGGAGGTTTGGGCCTCCGAGACCCTGAGATATTAAGCAAGGCCGTAGCAGCAAAAATCTGGTGGAGATGGGTTGAAAATCCTGACTCCCTCTAGGGCGCCCTGTGGAAAGCGAAGTATACAACCCAAATCAGGGACAAAGACCTCATCCGGCTTACAGGCACCACTCAAGGATCCCCAATCTGGAACAAAGCCTGGGAAAATAGACATATTGTTCAGCAGCATAGCTTCTGGGAAGTACACCAAGGCAACACAGCCCTATTCTGGGAAGATGCCTGGCCGCAGCTTCCAACCTTGGAACACCCAGACTGGAACACTCTTAAAAGAGTCATGCAGGAGGAAGGCAAGATTACAGTAGCAGACTACTGGCAACCGGCAAGCGAAGCAACCATATGGCAGAACTGGATTTCCAGAGAACAATGGCATACCCCAGCAGAACCAAGGAATGTAGACCTTTTTCTACAAGACTTGGAGAAAAGAAGAATCCTCAGATCCAACAAAGAGGACATCCTAGGATGGGGAAGTAACCCCAAAGGCACGTTCAATCTCAAAGAAGCTTATAAGCTCTTGGCAGCCTCCCCGGATCAACAATCAGACCACAAATGGAAAACCCTGTGGAGCAGAGGAACTTGGCCAAAAATTACAGTTTTCTCTTGGCTAGTCTTGCATAACAGGGCTCTCACATGGGACAACCTTCAGAAATGAGGTTTTGTAGGCCCTTCTCGATGTATGCTCTACTAGAATGGTTTGGAAACGCTCAATCACCTACTCAACACCTGTCCCACGGCTTGCTCTCTGTGGGATGACATGGCCATGGTCTTCAGACAATCAGATAGAGACAAAAATTCCATCCAAATTTCACTAAGCCAGTGGAGATCTTCCATATCCTCCAATCCCCTGGTCAACAGTGCCTGGAATTTAGTTCCGGGCGCATTAGTTTGGATCCTATGGAAAGAGCGAAACACAAGAATATTCAAAAACATAGCCACAGGAGTTCATATGCTGATAAGGAAAGTTCGACTGCTAATCACAGAAACAGTCAACGCCATGGGCATACAGAAGATAGAGGGCAACGCATCTCCAAACGAGGCAAGAATAATACAGATACTGCATCTTCAAACAAGGACCAGCTCTGGTGGAAGGAACCAGACCTCAACAGGCACGACACAGGAAAAATGGACCCTGCCCCCCTTTAACACATTCAAACTCAACTTCGACGGGGCTTCAAGGCAAAACCCGGGCATGGCAGGCTATGGGGGAGCAGTATGGGATCACACAGGAGCAATTCACCTCATCTATCACGACAATCTCGGAGTGAACACCAATAACGCAGCAGAACTAATCGCTCTCCTCCAAGGCCTCACTCTGGTTGGTCGATACAAACTCCTACCTCTGATAGTGGAGGGCGATTCAGAGATAATAATAAGGCTAATCAGGAAACTCCAGATGGGCGCACAGGTGCACAAAGTAACCCCAAGCTGGAGGCTGTCAGCAATACTAAAAGATCTCCAAGGCCAACTCTGCAACATGAAAGGGATCACCTTCCAAGCCGTTCGAAGGAAAGCAAACAAGCTAGCTGATGCATTGGCAAATGAAGGGATCGACTCCAATCTGGCAGAGTACCACAGCCTTTGGCAGGATCAGGAGGCGGGAGAACTCAGAGCCAACTGCCACAATATCCATCAATCGGATCTGCAAGCACAAGCCTAGGCCACTAGGGGTCCTCGTTACAGGAAATCATGGCAATCTCAAACAAGGCCCAACGGAGATCAAAGCCAACAGGATCGGGCAAAATCAAGCAGCATCCCGTCACACCGGTCTCTGGAAACGAAATGCAGAATGCTCGATCACAATCTCGACCACAATGCAGAATGCTCGATCACAATCTTCAGACAGCGCAGCTCTGTGCTGACCGGACTTTCTGGAAGCGCCAGAGCGTGTAGGGCCACAAGGACAGATCTACTGGCCAAGCGACCTCAATCTTCCGCGAATATATCCATTGGAAGCAATATCACCGGGAGGTCACATTGACTCCCAGGAATCTATGTAATTTTATCCAACAAAATTAATATGATCTGCTTAACTTTACAAAAAAAAAAAAATTAAAGTGGATGAGGATCTATTGTTTTTTTTTTTTTAGTTTAATTTTCAAGGGAATATGCTCAGCATAAGGTTAGTCTTAATGTTTATCAAGAAATGTAGCATGTTAGAGAGTTTGTTAGGTTGCACTGACTTTTAATAAATTAATAAATTATATTTGTGCCAATAGCTCCCACCCACCAATTTCCTAAGGATTTTAGATTATTCTAGTTCTAGTAAGTTCATATTCTAATTAGATGGGGAAATTAATATATAAGAATTTTTTTTTTAGCAAAATGGTCCATTTTACCATAAGATGTGTAATTATTTTTTTGTTCTCAAGTTAAAGTTGACTCACAATCTTTTTATACATGGTTAATCAGGTAAATGTGTGCATTAGTAAGACATTATTCGTATTGCAATAGTTGTTTTTTGTTATATTTATAAAGCCTTGAGCTATATCAACCACATTAATAATTTTAATGTAATTGTACTCATTTTTATTATAAATAGAATTAATAAAATGATAAAATTATGAAAATTTTCCCTATTAAAATTATAATATTTATTATAAATGTAATTGACATAACTTTTTGAAAATATTAAAAAAATTATTAATTTGTTTTATAAATTAAAAAAATTATAACAAATTTAAAATAATTAATTCAAACATTTAAAATATATCCTCTTAAAATTATTAATTAAATAAAAAATATTTTAATATATATATATATATATAATTATAATTATAATAATAATAATAATATGTTAAACAATTTATTTATTGATTTTAATAATTATTTATAATCAACATCACTATCTCCCTAAAATTTAGAGGTTATTTTCTTGATAGCACTTAATGTTGTTTATATATATATATATATATATATATATATTATTTTATATTTAATGGTTAATATTTAATATTTAATATTTAATGTAATTTTTGTAATTTATTTATTTATTTTGAAATAAATAAATTAATGAAATTTTATTAAATCGTTAGAAAATATAATATTTATTTTATAAATAGAAAATTATATAAAATTTTAAAACAAATAAATCAAACATATAATTTTTTATTTTTTAATATTATCGATTGACTACTTAAAATAAATTAAACAAATTTTATGAAATAATAATATTTTGTATTTATTTAATAATAATTTAATTTTGTATAATTTTAACTAATTCATTAACATTATATAATTAAATGACATTAATATAAGTACTACATATTATATATAAAATATTGTAAATAAAAACATATTTGATAATTGTAAGAAATATTATTAACTTTTAGTGAAAACAAATATAACCCTTATTATAATGTAAGTCTTATTTTAATATAATGTTAAAAAAAGTCCCAACAACACAATTAGTTGAAAAAGCATAGATATATAATTATATATATATATATATATATATATATTGTGTAGATATTGTCAATATTAAAAAGATTTAAAAATTTAATTTAATTAAATGAATTAAAAAATAGTTATTATCAATTCTATTTAAATTCAATTTTAACAAATCCAATATTAAAATTACTACAATATTTCTTATTCAAGATTTTAAAAAAAATACTACATAACACCACAAGATATTTAAACTCTATTTATTAAAGATTTATGATGTGTAATCCATGATCAAATATTATAATATTCCATATTTGTAGTAATAGAGTAAGTACAATACACCATTATTACAACTCCAAGAAAATAACATGTCATTAGAATCACACTTATATTAAAAAAAATACATTGAAATAATATATTTAGATTTATGGTACGTGATCTCATTGTCAAATACAATAAACTTTCTAAGGAGCTTTACTGGGGAAAAATACCATACGACGTGGGTTGATATTGGGGGATATTTATTGAGGAAAAAATGACATAATTTAATGGGGATATATAGGGGTTAAAGGGTTTTTATATTGGTAGGTATAAAAAATAGAGCCTAAAGTTAAGGAAAAAAATACAAAGAGTTATAAAAAATGTTAATGAAAAAATGAGTACCTACAATATGTAGTGTAGTGAAAGTAGGAGTTTTTAAATTGAGAAGGTATATTGGATTCATATTGGTAGGGGGTTAAATAATGTGATTTTTAGAGATATATTCCAATATGTAGTCATATTTAAAGTATTGTTTATTATGCCACACAAGTGATATGTCAAAAGTTCATTAAATAAAACTCCATGAAAATTTCATATTTAAAATAATAAAATAAATACAATATACAAATATTACAACTCCAAATAAAGAAAAAAACACATGCCATTACAATCACGCTTATATTAGAAAAATGTATTGAAATTTTACATTTATCACATTAACACTAACGCTCTGACCAAGAAAACTCCAATAAAATAGTCTAGAAACCTACATTTCAACCCTTTTAATAACCGCAAAAATACAAATTTAAGAAAACTACTTGCAAGCACAGATCACTGCCTTCATATTCCATTATCGAAGAGAGCAACAGGATCTGCAGGATTTTCATTCCGCGCTTCAATTTTTCTTTTAAGTTCAGCCCTCAAGACATAGTCTCGCAATATCTTTTCCTTAAATATCTCTTTAAAGGTGCAGCGCCGGTCGAATTTCGCAGGATTCTCCTCGTTAATCAGTCCGTCCAATGGACGTACAACAGAAAGGGCATTTGGGTAGTAGAATGTCACAATGGATACACGAGAGTAGCATGAATTCACTGCGACTTGATGGTCCCCTTTCTTCAAACGCCCATTGCTCAGAATCTGTACCATTCATATTTAACAGGTCACATTAGCGAATTAATATTTACGGGGGTTTTATACAGTAAAGTAGGGAAGAGATTCCAATAGCCATGAATTACCATTTAAAATTAATAAAAGATATTAAATATATAAATGATAAAATTATCAAGGTTAGAGTTATCTTAAAATAATAAAAACATTTTGATTTCAGTTACAAAATTCAGAAATATTTAATTAACAATAACAAGAATGAGGTTTTTATGATAAATAGAATAATTATTAAGTTGGATAAATAAAAAATATTACATAGTTTATTTAGGATATTTTAATAACAAAAATTAAGTTAAAACAATAAAATTTTTGAGAAGAGTTTCGGGCAGAAATCACATCATAATTCATTTGTCAATTTTTTTAGAACGAATTATAGTGGTTCATAGTAGGACAAGTTGGTTCGAAAAACATAGACAAATAAATTATGATGTGATTTTCGCCGAAAACTCTTCTAAAAAATATTGATATAGATCACAGAAACCTAAATTCCACAATAAAATTTGCTACCCATTTTTTTCCCAAACATTTCCAAATTCTAAACTAAGATAATTGATTCAGTTCCACATCTCTCTGCTGAATAATGGAAAAACAAAGTCATTTACGTGCACTATATCTTAAGCTACTTGTAAAACAAAGTCACTTACGTGCAACATATCTCCCACAAACACCACGAAAGCGCCTTCAATGGGTTCCACTGTCACCCATTTGTTCCCATCATCTTTTGTCACTTGCAATCCTCCTACTCGATCTTGGAGCGCTATAGTTATGACTCCAGGATCTGTGTGCCTCTTCAATCCCAAAGCCAACTCAGGCTGAGGGCATTCCGGATAATAGTTTAACACAACTTTTTGTTCACCTTCTCCGCAGGCCTTTTGGATAGCCTCAGACTCGAGTCCAAGAATTTCAGAGATGAGCTCTAGCAAAGCTCTCCACAATTCTAGCATTGCATTGCTATAATCTGCCAATGTTGACCTGAAAGTAGAAAAATAGGCCAAAAAAAGAAATAAGTATTAGAGTTTGTTTTTATAATTATAGGGAGAGGCCCATTTAGAGCTTAGTATGATGTTGAAATAGCAAAAAAAAGGTGAGTATGAGAGGTTTTTTTTTATAATTGTGGTGAGAGGGGTATTTTACAGTTTAATAATATTTAATAATATGATATTGAAGAGTGTTGGTTAATTATGAAAGTTGAAATTTTGTTTATTTGGTCAAAATTAAAAAAAAAAAAAATTTAAAATTTAAAAATAAAAATTTATTTATATGCAAATTAAAAGATTAAATAAATAATTAAAAATTTGTCTATATGCAAATTTTTTTGGTAAATTTTTAGAAAAAATTTAGACCTAAAAAATTTAATCTCTCGGGTGCGTGATAAATCCCAAGTGGATTAGATAAATCTAGATTAATATATTGAACAAAGCTATCGAGAAATGCTTACCGCATCTGTGGTGGTTGGGAAGGCCAGGCACTGACGTCTCGAGGTGAGCCCCTGGCCGCGTACAGTTCTCTCCAGTCCATAAGAGGGTCATCTTTGTAAACACTACCACTAGCGTAACCAACAAAATTTGTTGTTTCAAAATAATATTTGCATTTCTCTTTTGCAGGGAGTGAGAAAAAGCCGATTGTTTCCCTCATCATTCGATTATTGAGCTCTTCAGGAAGTCCATGATCTACAACCTGAAAAACTCCCCATTCCTCGCACGCTCGTTTTAGTTCGCTCTTAACTCGATCTCGCTCGAGCCCTGCTGAGTTGAGCAGGGAGACGACGGGCACATTTTTGCTGAATGCATTGTGGGGTATCTTGGGGCGTTCGTCCTCGTTCTTCACATAACTTGCAGGAAGCAACTTTAGACCAGATCTAGCAAGCTCAATCACACTCTCCTTCTCAACATGTTGATGAGTGGCAGACAGAACAGTAGACAATGCCATTACGAACCGATAAAAGTGCCCGCGAATGTTCTTGTGAAGGCAGAGCGAAATAGCATCAATTTATAGGAATCTTGATGGTGTTCCCCTGATTAATCAATATATACAAATAGGTAAAATGTCAAAAGAGAAATAATAACAAAACAGCACGGAAAACGATTCCCGTGGGACATAAGCGAGACATGTGGAATCTTTGGAATCAGCAGTCAATCTTTCTTGAATTTAGAAGATCAAATCTTCTACGTTTTGGGTTTTTCACTAGGCGGTAGTATAAATATTTTATGTTTTACTGTTTTATCCTTTGGTGCAATAGGATAGGGGGATGTGTTGAAGTGATGAGTTTGGAAATCATATTTTCTTTTATTCTGAAAACATATCATAATTCATTTGTTTGTTAAATTAGATGGAAGGGATGTATTGAAGTGATAAGTTTGGAAATTATATATTTTTTTAATTTTGAAAATATATTATAATATAATTTAGTTGTTAAATTAGTATAGATAATTATTATTAATTATTATGAGTAAATATTTTTTGACTTATCATTGTTATTGAAGGAAAATTAGACCCTTGGAATTAAGTATTGGTAATGTCTAAAGTGGCAGAGTTTCACACCTGACAGATTGCCACAGATTGCCTTTGGGCCGTTCTTAGCCAAGCAGTAGTAGGCCAGTTTGAAAATCCACTTAATTTGGAATACTTGAAAAAAATTAAAGTATAGAATTTATTTATGCATTTAAAATATGATTTTTTTTCCAAGTAAGTTGAGACTAGGTAGGGCCCAAACTCAATGTTGGATGGAAAAACTGTCTACCAAGTAGTGGGATGCTAATGAGTGAGATGATATCACCATGATTGCGGGGTGTTATCACCAAGATAAAGAACGATCATGAAAATTGTGGGATGCCATCACTAAAATTATACAAAACTTGATCCCACTGGGACACCCTTTCGAATAATTTCATTCCCCAAAAAAAACTTCCTTTCTCAACCTTTCTCCATGACATTTAATACTATGACAATGAAGACTCCTACTAAATAAATTTATTACTATAAACTAATGCATTGTTATGGGAAGCAACTCTCGTAAAACAAGAAGCAACTGAACATTTGAGAGAGCAACAATTCAGTCGAAGGAAAAGGAACAATAATTGAAGGAAGGAGGGTCAGCTATTGAGGAAATGCAACAAATATGTGCATTTTCAGCTTTATAGAGGCCTTACATGTAATCTTTGCCTTTGTAGTAGCGGATTATAGTCATTTATCTGCTTTGTAATGGCTGATTATTGCTATTTTCCTAGGTTATTGTAATGGTTTGATTTGTCTTGAAACACGAAGAATCCAAATTCTTTCTGGAAAATTCTTTAGAGCAAAACTATTTTTGTTTTCATAACTAGCTCAATACTTCTACAATACAAAACTATTTTTGTTTCTATAAGGGATAACTAAATAGGTTAATTAAATAAAGATAAATTTTATTATTATTTAAAAAAATAAAAATTAAAAGACAAAACAGCTATTCAGTAAGGAAAGAGACCATTTATGATCTAGATGAACATAAAATGCATTTGCCTTGTCAACTTTTTGAATAGCCTATAAATGTTTCTTCAACTTTAGATACGAATAATCATTTCTATAAGTGTTTTTCTAGTGTTTTGTTTACTAAATATCACTTTATTTTTCTTTAAAAAATAAAATGTAAGAGTAGTGAATCAATCATTAATTTAGTACATAATATTAGTATTTACTATATATATATATATATATCTTACAAATCATTTTTTTTTTATAGTAAATGATTATTTATTTTTATTCAAATTTTAAGATATAAAAATAATAAATGAATCATTAACTAAATACATTATTCTTAATATTTGATACAGATATATATATTATAAATTTATTTTTATAATAAATATCTTTTTATATTTTTCTATATTAATTTAGTACATAATATTAGTGTTTACTTTTTATATATATCTTACCAATAAATTTTTTTTATAATAAATAATTATTTTTTTTATTCAAATTTTAAGATATAAAAATAATAAATAATCATTAACCAAATACATAATATTTAATACTTACACTATATATATTCTATAAATTTTTTATATAATAAATATTTTTTTATTTTTCTATTTTATAATATATAAATATTTTTATTTTTATTTTGTCCATACACAACAAGCTATTGTGACTATATAATAACAAAATGTGCATTTAGTTTACTCTCTTGAAATTCTTATATATTCCATTTAACATTAAGACTAACAGAATCTCTACTAAATAGTTAAAACAAAAAAACCCAACCTCAACAATGAGCATATATTAGAATGACATTCCAATGTGGGATGTCCAGATCTCAGCAATTAGCATATATTAGCACGCTCGTTTTAGTTCGCTCTTAACTCGATCTCGCTCGATCCCTGCTGAGTTGAGTATGTAGACAACGGGCACATTTTTGCTGAATGCGTTGTGGGGTATCTTGGGGCGTTCGTCCTCGCTCTTCACATAACTTGCAGGAAGCAACTTTAGCCCAGATCTAGCAAGCTCAATCACACTATCCCTCTCAACATGTTGATGAGCGGCAGACAGAACAGTAGACAATGCCATTACGAACCGATAAAAGTGCCCGCGAATGCTCTTGTGAAGGCAGACCGAAATAGCATGTATTTATAGGAATCTTGATGGTGTTGCCCTGATAAATCAACATATGCAAATAGGTAAAATGTCAAAAGAGAAATAATAACAAAACAGAAAACGATTAGCGTGGCACATAACAGAAAATATTGCGAGACATGTGGAATCTTTGGAATCTTCCTACATAGGTAGAAGCTTGTAGAAATTGATATATGTGAGAGGGAGTGCTTCTAAGAATTTGTAGCTTGCAAAATTTAAGAGAGGTTGGAGCTTTTATTAGGTGGGTTTCTACAAAAGCTGATGTGAAAAAAGGAGTGGCCAATTTCTTTACACAAAAATAAAAAATAGTGGTTTTTATCTCTATGGGTTTCCACTTATATCTGTCTACATATGTTTTTTTGATGTGTTAATACTTATGCTATGATTTAATGTTGTCTATAAATTAAATCTAATATTCATAAGATATTTTGTTTTTCATCTAGTATTTGAGATAACTATTGAAAATAAGAGAAAAATAAAACAAAATAGATGATCATGAACGTATTATACTAATTCATCCCCCTTTTAGTATAAAGGATTTTCTAACATTTAGCAAATCATGAGAAAAACATTTTGGATCACATTCAAGAGGTCTTGAACACCTTGAAATGATATAACTTGTATGAAAATATATGGAAATGCTTATTTGGAATGTAACAAATTCAATAATTGTGCTACATCATGGATGGACATGGGGTGCATATTGGCCTAGCCAAGATTAAATTCATTCGTGGTTGGTCAACCCCAATGACCTTGATAGAGATGTGCAACTTCTTTGACCTCAATAACTTCTACTAAATATTTATATTTGGGTTCTCTCATATCACTTACCCTTTAAGTTAACTGAAGAAAAGTGGAGATAGAGAAAATATTTATTGGCCTATATCACAACAAAGAACATTTGAGGATTAGAAATATCACTTATACTTTTCTAACATCCCTCTTGAAAAGTTTATGTAATAAAAGTTAATAAAGGAAAAATAAGACCACTATTAAGAGACACTTAGTCCAAGTTGAATGTTGGGCAAAGATATTTTAGTGGACATTGCTGGATGTGTGTTTTGGCTAAGGAAAAATGACAAAGGCTATGGCAAAGGCATTAAAAGGAAAAAAGGCATTTTTGGCACATTTATTAATGAAAATAAATAAAAATATGAGCAAAGGAAGGTAAAAGGTCACATGTTGCATGTGAGAATGAAATAGAAAGAAAATAATTGAAAATGAAGAAAATAGAGGCCACATTAATAAAAGGGCTTATGAGGATTATTTTGTAAGCTTTTGTTAGTTTAAGTTTGGAGCTCTCTCATTATTCTCTCTCTCTCTCTCTCATTCTTGGTCACTTAGAGTTTTCTTGCAACACTCTAGCTTTGGATCAAGGAAGGAAAAGCAAGCAAAGGGAAAGAAAGGAAAGCAAGGATCAAGGAAAGGAAAGCAAGATCAAGCAGCTTTAGTAGGAATACTTGCAAGTAACCTTTTGCATGTGTGATTTCCTAATTGGTCTGGACATGCATGGCTTTGCATGTTGTTGTATGGTTCTCTTGCTGTCAGTGGCATGGTTTTGTCGAGTTATGACAGTGGTTTTCAGCCTAGCCTTGCTTTTTTCTAGATGCCATGGTATAATGGGATGTTTATCTTGTTTTTGAGCTTTGTTTTGTTGGATGGATTTCAAAATCCAGGTTAAAGTTGGTCTCAAGGTTCATTTCCAAAGGCTTAGGAATCCCTTGAGTGGTTTTGGCAGGATACACGGTAAAGCCCAAGGGAGAAGTCTCACCTTAGAGCCTAGTGATTCGGGTTTGGATTGTGGTAAATCCTAAGAGACTAGTCTCAGTTTAAGGCCTAGTGATTTGAGATTGGATTGAGGTAAAGCCTAAGAGACAAGGAGACAAAAAATTCCTCAAGAATAGTGATGGATTTCGGATGGCATTCCAAGTTCAGTTCGTTTGTGATCAAAACACCAATTTTGGTGTGATCATAATTTGGTGAGGGTGGAGGTGGTTTAACCTCTGGATTCCCTTGGCTATTCTTGGATTAGTTTTTCTATGATATCCCACATTAATGGTTGTAATATGGCATGGGGGTGATTGGCTGAAAGAGAGATTTGGTTTAGCCATGTTTGTGGTTAGGTGGTACGTGGATGTCTCGAACCTGGTCAAATTTTCCTATGATTAATAAAAGCTAACTTCTCTTACTTTTGTACTTGTTTATATGTGGATTTAATGGCTATCATATCTCTAATATTTATATGCTTTAATTCTAGTTAGAAGCATGGTCGTGTGACTGGTTCATGTCATGGTTATTTCATGTATTTACTTGTAACAGTTAAATGGATAGGTGTAAGACCTGATTAATGACATAATAGTCCAATGGAGAAGGAGGTGATCTTTATGGTTATGTTTCATAAGTTCTTTCAGTCATTTATGCTCTGTCTTGTATCCTAGAGTTGTACATTGCATTGATGGCAAGTGTTTGACAAAATGTCAGTCTCGGTTGGCAATGTTCAAGCCTAGTCCTGAGGTTGATTTCAGAATTATGAGCATTGTTATCATGTCTTTGATGGATTTTGAGGGTTTTAGGACATTCTCGACAGAGGCGTGGATTCCGGGCAAGAAAAGTGGCTCAAATCACGAGGTCACTGGCACAACGCTGCTGAGAAAAGTGCATAATCACTGACAAAGAGGCCTATGAGAGAGAATTTGAGTTTTTGGTCGATCACCAAGGAGATTTAATCCCTTATAATAACCTCTCTCATCACAAGTTTTCCCACCTTGATGGCTACTTGGGTGGACTTGGGAGGAGGGTGTGTTACAGACTGGTATCTAAGCATGGTTGTGCTCTCCTTCGATGAAAGTTCTTGGTCATGTATACATATCAGTTGCATGTGTGTCTCTTACAATTTCATTCCATGTGCTTGTTTCATTGCATCATGTTCATCTTGCTTGTAGTAAGGTTGTCATGAGGAATTTGATGTGATTTTACGGGATGCATCGTCGGAAGTTTATGACTCTTTTCATATGGTTATATTTCGCTTGACCACATCCTTGTATGTCAGTTGCATTGTTGAATGTTTTCATCACATGTATCAGTCTTGTACGTTGATTACAAGAATTGATCACTTATGCTCGACTACATGCATTCATATGTATGTGTAGTTGATTAGAAATTTCTTATGCAAGTTGATAGTTGCATGTGGAAATGTGTGCAATGGAGTAATGGTTGTTGTCATGAATGAGGTCACATCATGCATTGTTGATATGGACTTGCATTGATGATTGGACCGTAGCTAAAATGATGTTTATGCATTGATACACTTATTCTATATATGTCTATATGTTGTTATGTTTATGTTATACAAGTATCACATTGATTTGATGATCTTGCAGAAAAGGTATCCTCCTCGAAATATGTCAGGGTACATTGGTTTATTGTGATTTGGTTTAGCTGACATAGTATGCCTTGCAGGAAAGAGATCAGATGGATAGCATGGTGATATACTACATAGAATCTCCCTATGCATCATATGGGCAGCATGGTGTGGGGTACTCTTCTGAATTGGCAGACACATTGAGAAGTCTAAAGGAAGAAATAAGGAGTTTCAAAGCAGACAATGACAAAATCATGCAGGCACAAGAGAAATAAGGAGAGGTAAATGCGATACTACTTCAAAATTTGTTAGATTTGCAGCGATAGGGACCACATCAGATCAGCCATGGACATAAGGATAGAACTAATGGGGCATATGGAAGTAGGTCTCATAGTATAAATAGGTTGGATATATCTGACACGATTAGAGATGGCAAGTTGTTGGACACTCTAGATAGGAGAGGTGATCAACACAGGTACTATTCTAGTTCTAGTTCTGATAGACATCATCATCATCATCATCATCATCCTTACAGGAGGAGAAATAGGGGATACTTAATGGATTAGTTTAAGAAGGAAAAGCCACCTACCTTTTATGGAGAGATGAAGAAATCATAGGAAGCAAAAGCATGGTTGCTTGCAGGGAAAATTTTAAGAACCCCCTCTAAATTTATAAATATAATAAATGGGCGAATCTCCATGGTATATAGGAAAAATGGAAAGCGATTTTATCAATAATATAATATGTATATATAATTTTTTGGCGAATCTCTCACCAGGCATGGCAAATATTTTACTCAATTATAAAATCTTGTAAGATCTTGGCGAGTCTTTCACTAAATAATAAAACTTTGTAAAGTCCTAGTGAATCTTAGCATAGGCTACATGCTGGTTTAATTCCCCCATTTAAATAGGCTACATTCCAGGCAAATACCATGGGTCAATACCATATGCCCTTTTGGTGAATACCATGGGTCAATACCATGTGCCATTTTTATTTTTATTAGAATATTTTACTCAATTATAAAATCTTGTAAGATCTTGGCTAGTCTTTCACTAAATAATAAAACTTTGTAAAGTCCTAGTGAATCTTAGCATAGGATACATGCAGGTTTAATTCCCCCATTTAAATAGGCTACATTCCAGGTGAATACCATGGGTCAATACCATGTGCCATTTTGGTGAATACCATGGGTCAACACCATGTGCCATTTTTATTTTTATTAATTCCAATATTAGGGTTAATAATGGTTTTTTGCATGGTATTAATAACAATCTAGTCCATGGTATTTGTCCCATAGTATTTTGGCCATAGGTTTCACCTAAATATAACCAATTTTTAGAGTGTTTGTAAATATAAGGTGACTTATGGAGTAAATATAAAAAAAAAATGTTTTATTTGTTTACCATACCTCTCGTTTATTTATATTTTTATTAATTTACCATACCTCTTTTACAAATATGGTATTTGGCCCATAGGATTCACTTAAATAAAACCTCTTTCTTGAGCCTTCATAAATAGAACGAGGGTTATGGACTAAATATAAAAAGAGGTTTTATTTATTTACGATACGTCTAGTTTATTTATATTTTTATTTATTTACCATACCTTTTGAGTAAGTATAAAAAGACGTTTTATTTATTTACCATACCTCCACTTTACTTATATTTTTATTTGTTTACACCCTTACATTTATATAAGGTGACTTATTGAGTAAATATAAAAAATGTTTTATTTATTTACCATACCTCTCATTTATTTATATTTTTATTAATTTACCATACCTCTTTTATAAATATGGTATTTGGCCCATAGAATTCACTTAAATAAAACCTATTCTTGAAAATGGGCGAATGGATTCATTTAAATAAAACATATTCTTGAAAATGGGCGAATGGAAGGTTGTAAGTCCTAATTTCAAGGGCTAAATTTACCTTTTTTACCCTCTCCCTTAAAATAAGGTGGGCTATTTGAGGTGATTTGTAAAAATGTACTATGATACAAAATATTCACCCACTAAAAATTTGAAACCCCTTAATTTCGCCAAAGGGCGAACATTCGCCCCTAAAATTATCCTTGGTTGCTTGGTATCAAGAAATTCTTTCGTTTGCATGATTATTTAGAAAACATGAAAGAAAAGATAAACACTTTTAGTCTCAAAGGTAAAGCAGATATTTAAGAATGTTAAAGGTATACATGTGGAGGATTTGAATTGGAATTCATTTGAAAGGCTCTTCAAGAAGAAGTACTTGTCGAAGAGGTACTATGATGACATTGCTAAGGAGTTTTATGAGTTGCGGATGGGTCATATTAGAAGTGATGAGTATATTGTGATATTTTTGGAGTTGTTGAGATATGTGCCTTAACTCAAGGAGGAGAATGCCAAGGTTTAGAGATTCATCAATGGATTTCGAATTGCATAGAGAGATTAGATTGAGTTCGATGAGCCTAGATCATTGGGAGGCCATTTGAAAGTTGAAGCATTGTTATGAGCAATCGAAGCACAAAGTTGAGCCTAAGCATGACTCCAAAAGAAAGGAGAAAGTTAAAGGGAAGTGGCCACCAAAGAGAGGAACACCTCAAGATCAAAGTGAGAAAGAAAATGTAGTTCCTTAAAAGAAATTCAATGCAACTGAGAAGGGACGTGGAGAGCATCGGGCTAGAGGTGGTGCTAGGGAACCATTGTAGCGTTGGATATGTGGTAAGGATCATCGTAAGAGGCATTGTCCGCAGTATCAGAGTGGTGGTATACCCCAGATCTACAGTGTTCAGGAGGCACATATAGTTAGTGATGTTGGTCATAAAATTCCCTGGATCTATGCAGTTGTGGACAACAGGCAAGCGAGTAATCAGAGATCGATCATTGAGATGGACAGTAAGCTTTGTGATCAAGTTGTTTCTATTTTGATTGATCCTCGCTCTAACTATAGTTATATTAATCCTAATGTTGGCTTAATGGGGCCTGACTCAACCAATAAAACCCTAATTGCCGGTCCTTTCGGCAACAATCCACGTAGCGCAGGTTGCAGTCTCACCCGAAGCAGTATCTGGGGATGCTAAAACTAGGTTTCCACATCCAGAGGCCTATGTTATGGTTTCTTGATATCCTTACTACTTAGATCTGCCTTTGCGTAGCTCTAATCCTTCTAAGCAAAAAAAAATACTATAAATATATCTAAATGACTTCCTGATCTTTGCGAAGGTACTTAATTGTACTTATCATGCATAAATATTACAGATCTACTAGTTTCGCGTAGTAAAAAAGAATTAATTCACATAAAACATATCACAAAGCGTAGATACATAAACATTGCAGAAGTAAATGATAAGACACAGATGTATCAATTTCGGTCAAAAATAGTCTTTATTAAGTATAAATGTTCATTTACAGACTTATTCTCCCTGCGCACTCAGTTGTAGGGGCCCGCACACTCAGCCTGTGAACTTACCAAGATCCCTGTGCACTTAGCTGCAGGAGCCTTCCCCTTTCACCTAAGTAAAGGAAATATACCTTTCCTGCCTTAGCACCTTTCCCTTACAATGATTCTTCACTCATTGGTTGATCCTTAGACTCACTATGACTCATCTATTTATAACTTCTTCTTTAAATTCTATCACCTACCACCACTAAGGGACTAAATCCCCTTTCAATTCTACTAGTTTCACGCTCCGCTTCCATATTTCATGGAGACTTTACATTCGTTACAAAAAGAAACTACAACATTTACTCAAAATTGACTCAATTGACCCTAGGGACCCCTTCCCAACAGGTCCCCAACACAAATTGTGTGGCTCACCCTCGATTCACTCAACTGGTGCATCTGTCCTTTTGTGGAGGTCGCTGAAATCCACATTCAACACCCCTATGTCAACAAAACCCTCCACCGTGGCCTACTCCAATTCCTCTACCATATTTTCCATAGTCGGGCTTTCCATTGCCAGGCACATCGTTGTACGTGTCTACTGGAGTGTATTCAACTTCTCTTGGACTGACAGAGTAAGCAGAATCCTCAACATCCAATGTGGCCTCCTTCGTGGTGTGCTCCGTGTCAGCAGCTGCGTTAGCAACAACTACCTTTGCACCAGGTTTCTTCTTTTTCTATGCTGCGTTTTCTTGGGTTGTTGCCTTCTTAGCCTCTTTCTTTTTTTTCTGCGCTGCTATGGATTGTATAAAGGATATTTCTCAGCCTTTTCTTGTTCCCACACCGAGATCTATGGGGTGTAGCCACTCCCCTAGCCATTTTCCCATGACTTCCTATACATCTACGTTAGTGACTAGGTATGGAAACTTGTACCATACTTTTTTAGGATCTTGTCTTGCGCAGATGGATACGTTGTGAAAATTTGCTTTCAACTTCATGTGGGCCTCCAACTGCTCAAACATGGTAGGTGACAACCTCAGCCTCTAGCTAATCATCGTGCAAAGGTCCACCTTGACAATAAGCCAGAATATCTTTGTCTCCATGACCCTCTCCAGATCCTTTGTTGTCCATAGCGAAGTAAACTTCGTGGCCTCTGGTAAATCGACATCCTATGGAGGGAATTAACTATCTTCTGGTAGTCTCCACGTAACTAGAGCAATTAACAACATCAGCGAGGCATAGTGGAATGCCTTGTCGTCGTCCTTTGTTTCATGAAAATTCAAGAGAAACTCCTTACACAAATATTGTGCCTAGTTGTACTGCACCCCCTTCGCGCATTTTGCAGCCAATGAAATCACTAGCATCAACACGTCGTCTGCACGATATTTTTTCATGACCTTGCAAGCCAAAATATGAGCAACAAACGACACCGCCTTGTCTATGATGGAACGGATGTAATATCCGCATGACTTCTCTACTAAGTCGAACTTGTTCTTCATTCTATCTACGAGTTGCTTTTCTTTACTCTTGCCTCCAAACTCCTCAACTGGATCCACCCCTTAGTAGGGAAACATGGTCATACGGTGGATCAACATATCTATGATGGGGATGGTTTCTCCCAACCAAGACACCCATCATGAACCAGTGCAAGAAATTTCCATACAGATACTGTGTTGATAGTGATTTTGCTAAAATGTAGTACGCATAACATATTCAACAACCCAACTTTCAACCCTTGTGATCCACTTCGAGGGCTCTAGTTGCATGACTCTAGTCTCCTCATAGTATATCTTCGCCAAATATTTATTTTTCGCCAAATGCAAGAATTTCTCATGATCAGCTAGATCCCAATCCTCCATTTTAAGTGCAGGAATGTGCTGTAAGAGCATGCCTTCAATTGACACATTCTCAAGCAATAACAGTTTACAAAATATGAATTTAGCATCATTGGGATCCTTGGGTACCTTCGCTTTTCCCTTTTGCGGAGGGATATACTTCAAGAGCCTAGTGAGAGACTCTCCCTCTTCAACATCCAACTCTTCAACCCCTTCGCAAAGCTCCTCTTGGTCAAGATATAGGGGTTCGTGTCGCTATTTTGACTTGTCCATCTTCCCTTTCTGCTAAACCTCTGTAGGGTTCTTCCTCGGTGACTAACTCACCGGAACAACTTGTGGTCACTTTTGTTTCTCCTTAGCAGCAGATGGTTTAGGCCTAGGTGACCTCGGCATCGTAGGCACAAATGGTGTAGCTTCCATTTCTGATGTGATTTCACAAGCTGCAGCTTCAGATATAGTGGCTTCAGAATTTGCGGCTTCTGCAGGATTGGTCATTTTCTTAAGGATGATATTACGGTTCCAATCAGGTAAGTTTTCTAACTCCAATTGTGAAATTAGTTCCTCCCAATCCTTCTTAGACATACAGGAATATTTTTGGCAACAAATTATCTAAATGAAAAGTGTTGTAATGCGAGCTAGCATGCCAAACTTATAGGCAGTTTCAAATTCAAATTTGACTGTTCCCTCCAATTTCTGATCATAAATGCATCTTCGGTGGCATATTTCCAAGGATTTCCATCATAAATGCAGCCTACCTGCTCCTCCTAATGGGATTTTCACCATCCAATTAGCTATAGTGCATCCAATGGCTATTTTTAGACTCTACTGCGTTGTACAATCCTCCATGGTTAAACCATCTTGGTGAAACCATCTTGGTGCAACTCCTCCTCATGTACTTCTGGCTTCCCTCTCGCAGCCCCCTTACCTTGTTTTCCCAGTCTTCGGGCAATGTAGTTTATAGTCCTGTGCTTCCTTGCAGCTCCTTAGAGTACTAAGACTACCTAGCCATAATGTAGTCATTGCACAGGGGTAGGCTCCCCTTGATATAACTTAAGTTGACTTCCATTGACTCTTCCCGGAAACAATTCCCCATCCAACTTCGCGAGTTGAACTGTGCCACCATTTGTAATTTTCCTTACCACATAGGATCCCAACCAGTTCATTTGAAACTTCCTAGGAAATTTGGTAAATTTTCTATTGTAAAGTAGGACCAAGTCATTCACCTTGAATGTGTGCATCTTAATATGTCGATCATGCCAGGCCTTTTCGCGCTCCTTTTGCACCTGTTGGTGAAATCAAGCGAGAAATTTGTCTTCTTCTAATTCCAAAAACTGCGTGAGGCAATCCTCCATAGTCTTGCAATCCACCATATCAATCAATGTTGCAATCTACAAACTTGACACAATGTATTCCATGGGCATCACAATCTCTATCCCATAAACCAGCTTGAATGGGGTTTGTCCTGTCAAATTCTTCCATATCGTCCTATATCCCCATAGGACCGCTGGTATGCGCACATCCCAATCATTATTTTACACATTGTAGACCTTCGTCAATCTGTTTTCCAGAATTTTATTGAATGCTTCCACCATACCATTGGCCTGAGGATGATAGGGTGTACTCTTTTGATGATAAACATGAAATTATTTGAGCATTGTGACAATAGTTTCATTTAGAAAGTGTGTACCCCTATCAATCATTAGAAAGTGCAACGGAACCATTTGTTGGCTTAATGGGGCCTGACCCAGATTCAACATTAACTGTGCAAACAAACAAAACCCTAAATGCTGGCCCTTTCGACAACAACCTGTGTAGCGCAGGTTGCAGTCTCACCCGAAGTAGTATTGGGGGATACTAGAACCAGGTTTCCACATCTAGAGGCCTATGTGATGGTCTCCTGATATCCTTATGGCTTAGATCTTCCTTCACACAACTGTAATCCTTCCGAATAGAAAAATATTAAAAATCTATCTAAACGAATTCCAGATCTTCACGAAGGTACTTAATTGTACTTATCATGCATAAATATTACATATCTACCAGTTTCACGCAGTAAATAAGCATTAATTCAAACAAAACATTTCATAGAGAAAAGATACATAAACTTTGCAGAAGTAAATGATAAGACACAGATGAATCAATTTTGGCCCAAAATAGTCTTTATTAAGTATAAATGTTCAATTATAGATTTATTCTCCTTGCGCACTTAACTGCAGGGGCCCTTGCACTCAACCTGTAGAATTACCAAGGTCTCCACACACTCTGCTGTAGGTGCCTTCCCCTTTTGCCTAAGTACAAGAAACAAACCTTTCCTCTCTTAACACCTTTCCCTTACAATGATTCTTCACTAATTGATTGATCCTTAGACTCACTATGACTCATCTATTTATAGCATCCGCTTTACAATACCATGGTTCGTGGACCATGGGTGGGTCTCAAAACAACTCTATCACTACCCCACTAAGGGCCTAAAGCCCCTTTGACTTCTACTAGCTTCGCGCTCCACATCCATATTTCACGAAGACTTTACATTTGTCAAAAAAAAAACTACAACATTTACTCAAAATTGACTCAATTGACCCCAAGGACCCCTTCCCAAAACCTAACCTAGTGGATAAGTGTGGTTTGACAAAATAAGTGACTGAAAAATCTTGGTTGGTACAGTTGGCTATAGGTATAAAGAAGCGAGTTCACTATTGGGTAAGAGCTTGTGCATTTGAGCTAAATGGTATGCCTACACTAGCACTTTTGAATGTATTTCCATTGGGTCCGCAGAGTATGCTTTTGGGTATGGATTGGCTATACCTTCAAAAAACTAAAGTGGATTGATTTGACAAGGCCATTGACTATGTGGATGATAGTGAGGGAAAGAGGAATTTGCAAGGGAACAAGAATCCTACATCAATGACGATGGTTACCTCTATGTAGGCTAAGTGTAGTTGCTGAAAAGGTTGTGTGATGTTTGCAGTAAACATTTCTAGTGACAAGGGTAAGGAGGTAGAGGATGTAGATGTGTTAAGAAGTTACCCAGTTTTGCAGTAGTTTCAGGATGTATTTCATGAGGACATTATAGAGTTGCCACCTAATAGGGAGGTATAATTTTCTATTGAGTTGGTGCCATGGGCAACCCCAACATCGAAAGAACCTTACATGATGAGCACTCCTAAGGTTGTTGAGTTAAATTTGCACCCAAAGGAAATGTTGGAAAATGGGTACATTAGGCTGAGTGTATCACCTTGGGGTCTACCAGTGTTGTTCGTGAAGAAGAAACATGGTACTCTTTGAATAGGTACCCTTTTCCAAGGATTGATGATTTGTTTGATTAGTTGAAGGGAGCAACAATGTTCTCTAAGATTGACTTGAGGTCGAGATACCATTAAGTACGCATCAAGGAAGAGGATATCTTAGAGATTGCATTTAGGACCAGGCATGGGCATTATGAGTTTGTTTTTGTTCCATTCGGTTTGACTAATTCTACAGCTACATTTATGTGTTTGATGAATAGTGTGTTGCATCCTTATCTGTACAATTTTGATATTGTATTCATTGATGACATACTGGTATATTCTAAGAATGAGAAAGAACATGTCAAGCGTTTAGAAGCAGTGTTGAGGTTGCTAAGATACCATCAGTTGTATGCTAATCTTAGCAAGTGCAGTTTCTTTCAGATAGAGGTACATTATTTGGGGCATGTTGTCTCCAAGGATGGCAGAGTAGTGGATCTAGGAAAGAAAAGGGTTATTATGGAGTGGGAAGATCTTAAGAATATGGATGAGGTGAGATCATTTATGGGATTGGCAAGATACTACAAGAGGTTCAACAGAAACGTCTCACGCATTGCATATCCTATCACATCATTGCAGGGGAAAGGTAAGAATTTCGAATGGACAAGAGAATGTTAGGCTAGTTTTGAGAAGCTTAAGAAGTTGTTGACACATGCACCAGTGCTAAAGATTGTGGATCTGGATAAGGAGTTTGTAGTGTGTACAGATGCTTTCAAGATAGGGCTTGGTGGAGTTCTCATCCAAGTAGGGTAGGTAGTGTGTTATGAGTCATGAAAATTGAATGAGTATGAGAAAAACTATCTAATGCACAATCTTGAGCTAGCAGTGATTATACAGGCATTGTACTATCTTCTTGGTAGGATGTTTACATTGATGAGCAATCACAATGGGTTGAGATATTTGTTTGATCACCTGAATCTGAATGCCATGAAGGTTAGATGGTTGGCTACCCTTAGTGAGTTTGACTTTGAGATAAGATACATCAAAGGGAAGAAGAAGTGAGTTGCGGATGCTCTTAGCTGGAAGGTACAGGTAAATCATATAGCAACAATGAGATATTATGGGACAGAGTTATATGACAGGATCTTGCAAATAGGACATCGGGATGATAAATACATGGATATTATGCACATATTACAACAGAGCATAGGTACAGGTACACGTGATCAAGATGCAGACTATCGTCTCACGACAACTGGTTTGGTGAGATTTAGAGATAGGATCTACGTACTGAATTACAGTGAGCTCAAGAAGCTTATCTTGAGGGAATTTCATGCCAAGCCATACTCGGGTCACCTTGGATATTAGAAGACATTGACGGTGGTGAAGGATTTCTACTATTGGCCGAATGTGAAGAAGGAATTGGCAGAGTTCATGGCTAGATATTTAGATTGTCAGTAGGTCAAGATGGAATGTAAGCATTTAGGTGGTTTACTACAATCGATAACGATTCTGAAATGGAAATGGGAGGTTATTTACATGGATTTCATCTCAGGTATTCCGAGGACAGTGAGGCAACATGATTCTATTATGGTCGTGGTTGACATGTTGATCAAGGTAGCTCACTTCATTCGAGTAAAGAATAAATATTCAGCGAGTGAGGTAGCACAGGTGTTCATCAGAGAGATAGTGAAGCTGCAGGGTATTCCAAAGAAGATTGTGTCGAACAGGGATGCAAATTTTACTTCCATGTTTTGAAAGGAGCTATTTGCAGGATTGGGCATAGAGTTGGCCTTCAATACAACTTATCATCTGCAGGCAGATGGATAGACAAAGAGGGTCAATAATATCTTAGAGGATATGTTGAGGATGTACGTGATGCACTAGCAGAAGAAATGGGAGGATTATCTTCCATTCGTTGAGTTCACATACAACAATGGTTATCAACAATCATTGATAATGAGTAATTTCGAGGCATTATATGGGCGGAGTTGTAACACTCTCATCAACTGGAGTGATCGAGTGAATAGGGTACTTATTTGACCAGACATGTTGGAAAACGTGGAGCAGGAAATGTAGGTTATAAAGAAGAATATGAAGGCAACACATCATAGATAGAAGAGTTATACAGATCATCACAATTTGTTCAAGGAGTTTCAAGTTGGCGAGCATGTATATTTGCAGATCAAGACCAAGAAAATATCTTTAAGGTGGTTTACGTGCCAAGTTGGCACCACGGTATTGCGGGCCTTTCGAGATCCTTGAGAGGATTGGACTAGTGACATATCAACTTGCATTGCCTCCAACAGTGAAATTCTATGATGTTTTCCATATTTCATTGCTTAGAAAGTATATAAAGGATGTTGATCATGTTATTGTTTGGTCTATATTGCAGGTGGGGCAAGAAGGAGAGTTCTAGCGGAAGCCTCAGTGCATGTTTCAACAGAAACATCTCATGCTTAGGAATAGAGCCATATATAAAGTTAAAGTATAATGGAAGCAATTTAGGCATGAAGAAGCTACATTGGAGATGGCAGGTCAGATGTAGGCCCTGTATCCTCCATTGTTTTCCGGTTGAGGCAAATCTATTTTGGTTTGATGTTCATATATGTTTGGCATATGTTTTGTTAATGTTTTGGTATATGTATGTATATGTATATGGATGTAAATACCGCCATGAGCTAAGTTATAAAGCTCCAATAAGTGGTATGGGTGTCATATTATTATGGTTGTTATATTTTCATGTTGTCATGATGTTTTTTGTTTTGAGCAGATCTTTGATTGTAAATACTACAATGAGCTAAGTTATAAAGCTCCATGGGAAGTATGTTTGATTTTCATCACTTTTGTTAAGGTCATGGTGTCATTTAACACCGAGGACGGTGTTCCCCAAGGCGGGGGGCAGTTCTATAAGAGCCTTGGTGAAACATTCATCTAATAAAAGTTAATAAGGCAAAATCAGACAACGATTAAGGGACACTTATTTGAAGATGAATGTTGGGCAAAGATATCCTAGTGGGCATCACTGGATGTGTGTTTTGGCTAAGGAAAATTGGCAAAGGCATTAAAAGGAAAAAAGGCATTTTGGCACATTTATTAATGAAAATAAAAGGTCACAGGTTGCATGCGAGGATGAAATTGAAGGAAAATAATGGAAAATGAATAAAATAGAGGCCTCATTAATAAAAAGGTTTCTGAGGATCAGTTGGTAACCTTTTATCAATTCAAGTTTGGATCTCTCTCATTATTCTATCCCTCTCTCTCTCTCACACACTTGGTCACATAGAGTTTTCTTGGAGCACTCTAGATTTGGATCAAGGAATGAAAAGAAAGCAAAGGGAAAGGAAGGAAATCAAGGATCAAGGAAAGGAAAGCAGGATCAAGCAACTTCAATAGGAATACTTGCAGGTAACCTTTTACATGTATGATTTCCTGGTTGGTTTGGATATGCATGTTGGTGTTGTTGGGTTGTGTTCTATTATTTCCACGAATAGCCCCAGTAGTTAGAGGGGGGATGGATCTCCCCCTTCGTTGTGCCGATGCACAGTGAGGGGGTCACAGGGGGTTTGAGGGGGGCGGTAGACCACCCTCTATGGGATCTGGGAAAACGACCTAGGAATCTTTTTTTAGGACCCTATATTAGGTGGGAAGACCTACCTATGGTTTTGTGCATGGTTTTCACACATGGTTTTGGGCACGATGGTTTTTGGTCCATGGTATTTTTTAGATCTGGTCAAGTTAACTATGGTTATGTTCTAATCCAAGGTTAATGAATTGAGGTTTATGGATGCTTCGACATGTATATATATGTATTGTAACATTGAAATGAACATAATGAAAAATCAATATGGTAGTCCCGATTTTGGGATCCAGGGGAAAATCTTTGTGTATATTTATTTTATGCATTATGGTCTCTCCATTATTTATTTTTGTTTTTAGAATTCGTATGCAGGTAAATTCTGTACGAGGTTAAAACCTACAGGTATATGGTTCAATTGTTGTCAGTGGCATGGTTTTGTCAGGTTATGATAATGGTTTTTAGCATAGCCTTAACGTTTTATGGATGCCATGGTATGGTGGGAAGTTTATCTTGGTTTTGAGCTTTAGTTTGTTGGATGGATTTAAGAATCCGGGGCGGAGGTGGTCTCAAAGTTCATTCCAAAAGGCTTAGGAATCCCTTGACTAGTTTTGGTAGGATACACAGAAAAGCCTGAGGGAGAAGTCTCGGTTTAGGTCCTAGTGATCTAGTTTTGGATTCTTGTAAAGCATGAGAGACTGGTCTCGATTTAGGGCCTAGTGATCCAGGATTGGATTGTGGTAAATCCTAAGAGATAAGGAGAAGAAAATTTCCTAAGGATGGCATTCCAAGTTCAGTTTGGTTGTGATCAAAGCACTGGTATTGTTGTGATCACAGTTTGGTGAGGGTGGAGGTGGTTTAAACCCTGGATTCCCTTGGTTGTTCTTGGATTGGTTGTTCTATGAGATCCCACATTCATGCTTGGAATATGGCATGGGGGTGACTTGCTGAAAGAGAGATTTGGTTCAACTATGTTTATGGTCGAGTAGTACGCGGAAGTCCCAAACTTGGTCGGATTATCCTATGAATAATAAAATATTTCTCTTACTTTTGTACTTTTTTATATGTGAATTTAATGGATGAAATATCTCTGACATTTATATGGCTTAATTATGGTTATAAGCATGGTTATGTGACTGGTTCATGTCATGGTTATTTCATGTATTTACTTGTAACTATTAAATGGATGGATGCAAGACCTAATTGATGACATAATAGTCTAATGGAGAAGGAGGCGATCCTTTTGGTTATGTTTCATAATTTCTTTCAGTCATTTATGCTATGTATTGTATTCTAGACCTGTAGGTTGCATTGACAACAAGTGTTTAACAAAATATCAATTTTGGTTGGGGATGATTAGGCCTAGTCCTGAGGTTCATTTATGAATTATAAACATTGTTATCATGTCTTTGATTGATTCTGACGGTTGTAGCATGTTCTAGATAGAGGTGGGGATTCTGGGCTAGAAAAGTGGCTCAAAGCTTGGTATCGCTAGCACAAATATGCTGAGAAATGTCCGAAGTCACTGGCACGAAGGCCTATTAGAGCGAAATTGAGTTTCTAGTCACTGTCTTGCCTATAACATGAGAGCTACTTTGGGTTGAGAGGCTTCAAAACATCAATGGGACCCAGGGAAAAGATTACAAAGTGGTTAACATGTCTCTTGAGGGTGAAATTGCTAATGTAGATGGGTTTGCTTGATGAGTTCCGTCAAGTCCATTTCCTTAAGATGACCAAGGAGATTGAATCCCTTATAGTAACCTCTCTCATCACAAGTTTTCCCAATTGATTGGCTACATGGGTGTCCCTAGGAGGAGGGGGTGTTACAACTTTGCATAAGTCCTGACCCTTCCAGACCTGTAAAAACCTAAAGGCCAGCAGAAGAATGAGATGTTAAAGGCCAGCACCTACACTCAGTTCTAGAAGCAAACTATTGCTTCCCAACACAAACTTCTATCAGCCTTTGATACTGAACAAGGGAGAATGCATATGGCTTTTTTGCAAGCACGGGTTCCATTTCCTAAATCACCAGCAGATTGCAAGAAGACAATATTCTCCTTTGACACAAATCAAATCCATCTGATTGATCAGATGGATATGCACAAATAGACTGGGGAAATGCTATTCTCTAGTATAAAAACACTGCCATGACAACTTCAAAATTACATGCCTCCATCAGCAACATACAGTCACAATTGAAGCTGGAGAAAATTTCATCTTTGGGAAAATATATTAGGATTAAGCCATTAGAGGACTTAGTCATTAAGTTAGGTTAGGAATCCAGTTATGTAAAGGAAGTGGAGGAGATTGTAAAGAAGAAAAATGTTGATATAGCAGCTCTAAGGAAGCATCTCAAGTTTCCATCTACAAAGGATCCAAAAACCAAGGAAATTCGAGAACTGGAAAAGCAAAATGAAGACATGTTCAAGATAATAATTGAACGACTTTGTAACATTGAACGAACTGAGTGCTGCCCAGAGCTGCTGATAATGGCAATGAAAACCCTAGCTATCGTTGTGGAGGATGTGGTAACCGGTTGGGCTGCGCTGCGTGAAACAGGAGTTTGTGAGCAAGAACCTTCATCGACCGTGAAGGAAAAACAATTCAGATGCGAGAGGAAAAGGCCGTGGGGGAGTTTCGTGGCGGAAATCAGAGGTCCCCTGAAGAAAACCAGAGTATGGCTCGGCTTTTTTGTCACTGCCGAAGAAGCTGCCCTAGTTTATGAAAATGCTTCCCGGAATCTCCATGGCGCCAAGACAAAGACCATTTTTGGCCTCTCCCCACTGCATGACGGTAAGCCCCTATTCATCAAAAGCGTCTATGCTCAGATACAAGTCCCTCTAACGCGGCCTGGTTTGTGTATCAAGAAAGCGCTGGGTGATCCAATTCTTAGACAACGCATGGAGGATGCGCGGCAAGTGTTTGACGAAATACCCTTGGCAGCTACTACACTCTTCCACATGCAGCAGCGGTGTTGCCAGGATCTGGAGCAGGCTCTGCAGTCCCGAAATTTCATTGTTTCAACTTTGAATCCTCATGTAGGTAGCCGTGATTCTATTCATCTCTAGGGTGGATCACTGTCCTCCAGATCTGGCCTGGATCTACCCCATCCGGACAACAATCGAAGTAAAAGCCAAAATCCAGGAGATATAGAACCTCTCTCGGAGACGGAGGTGGATGGCTCTGATCTGAAAAGAACCGAGCCACCCCGGAATGCCAAATCTGGGTTTCAAGTTTTTGTGAAGACGCCAAAAGGAACCACAATAGTGGTCTGGACTTCTGACAGCGACAGGGTTTCAGATCTAAAGAACAATATCGCCGAACAGACATGCTACGTAGTTGAGGAACAACATCTGGTGAATGAGGGCAGATCGATGTAGGAATGCAGAACCATGCAAGGATACAACATCAAGTCAGATTCCACAATCATTCTCAATATGATATTACGAGGAGGAGCTGAAAATGCTGGAACTAGCTCGCAAAGCAATGGGTCATTTAAGGAGGTAGTGAAGGGCAAAGGAAAAAAGCCCATAGCCGTCACGGAACCTCCAGGCCAGTACATTGTAGACCAAATGCTGGAGAGCCCAGCTATCTCCATCGAAATACTAGAGGTAAAAAGTATATATTCAGATCTACAAAAAAATGCAGTTATTTGCATATTTAACGGATTTTGGCCTAGAACTGATGCACTATATCAATGGATTCACTCGGTTTGGACAAAAAATTGCCAAATCTACCTGTACCCCAAAGGTTTTTTTATAGTATGTTTTGAAACAGAGGAAGAAAAGGAAATAGTTCTCAACCAAGGGCCATGGTTCTGGGGTAGTGCTGGACTCTTTATTACCCCTTGGTTTCCTGATTTTGATGCTAACACCATGGTGGTATCAAGGATGCCAGTATGGGTGAGGATGCATAATCTTCCATTACATTTTTGGCATTCAAAGGTTCTAATAACAATCAGAAATACCTTGGGGAGAATGTTAAAGATAGACGCAGAGAGACACATAAAAGGAATATTTACTTTTGCCAGAATATGTGTTGAGGTAGATCTTAGTCGAGGACTACCTAAGAGCATCATCTTAAACTTCAATAATACACAGTGGAAACAACCTCTGGACTATGAGAATACAGCTTTCAGATGTCGGGGATGTCAACAAACAGGTCACTTGTACAATGCATGTCCAAGCCTCAACAAGAGAAAGCAACAAAAAAGGAAGCCGAAAGGATGGCAGGATATAGATGCTGCATGGAAGAAGGTAACTACAGAAAAGAAAGAAGAACAAACTACAGCAAAGGATAAAACTCAGGAAAATAAGGACAAGGAGATTAATGAGGAAAAGGAACAAGAGATCCAGATGGAAATAAACGGAAACAAACGAAGCCACAGTCCTGAAGGATCGGATTCGGATAAGGAGCAACCGATGAGTACGATGGAAAACCAGCTAGCCGTTATTGACTCCCCTCCCATCATGGATGGTTGGCGAAAAGTGGAGAAGAAGAAGGGTAGGAAGACTTAGGCCAGCTGGGTTTCCTTTTTGCTGCTTTCCGGAAAAGCGGAGCAACTCATTCTTTTTTCTGTTTTTAGGCAGTGCTGTACATTGCGGGCTGTATGATCATTTTTCACACAGCCAAATTGAATGCTTTATGCATCTGCTTGTAACTTTTTATCTTAATAAAAACTTCGCTTTTTTTCTTTGGAAAAAAAAGATAATAATTGAACAAAATCTCCAAATCAGATAAATGGAGGTGGAATTCAAAAAATTACTCAAAGAGAAGGAGAAATCCTCATAGTTGGCCATTGTTCCACTTATAGTAGTACCAATTGCAATTGCAGCAGCAACATAGGCTTCAACATTACCAACAACGCCAACACCAACTACAAATTCTGCCACCAATATTAGGGGAAATTTGAGGTCTAAAATGGGCCTCCTAAGAAGAATGTACAAAAAAATTAAATTTTATTAGAACTAATAGGATTCAAGATGACGATATCAACCATGGGGGACGATTCACCATTTTTGGAGTAAAAAAGTAAAAATATTAAAAAACAATAAAATTATAAAACTACTTTTTCAACTTGTATTTTCAACTTATCTCCCTATAGTTTTACTCAAATTTCGAGTATGAGTACTCGTTGGATGAAATATTTAATTGCTCATCAAATGAGTACCGATCTTGCATACTTTCGATGGACCCTACTACATGAGAAATACATGAAAAAACCTGATTGCAATCATGTTTTCAATGTATTTCTCATTTTCATGTAGTAGGGTCCATCAAAAGTATGCAACATGGGTACTCATTGGATGGGAAACCAAAATTTTCATTCAACAAGTGTTTCCACTCGAAATTTGAGTAAACCCAAAGGGATATATGTTTAAAATATGAGTTGAAAAAACAATTTTTTCTTTTTTTCTCTCTAAAATTTGATGATGTAATCTAATCTTATTTTATTATTTCCACTATTGTTTTATAATTTCCTTAGGAGGCCCATTTTAGACTTCAAAATTACCCTAATGATTGGTTAAAGCTATGCAGGAGATGTCCATTTAGGGGAAGGATATTGAGAAGTTGAAAGAACAGTTGAGAAATGTACAGGAACAAAAATTGAAGAATGATAACTCCTATATAGCAGAATTACAAAAGCCTCACAGGCTTGCTCAAAGAATATATTTTTTAGAGAGTGAGTCAGTAATGGCTCAAACTCTAGCACATGTTAAAGAAAACACATGGAACTCAGTAATGGCCATCACTCCAAATCATTTTCGAGCAGGAAGAGTTGATACAAAGGTCAAAAACATTGATAGAACAAGTGACATAACTATCGGGAGAGAAGCAACCTGAAGCAACAACATTGATCAAACTCAAACCAAGTTTAATCTACTAAATTAGAGAGGTTTGTCAGGTTTATTGGCATTGAATGACAGGTTTATCAATTTGAGTGACTACATTGAAAAATTTACACTATTACAAAATATAAATCCAAGTTTGCAAGGGTAAAAGGAAATATGATAGGCAAAGATTTCTTGGAGGCTTTAGATTTTGATCTCATCATCAAACATGAGATTAAAAATATTTTCATCAATGGACCTAACTTTGAGAAATATACCAAATTTGATGAAACATATAGAAAGATAATATAACTTTCTATCCCCAATGAAGATCGATGGGATCACTTGTGTGAATTACTTGAGTGAAACACTTTTCATCTCGGATAGCAAGGCAACACCTTTTTGGGACCAGTCACCAAAAACCATCCTTGACAATAGTGCTAGCAGCTCTAGCAGTTCCGAATTCCTAATTTTTGTACTATTTATGTAATTTGTTCTAGATGTTTTAGGATTCTGTCTTGATCTTTTGACATCAAGATATTTTGTAAATATTTTCCTATAAGTACTTCATAATTCGAAGTAGTAGAGGTTGATGTTTATGAAAATAAAGGCCCATTGATGTAAAGTTGTTCCATCGAGTTCTAGTGGACACATTTTAGTAATAAAAAATAAAAATTCAATATTCCCGCGTGAGATTTTTTGGTGAAGTAATCTTCTCTTTTGTTATTGTGTTTTCTCTTTTTTTCATGTGTTTCTTTTCTCTATTGTTTTAAAGAAAATTAAGTTCATATTTGTTTCAATAACACCTTGTTCTGGCTTAAAACAATATCAATGTTCTCTACTGAAGTTAAGAAATAAAATTCTTAATTGTTCTTTGCTTAATGGACACTTAATCATTTCTTATTTTTCCATCTCATTAAACATATAAGTTCCAATAAATCTGCCTACCTTTCCCTCTTAGATCTCTCTATAAATGTTGAAATAGATCCATTCGAAGTATATTGACTCCATTACCCAATGGTGTACTATTACATTATCAACCAAAAAACCAAACCAAATCTAAAACCAAACCATTGAACTTTCACAATTAGCTTAATATCTTAGTATAAACAAATCAAAATCTCAAATAGAGACCCCTCGCTGAAGCAGGAAGGGCTAGATCCCAACTTCCAAAGTGGTTTTGTGGTTAACATTGTATTTAATACAAAGTGCTAGTAGACAATAAGAGAACCAAATACACACATGCATGTATCAAGAATTCCAATCCTAGCAAGGAAATCACACATGAAAATCGATGCTTGTAAATAATTTCATTGTAGATGCTAGATGCCTCTCTTCCTTTCTTGATCCTCACTTTCCTTCTCCTTCTTGGTCCTTCCTTTTCTTTCCTTGATATAATGCAAGAGTCCTCCAAGAATTTTCTAAGTGACCAAGATTGAGAGAGAGAGAGAATAGAGAGGGAGCTCCAAAACTGAACCGAAAAAAAGGTACCAAATGATCATCATAAGCCTTTTTATTAATGAGGCCTCTATTTTCTTCAATTTTCCATTATTTTCCTTCAATTTCCTTCTCACATGCAACCTATGACCTTTCACCTTCCTTTTCTCCTAATTTCCATTATTTTCATAAATAAATTGCCAAAAATGCCATTTTGCCTTTCCAAAGCATTTTCCTTTGCCTTTGCAAGTTTCCTTTAGCCATTATAAACCAAATGAACACCCACACTAGGATGTTTTTCCCAACTCTCAACTTGGATTATGTGTCCCATGACCTTGGTTATTATTTTTCCTTTATTAACTTTATTACATGGAATTTTGACCAAGGTTGTTACATTACTAAGCACGTTGTTCATTAAGCACATAAAAGTAGTATGTGCATTGGTAAGGCCAAAAGGTAGTACTACAAATTCGTAGTTTCCATAGATTAATATGAATGATGTTTTTTGTATGTCCTCATCTTCTATCCTTAACTAATGGTAACATGATCTAATATCAATATTTGAGAACATTTTTTGCCCCTCTGACTTGATCAAACAGATCATCTATGTGGGGTAAGGGATATTTTTTCTTAATAGCTAGTTTTTTCAATTGGCGATAATCAGTATGAAGATTCTGAAGATGAGGGAAGGATGCCTTCTTGTGTGCCAGATATCAATTGAGCAAACATATAATTATTATTTTAGAATTGAGTATTTACTTTCAAAAAATATGTTGATTTTCTTATTTCAAGACTTATTTTATTATTTTTTAGTTCTTATAGACCCTTATGCATTAGTGAAAAGGGTCAAGAATCAATGAATACTACAAATTTGAATGTTTTTAATCAATTTTTAATTACCCGCCTTTTTGAAAAACATTTTCAGTGTTAATGTGTGATAAGTTATGAGATTTATGTCAGTACATCATTTTAATTACTTAATAAATGCCTCTGATATTACTCTATGACTTATGCTATTTGATTTTTAATGAATATTTGATATTTTTGTTTAAGATTCCTTATGACAATGTTGCAATCTACATCCTTTTATCATCAAGAATTAAAAACAGTTAATTTACTTATTTCTAGTTGATCATTGCAATCTAGTATTCAAATATAGGCATATTTTCTCTCATATAAGAGATAGAAATTGTCATTTATTTACTTTAAATTTTGCATGCATTTATATTTCAGAAAATACCAAAAAATCTATTTGAATAGAATGAAAACTTGAAAATATTTTCGAAGTTTCTATTTAAATCTTCAACCAAAACATATATGTTCCATTTCTTGAATTCAATTCCAATTAGGATTTTAAATCTGATTATATTCTGCATCGTATTATTCTCATTTAAAACTTTTAATTCTTTTTATTTAGATTGGGTAAATCACTGTAGCAGACTGTGTTCATATTCTTTAAATTATTTGAATATATTAAATATTTTTTCTTAAATTAATTATAATTTTGCTTAGTTTAATTTTAGTTTTAGATGGAATGCAGGCTTTTTTACAGGGGATATATGACCATACCAAATGGAAAAAAAAAAGTCTAATTCGAACTTTGATTTCCCAAATACTCACTTGTTGTAGGAGGATTTTTTCCACTTGCCAACAATTCGTTATGTAAATTGGATGGAAGCATAGTGACTATTGTAGTCATAATTGTCACTTGATCATTGTTGACATTGGTAATTCTTATAATATAGTAGACTCATCTATATCTTGTTATAATGTTTATCATTGTATATGGCACAATGGAGTTAGTATTCTTTTTAGTAGTATTGTACAAGTTTCCCCAGGAGGGTACATTCCATTAGCTTTTGTTGCAGTATTGTTTGTTGTAATGTATGTGTCATTATGTCCATGAAAACATTTATGCCTATGAGATGAAGCAGAATGTGAAACCTAATTTCATGTTGAACCTGGGTTCGACACTGAGTGTTCCCAAAGTTCCAGGAAAAAAGTTCTTATACACAAAACTAGCACAAGCAGTTGAGGCAATATTTGCACATTTTGTCAAAAACTTCCCTACCATTCACTATGTTCTTGTATTCATATGTGTCAAGTATTTAGTTGTGAATACAATTGCAACTAGAGAACTCTTATTATTTAGCCATATTGATACTAAATGGAAAAAATGTAGAAATGTATTGCTAGGTGTGGGTGTAGAGAAAAACACACAGGTAATACGGGCTTTGAGAATCAATTACTAAAATTCTAGAAAGACTTTATAGTGTTAGATAACATATACACTCATGATATTAATAATTGACCTGAGACTAAAGAAAATAATTGCGATTGTGCACACAATATCGTATTTTGATAGCCTTTTGGACAAAGCCAAATCTAGTCCTGTTTATTTGTTCTTTATATTGAGTTAGTTTAGTATCAAGTTTCTTAATATTCTTATTACTTGTGTAAAGAATCTTGTTAATATGCATGCATACGAAACAAAAATAAAATAATTAAACTCATATGCATTGCCTGCAAATTATCATCTAAAAGAGACTTGTCAACATATATTTATGTACCAACTTGTTTAATAGCATATGATTAGATTTTGATCTTAAACAACACATCTATTTGTTTCAAATAGGTTAAATATGTAACAATAATGACAACAAGAAATTAATGAAATTCTTCAACTATTTGCAAAACCAATTAAAAAAATAACTTACAGTCTCGACAACAATCCTGAAATTTCCGCCAAATCAATTAAAAAAAATAGCTTACACTTTGGGCAACATCTTGAAACATTGGATGAGGAGGCTCTTAATCTATATTCTTCTTAAAGGAAAACACATTCAATAACTTCTCTGATACATAAAATTCCATGACAAATGAGAAACACATGGATGAATAGATTGTAACAAACCCCCTTAACTCACAAAGGAAGGGGAGTTTGTTAAAATAGCGACAATAAATCCTAATTTAATTTTTCCTTTAATTAAATTAGGAATTAAATCGAAATTCTATTCTCATAACAACTTGTAATAGTTAACTAAGTTAATTTGACTTAATTGGCCTAGGAAATTTGAGTTGGATGTCTATCTAGAGTCATGTAGAGTGATCCCTAAATTTTAGGGCCCCAACTTGAGTTCTTTTGATTTGTAATTAATTAACTCAGTCTAACTAAGTTATAGTCAGTTAAAATAGTTCCAACTGTTGGAAGAACTAGTAGGAGGTCTAGTAGTGGGGACGGGCACTAGTGCAGCTTCACTGTTCCACCAGTTAACTGAAGATTCACTAATTAATGTTAGTGGAGAGGAAGACCCAATTGATATTAGAGTATAGTGACAATGTACTATCAATTTTATAATTTTTTGAGTTGTATAGATGGTGCATGCAATCAGTTGAGGGCCTATGATGGATTGCACAGTTATGAAGAGAGAACTTCCCAATCAAATATGGTTTAATTCTCTTAGGAATTGTGCAAGGAAGTAGGGGTTTGGCAGGTAGTAGATTTGGCTAAGTGTTGGCCTCAGCTTGTTTGTGAAGCAAAGAGGTACATTGTACTTGGGTAGGAATTGTTCGGGTTGAACAAGCATTGTATTTCTTCTCAAATTTTCTGGTTAATGCAATATAGATAGTCTAGTTTTTGAGCCGTTTCTTTCCCCATAGAAATATTATGTTATGTTCGATTGAAATTCTTCCTTTCCCGCTTATTTTTTTCATCGATCAATTTTGGTTTCCTCTCAAGAGCAGAGTAGATTCTTGTCTTGTGTTTTAGCATATCGCATAAGCTATTGAATCTACAATAAAAATCTGCATGGTATCAGAGCTTAAGACAGTATAGAAGAGGAGAATTCAATTTTGTTATGGAGGTGAAACCAAATTTTGAGGTTCATACTTGAGAGTTAGCAATATGTCATTCTACGGTTTGAAACATGAGTATGCCCTAGAGGGCATCTCAAATTACATAGCTTGGAAGGATGGGATGGAGGAAGTGCTAGAAGACAAAGGGTTCAATTAATTCATAGATCATGATATTCTGAAGCCTCTGGCATATGATGCTAGAAATCATGGAAAATTTTAGTGGCTAATGTTCGCCCAGTGAGCTAATTTTCCATGATTTTTCCACAAAAAAGATTCGTCGATTTCCAATTTTTATAAAAGATGACTCGCCCAAATTTTAGAATATAAAATTATTTTACCTTAAAAATCGCCAACATTATATAGAGACTATATATAAAATCATTACAAATTTGAGTAATTTTACAAACATAACGATAAATATTTTATAGTTTGGATCTCAGGGATTAGTGAGATTCGCCAATGTTTTTAAACTTCAAAGAAGTTTCCATCCTTAAAATTTTCCTTGCTAGTAGAGATCTGGCTCAATGGAGAAAGTGTGTGGAAAAGGTGAGAAGGATTATCCTATAAGGAGTTCGAGATCACATTGTCTCGAATCTCCACGGTAAGGAAACTCCATTTGAAATGTGGAATGAATTGATAGACCTATTCCAAAATAGAAGTGACCACTGGAAGTTGGCATATAAGGAAAAACTCAGAAAGATCAAGATGGAGAAGGGTGACTCAATTCTGAAATACTTGACCAAGTTCCCCCAATGTCGGGATGACCTTGGAAGTGTCGGGATTACTGTTGCTGAAGATTATCTAGTGAGCCAAGCACTTATGGTACTTCCCAAGAGCTAGCATAGTTAACAAGACTAAGTTAATGGGAGGGAGAAGCTACCAGAGTGGGAGCAGTTGTGGTATGAATTGTTATAGTAAGAGATTCAGCAGAACAGCATAGACGGATCCTCATCAAACCATGATGATGAGAAGAATTTTTTCTTAGCAGGTAAGGCAAATAAAGGGAAGCGGAAGTCATCCTATTCAAGATAAGGTTCTTTTAAGGGCGAAAAGATGAAGGACATGTCGAAAGTCAAATGCTTTCACTGTCATGAAACGGGACACTTTGCCACAAAGTGTCCATTCAAGAAGGTTGGTAAGAAACCCTCAGGAGGTGAAGCTCTTGCTTCACAGTTCGAACTAGACTTTAACCTCATCAGTGTCATTAATGATGGGTAGTGTTTGGTACCTGGACAATGGATCTTCTTTCCACATGACCGGTAACAAAGATCTCTTTGGTAACATGGGGGAGAAGGATCTTCATATGCATATCGAGATGGGTGATGATGGGAGGTATAGTGCTATCGACATCGGTACAATTACCTTTCAGAGGGAATCAGGTTCTCCCCTCACTTTGTGAGATGTTATGTATGATCCTAGTTTGAAGAAGAACTTGGTATCTGTTACCATGTTGGACGATAGAGTTTGTGATTGATATTTAGTAAGGGAAGGCATTCCTTTTTCACGTAGCTATAGGATAGGTAAAGAGGATAGGGGTTTGAGTGAAGAAACTCTACAAGTTGGAGGTAGAAGATCGTGCTACGTTGAGCACTAAAGAAGAGAAGGTGTAGAACCGAGACATCGATGAGTTGTGGCACAAGATATTGGGTCACTTGAAGCATGGCGATTTGAAGATATTGCAACAAATTTCTACTGGTATTCCCAACGATACACTAGGGCAGGTAGACACATGCAAAGGGTGAACATTGGCAAAGTACACCAAAGCTTCCTTTCATGACAGAGATAGTTGAGCACAGGTGATCTTCAATCAAGTTCGCTCAGATGTGTGTGGACCATTCTCGATAGCATCCACAACCAAGCACATGTATTATGTAATACTGGATGATGATTTTTCTCGTAAGTGTTGGATCTTCTTCATGCAGAAGAAATATCAGAATTTTGCTAAGTTTTGTGAATTTAAAGCACTTGTCAAGAAATATACTGGGAGGAAAGTTAAAGCTCTGAGGAGTGATAACGGTGGAGAGTATGTTTTGAATGAGTTCAAAAACGTATGTGCATCAAAAGGCATTCGACGGGAGTTGATAGAACCTCATAACCCACAACATAATGGGGTGGTTGAAAGGAAGAACATGAGTATCATGGTAGCGGCATGGGCGATTTTGCATTATCAGGGTCTACCATTATGCTTGTGGGTTGAAGCATCCAACACAATTATTTATTTGCATAACAGAAACCCTCATCAAATTCTTGGGATGAGTACACTAGAAGAGGCTTTTTCAGGGAAGAAATCAGATGTGGCACACTTCAGGATTTTTGGTTCATCATTGTACTACCATGTAACCAAATATACATGGAAAAAGATTAAGCCAACAATGGAGTTGGGAATATTTGTGGGTTACACTAATACACTTCACAACTATCTAGTGTACCTTCCAACCAACAAGATGACAAGGTTTTGCAGATATGTAGAATTCGATGAAGAGAAGGCCATGAGATGTTCCATTGAGAGGGAGCTTCAACTACATGTAGTTGAGGAGCTTTTAGCTCCAAAGCAGGAACCTTAGAATGATGTGGAGAAACCACATGCAGAAGAGCAGGGAGTGGAAACACCCACTCATGCATAGTCTTCCAGAGATGGGAGAAATTGCACTAGAGAGGTTGACATGTTATTACATGATGCTAGAGAGAATGTGGGAGCACCCACATCATAGAATAGGTAGAGGAGGTCACCAAAGAGGTACACTGGCTACATGGCTATAATGAGCGGATGTGTAGAGATTGAGCCATTCTCTTTTGAGGAAGCAGTGCAACAACCAATTTGGGTTGATGCTATGGTTGAGGAGTATGACTCAATTTTCAAGAACAGAGTTTGGGACGTGGTCACAAGACCAACAGACATGTCAGTGGTGATTTCTAGATGGAATTACAAGGTAAAGAAATCAATGCATGGTAGTGTGGAGAAACAAAAGGATAGTTTTGTGGCCATAGGGTTTTATCGAATGGAGGAGATTGATTACGATGAGAATTTTCCCCTTGTAGCAAGGTACTCATCAATCATATCCATTCTAGCACTATCATCGTAGATGGGATGGAAGATACATGAGATGGACATAATGACAACATTCCTCAACGTCGTGATTGAGGAATAGGTGTATATTGAGCAACCTGAAGGATTTGAGACCTTCAACATAGAGTCGCATGTGTGCAGACTCAAGAGAGTGTTGTATGGACTAAAACAAGCACCCCTTGCTTGGTACACCAGGATCGATAGCTATTTCACCAGGTTGGATGCTAGGTCCCTATAATACTAGTGATTACCCCATTACTATTGTAGTTGTATCCCTTATTAATATTGTTGTGCCCCTATTGTACCCATATTGCTATTACTGTGCCCCATAGAATCCCTTTATTGTTATTTTTGTGCCTTTATATTATTATTGTTAGGTCGACTCAATTATATTGTGACTCCTTAGACTCCTTTATATAGAAAGAAGGTTTTTTCATTTGAATCATCAAAGAATCATTCATTTGTGTAATGTAAAGGAGGTTGCCCCCTCGAAGAGGCTGAATTCTAAGGTGTTGATCTATATTTTCTATCTTTTTGTGAGCTAGTTTCATAACATTTGGTATCAGAGCTTTTAATTCTAGGGTTTCGCTGCTCCAAATAGGTCATTGTGGAATTTTCACTATAACTTTTTTTCTGCCATGTTTCAAAAGCGAAAAAAACCCATTTTGGACGAAATTGCACTGATCCTCGGGTCCGAATATCAGAGATTTTCGTGCTATATTTGTGGAGATATGATCTGAGGAAGTTGGTCTTTTGACAGACTCCTGAATTACATTCCAAACAGGTGACCTGGGGAAATCGTCATAACTTTCTCTCTGAGCATCAGATTGAAATTTTGTAAGAATGTACAGAAAGAGGACAAACTGTAGTTTCTTGTATATATTTTTCAGAGCTAGAGGTCGAAACAAGGACACGTGGCATGTCATACAATTTCGCTCTACTAAAGTAGTCTATAATCATGTCACTATGGGAGATTTGGCATAACTCTTCCTTGGAGAATCTGATTTGGATCAGACTAGTGGCATTGGAAAGAGGACACAGAGGTCTACTGTAGGTCACAATTTCAAAACTGGAGGATATGCAATTACAGAGATACATCAGAGGCAATATAGAGCTCCTACAAAGTGAAAAAAGGTGTGTAGGTTTTTTAAATTTTTGCTTAAGCTTGGTTTGAAAAATTATTTTGAAGGAATTAAAAGGGAATAGTAGAGAATTATTATCGACAACTGATGCCCTAAGGAAAGAAAATGCAAACACCTAGTAAGCAGCCTGAAAGCTCTAGCATGACTCATGAAGAAGAGGAAGAAATGCTACATGATATATCAAAATTACAAGACCAAGTGCAACAAATGTCACTCTCACAAAACCTAACAGAAGCTAAGATAAATGGCATGGAATCTAAGATAAAAGGCGTGGAAGATAAGATGAAGGGCGTGGAAGCTAAGATGGATGATTTGAAGATAGATTTGAAGACAGGCATGGCAGATTTGAAGACATAATTGACAAATTTTCTACAAGAAATACTTACTAATGGTGAAAGGGTAGTAAAGGAAACTCATGATGCGAACAAAAGAAATTTTAATCATGATTTCATAGACTCTAATGTTGGATCGAAGACCCACCATATTCCAAAAATCGATCTGACGAAGTTTGATGGCAAGGATCCTACAACATGGATATTAGAGATGGAGCAATTTTTCGATCTCAATAATGTGCAAAACACACAAAAGGTACGTATTGCAACTTTATATTTGGAACCAAATCAATTTGTATGGTATCAATGGCTTTTCTCTTGTAAACAAATTATCACTTGGGCAATTTTTACGGAAGAATTGACAGCACATTATGAGGATACAAAAAGCAACAATTTTTTTAGCCAATTGATAAGTCTCAAACAAAAGGGTTCAATAATGGAGCACATTGAGGAGTTCCAAAAATCGAACATAAGAGTAAAAAATATTCTAGTGGAGCATGGGATTGATGTGTTCATAGGGACTTTAAAGGATAATATCCAACATGATGTTCACCTTTGGGAACCTGATTCATTAGAGAAGGCATTCAGGTTAGCAAGAAAAATGGAAAGCAAAATTATGGCAACCAGGAAGCATACCACTCACAACTATAAAGATGGAAGTGTTGTTGCTCTTAGTCTTCCACAACATATAAGGTTGACACCACAACAATTGGAAGAAAAAAGAGAAAAAGGGCTTTGTAATAGCTATGATAGCAAATACACTAAAGGTCATAAGTGTGCTGAGAAGAAATTATTCTACATAGATTGTGAAGAGGAAGAAGAAAAGGAGAAAGAAAGGTCAAAAGAAGAGGATATACTCTAGGAACAAGCCTAGATAAAGAAGAAATGAATCCAAACATATCTTTTAATGCATTGGCTGGAATTACCACTCCTCAAACCATCAAGATAGAAGGACAAATCAAGAAGAAAATGGTAATAGTGTTGATTGATTCAGGAAGTACCCACAATTTTATTCATTGTAAGGTAGCAAAAGAATTAAATTGCTTCCTATATCCAGCACCAGAGTGTCAAGTGATGGTTGCAAATGGAGGAACAATAAATTTCTCTGGAAAGTGCCATAATATCAAGCTATCCATGGGAGAATATGTATTGACTAGCCCAATGCTTTCCATTCCAATGGGAGGTGCTGATGTTGTACTAGGAGTCCAATGGCTACAATCCTTGGGTACAATAGCTTTTAATTTTCAAGAACATTTCATGAAATTTTCTGCGGAAGGAAAAGAATTTGAATTAAGGGGTATTGCAGGGAAACCGAGAAAGATAATTAGCTCTAATGGTATGACAAAGCTTCTAAAAAAGGGACAAAGAGGTGTAATTGCACAATTATGTTCGCTTGATGTTTCCACATCGAAATCATCTATTTCTCCAAATCTCCAAAATGTCTTGGACAATTATTCCAAGGTATTTGAGACTCCCAAAGGTATCCCACCTGTTTGTGATCATGATCATGCTATTCATCTGATTCTAGGAAGTGTTCCTCCAAACATTAGGCCGTACAGATATCCCTATGCCCAAAAGAGTGAAATTTAATGTATGGTTGCAGAAATGCTAGAAGCTGGTATAATTCAACCTAGCCAAAGTTCTTTCTCTGCTCCAGTAGTATTGGTGCACAAGAAGGATGGATAATGGCGCATGTGTCCAGATTATAGGGAGCTCAACAAGCTCAATATTAAAGATAAGTTTCCCATTCCTGTCATTGATGAATTACTGGATGAATTGCATGGATCAATTTACTTCACCAAGTTGGATCTTCATTCAGGATATCATCAAATCAGAATGAAGACTGAAGACATTCCGAAAATAGCATTTAGAACTCATGAGGGTCATTATGAATTTTTTATCATCCCTTTTGGCCTTACCAATGCACCTTCTACATTTCAAAGTTTGATGAATTCCATTTTCAAACCCTTAGAAAATTTGTGTTAGTAGTTTTTGATGATATACTAATCTACAACAAGTCTTGGAAGGATCATGTTGAACATGTTGATAGGGTGCTACAACTATTGGAGGAGAAACAATTATATGCAAAAAGATCCAAATGTTTATTTGGAGTACAAGAGGTGGAATATCTAGGTCATATTTTATATCATGAAGGAGTTAAGGTATACCCTAGCAAAATTAAAGCCATTAAGGAATGGAAAATCCCCACATCCATAAAGCATCTGCGAGGATTTCTTGGGTTGATAGGGTATTATCACAAGTTTGTTAAGAATTATGGGAGAATAGCAGCACCTCTAACAACATTATTGAAGAAAGATGCATTTTCATGGACTCTAGAAGCAACAAAGACCTTCGAAGATCTTAAAGAGACAATGTGCCAAGCACCGTTCTTAGCTACACTCGACTTCACAAAAACCTTTATTGTGGAATGTGATGCTTCAGGAAATTTGGATTGGTGTTGTTTTAATGCAACATGAAAGACCCATTGCTTTTGGAGGTCGTCCAATAAAGGGAAATTTTTTACACAAAGCTATTTATGAGAAGGAAATGTTGGCAATACTACATGCACTTAAGAAATGGTGACCCTACCAAATGGGAAGACACATCAAGGTAAAAAGGGATCATGATAGCCTTAAATACTTTTTAGAAAAAAGATTATCCTATGAAGAGCAACAAAAGTGGGTCACAAAGATGTTGGGTTATGACTTTGAAATCATCTACAAAAAAGGGAAGCAAAATGTGGTGGCAGATGCACTCTCAAGAAAGGATGAGGATGTGGAAGCATTGTTGTGCACCATTTCTATTATCCAACCAGATTGGATAAATGAAGCAAGGGAGGAATGGAAGAATGATGAAGAAGTGTGGGCACTTAATTGAAAGTTACAACAATATTCCAATACATCTGATACATTTAGCTGGAAAAATGATTCGTTATGGTACAAAGATTGCTTATACCTCTGTAAGAATTCCCAACTCAAACAAAAGATTCTTATGGAATTGCACACTTATCCCTTAGGAGGGCACTCAGGATTTTTAAAAACTTACCACAGGGTTAAGAAGGAATTTTTTTGGGATGGCCTTAAATCGGATATTCAAAGCTTGTGGCGGAATGTTTTCTTTGCCAACAAAATAAAGCTGAAACAATTAAGACCTCGGGTCTATTACAACCTTTATCCATTACAAGCCAACGTTGGGAGGAGGTTTCAATGAATTTTATCATAGGTTTACCCAAGTATGAGGGAAGGAGTGTCATCATGGTGGTAGTTGACAGACTTACCAAGTATGAACACTTTTTTGCATTATCACATCCATTTAAAGCTAGTACATTTTCTACTGTATTTATGGAAACAATTCAAAAGCTACATGGAAACCCAAAGATTATTGTAAGTGACAGAGATCCTATTTTCACTGGAAATTTTTGGACATAATTACTTTCTTGTCTCGGTACTTAGTTAGCTCATAGCTCATCTTATCATCCTCAATCTATTGAACAAACTAATATAGTAAACAATTTTTTGGAAGGATATATTCATTGTTGTGTATCTGATAAATAGACACAATGGGTCAAATGGTTGCCTCTGGTTGAATGGTGGTATAACACTTCCTTCTGTACAACAACAAAAATGACCCCATTTATGGCACTTTATGGATATTAGCCACCATCCATCACATCATATTTAAGAGAAAATTCTAAGGTTCAAGCAGTGGAACATCACATCGAGCATCAACAACAAGTCCTCCAACTCTTAAAGGATAACCTCGTGTTGGGGAAGAATAGAATGAAACAACAGGCAGATCAACATCGCAGTGAAAGAAGTTTTAATGTAGGTGATTGGGTATTCCTATGGCTACAACCATATAAACAAATGTCCCTCAAGCAAGCTACGAAGGATAATAAATTATCACCAAAGTATTATGGTCCATACAAGGTGTTGCAAAAGATTGGTACTATGGCATACAAATTGGAGCTGCCTGCAGCTTCTCGAGTGCACCCAATTTTCCATGTTTCATGTTTAAAGAAGGTTATAGGTGACAAGCTCCCAGTTCAAACAATATTTCCAAAACTTGACGAGGAAGGAAAAATTATATTGGAACCGGAAGCAGTCACAAAAATAAGAACTCGATAGCTACAAAATCGATCAATTTCGGAGTATCTCATCAAGTGGAAGAACTTATCCGCTAAAGATTCCACATGGGAGGATGAGAATTTTATACAGAAGCATCCAGAACTACTCAAGCGTTGAGGACAACACGTTTTTGAAGGAGAGGGGCATGTTAGGTCCCTATAATACTAGTGATTACCCCATTACTATTGTAGTTGTATCCATTATTAATATTGTTGTGCCCCTGTTGTCCCCATATTGTTATTATTGTGCCCCATAGAATCCCTCTATTGTTATTTTTGTGCCTTTATATTATTATTGTTAGGTCGGCTGGGTTATATTGTGACTCCTTAGACTCCTATATATAGAAAGGAGGTTTTGTCATTTGAATCATCAAAGAATAATTCATTTGTGTAATGTAAAGGAGGTTGCCCCCTCGAAGACGCTGATTCTAAGGCATTGATCTATCTTTTCTATCTTTTTGTGAGTTGGTTTCGTAACATCGGGCTTCACCAAAAGTGAAGCAGATGCGAACGTTTACCATATTGTGTTTGAAGGTAATTTGTTGATTATTGTTTTATATGTCAATGATTTGATTTTAACAACTAATGGTAAGTTGATCAAGTCTTGCAAAGAGGATCTTGCAAGAGAGTTCAAAATGAAGTAGTTGGGGCTCATGCACTACTTTCTGGTGATGGAAGTATGGCAAGGAGATGAGGAAACATTTGTCTCTCAGGGTAATTATGAAAAAGAGATACTCAGAAAGTTCCACATGGAGAGCAGTAAACCCACGGAGACTCCTCTAACTGGTAACTGGAGGAAGGAGGATGCTACTTCCAGTGAAGTAGTGGAGGCTACTATTTACAGACATCTTATGGGTTCACTCATGTATTTGGTGAACACACAACCAGACATGTGTTACACAGTTAACCAACTTAGTCAAGCAATGTTTAAGCCGACCAAGATGTATTAGAAGGAAAGCACACATGTGTTGAGATAGCTTAGAGGCATTATTCAATATGGTCTTTGGCACAAATAGACAGAGGGAGTGAAGCTTCAAGGCTTCACCCATGTAGATTGGGTAGGGAGTCCATCCGACATGAAGAGCACATCAGGTGGGATCTTTAGTATTGGGTCAATAAATGTTTCTTGGTACGACAGGAAACAGAGATCAGTTGCACTCAATTCAAAAGAAGCAGAGTACATGGTTGCTAGGCAAGCAACTTGTCAGGTTATCTAGATGAGAAAGATTATTGTTGGTTTGTTTAGTCAACAGATGGATCCAAATGTGATTTACTGTGACAATCAAATTTGTATCAAACTCTATGAGAATCCAGTTTTTCATGATCATTCCAAGCATATTGATATCTGGTATCATCATCTTCGAGATTATGCAGAGAGGATAATTATGTTGTTGGAGTACATTCCCAGAGAGGAGAAGGATCTAGATATTTTGACAAAGGCTTTTTCAAGATGCAAATTTGAGTTTCAAAAAGGCAGGATCAGGGTAGTAGATAATCCCTTTCTTGTTGAGAGGGAGTGTTAAAAATAGCAAAAAGAAATCCTAATTTAATTTTTCCTTGAATTAAATTAGGAAATAAATCAAAATTCTATTCTCACAACAACTTCTAATAGTTAACTAAGTTAATTTAACCTATTTGGCTTAGAAAATTTGAGTTGGAGGTCTATCTAGAGTCATGTAGAGTGGTCCCTAAATTTTAGGGGCCCAACTTGAGTTCTTTTGAGTTGTAATTAATTAACTCAGTCCAACTGAGTTATAATCAGTTAAACTAGTTCCAACTATTGGAGGAACTAGTAGGAGGTCTAGTAGAGGGGACAGGCAGGAGTGCAACTTCACTGCTCCACCAGTTAACTAAATATTCACTCATAAATAGCTCATGCATGTCAGTTCAGAGGAAGACCCAGTTGAGATTAGAGTTCAGAGACAGTGTACTATCAATTGTATAATTTTCTGAGTTGTATAGATGGTACATGAAATTAGTTGAGGGCCTATGATGCATTCCACAATTATGGAGAAGAATTTCCCAATTAAATATGGGCTAATTCTCTCAAGAATTGCGCAAGGAAGTAGGGGTTTGGCAGGCAAAAGATTTGGCTAAGTGTTGGCTTGAGTTGGTTTAGGAAGCAGAGAGATATATTGCACTTATGTAGGAATTGTTCGGGTTGAAAAAGCATTGTATTTTCTTATCAAATGTTCTGGTTAATGCAATATAGATAGTCGGGGTTTTGAGTAGTTGCTTTCCCCAGAGAAATATTGCGTTATCTGCGATTGAAATTCTTCCTTTCATGCTTATTGTTTTCATCGATCAATTTTGGTTTCCACTGAAGAGTAGAGTATATTCTTGTCTTGTGTTTATAATTAGAGTAGAGTACATAATTTATTGAATCTACAGTTGTTACTGGTGAATCTGGTCCTAATTATTCACTCATGGAAATGGGATTAGGAGGGTCGCACCCTCGATTTCCTTTTTTTTCTTTTCCATCTGCCACTGTGCATTTTGATCCTTACCTTTCTCGCTCACAAAGGATGGAGATAAACATTTTTATTCTGCCACGCAATGGTCCTTCATGGGCTTGCAAGTTTAACTGATAGGCTAATGTTCGGGGCATAAGCGTTTGTTACTTCATGATGTCATTTTTCTCCAACTCTCGACTTCCTGGCTTAGTCACGGTTGACTCATTCTGAAGCTTGTAACTTGGTCTCTCTCCAACCACCTGACCCCCGACCTTCAATCCAGTTAGTTCGACATATCATCTGCATGTCCTTCCACTACGTATATGACCTGACCTTGTGACCTTCGACTAAGTCACGGTTGACACCACTTTTTTGATGTTATTATCCAAGTATTACTTTGTACCCCGATCTCTCGTTATCTCCCTAGTTGTATGGTCCCGGTAAATAATACACATCCCATGTCAGATCACGCAAGAGGAGAATCCCATTACTCTACTTAGAAGATTTCCTGCCTACGGTCTTGACTGCAAAAATATAAGACTTATCTAATCATTTCTTTAAGTTCGGGCTTTCAACCCTTTACTCGATAGTAAACACCCTTCCTTGTTACTCAAGAATGGCTGGCTCATGGCTCTTTGACTCTGCACCACACAAAGACATCGATGTATATTTCTGTGCTCTCCCTCGAGACTAGGTCTACTACTGCAAGAAATACCTCAAGTTAATCCTCTCGACTGTGGCCTACTATTAAGAATCCATTCAGCTTCTAGATCTACATAAAGAGCTCGCCACTCTGTCGAAGTAATACTAATTCGTTCCATGATTTTACCCCTTTTTCAAGCTCGGGTGATAGATACATTGAGGGGTTACAATCCCGTGAGCCCTCCCTACCTTTGGGTAGGGAATTCATCGCATCGCATCGTAGGCACTCGGGCAGCACTTATCTATTAGAAGCCTGGTGCCACCTTACGACATGCTTCCATCTTGCCCGCCACATGCCATATGTTCCAGAATCCTCGCAAACTCTCTCAATAGCTCCTTGAGATTTCTCATGGGTAGGCATAGCATTTGGCTATTAGCATGGGTTCATGCACCTCATTGCCAAATTACTTGTGGTAGGAATGGAGGCTTGTGCACAACCAAGGCTAAAGCCTAGGGAAGTATGACAACATGTGAAGATTAGCCCCGAGACATTCCCCTGATCTTTCGCATATTGTTCTCTTGTTGACACAAGCACTTTGTAAATAGATACCGTGATGTAGATATTGGCCGATTCTAGCAAACACAAAGTCTCTCTTATAAATTTTTACATTAATACAAAGGGTATCATAACTCACTTATTCTAATTGATCATGGTTTGCAACTAGAATAGATGATTGAGCTCCTTAACTTCGACTATTGAATTATTTATGATACCGTTAAGCATTTAGGTAACTCTGTTATGGGACTCTTCTCCACTCTGAACTTCAGACACTCTTTGATTACTATTGTTTAATATATTAACTTATTTACTTTTTCATGTAAGCATAGGACAGATGTACCCATGCATAATCATAGCCACAATCAATATACAAATCAGTGAAATATCCCTTCACAATTGCATCATAAATATATACACAACAACACATATTACAGTCTTTGTTTATCCATATCTATTACAATGAAAATAAATCATAACCCATTAATTTCAAATAGTAATCATACAATATTTATCTTTTTCTTTGTAGTGAAACTTAGTTCGACCTTTTATCCATGTCCTCTTTTCCAAACGCCTCCCTTTATTTTGGGGCAAGCTTCCTACCCCTCCATTACTGCTGCATTATTTTTGTTGCAGTCCCTCGATAAATTATCTCCTCTTTTACTTCAAGCATGGGCCTAAGTAATTTCCTCAACCCATTTAATTTTAGGAACCAGTCCCTTTACTTCATGCACCAGCCAACTTTTAATGCCTATCCTTAAGTTCAGGTTTCTTCTTTGCAAAATAAACTATGTCATCCCTAGCAGCAATTATCCATCCCTAGCTTTGGAATCCATGTCCCAAGGCTTGATCCCCTTTTTTTGCTATTTCAAATATTGCAACATATGTACATCTTTTTTACAATGTGACTCATACGATAAACTTGGGGACTATGACATAGATAATAAAATTTTATTCAAATTTTGAAAACTAACAATAACCACAACCCTTTTCTGATGTTTAACCTTGTTCCTTAATCTGATGTAAAGTCGAAAAAATGTGAAAGTGCTCCAACTGTTTTCTTATTTGTTATAGGAAATAAAATTTCTATTAAAATAATAACTAGAAATATGAGTAAACAACAAAGGAAAATAGTGCAATGTTTTCACCTATTTAAATTAAAAAACAAATACACAAATGTCATTTTGGAAAAGGCTAGGTTAAAGCCACTTTTGCAAAATTTCATGTAAATAAATACCAATAAAAATAGTTTTAGCTAGAAAAAAATGTATATTAATCTATAAAATTTCACTTTGAAATTAAAATTGAATATTTTGAAATTAGAAATTAAAATTGAATATTTTGGAATTAGTTTCAAAATAATTAGGTTTATTTCTTTGTTTTAAGGAATTAGCTAGCCCTAATTTAATGGTTTTTATTCTGTGTTCTCAGTTTGACATCAAACAGATAGGTGAAACAAAGTTGTGTAACTTGTGCATGTGAGCTTGAGCTATATCTGATATGTTAAAGACTTATGTTGTAATGATTTCATCTTCATAGATATCATTTTAACTAAATAAACTAAAAATTATATGCACACAATTCATGTATACAAATAAGCAGTGACATGCTCTTGTTTATATATATTTGGAAGTAAACATTGAAAGGCTTATGTTGTAATGGTTTAATCTTCATACATATAATTTTAACTAAATAAACTAAAAACTATATGCACACAATTCATGTATACAAATAAGTAGTGACATGCCACAATGTGCCTCTTGTTTACATATATTTGAAAGTAAACCTTTAGCATTGTTTAGCCAAAAGTATTTATAATTTCATAATTAATTATAGTAATACTTAATTCCTTTAAATTATATAAATTTAAAGTAACAATAATGTTGTTAAATTTGTATATTACTAGATAATTGTAATTTAGGTAGTATATTATTTTATATATAATATTAAAGTTAAATATTACTAAAAAATATTATTTTATTTAAAATAATCTTTAGCAATTATTATGAGGAAAATTGACTTTCTTACCAATTTTATTTAGGTTGAAATTATGTTTGTTTATCAAATAAAAACTTTAATTTGTTATTTATTTGGTAAGATTTTTTCTTCATTATATGTAAGTACATATGCTAATGACCCAAAACCCAAAGTCCACAGTAAAAGTTTACCCTATGAATAATCAATAAATTATTTCAATAAATCTACTTTTTATGAATTACTCAAATAATCTACTTTTCATTAATAAATTTACATTCATTTATAAATGAATACCCATTAATAACTAAATTAAAATACATTTTATTACCTCAACTAAAAATTATATGAAATATATTTATTTAAAATATTATATAAATAAATAATAAATAAAACTTCTATATATGGAAAATAAAACAAAAACAAAATAGATTTGCTAATTTACCATTTGCAAAGACCTTCGAATTTTAATCAGAACAAAAATCTGAAGGGGTGAATTAATATATGATGAAGAAGCCTATATATTAGACCCGTTTTAAAGAATTTCTTATTTGAGTTTTTTTCCTCGTCCTATTGGTTATATATATAATTTTTTATTTATATAATATTAAAAATAAATAAATAATAATGGGAATGATGGGTAGTGGTCCATTAAAATTATTATGGTTTATGAGACATTAAGAAAATAAGAGATTAATTGGAAAATTTCACTATTTTATTTTTATGAATTAAGACAAGAGATAAAAGCATTTATAGATATTTATAATTTTATTGATTTAACCAGTGAAAAAATGTTGAAAATGTGTTGAAGATTTTGGAAATGAAAATGGATGAAAATATAAAATTATTAATTTAACCTTAATTGTGATTTTCAAAATATAAATATAAAATTACAAATATATTTTTAACACAATTAAAAATAATTTTAAAATAGAAAAATATGACTATAACTATAATTTTAAAATTCCAGAATAAAAATAGCAAAATGTTTAAAATCAGTTTTCATAATAAAATAATTATATTACTTTCTCAATTATAATATTTTAATAAAACAAAATATATTTAAATTTTTAAATCAATTTATTTTTTATTATCTTTTTACTACTCCAACACCAACATGGTTAAATGTTGGACAGAAAGTACCAAAATTTATTTATGCATTAGACTCATTGAACCATAGATAAAAATTATAACAGGAATGCTCAATGCCCATGAGAATGATAAATGCTACACTAAAAAATGTTTAATATTTATTATAAAAATAAATATATGAATTATAATAAAGTTGTATTATATGAAAAAAAAAGTATTAGTTAAATTGGTATGTTTTTGAGATAATTTATTTTTTTAATGGTGCATTTTGTAATATCCCTAAATAAACTTGGTGTAAAATTACACAGTCAAGTAAATAGTAATTATTTTAAAGATTATGAATTAGTTTAAAAAAAAACTAATTCTTGATTGTTGATAAAAGTAATTGAGGAGAATATTTTGGTAAGGTGCGTGGAGCTCATTGGTCCTCTGCGCGGTATTAACTAACTCCTGATATTGGAAACTAGATGAGAACGTATGGTTCCAAGTTCTTCTCCTCACGGTTATTATCCATGATGACTGTTACACTTTCATTCTTTCAACAGAAGAGAAGTGTGTTCGTATGGTAACCACCGGTGATTAGTTAGGAAGTTTGGTTGTCCTCACTTCGGATTTTTGGGTGATCATTCTCATACTTCCGGGATGGCTCTGAAACAAAAGGGAGGGATATACAGTCACGGGGCATGGTATTGAGCCGGGGGATTGGTGGCGAGGTCGAAACCACATTTATCGCCGATATAGAGGCTGAGTTTGCCATTTTTTTTTTATCCTGCGTGGAGAGCATCAGGGAAAGGGGCTGCCTTGGTCTCTAGAATTAGAGCCCGTACCATTTGGTATAGAAGGGGGGCCGAGTAACATACTGAAGCGGGCCGTCTCGCAGTTGTCAATGTAAGAGCCGACTGGCCACTGAAATCAATTTATAAGTCGAGCCCGTATTACCCAAGTCGAAGGTCAAGTTTCCTCCTTCGAAGCACAAGAAGGACGCGTCCAACCACAGTGATCGCGTTCTGGGCCTGAGTTTGTATCACCAAGTCTCTTCAGGGCAGGACTTATAATTTCCAGGACTGGGAGTAAGGTGTCGTCCCCAAATCGAGCCAGCGGCAGAAAATCGATTGGTTGGTCAGCGACTGTCAAACGAGATTGAGGAGCCGCATTAGCCACCACGGAAGCTGCAAAGGATGTTTTCTTAACGTAACGGACGGACAATCTGAAGTGGAATGACAGACAGTCAAAGATGAATGAGCCACTGGTTGTATTTGCATCTATACACCTGAAGCAGCTAATTTGGGGAAAACTGAGGGGATATTCCAGTCCAAATGATTCAGGAGGACACATTTGATGAAGCCGAATAATCACCTTCTTTCCAGAGGTCGATTGTTGACGCAATTCTTTTCAAAGGGGAGAAGTCGATTTTCCTGTCACTACACTGACCGTGAGTTATCTTTGCTGGTTGTACCTGTTATTTATTAACAGGAGGTAGAAGCTATTTGTTATATGGGCCATATACCATCCTCTGTATAGTATGGGCGTTGAGAAAGAGTTCTTTTTCTTGTGAGACGAGTCATTCCAGACTCCCACGAGTTGCCTTGTTGGTTTTGCCTACATTCATCACCTAATTGAAGACCGCCTCAGCGAGTTCATTCATAGAAGCGTCTGGTTTATCATCTAGAATAAATTAGCGTTTATTTCCGCGCTCATAATTATACAAGATGTGAAAGCTTCCATTTTGCTCGAGGGAATTCGATCTCTGGTCCATTGCTGTTTGGATATCATTGTGCACAAGGAATAAATTCCTGACTATACATCTATCTTCAACTTCAGTGCTATACTGAAGTCTGCTCAGCTGGAAATGATGGCAGAAGATGGTGCCAGAGGAAAGTGATGTTAACACAATGGCAGGAAAAGGATTACTGGCCCATGCGGATGAGTTCGAGTTGCAGGAACATACATGGTTAGAACAATCATGCCACAAGGATTATTGGATGTGACGGTATGTAAGTGAAAGATTTACATAGAAATTGTATTAGCCTGTAGCTAGTTATGTGATAACTTAATGATAACTCATTGTAAAGATTTTAAGACAATGGTTAAGGGATGGAATCCCTTATAAGCCATTGAGTGAGGGGTGAAAACCCTCACGAGCGTTTAATAAGAAGATTAAATGTTTGCTGGTTTTCACCCTACGGGGTTTCCAGGGTATATCCGTGTTCTATGGTGTGATTGATGTGATTGCCTTATGTGTCCCTTGATGATGATGGTTCTTTATTTGTTGTGACAAGCATAATGTCCTAGTGCATGATTATTTAATATGGCAAGGATATCAAGAAATGGATGCAGGGATTCATGAGACAGCTTATGTCAGAACACTACCACATGGATGGTTAATGGTTATGAAAATGGATATATACCTTATTGTCTTTCACTGCAATTTACTTGATGTATTAGTGAATGTTATATCTAATGGTTAGTAATGATTTGTGGGTTGTAAGTTGATTAATTACTTGTGGTAATTGTATAAAAATTCTAACTCCCTACTTTTACCTGCGAGATTACCGGGGTATATTACAAGTGGTATCAGAGCTAAAGGTTGCAGTACTAGCGCCTTTGGGAATTGGTAAGCGGAAAGGATATGGAGGTACGCCATCAGTAGGCATTAACTCAGGTATGAGTTTAATCAGTCGCATATTCATTTATGTCGTACACTACTTTTGGCATGGTAGATGTGATTCATGTTTATAACTTCTTTGAGAAGTAAGTAATAAGTTGTTGTATAACTACGTTCATAACGTTGGATTCCTGATGAGGATAAAGGACATGAAACTTTTGTCACACTTAAGAACAATATTGAATACAGGGAAGTAACAATCAACTACCAAGTTTTGATTTGCAAATATGGCAATAATAATGATGCATTTAATGAACATGATTGAAGTTACAATGAACTAATTTTAATGAGTCAATGCATAAATGTAGAGTATGGGGAATGTCCTTGGATATGAGGATATAGTGTTAAAAAAAAAAACATTGTAAACACCCCTTAGACTTGAAAGTAAACAATGAGTCAAGTAGTGGGACTCGATTGTAATAACTAACTTTTGATTTAGCCTTGTCATGGATGCATGAAGATGATTGGTAGTTGAGATTGGTTAGTGTTGTATGACTAACCCATAGAACGTATATGCATTAATTGAATTGGACTTAAGATTATTACAATTCGAAAATAAGTGAAGGTTGGGTGATGTTGCATGCATGGAATGTGTGTATGAAGATTTTTACTCTCTCGGTGCTATAGTTCAGTTGTGCATGAGAAGAGTTCTTAATTTTATTCACCATGAGAATGCATGATGAACAACATATGCTTATGTCTTAATAGATTTACTGATGATTACCCTCTAATTAAGTGAAATCCATTAGCTTGGTATGTGTTAATCATTACTTGTTGGGAGATAAAAATCATTTGAGCTTCGATTTAATGATGCTTGAATTTATCTCTACTATGGGAATGGTGGATTTCTTATGCATGTTGCATTCCAGTGTGAAGTTAATTGTAGAGGCATTTTCAGTGAGTAACATTTCTAGGACCCATTCATGGTATAATTACATGTGATAATTATTCATAAATAGACTACCTGTGTTAATACAGTTGTCAGTAAACTCTAACTACCTTCCCCATCTATAGATGCTTCCAAAGGAAATGGAAGCAAGGAGAAGGAAGAAGACCGTGCTGTAGGGACAGACGGGGATGGGAAAAAAGAGTCTGGGAATGACTAGATAGTGCTTGATGTGCATGTGAGTATTCCCTTGACCATGCTTAAGGAATTGGAAAATGATAACTATAGTGTGTTGATGTTAATGATTTTCGTAATGTCTCCTTGAAGTCATTATTCCGAAATGGATACATAGTAGTGTTATGATATTTGTTGCATCTAGCATCAGGTGGTAACTCTGGTGCATGTGTGACACTTAGGAGATTATGTTTCTAATTGCATAAGTAGAGCAATTGCTTCCAGTAAGGGTGGTTTAATTTGTTAGTTATGCATGTTGATCCAAGGATAAGATAAGTATCTTGCTCACCTTCTTGAAGAATACATATGAATGTTTATATGATTCCTTAGTAGAGAAAGTATTTGAATGCATGCAATGAAAGAATGGTTCTTTTCTAGATTTTCTTGGTAAGGAAAACGGGTTAAGGCATGCAGTTAAAGATTGATTGTTTATATGTTTTCTTGGTAGAGAAAATATGATAATACTTGCAGTAAAAGAATTGGTTATTTTATATGCTTCTTAGTAAAGAGAATAGGTAGTTCCTCCTAGTAGGACTACATGTGAGTCTTGTGAGAGAAATGTTTGTCCCTTGTTGTCTTTCTTCGAATAAAATCCTTGCTAAATATAGCCAAAGAATCTTCTTGAGAAAGAGGATGAGGCATATAAATGTCCTGAGGACATAGCATGGAAGGTGGCCAAGTTTTCTTGAATTAAAGTATGTCTCTTTATTTGATAAAAGTTTCTTGGAAAATATATGTATGCTAATTGCATTATGATTCTAGTTAGTTCTAGTGAAAAGATTATGCATTACATACATGATAAAGGATAGCTAAGGATGTGCTTCTAGGCACATAGATATTCATTTCTAACTTTTTGAAGAAAGAATATATTACATATATACATAAATATAGTCTCATCCTAAGAGTATGCATACTTCATGTATGAAGATGAAGAATCTTATGAGAATTTTTCTTGGAAATAAAAATAGAGGTTCTTTCCTTTAAAGACACAATAGAATAGTGTTTATACAAGAACCAAAATCCTTACTTGTTTCATGAAAAGAACTATGTGCATTGAAGTAAAGTAATTGTGTTAGGAGAACACACGATGCATATCGGTAGCTATTGTGACTTTGGAATTATGAGTCTGTGTGTACTTAGAAAAAGTGGTCATGTTAGCTTCCTTGAAAATAATAATCTCTTGGAGAGATTGTCTTGTTGGATGAGCTGTGTCGATTACTTGATTTTGATGCATAAAGGATAAGTAAACCTTGTTTTTGTATCTTGATTTTTATGCCTAAAGATAGATATCTTTAATAATTTCTTGAAAGGGAATCTTGAGAAACCCTCACAGCGGAAGATAGAAGAATGAGGTTAAAATGACTTCCTTAAGAAAGAGGTATGTAGTTTGTTGTATGAGATGATGGTAGTATGCTAGTGAAAGGCTTATATGATAAGCAATGGTATGCACAAAGATTAGTCATTATGACATAGAGTTATGATCTTTGTATGTTAGAGATTATGTTTAATTACATTAACAATGCATGACCCAAGCTAGCCATAGTAAACGTAAGATAATACTCCATTAATGACGAATTGAATTAAGACAACAGACTATGGCAAAATTGGAAATGCTTAGATTGTTAACTCAACTGTTGTTGACATTTATACATTAATGAGTATTTGCATATGCTTTTATACATGACAATATTGTATGCATGAACATTCTTGGAAATGGAATACGTGTTAACTGATGCATAGTTATAACTATGATGCTGATGGGATTAAGTAGTGGTAGCTTAATGGCAATAAGAAAACTCATCACATAAATTGCTGCAATGTGAAATGCAATTATAAATGAGAAAGAATGATGTTATATAATATGCATGAATTATGTTATTTGGAAAATTTTCATGCATATAACGTGTATGATGGATATGTTTCCCATTAATCTTGATGTTGTGGACCCATGTTGGGGGTTAAGTGTAAATGCATGGTATATATGCATGATTGTTATGCTAATGCTAATATTCATGCTATGTCTGGTTAGGATCAGATGGCAGGAAAAAAAGAAGAAAACATTCATGCTATGTCTGGTTAGGATCAGATGGCATAAGAGGAAAAGAATTTCCTGTGCACGCTATGTCTGGTTAGGATCAGATAGCGTTTACTGGCGAGACCAGTGTTATTGCGGTCAAGTAGGACCTGCAAGTGCTTGGGTTGATGACAGTTACCTGCCCGGAGGGGTTGATGGTACTTGTCTGCCTGGATTGTGAAAGGCTTGAATGCCTTGGGTTGATGACAGTTACCTACCCGGAGGGGTTGATGGTACTTGTCTGCCCAGATTGTGAAAGGCTGGAATGCCTTGGGTTGGTGACAGTTACTTGCCCGGAGGGGTTGATGGTACTTGTCTTCCCAGATTTCTTCTCCCTAGAATTCTTGAGCTGGTTGGCCAGTGGAATTCCATGTTAGACCTGGTAAGGTCTCTATCAAAGAAACTGTCTGGATGTGAAAATGACTCGATTGGGTTGGGAATTCTTTAGCCTATTACGTTGCTCATAGCTAAAGAAATGAACGAATCGGCTATATGATATGTTGAAAATAAATCCTATGTATAGTTGTGTGAAATGTGTTATGCACTTTTAACAGGAAATGAGTTTAATGTTCAATAAGGAGTAATTGGAAATTTTAATTCCTTTATTGTATTATTAATTTTATGAACATCTTAGTGGGAGCTAAGACAGTTTTTGCTTGATGCAGTGATTGACAGTTTTGATGGTTAGAGAGCTAGGTGCTCTTTTGGTACTTCTAGAAGTACATTATGGATGTTTTTAATGAAAATTCATGCAATGTGCACGTGAGCAGTGATTTATCATTGGTTGATTAGTGTTAGTGCTCTTTAAGTACTTGTAAAAGTACTGTGATTTAGAGATCATTTAGCATTGCACAATTGATTGCTAGTCAAACGTATTTCATTTGACTCAAAATATAGTGGCTAATGCAATTGAATTTGTTAGTCATATATTACAGGAATTACTTACCATGGAAGGTTGAAGAGTGGTCCAACCACTATTGAAATGCTTACATGAAGGTATTCATGATCTTCAAGCATAGATGGTAAGTAATGGTAAGTTGACACAGAGAATTGTTATCATGAATGAATAAGGGCCAAGTGGTGGGGATTAGAAGATTGCATATTTTTGCAAATACAAATGCTTATGTTTATTGATGCTTATAACTAATGGTATTTCTTATGACTATATCATTACTATTTTGTTTGTTGTCATTTCTTGGAATGACAACTTTGATTTTAAAGGGGAAGGATCACATTTTGTGTGGATTAGATGATTATACAATGAGTAAAATCTCAAGTTCTCAATGAAAGATGAACACCGAGGACGGTGTTCCTGTTAAGGGGGGGAGTATGTAATATCCCTAAATAAACTTGGTGTAAAACTACACAGTCGAGTAAATAGTAATTATTTTAAAGATTACGAATTAGTTTAAAAAACTAATTCTTGTTGTTGATAAAAGTAATTGAGGAGAATATTTTGGTAATGTGCGTGGAGCTCATTGGTCCTCTGCGCGGTATTAACTAACTCTTGATATTGGAAACTAGATGAGAACGTATGGTTCCAGGTTCTTCTCCTCACGGTTATTAGCCATGATGACTGTTACACCTTCATTCTTTCAACAGAAGACAAGTGTGTTCGTATGGTAACCACCGGTGATTAGTTAGGAAGATTCGTTGTCCTCACTTCGGATCTTTTTGGCGATCATTCTCATACTTCCGGATGGCTCTGAAAGAAAAGGGATGAATATACAGTCACGGGGCATGGGATTGAGCTGGGGAATTGGGGGCGAGGTCGAAACCATAATTATCGCCGATATAGAGGCTGAGTTTGCCTTTTTTGATCCTGCATGGAGAGCATCAGGGAAGGGGGGCTGCCTTGGTCTCTAGAATTAGAGCCCGTACCATTTGGTACAGAAGGGGGGCCGAGTACCATACTTAAGCGGGCCGTCTCGCAGTTGTCAATGGAAGAGCCGACTGGCCACTGAAATCAATTTATAAGTCGAGCCCGTATTACCCAAGTCGAAGGTCAAGTTTCCTCCTTCGAAGCACAAGAAGGACGCGTCCAACCACAGTGATCGCGTTCTGGGCCTGAGTTTGTATCACCAAGTCTCTTCAGGGCAGGACTTATAATTTCCAGGACTGGGAGTAAGGTGTCGTCTCCAAATCGAGCCAGCGGCAGAAAATCGACTGGTTGGTCAGCGACTGTCAAACGAGATTGAGGAGCCACATTAGCCACCACGGAAGCTGCAAAGGATGTTTTCTTAACGTAACGGATGGACAATCTGAAGCGGAATGACGGACAGTCAAAGATGAATGAGCCACTGGTTGTATTTGCATCTATACACCTGAAGCAGCTAATTTGGGGAAAACTGAGGGGATATTCCAGTCCAAATGATTCCAGGAGGACACATTTGATGAAGCCGAGTAATCACCTTCTTTCCAGAGGTCGATTGTTGATGCAATTCTCTTCAAAGGGGAGAAGTCGATTTTCCTGTCACTACACTGACCGTGAGTTATCTTTGCTAGTTGTACATGTTATTTATTAACAGGAGGTAGAAGCTATTTGTTATATGGGCCATTTACCATTCTCTGTATAGTATGGGCGTTGAGAAAGAGTTCCTTTTCTTGTGAGACAAGTCATTCCAGACTCCCACGAGTTGCCTTGTTGGTTTTGCCTACATTCATCACCTAATTGAAGACTGCCTCAGCGAGTTCATTCATAGAAGCGTCTGGTTTATCATCTAGAATAAATTAGCGTTTATTTCCGCGCTCATAATTATACAAGATGTGAAAGCTTCCATTTTGCTCGAGGGAATTCGATCTGTCCATTGTTGTTTGGATATCATTGTGCACAAGGAATAAATTCCTGACTATACATCTATCTTCAACTTCAGTGCTATACTGAAGTCTGCTCGGCTGGAAATGATGGCAGAAGATGGTGCCAAAGGAAAGTGATGTTAACACTATGGCAGGAAAAGGATTACTGGTCCATGCGGATGAGTTCGAGTTGCAGGAACATACATGGTTAGAACAATCATGCCACAAGGATTATTGGATGTGACGGTATGTAAGTGAAATATTTACATAGAAATTGCATTAGCCTGTAGCTAGTTATGTGATAACTTAATGATAACTCATTGTAAAGATTTTAAGACAATGGTTAAGGGATGGAATCCCTTATAAGCCATTGAGTGAGGGGTGAAAACCTTCACGAGCGTTTAATAAGAAGATTAAACGTTTGTTGGTTTTCACCCTACGGGGTTTCCAGGGTATATCCGTGTTCTATGGTGTGATTGATGTGATTGCCTTATGTGTCCCTTGATGATGATGGTTCTTTATTTGTTGTGACAAGCATAATGTCCTAGTGCATGATTATTTAATATGGCAAGGATATCAAGAAATGGATGCAGGGATTCATGAGACAGCTTATGTCAGAACACTACCACATGGATGGCTAATGGTTATGAAAATGGATATATACCTTATTGTCTTTCACTACAATTTACTTGATGTATTAGTGAATGTTATATCTAATGGTTAGTAATGATTTGTGGGTTGTAAGTTGATTAATTACTTGTGGTAATTGTATAAAAATTCTAACTCCCTACTTTTACCTACGAGATTACCGGGGTATATTACACATTTCATCTCTAAACTTTTTTTATCTATTAAGATAGCTTAATTTCCATATTCAACTGGGCTCTCTAAAATTTAAATTTAAAATATAATAAAAACTAAACTTTATACAAAACATTTAATTTGTTTCATATAATAAAGTTGGATTACATAAGAAAAAAGATATCAATGAAATTGAGATGTTTTTGAGATAATTTAATTTTTTTAATCATGCATTCCATCTTTAATTTTTTTTTTATCTTTTAAGATCGTTTAATTTCCATCTTCAACTAGACTTTCTAAAATTTAAATTTAAAATATAATAGAAACTAAACTCTATACAAAACATTTAATTTATACTAACAAATTGTTTTTTTTTTATCTTTTAAGATAACTTAATTTCCATCTTCAACTAGACTTTCTAAAATTTAAATTTAAAATATAATAGAAACTAAACTCTATACAAAACATTTAATTTATACTAACAAATTGTAACTGTAATTACAAGATAATATTTAAATACTTAAAATTATATAGTATTAGACATTACAATTCAAAGGCATATATCATTTTCTTTTTTCGAGATTTGCTAAAAGCCAAAGTCCTCAACATGACCACTAAGCCATTAACAGTATGCAAAAAGTAGATGTTTCTAATATAATAATTACGTTGTTTTTAGTGTGATTTTTTGGAAATTTTTCAGTGGATTTTTCAGTCTAATTTCTCTAAAATCTGACAAAAATTCATTGAAATTACAAGTTTGATATGTAACCCCTGCACAATAGAAATACCCTAGGGGTGTTTTAGATGCTGAATGCATATATGCAATCGAAAATCTAGTTTAAATAAAACAAATCAAAATTTCACCACAATTTTTTCTGCTAAAATCTAACACCAAAAATTCGAAAAAATCACACTAAAAATAACTCCAATAATAATAAACAATCCACTTTAACTTCTTATCCCAACGTTCACAATTATCTAAGTACCATGAACTTCTTATCCCAACGTTCACAATTATCTAGGTACCATAAACGAGAGTGTCACGTACCTACATGCTATGACATACACAATAATTTTTTTATATATATATATATACATACCGCATCCATACTTTGGTTACACCTGCATATTAACTAAGTATGAATTATGTTTTATGGCCACCACCGCTCCGTATACATGCCTAACCTGAGGCAACGTATATGTGGCAGGCAATGTGTATTTGGGCAGGCCATGTTAGACATAACTTTGATTACTCAGCGATTAATACATGCATATGTTTAATTGTTAACCACATGGTATGAAACTCTTATGTTTACTCCTCGAGTGTATTGAGATTGTACTGAGCTCTTCTGTTGGCGCCTCCTGCGCTGGACATCTGGCGAAGGCATTGAATCTTGCCGGACAGACCACGTGATCAGGGCATGGTCGATGCGCTTGGGATCTTCCCGCGCCGGGCTTTTTGGGTAAAGTCGCCTTCATCAACGGTGCACAATTGTTAGGTGAGATCAAGGGTTGGAAAGCCTCCACGTTCCACCGCTGGCAGTCCTGGTTTACATATGGTGCTCTCCGGATTATTCGAGATTCTCCTCTTGTCATTCCATACGCTCTCGCTCTCTGTTCATCACTGCAAGGGTTTGTTTCACAGTTCCGCGCCAAGACCTCCGCTATTCCAGACACATGCGCCATCCGAAAGATCCTCAACCTCATAGGTTTCATGGTCGAAGCAACCAGGTGATTTACTCCTCAGCTAAAGATCTGTAGCGATTATTTGATTTTTAATGTTTTGCACAGAAGTCTAATCTCCTATCTTTGGCATGACAGGTTGCGAACAAGTGGCTTCCAGCATCTACAGCTTAAAGGAGAATCAATCCCGGTGAAGCCCGCCGAGTTTCCACAGGTATTTATCAGGTTCGAGGGTTTAGTTTTCGGTTGGTCCCCCTCTGTCTCGGTTTCAGTTTGCCAAAGGTTTCCTCTGTGCTAGAACAGAGACCTCAACCTTATTGTTGCTCGGTTGGCCGCAGGTCTTGATGGACCAACGCTCTTAACTGTTTCAAGAGTTCTGGGACTGTTTTAAGAGTTGGGTCTTTCTTCATCTACGGTGATTTGGGTCCTTACCCGTATTTTCCGAGGTCAGAGTTTCTATATCAGCTATCTGTATTTTTGTTTGGTTAATATGTCGTGACTGTAGCCATAGATTTATGACTGTCTTCAAACCCTGGTTGGAAGCTAGCGGTTGATTAACTTTTATATCCAAATGGCTTAAGGCCGATGGTTTATTGCAACTTTCTGTTATTATTATGCAAAGACTTGACTTTCTCCTGTGAATGCGATTGACTTTACTATTATGCAAAGTAGGGTTTGATTATTACCAGATATGTAATGCTTTTCCTTGAGCTTCGGAATCATGCTTATTTGAATACAATACACATGCAAATGGTAATAACATAATCTGTAGCTCTATTTCGTTTCGCCAATGTTTCGAATGAATTTGAATAGAGTCAATCTGTCGCGCCAACATCTGGTTCCTATAGATGCATGGCCGACTGATTCGAGACTCTCCATCATTAGAACCCTACGGGTCTGTAATATGTATTCATATACACTCGGTTAACCATATAGTTGAAGTTCCGGTTCATTAATGGCAGTCATTTCATTCGCGGCCTCGGCGAATGCATGTTTCCATACTTTCCTTAATGCATAAAAATGGTTTCGATGTGTTTACAGAAATATCGTTTTGGTTCTGTGGCATTGTTCTATACTCGTCTCTGTATTGTTTTACACAGTTGATATTATATTCTTAAGTTACCCACAACATGGGTCTTTTAAATCTTGGACATTATCTTAGCTCTTCTTCGTCATTTGGATTTGTGGGAATCCCACTTGCTACGGCTATGCCGAGTTCGCCCTCAGCGCCATTTATGCCTTTTCTTTATTTGTTAATACCTCTGTTGGCATTTTATTTAAAAGTGTTACGGATTTTGTATGGCCGTCTGCGACCATTAGGGTCTTGATATCATGTCGACCCAGGTTTGTTGGTTACAAGAGAATTCAGTTTCCGTGACTCGGATATCTCTAGACTGTGTGATCATTTATCTGATAAAGTCAGACCTGTTTTAACAATAGTCCGCTTCATTTGTTCGATGGTTCAACTGTTCTCAGTTTTTGAAGTTTACAGCTATACTGTATATATATTTCTTTTCTTCGCACAAATTGTTATAGCTATATCATCCTCTGCCTTACGGCTATACTGATGATACCTTGTAAAGTTATTCATAGTTTGAGGCTTCTGGTTTTTACATCGAGGTTGACTACACTTATATAGATACTTCACTGTTACACAGATAAAATGTCTTTTGTTCATGCAACTAGGCTGTCTATAGTTTGTACAGATATGCATAGTCATGCTATCTCTGATCTTTTTACAGCTAGGCTGTTTATCAACACAGTTTACACTATATGCTATTTATAATTACTTGCTCAGATAATCACAGCTATTCTACCAGTTACACAGATAACTAGGCACACAAGGGTTCCGTTACTTACCTGATTCCCTCTGGTAAGACGAATCTGGAACACTTCTCCTGCCAAATCGTTGTGTATCGCTTGTTTTCCACCCAACCGTGAGACCAGTCCTTCCAGACCTGAGTCTGCCCCCAAGCTTACACTTACCGGATCACTATCCTCAGTAAGCCAGCACTCTCTGTGCCTGACTATCTGGTCCTTACCAGACTTAGTCCATCCAGGGTTTTTCCTCCCCTTTCATTTTTCTCTGCCTGTCTCTACAGCCCAAAGTTTCTCAACCAACCTCCCTTTTCCCTGGAAACCCTTCCAGTTGGGAAAGGTGGTTATTTCTAGTTATATTAACTATCCTTTCTTTTTCCAATTCCACTTTTTTTTTTGGGAATTCAGATATCTTTTAAATAATTACATTTTTACGAGGTCTGTGCACCCAACACAGCTCCTTAAAAGTTGGTCCACGAACCTCTCACATTTACCATTGTAATGTCGTCATTCTCAGCTTTATATATATATATATATATATATATATATATATATATTTCCGTGCATGTCAGCCTTATGGTTTCAAAGAATTCTTTGGGGAATCTATACATCACGTGAACGAGTACGGTATTGTTTCCTTGTAGATTTGTGCAACATTGTATTTTGCTCCTCTTCCATTTATAATTTACAATATTGTAATGGGAACAATGCTATCAACTATGTATTATATTGATTTTCTCAATTTTGATGCTAGGAAATATATAAATCCGTTGTTATCTTTTATGGAATTAAAATATTTTTTTATAGAAGCATTCGAGAATCACTTTTGCAATAATTTTTTTTTTTTGCCAATATAGAATATGTTTTTTATTCCATGAAATGTTTTTTTTTTTTTTTAAACAAAGCGTAATTTTTTTTTTTTTAATATATTTTTTATTTCATATTTTTGTTTTTTTCTTAAATAAAGCGTAATTTTATTTTTTTTAATATATTTTTTATTTCATATCTTTTTGTTTTTTCTTAAATAAAAAATATTTGTATTTTTTAGTATGAAAAAATTGCTGGTTTTATTTTGTATATGTAAAAGTCAGTACATCTAATCAAAATGCGACCATCCTGATATGTAATCTTTGCAGCATGTAGTTTTACTTTGCCAGAGATCCACAATAAACCACATATAAAGTATAGCTATTATATATCAGAAATTAGTAGTATAAAAAGTCTATCATCTAGCCCAACACAACAAAAAATAAAAGAGTGTCTAGATATATGGAAAGTACACCAAAATAAAGAACCCGTCATTGTAAAAACATGACCTTAGCAAATGTGGATAAGCCAAGAGTGGTCCGCTTCACGGGAAGGGAATGAAACCACCATGGTGGGACAACCCTCCACTTCTAGTGCAATATGCAAACCATCTAGATGAGCAGTGATATCATTTTGGACATGTCATCAACAATAGATTTGTGTTCCTTGTGAATGTATTGAATGGAAACCTCATGGAATGTACTTATCAGATGTTTGATGTTCCGGAGCCATCCCTGTAGATTTGGGTGGATGTATATTGGATTTTCCCAGCACATGGTTTATGATGCATTGTGAGTCCCAAAAGATCTTCAAATTTGGAATATTTAAAAAAATTGCAAACTATAATAAGCCCCATAGAGTCATAGCTTTAACTTTCATATTGGTACCTCTGCCACCTCCCAAATGTATCTTATATTGTTGGTTATTTTCCATGCAAATCCAAACGGAGTATCCACACTTACCACTATGTCCGGCTCCATTGAAGAAACCCAGAGGGTAGGATAAAATCGGGCTTGTAGTCTTGAGTGAGTCCTGATGTGGCTGGAGAGATTTGATAGCAAGAGTGTGGCCGGAGAGATTTGATAGCAAGAGTGGTCTCGCCCATGTTATAATGTTGGTGACAGTATGCTCTATATTGAATGGTTTCCCATCAAATATAATAAAATTTCTAGATCTCCATATTTCCCAAAATATGACAAGTGAAATAGCCCTGGATGGTTTAGTTTTTCAATCACTAATTTTATCTTTATTTTTTTAAATAGATCATTTTAAAAAACATATCAATATTAAAATTGAAGCAATATATTTTCATAATAATAATATTAATAAAAAAAATAAAAAGAAATGATTAGTAAGATTTATATGTAATATTTTAGGAGTGGTATTATAAATTTCACTTTCTCCATAAGAGACTTATCATAAGAGACTTATCAAAATTAGTAAGGTTTATAGTTAATAATTTGGGAGTATTACTAGGATGTCTAAAGTTGAATTTGACGAAATAACTTTTTAATTTCATCTAATTCAATTTTTTAAAGTTGAAACCATCTAAGTGATTATTAAAATGGTGAAAATCAACTTTTACATTAAAAGTATAATATTTATTATGAGTATAGTTAATAAAATAATAAAATTGTGAAAACCTTTTTTTTTATTATAATAATAATAAATTGTAAAGATCATTTTTTTATTTGAATTTAAATAATACTTAATTAAGGATTTTTATTTGAACTTAAGGTGGATGACTTGTCTTTTGTATTTTTATTTTTTAATCGAGGACCTAGTTTGATTCTCAAGGGAATATGCTTAGTATATGCTTAGTCTTAATGTTTATCAACCACTGAAATGCATTACAAAGTTTGTTAGGTTGCATTGACTTTTAATAAATTAAAAAAATATATATTTGTGCAAGTTGATCCCCACCCACCAATTTCCTAAGGATTTTCTTATTCCAAATCTACTAACTTCGGATTCTAATTAGATGGGAAAATTAATATATAAGCAAATTTTATTTAGCAAAATGATCTATTTTACAATAAGATGTGATTTTTTTTTTCTCAAGTTAAAATTGACTATTAATCTTTTTATACATGTAAATGTGTGCATTACTAAGACACTATTCTTTTTATAATAAAAAAAAATTGTTATATTTATGAAGCTTTTGGCTATTCCACATTAATATTTTTAATGTAGTTGTACTCATTTTTATTATAAATACAATTAATAAAATAATAAAATTGTGAAAACTTCCTCCATTAAAATTATAGTATTTATTATAAATATAATTGAAATAAATTTTTAAAATTATTAACATATATTATAAATTGAAAAAATAGTAACAAATTTAAAATAATCAATTCAAACATTTAAAATATATCCTTTTAAAATTATTAATTAAATAAGAAAATATTTTAATACACAAAATAAAAAAATTATATATATATAAAACTATATTTTATTGATTAAATAATTTATTTATTAATTTTTATTTCTATTATTAATAATTATTTATAATCAACATCATTATCCATGTAGAATTTAGAGCTTATTTTCTTGATGGTTCCCTTTCTTCAAACGTCCATTGCTCAGAATCTGTACCGGTCATATTTAACAAGTGACATTAGCGAATTAATATTTACGGGGTTTTTATACAGTAAAGTAGGGAAGAGATTCCAATAGCCATTAATTACCATTTAAAATTAATAAAAGATATCAAATATATACATGATAAAGTTATCAAGTTTAGAATTATCTTAAAACAAAAAAAATTGATTTCAGTTACAAAATTCAGAAATATTTAATTAACAAAAACAAGAATGAAGTTCTTATGATAAATAGAATATTATTAAGTTGGATAAATAAAAAATATTATACATTTCATCTAGGATATTTCAACAATAAAAATTAAGTTAAAACAATAAAATTTTTGAGAAGAGTTTTTGACAAAAATCACATTATAATTTATTTGTCAATTTTTTTAGAATCAACCACTGTGGTTTATAGTGAAGACAAGTTGGTTCGAAAAAGATTGACAAATAAATTATGATGTAATTTCTGCCTAAAACTCTTCTAAAAAATATTGATATAGATCAGAGAAACCTAAATTCCACAATAAAATTTTCTACCATTTTTTTCCAAAACATTTCCCAATTCTACACTAATTAAGATAATCGATTCAGTTCCACATCTCTCTACTGAATAATGGAAAAACAAAGTCTGTTACCTGAAATATATCTTAATATCTCTCTGCTGAATACTTGTAAAACAAAGTCACCTACGCGCAATATATCTCCCACAAACACCACGAAAGCGCCTACAATGGGTTCCACTGTCACCTAGCTGCTCCCATCATCGTTTGTCACTTGCAATCCTCCGACTCGATCTTGGAGCGCTATAGTTATAACTCCAGGATCCCAAAGCCAACAAGGGCTGAGGGCATTTCGGATAATAGTTTAACACAACTTTCTGTTCACCTTCTCCACAGGCCTTCTTCTGGATAGCCTCAGACTCGAGTCCAAGAATTTCAGAGATGAGCTCTAACAAAACTCTCCACAGTTCTAGCATTGCATCGCTATAATCTGCCAATGTTGCCTTGAGAGTAGAAAAAGTAGCATCAAAAAATAAATAAGTATTAGACTTTGTTTTTATAATTGTGGGGAGAGGCCCATTTTAGAGCTTAGTATGATGTTGAAATAGTAAAAAAAATTAAAAGTGAGTATTAATAAGTGTGGAGAGAGGAGCTTTTTACAGCCTAATAATATGATGTTGTAAGGCGTTAGTCACTCATGAAAGTTGAAATTTTGTTGAAGTATTGGCCAAAATTTAAAAAATAAAAAATTTAAAAATGAAAATCTATTCAATTACTAACTAAAAAATTAAAATAAATAATTAAAAATCAATCGATGTGCAAACTTTTTTTGATAAAATTTTAGAAAAAATTTACGCCTAAAAGAATTGCATAATAGATCCCGAGTGGGTTAGATAGATCTAGATTAATATATTGAACAAAGCTATAGAGAAATGCTTGCCGCATTTGTGGTGGTTGGGAAGGCCAAGCACTGACGTTTCAAGGTGAGCCCCTGGCCGCGTACAGTGCTCTCCAGTCCATAAGACGGTCATCTTTGTAAACACTACCACTAGCGTACCCAACAAAATTTGTTGTTTCAAAAGAATATTTGCGTTTCTCTTTTGCAGGGAGTGAGAAAAAGCCGATTGTTTCCCTCATCATTCAATTATTGAGCTCCTCAGGAAGTCCATGACTACAACCTGAAAAACTCCCCATTCCTCGCATGCTCGGTTTAGTTCGCTCTTAACTCGATCTTGCTTGATCCCTGCTGAGTTGAGCAGAGAGACGACGGGCATATTTTTGCTGAATGCATTGTGGTATCTTGGGGCGTTCGTCCTCGCTCTTCACATAACTTGTAGGTAGCAACTTTAGATGTAATGACCCCATATTTATGTAAATTTTAAAGTTACTGTGGTAAAAGACTAATACAGTTGTTGTTATGTTTTAAACAAAACTGCGGCAAACTAATTCTGATTGAATAATTTAAATTTAAATATTTTCTTGGAATTGCTGGCAGCCTCTAAGAGGTGAATCTTAAAGAAAATGATCAGTTGGGATAACTGATGGAACTACCCCCCAAAAGGGGGAAAAGCCCTGACTGAGGGATTCTGTGCTGTTGGGACAGACAGAGGAAAAACAAATCTTGCTCCAAGAGTAAAGGAGAAGAGGGAGGTTAAGTCTGGTGAGGACCAGATAACCTGGCACAAGAAGTGCACTGTTCCTGTTGATGGCTGGAGGCCTGCAGGATTGCTCGGGGGGAGAACACCGTCTGAAGGATGGATTCTCATGGCTGGGAGGAGAGCAGAAATTTAAGCTCAGGTGACTTTTTGTTTGAGCAAAACCATTCCTGACCGAGGTGATCAGGTACGGTTCCAAACTAGTAGTCCCTGTTATGAAAATATTGTGTAGGGAATTTACAGTGATTTACTTAGGTAAGACTGTGTAATTCCTAGATACTGTTGTGAAAATAGTATGATTTGCATCTGGAAAAGCTAAAAGAGGAAACTGTTGTTAATGGGTCAACTGTGATAATACCCAGACAGTAATCATAGTGCAGAAATGTAGAATCGAAGAGTTGTACGGGTATACAGAACCCTACACCAGGACTGGCTACCGAAATAGCAGTCTCGATTCCATAGCCATTAGTAAAAGAGTTATTATTCACATTGTTAAACTTTGAACAGTTAAGTAATAATATCTTTATATCCAGCAGACTGTGAGTGTCGTGGAACAGTGAATGAACGAGGGTTTATACCCTTGAGAGAAAGAATAGGCAATGCCTGTAATAAAAGAAATCTCGGGACAGAGAATGTACCCTGGTAGATAGCCTAGGTTTCCTAAATCGTGTGTGTTCAATAGAGAAACTCTGCGCAGAAGAGCGATGGACGATGGGTCAATGCCCTTATGTTATATTAAGGGATTACCACCAAGCCTCAATGCTTTGGTACAAAACCCAAAGGGAAATCTGTAATAACAACCAGTTCTGCGAATAGAACGAATACATTTCCACATGCTGTGAAATACAGTGACGGAAAACATTAACTGAAACGAGGAACAAGATTCTGTGTATTAGAGCTAAAACCGATAACTATGAAAGCATATATTCATTGTAGTGCATGTAAACAAAAGAGGAACATTCATCTGTAAACCTGAGACGAGAACATGCATCTGGTAATAACATATAACCTTGTTCAATCCGAGCAAAAGAAATGTGCATGCGAGTAATGAAATGTGACTCCATTGAACAGTAAGTATATGTATGCAAACCATAACCCTTTCGGACTCATGCATGCGAGCGAAAAAAGAAGGTAACCTTGTGAAACCGCAAGTCTGTGTATAAAAACCATAACCATAGACACATATATAATAGCCTGCGGGACTGTATAATGGAACAGAGGTCATGCATGCAAAGTAATCCTTTCCACAGGATAAGGAATTATTATTCAAACATTATTTATGCGCCAAACTATGATAAACCAGTTGGTGGAACCTTAATATTTTAATACAGAAATCTATAGCAAGATTATCATCATAATATGGTAATATCAAGATAGTACTGTGCGGAAGGAAAAGACCAATACCCGTATAGTATATAATCTCTAAGACTCTGTCCTGAGGAATGAACATTCAAACGAAAATACCCAATACATTAGCGAAATGTCTGTGGGTCGAGGAAAGTCTTTACAGAATTAAAAGACAAATTTATATCCTGAGCATATCCATACATATGCGAATAGAAAACAGTTCCATTATATACATTCATAATCATATCTGCGCGTGGAGGCCAGATATAAACCCTTGTAAACACAGTAATAGTTTAAGCCTGCCAATAGAGGCTCGGCAGTTCTCAAAAAGAGGCAAACTCGATGGTTACAACAAAACCCAGAACCTCTGTAAGAAATAATTTGTAATCGGTTAACACAGTCAACCTTAGCTAAGCAGCGAGCTGACTGTAAGGTTCTTCACCGAGATCACTCGGAAGTAAACGAGACAACCATAAGGGAAACAGAGACCTGCATAGACCATAGAGGGTATGCACAACTGTAAACCCTGAACCATATTCAAACGAACCAACCCTCAAATGCCGAGAAGCTTACCTGGTGTGGTTCGAGACCGCTGTCGAGCAAACCACTGTGAAAGTCGACCAAAGCATAGCCAGGGCAGCTGCACAAGAACTTGACAGGGAAAAAACGAGAACGCAATAAGTGATAAGTCGTGATATTCCAGCCATGAAACGAAACACAGAACTGAACAAAAACATTCTTCATTACCTGTGAGGTCGATGCGAATAGGATCCAGCTCCGGTCATGACAGGGTTGCAGTATAGAGTTGTTGGTAGCGAGCTCGTGGAGTAGCAAAGAGCCCGTTCGCAAAGACCGCGAACATCAAATGAAACAATGCAGTGTATGGTCGATTAAATATCAACGAAAAACCCTGAGTGAGCTCCAGCCCTCCGATCTCCGGAAGAGATCTGGACCGTCGGAGCATGGCGGGAGTAGCTGGCGGAGAAATCAAGGTTGGCGTTACCGAGAGGTCACATGGCTGGGGAAACCAGGCCATGCCACCTGCCCCCAGAAGGACGGATGAACATAAAAGCGACTGTGATCTGTCAATGGTCAAGTACTGTGGCGGGATCCAAGGAGCCCACGCCATTAATACAAGCAGCTAAATATCTGTGGTGGTTGAAGTAAATCAAACAATACATAACTTAGGACATGGTACCAGACATGATGCCGCGTGGGAGACTCAGCCGAGACCATAGCATAGGTGTCAACCAAACAAAATATACATGGTATAGATTGTGTAATGTAGTATCGTATGCCAACTGTACCGTGTAACCTATGTTCCATGCAAAGCAAGCCATAGACATATATCTTTATAATTGTAAAGTGTAATGCGCACATAAAGCTGGTAACCATATGGTAAGCTCAAAGTAAAAGGTTAACATGCATGTAATGTATATTTACAATTTTTTTTTATGTATGTGTTAAAGTAGGTGTGACAAATTGGTATCAGAGCCCAGTTTCAACACTGTGGCCTCAAAGTAAAGCATGTACAGTATGCAGAAGGGTACACCAAGTAAACTGATGCAAACTAACAAACGTACTTAACTGTGTTCTGTTTATCTGGAATGAAATACAGAATTGCAATAGCTGGCAGTTAATCAAAGTGGGGACAAAATGCAAGGACCCGGCAGTAACCCTCAAGAGAATGCAGGACTGTGGGTGCAATTGGATGCAGAATCACGGAGTACTAATCTTGCAATCCTGGAAACTGTCCAGGAATTGAAAAATGAAATGGCACGGTTGCGAGAGGACAACGCACGTCTAACAGTTGAACAGGAAAAGATTCTGAAGAGCCTGTCAGACAGGCAAAACCCACCCCTGTCCAACCCCAGTGCAGAACAACAAAGGATAACAGAAGATCAAGATTATCAAATGGAACCTGAAAATTCTGAAGATAAGGAGGATCACTCTGATAATGCACCTCAACAACAAACATCAAAACGTCAGAAAGTGGAATTGCAGGGAGAATTTCGAAAGATTAAACCTCCACATTTTGATGGTGAGCAGGAGGAAGCTGCTGAAGCCTGGTTGATCAATATGAACAAGTATTTTCAGTTGTATGAGTACGACCACAACCTGAAAGCAAGATTGGCAATCTTCCAGTTACAGGGCAAGGCAACCTTGTGGTGGGAGGAAATCAAGATTGTCAAGGGGGTCAGCGAACGAACTATTACATGGGAAAAGTTCCAGAAGTATTTCAAGGAGAGGTACCTGACAGAGCGCTTCTATGATGAGAAGGCCAGAGAATTCCACGACTTAAGACTGGGACAACAAACCATGGACGAGTTCATTAACCGGTTTACCTCACTGCTACGTTATGTACCTTACATTAAGGAGGAGAAGGCCAAGGTTCAGAGGTTTGTGAGCAGCCTACCTTCATATATAAGGGAAAGGATTGAATTCGATAATCCTAGAACCATGGATGAAGCCATCCGTAAGGCGAGAATCTGTTACCAGCAGAGTAAACAGAAGGGGGACACTTCAAGTAAGAGATGGAATGAGAAAAGAAGTGGTCGGGTGGTTGGAAGCAGCAAAGGAGGTCGCAGCAGTGGGAATAAGGGTGCTGGTAAAGGACTAAGTAGTAGACCTGTTGCAAGGAACGTGCCCCGGTCCAGACCAATGAGCGAATCTAAGGCGAATGATCAGTCTGTTAGACCAGATGGTGAGGGGATGACCAGACCACCAGTGCAATGCTGGGGTTGTGGAGGACCCCACTATGTTAAAAATTGTCCACAGAGGAAAGGAACAGACCAGATATCTCAGATACATGAGGCATCAACGGTTGGGGACGTGGCACGTAGCGTACCCAGAATCAATGCAGCGCTGGAGGACCGTCAAGCGGAGTACCAGCCATCTATGATCGAGTTTGAAGGTAAAATCGCAAACCTATCCATAGCTGTTCTTATAGACCCAGGGGCTACCTTAAGTTATATTAGTCCAAAAATTGTAGAACAGTGTAAACTGCAAGCTGAAAAATTCAAGAATCCGTGGCTGGTCCAACTAGCTACAGGAGCCAAGAGACGAGTCTTGGCCAAGGTAAATAATTGTGCCTTAGCCTTAGCAGGGCAGCCAGTAGTGGCAGATTTGAATGTGTTACCGTTGGGCTCCTACGATATTTTGATTGGGATGGACTGGCTGGAGAAACACTGGTCCTTGGTGAACTGCAAGACCAAGACCATATATTATAAAGATGACCAGGGAGATCAGCAAGAATTACAAGGAATCAGACACCCTGTGCAGATCCGACCCATTACAGCTACCCAGCTAGCTAAGTGCATCAAGAAGAAATGTCAAATCTACGCTATCCAGGTGGGGTATGCAAATCAAAAGGACAAAACTGCCATGCTGGGTAACATTCCGATAGTGCAAGAGTTTGCAGATGTTTTTCCCGAGGAAGTGCCGGGATTACCACCAAAACGGGATGTGGATTTCACTATTGAGCTAATTCCGGGGGCAGCACCTGTATCACGGGCACCCTACCGTATGAGTGTGCCAGAACTAACAGAATTAAAGATGCAGCTACAAGAACTGTTAGATAAAAACTATATCAGACCCAGCGTGTCGCCTTGGGGAGCCCCAGTGCTGTTTGTCAAAAAGAAAGATGGAACCTTTCGGATGTGCATTGATTATCGCCAGTTAAATAAGCTTACAATCAAAAACAAATATCCTTTGCCTAGAATCGACGAGCTCTTTGATCAGGTGAAGGGAGCAACGGTATTTTCAAAAATTGATCTGCGATCTGGTTACCATCAGATCAGAATAAAAGAGGAAGATATCGCTAAGACCGCCTTCAGAACGCGGTATGGGCATTATGAGTTCGTGGTGTTACCTTTTGGGCTGACAAATGCACCTGCCACTTTCATGTGTTTGATGAACAGTGTGTTTCATCGGTTTTTAGATAAATTTGTGCTGATATTCATAGATGACATCCTGATTTACAGCAAATCAAGGAAGGAACATGAGGAGCACCTTAGATTGGTGTTGCAAACTTTGCGGGAACATCAATTATATGCAAAGTTCAGTAAATGCGATTTTTACAAGGAGGAGATACAATATTTGGGCCACGTGATCACTAAAGAAGGCATTGCAGTGGACCCTGAGAAGATTAGAACTATAATGGAGTGGCCTATACCAAAGGACGTGGCAGATATTAGGTCCTTTATGGGGTTAGCAGGGTATTATAGAAGATTTGTCGAAGGCTTTTCGAGAGTAGCATACCCAATCACCTCTTTGCAGAAGAAAGGAAAAGTATTTAAGTGGACCTCAGAGTGCCAGAAGAGCTTTGAACAGCTCAAGCACTTACTCACTACTGCACCTATATTAAGTATAGCTGATCCTAACAAGGATTACGTGGTCTGCACGGACGCAAGTAAAGAAGGTGTGGGAGGAGTGCTGATGCAGGAAGGAAGAGTCATTGCTTATGAGTCCAGAAAACTGAAAGAGCATGAGCAGAAGTACTCTGCTTATGACATGGAGTTGGCTGCTGTCATTCATGCCCTGAAAATGTGGCGACATTACCTTTTGGGCAGAAAATTTCTGTTATTAACAGACCACCACAGTTTAACGAACTACTTCAGTCAACCCACCTTGAATACGAGACAAGCTCGCTGGGCTGACTTCCTAAGTGGGTTCGACTTTGAAATTAAGCATCTAAAGGGTAAGGAGAACCGAGTAGCGGATGCATTAAGTCGGAAGGTGCAATGCGTGTGCAAAATTTCAGTTAGTAAGTGGCAAAGTACCTTAGTGGAAAAGATAAAAATAGCGGCTGAACAAGATGCTGTTTATCAGCACATCAAACAGCAATTACAGCAGCAATCTGATAAGGAATTACAGCAAGGGTACAAACTAGATGATGCTGATATGTTGTGCTTTAATAATAAGCTGTATGTGCCCAATGAAGACAGCATTAAGAAGCTGATCTTGGATGAATTTCATACCAGCCATTATACGGGACATCCGGGCTACCAGAAAATGGTTACCGCACTCCGCAAAGAGTACTACTGGCCAAAAATGAAGAAAGAGATAGCTGAGTATTTAGCACATTGTCTAGAATGTCAGCAAATTAAGGCGGAACACATGCACCCAGCAGGGCTGTTACAACCTCTACCCATTCCGGAATGGAAGTGGGAGACTATCTCCATGGATTTTATAACGGGACTGCCCAAAACCAAGAAGAATAATGATTCCATTATGGTGGTAGTGGATAAGCTGAGTAAGGCAGCACACTTCATACCTGTGCAATCGACATATAAGGCTGTACAAATTGCCCATATTTTCATGCAGCATGTGTTCAAATTGCATGGACTGCCGAAAGTGATTATCTCCGATCGGGATGTCAAGTTTACATCAACCTTTTGGAGGACATTGTTTGCTGAACTGGGAACACAGCTGAACTTTAGTACAGCTTATCATCCCCAAACAGATGGCCAAACAGAACGAGTAAATCAAGTTGTGGAGGACATGCTGAGAGCATGCGTTATGATGAAGCCAACTCAATGGGAGGACTATCTCCACTTAGTCGAATTCGCATACAACAATGGATACCATTCCTCAACTCAGATGAGTCCTTTTGAGGTTATGTATGGGCGGAAGTGCCGCACACCCGCAAGCTGGGGTGGACCGGAGGACAGGTTGCGAATAGGTCCTGATATGTTACAGGAAATGGAGAATACAGTAAAAAGGGTGCGTACTAACTTGAAAGCCGCTCAGGACAGGCAGAAAAGTTTCGCTGATCGAAAGAGAAGATTTAAGGAATTCCAGGTTGGGGATCATGTATTTGTGAGGATCCAACCAAGAAGGAGTACCTTGCAGTGGAGCGGATGTGCCAAACTAGCACCTCGTTACTTTGGACCTTTCCAGATCTTGGCCAAAGTAGGACCGGTCGCTTATCAACTTGCCCTACCAAGCCATATTAGGATTCACAATGTGTTTCACGTATCCGTATTAAAGCAATACGTTTACGATCCTAAACATGTGATTCAATGGCAGAATGTGCGGGTAAGAAGTAATCTGGTTATTATGGATGAGCATTGTTTATAAACTGAAAAATAACTAAATCCGTTGCTGTTTGCAGGTCGAGCCGGAAGGCGAGGTTCTGGTCGAACCACTGACCATTCTCGACCGGAGAGAAGTGCAGCTGCGGAAACGAGTTATTTCCCAAGCTAAAGTGCAGTGGCAGCACTATGGACCAGAGGAGGCCACTTGGGAAGATGAGGAACTCCTTAGAGAGGCTTATCCAAACCTGTTTACAGGAGATAGACATCGGGACGATGTCCAATCTCAGGAGGGGGAGATGTAATGACCCCAGATTTATGTAAATTTGAAAGTTACTGTGGTAAAAGACTAATACAGTTGTTGTTATGTTTTAAACAAAACTGTGGCAAACTAATTCTGATTGAATAATTTAAATTTAAATATTTTCTTGGAATTGCTGGCAGCCTCTAAGAGGTGAATCTTAAAGAAAATGATCAGTTGGGATAACTGATGGAACTACCCTCCAAAAGGGGGAAAAGCCCTGACTGAGGGATTCTGTGCTGTTGGGACAGACAGAGGAAAAACAAATCTTGCTCCAAGAGTAAAGGAGAAGAGGGAGGTTAAGTCTGGTGAGGACCAGATAACCTGGCACAAGAAGTGCACTGTTCCTGTTGAGGGCTGGAGGCCTGCAGGATTGCTCGGGGGGAGAACACCGTCTGAAGGATGGATTCTCATGGCTGGGAGGAGAGCAGAAATTTAAGCTCAGGTGACTTTTTGTTTGAGCAAAACCATTCCTGACCGAGGTGATCAGGTACGGTTCCAAACTAGTAGTCCCTGTTATGAAAATATTGTGTAGGGAATTTACAGTGATTTACTTAGGTGAGACTGTTTAATTCCTAGATACTGTTGCGAAAATAGTATAATGTGCATCTGGAAAAGCTAAAAGAGGAAACTGTTGTTAATGGGTCAACTGTGATAATACCCAGACAGTAATCATAGTGCAGAAATGTAGAATCGAAGAGCTGTACGGGTATACAGAACCCTACACCAGGACTGGCTACCGAAATAGCAGTCTCGATTCCATAGCCATTAGTAAAAGAGTTATTATTCACATTGTTAAACTTTGAACATTTAAGTAATAATATCTTTATATCCAGCAGACTGTGAGTGTTGTGGAACAGTGAATGAACGAGGGTTTATACCCTTGAGAGAAAGAATAGGCAATGCCTGTAATAAAAGAAATCTCGGGACAGAGAATGTACCCTGGTAGATAGCCTAGGTTTCCTAAATCGTGTGTGTTCAATAGAGAAACTCTGCGCAGAAGAGCGATGGACGATGGGTCAATGCCCTTATGTTATATTAAGGGATTACCACCAAGCCTCAATGCTTTGGTACAAAACCCAAAGGGAAATCTGTAATAACAACCAGTTCTGCGAATAGAACGAATACATTTCCACATGCTGTGAAATACAGTGACGGAAAACATTAACTGAAACGAGGAACAAGATTCTGTGTATTAGAGCTAAAACCGATAACTATGAAAGCATATATTCATTGTAGTGCATGTAAACAAAAGAGGAACATTCATCTGTAAACCTGAGACGAGAACATGCATCTGGTAATAACATATAACCTTGTTCAATCCGAGCAAAAGAACTGTGCATGCGAGTAAAGAAATGTGACTCCATTGAACAGTAAGTATATGTATGCAAACCATAACCCTTTCGGACTCATGCATGCGAGCAAAAAAAGAAGGTAACCTTGTGAAACCGCAAGTCTGTGTATAAAAACCATAACCATAGACACATATATAATAGCCTGCGGGACTGTATAATGGAACAGAGGTCATGCATGCAAAGTAATCCTTTCCACAGGATAAGGAATTATTATTCAAACATTATTTATGCGCCAAACTATGATAAACCAGCTGGTGGAACCTTAATATTTTAATACAGAAATCTATAGCAAGATTATCATCATAATATGGTAATATCAAGACAGTACTGTGCGGAAGGAAAAGACCAAAACCCGTATAGTATATAATCTCTAAGACTCTGTCCTGAGGAATGAACATTCAAACGAAAATACCCAATACATTAGCGAAATGTCTGTGGGTCGAGGAAAGTCTTTACAGAATTAAAAGACAAATTTATATCCTGAGCATATCCATACATATGCGAATAGAAAACAGTTCCATTATATACATTCATAATCATATCTGCGCGTGGAGGCCAGATATAAACCCTTGTAAACACAGTAATAGTTTAAGCCTGCCAATAGAGGCTCGGCAGTTCTCAAAAAGAGGCAAACTCGATGGTTACAACAAAACCCAGAACCTCTGTAAGAAATAATTTGTAATCGGTTAACACAGTCAACCTTAGCTAAGCAGCGAGCTGACTGTAAGGTTCTTCACCGAGATCAGTCGGAAGTAAACGAGACAACCATAAGGGAAACAGAGACTTTCATAGACCATAGAGGGTATGCACAACTGTAAACCCTGAACCATATTCAAACGAACCAACCCTCAAATGCCGAGAAGCTTACCTGGTGTGGTTCGAGACCGCTGTCGAGCAAACCACTGTGAAAGTCGACCAAAGCATAGCCAGGGCAGCTGCACAAGAACTTGACAGGGAAAAAACGAGAACGCAATAAGTGATAAGTCGTGATATTCCAGCCATGAAACGAAACACAGAACTGAACAAAAACATTCTTCATTACCTGTGAGGTCGATGCGAATAGGATCCAGCTCCGGTCATGACAGGGTTGCAGTATAGAGCTGTTGGTAGCGAGCTCGTGGAGCAGCAAAGAGCCCGTCCGCAAAGACCGCGGACATCAAATGAAACAATGCAGTGTATGGTCGATTAAATATCAACGAAAAACCCTGAGTGAGCTCCAGCCCTCCGATCTCCGGAAGAGATCTGGACCGTCGGAGCATGGCGGGAGTAGCTGGCGGAGAAAATCAAGGTTGGCGTTACCGAGAGGTCACATGGCTGGGGAAACCAGGCCATGCCACCTGCCCCCAGAAGGACGGACGAACATAAAAGCGACTGTGATCTGTCAATGGTCAAGTACTGTGGCGGGATCCAAGGAACCCACGCCATTAATACAAGCAGCTAAATATCTGTGGTGGTTGAAGTAAATCAAACAATACATAACTTAGGACATGGTACCAGACATGATGCCGCGTGGGAGACTCAGCCGAGACCATAGCATAGGTGTCAACCAAACAAAATATACATGGTATAGATTGTGTAATGTAGTATCGTATGCCAACTGTACCGTGTAACCTATGTTCCATGCAAAGCAGGACATAGACATATATCTTTATAATTGTAAAGTGTAATGCGCACATAAAGCTGGTAACCATATGGTAAGCTCAAAATAAAAGGTTAACATGCATGTAATGTATATTTACAATTTTTTTTTTTATGTATGTGTTAAAGTAGGTGTGACATTAGACCAGATCTAGCAAGCTCATTCACACTCTCCTCAACATGTTAATGAGCGGCAGACAGAACAGTAGACAATGCCTTTACGAACAGATAAAAGTGCCCGCGAATGCTCTTGTGAAGGCAGAGCGAAATAGGAATCTTGATTGTGTTCCCCTGATAAATCGACATATGCAAATAGTCAAAATGTTAAAAGAGAAATAATAACAAAACATAACAGAAAACGATTACTGTGTCACATAACAGAAAATATTGTGAGACATGTGGAATCTTTGGAATCTTCCTATATAGGTAGAAGCTGGTAGAAAATTGATGTATGGGGGAGTGAGTGCTTTCAGAGCTTGGAGCTTTCATTAGGCAGGTTTTGAGTGAAAAACGGAGTGGGTAATTTCTTTACATACAAAAAAAAAAAAAAAAATAGTGGTTTTTACTTTTATGGGTTTCCACGTATATCTGGTGTCTACATGTGTTTCTTTGATGTATTAATACTTATGCAATGATTTAATGTTGTCTATAAATTTAATCTAATATTCATATGATATTTTTTTTTTCATCTAATATTTGAGATAACTATTGAAAATAAGAAAAAAATAAAACAAAATACATGATCATGAACGTATTACATTGATTCATCCCCCTTTTTAGTATAAACGATTTTCTAACATTTAGCAAATCATTAGAAGAACATTTTGCAACACATTCAATAGGTCTTGAACACCTTGAAATGATATAACTTGTATGAAAATATATAAAAATGCTTATTTTGAATGTAACAAATTCAATAATTGTGCTACATCATCGATGGACATGGGGTGCATATTGGCCTAGCCAAAATTAAATTCATCCATGGTTGGTCAACCTCGATGACCCTAATAGAGATCTGCAACCTTTTTGACCTCAATAACTTATACTAAATATTTATATTTGGGTTCTCTCATATCACTTGCCCCTTAAGTTAACTAAAGAAAAGTGGAAATAAAGAAAATATTTATTGGCCTATATCACAACAAAGAACATTTGAGGATTAGAAATATCACCTATACTTTTGCAACATCTTTCGTGAAAAGTTCGTGTAATAAAAGTTAATAAAGGAAAAATAAGACCACCATTAAAGGACATTTGTTCCAAGGTGAATGTTGGGCAAAGATATCTTAGTGGACATCACTGGATGTGTATTTTGGAAAATGACAAAGGCTATGGCAAAGGCATTAAAAGGAAGAAAGACATCTTTGGCACATCTATTAATGAAAATAAATAAAAATAGGAGAAAATGAATGTAAAAGGTCATATGTTGCATGTGAGAAGGAAATTGAAGGAAAATAATTGAAAATGAAGAAAATAGAGGCCACATTAATAAAAAAGCTTATGAGGATCATTTGGTAACCTTTTGTTAGTTCAAGTTTGGAGCTCTCTCATTATTCTCTTTTTCTCTCTCTCTCTCTAACTCTTGGTCACTTATAGTTATCTTGCAGCACTCTGGCTTTGGATCAAGGAAGTGGAAGCAAGAAAAGGGAAAGGAAGGAAAGCAAGGATCAAGGAAAGGAAAGCAAGATCAAGCAGCTTCAACATGAATACTTGCAACTAACCTTTTACATGTGTGATTTCCTAACTGTTTTGGACATGCATGGCTATGCATGTTGGTGTATTTTTCTCTTGTTGTCAGTGGAATGGTTTTGTTGGGTTATGACAGTGGTTTTCACTCTAGCCTTGCCTTTTTTCGGATGCCATGGTATGTTGGGATATTTATCTTGGTTTTGAGTTTGATTTGCTGGATGGATTTCAGTATTTGGGGTAGAGGTGGTCTCAAGGTTCATTCCCAAAGGCCTAGGAATCCTTTGACTGGTTTTGGCGGGATACACGGTAAACCTTGAGGGATAATTTTCTCTTTAGGGCCTAGTGATTCGGGTTTGAATTGTGGTAAATCCTAAGAGACTGGTCCCGGTTTAAGGCCTAGTGATATGAGATTGTATTGCAGTAAATCCTAAGATACAAGGAGACAAAAAATTCCTCAAGGATAGTGATAGATTTCAGATGGCATTCCAAGTTCAGTTCGTTTGTGATCGAAGCACCAATTTTGGTGTGATCACGATTTGTTGAGGGTGGAGGTGGTTTAAACTCTAGATTTCCTTGGCTATTCTTGGATTGGTTGTTCTATGAGATCCCACATTAATGCTTGTAATATGGCACGGGGTGATTGGTAGAAGGAGATATTTGGTTTAGCCATGTCTATGGTCGGGTGGTACGTGGAAGTCCCAAACCTGGTCAGATTTTCCTATGATTAATAAAAGCTAAGTTCTCTTACTTTTGTACCTGTTTATATGGATTTTATGGTTGTCATATCTCTAATATTTATATGCTTGAATTCTAGTTAGAAGCATGGTTATGTGATTGGTTCATGTCATGGTTATTTCATGTATTTACTTGTAGCTGTTAAATGGATAGATGCAAGACCTAATTGATGACATAATAGTCCAATGGAGAAGGAGGTGATCATTATGGTTATGTATCATAAGTTCTTTTAGTCATTTATGCTCTGTCTTGTATCCTAGACCTGTAGGTTCCTCAAGCCTAGTCTTGAAGTTGATTTCTGAATTATGAGAATTATTATCATGTCTTTGATGGATTTTGAGGGTTGTAGGACATTTTGGGACGAGGCATGGATTTTGGGCTAGAAAAGTGGCTCAAATCGTCGGGTCGCTGGCACAGGTCTACTGAGAAAAGTGGACAGTCACTGACAAAGAGGCCTATGAGAGAGAATTTGAGTTTTTGGTTGATGTCTTGCCTATAGAATGAGAGAAACTTTTAGTTAAAAGGCTTAAAACAAGAATGGGACCCAGGGATAGAATTTTTGAGTGGTTGACATGTCTCCTAGGGGTGTATTTGATGATGTGGATGGGTTTGCTTGATGACTTCCATCGATTCCATTTCCTTAAGGTCACCAATGAGATTTAATCCCTTATATTAACCTCTATCATCACAAGTTTTCCCACCTGGTTGGCTACTTGGGTGGACTTGGGAGGAGGCATGTTACAGACTGGTATCCAATCGTGGTTGCACTCTCCTTGGATGAAGGTGCTTGGTCATCCATGCATGTCAGTTGCATGTTTTTCTCTTACACTTGCATTCCATGTGCTTGTTTCATTGCATCATATTTATCATGATTGTAGTAAGGTTTCCATGAAGAGTTTGATGTGATTTTATGGGATGCATCATCGAAAGTTTATGACTAGTTACATATGGTTATATGTCGCTTGACCACACCGTTGTATGTCAGGTGCATTATTGAATGTTCTGATTACATGTATCAGTCTTGTAGGTTGATTACAAGAAATGATCACTTATGCTTGACTACATGCATTCATATGTATGCGTAGTTGATTAGAAATTTCTTATGCAAGTTGATAGTTGCATGTGGAAATGTGTGCAATGGAGTAATGGTTGTTGTCATGAATGATGTCACATCATGCATTGTTGATATGGCCTTGCATTGATGATTGGACCTAGCTAGAATGGTGTTTATGCGTTGATACACTTATTTGATATATGTCTATATTTTGTTATGATTATGTTATACATGTATCACATTGATTTGATGATCTTGCAAAAAAGCTATCCTCCTCGAAATATGCCAAGGTACATTGGTTTATTATGATTTGGTTTAGCTGACATAGTATGCCTTGTAGGAAAGAGATCAGATGGCTAGCATGGTGGTGGACTACATAGAATCTCCCTATGCATAAGATGGGAAACATGGTGTGGGGTACTCTTTTGAATTGGCAGACACATTGAGAAGTCTAAAGGAAGAAATAAGGAGTTTCAAAGCAGACAATGACAAAATCATGCAGGCACAAGAGATATAAGCAGAGGTAAATGCGATACTACTTCAAAATTTGTTAGATTTGCAGCAATAGGGACCACATCGGATCGGCCATGGACATAAGGATAGAACTAATGGGTCATATGGAAGTAGGTCATAGTAGAAACATGTTAGATAGATCTGACACAATTAGAGATGGCAGGTTGTTGGATACGCCATATAGGAGAGGTGACCGACATAGGTACTATTCTAGTTCTGGTTCCGATAGACATCATGCTTGTCATCGTCATCATCATTACAGGAGGAGTAATTGGGATACTTTCTGGATTAGTTTAAGAAGGAAAAGGCACCTACCTTTTATGGAGAGATGAAGAAATCATAGGAAGCAGAAGCATGGTTGCTTGGTATGAAGAAATTCTTTCAATTGCATGATTATTCAGAAAACATGAAAGAAAATATAACCACTTTTAGTCTCAAAGGTAAAGCAGATATTTGGTGGGAAGACGTGAAGAATGTCAAAGGTATACATGTGGATGATTTGAATTTCCATTCGTTTGACAAGCTCTTCAAGAAGAATTACTTGTCAGAGAGGTACTATGATGATAGTGCTAAGGAGTTTTATGAGTTGCGGATGGGTTATATCACAAGTGAGGAGTATACTATCAGATTTTTGGAGCCATTGAGATATGTGCCTTACCTCAAGGAGGAGAATGCCAATGTTTAGAGATTCATCAATGGATTTCCAACTGCATAGAGAGACCAGATTGAGTTCGATGAGCCGAGATCATTGGAGGAGGCCATCCGAATGTTGAAGCGTTGTTATGAGCAATCAAAGCACAAATTTGAGCACAAGCATGACTCTAAAAGAAAAGAGAAAGCTAAAGGGAAATGACCACCAAAGAGAGGAACACCTCAAGATGCAAGTGAGAAAGAAAATGTAGCTCCTTAAAAGAGATTCAATGCAGTTGAGAAGGGACGTGGAGAGCATCAGGCTAGAGGTGGTGCTAGGGAACCATTATAGTGTTGGATATGTGGTAAGGATCATCTTAAGAGGGATTGCCCACAGTATCGGAGTGGTGGTATACCCCAAATCTACAATGTTCAGAAGGCACATAATGTTAGTGATGTTGGTCATGGCATTCCTTGGATCTATGCAATTGTGGACAACAGGCAGGTGAATAATCAGACATTGATCATTGAGATGGACAATAAGCTTTGTGATCAAGTTGTTTCTATTTTGATTGATCCTCTATCTAACTATAGTCATATTAATCCTAATGTTGGCTTAATGGGGCCTGACTCATCCAATAAAACCCTAATTTCTAGTCCTTTCGGCAACAATCCGCATAACACAGGTTGCAGTTTCACTCAAAGCAGTATTCAGGGATACTAGAACCAGGTTTCCGCATCTAGAGGCCTATGTGATGGTTTCCTGATATCCTTACGAATGAGATCTGCCTTTGTGTAGCTCTAATCCTTCTGATCAAAAAAATACTACAAATCTATCTAAACGACTTCCCGATCTCCGTGAAGGTACTTAATTGTGCTTATCATGCATAAATATTACCGATCTACTAGTTTCGCGCATTAAAAAAGAATTAATTCACATAAAACATATCATAAAGCGTAGATACATAAACTTTGTAGAAGTAAATGATAAGACACAGATGCATCAATTTCGGCCAAAAAAAGTCTTTATTAAGTATACATGTTCAATTACAGACTTATTCTCCCTATGCACTCAATTGCAGGGGCCTTCACACTCAGCCTGCGAACTTACCAATGTCTCTGCACACTTAGCTGCAAGAGCCTTCCCCTTTCGCCTAGGTATAGGAAATAGACCTTTCATTCCTTAGCACCTTTCCCTTACAATGATTCTTCACTAATTTATTGATCCTTAGACTCGCTATGACTCATTTATATATAGCATATGCTTTACAATACCATGGTCCGCGAACCATGGGAGGGTCTCAAAACAACTCTATCACCTACCCCACTAAGGGACTAAATCCCCTTTCAATTCTACTAGCTTCGCGCTTCGATTCCATATTTCGTGGAGATTTTACATTCGTTACAAAAGAAACTACAATATTTACTCAAAATTGACTTAATTGACCCTAGTGACCCCTTCCCATCAGGTCCCCAACGCAAATTGGGTGGCTCGCCCTCAATTCACTCAATTGGTGCATCTGTCTTATTGTGGAGGTCACTGAACTCCATATTCAACACCCCTATGTCAACAGAACCCTCCATCGTGGCCTACTCCACTTCCTCTACCATCTTTTCTGTAGTCGGGCTTTCCATCACCAGGAACATCATTCTACGTGTCTACTGGAGTGTATTCAACTTCTCTTGGACTCATAGAGTAGGCAAACTCCTCAACCTCCAATGTAGCCTCCTTCGCGGCACGCTCCGTGTCAGCAGTTGTCTTCGCACCATATTTCTTCTTTTTCTGTGCTGCTTTTTCTTGGGTTGCTGCCTGCTCAGCCTCTTTCTTTTTCTTCTGCATTCTATGGATTTTGCAGAGGAGATTTCTCTGCCTTTTCTTTTTCCCACGCCAAGATTTGTGGGGTGTAGCCACTCCCCTGGCCATTTTCCCACAACTTCTTATACATCTACGTCAGTGACTAGTTATGGAAACTTGTACCATACTTTTTTAGGATCTCATCTCATGTGGACGGATACGTTGTGAAAATCCACTTTCAACTCCATGTGGGCCTCCAACTGCTCAAACAGGGTAGGTGACAACCTCAACTTCTAGATGATCACTGTGCAGAGCTCCATCTCAACTAGAACCCATAATATCTTTGTCTCCATGACCCTCTCAAGATCCTTTGTTATCCATAGCGAAGCAAACTTCGTGGCCTCTGGTAAATCAACATCCTATGGATGGAATTGAATGTCTTCTGGTAGTTTCCACATAACTAGGGCAATTAACAATGTCATCTAGGCATCATGGAATGCCTTGCCGTCATCCTCTGCTTCACGACAATTCAATAGGAACTCCTTACACAAATATTGTGCCCAGTTGTACTACACCCCCTTCGCGCATTGTGTAGCCAATGAAATCACTGGCGCCGACACCTCGTCTGCGTGGTATTTTCTCATGACCATTCAAGCCAAAATATGAGCAGCAAACTACACCACCTTGTCTCTGATGGAGCAGATGGAATATCCACATGACTTCTTTACTAAGTCGAAATCGTTCTTCATTCTATTTGCGAGTTGCTTTTCTTTACTCTTGCCTCCAAACTCCTCGACTAGATCCACCCCTTGGTAGGGCAATATGGTCGAACGGTGGATCAACATATCTGTGATGGGGATGGATTCTCCTAACCAAAGATACCCATCATGAACCAGTGCAAGAAATTTCCATACGGATACTGTGTTGATAGTGGTTTTGCTAAAATACGATACACATAACATATTCAACAACCCAGCCTTTTCAACCCCCGCAATCCACTTCAAGGGCTCTATTCACATCACTCCAGTCTCCTCATAGTATATCTTTGCCAAATATTTATATTTCGCCAAATGTGGGAATTTCTCATGATCAGCTAGATCCATTCCTCCATTTTAAGTGCATGAATGTGCCCTAAGAGCACGCCTTCAAATGACACTTTCTCCAGTAATAACAGTGTAGAGACTGTGAATTTAGCATTATTGGGATCCTTGGGTACCTTCGCTTTACCCTTTTTCAGAGGGATATACTTCGAGAGCCTAGTGAGAGACTCTCCCTCCTCAGCGTCCAACTATTCAACACCTTCCCAAAGCTCCTCTTGGTCAAGATCCAGGGGTTCCCGTGGCTGTTTTGACTTGTCCATCTTTCCTTTCTGCTGAACCTCTGTAGGGTTCTTCCTCGGTGACTAACTCACTGGAAAAACTTATGTTCTCTTCCGTTTCTCCTTAGCAGTGGATGGTTTAGGCCTGGGAGACCTCGGCGTCGTAGGCACAGATGGTGTAGCTTCCATTTCCGACGTGATTTCAGGGGCTCCAGTTTCAGATATAGTGGCTTCAGAACTTGCGGCTTCTGCGAGATTGGTCATTTTCTCAAGGATGATCTTACGGTTCCAATCAGGCAAGTTTGCCAACTCTGGCCATGAAATTAGTTCCTCCCAATCCTTCTTAGACATATAGGAATATTTCTGGCAACAAATTATCTAAAAGAAAAGTGTTGTAATGCGGGCCAACATGCCAGATTTATAGGCAGTTTCAAATTCAAATCAGACTGTTCCATCCAATTTTTTATCATAAATGCATCTTTAGTGGCATATTTCCAAGGATTTGCACCATAAATGCAGCCTACCTGCTCCTCCTAATGGGATTTTCACCATCCAATCAACTATAGTGCATCCAACGACTATTTTTAGACTCTTTTGCGCTATACAATCCTCCATGGTGCAACACTCCTAGCGCAACTCCTCCTCATGCACTTTTGGCTTCCCTCATGCATCCCCCTTACCTCATTTTCTTAGTGTTTGGGCAGTGTATTTTATAGCCCTATACTTCCTTGCATCTCCCTAGAGTACTAAGACTACCTGGCCATCATGTAGTCATTTCGCAGGGGTAGGATCCCCTTGATATAATTTCAGTCGACTTCCACTGATTCTTCTCGGAAACAATTCCCCATCCAGCTTCACGAGCTGAACTGCGCAACCATTTGTAATTTCCCTTACTACATAAGATCCCAACCAGTGCATTTGAAACTTCCAGAAGAGAAACTTGATTGCTCAATTAGAGAACAAAGTCTAGACTCTGGAAACTATTGTCTAGAGATTTCATACCAGGTTTAATCTACTAAACTAGAGGGGTTTGCCAGGTTTATTGGCTTTGAATGACAGGTTAATCAGTTTGAGTGACTACATTCAAAAAATTTATACTATTACTAAAGATAAATCCAAGTTTTCAAGGGTAAAAGGAAGTATGATAGGCAAAGATTTCATGGAGGCTTTAGATTTTGATCTCATCATCAAACATGAGATTAAAAATATTTTCATCAATGGACCTACCTTTGAAAAATATACCAAAGTTGATGAAACATATAGAAAGATAATAGAACTTTCTATCCCTAGTGAAGATTGATGGGATCACTTGTGTGAATTACTTGAGTGAAACATTTTTCAACTCAAACAGCAAGGCAACACCTTTTTGGGACCATTAACAAAAAACCATCCTTGACAAGATTGCCAACAACTCTAGCAGTTCCGAATTCCTAAATTTTTGTACTATTTATGTAATTTGTTCTAGATGTTTTAAGATTCTGTCTTGATCTTTTGACATCAAGATATTTTGTAAATATTTTCCTATAAGTACTTCATAATTCGAAGTAGCATAGGTTGATGTTTATGTAAAATAAAGGACCATTGATGTAAAGTTGTTCCACCGAGTTCTAGAGGACACATTTCAGTAATAAAAAATTTTTTCAGGATTCCCGTGTCAGCTTTTTTGGTGAAGTAATATTCTCTTTTGTTATTTTGTTTTCGTTGTTTTTCATGTGTTTCTTTTCTCTATTGTTTTAAAGAAAATTAAGTTCAGTATTTGTTTCATAGCACTTTGTTCTGGCTTAATACAATATCAATGTTTTATACTGATGTTAAGCAATAAAATTCTTAATTGTTCTTTGCTTAATGGACACTTAATCATTTCTTATTTTTCCATCTCATTAAACATATAAGTTCCAATAAGTCTGCCTACCTTCCCTTATTAGATCCGTCTATAAATGTTGAAATAGATCCATTCAAAGTATAATGACTCCATTACCCAATTGTGTACTATTACATTATCAACCAAAAAACCAAACCATTGAAGTTTCACAACTAGCCTAATATCTTATTATAAACAGTTATATGTTGTTGTACCTGACATAACAAAATAGGTAATCAAGACGGAGCGATGGATGCAGCTCACGGCATTAGGGTTTCCACAGTCAGCGCCGCCACAACTCCTGATGGTCTGCCCTGCTCACGATCGGCCAGAAGCCTGAACGCTGGCCACTCTATGCTTGAATCTTCCCTCTTGCCTTGGGACGGAATCGCTAAGGGGAAGGACTCAAACGTTTCAAGACACAGCAAGAAGAGCTCGCCGTGCTACCCTTTCTTTTGGGCGCAGATCGAATCCCTCAAGGCGGCACCAGCCTTTAATCAAGAGGTTCTCAATCTAAAACAACCGATCCTCACCCAGACGTATCTTGATGCGCTCCCCTCTGCGAACGCATTGCACAAATCTGGCAGATCCGTCTGCATCTATGGAAAACAGAGACGCATGGTGGCCGTGCCCCATTTCAGCAAGGAAAGGATTCGATCTCATGAGCCCGGGTTGATTTCAAACGATAGGGTCGAAGATCAAGTTCGTGGAAGGAATATGAAACTGGATCCGCGATGTTCAAGGATTTCTCTGCTCTCGGCTGCGCAGATCCGGTCTTCTTTCACCCTAACGCAGCGCTTTTACAGAGGATCCACAGTTCCCTTTACGGCAGATCCAAGTTGGGGTAAAAAATATTTCAGGCAGAAGACTTCTGATCCCCTGCAGCCCCCCCTGCGTCAAGAGGCAGAAGACTCAAAAGACTCAGGCCCCAAGATGCTCCAGAAATCTGCTGAAGATTCCTCTGCCCCCTTTGAGATTCAAATAACACAGATCTCTGGAAAAACCGTCATGCAATGGGTAAACCCTACAGATCTGGTTCAAAATCTCAAAGCAAACCTGGAGCACAGGCTTGGGATCCCCTCAGCCCTTCAGAGACTTATCTTCCAAGGTAAACATCTCGAAGATCCTCTTCCTCTCTCTTCTTACAATATAAAGAGCCATAGCTCTCTAGGGTTTTCCTTTCGTTTGAGAGGAGGAGCACCAGGGCAATCCTCTTCTGCCCCTCCTAACTCCTACAAAGCTGCAGTTCGCCCTGAGATGCCCGCAACCCCGGAACCTCCCAAACCCAAGCCTTTTCTGGTTGACAAATTGGAGGAAGTTCCCTCTGTTGAGATCTCTTACCCTGATCTTGAAGACGACACCCAAAAATTTGCTGAAAGGGCCATCATATGCAGATTCAATGGGCTCTGGCCGCGCTCAAAGGATCTGTATGACTGGATCAAGAACAACTGGACTGACCGTTGCAAGGTTTACTTCTGTGCAAAGGGATACTTCATAGTACTATTCGATGATCTCGAGCACTGCTACAACGCCCTTGACGAAGGCCCTTGGTTCATGGGTTCAGCCGGCCTCTTCCTAACTCCATGGTTTCCAGACTTTGACCCAGCTTCCGCAGTCATCACTAAAGCCCCTGTATGGATCAGACTTCCAAATCTCCCAGTTCACCTGTGGCGCACAGAAGTTTACAGGGAAATAGGCAATGCCTTGGGTCGCTTTTTAATAGGAGATTTCAAGAGAGAGCGGCAGGGTCTCTATACATATGCCAGAGTTTGTGTGGAGCTTGATTTAAGCAAGGGACTGCCGAAATACATCAATCTCAAGATCAAGGACTCGGTCTGGACCCAGTTTCTTGAGTACGAAAACACAGCCTTCCGATGCCGCCATTGTCACCTAACAGGGCACCTGCATAGCTCCTGCCCATCGCTGACAGCAAACATGAAAAAGAACCTCTTCACACATTCCAAGCCCAAGCACTGGGCTCCCTGTCCACCACCGCCAGCTGGTAGCTCAAGCTCCCCAAGTATGGAAAAGGAGGAAAGCGAATCAGAACCAGACCAGACGCCTCAGCCGATGGACCCGCCCTCGGAAAATATGGAGCACACCAATGTCACAGCAAGTTCCCAGAAACGTCCCCATGAGACTTCATCCTTTGAATCAGAGAAGGAGTCCCCGAAGATAGAGAACTCCAGTCTTCAAGTAGTTCTAGCCCACTCGCCCCATGTTGGCTGGACAAAAGTCAACAAAAAGAAAGGGAAAAAACATTGTGGTGTAGTTACTGTCCCACTGGGGTAAAAGCATGATAGCCAGTCTTTGCTCTCGAAGCTCTTAGATTGTATCTTTTCTCCGAGGCCGAGGTTGATGAATCCATCATTTCCGGTCTGTCGGTTTTTTGCTCTTCCTGTAGCTCTGAGATTGTTTCTCTCTTCCGGAACCGAGGTTGATGAATCCATCATTTCCGGTCTGCCGGTCTTTTGCTATTCCTGACTGTACTATATTTTACTTAATAGATTTAGTCTTTACTGATAAAAAAAAAATATCTTATTATAAACAAATCTAAATCTCAAATACAGACCCCTCTTTGACGCTGGAAGGGCTAGATCCCAGCTTCTAAAGTGGTTTTGTGGTTAGCATTGTATCTTTTTCACATTCTTAGGAAATACAAAGTGCTAGCAGACAACAAGAGAATCAAATACACACATGCATGTATCAAAAATTCCAAAGCTAGCAAGGAAATCACACATGAAAATCGATACTTGTAAATAATTTCATTGTAGATGCTAGATGCTTCTCTTCCTTTCTTGATCCTCACTTTCCTTCTCCTTCTTGGTCCTTCCTTTTGATTTCTTGATCTAATGCAAGAGTCCTCCAAGAATTTTCTAAGTGGCCAAGAGTGAGAGAGAGAGAATAGAGAGGGAGCTCCTAAAATGAACCGAAAAAAAGGTACCAAATGATCATCATAAGCCTTTTTATTAATGAGGCCTCTATTTTCTTCAATTTTCCCTTATTTTCCTTCAATTTCCTTCTCACATGCAACTTGTCATCTTTTGCCTTACTTTTCTACTAATTTCAATTATTTTCATAAATAAATTGCCAAAAATGTCATTTTGCCTTTCGAAAGCCTTTTCCTTTGCCTTTTCAAATTTCCTTTAGCCATTATAAACCAAATGAACACCCAAACTAGGATGTTTTGCCCAACTCTCAGCTTGGATTATGTGTCCCATGACCTTGGTTATTAATTTTCCTTTATTAACTTTATTACATGTAATTTTGACCAAGGTTATTACATTACTAAACATGTTGTTCATTAAGCATATAAAATTAGTATGTTCCTTAGTAACACCAAAAGGTATTACTACAAACTCTTAGTTTCCATAGCTTAATATGAATGATGTTTTGTGTATGTCCTCATATTCTATCCTTAATTCATTTTAACATGATCTAAGATGAGTCTTTGAGAACATTTTTTTCCCCTCTGACTTGATCAAACAGATCATCTATGTGGGGTAAGGAATATTTTTTCTTAATATCTAGCTTTTTCAATTGGCGATAATCAATATGAATATTCTAAAGATGAGGGAAGGATGCCTGCTTGTGTGCTAGATATCAATTGAGCAAACATGTAATTATTATTTTTAGAATTGAGTATTTACTTTCAAAAAATATGTTGATTTTCTTGTTTCAAGACTTATTTTATTATTTTTTAGTTCTTATAGACCCTTATGCGTTAGTGCAAAGGGTCAAGAATCAATGAAGACTACAGACTTGAATGTTTTCAATCAATTTTGAATTACCAACCTTTTTGAAAACCATTTTCAGTGTTAATGTGCGATGAGCTATGAGATTTATGTCAGTACAACATTTTAATTACTTAATAAATGCCTATGATATTACTCTATGACTTATGCTATTTGATTTTGAATGAATATTCGATATTTTTGTTTAATATTTCTTATGAAAATGTTGCAATCTACATCCTTTTATCATCAAGAATTAAAAATAGTTAATTTACTTATTACTAGTTGATCATTTCAATCTAGTATTCAAATATAGGCACATTTTCTCTCATATAAGAGGTAGAAATTGTTATTTAATTACTTTAAATTGTCCATACATATATATTTCAGAAAATACCAAAAAACCTATTTGAATAGAATGAAAACTTGAAAATATTTTCAAAGTTTCTATTTAAATATTCAACCAAAACTTATATGTTCCATTTCCTGAATTCAATTCCAATTAGGATTTTAAATCTGATTATATTCTGCATGGTATTATGCTCATTTAAAACTTTTAATTCGTTTTATTTAGATTGGTTAAATAACTGTAGCAGAGTGTGTTCATATTCTATAAGTTATTTGAATATATTACATATTTTTTCTTAAATTAATTATAGTTTTCTTAGTTTAATTTTAGTTTTAGATGGAAGCCAAGCCTTTTTCACAGGGGATATACGACCATACCAAATGGAAAAGAAAAAATCTAATTCGAACTTTGATTTCCCAAATACTCACTTGTTGTAGGAGGATTTTTTCCACTTGCCAACCATTCGTTATGTAAATTGGATGGAAGCATAGTAACTATTGTAGTCATAATTGTCACTTGATAGTTGTGGACATTTGTAATGCTTATAATATAGCAGAGTCATCTATTTCTTGTTATAATCTTTATCATTGTATATGGCACAATGGAGTTACTATTATTTTTAGTGGTATTCTACAAGTTTCCCGAGGAGGGTACATTGCATTAGCTTTTGCTACAGTATTGTTTGTTGTAATGTATGTGTCTCATTATGTCCAAGAAAACATTTATGCCTATGAGATGAAGCAGAACATGACACCTAAGTTCATGTTGAACCTGGGTTCGACATTGAGTGTTCCCAATGTTCTGGGAAAAAAATTCTTATACACAATACTAGCACCAGCATTTGGCGCAATATTTACACATTTCGACAAAAACTTCCCTACCATTCACTATGTTCTTGTATTCAAGTGTGTCAAGTATTTAGCTATGAATACAAATGCAACTAGAAAACTCTTATTATTTAGCCACATTGATACTAAAGGGAAAAAATGTAGAAATGTATTGCTAGGTGTGGGTGTAGAGACAAACAGAGAGGTAATGTGGGCTTTGAGAATCAATTACTGAAATTTTAGAAAGACTTTATAGTGACAAGTAACATATACACTTATGATATTAATAAATGACCTGAGACTAAAGAAAATAATTGCAATTGTGCACACAATATCATATGTTGATAGCCTTTTGGACAAAGCCAAATCTAGGCCTATTTATTTGTTCGTTATATTGAGTTAGTTTAGTATCAAGTTTCTTAATATTGTCATTACTTGTGTCAAGAATCTTGTTAATATGCATGCATACAAAACAAAAATAAAATAATTAAACTCATATGCGTTGCCTGCAAATTATCATCTAAAAGACACTTGTCAACATATATTTATGTACCAACTTGTTTAATAGCATATGATTCAATTTTGATCTTAAACAACACATCTATTTGTTTCAAATAGGTTAAATATGTAACAATAATGACAACAAGCAATTAATTGAGCTTATTCTTTAGTTATTTGTAAAACCAATTAAAAAAATAACTTACAGTCTCAACAAGAATCTTGCAATTTTTGCCAAATAAATTAACAAAAATAGCTTACACTCTAGGCAACAACTTGAAGCGTTGGATGAGGAGGCTCTTAGTCTATATTCTTCTTAAAGGAAAACACAGTCAATAACTTCTCTAATACATAAAATTCCATGACAAATGGGAAACACATGGATGAATAGATTGTAACGAACCCCCTTAACTCACAAAGGAAGGGGAATATGTTAAAATAGCAACAATAAATCTTAATTTAATTTTTCCTTGAATTAAATTAGGACTCTTATGTAATTGTTTGCTCCCTCTTCCTTTCAGTGCATGTTATGAGACTCTCTAACAATTGTGGACCCAACACAGCTCCTTAAAAGTTGGTCCACGAAACTTTCACATTTACCAATGTAATGTTGTCATTCTCATTATATATATATATATATATATATATATATATATATATATATATATATATATATATATATATATATATATATATATATATATATATATATATATTTCCATGCATTTTAGCCTGATGGTTTCAAAGAATTCTCTGGGGAATCTATCCATCATGTGAACGTGTACGGTATTGTTTCCCTCTAGATTTGTATAACATTGTATTTTGCACCTCTCTTCCATTTATAATTTACAATATTGTAATTGGAACAATTCTATCAACTATGTATTATATTGATTTTCTCAATTTTGATGCTAGGGAATATATAAATCCGTTGTTAACTTTTATTCGAGAATCACTTTTTCTTAACAATTAGTTTGTCTCATGCAAATTTTTTTTGGCTAGGTTGAGAAAGATAAAATTTGTCATTATAGCATATGTTTTAGCCCCAAGGGTTAGCTCAGTTGGTCAAAGTCAATGCCTAGCCAATCGGGAGGTCACAAGGTCCATTCTACCCGAAACCCTTGGGGGATTCCCTTTGGGGTGGATCAGCCCAAATTTTTCCATAGATGTAGCGACCACCATTGACTAAGGTGTTCGTGAACCATAGCCGAAAGAAAAAAAGAGAGCATATGTTTCATATATTTTTTATTTCATAATTTCCTTTGTTTTTTTCTTAAACAAAAATATTTGTATTTTGTAGTATGAAAAATTGTTGGTTTTATTTTGTATATGTAAAAGTCAGTACATCTAATCGAAATGCAATCATCCTGATATGTAATCTTTGCAACATGTAGCATGTATCCCTACTTGGCCAGGGATCCACAATGAACCACATATAAAGCATAGCTATCATATATAAGAAATTAGTAGTATAAAAAGTCTATCATCTAGCCTAACACAGCAAAAAATAAAAGAGTGTCTAGACATATGGAAAGTACACCAAAATAAAGAACCCGTCCTTGTAAAAACATAACATTACCAAATGTGGATAAGCCAAAAGTGGTCCCCTTCAGGGGAAGGGAATGAAACCACCATCGTAGGAACAATCCCCCACCTCTAGTGCAATATGCAAACCATCTAGATGTGCAGTGATACCAACTTGGACTTGTCATCAACAATAGATTTGTGTTCCTTGTGAATGTGAATGGAAACCTCCTGAAATGTACTTATGAGATGTTTGTTGTTTTGGAGCCATCCCTATAGATTTTGGTGGATGTATATTGGATTTTCCCAGCACATGGTTTATGATGCATTATGAATCCCCAAAGATCTTCAAATTTAGAATATTTAAAAAAATTGCAAACCATAATAGCCCCCATAGAGCCATAGCTTCAACTTTCATATTGGTACCTCTGCCACCTCCCAAATGTACTTATATTGTTGGTTATTTTCCATGCAGATCCAAACCGAGTACCCACACTTACCACTATGCTCGGCTCCATCAAAGAAACCCACAAGGTAGGATAAAATTGGACTCGTAGTCCTGAGTGAGTCCCGCTGTGGTCGAGGATTTGATAGCAAGAGTGGTCTCGGCCATGTTATATGTTATAATTTTTCTCAGAGTATGTTCCATATTGAGTGGTTTCCCAATAAATATAATAAAATTCTAGATCTCCATATTTCCCAAAATGTGACAAGTGGAATAGCCCTGGATGGTTTAGTTTTTCAATCACTAATTTTATCTTTAGTTTTTTTAAATATATCATTTGAAAAAACATATCAGTATTAAAACTGAAGCAATATATTTTCATAATAATAATATTAATTAAAAATAAATAAAAAATAAAATTATTAGTAAGATTTATATGTAATATTTTAGGAGGTCTACTATAAATTTCACTTTCTCAGTAAGAAACTTATCAAATTAGCAAGGTTTATATTTAGTAATTTAGGTGTATTACTAGGATGTCTGAAGTTGAATTTGGCGAAATAATTTTTTAAATTCATCTAATTCAATTTTTAAAATTGAAATCATCTAAATAATTACTAAATTGATGAAAATCACCTTTTACATTAAAAGTATAATATTTATGATGAGTATAGTTAATAAATAATAAAATTGTTAAAACCTATTTTTTATTATAATAATAATAAACTGTAAAGATGGGTTTTTTATTTGAATTTAAATAATACTTGATTAAGGCTTTTTATCTCAACTTAAGGCGGATGAGTTGACTTTTTTTTTATTTTCTTTTTTTAATGGAGGACTTAGTTTGATTCTCAAGGGAATATGCTCAACATATGCTTAGTCTTAATGTTTATCAACCACTGAAATGTATTACAAAGTTTGTTAGGTTGCATTGACTTTTAATAAATTAAAAAAAAAATTATATTTGTGCAAGTTGATCCCCACCCACCAATTTCCTAAGGATTTTAGATTATTCCAATTCTACTAACTTCATATTCTAGTTAGATGGGGAAATTAATATATAAGAAAATTTGATTTAGCAAATGGTCTATTTTACAATAAGATGTGATTTTTGTTAAAGTATTTTTTGTTATATTTATGAAGCCTTTGACTATTCCATATTGGAATATTTTTAATGTAATTCTACTCGTTTTTATTATAAATAGAATTAATAAAATAATAAAATTGTGAAAAATTTCTCCATTAAAATTATAGTATTTATTATAAATGCAATTAACATAAATTTTGAAAATTATTAAAAACATTATTAATATATATTATAAATTGAAAAAACAGTAACAAATTTAAAATAATCAATTCAAACATTTAGAATATATCCTTTTAAAATTATTCCATCATCGTAAGTTTAGGGAAGCGCTTGAGATTGAAAAGAGGCCTAGCAATCTTAATAGAGACGATGGCTAGAAAGTTAGTAGATGTTGGGTCCCTGCTCTCTCTTCCTAGTTGGCTTCCTCCCTCCTCCCTAGGATTTAGTTTTGTCTTCTATTATTATATTATTATTATTATTATTATTATTATTATTATTATTATTATTATTATTATCATTATCATTATCATTATCATCATCATTATCATTATCCGCTTTACTACTATTATTGTTTATGTATTTATTATTATTATTATTACTATTTTTATTATTATTTTCTATTTATTCATTAATTATTATATTAATATTATTATTACTATATTTTTATTTATTTATTGTTTATTATTATTATTATTATTTATTTATTTTTAACTGCTTTATTATTAATTTTTATTTATTTTTATTATTATTATTATTAGTATTAGTTGTATTAACCTTCACTAACTATAATTAATTTATTTTATTTTCTAATCCTTATTTCCTCTTCCTATTTTTATTTATTGGATTATTTGATCCTAACTAATTAACCCGGTACTTAACTTCCTCCCTTCAATTTTTACCTTACTAATGATACCATTTCTATTTTTTCATTTATAAAAATTAAATAAATAATTTATTTACTATTATATTTGTTAATTTATATTTTTTCATTTTTCATTTATTTATATATTTATTCCTTTTTAATAAATAAATAAATAATTTATTATTATTTTAATTCTTCGTTTATATTTTTATTTATTTAATAAATTTAATGATTTATTAGTTTTATTATTCTTCAATTGGTTATTTATCTTATACCTAATATAACTAAATATGAATGTATTTACCTTACTAATGATACCTTTCATTTCTATAAATTAAATAATTAATTTATTTTTTGCTATTATATTTATTAATTTTTTCATTTATTTATTTATTTAATAAATAAGTAGTTTATTATTGTTCTTCATTTTTATATTAATAAATAATTTATTATTATTTTTCTTACACCTAATATAACTAAATTTATATTTTTTTATATGAGTTTTATATATTGGTATTTACTTTTATTATTATATTTTTTAATTTATATGTTCTTTCATTTATCTAATTAATAAATAGGTTGTTTATTGTTATTCCTCATTTATATATTAAATAAATTAATTATTTTTCTTACACCTAATATAACTAAATTTTAAATTTTTATTTAAAATTTTATATATTTTTATTTTATTTTTATTTATTAATTTAATTAAGAAATAAGTAGTTTATTATTATTCCTCATTTATATATTAATAATTTATTTTTCTTACACCTAATGTAACTAAATTTATATTTTGTATATTTTCATTATTATATTATAATTTATCATTTATATATTTGATTATTTATTTATTTATTTTTTACCTAATTCAACTAAATTTGACCTTGCTCCTTGAGTCAACCTCTTGCCCTGGTAACCGTTGGTGTCTCTGCTCTAGCTATTTAAACATGCTAAGCTGGATCTGTTCTTCAACTTGTCCTGACGATGAACCACACTGGTTGGTTCGAAACGCGTCGACAAATGATATTCCTTGTGATTTTCGCCTAAGAATTCTTTCTAAATTGACATGGATCAAAGAAGCCTGAACTCTATTATCAAATAAAAAATATTTAATATAAATAATATATATATATATATATATATATATATATATATATATATATATATATATATAAATTATTGGTTAAATAATTTATTTATTAATTTTAATTTGTATTATTAATAATTATTTATAATCAACCTCTTTATCCCTCTAGAATTTAGAGGTTATTTTCTTGATAGCACTTAATGTTGTTGTTTATAAATTGATTTTCTATATTTTCTATCTATATATATAAATTTATTATACATTTTATATTTGATTTTTAATCATTAATTTTTTATATGTAAGGTAAGCTTTGCAATTTTTTTTTATTTTTTATTTTGATTTTGAATAATAAATTAATACTCTGATGCAATTATTCTGGGATTGCAAATCACTTTATTTTAAAACTTGAGGTTGCCCCTTTGTATACCACATTCGTCGATGCGATACTCCTCCAGGGTTTGATCCTGTCTGTTGGTTTATGAAATCCAACCGATCCTGGACACTCTCTGTTTAGTTCTCTTCTCCTGATTTCGGTTAAAAATGATAGATTTATGTGTTAACACATGGAACTCTCTGGATATCCTCAAAACTCAGAAGGAGAAGATTGTTAGGTGTATTACGGAATAGTGAACTCAAGTCCCCATGTAATGTGGTTGTTTGTAATGTGGGTGTTTAGGCTACGGCCCAACTATTGATAAATAAATACATTAACAGTTTCAGTTAAAAAAAAACATAAATTAATAGAGCTTTATTAAATTGTTAGTTTTTATTTTTATTTTTAATAATAAATTAATAGAGCATTATTAAATTGTTAGAGAATTTAACATAGATGGTACATGCAATTAGTTGAGGACCTATGATGTATTGCATAGTTATGGAGAGGAATTTCCCAATTAAATATGAGATAATTCTCTCAGGGATTGCGCAAGGAAGTAGGGGTTTGGCAGGCAAAAGATTTGGCTAAGTGTTGGCTTGAGTTGGTTTGGGAAGTAGAGAGATATATTGTACTTGTGTAGGAATTGTTTATGTTGAACAAGCATTGTATTTTCTTCTCAAATGTTCTGGTTAATGCAATATAGATAGTCGGGGTTTTGAGTAGTTGCTTTCCCCAGAAAAATATTGTGTTATGTGTGATTGAAATTATTCCTTTCATGCTTATTGTTTTCATCGATCAATTTTGGTTTCCACTGAAGAGTAGAGTAGATTCTTGTGTTGTGTTTTAGAATATCACATAATTTATTGAATCTACAGTTGTTACTGGTGAATCTAGTCCTGATTATTCACTCATGGAAATGGGATTAGGAGGGTCGCACCCTCGATTTCCTTTTTTTTCTTTTCCATCTGCCACTGTGCATTTTGATCCTTACCTTTCTCGCTCACAAAGGATGGAGATAAACATTTTTATTCTACCATGCAACGGTCCTTCACGGGCTTGCAAATTTAACTGATAGGCTAATGTTCAGGGCATACGCGTTTGTTACTTCATGATGTCATCTTGCTACCAACTCTCGACTTCCTAGCTTAGTCACGGTTGGTTCATTCTGAAGCTTGTAACTTGCACTCTCTCTGACCACTTGACCCCTGACCTTCAATCCAGTTAGTTCGACATATCATCCACATGTCCTTCCACTACGTATATGACCTGAACTCTTGACATTCGACTAAGTCATGGTTGACACCACTTTTCTGATGTTATTATCCAAGTATTACTGCGTCCCCGATCTCATTATCTCGCTAGTTGTGTGGTCCCGGTAGATAATCCATGTCCAATGTCAAATCACGCAAGAGGAGAATCCCATTACTCTACTCAGAAGATTTCCTGCCCACGGTCTTGACTGCAAAACGATAAGACTTATCTAATCCTTTCTTTATGTTCGGGCTTTCGACCCTTTGCTCTACAGTAAACACCCTTCCTTGTTACTCAAGAATGGCTGGGTCATGCCTCTTTACCTCTGCACCACACAAACACTTCTGTGTATATTTTTGCGCTCTCCCTAGAGACCAAGTCTACTATTGCACAAAATAACTCAAGTTAATCCTCTCGACTGTGGCCTTCTCTTAAGAATCCATTCGGTTTCTATATCTACATCAGGAGCTCACCACTTTGTCGAAGTCATACTAAGTCGTTCCAAGATTTTACCCCTTTTTCAAGCTTGGGTGATAGATACATTGAGGGTTTACTATCCCATGAGCCCTCCTTGCCTTTGGGTAGGGGAATTCATCGCATCACATCATAGGTGCTCGTGCATCACTTATCTATTAGAAGCTTGGTGCCACCTTACAACATGCTTCCATCTTGGCCCCCACGTGCCAGATGTTCCAGAATCCTCACAAACCCTCTCAGTAGCTCCTTGAGATTTCTCATGGGTAGTCATAGCATTTGGCTATTAGCATGGGCTCATGGACCTCATTGCCAAATTACTTGTGGTAGGAATGAAGGCTTGTGCAAAACCAAGGCTAAAGCCTAGGGAAGTATGACAACATGTCAAGATTGGCCCCGAGACATTCCCTTGATCTTTCGCATATTGTTCTCTTGTTGACACAAATACTTTGTAAATAGATACCCTGATGTAGATATTGACTGACTCTAGCGAACGCAAAGTCTCTCTTATAAATTTGTACATTAATACAAAGGGTATCATAACTCACTTCTTCTAATTGATCATAGTTTGCAACTAGAATAGATCATTGAGCTCCTTAACTTCGATTATTGAATTATTTATGATACCGTTAACCATTTAGGTAACATTGTTATGGGACTCTTCTCCACTCTGAACTTCAGACATTCTCTGATTACTATTGTTTAGTATATTAACTTATTTACTTTTTCATGTAAGCATAGGACACATGTACCCATGTACAATCATAGCCACAATCAATATACAAATCATATCCCTTCACAATTGCATCATAGATATATACAAAACAACACATATTACAGTCTTTGTTTTTCCATATCTATTACAACGAAAATGCATCATAACTCATTAATTTCAAATAGTAATCATATAATATTTTGGGGCAAGCTTCCTACCCCTCCATTACTGTTGCATTCTTGTTGTTGCAGTCCCTCCATAAATTATGTCCTATTTTGCTTCAAGCATGGGCCTAAGTAATTTCCTCAACCCATTTAATTTTAGGAACCAGTCCCCTTACTTCATGCACCAGCCAACTTTTAATGCCTATCCTCAAGTTCAGGGTTTTCTTTGCACAATAAACTATGTCATCCCTAACAACAATTATCCATCCCTAGCTTTGGAATTCATGTCCCAAGGCCCAATCCCTTTTTTTTTTGTTATTTCAAATATTGCAACATATGTACATCTTTTTTACAATGTGGCTCATACCATAAACTTGGGGACTGTCACATAGATAATAAAATTTTATTCAAATTCTGAAAACTAACAATCACCACAAGTTCCTTTCTCATGTTTAACCTTGTTCCTTGATCTGATGTAAAGTTGAGCAAATGTCAAAGTGCTCCAACTATTTTCTTATTTGTTATGAGAAATAAAGTTTCTATTAAAATAATAACTAGAGATATGAGTATACAACCAATGAAAATAGTGCAATGTTTTCGCCTATTTAAATTAAAAACGAAGACACAAATGTCATTTTGGAAAAGGCTAGGTTAAAGTCAGTTTTGCAAAATGCCATGTAAGTAAATACCAATAAAAATAGTTTTAGCTGGAAAAAAAGTATATTAACCTATAAAATTTCACTTAGAAATTAAAATTGAATATTTTGAAATTAGAAGTTAAAATTGAATATTTTGGAATTAGTTTCAAAATAATTAGGTTTATTTCTTTGTTTTAAGGAATTAACTAGCCCTAATTTAATGGTTTTTGATTCTGTGTTCTCAGTTTGACATCAAACGGATAGGTGAAACAAAGTTGTGTAACTTGTGCATGTGAGCTTCAGCTATATCTGATCTATTAAAGACTTATGTTGTAATGATTTCATCTTCATAGATATCATTTTAACTAAATAAACTAAAACTTATATGCACACAATTCATGTATACAAATAAGCAGTGACATGCTCTTGTTTATATATATTTGGAAGTAAACATTTAAAGACTTATGCTGTAATGATTTCATCTTCATACATATCATTTTAACTAAATAAACTAAAAACTATATGCACACAATTCATGTATACAAATAAGTAGTGAAATGCCACAACATGCCTCTTGTTTATATATATTTGGAAGTAGACATCTAGCATTGTTTAGTAGGAAGTATTTATAATTTCATAATTAGTTATAGTAGTACTTAATTCCTTTAAATTATATAAATTTTAAGTAACAATAATGGTGTTAAATTTGTAAATTATTAAATAATTGTAATTTAGGTAGTATATTATTTTATATATGATATTAAAGTTAAATGTTTCTAAAAAATATTATTTTATATAAAATAATCTTTAGCAATTATTATAAGGAAAATTGACTTTCTTACTAATTTTATTTAGGTTGAAATTATTTTTGTTTACCAAATAAAAATTTTAATTTGTTATTGATTCGTTAATATTTTTTCTTGATTATATGTGTAATGACTCCATGGTAATAGTAAATTTTTTTTTAACACACTTTACCCCCCCTATGAAATATTACGGCATAGCACCTCAACGTAAGGTTCACAGTTCTGATTATTATGGATACCATCTTGTCATATGTGAGCAATTAAATAATATTTATGAGGTGGCAGTGTACTGATTGCTGGGTCAATGTTGATTGTTCGTTTTTCATACACATGGCTATGGCAATTACTCCCGATGGCTCTGTCACGTGATGGGCAGAGTCTCGGTACCCATTACCTTTATGTCCTCGGGTGCTGCCCACATTGGCGGTGGGTGAATGAATGCAAATCCAAGCGGAACTACTTTTGTTGTTTCCTTTCCCATTGAGATCATTTCAACAATGGTTCCAGACGTTGTAGCTCCTTTCTCGCTCTTGCACTGAGCACATACCCCGGCTTCTCAGGTTGAGGTATGGTAGTTTCCTCCTGTCTGTGACTAAGTCGAAGCGGATTGAACCATGTTCTTTCAGCTGTTGTTCTATGGTAATATTCTTATGTTGTCCAAGGTTTTATATCTTTTCCTACGCTCTACACTGTTTCAGGTTTTTAATGGGTATTGGAATTTCTGACTTGTTCTGTCGTTTCTTTTGTGTTTACTGTGTTGAGGCGTCGGAGTCTCATTTAGCATAAAGTGTGCAGGTGTGGGTGAGGCTACCTGGCTTCTAGTTCATGCTCCCTCCGGTTGCGGTAAATCTGGTGAGTTCATTCCCACACAATCCTACCTGCCATACGTTTACCACTGGTGCTCTATTATGAATTTATTGTGTTGAGTATAGGATTGGTTTCTACTCTACTTTCCTTATTAATTATTGACGGATGGTTTAGGCCCTCCAGCCCAAACCCCCTTACGGTATCTTCTGTTGGTTACTGTCAGGGGTTTGGCAGGGTTAAAGTCGACAAATCCATCGCTCAACGTAAGGATGTAGCTCTGAGCTAATAGCTTTACCTTTTCTTAGTTAATTCTTATCGAGCCTTTAAGATCGCGAATCTGTATTATGTAATTTTAGTTCTATAATGGTCACATACATGGGATATATCCCAGAAAACTGTTTGTTATTCCACCACAGATTCTTTTCCCGGCTATGTATTTCGTCTATATTTTTTGATTCTTAATCTTCTATCGAGGGTCGGGGTCCTCACGACTCGAGTTTGGTTAAAATGGAGGAATGCTCATTTCCCCTGTGACTCCTGACTGCATAGGTATCTTTATTTTATACCCACCCTTTACTAGGGTTTAATAACTATGGAAAAGTACTTTGAATTCTTACAACATTTTTTTGTGGAATATAATCATGGTTCGCAACTCATCAGTTTGTTAATCGTTCCAAAGGATTTTACGCTCTGTGTCTGCTTATCAGATTACATTTATTGTTCTATGTTTTCAGTTGCATGAACTAGGCAAGGGTTATTTGTCAGATTTTCTTGCTATAATTTTATATGTATGTATGAGTCACAGGAATCCTGCGCGAACTCGTTTCTGGTTCCCTATGCAAATAATTTCTCTGTTCTTCTTGATTCTTTGAAGAGCATTGTTTTCCGTCTATTTTGCCAACTATATTATATGTATGTGTTTCTTTAAAGAAAACTACAGTACCAGCTTACGGAGTTGTTATTCTGGGTGATGTTAAAAGGGCTACCTCGGTCCCAAGGCCATCATACCCAAGCATATCCGGCTTATATCTCAAGGTCCTTGTTGGAATAGATTATAATTTGATTATGCCAGTGTTTATATTACATGCTTCTTGTTTTTCTTTTCTTTTCTATACTTGGAATTCATTTCGGTTCTGGTCAAAGAACAGTTACCTATCACACCCTCTTCTAATATACAAGATATATAATTTTTGTTATCACACAACCCCTTTATCTCCAAGAACCCTACAATCACAATAAATCCTTGTATTCACATGGTTCCATTTTTTTAATTTTTCTTTAAGAGGGTTTGTTCTCCATTGACTCCTAGGACTACATGCATTTCATTTTTATTAAAAGAAAGAAAAGTAAAGAACAAGAAGGAACACAGATATAAACCTCTGTCCCTTAGATTACTTTCCCGCACAGTTTTTCTTTTATTTGTAAGTTAATGCTATCACATAAATCACAACATAACAGGAAAGGAAATGTTGAGATTAACTTTACAAAATTACTAAGTAATATCAGTCCAGAGATTGGTCCATACCTGAAGTTCTTCTGTTTGATCCTGATCGAAATGTTGTCTTCTAGCGATTCCCTGGAAGAAACGGTGCCTGGAGATTCCTTAGATCAAGTATAGTTTCCACACTATCACCCAAATCTGGGTCTACTATTAGTCAAACCGCCCAACTAGGAGATTCGTCCTACAGGACCAGAATCTCCCCTCATGCTGCTTGCAAGACCTTAGTCTCTGCAAATTGCTTGTATAGTGAGCAGGGCTATCTGGTCATCACCAGACTTAGCCTTCTCCTTTTTACTTGGAGTTCTTTTTTTTCTTGGTTCTCTTCTGCTATCCCCTCAGCACAGAACTTTTTTTTTCCCTTCTCTTTTCCGGAAATCCTCCAGCCAGGGAAAGGTAGTTAGGGTTGCCTCCCCTGCAACCATTTTTCTCATCTCAAGAGGACAGCTTCCTCGTTGAGGGTTTCCCTTCATTCGAGGAACATTTTTACAACTTATCATCAACCAAAATTATATTTAATTTCTTTAATCAGATACAAGTAACCAGTTCAGTTTGTTTCTATTGTAGTAAATCAAATATTTACATTGTTTTTTTTTAATTTCCAGGGCATTACATCTTCCCCCCCAAGATTGGACATCGTCTCGATGTCTATCCACCTCAAACAGTCCTAGATAGGTCTTTCTCATAATTTCCTCATCTTCCCAGGTGGTCTCTTCAAGCCCAAAGTGCTGCCACTACACTTTAACTTGGGTAATATCCCGCTTCCATAGTGTTACCTCTCTCCAGTCGAGGATGCTCAGCGGTTCGACCCAGATTTCTCCTTCCGATTCTACCTGAAACATACAACATTCTAAGTCAGCTTTTCCACCAAAAGGGAAACATTTAAATATATCTATCGATGATAACTCTCACCTGAACATCCTGCCAACTAATCACATGTTTAGGGTCATAAACATATTTTTTTTAGCATAGAAACATGAAAGACATTATGAACCCATATGTGACTTGGCAAGGTGAGCTGGTAGGCCATTGGCCCAATTCTTCCTAGGATCTGAAATGGGCCATAGTATTGAGGTGCCAACTTGGTACATTCGCTCCAGTGTAATGTGCCTTTTCTTGTGTGAATCCTCACGTATACATGGTCGCTGACCTGATACTCCTTAAACCTTCTTTTCCTGTCGGCAAAGTTCTTTTGCCTATCTTGGGCTGCCTTCAAATTAGATCATACCTTTTTCACCAATTCTTCCATTTCCTTAAGCATCTCCGGAACAAACATCAATTTGTCCTCCGGTCCACTCCAGCTCGAGGGGGTGCGGCACTTCCGCCCATACAAGACTTCAAAGGGACTCATCGAAAATGATGTGTGGTAGCCCTTATTATACGCAAATTCAACCAAGTGCAAATAATCCTCCCACTTGGTTGGTTGCTGCATCACATACGCCCTTAACATGTCTTCTACCACCTGGTTCACCCGTTCAGTTTGCCCGTTCGTCTGAGGGTGATAAGCTGTGCTAAAATTCAGTTGAGTCCCCAATTCTTCAAACAGTGTCTTCCAAAAAACCGATGTAAATTTTACATCTCGGTCTGAAATTATTTTTTTTCCAAGGAAAAAAACGGTAACCTTTTATTAAAGAATTAATGAAAAGTTACACAAGCAGATGCATTGAAGCATTCCATAAGCTGCCACATGGGCTCGAGTGCTTTCGCACCCCACGCAACGTTAGAAGACTAACGTGCACAAAGAATAAGAAAAGAGAAGAGAGGAGAGAGAAAGAAAGGGCAAAAAAACTGAATTCCGGCTGTGAGTAAAACTCACGCTTCAAGTTTTTCTCCCCTTTTTCTTTTCAACCTTGCGCCACTCTCCTTGAGTGGGCTCGATTGAAGCAATGACTAACTGTGTTTCTGCATTCTGTGGGCCTGTTTCTTTGTCTAAATCTGAAGTATCTGAGTGGTGATGCCGTTTGATGCCTCCCATGCTTGGATCGACGCTTGTCATCTATGCCTGATTTTGGTGAATCTTTGTGATCTTGTTTGCTGATGTAGCTTTGTTCCCACTTAATTCCTGCTGAAGATCATTTGGGTGGAGCTGTGGAACCTTTGACGGTGCTATGGGAGAGGATGTCGCTGCTTCGCCTCCAATAGGGTCATCGTCCTCTGCAAGTGGAGGATTGTCTTCCTCCTCGTCTTCCGTTTCTTCTTCTGGATTCACTGTATTCTGCCAGCCTCTTGGATTTTTTGCTTGTTTCTTGTTCCTTCTGTTTTCCTTTTTGGCTTGAGGACAGTTGATACGGAGATGACCTGTCTGTTGACATCCTCGGCATCTAAAAGCTGTGTTTTCGTAATCTAGTGGTTGTTTCCACTGGGAGTTGTTATGGATCAAGATGATGCTGTCAAGAAGCCCTTGACTGAGATCAACTTCGACACAAATTCTGGCAAAAGTGTGAATGCATCTAGCAATTCTTTCGACATCTTGCTTGATGTATTTGCCTATTGCATTCCCCATTGCTTCAAATACTTTGGGAAGCCAAAAGTGAAGCGGGAGATTATGCAACCTTACCCAGACCGACATTTTGGAGACCACCATAGATGAGGGGTCAAATCCCGGAAACCAAGGGGTCGTAAAAAGCCCTGCGTTGCCCCAGAACCATGGCCCCTCATGGAGAACATGGTCTTTTTCCTCCACTGTGTCAAATTTTACAATAAAAAAACCCTTTTTGCATAAAAGGATGTCACAATTTGGTGTCCATGTGGAATGGATCCAATGCCGTAAAGCATCTGTTTTTGGCCAAAAGCCATTGAATCTACAAATCATGCCAAAGAAGAGAGATCATCATGAAAATTGTTTACCTCCGGCAGATCGATTGACAGAACTGGGTTCTGCTTACTTTGCTCCACTATATAAGGACCAGGCAGATCTTGTGGTGGCACTGGCTTGTTGGTGGCTTCCCCTTTTCCTTTGACAACGTCCTTGAACGAACCTGTGCCCTTTGAGCTAGATCCGAAACTTCCTCCTCTCAGCCTCGTACTTAGAAAAATTGTTGAATCTCTCCCTATTCCATAATGCTGCACTGTAAATTCTTCCTGTAGAGTGTGTCCTGCATAGATCAAGCTCAGCTGACTTGCTGATATGCCTGATAATTCTTGAATATCGTCTTTTATATTTTTTATCAGCATCCCTGTTCTTATTTGCATGCAGATTGTATTCCCTGACAGGGTTCTTATGAAAATTTGAATCGCTTCTGGACCGTCTGGCTCTGTCCCTCCAGGTGGTGTTTGCCCTTTCAATCTTTTGATGCCGCCCCTCGTTGGATCAGTGGGAAGCAGAGGATCTGTACCCATACGTAGGCTCTTTTTTTGTTTTTTGGCCAGATCTGTTAGATCCGGGCCAGATCTGCTGTCTTTGTAGACAAGGGAGAGCGGATCTGTACCATGCAGCCCCCCTTTCTTTCCTCCGACAGCAGATTCGATGGGTATGCCTGCAGATCCAAAAACCGCTGCCATCCAGTTCATGCATCTAAAATGGTCGGTTAAACCCCGATCTATATGATTGCTCTTCAAATCTGGCGGATCTGTGGTGATTCTGGAGTTAGAGGGCTTAATACCTCCTATCTGCAAAGATCTAGCTATCTTTGCCTCCGCGTATCCACTTCCTCTGTCACCATCCATCAAGGATTTATGACCATGGAAACCCTGATACCTATCTTGAAAAACCTTCTTCATGATGCTCACCTTGCAGATCGTGGTGCGCTTGATAAGGTCGTTGAAATCGGGGTGAGTGGAGTCATATACCCAGTTCTCAGCATCGCTGGCCCATACGCAGGCCTTGCCACCGCTCAGCATGCTGAGATTAAGACTGTGCCGCGGCGTTTTGTCTCTCCCATTGATCTGCAGCCGCCCCTTCAGATATGTCGCTTGCTGCCTGTAGTCTTCGGTCGACCATGTAAACATGGGCATCAGGCTTCCATCCAATTCTGTGGCCGCTCGGAGCAGGCCATTCTTGCCCAGGTCGGTCTGAAATTATTGTCTTGGGTAACCCATGCAATTTAAATATATTCTGCATGAATACATGGGCTATCTGTGCAGCCCTATAGGTAGATTGTATTGGTATAAAATGCGCTGACTTACTCAGTTTATCCACCGCTACCATGATCGAGTTTTTATTCTTCTTCGACTTAGGTAGGCCTGTTATAAATTCCATGGAAATGGTTTCCCATTTCCATTCCGGTATGGGTAACGGTTGTAATAATCCTGCAGGATACTGGTGTTCTGCTTTGATTTGCTGACACTCTAAACATCATGCCAAATGACCAGCCACATCTTTCTTCATACCCGGCCAAAAATACTCCTTTCGCAATGCAGTAATCATCTTTTGATACCTGGGGTGCCCAACATAATGACTCTTATGAAATTCATCCAATATGAGATTTTTAACATTGTTCTGATTGGGCACATACAATCTCTCTTTATAATACAACATTCCGGCAGCATCCAAGGCATAATCCGGCTATTTTTCCCTGCTGGTCGATTGCTGTATTTGCTGTTTTATTTGCTGGTAAACAACATCCTGTTCAACTGCTCTTGTAATAATTTCCGTGAAGGGGCTTTTCCCTTCACTATAGGAAATTTCGTATAGGCATTACACTTTCTTGCTTAAGGCATTCACCACCCGATTTTCCTTCCCTTTTAAATGCTTGATTTCAAAATCAAAACCGCTCAGGAAACCTGCCCACCACACCTGCCTTGCATTTAGAGTGGGTTGACTAAAATAATTAGTCAAGCTATGGTGATCTGTCAATAACAAAAATTTTCTTCCCATTAGATAGTGTCGCCACATTTTCAGGGCATGAATCACAGCTGCCAATTCTAAGTCCTAAGCAGAATATTTCTGCTCATGTTCTTTCAATGTCCTTGATTCATATGCTATTACCTTCCCTTCCTGCATCAACACACCCCCTACCCCTTTCTTTGCTCGCATTCGTGCACACCGCATAGTTCCTATTGGGGAGAGCTATGCTTAAAACAGGCGCTATGGTGAGCAGGTATTTGAGTTTCTCGAAGCTCCTTTGACACTCTGGGGTCCACCTAAAGGCCCTCCCCTTTTTCTGTAGGGAAGTAATGGGATATGCTACCCTCGAGAATCCTTCCACAAATCGTCTATAATAGCCTGCTAATCCCATAAAGGAGCGGATGTCTACCACATCTTTAGGCACCGACCATTCCATTATTGTTCTTATCTTTTCAAGGTCAACTGCAATCCCCTCCTTAGTGATTATATGTCCCAAATATTGTATTTGTTCCTTATAAAATTCACATTTGCTAAACTTGGCATATAGTTGATGTTATCGGAGGGTTTGCAGCACCAATATGAGGTGCTCTTGGTGTTCCTCCATCGTCCGAGAATAAATCAAGATATCATCGATGAACATCAGCACGAACTTGTCCAAGTATTGGTGAAATACGTTGTTCATTAGACACATAAAAGTGGCAGGGGTGTTGGTCAGCCCAAAGGGTAGCACCACAAATTCATAGTGGCGATATCATGTCTTGAAATCGGTTTTAGCTATATCCTCTTCTTTAATTCTGACTTGATGATATCCTGATCGCAAGTTAATCTTCGAGAAAACTATTGCTCCCTTTACTTGATCAAACAGTTCATCGATACAGGGCAGCAGATATTTATTTTTTATTGTCAACTTATTTAGTTGTCGATAATCTTGCACATGCGCAAGGTCCCGTCTTTCTTCTTACGAACAACATCGGGGCTCCCCAGGGTGACACATTGGGGCGGATATAATTCTCGTCTAGTAGCTCCTGTAGTTGCATTTTTAATTTTGTCAGTTCCGGTTTACTCATTCTATAGGGTGCCCGGGACACCGGAGCTGCTCCTGGCACTAATTCAATGGTAAAATCTATGTTCCGTTTAGGGGGTAGCCTGGGAATTTCCTCCAAAAATACGTCAACAAACTCCTGTATCATAAGGATATTCTCTATCGCAGCTGTTTTATCTTTTGAGTTGGCGTAGCCCACTTGGATAGCGTAAATCTAACACCCCTTCGCAATACATTTTGCTAACTATGAGGCAGTTATAGGCCGAATTTGCACTGGCCATTTGATTCCCTGCATTTCTTGCTTTATTCCCAATTCATCCTTGTAACTAATAGTCTTGGTTTTACAATTAATTATGGACCAATGTCTCTCCAACCATTCCATACCAATTAATACGTCATACGAGCCAAGGGAAGCACATTTAAGTCTGCTGTAACTTGCTCTCCTGCAATTTTTAAAGGGCAATTTTTGACTTCGGCATTTACCTGTCTTTTTGCCCCTGTTGCCAACTGGACCAGCCAAGGGTCCTTAAATTTAACATGTTGCAACCTACACTGTTCCACAATTCTAGGATTAATATAACTTAACTTTGCACTAGGGTCAATTAAAATAGTAACAGCAAGGTCTAAGAGTGTACCTCCGAATTCCACCATGGTCGACTGGTATTCTTCTTGGTGATCCTCCAGAGCAGCATTAATCCTTGGTAGACTCTGCCCTACATCTCGAACCGTAGAAGCCTCGTAGACCTGGGAAACCTTCTCAGTCCCTTTTTGTTGGGGACAGTTCTTCACATAATGGGGGCCACCATAGCCCCAACATTGCAATGGAGGCCTTGTTGTCCCTTCATTGTCATTTTTTCCAAATTGGTCATTAGTTCTGGACTCATTCGGGGGCTTTAGTCTCAGTGAGTTCTTTTGTGAATTTCTACTGATTTTCCCTTTGGAAAATCCTCGATTACCACCACCACAGTTACCTTTGGTACTCCCAGCTAGTTTGCTACCCTTTTTATTGACCCATATCTTGCCCAGGCTTTCTCCCTTCTGCTTGCTTTGCTGGTAACAAATTCTGGCTTTACGTATGGCCTCGTCCATCGTTTTCAGATTGTCAAATTCGATTCCTTCCCTCACACCCAAGGGTAGACTACTGAAACACCTCTCTACTTTAGCTTTTTCTTCCCGAATGTAGGGCACATAGCGGAGTAAGGAAGTAAAATGAGTGATGAACTCGTCCATAGTCTGGTGTCCCAATCGCAGATCATGGAATTCTCTAGCCTTTTCATCATAAAAGCGTTCTGTCAAGTATCTTTCTTTAAATTACCTTTGAAACTTTTCCCAGGTGATAGTCTGTTCACTCACGCCCTTTACCATCTTCACTTCCTCCCACCACAAGGTGGCCTTTCCTTGTAATTGGAAAATGGTCAATCTTGCCTTAAGGTTGTGGTCATAATCATACAACTGGAAATATTTGTTCATGTTGATCAACCATGCTTCAGCTGCCTCCTCTTGCTCTTCGTCAAAATGTGGTGGTTTGATTTTGCGGAATTCCCCTCGCAGTTCTATCCGTTGCCTTTTTGACGTTTGTTGTTCAGAGGAATTATCAGATCGTTCCTCCGCCCTTCCATCTGATTCTTCTGGTTCTATATTTTGATTTTGTTCCCCTGATATCCCCTGTTGTTCAATACTGGGGTGCAATGGTTGTTGATTTTCTTTATCCGAGAGGCTCTTTATAATCCTCTCCTATTCCATTGTGATCCTGCAGTTATCCTCTCGCAAACGGTCCATTTCATTCTTCAGTTCCTGTACAGTTTCCAAAATTTCACGATTTGTACTGCGAGTCTCCTCTCTGAGCTGTACCCACAACTTGGGATTGTTCCCTGCAGGTCCTTGACCTACTACAAATCCCTGGGATGTATTGTCTGCTCTTCTCATCCTATCGAACCTGCTCCTGAACTCAAACATAAATTTTCAGGGAAACGGTCAATTTTTTTTTAAAGAAAAACATAATATTGCTAAGGAGAGTTAAACTTTTTTTTTTCCTGTAGATTCACACCACTTTTTGAGAGGCCACATTTTTTGGAACTGGGCTCTGATACCACTTGTAATGGCTCCACGATAATAGTAAATTTTTTTTAACACACTTTACCCCGCCTATGAAATATTACAGCATAGCACCTCAACGTAAGATTCACAGTTCCGATTATTATGGATATCATCTTGCCATATGTGAGCAGTTAAATAATATTTCTGAGGTGGCAGTGTATTGACTGCTGGGTCAATGTTGATTGTTCGATTTTCATACACCTGGCTATGCCAATTACTCTTGATGGCTCTGTCACGTGATGGGCAGAGTCTCGGTACCCATTACCGTTATGTCCTCGGGCGCCTCCCACATTTGCGATGGGTGAATGAATGAAATTCCAAGCGGAACTACTTTTGCTATTTCCTTTCCCATTGAGATCATTTCAACAATGGTTACAGACGCTGCAGCTCCTTTCTCGCTCTTGCACCAAGCACATACCCTGGCTTCTTAGGTTGAGGTATGGTAGTTTCCTCCTGTCTGCAACCGAATCGATGCAGATTGAACTATGCTCTTTCAGCTGTTGTTCTGTGGTAATATTCTTATGTTGTCTAAGGTTTCATATCTTTTCCTACACTCTACACTGTTTCAGGTTTGTAATGGGTATTGGAATTTCCGACCTGTTCTGTCGTTTCTTTTGTGTTTACTGTGTTGAGGCGCCGGAATCTCGTTCAGCATAAAGTGCGCAGGTGCAGGTGAGGCCGCCTGGCTTCCAGTTCATGCTCCCTCCGACTGCGGTAAATCTGGTGAGTTCATTCCCACACAATCCTACCTACCATACATTTACCACTGGTGTTCTATTATGAATTTATTGTGTTGAGTATAGGATTGGTTTCTGCTCTACTTTCCTTATGAATTATTAATGGATGGTTTAGGTCCTCTGGCCCAAAACTCCTTATGGTATCTTCTCTTGGTTACTGTCAGGGGTTTGGTAGGGCTAAAGTCGACAAATTCGTCGCTCAACGCAAGGATGCAGCTCTGAGCTAATAGCTTTACCTTTCCTTAGTTAATCCTTACCGAGCCTTTGAGCTCGCGGATCTGTATTATGTAATTTTAGTTCTATAATGGTCAGATGCACGGGATATATCCCGGAAAACGGTTTGTTATTCCAACACAGATTCTTTTCCTGGCTATGTATTTCATCTGTATTTTTTGATTCTTAATCTTCTATGGAGGGTCGGGGTCCTCACGACCTGAGTTTGGTTAAAATGGAGGAATGCTCGTTTCCCCTGTGACTCCTGACTGCATAAGTATCTTTATTTTATACCCGCCCTTTACTAGGGTTTAAGAACTATGGAAAAATACTTTGAACTGTTACAACGTTTTTTTGTGGAATATAATCATGGTTCGCAACTCATCATTTTGTTAATAGTTCTAAAGGCTTTTACGTTGTGTGTCTGCTTATCAGATTACATTTACTGTTCTATGTTTTCAGTTCCACGAATTAGGCAAGGGTTATTGTCAGATTTTCTTGTTATAATTTCATATGTATGTATGAGTCACAGGAATCCTGTACGAACTCGTTTCTGGTTCCCTACGCAAATAAATTCTCTGTTCTTCTTGATTCTTTGAAGAGCATTGTTTTCCGTCTATTTTGCCAACTATATTACATGTATGCGTTTCTTTAAAGAAAACTACAGTACCGGCTTACGGAGTTGTTATTCTGGGTGATATTAAAGGGCTACCTGGGTCCCGAGGCCGTCATACCCAAGTGTATCTGGCTTATATCTCAGGGTAATTCTTGGAATAGATTATAATTTGATTATGCCAGTGTTTATATTACATGCTTCTTGTTTTTTTTTTCTTTTTCTATACTCGGAATTTATTTAGGTTCTGGTCAAAGAAAAATTACCTATCACACCCTCTGCTAATATACAAGATATATAATTGTTGTTATTGCACAACCCCTTTATCTCAAAGAACCCTACAATCACAATAAATCCCTGTATTCACGTGGTTCCAATTTTGTAATTTCTCTTTAAGAGGGTTTGTTCTCCATTGACTCCCAGGACTACATCCATTTCCTTTTTATTAAAAGAAAGAAAAGTAAAGAACAGATCCCTGTATTCACGTGGTTCCAATTTTGTAATTTCTCTTTAAGAGGGTTTGTTCTCCATTGACTCCCAGGACTACATCCATTTCCTTTTTATTAAAAGAAAGAAAAGTAAAGAACAGGAAGGAACACAGATATAAACCTTTGTCCACCAGATTACTTTCCCGCACAGTTTTTCTTTTATTTGTAAGTTAATGCTATCACATAAATCACAACATAACAGGAAAGGAAATGCTAAGATTAACTTTACAAAATTACTAAGTAATATAAATCCAGATATTGGTCCATACCTGAAGTTCTTCTATTTGCTCCTGATCGAAATGTTGTCTTTTGGCGATTCCATGGAAGAAACGGTGTTTGGAGATTCCATAGATCAATTATAGTTCCACACTATCTCCCAAATCTGGGTCTGTTATTAGTCAAACTGCCCAACCATGAGATTAGTCCTACAGGACCAGAATCTCCCCGCGTGCTGCTTGCAAGACCTTAGTCTCTGCAAATTGCTCGTATAGTGAGCAGGGCTATCTGGTCATCACCAGACTTAGCCTTCTCCTTTTTACTTGGATTTCTTTTTTCTTGGTTCTCTTCTGCCTGTCCCCACAGCACAGAACTTTTTTTTTCCCTTCTCTTTTCCGGAAATCCTCCAGCCAGGGAAAGGTAGTTAGAGTTGCCTCCCCAGCAACCTTTTTTCTTGTCTCAAGAGGACAGCTTCTTCCTTGAGGGTTTCCCTTCATTCCGGGAACGTTTTTACAATTTATCATCAACCAAAATTATATTTAATTTCTTTAATCAGATACAAGTAACGAGTTCAGTTTGTTTCTATTGCAGTAAATCAAATATTTACATTGTTTTTTTTTTAATTTCTGGGGCATTACAATATGTAAGTACATATATACTAATGACCCAAAACCCAAAGTCCACAGTAAAAGTTTACCCACTATGAATAATCAATAAATTATTTCAATAAATCTGATTTTCATGAATTACTCAAATAATCTACTTTTCATTAATAACATTAATAAATTTACATTAATTTATAAATAAATAGCCATTAATAATTAAATTAAAATACATTTTATTACCTTAACTAAAAATTATATAAAATATATGTATTTAAAATATTAAATAAAAAATTAATAAATAAAACTTCTATATCGAAAATAAAACAAAATAGGTTTGCTATTACCATTTGCAAAGACCTTCGCAATTTTAACCAGAAGAATTATCTGAATGTGTCAATTAATATATGATGAAGAAGCCTATATATTCGACCCTTTTATAGAATTTCTTGTTTGAGTTTTTTCCTCGTTCTATTATATGATGGGTTATATATATAATTTTTTTATTGATATAATATTAAAAATAAATAAATAATAATGGTAATGGTGGGTAGTGGTTCATTAAATTTATTATGGTTTATGAAACTTTAAAAAAATAAGAGATTAATTAGAGAATTTTAATATTTTATTTCTGTGAATTAAAAGAAGAGATAAAAGTGTTCAGAGATATTTATATTTTAATAATTCAACCAGTAAAAAAAGTTGAAAATGTGTCAAAGATTTTGGAAATGAGAATGGATGAAAATATAAAATTATTGATTTATGATTTTCAAAATATAAATATAATGTTAAAAATATATCTTTAATACGATTAAAATTAATTTTAAAATAGAAAAACATGACTACAACTATAATTTTAAAAATCCATAATAAAAATAACAAAATCTTTAAAATCAATTTTCATAATAAAAAATAGTGTTATAATTGGTGAATTTGTTTGTTGTATTATCCATAGAAATTTGAACTTTAAATTTCATAGTTTACCTAATATTTTATAACAAAAAAAATCAATTATTTATCCTACCTATAATTATAATATTAATAATCTATCATTATATTTATCTGCCTTCTCTTTTATCCACATTTAAAATAGAAATTAATCATTTTCTCAAATCAATATTATAAATAATTATATCAACCTCTTAATTATAATATTTTAATAAAACAAAATATCAATTTATTTTTTATTGTCTTTTACTACTACAACAACATGATTAAACGTTGGACATAAAGTACCAAAATTTATTTATGCATTAGACTCATTGAACGATAGTTAAAAAATATAACACTGAATGCTCAGTGCCCGTGAGAATGATAAATGCTTGAACGATAATAAGGTGGTATTATATTAAAAAAATTATTTACGTATTATAAAATATTTAAATTATAAATCAAAGTTATAATAAAAAATGTTTAATATTTATTAGAAGAATAAATATATGAATTATAATAAAGTTGTATTATATACAAAAAAGAAGTATTAGTTAAATAGGGATGTTTTTGACATAATTTAATTTTTTTATGGTACATTTCATCTTTAATATTTTCTTATCTTTTAAGATAGTTTAATTTCCATTTTCAGCTGGGCTCTCTAAAATTTAAATTTAAAATATAATAAAAACTAAACTTTATACAAAAAGTTTAATTTGTTTCATATAATAAAGTTGCATTACATAAGAAAACAAAAAGTATTAGTTAAATTGGGATGTTTTTGAGATAATTTAATTTTTTTAATCGTGCATTCCATCTTTAATCTTTTCTTATCTTTTAAGATAGCTTAATTTCCATCTTCAACTAGGCTCTCTAAAATTTAAATTTAAAATATAATAAAAACTAAACTATATACAGAACATTTAATTAATATTAACAAATTGTAATTTGTAATTGTAATTACAAGATAATATTTAAATACTTAAAATTATATAGTATTAGACATTACAATTCAAACACATATATCATTTGCTTTGTGCTAAAAGCCAAAGCCCTCAACATGACCACGAAGCCATTAACAATATGCAAAAAGTAGATGCTTCTAATATAATAATTACATTGTTTTTAGTGTGATTTTTTGGAAGTTTTTCAGGTGGATTTTTCTAGTCTAATTTCTCTAAAATCTGACAAAAATTCATTGAAACTATAAATTTGATATGTAACCCCTGCACAATAAAAATACCCTAAAAATTTTTCAGAGTGTTGAACCAATCTATACAATCTAAAATCTAGTTTAAATAAAACAAATCAAAATTTCACCCCAATTTTTCCGCTCAAATCTAACACCAAAAATTCTAAAAAATCACACTAAAAATAACTCCAATAATAATAAACAATCCTCTTTAACTTCTTATATCGCAACGTTCACAATTATAGCGCCTCTCCTCTTTCATTTATAAGATACCGTATTGCAACTTCCAATTTACCATCTTCTCACATCTTTGATGGCGTGCAACGACTGTTATGAGACTCTCCAACAGTGCGTGTTATGAGACTCTCCAACAATTGTGGACGCAACACAGCTCCTTAAAAGTTGGTCCACGAAACTTTCACATTTGCCAATGTAATGTCGTCATTCTCAGGTTCATTGCGTATCTTTATATATATATATATATATTTCCCTGCGTTTCAGCCATCACGTGAACGAGTACGGTTTTGTTTCCTTGTAGGTTTCTGTAACATTGTATTTTGCACCTCTCTTCCATTGTAATTGAAACAATGCTATCAACTATGTATTATATTGATTTTCTCCATTTTGATGCCCGGAAATATATAAATCCGTTGTTATCTTTTATGAATTAAAATATATTTTATAGAAGCATTCGAGAATCACTTTTTCTTAACAATTAGTTTGTATCAAGAAATAATTTTTTGTCGTTATAGCATATGTTTTTTATTCCATAAAATGTTCTTTTGTTTTATTTTTTCTTAAATAAAGCGTATTTTATTTTTTTCATATATTTTTTATTTCATATTTTTTTTTGTTTTTTCTTAAACAAAAATTATTTGTATTTTTAGTATGAAAAAATAATTGGTTTTATTTTGTATATGTAAAAGTCAATACATCTGATCAAAATGAGACTATTCTGAAATGTAATCTTTGCAGCATATAGCCTTACTTGGCCAGGGATCCACAATGAATCACATATAAAGCATAGCTATTATATATCAGAAATTAGTAGTATAAAAAGTCTATCATCTAGCGCAACACAACAAAAAAATAAAAGAGTGTCTAGACATATGGAAACTACACCAAAATAAAGAACCTATCATTGTAAAAAGATAACATTAGCAAATGTGGATAAGCCAAGAGTGTCATTGTAAAAGCATAACACTAGCAAATGTGGATAAGCCAAGAGTGGTCCCCTTCACGGGAAGGGAATGAAACCACCATCTTAGGAACAACCCTCCACCTCTTGTGCAATATGCAAACCATCTGGATGAGCAGTGATACCAGCTTGGACATGTCATCAACATTAGGTTTGTGTTGATTGTGAGTCTCCAAAGATCTTCAAATTTGGAATATTTAAAAAAAGTGTAAACTATAATAGACCCCATAGAGTCATAGCTTCAACTTTCATATTGGTACCTCTGCCACCTCCCAAATGTATCTTATATTACTGATTATTTTCCATGCAAATGCAAACCTAGTATCCACACTTATTTCATATTGGTACCTCTGCCACCTCCCAAATGTATCTTATATTACTGGTTATTTTCCATGCAAATGCAAACCTAGTATCCACACTTACCGCTATGTTCGGCTCCATGGAAGGAACCCACAAGGTACTCCTGAGTGAGTCCCGATGCCGCCAAGGATTTGATAGCAAGAGTGATCTCGCCAGATGTTATAATTTTGGTGACAATATGTTCCATTTTGAATGGTTTCCCATCAAATATAATAAAATTTCTAGATCTCCAGATTTCCCAAATGTGATAAGTGGAATAGCCCCTAATGGTTTAGTTTTTCAAACCTAATTTTATCCTTATTTTTTTAAATATATCATTTTAAAAACATATCAATATTAAAATTGAAGCAATATATTTTCATAATAATAATATTAATAACATAAAAATAAAAAGAAATTATTAGTAAGATTTATATGTAATATTTTCGGAGTGCTACTATAAATTTCACTTTCTCCATAAGGGACTTATGAAAATTAGCAAGGTTTATATTTAATAATTTGGGAGTTTTACTAGGATGTCTAAGTTGAATTTGTCGAAATAATTTTTTAAATTCATCTAATTCAATTTTTTAAAGTTGAAACCACCTAAATGATTACTAAAATGATGAAAATCACCTTTTACATCAAAAGTATAATATTTATTATGAGTATAGTTAATAAAATAATAAAATTGTGAAGATCTATTTTTTATTATAATAATAATAAATTGTAAAGATCATTTTTTTATCTGAATTTAACTAATACTTAATTAAGGCTTTTTATTTCAAGTTAAGGTGGATGAGTTGACTTTTTTATTTTCTTTTTTTAATCCAGGACCTAGTTTGATTCTCAAGGAAATATGCTCAGTATATGCTTAGCCTTAATGTTTATCAACCACTCAAATGTATTACAAAGTTTGTTAGGTTGCATTGACTTTTAATAAATTAAAAAAATTATATTTGTGCAAGTTGATCCCCACCCACCAATTTCCTAAAGATTTTAGATTATTCCAATTCTAATAGCTTCATATTCTAATTAGATGGGCAAATTAATATATAAACAAAATTTATTTAGCAAAATGATCTATTTTACAATAAGATGTGATTCTCCTTTTTTCTCAAGTTAAAATTGACTTAGTTGTAGTCGTTTTTATTATAAATAAAATTAATAAAATAATAAAATTGAGAAAACTTCCTCCATTAAAATTATAATATTTATTATAAATGTAATTGACATAAATTTTTACAATTATTAAAAAAAATTATTAATATATATTATAAATTTAAAAATAGTAACAAATTTAAAATAATCAATTCAAACAATTAGAATATATCATTTTAAAATTATTAATTAAATAAAAAATATTTTGATACAAATAATATATATATATATATTAATTATTTTTAAATAATTTATTTATTAATTTCAATTTCTATTATTAATAATTATTTATAATCAACATCATTATCCCAGTAGAATTTAGACATTATTTTCTTGATGATCCCCTTTCTTCGAAAGTCCATTGCTCAGAATCTGTACCAGTCATATTTAACAAGTCACATTAGCGAATTAATATTTACGGGGGTTTTATACAGTAGAGTAGGGAAGAGATTCCAATAGCCATTAATTACCATTTTAAATTAATTAATTACCATTTAAAATTAATAAAAGATATCAAATATATACATGATAAAATTATCAAGTTCAGAGTTATCTTAAACCAAAAAAACATTTTGATTTCAGTTACAAAATTAAGAAATATTTAATTAATCATAACAAAAATGAGGTTTTTAAGATAAATAGAATAATTATTAAGTTAGATAAATAAAAAATATTACACAGTTTATTTAGGATATCCCAATAACAAAAATTAAGTTAAAATGATGAAAATTTTGAGAAGAGTTTTGGGCAGAAATTACATTATAATTCATTTGTCAATTTTTTTTTAGAACCAACTACTATGGTTCATAGTGAGGACAAGTTGGTTCGAAAAATGTCTACAAATAATTCCAAGCTGAATGTTGGGCAAAGATATTTTAGTGGACATTGATGGATGTGTGTTTTGGCTAAGGAAAAATGACAAAGGATATGGCAAAGACATTAAAAGGAAAAAAGACATTTTTGGCACATTTATTAATGAAAATAAATAAAAATAGGAGAAAAGGAAGGTAGAAGGTCACATGTTGCATGTGAGAATGAAATTGAAGGAAAATAATTTGAAAATGAAGAAAATAGAGGTCACATTAATAAAACGGCTTATGACGATCATTTGGTAACCTTTTGTCAGTTCAAGTTTGGAGCTCTCTTATTATTCTCTCCCTCTCTCTCACTCTTGGTCACTTAGAGTTTTCTTGCAGCACTCTAGCTTTGGATCAAGGAAGGAAAAGCAAGAAAAGGGAAAGGAAGGAAAGAAAGGATCAAGGAAAAGAAAGCAGGATCAAGCAGCTTCAATAGGAATACTTGCAAGTAACCTTTTGCATGTGTGATTTCCTAACTGGTTTGGACATGCATGGCTTTGCATGGTGTTGTATGGTTCTCTTGCTGCCAGTGGCATGATTTTGTTGGGTTATGACAGTGGTTTTCAGCCTAGCATTGCCTTTTTCCAGATGCCATGGTATGTTTGAATGTTTATCTTGTTTTTGAGCTTTGGTTTGTTGGATGGATTTCAGAATCTGGGGCAGAGGTGGTCTCAAGGTTCATTCCCAAAGGCCTAGGAATCCCTTGACTGGTTTTGGCGGGATACACGATAAAGCTTGAGGGAGAAGTATCGTCTTAGGACCTAGTGATTCGGGTTTGGATTGCGGTAAATCCTAAGATACTGGTCTTGGTTTAAGGCCTAGTGATCCGGGATTGGATTGTGGTAATGCCTAAGAGACAAGGAGACGAAAGATTCCTCAAGGAGAGTGATAAGTTTCAGATGACATTCCAAGTTCGGTTTGTTTGTGATCGAAGAACCAATTTTGGTGTGATCACAATTTGGTGAGGGTGGAGGTGGTTTAACCTATGGATTCCCTTGGTTGTTCTTGGATTAGTTGTTCTATGAGATACCACATTAATGCTTGTAATATAGCACGGGGCTGACTGGCTGGAAGAGAGATTTGGTTTAGCCATGTCTATGGATGGGTGGTACATGGAAGTCCCGAACCTCGTCAGATTTGCCTATGATTAATAAAAGCTAACTTCTCTTACTTTTGTACTTGTTTATATGTGGATTTAATGGCTATCATATCTCTAATATTTATATGTTTAATTCTAGTTAGAATCATGGTTGTGTGACTGGTTCATGTCATGGTTATTTCATGTATTTACTTGTAATTGTTAAATGGATAGATCTAAGACCTGATTGATGACATAATAGTCCAATGGAGAAGGAGGTGATCCTTATGGTTATGTTTCATAACTTCTTTCAGTCATTTATGCTCTGTCTTGTATCCTAGACCTGTAGGTTGCATTGATGGCAAGTATTTGACAGAATGTCAGTCCCAGTTGGTGATGCTCAGGCCTAGACTTGAGGTTGATTTCTGAATTATGAGCATTGTTATCATGTCTTTGATGGATTCTAAGGGTTGTAGGACGTTCTGGGTAGAGGCATGGATTCTAGGCTAGAAAAGTGGCTCAAATCACGGGGTCATTGGCAGAGGTTTGCTGAGAAAAGTGCACAGTCACTAACAGAGAGGCCTATGAGAGAGAATTTGAGTTTTTGGTCAATGTCTTGCTTATAGAATGAGAGCAACTTTTGGTTAAAATGCTTAAAACAACAATGGGACCTAGGGACAAGATTTTTGAGTGGCTGACATGTCTCCTGGGGGTGTAATTGATGATGTTGATGGATTTTCTTGATGAATTCCATCGATTCCATTTCCTTAAAGTCACCAAGGAGATTTAATCCCTTATAGTAACCTCTCTCATCACAATTTTTCCCACTTGGTTGGCTACTTGGGTGGAATTGGGAGGAGGGCATGTTACAGACTGGTATCTGAGCGTGGTTGCTCTCTCCTTGGATGAAGGTGCTTGGTCATGCATGCATGTCAGTGGTATGTGTGTCTCTTACACTTGCATTCCATATGCTTGTTTCATTGCATCATGTTGATCATGATTGTAGTAAGGTTGTCATGAGGAGTTTGATGTGATTTTACGGGATGCATCGTCGGAAGTTTATGACTGGTTGCATATGGTTATATTTCACTTGACCACATCCTTATATGTCAGGTGCATTATTGAATGTTTTAATTAGATGTATCCGTCTTGTAGGTTGATTACAAGAATTGATCACTTATGCTCGACTACATGCATTCATACGTATGTGTAGTTGATTAGAAATTTCTTATGCAAGTTGATAGTTGCATGGGGAAATGTGTGCAATGGAGTAAAGGTTGTTGTCATGAATGAGGTCATATCATGAATTGTTGATATGGCCTTCCATTGACAATTGGACCCTAGCTAGAATGATGTTTATGCGTTGATACACTTATTTTATATATGTCTATATGTTGTTATGATTATGTTATACATGTATCACATTGATTTGATGATTTTGCAGAAAATGTATCCTCCTCGAAATATGCCAAGGTACATTGGTTTATTGTGATTTGGTTTAGCTGACATAGTATGCCTTGCAGGAAAGAGATCAAATGGAAAAGCCACCTACCTTTTATGGAGAGATGAAGAAATCATAGGAAGCAGAAGCATGGTTGCTTGGTATGAAGAAATTCTTTCGATTGCATGATTATTCAGAAAACATGAAAGAAAATATAACCACTTTTAGTTTCAAAGGTTTAGCAGATATTTGGTGGGAAGACATGAAGAATTTCAAAGGTATACATGTGGAGGATTTCAATTAGCATTCATTTGAAAGGCTCTTCAAGAAGAAGTATTTGTCAGAGAGGTATTATGATGACAGTGCTAAGGAGTTTTATGAGTTGCGAATGGGTTATATCACAAGTGATGAGTATACTATCAGATTTTTGGAGCTGTGGAGATATGTGCCTTACTTCAAGGAGGAGAATGCCAAGGTTTAGAGATTCATCAATGGATTTCCAATTGCATAGAGATACTAGATTGAGTTCGATGAGCCTAGATCATTGGAGGAGGCCATCTGAAAGTTGAAGCGTTGTTATGAGCAATCGAAGCAAAAAGTTGAGCCTAAGCATGACTCGAAAATAAAGGGGAAAGATAAAAGGAAATGGCCGCCAAAGAGAGGAACACCTCAAAATGAAAGTGAGAAAGAAAATGTAGTTCCTTAAAAGAGATTCAAATCAGTTGAGAAGGGACGTGGAGAGCATTAGGCTAGAGGCGGTGCTAGGGAACCATTGTAGTGTTGGATATGTGGTAAGGATCATCCTAAGAGGGATTGTCCACAGTATCAGAGTGGTGGTATATCCAAGATCTACAGTGTTCAGGAGACACATACAGTCAGTGATGTTGGTCATAGCATTCCCCGTATCTATGCAGTTGTGGACAACAAGCAAGCGAATAATCAAACGTCGATCATTGAGATGGACAATAAGCTCTATGATCAAGTTGTTTATATTTTTATTGATCCTTGATCTAACTATAGTTATATTAATCCTAATTTTGGCTCAATGGCACCTGAATTAACCAATAAAACCCTAATTTCTTGTCCTTTCGGCAACAATCCGCGTAGCGCAGGTTGCAGTCTCCCCTGAAGCAGTATCGGGGGATGCTTGAACCAGGCTTCCACATCCAAAGGCCTATGTTATGGTTTCCTGATATCCTTATGACTTAGATCTTCCTTTGCGTAACTCTAATCCATCTGAGCAAAAAAATACTGCAAATCTATCTAAACGACTTCCTGATCTCTATGAAGGTATTTTTTTTTCCAATAGAAAAATCGTAATCTTTCATTATAATTGAAAAATTACATGTTGTAGATGCCTTTCGGCATATGCTGCATTGGCCCTTTTCCATCTCTGTGAGCCATATTACTATTGCTCAGTTTTTGTCAAAAAAATATGCATGTATCATCCATCACCACTGAGGGTGTTCGTTTTTCGGAGAATCATGAAAACAAAGATAATGAACAGATGGGGGAAAATCAATATTTTCTCCCTTTTTTCTTCTCAACCTTTCTCCATCCCCCTTGTGACTGTTGGAGTTATAAGTTCTAGAGTTGTATTAGCCATAGTTTGGGGATTGTCTTTATCAGAATCTGAGGTATTTGATAAGTGTTGATGTTTGGATCTACCCGTACCCATTGTCATTGATATCCTTTCCAATTGTACTTCTATAAGTTCTTGTGGACTTTTGTCTTGTATTTTTGGTTCTTTTTTCATCTGATTGGTCTCATTGGGGGTTACATATTCCACCTCTTCTTCCTCCTCATCATCCGAGGTTGGTGGAGGAAATTGCCATCCCTTGGCTTGTTTCCTATTTTCTTCTTTCTGCGAGTATCTTTTTTGGCTGTTGGACACATGCTTTGTAGGTGTCCTATTTGTCGGCATGTTCTGCATCTGAATGCAGTATTTTCATAGTCTAGAACCTGAGTCCAGTTCCTCTGTCTGTGCTTCAGCTGTATTTGGTCTGACAAACCTTTGCTGAGATCTATTTCCACACATATTCATGCAAAAGTGTATATTCTTTCCTCCAGTATTTGGGTGTCCATTTTGATGTAATGCCCAATAGTGTTACTGATTCCTGCTAGTACTTGTTGGTTACAAAGGTGTATTGAGAGACTACGTAGCCGTACCCAAAATGGCATCTTAGAGACAACCTTTCTATTTGCATAAGATCCTGGAAACCATGGTGTGATGAAGCGTCCTGTGGATCCCCAGAACCAAGGTCCTTCCTGTATTACGAAGTCTCTAGCCTCTGCTGTAGGAAATTTCACTATGAAAAAACCTTTAGAATAGAGATGTATTTCACATAGTGTAGTCCAGTTCATAAAAATATAATGAAATAGATCAACTGGTTTGGGCCAAAAACAGTTGATTCTACATATTATTGCTTGCCTTTCATATATAGAGCATTGCTCATCTGTTTCTAGTATATCTATGTTATATTCTAGGGTGTGATTCAGTTGTTTCACAATGTATGACCTTGCATCCATAGCTGTTTGATTTTGTGCTACTTCAGCTGTGTGTTTCCCTTGAAGAATGTTTTTGAAGGATATATTGCCTATTTTTTTCCCTTGATGTGTTCCTGTAGTTTTTGTTGTACCAGTCCCACTGCCCTTGCCCCTGAATGGATTCTTGCTATTGTCTATTGCGCCCCCTCTTACTCTTTGATTGAGAATTATTGTTGACAGGGGTGCGATTTTGTAATCCTTGAGGTACTTTGTGTCTTGAAGTACTCTGCCCCCATGTAACAAGTTTTGAGATCTGGTGGGATATCCAAATTTTTGCAGTGTATGATCCTGCAGTTACGTTACAGAATCAGTCTCTTTTACCCAAAGTAATTGCACTTTTCGAGCAAGGCTTTTGACAAATACTTGGAAGTTTTGGTCTTCTGATACCCAATGGGCATCTTCGTCTACTGCCCAGGGCATTCTGTTCCATAACACTCGATCTGAACTATTCATCTTACCTTTCGGGCCTTCTTCTGCTTCTGGCGGTTGTAAGTTAGAATAGGGTATTGTTCCAATACTTGTTTGCCCCTAGATCTAGACTTTTGGTAGCCTGTTCGGCCTTCTGAGCATCTGATCTGTTTGACCATTTGTAGATTTGGGGATATTTGCATCTTCCTTGGTGTGTAAAGTGGACGCAGATCCACATAAAACGCTTACAAAGGCTACAGGACCATACTCAAGTTTATATAGAATAAGTATTAGGAGTATGCTATTCCTTACCTCTGTGTCAGTGGCAATTATCCTGTAGTGACGCAAAAATGGTGGTTTCAGATACCCTCTCCATTACTTCCGTGCGTGCTTCCTTGTTGTTGTCATTGCAGCGGCCCCTAAGAGCCGGATGAGTTGGGTTAATGGTGGATTGAGAGGGGAGAGTCATCTGCAAGGCAACGACGGTGCTCTTATGTGCTTCAGTAGCTCGATCTGCCGCACCATGTTCCAGATCATCAATAGATCTCTCATCTTCCGTGTGAGGGTAACAAGTAACCAACCACATGTAACCTTCCTTCTCGTTCGATTGATCTGCTTCAGCTTCACGACGAAGGCTTGTGGCTTTGTCCAGTCGATTCCAGTGGCAGAAGGGCTATCTGCAGGTGCAGCGGCCATTTTCTGTAGACCCTAGATCTGGAAACCCCTCTATGAAGGTACTTAATTGTACTTATCATGCATAAATATTACAAATCTACTAGTTTTGCACAATAAAAAAGAATTAATTCACCTAAAACATATCACAAAGCATAGAAGCATAAACTTTGTAGAAGTAAACAATAAGACACAGATCCATCAATTTCAGCCAAAAACAGTCTTTATTAAGTATAAATGTTCAATTATAGACTTCTCCTCCCTGCACACTCAGCTGCAGGGGCCCCCACACTGAGCCTGTGAACTTACCAAGGTCTTTACGCACTTAACTGTAGGAGCCTTCCCCTTTCACCTAAGTACAGGAAATAGACCTTTTTTGCCTTAGAACGTTTCCCTTATAATGATTCTTCACTAATTGATTGATCCTTAGACTCACTATGACTCATTTATTTATAGCATCTGCTTTACAATACCATGGTTTGCGGACCATGGGCGGGTCTCAAAACAACTCTATCACCTACCCCACTAAGGAACTAAATCCCCTTTCAATTCTACTAGCTTCACGCTCCGCTTCCATATTTCATGGAGACTTTACATTCGTTACAAAAAGAAACTACAACATTTACTCAAAATTTACTCAATTGACCCTAGGGACCCCTTCCCAATAGGACCCCAACACAAAGTGGGTGGCTCACGCTCGATTCACTCTACTGGTGCATCTGTCTTGTTGTGGAGGTCTCTGAACTCCACATTCAACACCCCTATGTCAACAGAACCCTCCACTGTGGCCTACTCCACTGCCTCTACCATCTTTTCCATAGTCGGGCTTTCCATCACTAGGCACATCATCCTACGTGTCTACTGGAGTGTATTCAACTTCTCTTGGACTGACAGAGTAGGCAGACTCCTCAACCTCCAATGTGGCCTCCTTCGTGTTGCGCTCCTTGTTAGCAACTGCCTTGGCACCAGGTTTCTTCTTTTTCTATGCTGCTTTTTCTTGGGTTGTTGCCTGCTCAGCCTCTTTCGTTTTCTTCTGCACTGTTTTGGATTGTGTAGAGGAGATTTCTCTACCTTTTCTTGTTCCCGCGCCGAGATCTATGGGGTGTAGCCACTCCCTTGGCCATTTTCCTGTGACTTCCTATACATCTACACCGGTGACTAGGTATGGAAACTTGTACCATACTTTTTTAGGATCGCGTCTCGCGCGGATGGATACGTTGTGAAAATCAACTTTCAAATCCATGTGGGCCTCCAACTGCTTAAACAAGGTAGGTGAAAACCTCAGCCTCTAGATGATCACCGTGCAGAGGTCCATCTTGACCATCACCCAAAATATATTAGTCTCCATGACCCTCTCTGGATCCTTTGTTTTCCATAGAGAAGCAAACTTCGTGGCCTCTTGTAAATCGGCATCTTATGGAGGGAACTGACTATCTTCTAGTAGTCTCCACGTAACTAGGGCAATTAACAACATCAACCAGGCATAGTGGAATGCCTTGCCGTCGTCATTTGTTTCATGACAATTCAAGAGAAACTCCTTATACAAATATTGTGCCCAGCTGTACTGCACCCCCTTTGTGCATTGTGTAGCCAATGAAATCACTGGCACTGACACGTCGTCTGCACAATATTTTCTCATGATGTTGCAAGCCAAGATATGAGCATCAAACTGCACCGCCTTGTCTATGATGGAACGGATGGAATATCTGCACGACTTCTTCACTAAGTCTAAATCGTTCTTCATTCTATTCACGAGTTGCTTTTCTTTACTCTTGCCTCCAAACTCCTCGGCTGGATCCACCCCTTCGTACGGAAACATGGTCATATAGTGGATCAACATATCTGTGATGGGGATGGTTTCTCCCAACCAAAGACACACATTGTGAACCAGTGAAAGAACTTTCCATATGGATATTGTGTTGACAGTGGTTTTTCTAAAATGCGGTACACATAACATATTCAACAACCCAGCCTTTCAACCCCCGTGATCCACTTCAAGGGATCTAGTCACATGACTCCAGTCTCCTCATAGTATATCTTTGCCAGATATTTATTTTTCGCCAAATGCAGGAATTTATCATGATCAGCTATATCCCAATCCTCCATTTTAAGTGTGGGAATGTGCCCTAAGAGCACGTCTTCAAATGAAACTTTCTCCAGCAATAACAATGTAAAGATTATGAATTTAACATTATTGGGATCCTTGGGTACCTTCGCTTTGCCCTTTTGTGGAGGGATATACTTCGAGAGCCTAGTGAGAGACTCTCCCTCCTCAGCATCCAACTCTTCAACTCGGTGACTAACTCACCAGAACAACTTGTGGTCTCTTTTTTTTCTCCTTAGTACCAGATGGTTTAGGCCTAGGTGACTTCGGCATCGTAGGCACAAATGGTTTAGCTTCCATTTCTGACGTGATTTCAGGGGCTTCGGCTTTAGATATAGTGGCTTCAGAACATGCAGCTTCTGCGGGATCAGTCATTTTCTCAAGGATGATCTTATGGTTCCAATCAGGTAAGTTTGCCAACTCCGGCCGTGAAATTAGTTCCTCCCAATCCTTCTTAGACATACAGGAATATTTTTGGCAACAAATTATCTAAAAGAAAAGTGTTGTAATGTGGGTAGCATGCTAGATTTATAAGCAGTTTCAAATTCAAATCCGACTGTTCCCTCTAATTTCTGATCATAAATTCATTTTTGTTGGCATATTTCCAAGGATTTCCACCATAAATGCAGCCTACCTGCTCCTCCTAATGGGATTTCACCATCCAATCAACTCTAGTGCATCCAATGGCTATTTTTGGACGTTATTGTGTTGTACAATCCTCCATGGTACAACCCTCCTGGTGCAGCTCCTCCTCATGCACTTCTGGCTTCCCTCGCGCAGCCCCTTTACCTCGTTTTCCCAGTCTTCGGGCAGTGTAGTTTATAGTCCTGTACTTCCTTGCAGCTCCGTAGAGTACTAAGACTGCCTGGCCATCATGTAGTCATTTCACAAGGGTAGGATCCCCTTGATATAACTTCAGTTGACTTCCATTGAATATTCCCGGAAACAATTCCCCATCCAGCTTTGCGAGCTGAACTGCGCCACCATTTGTAATTTTCCTTACTACATAGGATCCCAACTAGTGCATTTGAAACTTCCTAGGAAATTTGGTAAATTTTCTATCGTAAAGTAGGACCAAGTCATTCACCTTGAAGGTGTGCAGCTTAATATGTCGATCATGCCAGGCCTTCTCGTGCTCCTTTTGCACTTGTTGGTGAAATCAACAGAGAAATTTGTCTTCCTCTAATTCCAACAACTACGTGAGGCACTCCTCTATAGTCTTGCGATCTGCCATAACAAACAATGTTGCAATCTACAAACTCGACACAATATATTCCATGGGCATCACAATTTCTATCCCATAGACCAGCCTGAACAGGGTTTGTCCTATCAACTTCTTACATATTGTCCTATATCCCCATAGGACTGCTAGTATGCACACATCCCAATCATTCCTTTATGCATTACAGACCTTCGTCAATGTGTTTTCCATAGTTTTATTGAATGCTTCCACCGTTCCATTTGTCTGAGGATGATAGGGTGTACTCTTTTGATGATAAACATAGAATCATTTGAGCATTGCGACAATAGTTTCATTTAGAAAGTGTGTACCCCTATCACTCATTAGGAAGTGCAACATAACCATTTTTTGGCTTAATGGGGCTTGACCTAGGTTCAACTATAACTGTGCCAAGCAACAAAACCCTAAATGTTGGCCCTTTCAGCAACAACCTGTGTAGCGTAGGTTGCAGTCTCACCCAAAGTAGTATTGGGGGATACTAGAACCAGGTTTCTACATCTAGAGTCCTGTGTGATGGTCTCCTGATATCCTTATGGCTTAGATCTTCCTTCACACAACTCTAATCATTCTGAATAGAAACTACTACAAATCTATCTAAACAAATTCCAAATCTTCACGAAGGTATTTAATTGTACTTATCATGCATAAATATTACATATCTACCAGTTTCACGCAGTCAATAAGCATTAATTCAAACAAAACATATCATAGAGAGAAGATACATAAACTTTGAAGAAGTAAATGATAAGACACAGATGCATCAATTTTGGCCCAAAATAGTCTTTATTAAGTATAAATGTTCAATTATATATTTATTCTCCCTATGCACTTAGCTGCAGGGGTCCGTGCACTCATCCTGTAGAATTACCAAGGTCTCCACACACTCTATTGTAGGTGCCTTCCCCTTTCACCTAAGTATAGGAAACAGACCTTTCCTACCTTATCACCTTGCCCTTATAATGATTCTTCACTAATTGATTGATCCTTAGACTCCCTATGACTCATCTATTCATAGCATTTGATTTACAATACCATGGTCTGCGGACCATGGGCGGGTCTCAAAACAACTCTATCACCTACCCCACTAAGGGACTAAAACCCCTTTGACTTCTACTAGCTTCGCGGTCCACATCTATATTTCGTGAAGACTTTACATTTGTTAAAAAAACCTACAACATTTACTCAAAATTGACTTAATTGACCCCAGGGACCCCTTCCCAACACTTAACCTGGTGGATAAGTGTGGTTTGAGAAAATAAGTGAATGCAAAATCTTGGTTGGTACTGTTGGCTACAGGTACAAAGAAGCGAGTCCACTATTGGGTAAGAGCTTGTGAATTTGAGTTAAATGGTATGCCTACACCAGCACATTTCAATGTATTTCCATTGGGTCCATAGTGTATGCTTTTGGGTATGGATTGGCTATACCTTCACAAAACCAAAGTGGATTGATTCGATAAGGCCATCGAGTATGTGGATGATAGTGGGGGAAAGAGGAATTTTCAATGGAATAAGAATCCTACATCAATGACAATGGTTACCTCTATGCAGGCTAAGCGTAGTTGCATAAAGGTTGTGTTATGTTTGCAGTACACATTTCTAGTGACAAGGGTAAGGAGGTTGAGGACATAGATGTGTTAAGAAGGTACCCATTTTTGCAGCAATTTCATGGTGTATTTCCCGAGGACATTACAGAGTTGCCACCTGATAGGGAAGTGCAATTTTCTATTGAGTTGGTGCCAGGGGCAACCCCAACATCGAAAGCACCTTATAGGATGAGCACTCCTAAGTTGGTTGAGTTAAATTTTCACCTGAAGGAAATGTTGGAAAAGGGGTACATTAGGATGAGTGTATCACCTTGTGGTGCACCAGTGTTGTTCGTGAAGAAGAAACATGGTACTCTTTGAATAGGTACCATTTTCCAAGGATGATTTGTTTGATTAGTTGAAGGGAGCAACAATGTTCTCTTAGAGACTATGTTCAGGACTAGGCATGGGCATTATGAGTTTGTTGTTGTTCCATTCGTTTTGACTAATTCTACAACTACATTTATGTGTTTGATGAATAGTGTGTTGCATCCTTATTTGTAAAATTTTGTTATTGTATTCATTGATGACATACTGGTATATTCTAAGAATGAGAAAGAACATGTCGAGCATTTACAAGCAATGTTGAGGTTGCTAAGATAGCATCAGTTGTACGCTAAACTTAGCAAGTGTAGTTTCTTTTAGGTAGAGGTACAATATTTGGGGCATGTTGTCTCCAAGGATGACATAGTAGTGGATCTAGAAAAGATAAGGGTTATTATGGAGTGGGAATATCTTAAGAATATGGATGAGGTGAGATCATTTATGGGATTGGCAAGATACTTCAAGAGGTTCATCAGGAACTTCTCGTGCATTGCATATCCTATCACATCGTTGCATCAGAAAGGTGAGAAGTTCGAATGGACAAAATAATGTGAGGCTAGTTTTGAGAAGCTTAAGAAGTTGTTTACACATGCACCAGTGCTAAATATTGTGGATCCAGACAAGGAGTTTGTAGTGTGTACAAATGATTTCAAGATAGGGCTTGGTGGAGTTGTCATGTAAAAAGGGTAGGTAATGTGTTATGAGTCACGAAAATTGAATGAGTATGAGCAAAACTATCCAATGCATGATCTTGAGCAAGCAATGATTATACACGCATTGTACTATCTTCTTGGTAGGAGGTTTACATTGATGAGTGATCACAATGGGTTGAGATATTTGTTTGATCACCTGAATCTAAATGCCATGAAGGTTAGATGGTCGGTTACCCTTAGTGAGTTCGACTTTGAGATCAGATACATCAAAGGGAAGGAGAATTGGGTTGTGGATGCTCTTAGCAGGAAGGTACAAGTAAATCATATAGCAATAATGAGATCTTACGATATAGGATAGGATCTTGCAGAAACGACATCGAGATGATAAATACATAGAGATTATGCACATGTTACAATAGAGCATAGGTATAGGTACAGGTGATCAAGATGCAGACTATTGTCTTACGATAATTGGTTTGGTGAGATTTAGAGACAGGATCTATGTACTAAATTACAGTGAGCTCAAGAAGCTTATCTTGAGGGAATTTCATGCTAAACCATACTCAAGTCACCTTGGATATCAGAAGACGTTGATAGTGGGGGAGCATTTCTACTATTAGCTGAATGTGAAGAAGGAATTGGCACAGTTCATGGCTAGATATTTAGATTGTCAGCAGGTCAAGACAGAATGTAAGCATTTAGGTGGTTTACTACAGCTGATAATGATTCTGAAATGGAAATGGGAGGTTATTTCCATGGATTTCATCTCAGGTGTTCCGAGGACAGTGAGGCAGCATGATTCTATTATGGTCGTGGTTGAAATGTTGATCAAGGTAGCTCACTTCATTCGAGTAAAGAATACATATTCAGTGAGTGAGGTAGCACAGGTGTTCATTAAGGAGATAGTGAAGATGCAGGGTATTCCAAAGAAGATTATGTTGAATAGGGATGCGAATTTCACTTCCAAATTTTGGAAGGAGCTATTTGTAGGAATGGGCACAGAGTTGGCCTTCAACACAACTTATCAATTGTAGACAGATGGATAGACAAAGAGGGTCAACAGTATCTTAGAGGATATGTTGAGGATGTACGTGATGCACCAATAGAAGAAATGGGAGGAGTATCTTCCATTGGTTGAGTTCACATACAACAATGGTTATCAAGAGTCATTGATGATGAGTTATTTCGAGGCATTATATGGGCAAAGTTGTAACACTCTCATTAGATGGAGTGATTGAGCGAATAGGGTACTTATTTGACCAGACATGTTGGCAAACGTGGCGGAGGAAATGCAGGTTATAATGAAGAATATGAAGGCAAAACATGATAGATAGAAGAGTTATGCGGATCATCACAACTTGTTTAAGGAGTTTCATGTTGGCGAGCATGTGTATTTTCAGATCAAGACCAAGAAGATCTCTTTAAGGTGGTTCACGTTCCAAGTTGGCACCATGATATTACGGGCCTTTCGAGATCCCTGAGAGGATTGGACCAGTGACATATCGACTTGCACTGCCTCCAATAGTGAAATTCTATGATGTTTTCCATATTTCATTGCTTAGGAAGTATATAAATGATGTTGATCATGTTATTGTTTGGTTTGTATTACCGGTGGGGCAAGAAGGAGAGTTCTAGTGGGAGCCTTAGTGCATGTTTCAATGGAAACATCTCATGCTCAGGAATAGAGCCATAGATAAATTGAAAGTGTAATGGAAACAATTTGGGCATGAAGAAGCTACATTGGAGATGACGGGTCAGATGCAAGCCCTGTATCCTTCATTGTTTTCTGATTGAGGTAAATCAGTTTTGGTTTGATGTTGGTATATATTTGCCATATGATTTGTTAATGTTTTGGCATATGTATGTATATGTATATGGATCTAAATACCGCCATGAGCTAATTTATAAAGCTCCAATAAGCGGTATGGGTGTCATATTATTATGGTTGTTATATTTTCATGTTGTCATAATGTTTTTTGTTTTGAGCAAGTCTTTCATTGTAAATATTGCAATGAGCTAAGCTATAAAGCTCCATGGGAAGTAAGTTTGATTTCCAACACTTTTGCTAAGGTCATGGTGTCGTTTAACACTGAGGACGGTGTTCCCCAAGGGGGGGAAGGGGGGTTCTGTAATAGCCCTGGTGAAAAGTTCATGTAATAAAAGTTAATAAAGGAAAAATAAGACCACGATTAAGGGACACTTATTCCAAGATGAATGTTGGGCAAAGATATCCTATTGGGCATCACTAGATGTGTGTTTTGGCTAAGGAAAATTGCAAAGGCATTAAAAGGAGAAAAGGAATTTTTGGAACATTTATTAATGAAAATAAAGAAAAATAGGAGAAAAGGAAGGTAAAAGGTGACAGGTTGCATGTGAGGATGAAATTGAAGGAAAATAATGGAAAATGAAGAAAATAGAGGCCTCATTAATAAAAAGGCTTCTAAGGATGAGTTGGTAACCTTTTATCAATTCAAGTTTGGATCTCTATCATTATTCTATCCCTCTCTCTCTCACACTCTTGGTCACTTAGAGTTTTCTTGGAGCACTCTACATTTGGATTAGTGAAGGAAAAGAAAGCAAAGGGAAAGGAAGGAAATCAAGGATTAAGGAAAGGAAAGCAAGATCAAGCAACTTCAACATGAATACTTGCAGGTAACCTTTTACATGTATGTTTTCCTAGTTGGTTTGGATATGCATGTTGGTGTTGTTGGGTTGTGTTATATTATTTCCACGAATAGCACTAGTAGTTAGAGGGGGGATGGAGCTCCCCCTCCGTTGTGCCGATGCGTAGTGAGGGGGTCACAAGGGGTTTGAGGGGGGCAGTAGACCCCCCTCTATGGGGTCTGGGGTGACACCCATGGAAATTTGTTTTTAGGACCCTATATTAGGTGGGAAGACCTACCTATGGGGTAAAAGCATGTTAATGTGTATCACTTTTTCCCTTTTTGTGGCAAAGAAGTTTTATAAAAATAAATGGAGTTGGAATGTTTACTCTTAAATTTACAAAATCATCAAGAATTAGGTGGTGGTAGAAGAAGACAAAACATGTCAATTTAAATTCAATTTCATGTCATATTTTTTGTAAAATTTAATATATATTTTTTTATCTAATTTATTCATTTTTTTAAAAGATATTCTTTAATATTTTACATAAATTTTTAAGTAGTGACAAAACCGCGACCCCCATTTCTCTATTGATTTATGCTTTTAAATTACAATTTCTTTAAGAGATGGGTTGTAAACATTCTAAAGATTGCTAAACAAATTTAAAAATAAAAAGTAAGCATATTTTTTAATTATTATTAAAATACTAGTAAAAATGATATTCTTTTTGTATATACCCAAGAAACTATCCTTTCAAGTTTATAAAAAATAAAAATTTGAAAATAACATATAACAAAATGTTAAAATTATTTTTTGAAATTTTTTAAAATATATTTTAAATTTTTTATAATAACATATTTTATATTATTCAAAATATAATATATAAAATTATTTGTTTAGAAATTCTAATTCTATTTTTATATATATTTTTAAAGAGTTTTAGCATTTCATTTAACTTTACATATTTAAACCTGCATATTTAAAAAAGTTATTTATATTTTGTGAGTGATTAACCATAGCTTTTACCAATATTTACTATGAGTTGACTTATTTACAAATTTAGTATTTGCTTTTTATAACATTATTTATATTTTCTGAACCCATTAAATAGGTTCACTATAGCTTTTACCAAAATTTATTTTCAGTTAGCTTTGTTACAAATTTAGCATTTATTTTTTATAATTAACAAGTATGAAACTCAACTCATTTAATTGATATTTTTATATTCATTTTTTTTAATCTTTTTTCATTTGAATACTTTTTTGCTTTTGCCATATAATGAGACACATTAACATGCTTTTACCCTATGGTTTTGTGCATGGTTTTCACACATGGTTTTGGGGGCGATGGTTTTCGGTCCATGGTATTTTGTAGATGTAGTCAAGGGAGCTAAAATTATGTTCTAATCCAAGGTTAGTGGATTGAGCTTTATGGATGCTTCGACATGTATATATATGTATTGTAACATTGAAAGGAACATAATGAAAAATCAATATGGTAGTTCCGATTTTGGGATCCGGGGGAAAATCTCTGTGTATATTTGTTTTATGCGTCATGATCTTGCCATTATTTATTTTTGTTTTTAGAATTTGTATGCAGGTAAATTCTGTACGGGGTTAAAACCTACAGGTTTATGTTTCTTTATGCGGGATCATCTAGCACCTTTAGACAAAGGGAGGAATCCAAAAGAAAAAGAGGAAGATGTGGACCAGGGAAGCAAAAAAAGGAAAATTTTGTTTTAAAACAGATTTAAAACAAATTTAAAGGATGGATGGATAAAGTCTCGAAGACTTTTTAATGTAATCTTCCATGTATCATAAGTATGCATGTAATGAGAGCTCTAGGGATTTTAGAGGAAAGCATGGAGAATCTGATCGGATCCTTGAAGTGAACTGATCCAACAATGCTTCTTATATATATATATATGTGTTGAACCTGCGTTTTCAAGGAGATATCGAGTGAGTGATATAGAGCAGACAAGATGTAGTCAAGAGGGAGTCTATTCTAAGGCTGAAATGCCTTAGAAATTGTAACTGTGCTATTCTTATATAATATATGTGTGTCCTGTGTTAATTGAGTGACTGTATGTAATTCATATATGTATGTGTGTTAGTGGATTTGAAGCCAGTGTTCATATGTGTCTGTGAGATTGAAAAGATCCCAAATTGTGAATGCATGCGTATAATCAACCATCGATCACAGTAGGATCGATGGCGATCCATTGAATATCAATTAATTGTTATATGTATGCATGTCTTGTATTGGTAGAGTGCGGCAGAAGGAAGCTTGAGAAAGGCATAATGCCATCGAAGGCAAGCGAATCCCAATTACACTAAGAATTAGCATAAAAACCCTTAGCGGATTTGAGAGTCTAGACGTGAAAGATTATAGAGACCGATCTATATCCTGATCAGTTCTAGAAGGTTGATTGCAGATCGGTGAGTCAAAGGACCAGAGGAATCGGGATGGTGGATTTGTCGACGGCTGATAAGCGATATCACTGATAGGCCAATCGACAATCAGGGTTATATGCAATCGATGATTGCATGTCAAATAGGTTGAAAGCGGATGGCAATGGGACACCGATAATGCGATGGGCCGATATTGTAATATCATCGATAAGCGATCGGGCAATCGCTATCGGAGACCGAAGGTTGACACGGTACAAAGGAAAACGACGAGAGCGGACCCGCCGACAATTTTGGTCGCGACTTATATAATTTGAAGTTCAGTTATCTGGGCCGGAGCGGGTTTTCACCATTATCCCTGTGTAATGCGATTAATGTATGGCGGCAAGGTTTAAGGCCTAAAGGCATGTGTGAGCTCCTGATAGTTACAGTTGCCGATAGTGCAGTATGGTGGCTCCGATTCTAAAGTCCATGGTTAAAGGCTTAAGGCCTAAGTACACTTCTGATAAGGCTTAGTGGGCCATAACCCATAGCTGTCAAATTTGATTTATTAAGGGAAAGGGATTTTGATTAAACCCAAAAATCTCTCACCACTCATTTGGTATCAGAGTAGGGAAAATTTTCCTGTGAGAAGAAGGATGAAGAATGCAAGCAGAGCAGACGAAGATTCTACATGCAAAGGAAGATTAAAGAAGGATTCCCGAGAGAAAGAAGAAGGAGAAGAGGTATAGCTGTTTAAAGCTGTAGATCTTGTGGTCTTACTGTCGCACAGAGAACGTCAGTCGAAGGTGAGAAGATTACAACAAACCTAGAGCAAGGAGTGCTCATATGGTTCCAGAGGAGAGAACCTGAAGGATGCCAAAAGACCTGAGTGAGGAGGGCTTGGTGAGGTATCATGTAGCAGAAGGAGAATGTTACTATAGAGGTTTGGTTGCAGTTCACAGAAGACCATGAAGGCAGTTCCATTGAAGAAGTATCAGTGGGTAGAATTGTTAATGACAAAGAGAAGCATATGACTAGGAGGTCATAAATTTTTGTTCCTTGGGAGTCTGATGCAAGAGCATCCAACACCCTTAGAGAAAGGGAGGAATCCAAAAGCAGAAAAGGAGGAAGACATGGACCAGGGGAACAAAATAGGGAAAAATCTGTTTTGAAACAGATTTAAAACATATTTAAAGGATGGATGGATAAAGTATCGAAGAATTTTTAATGTAATTTGCCATGTGTCATAAGTATGCATGTAATGAGAGCTTTAGGGATTTTAGAGGAAAGCATGGAGAATATGATCGGGTCCTTGAAGTGATATGATCCAACAATTCTTCTTATATATATGTGTTGAACCTGAGTGTTCAACGGGATATCAAGTGAGTGATATAGAGCAAACAAGATGTAGTCGAGAGGGAGTTTGTTCTAAGGCTGAAATGCCTTAGCAATTGTAACTATGTTGTTGTTATATAATAAATGTGTGTCCTGTGTTAAATGAGCGACTGTATGTAATTCATATATGTATGTGTGTTAGTGGATTTGAAGCCAGCATTCATATGTGTGTGCGAGACTTAAATAATCCCAAATTGTGAATGCATGCGTATGATCAACCATCGATCACAGTAGGATCGATGGCAATCCATTGAATGAACTTTAAAAAAATAAGCCGATTATAAGTGATTGGGCCATCGGAAGGATTGGTAGTCGGAGTTTCGGTGGAGTGGCGCTGCAGGAATCCTTCTCCTCGTAGGAAACTTTACCTGCTCTAATACCCCAAAGTACCCTTTCCATCATTTGGTATCAAAGCAGGGAAACTTTTCTTACGAGAAGAAGGACGAAGAATGCAAGCAGAGCAGACAAAGATTATCCATGCAAAGGAAGATTAAAGAAGGATTCTAGAGAGAAAGAAGAAGGAGAAGAGGTACAGTTGTTTAAAGCTGTAGAGCTTGTGGTCTTACTGTCGCATAGAGAACGACAGTGAAAGGTGAGAAGATTGCACCAAACCTAGAGCAAGGAGTGTTCATATGGTTCCAGAGGAGAGAACCTGAAGGATGCCAAAAGACCGAGTGAGGAGGGCTTGGTGAGGTATCATATAGCAGAAGGAGACTGTTACTATAGAGGTTTGATTATATCTCACAGAAGACCATGAAAGCAGTTCCACTGAAGAAGTATCAGTGGGTAGAATTTCTAATGACAAAGAGAAGCTTATGACCAGGAGGTCATAAATTTTTGTGCCTTGGGAGTTTTATGCAAGAGCATCCAACACCCTTAGACAAAGGGAGGAATCCAAAAGCAAAAAAGGAGGAAGACATGGACCAGGGGAGAAAAACACGGAAAAATATGTTTTTAAAACATATTTAAAATAGATTTAAAGTGTGGATGGATAAAGTCTCGAAGACTTTTTAATATAATTTGCCATGTGTCATAAGTATGCGCGTAACGAGAGATTTAGGGCTTTTATTGGAAATCATGGAGAATCTGATCGGATCCTTGAAGTGATCCGAGCCAACAATGCTTCTTATATATATTTGTTGAACCTGCGTGTTCAAGGGAATATCGAGTGAGTGATATAGAGCAGACAAGATGTAGTTGAGAGGGAGTCTGTTCTAAGGCTGAAATGCCTTAGCAATTATAACTGTGTTGTTCTTATATAATATATGTGTGCCCTGTGTTAATTGAGCAACTGTATGTAATTCATATATGTATGTGTGTTAGTAGCTTTGAAGTCAGCGTTCATATGTGTGTGTGAGACTGAAAAAATCCCAAATTGTGAATGCATGCGTATGATCGACCATCGATCACTGTAGGATCGATGGCGGTCCATTGAATATCATTTAACTGTTATATGTATGCATGTCGTGTATTGGCAGAGTGTGGCAGAAGGAAGCCTGAGAAAGGCGTAATTCCATCGAAGGTAAGTGAATCCCAATTACACTAAGAAATAGCATAAAAACACTTAGCGGATTCGAGAGTCTGGACGTGAAAGATTATAGAGACCGATCTATGTCCTGATTCGTTCAAGAAGGCTGAGCGCAGATCGGTGAGTCAAAGGACCAAAGGAATCGGGATGGTGGATTTGCCGACGGCCAATAAGCGATATCGCCGATAGGCCAATCGGCGATCGGGGTTATATGCGATCGACGATCACATGTCAGATAGGTTGAAAGCGGATGGCTATGGGACACCAATAATGCGATGGGCCGATATTGTAATATCACTGATAAGCAATCGGGTGATCACTATTGGAGACCAAAGGTTAACACGGTACAAAGGAAAACGATGAGAGCGGACCCGCCGACAATTCTGGTCGCGACTTATATAATTTGAAGTCCAGTTATGTGGGCTGGAGTGGGTTTTCACCATTATCCCTGTGTAATGCAATTAATGTATGGTGGCGAGGTTTAAGGCCTAAATGCGTGTGTAAGCTCCCGATAGTTAAAGCTGTCGATAGTGTAGTATGGTGGCTCCGATTCTAAAGTAAGTCCATGGTTAAAGGCTTAAGGACTAAGTATGCTTCTGATAAGGCTTAGTGGGCCATAACCCATAGGCATCAGATTTGATTTATTAAGGGAAAGGGATTTTGATTAAACCCCAAAATCTCTCACCCTTCATTTGGTATCAGAGCAGAGAAAATTTTCCTGCGAGAACAAGGATGAAGAATGCAAGTAGAGCGGACGAAGATTTTGTGTGCAAAGGAAGATTAAAGAAGGATTCCAAAGAGAAAGAAGAAGGAGAAGAGGTACAGTTGTTTAAAGTTGTAGAGCTTGTGGTCTCACTGTCACACAGAGAATGGCAGTCGAAGGTGAGAAGATTGCAACAAACCTGGAGCAAGGATTGCTCATATGGTACCCGAGGAGAGAACCTGAAGGATGCCAAAAGACCGAGTGAGGAGGGCTTGGTGAGGTATCATGTAGCAGAAGGAGAATGTTACTATAGAGGTTTGGTTGCAGCTCACAGAAGACCATGAAGGTTGTTCCATTAAAGAAGTATCAGTGGGTAGAATTGTTAATGACAAAGAGAAGCATATGACCAAGAGGTCATAAATTTTTGTGCCTAAGGAGTCTGATGCAAGAGCATCCAGAACCCTTAGACAAAGGGAGGAATCCAAAAGTGGAAAAGGAGGAAGACATAGACCAGGGGAGCAAAACAAGGAAAAATCTATTTTAAAACAAATTTAAAGGATGGATGGATAAAGTCTCAAAGACGTTTTAATGTAATTTTCTATGTGTCATAAGTATGCATGTAATGAGAGCTTTAGGGATTTTAGAGGAAAGCATGGAGAATATGATCGGGTCCTTGAAGTGATCCGATCCAACAATTCTTCTTATATATATATGTGTGTTGAACCTGCGTGTTAAATGGGATACCGAGTGAGTGATATAGAGCAAACAAGATGTAGACGAGAGGGAGTCTGTTCTAAGGTTGAAATGCCTTAGCAATTGTAACTATGTTGTTCTTATATAATATATGTGTGTCATGTGCTAATTGAGCGACTATATGTAATTCATATATGTATGTGTGTTAGTGGCTTTGAAGCCAGCATTCATATGTGTGTGCAAGACTTAAATAATCCCAAATTGTGAATGCATGCATATGATCGACCATCGATCACAGTAGGATCGATGGCGATCCATTGAATGGACTTAAAAAAAATAAGCTGATTATAAGTGATCGGGCCATCGGAAGGATTGGCAGTTGGAGTTTCGGTGGAGTGGTGCTACAGGAATCCTTCTCCTTGCAGGAAACTTTGCCTGGTCTGATACTCCAAAGTATCCTTTCCATCATTTGGTATCAGAGCAGGGAAATTTTTCCTGTGAGAAGAAGGACGAAGAATGAAAGCAGAGCAAACGAAGGTTCTGCATGCAAAGGAATATTAAAGAAGGATTCCAGAGACAAAGAAGAAGGAGAAGAGGTACAATTGTCTAAAGTTGTAGAGCTTGTGGTCTTACTATCGCATAGAGAACGACAGCCAAACATGACAAGATTGCAGCAAACCTAGAGCAAGGAGTGCTCATATGGTTCCAGAGGAGAGAACCTAAAGGATGCCAAAAGACTGAGCGAGAAGGGCTTGGTGAGGTATCATGTAGCAGAAGGAGACTGTTACTGTAGAGGTTTGGTTGCATCTCATAGAAGACCATGAAGGCAGTTCCACTAAAGAAGTATCAGTGCGTAGAATTTCTAATGACAAAGATAAGCATATGACAAGGAGGCCATAAATTTTTGTGCCTCGGGAGTCTGATGCAGGAGCATCCAGCACCCTTAGATAAAGGGAGGAATCCAAAAGTGGAAAAGGAGGATGACGTGGACTAGGGGAGAAAAATAGGGAAAAATTTGTTTTAAAACATATTTAAAACAGATATAAAGGATGGATGGATAAAGTCGCGAAGACTTTTTAATGTAATTTGCCATGTGTCATAAGTATGCATGTAATGAGAGCTTTAGGGCTTTTATAGGAAAGCATGGAGAATCTGATCGGATCCTTGAAGTGATCCGAGCCAACAATGCTTCTTATATATATGTGTTGAACCTGCGTGTTCAAGGGGACCTCGAGTGAGTGATATAGAGCAGACAAGTTGTAGTCGAGAGGGAGTCTGTTCTAAGGTTGAAATGCCTTAGAAATTGTAACTATGTTGTTCTTATATAATATATGTGTGTCCTATGTTAGTTGAGCACATGTATGTAATTCATATATGTATGTGTCTTAGTGGCCTTGAAGCTAGCGTTCATATGTGTGTGCGAGACTTAAAAAATCCCAAATTGTGAATGCATGCGTATGATCGACCATTGATCAGAGTAGGATTGATGGTGATCCATTGAATATCAATTAACTGTTATATGTATGCATGTCGTGTATTGGTAGAGTGTGGCAGAAGCAAGGCTGAGAAAGGCGTAATTCCATCGAAGGCAAGTGAATCCCAATTACACTAAGAATTAGCGTAAAAACTCTTAGCGGATTCGAGAGTCTGGACGTGAAAGATTATACAGACCGATCTATATCCTGATCTGTTCCAGAAGGCTAAGCACATATCGGCGAGTTAAAGGACTAGAGGAATCGGGATGGTGGATTCACCAACGGCCGATAAGCGATATCATTGATAGGCCAATCGGTGATCAAGGTTATGTGCGATCAGTGATCGCATGTCGGAGAGGTCGAAAGAGGAGGGCAAAGGGACGACGATAATGCAATGGGACGATATTGTAATATCACCGATAAGCGATTAGGTGAGCGCTATCAGAGACCGGAGGTTGAGATGGTACAAAGGAAAATGATGAGAGCGGACCCGCCGACAATTCTGGTCGCGACTTATATAATTTGAAGTCTGGTTATGTGGGTCAGAGCGGGTTTTCTCCATTATCCCTGTGTAATGCGATTAATGTATGGCCGCGAGGTTTAAAGCCTAAAGGCATGTGTAAGCTCCTGATAGTTAAAGATGCTGATAATGCAGTATGGTGGCTCTGATTCTAAAGTAAGTCCATGGTTAAAGGCTTAAGGCATAAGTAGACTTCTGATAAGGCTTAGTGGGCCATAACCCATAGGCCTCAGATTTGATTTATTAAGGGAAAGGGATTTTGATTAAACCCCAAAATCTCTTACCCATCAATTCTCTTTTTTTTGGTGGCATGGTTTTGTCAGGTTATGACAATGGTTTTTAGCATAGCCTTAACGTTTTATGGATGCCATGGTATGTTGGGATGTTTATCTTGGTTTTGAGCTTTGGCTTGTTGGATGGATTTCAGAATCCGGGGCGGAGGTGGTCTCAAGGTTCATTCCCAAAGGCCTAGGAATCTCTTGACTAGTTTTAGTAGGATAAATGGTAAAGCCTGAGGGAGAAGTCTCAGTTTAGGGCCTAGTGATCTAGTTTTCGATTCTAGTAAAGCATGAGTGACTGGTCTCGGTTTAGGGCCTAGTGATCCAGGATTGGATTGTGGTAAATCCTAAGAGATAAGGAGAAGAAAATTTCCTCAAGGATGGCATTCCAAGTTTGGTTCGGTTGTGATCAGAGCACCGGTTTTGGTGTGATCACGGTTTGGTGAGGGTGGAGGTGGTTTAACCCCTGGATTCCCTTGGTTGTTCTTGGATTGGTTGTTCTATGAGATCCCACATTCATGCTTTTAATATGGCATAGGGGTGACAGGTTGAAAGAGAGATTTGGTTCAACTATGTCTATGGTTGGGTAGTACACAGAAGTCCCAAACCTGGTCGGATTTTCCTATGAATAATAAAAGAGTTCTCTTATTTTTGTACTTTTTTATAAGTGGATTTAATGGATATCATATCTCTGACATTTATATGGTTTAATTATGGTTATAAGCATGGTTATGTGACTGGTCCATGTCATGGTTATTTCATGTATTTACTTGTAACTATTAAATGGATGGATGCAAGACCTAATTGATGACATAATAGTCCAGTGGAGAAGGAGGTGATCCTTTTGGTTTTGTTTCATAATTTATTTTAGCCATTTATGCTATGTATTGTATCCTAGACCTGTAGGTTGCATTGACGACAAGTGCGTAACAAAATATCAATCTTGGTTGGGGATGCTTAGGCCTAGTCCTAAGGTTTTTTTATAATTATAAACATTCTTATCATGTCTTTGGTTGATTCTGACGGTAGTAGAAAGTTATAGGTAGAGGTCAGGATTCTGGGCTAGAAAAGTGGCTCAAAGCTTGGCGTCGCTAGCACAGATCTGTTGAGAAAAGTCCAAAGTTGCTGGCACAGAGGCCTATGAGAGAAAATTTGAGTTTCTGGTCACTGTCTTTCCTATAGCATGAGAGATACTTTGGGTTAAGGGTCTTAAAACTTCAATGGGACCCAGGGACAAGATTACTAAGTGGTTAACATGTCTCCTGGGGGTGTAATTGTTGATGTGGATGGGTTTGCTTGATGAGTTCCGTCGAGTTCATTTCCTTAAGGTGACCAAGGAGATTGAATCCCTTATAGTAACCTCTCCCATCACAAGTTTTCCCAACTAATTGGCTACATGGGTGTCCCTAGGAGGAGGGGGTGTTACAACTTTGCATAAGTCCTGACCCTTCCAGACCTGTAAAAACCTAAAGGGCAGTAGAAAATTGAGATGCTAAAGGTAAACACATACACTCAGTTTTGGAAGCAAACTGTTGCTTCCCAACACAAACTTCTATCAGCCTTTGATAGTGAACGAGGGAGAATGCATATGGCTTTTTCACAAGCACAGGTTCGATTTCCTAAATCACCAACAGATTGAAAAAAGGCAATATTCTCCTTTGACACAAATCAAATCCATCTAATTGATCAGATGGATATGCAAAAACAGACCGGGGAAATGTTATTCTTCACTCTAAATAACACTACGATGACTACTTCAAAAATACAGGCCTCCATTAGCAACATATAGTCACAATTGAAGCTGGAGAAAATTTCATCTTTGGGAAAACGTATTAGGATTAAGTCATTAGAGGACTTAGTCATTAAGTTAGGTTAGGAATTCAGTTATGGAAAGGCAGTGGAGGAGATTGTAAAGAAGAAAAATGTTGATATAGCGGCTTTGAGGAAGCATCTCAAGTTTCCATCTACAAAGGATCCAAAAACCAAGGAAATGCGAGAACTAGAAAAGCAAAATGAAGACATGTTCAAGATAATAATTGAACAGAATCTCCATATCATAGAAATGGAGGTGGAATTAGAAAAATTACTCAAAGAGAGGGAGAAATCCTCATAGTTGGCCATTGTTCCACTTATAGTAGTACCAATTGCAATTGCAGGAGCAGCACAGGCTTCAACATCAACAACAACGCCAACACCAACTACAGATTCTGCCACTGACATTAGGGGAAATTTGAGGTCTAAAATGGGTCTCCTAAGAAAAATGTACAACAAAAATAAATTTTATTAGAACTAATAGGATTCAAGATTATGATATCAACCATGGGGGACGATTCACCATTTTTGGAGTAAAAAAGTAAAAATATTAAAAAACAATAAAATTATAAAACTAATTTTTCAAATCGTATTTTCAACTTATCTCCCTATAGTTTTACTCAAATTTCGAGCATGTGTACTCGTTGGATGCAAAATTTAATTGCTCATCCAAGGAGTACCCATCTTGCATACTTTCGATGGACCTTGCTACATTAGAAATACATGAAAAAACCTTATTGCAACCATGTTTTCAATGTATTTCTCATTTTCATGTAGTATGGTCCATCAAAAATATGCAACATGGGTACTCATTGGATGAGAAATCAAAATTTTCATCCAACAAGTGTTTCCACTCGAAATTTGAGTAAACGCAAAGGGATATATGTTTAAAATACAAGTTGAAAAAACATTTTTTCCTTTTTCTCTCTCTAAAATTTGATGATGTAATCTAATCTTATTTTATTATTTCCACTATTATTCTATAATTTCCTTAGGAGGCCCATTTTAGACCTCAAAATTACCCGATTGGTTAAAGCTATGCAGGAGATGTCCATTTAGGGGAAGGATATTGAGAAGTTGAAAGAACAGTTGAAAAATCTATAGGAGCAAAAATTGAAGAATGCTAACTCCTATATAACAATATTATGGAAGTCTCACAGGCTTGCTCAAAGAATATATTTTTTAGAGAGTGAGTCAGTAATGGCTCAAACTCTAGCACATGTTAAAGAAAAGACATGGAAAGATATCAATCAAGTTATAACTAATATTTGGCCATCAATCCAAATCATTTTTGAGCAGGAAGAGTTGATACAGAGGTCAAAAACATTGATAGAACAAGTGACAGAAGTATTCGGAGAGAAGCCAACTAAAGCAACAACATTGATCAAACTCATAAATTCTAAGACCATAGAAGAATTAGAGGAGCTACATATTGAAGATAGCTATGAAACCATCTTAGAAATCAAGAAGGTTTTGCAGAATAGAGACTTGATAGTTCAATTAGAGAACAAAGTCTAGACTCTGGAAACTATTGTCTACAGATTTCATACTAGGTTTAATCTACTAAATTAGAGAGGTTTGTCAGGGGATCACTTGGGTGAATTACTTGAGTGAAACATTTTTCATCTCGGATAGTAAGGCAACACCTTTTTGGGACCAGTCACCAAAAACCATCCTTGACAATAGTGCTATTAGCTCTAAAAGTTCTGAATTCCTAAAGTTTTGTACTATTTATGTAATTTGTTCTAGATGTTTTAGGATTTTGTGTTGATCTTTTGACATCAAGATATTTTGTAAATATTTTCCTATAAGTACTTCATAATTCAAAGTAGTAGAAGTTGATGTTTATGTAAAATAAAGGGCCATTGATGTAAAGTTGTTCCACCGAGTTCTAGTAGACACATTTCAGTAATAAAAAAGCTTTTTCAGGATTCCCGCATCAAATTTTTTCATGAAGTAATCTTCTCTTTTATTATTTTGTTTTCTCTATTTTTCATGTGTTTCTTTTCTCTATTGTTTTAAAGAAAATTAAGTTTAGTATTTGTTTCAATACCACCTTGTTCTAGCTTAAAACAATATCAATGTTTTCTACTCAAGTTAAGAAATAAAATTCTTAATTGTTCATTGCTTAATGGACGCTTAATCATTTCTTATTTTTCCCTCTCACTAAACATATAAGTTCCAATAAAGCTCACTACCTTTCCCTATTTGATCTCTCTATAAATGTTGAAACAGATCCTTTTGAAGTATATTGACTCCATTACCCAATGGTTTACTATTACATTATAACCAAAAAACCAAACCATTGAACTTTCACAACAAGCCTAATATCTTAGTATAAACAAATCTAAATCTCAAATAGAGACCCCTCGCTGAAGCCGGAAGGGCTATATCCCATCTTCCAAAGTGGATTTTTGGCTAACATTGTATTTTTTTTCACATTCCTAGGAAATACAAAGTGCTAGCAGACAACAAGAGAGCCAAATATACACATGCATGTATCAAGAATTCCAAAGCTAGCAAGGAAATCACATATGAAAATCGATGCCTGCAAATAATTTCATTGTAGATGCTAAATGCTTCTCTTCCTTACTTGATCCTCACTTTCCTTCTCCTTCTTGGTCCTTCCTTTTCTTTCCTTGATCTAATGCAAGAGTCCTCCAAGAATTTTCTAAGTGACCAAGATTGAGAGAGAGAGAGAGAATAGAGAGGGAGCTCCAAAACTGAATCGAAAAAAAAGGTACCAAATGATCATCATAAGCCTTTTTATTAATGAGGTCTATATTGTCTTCAATATTCCATTATTTTCCTTCAATTTCCTTCTAACATGCAACTTGTGACCTTTCACCTTCCTTTTCTCCTAATTTCCATTATTTTCATAAATAAATTGCCAAAAATGCCATTTTTCCTTTCCAAAGCATTTTCCTTTGCCTTTGCAAATTTCCTTTAGCCGTTATAAACCAAATGAACACCCACACTAGGATGTTTTTCCCAACTGTCAGCTTGGATTATGTGTCCCATGACCTTGGTTATTATTTTTCATTTATTAACTTTATTACATGGAATTTGACCAAGGTTGTTACTTTACTAAACATGTTGCTCATTAAGCATATACAATTAGTACATGCATTAGTAAGGCCAAAAGGTAGTACTACAAATTCATAGTTTCCATAGCTTAATATGAATGATGTTTTGTGTATGTCCTCATCTTCTATCCTTAACTGATGGTAACATGATCTAAGATCAATATTGAGAACATTCTTTTCCCCTTTGACTTGATCAAACATATTATCTATGTGGGGTAAGGGATATTTTTTCTTAATAGCTAGTTTTTTCAATTGGAAATAATCCATATGAAGATTCTGAAGATGAGGGAAGGATGCCTGCTTGTCTGCCAAATATCAATTGAGAAAACATATAATTATTGATTTTATAATTGAGTATTTAATTTCAAAGAATATGTTGATTTTCTTGTTTCAAGACTTATTTTATTATTTTTTAGTTCTTATAGACCCTTATGCATTAGTGAAAAGGGTCAAGAATAAATGAAGACTACAGACTTGAATGTTCTTAATAAATTTTGAGTTACCAGCCTTTTTCAAAACCATTTTCAGTGTTAATGTGTGATGAGCTATGAGATTTATGTCAGTACATCATTTTAATTACTTAATAAATGCCTCTGATATTACTCTGACTTATGCTATTTGATTTTGAATGAATATTTGATATTTTTGTTTAAGGTTCCTTATGACAATGTTGCAATCTACATCCTTTTATCATCAGGAATTAAAAACAGTTAATTTACTTATTGCTAGTTGATCATTGCAATCTAGTATTCAAATATAGGCATATTTTCTCTCATATAATAGATAGACATTTTTATTTATTTACTTTAAATTTTGCATGCATATATATTTAAAAAAATACCAAAAAATCTATTTGAATAGAATGAAAACGTGAAAATGTTTTCGAAGTTTCTATTTAAATCTTCAACCAAAACTTATATGTTCCATTTCCTCAATTCAATTCCAATTAGGATTTTAAATATGATTATATTCTGCGTGGTATTATTCTCATTTAAAACTTTTAATTGTTTTTATTTAGATTGGCTAAATCATTATAGCAGACTCCGTTCATATTCTGTAAATTATTTGAATATATTAAATATTTTTTCTTAAATTAATTATATGTTTTCTTAGTTTAATTTTAGTTTTAGATGGAATCCAGACCTTTTTTACAAGGGATATACGACCATGCCAAATGAAAATAAGTAAATAAATCTAATTCGAACTTTGATTTCTCAAATGCTCACTTGTTGTAGGAGGATTTTTTCCACTTGCCAACAATTCATTATGTAAATTGGATGGAAGCATAGTGACTCTTGTAGTCATAATTGTCACTTGATTTTTGTTGACATTGGTAATACCTATAATATAGCAGACTCATCTATTTCTTGTTATAATGTTTATCATTGTATATGGAACAATGGAGTTACTATTATTTTATGTAGTATTCTACAAGTTTCCCTAGGAGGGTACATTCCATTAGCTTTTGTTGGAGTATTATTTGTTGTAATGTATCTGTGTCATTATGTCCACGAAAATATTTATGCCTATGATATGAAGCAGAACGTGACATAATTTCATGTTGAACCTGGGTTCGTCACTAAGTGTTCCCAAAGTTCCAGGAAAAATGTTCTTATACACAAAACTAGCACAAGAAATTGGGGCAATATTTACTCATTTCGACAAAAACTGCCCTACCTTTCACTATGTTCTTGTATTCATATGTGTTAAGTATTTATCTGTGAATACAACTGCAACTAGAGAACTCTTATTATTTAGCCACATTGATACTAAAGGGAAAAAAGGTAGAAATGTATTGCTAGGTGTCGATGTAGAGACAAACAGACAGGTAATGTGGCCTTTGAGAATCAATTATTGAAATTCTAGAAAGACTTTATAGTGTCAGATAACATATACACTCATGATACTAATAATTGACCCGAGACTAAAGAAAATAATTGCAACTGTGCACACAATATCATATTTTGATAGCCTTTTAGACAAAGCCAAATCTAGACCTGTTTATTTGTTCTTTATATTGAGTTAGTTTAATATCAAGTTTCTTAATATTCTAATTACCTGTGCCAAGAATCTTGTTAATATGCATGCATACGAAACAAAAATAAAATAATTAAACTCATATGCATTGCCTGCAAATTATCATCTAAAAGACACTTGTCAACATATATTTATGTACCAACTTGTTTAATAGCATATGATTCGGTTTTGATCTTAAACAACACATCTATTTGTTTCAAATAGGTTAAATATATAACAATAATGACAAAAAGCAATTAATTGAGCTTATTCTTCATCTATTTGCAAGACCAATTAAAAAATTAACTTACAGTCTCGACAAAAATCTTGAAATTTTTGCCAAATTAATTAAAAAAATAGCTTACACTTTGGGCAATAGCCTGAAGCATTGGATGAGGAGGCTCTTAGTCTATATTCTTCTTAAAGGAAAACACAGTCAATAACTTCTCTGATACATAAAATTCCATGACAAATGGGAAACACATGGATGAATAGATTGTGACGAACCCCATTAACTCACAAAGGAAGGGGAGTATGTTAAAATAGCAACAAAAAATCCTAATTTAATTTTTCCTTGAATTAAATTAGGAATTAAATCGAAATTCTATTCTCATAACAACTTGTAATAGTTAACTAATTTAATTTGACTTAGTTGGCCTAGGAAATTTGATTTAGAAGTCTATCTAGAGTCATGTAGAGTGATCCCTAAATTTTAGGGGCCCAACTTGAGTTCTTTTGAACTGTTGTTTAATTAACTCAGTATAACTGAGTTATAGTCAATTAAACTAGTTCCAACTGTTGGAAGAACTAGTAGGAGGTCTAGTAGTGGGGATAGACACTAGTGCATCTTCACTGCTCCACTATTTAACTGGGTAGGAAGACCAGTTGATATTAGAGTTCAGGGACAATGTACTATCATTTTTATAATTTTCTGAGTTGTATAGATGGTTCATGCAATCAGTTTAGGTCCTATGATGGATTGCGTAGTTATGATGAGAGAACTTCCCAATCAAATATGGTTTAATTCTCTTAGGAATTTCACAAGGAAGTAGGGGTTTGGTAGGTAGTAGATTTGGCTAAGTGTTGGTCTCAGCTTGTTTGTGAAGCAAAGAGATAGATTGTACTTGGGTAGGAATTGTTCAGGATGAACAAGCATTGTATTTCTTCTTAGATCTTCTAGTTAATGAAATAAAGATAGTGGAGTTTTTGAGTAGTTTCTTTCCCCATAGAAATATTATGCTATGTGTGATTGAAATTCTTCCTTTCCCGCTTATTGTTTTCATTGATCAACTTTAGTTTCTACTCTAGAGTAGAGTAGATTCTTGTCTTATGTTTTAACATATCACATAAGCTATTGAATCTACAATAAAATTCCACATGCTATCAGACCTGAAGACAATATAGAAGAGGATAATTCGATTTTGTTATGGAGGTGAAATCGAATTTTCAGGTTCATACTTGAGAGTTAGCAATATGTCATTCTATGGTTTGAAACTTGAGTATGCCCTGGAGGGAATCTCAAATTACATAGCTTGGAAGGATAGGATGGAGGAAGTGTTAGAAGAAAACGGGTTCAATAAATTCATAGATAATGATATTCTGAAGCCTCTAGCATCTGATGCTCGAGATCATGGAAAATTTTAGTGGCTAATGTTCGCCTAGCAGGCTAATTTTCCATGATTTTTCCACAAAAGGATTCGCTAATTTCCAAGTTTTATGAAAGACGATTCGCCCAAATATTAGAATACAAAATTATTTTTCCTTAAAAATCGCCAACATTAAATAGAGGATATATATAAAATCATTATAAAATTGAATAATTTTACAAATATGTCAATAAATATTTCTAGTTTGCATATTAGGGATTAGTGAGATTCGCCATTGTTTTTAAACTTCAAGAAAATTTTCCTTGCTAGTAGAGATCTGGTTGATGGAGAAAGTGTGTAGAAAAAGTGAGAAGGATTATCCTAGAAGGAGTTCGAGATCACATTATCTCGAATCTCCACAGTAAGGAAACTCCAATTGAAATGTGGAATGAATTGATAGACTTGTTTCAAAATACAAGTCACCACGGGAAGTTGGCATAGAAGGAAAAACTCAGAAAGATCAAGATAGAGAAGGGCGAATCAATTCTGAAGTACTTGACCAAGTTCCCCCAAGGTCGGGATGAGCTTGGAAGTGTCAGGATTACTATTGCTAAAGATTGTCTGATGAGCCTAGTACTTATGGTACTTCCTAAGAGCTAGCATAGTTAACAAGACTTAGTTAATGGGAGGGAGAAGCTACCAGCGTGGGATCGATTGTGGTATGAATTGGTATAGTAAGAGATTCAACGGAACATCATAGACGGATCCTCATCAATCCATGATGATGAGGAGAATTTTTCCTTAGCAGGTAAGGCAAATAAAGGGAAGCGGAAGTCATCCCATTCTAGATCAAATTCTTTTCAGGTCGGAAAGAAGAAGGACATGTCGAAAGTCAAATGCTTTCACTGTCACGAGATGGGACACTTTGCGACAAAGTGTCCATTCAAGAAGGTTGGTAAGAAGCCCTTAGGAGGTGAAGCTCTTTCTTCACAATTCGAACTGGACTTTAACCTCATTAGTGTCATCAATGATGGGTAGTGTGTGGTACCCGGACAATGGATCTTCTTTCCACATGACTGCTAACAAAGATCTCTGTGGTATGTTGCAGGAGAAGGATCCCCATATGCATATCGAGATGGGTGATGATGGTAGGTATAACGCTACCGACATTGGTACAGTTACCTTTCAGAGGGAGTCGGGTTCTGCCCTCACTTTGTGAGATGTTATGTATGCTCCTAATTTGAAGTAGAATTCGGTATTTGTTGCCATGTTGGACAATAGAGGTTGTGATTGATATTTAGTAAGGGAAAGGAGTTACTTCTTCACGTAACTATAGGATAGGTAAAGAGGATAGGGGTTTGAGTGAAGAAACTCTACAAGTTGGATGTAGAACATTGTGCTACATTGAGCACTAAAGTAGAGAAGGTGTAGAACCAAGACATCGATGAGTTGTGGCACAGTAGATTGGGTCACTTGAACCATGGTGTTGAAGATATTGCAACAAATTTCTACCAGTCTTCCCAAGGGTACAATAGTGTAGGTAGACACATGCAAAGGGTGAACATTGGCAAAGTACACCAAAGCTTCCTTTCATGACAAAGATAGTCGAGCACAGGTGATCTACAATCAAGTTCACTCAAATGTGTGTGGACCATTCTCGACAACATCTACGGCTAAGCACATGTATTATGTAATATTGGATGATGATTTTTCTTGTAAGTGTTGGATCTTCTTCATGGAGAAGAAATATCATAATTTTGCTAAGTTTCGTGAATTTAAAGCACTTGTCAAGAAATATACTGGCAGGAAAGCTAAAGCTTTGAGGAGTGATAATGATGGAGAGTATGTTTTGAATTAGTTCAAAAATGTATGTGCATCAAAAGGCATTCGACGGGGGTTGATAGAACCTCATAACCCACAGCATAATGGGGTGGATGAAAGGAAGAACATGAGTATCGTGGTAGTGGCATGGGCGATTTTGCATGATCAGGGTCTACCATTACGCTTGTGGGATGAAGCATGCAACACAATTATTTATTTGCAAAACAGAAACCCTCAACGAATTCTTCGGATGAGTACACCAGAAGAGGATGTTTCAGGGAAGAAACTATATGTGTCACACTTTAGGATTTTTGGTTCATCATTCTACTACCATGTAACCAAATATACATGGAAAAAGATTTAGCCAACAATAGAGTTGGGAATATTTGTGGGTTACATTAGTACACCTCACAACTATCGGGTGTACCTTCCAACCAACAAGATGACATTGGTTTGCAGATGTGTAAAATTCGATGAAGAGAAGGCCATGAGATGTTCCATTGAGAGGGAGCTTCAACTACATGTAGTTGAGGAGATTTTAGCTCCAAAGGAGGAACCTTAGAATGACGTGGAGCAACCACAAGCAAAAGAGCAGGGAGTGGAAACACCCACTCATACAGAGTGTTCCAGAGATGGGAGAAAGTGCACCAAAGAGGTTGACATGTTATTACATGATGCTAGAGAGAATGTGGGAGCACCCACATCACATCATAGGTAGAGGAGGTCACCGAAGAGATACACTAGCTACATAGTCGTAATGAGTGGATGTGTAGAGATTGAGCCATCCTCTTTTGAGGAAGTAGTTCAACAACCAATTTAGGTTGATGCTATGGTTGAGGACTATGACTCCATTTTCAGGAACAATGTTTGGGACATGGTCACAAGACCGATAGAAAAGTCAGTGATGATTTCTAGATGGATTTACAAGGTAAAGAAAGTAATGGATGGTAGTGTGGAGAAACAAAAGGCTAGTTTTGTGGCCATAGGGTTTTATCGGGTGGAGGGGATTGATTACGATGAGACGTTTCCCCCTGTAGCAAGGTACTCATCAATCATATCCATTTTAGTACTATCAGTGTAGATGGGATGGAAGATACATGAGATGGATGTAAAGACAACATTCCTCAACGTCATGATTGAGGAATAGGTGTATATTGAGCAACCTGAAGGATTTGAGACCTTCAACATAGAGTCGCATGTGTGCAGACCCAAGAGAGTGTTGTATGGACTAAACAAAGCACCCCTTGCTTGGTACACCAGGATCAATAGCTATTTCACCAGATCTGGCTTCACCAAAAGTGAAGCAGATGTAAACCTTTACCATATTGTGTTTGAACGTAAATTGTTGATTATTATTTTATATGTCAATGATTTGATTTTGACACTTGATGATAAGTTGATCAAGTCTTGCAAAGAGGATCTTGCAAGAGAGTTCGAAATGAAGGAGTTGGGGCTCATGCACTACTTTATGGTGATGGAAGTATGGCAAGGAGATGAGGAAACATTTGTCTCTGAGGGTAAACATGCCAAAGAGATACTCAAGAAGTTCCACATGGAGAGAAGTGAGCCCACAGAGACTCCTCTAGCTGGTAACTGGAGGAAGGACGATGCTACCTCCAGTGAAGTAGTGGAGGCTACTATTTACAAATAGCTTATGCGTTCACTCGTGTATTTGGTGAACACACAACCATACATGTGTTATGAAGTTAACCATCTTAGTCAAGCAATGGTTAAGCCGACCAAGATGTATTAGAAGGAAACCACACATGTGTTGAGATACCTTAGAGGCATTATTCATTATGGTCTTTGGTACAAACAGACAGAGGGAGTAAAGCTTCAAGGCTTCACCGATGTAGATTGGGCAGGGAGTCCATCTGACAGGAAGAGCACATTAGGTGGGATCTTTAGTATTGGGTCAACAAAGGTTTCTTGGTATGATAGGAAATACAGATCAGTTGCACTCAATTCAACAGAAGTAGAGTACGTGGTTGCTAGTCAAGAAACTTGTGAGGTTATCTGGATGAGAAAGATTCGTGTTGGTTTGTTTAGTCAGCAGATGGATCCAACTGTGATTTACTGTGACAATCAGTTTTGTATCAAACTCTATGAGAATCTATTTTTTCATGATCAGTCCAAGCATATTGATATCTGGTATCATCATCTTCGAGATTGTGCGGAGAGCATAATTATGTTGTTGGAGTACATTCCCACATAGGAGAAGGATGCAAATATTTTGACAAAGGATTTTTCAAGATGCAAATTTGAGTTTCACAAAGGCAGGATTGGGGTAGTAGGTAATCCCTTTCTTGTTGAGAGGGAGTGCTAAAAATAGCAAAAATAAATCCTAATTTAATTTTTTTTTTAATTAAATTAGGAATTAAATCAAAATTATATTCTCGCAGCAACTTGTAATAGTTAAATAAGTTAATTTAACTTAGTTGGCTTAGAAAATTTGAGTTGGAAGTCTATCTAGAGTCATGTAGAGTGGTCCCTAAATTTTAGGGGCTCAACTTGCGTTATTTTGAGTTGTAATTAATTAACTCAGTCTAACTGAGTTACAGTTAGTTAAACTAGTTCCAACTATTGGAGGAACTAGTAGGAGGTCTAATAGTGGGGACAAGCATGAGTGTAGCTTCACTGCTCCACCAATTAACTAAAGATCCACTCATAAATAACTCATGCATGTTCATTCAGAGGAAGACCCAGTTGAGATTAGAGTTCAGAGACAGAGTACTATCAATTGTATAATTTTTTGAGTTGTATAGATGGTACATGCAATTAGTTGAGGGCGTATGATGGATTGAACAGTTATGGAGAAGCATCTCTCAATTAAATATGGGATAATTCTCTCAGGAATTGCGTAAGTAAGTAGGGGTTTGGCAGGCAGAAGATTTGGCTAAGTGTTGGCTTGAGTTGGTTTTGGGAAGCATAGAGATATATTGTACCTATGTAGGAATTGTTCGGGTTAAAAAAGCATTGTATTTTCTTCTCAAATGTTATGCAATATAGATAGTAAGGGTTTTCAGTAGTTACTTTCCCTAAAGAAATATTGTGTTATGTGCGATTGAAATTCTTCCTTTCATGCTTATTGTTTTCATCCATCAATTTTGGTTTCCACTGAAGAGTAGAGTAGACTCTTGTCTTGTATTTTAGGATATCACATAATTTATTGAATCTATAGTTGTTACTGGCGAATCTGGTCCTCATTATTCTTCATGGAAATTGGATTAGGAGGGTCGCACCCTCGATTTCCTTTTTTTCTTTGCCATCTACCACTATGCATTTTGATCCTTACCTTTCTCGCTCACAAAGGATGGAGATAAACATTTTTATTTTGCCATGCAATGGTCCCTCACAGGCTTGCAAATTTAACTGATATGCTAATGTTTAGGGCATACGCGTTTGTTACTTCACGATGTCATCTTGCTCCCAACTCTCAACTTCCTGGCTTAGTCACGGTTGGTTAATTCTGAAGCTTGTAACCTGGGCTCTCTCCAACCACCTGAGCCCCAGCCTTCAATCCAGTTAGTTAAACATATCATCTGCATGCCTTTCCATTACATATATGACCTGACCTCTTGACCTTCGACTAAGTCACGGTCGACACCACTTTTTTGATGTTATTATCCAAGTATTACTTCATCCCCCGATCTCTCGTTATCTCCCTAGTTGTGTGGTACTGGTAGACAATCCACGTCCGATGTCAGATCATGCAAGAGGAGAATCCCATTACTCTACTTAGAATATTTCCTACCTATGGTCTTGACTGCAAAGAGATAAGACTTATCTAATCCTTTCTTTAAGTTTTGGCTTTCGACCCTTTGCTCGATAGTAAACACCCTTCCTTGTTACTCAACATGGCTAGGTCATGGCTCTTTGCCTCCGCACCACACAAAGACTTCATTTTATATTTATGCACTCTCCCTAGAGACCAGGTCTACTACTACACAAAATACCTCAAGTTAATCCTCTCGACTGTGACCTGCTCTTAACAATCCATTCAACTTCTAGATCTGCATTAGGAGCTTGCCACTCTGTTGAAGTCATACTAATTCGTTCCACTATTTTACCCCTTTTTCAATCTTGGGTGATAGATACATTGACGGGTTACCATCCCGTGAGCCCTCCCTGCCTTCGAGTAGGGAATTCATCGTATCGCATCATAGGTGCTCGTGCATCTCTTATCTATTAGAATCCTGGTCCCACCTTATGACATGCTTCCATCTTGCCCACCACATGCCAAATGTTCCAAAATCCTCACAAAATCTCTCAGTAGCTCCTTGAGATTTCTCATGGGTAGTCATAGCATTTGGCTATTAGCATGGGCTCATGGACCTCATTGCCAAATTACTTGTGGTAGGAATAGAGGCTTGTGCACAACCATGGCTAAAGCCTAGGGAAGTATGACAACATGTCAAGACTAGCCTCGAGACATTCCCTTCATCTTTCACATATTGTTCTCTTCTTGACACAAAAACTTTGTAAATAGAGACCCTGATGTAGATATTGACTGACTCTAGCGAATACAAAGTCTCTCTTATAAATTTGTACATTAATACAAAGGGTATCATAACCCACTTCTTCTAATTGATCATGGTTTGCAAGTAGAATAGATCATTGAGCTCCTTAACTTTAATTATTGAATTATTTATGATACCGTTAAGCATTTAGGCAACACTGTTATGGGACTCTTCTCCACTCTGAACTTCAGACACTCTGTGATTACTATTGTTTAGTATATTAACTTATTTACTTTTTCATGTCAACATAGGACACATGTACCCATGCATAATCATAGACACAATCAACATACAAATCAGTGAAATATCCCTTCACAATTGCATCATAGATATATATAGAACAACAGATATTACAATCTTTGTTTATCCATATCTATTACAATGAAAATGCATCATAACCCATTAATTTCAAATAGTAATCATACAATATTTATCTTTTTGTTTGTAGTGAAACTTAGTCCGGCCTTTTATCCACGTACTCTTTTCCAAATGCCTCCATTTATTTTGGGGCAAGCTTCCTACCCCTCCATTACTGTTGCATTCTTATTGTTGCAGTACCTCCATAAATTTTGTCCTCTTATGCTTCAAGCATGGGCCTAAGTAATTTCCTTAACCCATTTAATTTTAGGAACCAATCCATTTACTTCATTCACCAGCAAACTTTTAATGCCTATCCTCAAGTTGAGGTTTCTTCTTTGCACAATAAACTATGTCATCCCTAGCAGCAATTCTCCATCCCTAGCTTTGGAATCAAATATTGCAACATATGTACATATTTTTTACAATGTGGCTCATACCATAAACTTGGGGACTGTCACATAGAGAATAAAATTTTATTCAAATTCTGAAAACTAACAATTACCACAACTTATTTTCTGATGTTTAACCTTGCTCCTTGATCTAATGTAAAGTGGAGCAAATGTGAAAGTGCTCCAATTATTTTCTTATTTGTTATAAGAAATAAAAATTATATTAAAATAATAACTAGAAATATGAGTAAACAACCAAGGAGAATAATGCAATGTTTTCACCTATTTAAATTAAAAAACAAAGACACAAATGTAATTTTGGAAAAGGCTAGGTTAAAGTCAGTTTTGCAAAATGCCATGTAAATAAATACCAATAAAAATAGTTTTAGCTGGAAAAAATATATATTAATCTATAAGATTTCACTTTGAAATTAAAATTGAATATTTTGAAATTAGAAATTAAAATTGAATATTTTGGAATTAGTTTCAAAATAATTAGGTTTATTTCTTTGGTTTTAAGAATTTGCTAGCCCTAATTTAGTGGCTTTTGATTTTGTGTTCTTTGTTTGACATCAAACGGATTTATGTATATAAATAAACAGTGACATGCCACAACGTGCCTCTTGTTAATATATAATTGGAAGTAAACATCTAGTATTGTTTAGCAGGAAGTATGTATAATTTCGTAATTAGTTATAGTAGTACTTAATTCCTTTAAATTATATAATTTTTAACTAACAATAATGTTGTTAAATTTGTAAATTATTAAATAATTGTAATTTAGGTAGTATATTATTTTATGTATGATATTAAAGTTAAATGTTACTAAAAAATATTATTTTATTTAAAATAATCTCAAGCAATTAATATAAGGAAAATTAACTTTCTTACCAATTTTATTTAGGTTGAAATTATTTTTGTTTACCAAATAAAAACTTTAATTTGTTAATGAATTGCTAAGATTTTTTCTTCATTATATGTAAGTACATGAGCTAAAGACCCAAAACCCAAAATCCACAGTAAAAGTTTACCCACTATGAATAATCAATAAATTGTTTCAGTAAATCTACTTTTCATGAATTACTCAAATAGTCTACTTTTCATTAATAACATTAATACATTTACATTCATTTATAAATAAATAACCATTAATAACTAAATTAAAATACATTTTATTACCTTAACTAAAAATTATATGAAATATATTTATTTAAAATATTATATCAAAAATAAATAAATAAAACTTCTATATGGAAAATAAAACAAAATAGATTTGCTAATTTACCATTTGCAAAGATCTTCGAAATTTTAACCAGAACAAAAATCTGAATGTGTCAATTAATATATGATGAAGAAGCCTATATATTTGACCCTTTTTATAGAATTTCTTGTTTGAGTGTTTTTCCTATATAATTTTTTGTTTATATAATATTAAAAATAAATAAATAATAATCGTAATGGTGTTTATATAATATTAAAAATAAATAAATAATAATCGTAATGGTGGGTAGGGGTTAATTAAAATTATTATGGTTTAGGAGACTTTAAGAAAATAAAAGATTAATTGGAAAATTTTAATATTTTATTTCTATGAATTAAAAAAAATAAAAGTGTTTAGAGATATTTATAGTTTTAGTGATTGAACCATTCAAAAAAGTTGAAAATGTGTCAAAGATTTTAGAAATGAGAATAGATGAAAATATAAAATTATTAATTTAACTTTAATTGTGATTTTCAACATATAAATATAATGTTAAAAATATAATTTTAACACAATTAAAATTCATTTTAAAATAGAAAAATATGATTACAACTATAATTTTAAAAATCCATAATAAAAATAGCAAAATCTTTAAAATCAGTTTTCATAATAAAAAATAGTGCTATAATTAGTGAATTTGTTTGTTGTGTTTGTCTTTTTTACTTTATCCATAGAAATTTGAACTTTAAATTTCATAGTTTACATAATATTTCATAAAAAAAAAACATCAATTATTTATCATACCTATAATTATAACATTTTTAAAATTATAATGTTTTTTTTTTTCTCGGTAAAAGACTATCTATTATATTATATGGTATTTACATGTGAACTTTACATACTGAGAGACAGGCCAACCAGGGCCAACTATGGCACCTGGGAGAACATAGTTTGACACAAAATACACCCTCGCAGGGGCATCTACAGGATTTACCAAGCATACTGAAGCAAAAGACCAAAATGACATGACTGTAGTCGAACATGGAACAACATTGATTTAGACAGTGACGACACGTCCCACGCAGGGGCTACCATCCAACAAACTTGCAGTGAAGCTTGTCCCGCCACGAGATTGACAGTAACATGACAAAATGAAGAACTGAAAATTAACTGAAACAGTAGTAGACACAGTAACAAACAAAATACAAATACCCGCTGAAACTATTGGATTAGACCGATGCCGAGAGAGAAGGGAGTGTGCCGGAGATCGCTGCTGGGGACTAGTCTTTGGGCTCTTCCTCGTAAATGTAGCTCCAGCCTTGGCCCTCCGGCATCCCTGCCCACAAGTCCATTGGATCCTTTGCAGTGTTCGGAGGTGCCTGTTCCGGAGGATTGGGAGGGGATTGCTGGATCTCTTTCCCAGAGGTGCTGGCCTCAATTGGTGGCTGCAGCACAGGACTCTCCTCCCCCTTGCCTTCTTGAGGTGGCTCAGCCGATTCTGGCTGTTTCCCTCCTTCATTTCCTTCAGGAGCCTTGGTAAAGAGCACCGAGATATGGGCATTGATACCCGCATTCTCCTTCGAACCACCCAAGGTGAAGACAGCTGAGCCAAAGGCTGGAAGCCCTGATTCTCCTTCGCTTGAGTTGCCAACCTCCAAGAATTGCCCGACCTGAATTGGTGTTGCTCTCGCCCTCCTATGGCAGTAGCAGCAGCAACAATGATGGTGCTCATCTGCTGCTGGGCGTCGTGAGGACGCGCCTCGCCCAGGTCCCCTCCTGCTCGTCTGCCGCTCTCGTATCTTGGCCATGGATCCCCCGCCGCCTTCCTCCTGTTCCCGGACCGCTGTCGAAGGATTGAGGACCCTGTAAAGTCCGGTGAGGGATTGTAGTAACTGAATTGTGACAGAAGAACAATCACAGAGCGGATTTTGCCACAGACCACACACAGGAGGAGCGGCTTCAGAGCAAAACTCTGCCACAGACCACGCACAGAATGATCGCCTCGCCTCCAATTTATTCCAATTTTCCTTAATGTGCCTCTTCTCCCCAAGACATTCCCCTGAGTAGCAGCAACAGGGTGCTGTGACTGCCCTGCAAGGTGGTGGATCATCCAACCAATCCGTTTCCTTCTGAACCTGCAACATTCCCTTCTCACCATGCTTATGAAATTGTAATGCGCTGCCCATTACACTTCCCATAACACTTAACTGCTGGCACGGGGCGGCACATGCTGGGCATGTGGCTCGCCCCTATGTGACGTGCCCTCACCCGCATCCGGAGTTTTAAAATTATAATGTTAATAATCTATCATTATGTTTATGTGTTTTCTCTTTTATCTAAATTTAAAATAAAAATTGAATAATTTTCTCAAATAAATATTATAAATAATTATATCAACCTCTTAATTATAATATTTTAATAAAACAAAATAATTATATCACTTTCTCAATTATAATATTTTAATAAAACAAAATATATTTAAATTTTTAAATCAATTTATTTTTTATTGTTTTTTATATCATCTCACAATAACAACATGATTAAATGCTGGACAGAAAGTACCAAAATTTATTTATGCATTAGACTCATTGAACCATAGATAAAAATTATAACACGGAATGCTCAGTGCCTGCGAGAATGATAAATGCTTGAATGATAATAAGGTGGTATTATAATAAAAAAAATATTTATGTATTATAAAATATTTAAATTATAAATAAAAGTTATAATAAAAAAATATTTAATATTTATTAGAAAAATAAATACATGAATTATAATAAATTTGTATTACATAAAAAAAATCAGTTAAATTGGGATGTTTTTGAGATAATTTAATTTTTTTTATTGGTGCATTTCATTTTTAATATTTTCTTATCTTTTAAGATAGCTTAATTTCCCCTCTCTAGAATTTAAATTTAAATATAATAAAAACTAAACTTTATACAAAACATTTAATTTGTTTCATATAATAAAGTTGTATTACATAAGGAAAAAAAAGTATTAGTTAAATTGGGATGTTTTTGAGATAATTTAATTTTTTTAATGGTGCATTCCATCTTTAATCTTTTCTTATCTTTTAGGATAGCTTAATTTTCATTTTCAACTCGGCTCTCTAAAATTTAAATTTAAAATATAATAAAAATTAAACTTTATACACCACATTTAATTTGTTTCATATAATAAAATTGTATTACATAAGGAAAACATAGTATTAGTGAAATTGAGATGTTTTTGATATAATTTAATTCTTTTAATTGTGCATTCCCTTTTTAATATTTTCTTATCTTTTAAGATAACTTAATTTCCATCTTCAACTAGGCTCTCTAAAATTTAAATTTAAAATATAATAAAAACTAAACTCTATAGAAAACATTTAATTTATACTAACAAATTGTAATTGTAATTACAAGATAATATTTAAATACTTAAAATTATTTTGTATTAGACATTACAATTCAAACACATATATTTTTTTAGTCTAATTTCTCTAAAATCTGACAAAAATTCATTGAAACTACAAGTTTGATATATAACCCCTGCACAATAGAAATACCCTAGGATTTTTCACGGTGCTGAATCCATATATACAATCAAAAATCTAATTTAAATAAAACAAATCAAGATTTCACCATAATTTTTTCTACTAAATTCCAACACCTAAATTTCCAAAAAATCACACTAAAAATAACTCCAATAATAATAAACAACGTTCACAATTATCTAGATACCATAAACTTCTTATCCCAACTAGATACCATAAACTTCTTATCCCAACGTTCACAATTATCTAGGTACCATAAACGAGAGAGCCCCTCTCCTCTTTCAATAATAAGATACCGTATTGCAACTTCCAATTTGCCATCTTCTCACAACTTTGATGGTGTGCAACGACTGTTAGGTGGTTGTTTGTTCCCTGTTTCCTTTGACGGTGTACAACGGCTGTTATGTGATTGTTTGTTCCCTCTTTCTTTCAGTGTGTGTTATGAGGTGGACGCAACACAGCTCCTTAAAAGTTGGTCCACGAAACTTTCACATTTACCAATGTAATGTCGTCATTCGCAGCTTTATTGCGTATCTTTATATATATATTTCCGTGCATTTCAGCCTTATGATTTCAAAGAAAACCATAAGAATTCTCTGGGGAATCTATCCATCACGTGAACGACTACGGTATTGTTTCCTTGTAGATTTGTATAACTTTGTATTTTGCACCTCTCTTCCATTTATAATTTACAATATTGTAATTGGAACAATGCTATCAACTATGTATTTTATTGATTTTCTCAATTTTGATGCTGGGGAATATATAAATCCGTTGTTATCTTTTATGGAATTAAAACATATTTTATAGAAGCATTCGAGAATCACTTTTTCTTAACAGTTAGTTTGTATCATGCAATAATTTTTTTTCTTAACAGTTAGTTTGTATCATGCAATAATTTTTTTGGCTAGGTTGAGAAAGATAAAATTTTTGATTATAGCATGTGTTTTTCATTCCGTAAAATGTTTGTTTTTTTTGTTTTTTTCGCCAAACAAATCGTAATTTTATTTTTTTCATAATTTTTTTTGCTTAAACAAAAAAATATTTGTATTTTTTAATATGAAAAAATTGTTGGTTTTATTTTGTATATGTAAAAGTTAGTATATCAAATTAAAATGTGACCATCATGTAATCTTTGCAACATGTAACATGTAGTTTTATTTGGACAGGGATCTACAATGAACCACACATAAAACATAGGTACAAAATGTCTATCATCTAACTCAATATAGCAAAAAATAAAAGAGTGTCTAGACATATGGAAGGTACACCAAAATAAAGAACCCGTCATTGTAAAAACATAACATTAGCAAATGTGGATAAGCCAATAGTGATCCCCTTTAGGGGAAGGGAATGAAACCACCATCGTAGGAACAACCCTCCACCTCCAATGCAATATGCAAACCATCTAGATGAGCAGTGATACTAGCTTGGACAAGTCATCAACAATAGATTTCTGTTCTTTGTGAACGTGTCGAATGGAAACCTCCTGAAATGTACCTATGAGATGTTTGATGTTCCGGAGCCATCTCCGTAGATTTGGGTGGATGTATATTAGATTTTCCCAGCACATGGTTTATGATGCATTGTGAATCCCGAAAGATCTTCAAATTTCGAATATTTAGAAAAATTGCAAACCATAATAGCCCCCATAGAGTCATAGCTTTAGCTTTCATATTGGTACCTCTGCCACCTCCCAAATGTATCTTATATCGCTGGATATTTTCTATGCAAATCCAAACCTAGTATCCATGCTTACCACTATGTTCGGCTCCATAAAGAGACCCACAGGGTAGGATAAAATCCGGTTCGTAGCCTTGAGTGAGTCCCGATTTGGTCGAGGATTTGATAGCAAGAATGGTCTCGGTCATGTTATAATGCTGCTGACTCTATGTTCCATATTAAGTGCTTTCTCATCAAATATAATAAAATTTTTAGATCTCCAAATTTCCCAAAATGTGACAAGTGGAATAGCCCTGGATGGTTTAGTTTTTCGATCACTAATTTTATCTTTATTTTTTTAAATATATCATTTTAAAAAACATATCAATTTTATTTCATAATAATAATATTAGTAACAAAAATTTATAAAGAAATGATTAGTAAGATTTATATGTAATATTTTAGGAATGTTAGTACAAATTTCACTTTTCACTTTCTCCGTATGAGACTTATCAAAATTAGCAAAGTTTATATTTAGTAATTTAGGAGTATTATTAGGATGTCTAAAGTTGAGTTTGACAAAATAATTTTTTAAATTCATCTATTTCAATTTTTAAAGTTGAAACTATCTAAATGATTACTAAAATGATGAAAATCACCTTTTACATTAAACGTATAATATTTATTATGAGTATTCTTAATAAAATAATAAAATTGTGAAAACATATTTTTTTTTTATAATAATAATAAATTGTAAAGATTTCTTTTTTATTTGAATTTATATAATACTTAACTAAGTCTTTTTATTTCAATTTAACTTAGATGAGTTGACTTTTTTATTTTCTTTTCTAATGGAGGACTTAGTTTGATTCTCAAGGGAATATGCTCAGCATATGTTTAGCTAATGTTTATCAATCACTGAAATGTATTACAAAGTTTGTTAGGTTGCATTGACTTTTAATAAATTGCAAGAATTATATTTGTGCAAGTTGATCCCCACTCACCATTTTCCTAAGGATTTTAGATTATTCCAATTCTACTCATTTCATATTCTAATTAGATGGGGAAATTAATATATAAGCGAATTTTATTTAGCAAAATGGTCTATTTTACAATAAGATGTGATTCTTTTTTTTTTCTCAAGTTAAAATTGACCGTTAATCTTTTTATACATGTAAATGTGTGCATTAGTAAGACATGATTCATGTTATAATAGTTTTTTTTGTTATATTTGATGACGATGATGATGATAGTTGTTAACCTCCACTCAGACCAAATTGGTCTATTGGACCTATAATTTTCTTAGTTTTTAATTGTCTGGCTCCTCGTCTTTCTTGGCGAGATTGATGCTGTAGCTTTCTTTTTTTTCTCTATGGTCTTCCAACTTCTTTTATCTTGCATCTCCTTCTCTCTTTTTTCTTGGGACATTGGTGTCTTAGCTTCGCGATCTATTGTGTTCGTCCTTTTGAAGATAGTCGAAGAAGAAGTTTGGTGTAGGAGATCTGCTTTAATATTAAATGAAGATATATTTTGTGCAATATTCGAATCCTCATAACTGTTGATGCTTGAGGGGACAGGCTTTTCTCCATGCTTGCCTTGAGAGTTGTTTCTTTCTTGCCCAATTTCTTGTGATTCAAAGTTTTCTCTAGAGTATTCTTCTTTGATGACAGTGTAGTGTTCTTTTTGTGCTCCTTCCCACCATGTAGATCTATGGTGGTTTTTTCTAGCAGAATTTTTCTGGGAGGCTTTTGGGAAATTTTTTGCTAGATGCCCTGTCTCAAAGCAGGCATCTAAAGAGGACACTTTCATAATCGAGTTTTTGGTTCCACACATAGTCTTTACATGTTAGGTTTATTTTTGCTGGGAATACGGCATTGAAGTTCATTTCCACACATATGCGTGCATAGGTCGTTCTGGTATATTCCTCTATTTCTGGGCACCTGCAGTAAAATTTCCCAATTGCATTTCCAATGGCTTTTAGCGAGGAGAGATTCCAGAGATGCAAGGGTAGGCTTGGCAATTTCACCCAAAATGATGCTGAGGTTATGACTGTTGTTGAGGGGTCGAATGATGGGTTCCATGGCTTCATGAATAGGCCTGAGTTTTCCCAAAGCTAAGGGCCGAAATCTAGAATATATTGTCTGCTTTCAGGAATCTCAAAATCTACTATAAAGAAACCCCTAGTACAGGGGTAGATATTAATTTCATCAGAAATGACAGGCTTCCATACCTCTGAGATCCAACTGTGGAGAGCTATTAGCCGCGGCCAAAAACCATTGAACTGGCAGATTAGGGCACTTTCGGAAAACTTCAAAGACTCATCGAGTGAGGCCTAGACCACCTGGACAGTGGGAGATGGGGCTTCACTGACCATATGGGTAGGAGCTTGCCTTACAGAAGCGGACGGAACTGAGCCAACAACTATTTTTTCGAAACTGGGAGCCATATTTGCCCGTAGAACCCAGTAGCAAAGAAATAAGGCGGAAGATTAGATCTAGATCTAGCCGCAGAAAATTAGATCTAGAACCCAGCCGCAGAGAATAAGGCAGAAGATTAGATCTAGATCTAGATTTGCCCGTAGAACCCAGTCGCAGAGAAATAAGGCAGAAGATTAGATCTAGATCTAGCCGCAAAAAATTAGATTTAGAACCCAGCCACAGAGAATAAGACAGAAGATTAGATCTAGATCTAGATCTAGCCGCAGAGAATAAGGCAGAAGATTAGATCTAGATCTAGATCTAGCCACAAATAGTAAGGCAAAAGATTAGATCTAGATCTAGATCTAGCCGCAAAATATTAGATCTAGAACCCAGCCAAAATTTAAAGTAACTTCAAACCTTACTAACTTTATTAACCCATTAACTTTATGCATGGATGGTGTATCATTGACCTTACGCTTTCAGGCTCAAGACAGCCTACAAATTACCCTCCAAAGAATTAAGCCTTTGACTATTCCACATTAATATTTTTAATGTAGTTGTACTATTTTTGTTTTAAATAGAATTAATAAAATAATAAAATTGTGAAAACTTTCTCTATTAAAATTATATTATTTATTATAAATGTAATTGACATAAATTTTTAAAATTTTTAATATATATTATAAATTGAAAAATAGTAACAAATTTAAAATAATCAATTTAGATATTTAGAATATATCCTTTTAAAATTATTAATTAAATAAAAAATATTTTAATACAAATTATATATATATATATATATATATATATATATATATATATATATATATATATATTATTATGATGATGATGATGATGATGATGGTTAATGTCCGCTGAGACCAAATAATGGTCTATCGGACCTAAAGAAACAAATTATCTATTTTGATTTAAGATTTTATTCCTATGCTCAAAAAGCTTGGAGAGAAGCCTCCCGAGCTCACTATAATTTTGACATTGTAAAAGGCTAGGAAGGTCAGTATTGTAACAAAGATTGTGAAACTGAGATCTAATGTGGTTATACGCGGGGAACTCTAAGAGGAAGTGGTTTTCATCCTCGATGTTCCTATTCTCACATATATGGCAAATCCTTTCCGTCCATGGCGTTTTAGGAACTGCTCAACGACCTGTTTCACTATGGAGCTCATGAGAATTCGTTCTAATCTTTGCTATATTAATTTTCTTCTTTGAGCTAGTTAAAATAGAGAGATACTTTTGATCTTCTAGGGTGGGGTTGATGACTTTCTTATAATAACTTAATTTTCTTTTAGCCACTAAGTCTTTCTCACACCACATTTTTTCTTTGAAGTTAGAAGTAACAATATCTTTAATGTTATTTATGTTTTGCAATGCATCATTTTCGTTGATCTCCCAATTGTTTAACCAGGCCCTTGTGTCTTTATGCCACCCTCGATTGAGCCTTAGGTGGTTTTGGCTAGAATTTAAAGCTAGCTTAGGAAGTCTATGATCGTCTATGTTTCTGATTTTGTGCTTGTACAACAGAAACCTAAGCATAGCTAGGCTCTCAATAGGGGAAAGACCTGCTTCTATAAGGAGAATAGGATAGGGTGTATTACTTTTAATTTTCAGGTTATAAGTTATAAAACGCTTTTGGATTTTCTCAATCTTTCTCCATGATTCTCTGGAGATGCTACAACCCCAAACCTCACAGCCACATAAGATAACAGGAGTGACTAAAGTTTCAAAGAGGAACTTCTTTTTATCCCACATTACAAGGTTTGCTATTTTACAATTATTTTCAAGACCAAAGTAAGCTTTCCACCCCCCATTAATCCTTTTCTCAATGCTATGGTTCCAGTTGAGCTTGTGATGAATATCAATTCCTAGGTACTTGTAAGAATACACTTCCTCCAAGTTATTATTGTCATACATAAAATTAGCGTAAGTTTCCTTCTTGGATTTGATAATCATAACTTTTGTTTTGTCAGTGTTAACAGTCATACCCATGGTAGAGCAAAAATCCTTAAGAAGCCTGAGTTGCTTATTAAGATCAGATGGGCACCTTGCCAAAAGAACAATATTGTCAGCATAAAGAAGAAGGATGATGACTATCCTAGCTAAGATCGTGCGATCACATCCTGCTTCCTCTAAATAGCCTTCGAGCTTATCGATGTAAATGCCAAATAGGGTAGGGGAGAGGGCGCAACCTTGTTTAACTCCGATGTTACACTTAATATCTTTCGACCACCCTTCATTGCTCTTTAGCTTGGCAATTACATTCTCGTATAACCTTATAGCGGCAACTCTCAACTCGAGAGGAACCTTTAGCTCTTCTAATCTATTCCAAAGGTTGTATCTAGGAACCGTATCGAAAGCCTTTCTAAAGTCCACAAAGCAACAAAATAAATTGGATTTATCATTACGACATTCCTCCGCAATGATCCTAAGCGTAACAAGGTGGTCTGTTGTTGAGTGATGCCTTCTGAAACCTGCTTGGCCTTTAGCCTGCTTACCTTCACTTTCAAGCCATATGCTTAACTTATTTTCCAAAATACTACCATATAACTTGGCTAAGAGAGGGCTGATCATAATTGCTCTATAATTAGAGGGGTTATTTGTATCCCTACTTTTAAAAATAGGGATAATGAGGCTCTCAGTCCAAGGTTTAGGGAACCCTTGCTTGACTGCTTGGTTGAAAAGCTTGTGGATGTGAGGGATGAGGACAGGACCTCCAATTTTTAAGATTTCCGCTTGGTAACCTTCAATGTCCTTAACTTTCCCATTAGCGAGGCAATTAACCCCAAACTTAATGTCTTCTAAAGAGAAAACTTCTTTCGTTGTGAGAAGGGTTTCCAAATTATCCATGACATTTGGAGACTCATAAAGCTTTTTAAGATAGGAATTCCAATCGTGAAGAGCAATTTTATTATTATCCTTAGTCTTCCTAGTTAGAATCTGCCTCCAAAAATTCTTAGGAGCTACCTTAGAGAGGTGTAAGAGATTCTCCTACCTTTGACGAATGTACTGCCTCATTTTCCTTTCAGTTAGGGCTTTGTATATTTTTATCTTGTCCATTTTAAGAGATTCATCAACAGCTTCCTTAATTGCTCTCCTTGCACTTTTACAATCTTTGTCATACCATGGATTGGTTTTGCTATTTCTTTTATTATTTCAAACTTCAATTGAGAACTTGTTAATAGAATATGAGAGGGTTGTAGTAAAATTATGATAGAGGTCTTCTATGTTGTCTATGTTAGATAATGGAAGCAAATTAGTTTTTAATTCATTTAGAAAGAGATCATTTTTATTTCTATCAAATATTAAGTTCTTTTGGCTATAAGTATTATTTTCTATGGGAACTCTATGCATGACAAAATTGAGAGTTATAAGTAAAGGCCTATGATCAGAGTCAGGTTTGTGGTCGTTTAAGATGTCAAAATTTATTATTTCGTTGTATAATGGGAGATCGGAAATAACGTAGTCTACCACGCTGCTACCAAGTCCATGGATGCAGGTCATCTTGCTAGAATTGGGCCACTTCTTTAGACCGTCGCAAATTATGAGATCCTGAGCACTACAGAGCTTGACTAGCTCCGACCCAAACAAATTTTCCCCGAGATATTTAGAGTTCCTTTTGTACCTGCTAGCCAGAGTAGGGTCTTCATCTAACCAAAGAGGATTAGGGTTGGAATTATTGCTTAGAATAATAGCTTGGTTGTTTGAAGTTCGAGCATTAAAGTCACCTATTAAAAGGATATTACCGTCATTCCTTAGGCTAGAAATATCATTCTCTAAACCATTGTAAGGGTTAGTTTTATCTAGATTCTTCTTATTATAGAAGTTAGAATTAATGGGGGGGAATAACATATTGCTATGTAGGACTTTTTATTATTAATGTCTTTGATCTCTATCCAACTATATTGGTTGTGAGGGTCGTTTTTATAAATCCTAACATGGGGGGAGATGTTATTCTTAATGTAACAAGCTATTCCCCCAATGCCTCTACGGGAGGATCGCTTGTTCCAGGTAGACCATAGCGTAAAGCCATCTATGTTAGGGACCTTAGATTCTTCGTGCTCCCAAGTTTCAACAATCAAAATAATATCAACATCATTTGAGATCCAACTTAGCTTGGGGCCTTTGTTCCATGGGAAGCCCCGACAATTCCAAGAAAGGATCCGAAGCATGTTTAATTGCTATTGATTACTATCTTTTTGGTTTCTATCTCAAATAAAGGCTTTTCTATTTCTGATTATTGCCCATTTTCCATCCTTTCTAACTTCTTTTACCTTTTGAACCTCCTTTCTTAATTCTGCTTGGTCTTCTGGAATGAGATCTTCATTTATGAATATTCCCGTTCCTTTTAGACTTGAGGTTTTACTAAGTATGTCGTGCTTATGATCAGTGGAGCTCACCTTTATGCGGATTAGTCTTCCTTTATTCTCGGTTAATTTCCCCAACCTTGTTGCTTCTGTGAGACACAATGTTTCAATTTGTAATCTATTATGTAGTTCTGTCTGGGCTAAGGCTAAAGTATCCTCATCTACTTCCTCTTTTAAACCGAATATTATAAGGTTTAAGGCCCTTTTGTTACGTTCGTGGTCTAATTCTATTAATTTTTTCATTTCACTTTTAATTGGTTTCATATCTAACTTATCTACCACATTATTTAGGGTGAGACGACTATTAACTTTTTCTTCTAGTTCTTTAATCATGTCTTTCATTTTAAGACTCTCTAAAGTATCAGCATCTCCTTGCTGGGATGGTTGGTTAGTATCTTGGTTATGTTTTTCTATAACCTGCAGCCTAGTCTCCATTGCCTCCATTTTATTCTCTAGTAGTTCTATTTTATTTTCTATTTGTTTTTGGATCGTGTCTTTAAGAGATGCAAATTTATTTTCCAGCATGGCTTCTAACTCTTTTTGTAGCTTGGCTTCTCTTTCTTCTCTACGTTTCTCTAAAGGCTCTATATACTCATAAAGGCCTTGTAGAGTAACTGTGCTAGGTCTTCCCTTGGTAATCTTTGGTAACTGTGGTGAAATATTCATACTTGAAATTATATGAGCAATTAGAAAAAGAAAAAGATAAGGAATGTGTGCACCTGATATCAGAAAACCTAACTGCAGATCGCCCGTCTGCCCTTGGTAATCTTTGGTAACTGACTGCAGATCGCCCGTGCCCACCGCAACCCACAGACTCTTTCACCGAGCCTCAGAACACTTTCACCGAAGAATATATGCGAAGAATATATAGAGTAAGAATATATGCCAAGAATATATAGAGTATGTTTTTAACTCTTTCACCGAGCCTCAGAACACTTTCACCGAAGTATATATAGAGTACGTGTTTAACTTTTTCACCGAGCCTTAGAACACTTTCACCGAAGAATATATGCGAAGAATATATATAGTAAGAATATATGCCAAGAATATATAGAGTATGTTTTTAACTCTTTCACCGAGCCTCAAAACTCTTTCACCGAAGTATATATAGAAGTATATATAGAGTACGTGTTTAACTTTTTCATCAAGCCTCAGAACACTTTCACCGAAGAATATATGCCAAAAATATATAGAGTATGTTTTTAACTCTTTCACCGAACCTCAAAACTCTTTCACCGAGCCTCAAAACTCTTTCACCGAAGTATATATAGAGTACGTGTTTGTCACACTCCATTACAGAAGTAATTTTTTTTTTTATTCTTCTTACCATCTTACAATAAGCATATACATATAAATTATATGGAGACTTCTCGCACCACTGACAATATATTGACACGCTCTTCATGAGCAATACAAACTAAATTTCCACTTGACATATTGCAAATGTTATGTTTTAGAATACATTCATGCAAGGGTTAATTTTTTTTCCCATACTCGTGATTTAGAAATGTTTATATTTGGTAACATTGATATGTGGCGATTATGGTTACGAATCCAAGGCATGTCCCGGGTACAGTGAACTGTTCACCTTCGTAAATATTTCCTTTATGGCAATCACTAAGTGGCGTACTGATTTGTATCCCCGAGGCGTTGATGTGGTGATGTTCTGCCCGATTCCGGCGCTCACTTGTTGTGTGTCGTCCACCTGGCTTGATGAGCGGTCAGCCTTCAAGCTGCCATGTGCTGTAGCGTGCCCAAAGCTCCAAATGCCATGAGGCCGGATTCCTCGAACTTGCCATTTCGCGCTCGTATTTTTCCCGGTTCCTACTTGCCGATCGAACGATGGGAAAAGGTTCAGTCAGATCGAGGGCTGGTGTTAAGCCACGAGGCAGGGTTTGCATTGAAGTATTTAAGAACCATTTCTTTTCGGCTTGTTATTGTTTCATAGTGAAGCGACTGTGTGCCGCCCGTAGTGTTGTGGTTCTCTGCCATACCCGGAGTTTTCATTCTCAATACCCAGAGCACAGCGAAATGCCGCTGCCATTCTTTCCGGCTCAGGTATAATCGCTCTCGTTTCACTTATTATCTTCCTGAGTTTACCAAAGGCAGTCCTCGTGACTCCAGCTTTAACTACTGTCTCTGCTAAATTGTTTTGTCTTTTGCTCTCAGCATTTCCAGGTAGGGTTCTAAGTTCATTGTGTTTTCTTTTTTTTTTGTGTTAATGTATTCAGGAGGGTGGTTCGGCGGCCAGCCGGCATTGTGGGAATCTGGCTCCCTCCTCAGCCATCCCATTACAGGTAAGAGCCGGACGTTCCATAGGACCTGTTTTCTTATTTTTTTTAAGGGTAATGTCTGAGCCACTGTTCACCTGAACAGGGAAGCCGAGGGTCTCGCTCTTGTAATCGGTCCCTCCGCCATGCATCCAGGGTTTCCTCGCTGAAAAGTTATATGACTCATTTCTAAATTGAGTGGTTATTAATAACTAGTTTTTCGTTGCCCAAACTCAGGCGGAACCCCGCCAAAGGCGCTGTTCGCCGGGCTTAAGTTGTATAAATGTTTTTCATTCTTGGTTCTGCCCTGTTCACAGACAATGCTTCTTAGTAAATGTTGTTACAGTATATATAATACTATTCCTTTACAGTTTGGTTACGAAATTGTTTTGTGATAATGGTATTTTGGTATGGCTCTGGTTCTGCATTAAGATGTTCTCAGGGTATCTCGCCTACTCCACAGCTTTACTTTAAACTCGATTTACATACGAGTCTCCATTCGATTTCTTTTCAGGTATATTGGTTATTCTATGGTGGCCCTATCTTGATTTTAATTCGGCAATGGTGCCCCTGCCGGCTAAGCACACGCTTACGCCCAGCGGCAGCGACACCTTTAGAGCCAGAACACTTGCAAATAACTGTGTGCATGCATAATGTTGTTGTTTCTTTTTCCTTTATTTCACGGAACAGGAATATCTTCGACTGTAAAAATATCTAAACTCTGCATGTACATGTTTTCAGTCAGCTGTTTCACTTATATAATAGCAGGGAAAATATTATCACACCAGAGCTTGTATCTTAGTCTGCCGACGAATGTTCGGCCTGCTCTTTACTTCGATAAATGGTTTGGGTTCTCCATTGTTTAATGCTATTATGATTCAGTATAGGAAGCTATCTATTCTGCTTATGGTTCGATTTCTTTAAGTATTCACTTGCATTAGAATACAGAGTAGGGTTAACCCGCTCCCTTCTGTTTAGTATTTGTTTTACCGCCTGTATTACAGAGTTTCAGTTCATTATGTGTTCAATGCTTGCATTCTTGAATGAAGATATAGATTCGGTCTCTGCCGGATACATAGAGATTAGTTTTTTTTTCTAAGAAATAAATAGATTGCTTTCCACTATTTTATTTGCTCACCACAGAACCATAAGGTAATTTCACAGTTAGTATGCTTAGTAAGCCATACCTGTTTAGCAGCAAACCTGTGCGTAATGCTTGTCATCCACCCGTCCGTAGGAAGATCCTTCTCGATCTTCCACCCCCAAGCACATCTGCAGATCCTCTCGTCTGCAATCTCACTGGCTATGCCAGATCTCGCTATCTGATCCTAACCAGACATAGCGAATACAGGAAATCTCTTCCTCTCAAACATGCCATCCGGTCACTACCAGACATAGCATTCTTTTTTCTTTTTTTTTCTTCTGCCATCTGATCCTAACCAGACTTGGCATTTTCCCCTTTTTCCTCCTGGGGTCTCAACTGCCTCCTGAAGGTAGTTAGGTTTTTTTTTTATTTAACCACCTCCACAGTGATTAACCACAATTAATCATATACCCAAATTGAATAATGATAACACAATTAATTATCATAATGGTTAACAATACTAACAACAGAGTCTTTATATTTCATCAAACAGAGTTTATCTCACAGCTAAATTTACTAATTTACCAACATTAACACCTCACGAGGGGCATCACAGTGTTTAAGAATATATGCGAAGAATATATATAGAGTAAGAATATATGCCAAGAATATATAGACTATGTTTTTAACTCTTTCACCGAGCCTCAGAATTCTTTCACCGAAGTATATATAGAATACGTGTTTAACTTTTTCACCGAGCCTCAGAACCCATGCTGGAAAATATAATATTAGTTAAGTAATATATAGAACCATGCTGGAAAATATAATATTGGTTAAGTAATTTATTTATTAATTTTAATTTCTATTATGAATAATTATTTATAATCAACATCATTATCCCTTTAGAATTTAGAGGTTATTTTCTTGATAGCCCTTGCTGTTGTTGTTTATAAATTGATTTTCTATATTTCGTATATATATAAATTTATTATATATTTTATATTTGATTTTTAATCGTTAATCTTTTATATGTAATGTAAGGTTTGCAATTTTTTTTTAAATAATAAATTAATAGAGCTTTATTAAATTGTTAGAAAATTTAAAATTTAAAATTTATTTTATTAAGGAAAAATTATATAAATTTTTAAAACAAATAAATTAAATATATAATTTTTTTATTTTTTATTATTATCCATTTATTAATTAAAATAAATTAAATTATTTTTTTAATAATAATATTATAATTATTTTTTTAATAATAATATTATTATATATTTATTTATTTAATAAGTAATCAATTAAATTAATTTGTTTTTTTTTCCATTAGGAAAAAGTCGTAATTTCTATTAAAAGGGAGAAATCACATTTTGCAGATGCATGTTGCATATCCATATGTGGCCTTTGGCCAGCCAGAGTTCATCAAAATTTTACCTGTGTGTTCTAGATCTCCACGCAGGGAGTCACTATGATATATATACAGGATTTTAAAAACCAAAATAACTTACTCCACGCAGGGAGCACTGTAACAGTCATGATAAACAGTAGCATATGTATCCATATTACAAAAAAGATAACCAAAAACATGTATAATGTTATGGATGGGTTGGTGGCCCATTCATGTGCTGATCTATATAGGGCCGGTGGTAGTATTGATGGATGGATCCATCAATCTGTTCCTGTATCTGCCATTGCTCTAGATTGTTGTTCGCTGCTTCTTTAGACAGTTTGTCCGCTTCTTCGTTCTGCTCCCTGTAGATGTGACGACAGTCAAAAGAAACAAAAGATGAGATCAGTCTTTTAGCTTCGTCAAGGATATTTCTCAAAGAATAAGTATAGCAATGGGCTGTAGAATTTATCCAATTGCAAACAATCTGTGAGTCGCCAAATAGTTGTAGGTGTCTGCATTGTTTTTGTATCGCAAAATATATAATATGCTTGGCTGTGCTGAGTTCAGAGAAGTTATTTGTGCCCATATGGTATTTGATTTGAATCTTGAAGTAGTGGGAATCATTCAGGTATAGGATAGCACCCCCACCGCAGCCGTTTTCCTAGGCAGAGCCATCAAAGAGGGCCCAAGGTTTTGTTCGATCGATGATGGGGGGAGCAATACTGCGAGCTGGTCTGTGCTTCTCAGTCGAAGGAAGTAAGTTGTAATCAGCGATGGTGTGGCTCAGAATGGATGGCCAGTTTGGGAGGCGATTTTCGAAGATGATGCGATTACGCGCGATCCAAATGGCCCAGCAAACAAGGAGGGGTAAATTTGTGAGTTTGCTCGCATGGTCTCTGGTCCATGTGCTCCAGGCTTCCTTGCAGGTGGTGCCAATCCAATCCTTGTGTTCAGGAATATGAGCAGATATGTTGTGCCAGAACGTTTGAGTGACTGAGCAGCGGATGAAGAGATGATCAGTGCTCTCTTCTTCACAGCAGCATAAATGGCATCTGAAGGGGCCGTGGAAAGATCTCTTCAGGAGATTTGATCCCGTGGGTAATTTTTCGTGAATGATATTCCACATAAGTAAGCGGCATCGGGGCGCAGCCTGAAGCTTCCAAATCAGGTTCTCACAAGGGTGTATGTCCGGAGGCTTATACGGTTCCATGAGCTTCAGGTATCCTTCTTTAGGAGTATAGTGACCGTGTTTAGCAATAGCCCATATGAGTTCGCCGGGTCCTTCCGTTAATATGATGTTGGCCTGAGTGAGGGCCTCTGTGAATGCGATCCATTCAGGTTGCCACTGTATCGGAATGCCCAAGGCCTCCGGTGTGTGCCAGGCCTGATATAGGAAACCAGTATTAGCATTGTCCCCAATATGGTTAATGTGGGTAATTCCCCTGTCTTGTAGGTGTCTGAGTAGGTCATCAGAGAGTCTGTGTAGGTTACCGCAACCGACCCAGGGGTCCAAACCAATTCTCACGTTGAGGCCACTCTTAATGCGCCAAGTGATACCATCCCTGAGAAGAGGCAGAGAGAGTAAAACGACCTTCCATATGTTTGAGATGTTGGGGCCAGGGCGGTGGTGTTGTCGGAACCAGTCCATGAGATGGAGGGGTCTGATGTATTTGGCTTGTGCCACCCGAGTCCAGAGGCTGTTTGATGTGAGAAGTAGCCAGCCCCGTTTAGCAGAAAGGGCTTTTGCGAATAGTTCAAGGCGTTTGATGCCCCATCCACCCCATCGCTTAGGTCTGGCTATGGCATCCCATTTCACCCATGCAAAAATTCTCCCAGGTTTTTGTCCATTCCATAAGAATCTGGTGCAAATGCTCTGCAGTCTATTAAGTACTCCACGGGGGATCCAAGCCAGTGTCATCCAGTATACTGGCGTGGCTTCGATGACTGCTTTAATGAGAATGAGGCGCCTAGCTCTGGAGAGGTATTTATGATACCAGATATGGAGTCTCTTTTCTACTTTTGCAAGCAGCCATGTCCAATCTGCAATCTTGTATCCGAGGGGTTTTAGCCTGTACCCCAAGTACTTGATACCCTCGGATAGCCTAGTTGAGGTGAAGGGAAATCGCTAACTTGCAAAAGTAACTTCGTGGAGTGTACAACCCTCGGTCGTTATTGTGGATTTGCTATCATTGATCAACATACCCGTAGCAAGCTGAAAGAGCAGAAAAATATTGTGAAGTGTAGAGGTGTCACGCAAACCTCCATTGAGGAAGATGAGTATGTTGTCCACAAACAGAAGGTGAGTGAGATGGAAGTCATTGGATATGCATATTCTGGAGAGCTGTAGTCTATCTTTGGTGGATGTGATCAGTCGACTCAAGCCTTCCATAATCAGAAGGAATAGAAGAGGGGAGAGGGGGCAACCCTGTCTGAGACCTCTTTCCGAAGTAAAGAAAGGAGTGGCTTCTCCATTGAGAAGAACACTGTAGGCAACATTAGTAATGCAGCTCATGGTCCATTTAATATATGGGTAAGGGAAACCCAGGTGAGTCAAGAGTAGTCTGATGTATAACCAGTTTACTCTGTCAAATGCTTTAGCTAGGTCGACCTTGAGGATCAGTCCCTTGAGCTTTTTAGTATGGAGGGAGTGGAGGAGTTCCTGGGAAGTGGCAATGGCTTCATGAATCTGCCGGTGGTCAAGGAAGGCAAATTGCTCAGATGAGATATGTCGGGATAAAATAGGCTTCAGACGGTTGGCGATTATCTTTGCAATGATCTTATATAAACAGTTACAGAGAGAGATGGGGCGGAAGTCATTGAAGGAAGCCGGCTGATCCGATTTGGGGATGAGGGCAATGAAGGTGGATTTGATGGCTGAGGAGATCCTGCCCGATTGTCTGCTAAGTTCAATGACTTTCAAGAGGTCATTGGCTAGCAAGTCGAAAAAGGTAATGTAGAATTCAATGGTCCAACCATCGGGGCCTGGAATTTTATCCTTTCTGAACCATTTGATAGTTGCTTCTAGCTCAGCTAATGTCACCTCCTTAGTGAGCTCATCCTGTTCCTCTGGGTCAAAAAATCTGGGGAATTTTTCAGCCACTCTCATAATATCGAGTATGTTTGCTTCCCGGGGAGCTTTATATATGTTCCTGAAATGGTCAGTGGCGAGCTGAGTAAGGTGCCTCTGGGAGGTGACCAAGCGATCATGTTCATCTTTCAGTTCCCATATAGTATCGATAGCCTTTCTCCCGTTGGCAAATCTGTGATAGAAACGGGTGTTGTTGTCTCCTTCCGCGAGCCAAATGGCTTGGCTGCGGAGTCTCCAGCTTTCCTCCCTGTCCTTCAGAATCTGGGATCTCTTAAGAATGTGTGACATATATAAGTCCTTTCTTTCTTGGGATGGAAAGATGCCACCATCCTCTTCTTCGTGAGCAACAATGAAATCCTCAGCTTCCCTCAGGGCATGATCGTCACGGAGTCTCTTTTGGTGTGCCCAGTCCTTAGAGATCCTTTTGAGATCCGATAATTTCCTGATGAAACCCTCAGTGAAGTGAGCCTCCTCCTCGATGGGGTGGCTCTGCCAGTATTCTGTGACCAACAATATATAGGATGGGTCTTTCAGCTAGGAGGAGTTAAACTTGAAAGGGCTTTTTATCTTTTTATGAATATCTGAGAATTCCAAGTATATTGGTCTGTGGTCCGATATGCCACCAGATCCCACCCATTGTCTAATGCGAGCAATCCTGTTGTGGAGGGATTCTTTAATAAGGAATCTATTGAGTCTTCTGGCTAGGCTCTGGTCTCCACTCCTGTTGTTTGTCCATGTATATTGCAATTTTGTCATGGGGGTATCAATCCAGTGGTGCTCCTCCAGTAAGGTGGATATGGTATCCGAGAATGGGTCAGTCCTGGCAGCATGACCCCATGTTTCACTGAAGCCTAATGTGAAGTTCAAGTCCCCTCCCAGGATAATGTTATCCTGTTGAAGGAGAGAAGAGTTTAGGAAAGAGTGCCAGAAGGTTTCTCTCTCAGAACATGGGCCATATACATTAATGAGTCTGAGCACTGATTCCATAGACTGAATGTAGGCATGGATGCCTATGAACACCCTGCCACCCCAGGTGTTTATAACCTTCAGCGCTCTGTTATTGATTCCAATAGTAAGGTCCCCCGATCTTCTAGATGCATCGATGGCGTTGAAGGTCCAGTTGGGAAGCCAGGCCTCAAGGGATGGGATGAGGGAGTCTGCATTACAGAGCGTTTCTTGCAGAAAGATGATGTCTAAAAATGAAAGGGAGACGAGTCTTCGAAGGGCTAGTTTTTTGGGTGTACTAGCGAACCCTCTGCAGTTGAAGGATAGGATCTTCATGACGGGTGAGGTGAAGGGCTTTTTGCTCTAAAGGCCCTGAAGATGGTCTGTTGTTGACCAAGAGCGACTTATGAATCTGCCACATGTCTAGCTTTAGAGAGGCGTGAGGGTCGGCCTCACGGGAGCTTATGTTGAGAGGGGGAAGGATCGATGACTAGCCCAATAGCATCAGTACCAGCAGCTTTAGTCCGGGGATGGAGGGAGTATCGGGGAGATGGTTCCTGGAATGGTCGCCATCGGGGGGAGAGATGGTGGACAAGGCGCCTCGCAGGGGGAAGGGGGGGGAATGGGGCAGTGTAGGGAGGCAGATGCAAATGCGGGAGGAGTGGTAGTGTAAGCCTGATGCAGTGTCTCAGATGTATCCAGATCATGCAGAGAAGAGAGCATAGAAAGGGATGAGACAGCTGACATACCCGGTGTATCATCGACCGCCGGAACAGGAGCTTCTGGGGCAGGATCAGGCGAAGCATGGGCAGGTTCCTCCGCCAGTGTCCCAGGCTGATTGGAAGGAGCAGCTTCTTGATGTACCTGGGTCTCCGCAGGGGCCGCAGATGGTGCTGGATTAGGAGGAGTGGAGGGGCGATCCTGAGCAGCACCCTGAGCTGATACCGGCCCTTTTCTCAGAAGTGGACAGTCACGGTAGAGGTGTCCAACCTTGTGGCAGCGGCGACATCTGTAGGGGATACCCTCATAATCTATTATCTACTTCCTGGAGAAGTCCCTCCATTGTATAGTAATATATTCCAGAAGTCCCCCCCTGGTATCCAGATTGATGAGGATCCGCGCGTATGCCATCATGCCTGTGTGGAGATATGACTTATCATAATCCATGTAGCTCCCAATTGCATTGCCAATTCTACGAAAAATGTCTTCGGACCAATATTGCAGAGGTAGGCCTGGTAGTCTGATCCAAGTGGGGCCAATTCCGATCTGTTCCGTAGCCGGATCGAACATGGGAGTCCAGCGCTTCAGAAGTACCGGAGCATGCTCAAAATGCCAGTAAGAGGAGAGTACCCAATTAGTGTGATCAGCGCGTGCGAAACGTAATGCAAACCATCCCCTCACAAAGGTTTGCACGAAGGGAATGTCAACCAAGTGTTGTCCCCAAACTTCTGTATCCCAAGCCTTTAAACATGCAGCTGAGTAATTTCGGCGTCTGATGCGACCCACCAGTACCCTGTCAGCAAATTCCATGATGTCGCTCCACTGAATGTCCTCTTCGAGCCGGAGGAAGGTGTCCGCCTCTCTGGATTTGAAGCAACGAGGTTTTTTCCCCAGACCAGATCTCGGCGGAGGAGGCAAGGGGTGGGAGGTAACGGGGGGAGGGGCAAGACTGAGGGGAGGATCTGCGAAGGGTGCGGAGGGAGGGGGGAGAGGACCAGAAAGGGGGAGGGGGTCCGATAGAGGGGGGATAGAGGTGAAACAACCAGATAGAGTGCCGGAGAGGGGGGCGGGATTCGATGATGGAGCGGGATCAGGTAAGGGCCATTGATACGCATCAGTCTGTGAGGAGCTAGGGTTAGGGTTTAGGCAACCCGCTACAAACCCTAGGGAGGCCGGCGAGAGGGGGGGGGGGTAGACAGAGCAGGCCAAGAGGGGGGAATATCCGGGAGAATAACGGGAGGTTGCGGGGAGCCTCCGACAGAAAAAACAACAAAATCATCTGGGGAGCCAGTAAAAACATACCTCGTGAGCTGGAGGAGGGGGTACGCCAGATGGAGACCCCGCTTAGCGGATCTTCGGAGTAGTCGACAACCTCTAGGTCTTCCATGGTGCCAGCTAGCAGAACCTCGGAACGGAGAAAACCTCGGAGCAGCAGGTAACCCGGGAGTGATGTGGTTATCGGCAGCGGGTTGAAACGGTGGGGGGCATCGAACGGTGGGGAAAATGAATTTGTTAGAATAATAATATTATATATTTATTAATAATGATAATAATTTAATTTTATATATAATCAAATGGCATTAACCTAAATAACACATATATTTACACCGTAAGGCGTTCCCTCTGAGAGAAACTCCCCTCCGTGCTGCGGTGTCTCGTTATGAGCCCTTAGATCGATTATTAGATGATGGAATAAACTCCAACCATTAGATCATCCGCCCTTTTTAAAAACCAAGAGTCAGCGAAGAGAGGCCAAGCGTCTGTGAATGGATGAGAGAGGACAGCAATCTGAGGTGCCTCGATCCCCTTCGATCTGAACATCAGGGAGATCTATGAAGCGGATCATGTCCCTTGACGAAGATGGTAGGGTGTGGTGAGGAGAGCCGTCCATCCATTCAGCAGTGAAGAAGGTGACAAAAAAGCCATGGTACACAGTCAGCCGAATATTCACACCAGTTCTTCACTTGATCGCTCTACTTTGTGGTCACTCATTTCATGGCTCCTCGGCATTCTCGTTCTCTGTTGGCGAAAGCTTTCTTATTCTTTATTCTTATTCTTTCCACTACAGCTACCTGGGTGTTTTCAACAGCCACAGCCAAATCAGTGCCCTTGCCCCCTCTCCGGTTTCAGAACACTAATGGGCAGTTCAAAATTTTGCAGGTATACCTACTGCTATGCCATGTTGTTGTTGCAACCATTCTGAAATGTTTACACATTCCTTTTTATTGTTTAATAGGTGTTCAAACAGAAATGCTGTAACATTTTGTATCTCGCTCTCTTTCTTTGATGTATGAATTGCAGTCTGAATTTGGGATATGAATTCCTTTGGGTTTTTTTGGCAGGTGGCAGACATGCATTATGCAGATGGTCAAAGCATGAAATGCTTGGACGTGTTTCCCAGTCAAGTTTCCACATGTTCAGACCTCAATACTACTGCTTTTGTCAAGAGGATGATTAAAGCAGAGCAGCCAGATCTTATTGTTTTCACAGGTATTGATTTTAAATTTTGAATTTAATGGTCCATTACTTAGGTAGATTGTTTCACAGTCTGTCTTTTACACGAGGTGAAAAGGATGGGTGAATCAGAGCATGCAGACAAAGAGGTTTCCCTTAATTTTGGATGATGTATGGGAAGAACCTGCGAAATTGCTGGAGAAATTAAGAGTACTCGACTTTAATTCTTATAATCAAACAACACTGTTAGATGTCCGTCAAAGCAGAGATATCCACAATAAAAATCGAGGATTTGATAGAAGATGAGAGTTGGTGGTTGTTTGGTTTTCAACATTTTCCATATAATGGTAGAGATATGCTAGGAAAATGACCCAAACTGAGAAGGTTGGCGCCAGGGAGTCTGGACTCAATTGGAGAAATTCAAGTGATCAGGTTCCGATTCCTTTATGTAAAAATGGAGGCATTTTCAGAGTGCCTCTGGTGTAATGGTTTCATGTAAATAAGATGGAAAGTAATTTTTGTGAATTTCAAAATTTGATCAAATTTTAATTATGTGAATGTATTGTAAACAATTTTGGTCAATAAAGGATATTCGTTTGGTTAATCTCCTTACCTGTTACATGAACCTTTCTGATATGTAGCTACTAGAATGCTTTCATCCAAATTCGATTCACAAGTTGGTCATTTTCTTAGCAGGATTCATTCACTAATTCAGAGAGCCATGTTAAGCTTCTTAATCATTCATTTCCAGGTCCTTCACAAACTCATAACCCCCACTAGTCATAGTGAATCTAACACTGAATATTAAATGATATATTTCCTTTAACTTATTTATTGTTCTCTGGTAACTTACGCTGCAACTCTGTACTTGCTTAATATTATAAGCAACAAGTTTACATACCTCCCATGAGCTTCAAGAGAACCCACTCTAAACTGATAAATTCTGTTGAGGAAGCAATGGAAATATTTCTAAGTTTCTCCAAGCTTGTTCCGAATGGTTTTGGGGACTTATGTTTGGGAGACAAAAATCTCATTGTTTTAACAAGTTTAATTCCCTAGAAATAGCTGTCTATCTACAACACTCTGATTAGGATGGGCTGGTTGAAGACATTGTTGCTTGTGAATTGCTTGTTGCTTGCAAGTTTAGAAAGGGTCATTTCCCATGTACAAGACATCAAAAAACTAATCATTACAAATGATGTTAAATTGAACAGTTAATTTCTCATATGCCCTGGAAGTTTTGCTCAAATCTCTGATGGAAACATCTTGCATATGGTTTAAAATTGTTGACTAGAGAATGAGATTCATAACATTATTGATGTCAATGTGCACAAATGATAACTTTTGATTGTGTAAATTGCAAGCACATTTCATATCAATCTCTATGCATTCCTATACTAAATGCTATTAAAGATGTAATATAATGCTACTGTTTTTTTGCAAGACTCAAAACCAAGGTTCATAAAAACAAATTATGATACCAGTATTTAGAAGGACCTCATTTGTTGTTAGGATCAAACTTTTGAAGGGCTTGGCATAATGCTGCCATTCATTGCAAGATTCAAAGGAATTTATAATATAACCAAGGCTCATAAAACAAATTATGATTCCTGTATTAAAAATGACCTCCTTTGTTGTCACAATGAAGCTGTTGGAAGGGTATGGTGCCTTTTATGTTTACATCCTCTTATCCAAATGGCATGATGAGTGAAATGAATTTGTCTACATTATTTTTGATAGGTATTCATGAAAACATATCCCTTTTTTCTACTTTGTCAATTTTTATAAACATCCTTCAGAATCAAAGTTCCAACTTCCTTGACTCATATTCGGTATGATGGAAAAGCTATAAATTTTTGGTAGTTTCACGAATATGGTTGCTGATCTCTATTAAGGGAGGAACAGTAAAGATACATTTTTTTGTTATATATGGTCAAAGAAGTCAAGCAGTTCAGGCAATCCCTGTACAGGAAGATCAATGTATAATCTTTTCCAATGTTATAAAAGACTTTTTCTTCAAGATATACATGTGAGGACATCCCACACCTAATGGGGCATCTGCACATCAAGTCCCACTATAAAAGGTTGGGATGTAATCTATAAATATAGAACTTTAGAAATTGTTTTCTAGTTAAGCCATTCTGAGTTTTATTTAATTAAAACCTTGTGCACGGAGACAACTCTTGGGTGAACCATGTCTATCATTTGGCATTGAACAACTCCTGATGCAGCCTGTATATATACACATAACCATCATCCTCATTTCAGAAATCAAGACATGAAAATGTGTTGGGCCCTCAAATGATACATACGGAATCCATTACAAATGATCGTTCAATGATGGCATCCTGCTACTATCATGTTTTAACATCTCAACATTCAAATACTGGCAATAACAATGAATTGGGTATGTATTGACTATTGACTACCTCCTCTATTTTGGAGAGATTGAGCTGCAGGGCAGAATTGATCCATGCTAGAAGCTCGTTCCTGCCTACAAAGTAGGCACCATCCATCATCCCTATATTAGCTCCTACTTGTTGAAGAGGGCTTTGTCTTAGGTTTTGGATTTTGAGGTAGATCGTGAGTTGGAGCAGGGGAACCTGAACTTGATCCAGGTTTAGGAACAATTTAACCCCCACTAGTCATAGTGAATCTAACACTGAATATTAAATGATATATTTCTTTTAACTTATTTATTGGTCTCTGGTAACTTACGTTGCAACTCTGTACTTGCTTAATATTATAAGCAACAAGTTTACTTACCTCCCATGAGCTTCAAGAGAACCCACTCTAAACTGAGAAATTCTGTTGAGGAAGCAATGGAAATATTTCTAAGTTTCTCCAAGCTTGTTCCGAATGGTTTTGGGGACTTATGTTTGGGAGACAAAAAACTCATTGTTTTAACAAGTTTAATTCCCTAGAAATAGCTGTCTATCTACAACACTCTGATTAAGATGGGCTGGTTGAAGACATTGTTGCTTGTGAATTGCTTGTTGCGTGCAAGTTTAGAAAGGGTCGTTTCCCATGTACAAGACATCAAAAAACTAATCATTACAAATGATGTTAAATTGAACAGTCAATTTCTCATATGCCCTGGAATTTTTGCTCAAATCTCTGATGGAAACATCCTGCATATGGTTTAAAATTGTTGACTAGAGAATGAGATTCATAACATTATTGATGTCAATGTGCAAAATGATAACTTTTGATTGTGTAAATTGCAAGCACATTTCATATCAGTCTCTATGCATTCCTATACTAAATGCTATTAAAGATGTAATATAATGCTACCGTTTTTTTGCAAGACTCAAAACCAAGGTTCATAAAAACAAATTATGATACCAGTATTTAGAAGGACCTCATTTGTTGTTAGGATCAAACTTTTGAAGGGCTTGGCATAATGCTGCCATTCATTGCAAGATTCAAAGGAATTACTAATATAACCAAGGCTCATAAAACAAATTATGATTCCTGTATTAAAAAGGACCTCCTTTGTTGTCACGATGAAGCTGTTGGAAGGGTATGGTGCCTTTCATGTTTACATCCTCTTATCCAAATGGCATGATGAGAAATGAATTTGTCTACATTATTTTTGATAGGTATTCATGAAAACATATCCCTTCTTTCTACTTTGTCAATTTTTATAAACATCCTTCAGAATCAAAGTTCCAACTTCCTTGACTCATATTCGGTATGATGGAAAAGCTGTAAGTTTTTGGTAGTTTCACGAATATGGTTGCTGATCTCTATTAAGGGAGGAACAATAAAGATACATTTTTCTGTTATATATGTTCAAAGAAGTCAAGCAGTTCAGGCAAGCCCTGCACAGGCAGATCAATGTATAATCTTTTCCAATGTTATAAAAGACTTTTTCTTCAAGATATACATGTGAGGACATCCCACACCTAATGGGGCATCTGCACATCAAGTCCCACTATAAAAGGTTGGGATTTAATCTATAAATATAGAACTTTAGAAATTGTTTTCTAATTAAGCCATTCTGAGTTTTATTTAATTAAAACCTTGTGCATGGAGACAACTCCTCGGTGAACCATGTCTATCATTTGGCATTGAACAGCTCCTGATGCAGCCTGTATATATACACATAACCATCATCCTCATTTCAGAAATCAAGACATGAAAATGTGTTGGGCCCTCAAATGATACATACAGAATCCCTTACAAATGATCGTTCAATGATGGCATCTTGCTACTATCATGTTTTAACATCTCAACATTCAAATACTGGCAATAACAATGGATTGGGTATGTATTGACTATTGACTACCTCCTCTATTTTGGAGAGATTGAGTTGCAGGGCAGAATTGATCCATGCTAGAAGCTCGTTCCTGCATACAAAGTAGGCACCATCCACCATCCCTATATTAGCTCCTACTTGTTGAAGAGGGCTTTGTCTTAGGTTTTGGATTTTGAGGTAGATCGTGAGTTGGAGCAGGGGAACTTGAACTTGATCCAGGTTTAGGAACAATTTAACCCCCACTAGTCATAGTGAATCTAACACTGAATATTAAATGATATATTTCTTTTAACTTATTTATTGTTCTCTGGTAACTTACGTTGCAACTCTGTACTTGCTTAATTTTATAAGCAACAAGTTTACATACCTCCCATGAGCTTCAAGAGAACCCACTCTAAACTGAGAAATTCTGTTGAGGAAGCAATGGAAATATTTCTAAGTTTCTCCAAGCTTGTTCCGAATGGTTTTGGGGACTTATGTTTGGGAGACAAAAAACTCATTGTTTTAACAAGTTTAATTCCCTAGAAATAGCTGTCTATCTACAACACTCTGATTAGGATGGGCTGGTTGAAGACATTGTTGCTTGTGAATTGCTTGTTGCTTGCAAGTTTAGAAAAGGTCGTTTCCCATGTACAAGACATCAAAAAACTAATCATTACAAATGATGTTAAATTGAACAGTTAATTTCTCATATGCCCTGGAATTTTGCTCAAATCTCTGATGGAAACATCCTGCATATGGTTTAAAATTGTTGACTAGAGAAGGAGATTCATAACATTATTGATGTCAATGTGCAAAATGATAACTTTTGATTGTGTAAATTGCAAGCACATTTCATATCAGTCTCTATGCATTCCTATACTAAATGCTATTAAAGATGTAATATAATGCTACCATTTTTTTGCAAGACTCAAAACCAAGGTTCATAAAAACAAATTATGATACCAGTATTTAGAAGGACCTCATTTGTTGTTAGGATCAAACTTTTGAAGGGCTTGGCATAATGCTGCCATTCATTGCAAGATTCAAAGGAATTACTAATATAACCAAGGCTCATAAAACAAATTATGATTCCTGTATTAAAAAGGACCTCCTTTGTTGTCACGATGAAGCTGTTGGAAGGGTATGGTGCCTTTCATGTTTACATCCTCTTATCCAAATGGCATGATGAGAAATGAATTTGTATACATTATTTTTGATAGGTATTCATGAAAACATATCCCTTTTTTCTACTTTGTCAATTTTTATAAACATCCTTCAGAATCAAAGTTCCAACTTCCTTGACTCATATTCGGTATGATGGAAAAGCTGTAAGTTTTTGGTAGTTTCACGAATATGGTTGCTGATCTCTATTAAGGGAGGAACAATAAAGATACATTTTTCTGTTATATATGGTCAAAGAAGTCAAGCAGTTCAGGCAAGCCCTGCACAGGCAGATCAATGTATAATCTTTTCCAATGTTATAAAAGACTTTTTCTTCAAGATATACATGTGAGGACATCCCACACCTAATGGGGCATCTGCACATCAAGTCCCACTATAAAAGGTTGGGATGTAATCTATAAATATAGAACTTTAGAAATTGTTTTCTAGTTAAGCCATTCTGAGTTTTATTTAATTAAAACCTTGTGCATGGAGACAACTCCTGGGTGAACCATGTCTATCATTTCGCATTGAACAGCTCCTGATGCAGCCTGTATATATACACATAACCATCATCCTCATTTCAGAAATCAAGACATGAAAATGTGTTGGGCCCTCAAATGATACATACAGAATCCCTTACAAATGATCGTTCAATGATGGCATCCTGCTACTATCATGTTTTAACATCTCAACATTCAAATACTGGCAATAACAATGAATTGGGTATGTATTGACTATTGACTACCTCCTCTATTTTGGAGAGATTGAGTTGCAGGGCAGAATTGATCCATGCTAGAAGCTCGTTCCTGCCTACAAAGTAGGCACCATCCATCATCCCTATATTAGCTCCTACTTGTTGAAGAGGGCTTTGTCTTAGGTTTTGGATTTTGAGGTAGATCGTGAGTTGGAGCAGGGGAACTTGAACTTGATCCAGGTTTAGGAACAAGTTAACCCCCACTAGTCATAGTGAATCTAAGACTGAATATTAAATGATATATTTCTTTTAACTTATTTATTGTTCTCTGGTAACTTACGCTGCAACTCTGTACTTGCTTAATTTTATAAGAAACAAGTTTACATACCTCCCATGAGCTTCAAGAGAACCCACTCTAAACTGAGAAATTCTGTTGAGGAAGCAATGAAAATATTTCTAAGTTTCTCCAAGCTTGTTCCGAATGGTTTTGGGGACTTATGCTTGGGAGACAAAAAACTCATTGTTTTAACAAGTTTAATTCCCTAGAAATAGCTGTCTATCTACAACACTCTGATTAGGATGGGCTGGTTGAAGACATTGTTGCTTGTGAATTGCTTGTTGCTTGCAAGTTTAGAAAAGGTCGTTTCCCATGTACAAGACATCAAAAAACTAATCATTACAAATGATGTTAAATTGAACAGTTAATTTCTCATATGCCCTGGAAGTTTTGCTCAAATCTCTGATGGAAACATCCTGCATATGGTTTAAAATTGTTGACTAGAGAAGGAGATTCATAACATTATTGATGTCAATGTGCACAAATGATAACTTTTGATTGTCTAAATTGCAAGCACATTTCATATCAGTCTCTATGCATTCCTATACTAAATGCTATTAAAGATGTAATATAATGCTACCATTTTTTTGCAAGACTCAAAACCAAGGTTCATAAAAACAAATTATGATACCAGTATTTAGAAGGACCTCACTTGTTGTTAGGATCAAACTTTTGAAGGGCTTGGCATAACGCTGCCATTCATTGCAAGATTCAAAGTAATTACTAATATAACCAAGGCTCATAAAACAAATTATGATTCCTGTATTAAAAAGGACCTCCTTTGTTGTCACGATGAAGCTGTTGGAAGGGTATGGTGCCTTTCATGTTTACATCCTCTTATCCAAATGGCATGATGAGTGAAATGAATTTGTATACATTATTTTTGATAGGTATTCATGAAAACATATCCCTTTTTTCTAGTTTGTCAATTTTTATAAACATCCTTCAGAATCAAAGTTCCAACTTCCTTGACTCATATTCGGTATGATGGAAAAGCTGTAAGTTTTTGGTAGTTTCACGAATATGGTTGCTGATCTCTATTAAGGGAGGAACATTAAAGATACATTTTTCTGTTATATATGGTCAAAGAAGTCAAGCAGTTCAGGCAAGCCCTACACAGGCAGATCAATGTATAATCTTTTCCAATGTTATAAAAGACTTTTTCTTCAAGATATACATGTGAGGACATCCCACACCTAATGGGGAATCTGCACATCAAGTCCCACTATAAAAGGTTGGGATGTAATATATAAATATAGAACTTTAGAAATTGTTTTCTAGTTAAGCCATTCTGAGTTTTATTTAATTAAAACCTTGTGCATGGAGACAACTCCTGGGTGAACCATGTCTACCATTTGGCATTGAACAGCTCCTGATGCAGCCTGTATATATACACATAACCATCATCCTCATTTCAGAAATCAAGACATGAAAATGTGTTGGGCCCTCAAATGATACATACAGAATCCATTACAAATGATCGTTCAATGATGGCATCCTGCTACTATCATGTTTTAACATCTCAACATTCAAATACTGGCAATAACAATGAATTGGGTATGTATTGACTATTGACTACCTCCTCTATTTTGGAGAGATTGAGCTGCAGGGCAGAATTGATCCATGCTAGAAGCTCGTTCCTGCCTACAAAGTAGGCACCATCCATCATCCCTATATTAGCTCCTACTTGTTGAAGAGGGCTTTGTCTTAGGTTTTGGATTTTGAGGTAGATCGTGAGTTGGAGCAGGGGAACCTGAACTTGATCCAGGTTTAGGAACAATTTAACCCCCACTAGTCATAGTGAATCTAACACTGAATATTAAATGATATATTTCTTTTAACTTATTTATTGTTCTCTGGTAACTTACGCTGCAACTCTGTACTTGCTTAATATTATAAGCAACAAGTTTACATACCTCCCATGAGCTTCAAGAGAACCCACTCTAAACTGAGAAATTCTGTTGAGGAAGCAATGGAAATATTTCTAAGTTTCTCCAAGCTTGTTCCGAATGGTTTTGGGGACTTATGTTTGGGAGACAAAAAACTCATTGTTTTAACAAGTTTAATTCCCTAGAAATAGCTGTCTATCTACAACACTCTGATTAGGATGGGCTGGTTGAAGACATTGTTGCTTGTGAATTGCTTGTTGCTTGCAAGTTTAGAAAGGGTCGTTTCCCATGTACAAGACATCAAAAAACTAATCATTACAAATGGTGTTAAATTGAACAATTAATTTCTCATATGCCCTGGAAGTTTTGCTCAAATCTCTGATGGAAACATCCTGCATATGGTTTAAAATTGTTGACTAGAGAATGAGATTCATAACATTATTGATGTCAATGTGCACAAATGATAAATTTTGATTGTGTAAATTGCAAGCACATTTCATATCAGTCTCTATGCATTCCTATACTAAATGCTATTAAAGATGTAATATAATGCTACCGTTTTTTTGCAAGACTCAAAACCAAGGTTCATAAAAACAAATTATGATACCAGTATTTAGAAGGACCTCATTTTTTGTTAGGATCAAACTTTTGAAGGGCTTGGCATAATGCTGCCATTCATTGCAAGATTCAAAGGAATTACTAATATACCCAAGGCTCATAAAACAAATTATGGTTCCTGTATTAAAAAGGACCTCCTTTGTTGTCACGATGAAGCTGTTGGAAGGGTATGGTGCCTTTTATGTTTACATCCTCTTATCCAAATGGCATGATGAGTGAAATGAATTTTTCTACATTATTTTTGATAGGTATTCATGAAAACATATCCCCTTTTTCTACTTTGTCAATTTTTATAAACATCCTTCAGAATCAAAGTTCCAACTTCCTTGACTCATATTCGGTATGATGGAAAAGATGTAAGTTTTTGGTAGTTTCATGAATATGGTTGCTGATCTCTATTAAGGGAGGAACAGTAAAGATACATTTTTCTGTTATATATGGTCAAAGAAGTCAAGCAGTTCAGGCAAGCCCTGCACAGGCAGATCAATGTATAATCTTTTCCAATGTTATAAAAGACTTTTTCTTCAAGATATACATGTGAGGACATCCCACACCTAATGGGGCATCTGCACATCAAGTCCCACTATAAAAGGTTGGGATGTAATCTATAAATATAGAACTTTAGAAATTGTGTTCTAGTTAAGCCATTCTGAGTTTTATTTAATTAAAACCTTGTGCATGGACACAACTCCTGGGTGAACCATGTTGTTGGCTAGTTGAATTGTTTATGAATTAAACATTCAAGTACAACATTAATTGTCAACCAGGGAAAGTCTTTTTATTTCAAAGGCTACTGCGTACTGTATGTACTCAAAGTCTAAAAGAATCGAAAAGCTGTAGTATACGTAATTCTTACACTATGTCATTACAGTACTTGTTAAAATGAAAGCAATTAATTAAAACTACGAATCTGGAAAGCGAAATGATGGATGCTCTATTGGCAGAGGATCAGGACCCTATCCTCCAGATGGGGACGTTCAGCACCTGCCCCTGTAATCAGATTTACTAATGCACACTGCACTCTCATTCACCGGTGAGAAACAAACTCAAGTGATTAATGAAACAGAGTACTAGAAAAACAAAGAATACCAGAGGTAATGCTATCAAATCCAAGCAGAGTACCAGAAAGAAACTATTGCACACTTACACACTTGACAAGAAAGTAAATGGGTGAATCTTGTGAGGAAGGTGGGCCCAGTCCCTCTCACAAGATTCCCCAAGAAAATGAAGACGTGATTAAGTGCTCAAAACAGTTTTATATTCATCTGCCAAAAATACAATAGAGTTCAGACTTGCTGATGTTCTCAGAATCTCTGCTTACAGACTGACCATAGACACTGACTAATCCCCTTTTTCATGTAGATGTCTCCTCTTTATAGAGGAGACATCTATTACAATAAAGTATTACAGCCTATTCAGTTAACCCATCTTGTCAAAAATAAGCAATTCAGAGTGATGTTACAACAGTATGATAATACATTCTTTCTTGAGCTTTAGCTGTTACACAGCGGGTAACTGACTTCGACCATCTTCTCGGGATCTTCATATTCCTTCGCCATTTCCCCATGCTGTTCATGCTGACTGTGTTCTTCTTTCTTTAGACTTCCGCTTGATTATGCCACGTCAAGATTCTTTAGATAGCTGCCATCTGTTGTTCGTGGCTGTTACAAAATAGCTTGCTTTAGGTAATTGCTGTTGCTGACTGTAGCAACTACGGAGTTGCTGCTTCTGGTGTTGCAGCAATTGCGTAGTTGTTGTTTCTAGTGTTACAGCAACTGCGTAGTTGCTATTTTTGGTGTTACAACAACTATACATTATAACTCCTGCAAACTTAAGGCAATTATTTGACAATTTAGTCAGCGTTTCCAAGGATAAGTATAAAGATATTCACGAATATGAAATAAACAATTAAACATAGATCTGCGGAAGGTTACTTCATACCTTGGGGTCAATATGTCATTATAAAATAAAAGCTTTCAACTTATGACTGCAAAAGGGTAATAATACGGTGAAAGATAAGGTCAAAAATAGGTCAATTGTGAGTCCCAACATCCCCCCCCCAACTAAAAAGATTGCATGTCCCCATGCAATGTCTACTCTGAGTCTGAGTCGGAGAACTGGGACGAACAATGCAGATTACTAAGACAATAGCTGTAGGGAGTAACATCAAACTTGTCTCTGAAACCACAAACAGTTCGTATATGTTTCCATGCTGCTGCCTCTTCTCTGTTATAAAGTCCAAACTAGCCCTTATACTGATCACCCGGCAACCATAAAAGTGGGAACTTGAATTTGTAACCCATCCAATTCTCAGCACAACGTTGCACGCATTCAACATACCGAGGTACCCTTGATAATGCTACTTGCAGATTTGATGGGTTATACGGGTGATATTCCTTCCTTTCTGCGGGGCAGTTATCCCAAAATAGTTTATTTGCTTTAACAGCCAATGATGCTTTGGTCTTTACATACTGCTGACAGTCTGTTAGGACCTCTGTTCGTAGTCTCATAACATGATCCTTCATATCATCATTGCTTATCATTTTTAAGTGTTGTGAAATGAAAGTGGCAGTGTTCTGTGGTTCAGACCGAATCCACAAAAGACAATTCTGTTCGTTTTGGAGGCCTGAGACATAGGCGTTTTTCCAGGTAAGCTGATTCGCCAAAAAGGAGATGAAGGCTCTCAATTGTATGTCACCTACTACAGGTATCATATTCATGTTTCTTTCTTCAGACACAGCCTCATTATGGAGGTACAATTCACATAGCAGGTTTTGGTCGCTTTTGGGTGCCCCTGCAAAAGTCTTCATAAACTGATCTGCTGTGACCACTTGATGAGGCCTCCCCTCTTTGATAGCCTTCAGCTGAATGAATGCAAGCCTTTCCCTTAAAAATGTGGCATAGTTAAAGGAGGGTTTCCTTGTGGCGAGCATCCTTTGACATAACTCAAGCATCTCGTGTTATAGACAATTTTGTGCCTTGCAGCATCAGGCATGAATTGTCAATAATCCAAGGGATCCAAAGTCCCTAAACATGATGTTCCTACCCCTAGAGGAACAAGGTCAGCAAACCAACAGCTCTCAGATCAGTTCTCCACCTGAAAACACTCAAAAACAAGCAATCCTGAAATCAAAGCAGGTGCTCCACTAGGCTTCTGCGCTGAAACTAAACTCCTCCATGGTGTACCTGCATTGCAAAGTAGGTAGAACAAAGGCCACCTGCGCTGAGCGAGATGGGACAAGTGGCACACTGAGTCATTGCTCTGGAATCTTCCAAAAATGACACTTGGATCAGGGATTTCGCCTTGTGATGAGTCAGAGGCTCTGTTTCTCCAAGTGGAAGCAAGGTTCTCCAAGTGGACTCAAGAACTGAAGATCAACTGAAGAGAGAGAGGACACAAGGCAGCTACACATCAGTTGCAAGCTGACTCATCCTTTCTCAATTCATCTATATATTGAGCTCTCTCCTATGAGCTCAGGAGGCTGGAATTTTGTGCAAAGTAATGATATGCTGTTGGTTTCACTATAGAACTATTGGGTGATTGCTTGAAGGAGGTGAAGAGGAGAAATTCTTTCTGCTGGGAGGTGTTGCTGGATTGGGGCCTTCAACGGTTGTAACACTCTCAGAACTTTACTTATTCCATTAATAAAAGCTATTGAGGTTCTTCTATATGCACTTGTTTTAATGATGTATTGTGATAATTGTATATTTGATTTATGCTAATCCTTGAATCAGTTATGATTGCATGCTTCTTGTAGTTTCCTTCTTTGTTATTTTGCAGGATCTCATCGTAGCTGGGCCAGCAAAAGAGCAAGGAGCTGGGAGCAAGAAGCAAAGAGAAGAGTTTGGATTCGACATTAAGCGCAAGGCAACGGTTAGTGCATTTCTTCATTCTCTCTTGCTTTCGTAAAGAAGTAAACCTTAAGTAGTTTTCTTTACAGTTGTTGCTGAGGTACTATCACCCTTAGAGTGGGATAGGGTCATCCGAGTCGGATACTTTTCCCTACAACAAACTGGTGACTCCACTGGGGATCGTATCTGTTTGATTGTTTGTAGTATTTTGCTATTCATTTCCTGAACAAAAGAGTACCAAATCGAAAAGCTTTTGACTATATCAAAAGCGAAGTAGAGGGCAGCTACTCTAGCTCATTTCTGAGCATGTTCATGATTTGAAGAGCTGAGCTACAAGGATCCTTGTAAGCTCTTAGTGATAGCTTTTCATCTTCCTTGTCATCCCTTAGTGTGTGCTTGACTGATAGCTTCTGATTTGAGCAAAAACTGTGAATTTTTTAGAAAATTGTGACCCGGAAACTGAGAAAACGCAACTTTCGTTTTCCAAAGCAGGTAGTACACAGGCTACCTGCTTTGCAACGCAGGTCCCGAAGGGGCTACCTGCGCTGAGATCCAGACTGGCTGTGCAGCACCTGCGTTGGCCCAATTTTGCCTTGTGCATTTGGGGTTTCCTCCCTTTTTCTTGCCTGTTTTCACTATAGATTTTGCAGCCAGTTACCAGTCTTGTATCTGTTCTGAAACCAACCTTACTTGCCATCATTCCGCCTCTGTTATATAACGAAATTGTACTTGTTCTTTTGTATTTCTTACATCATTTACAATTTCCCATAACGAAAGTGAACTAGTCTTGCTTTGGCCACTTAGATCTGAACCTGTGTTAGGCATTTTGCTGGTCTAAAGAGTTAGCTTGTTTGCTGTCCATAGCTGATTAGTCTTTTTACTTTCGTCATTATGGTTTGATTTCATGTATTTCCAGTGATTAAACAAGTAAATCTTAAGGTGTCTTTTGATTTTGGACAAGCTTGTTTGTTTTCGCTTTAAATCGAAATCAAAGTTAAATAACAACTTTCTTTTTGTAATACATCAACATTAAGAAAGGGAAAAGAAAATACATGCATTGTGCATTTTGCATTTGAAAAAGTTTGCATGATGATTTAGGAGAAAGTGCATTAGTTTGTGCTGTATGAACTGTGTGAAAAGATATGCCTTTCTTCTCCCTCAGTAGTTAAGATTTTCATCAGTCAAAAAGATTTGAAAAAGCTTGCTTCTCATCTTAGACTGCATTTAGGAATTTGTATCAAACATCTCGTGGTGAACCTTGAAAGGAAAACTTTAAAAAAGATCAACTTAAAATATATTGAATGAACCTAACAACGCTTTGAAACATAACGCAAACACATAGAGGTCTAAGTTAGAGACGTGTTCCAGCGTCGTTAAACATAGTGACTGTCGATCTCGACGAAGGTGGGTGATTCCTCCTGAGAGTCGGTGGCACTAATACGGACTTGTGCTCCCACGTACCGTCGCGTATATATTGGGAGACCCCTATAGGCATATATCTTTTATCCATAGGAAGCCGTGTCGGCCGCCCTACTGATCGCAATGCAGTGAACACAGCATTCACGAAGATCGACCACCCGTACCGTAAAACGTATTCTGTGGTTTTGCGAAAGGTTTGGCACACCCTCTGCCTAGATCTCCAGAGCAGTTTCTTTTGGCCTTTTTCAAAATCTATAACTGAAAAAGTCCATTCGAGCATTTGTCACTTCGGGCTCGTTAAAACATCGAAGGAGACTAGAGTCATCTTTATCTTTTTCTCGACTCTTTAAAACTGAAAAAGCAAGTTGTGTCTAAAGCGTCGTTATAAAATTTATTTTAAGCGGAATAATCATCACCCTTCCCGAAGTTAGTCCACCACAAGTGGAAGTTCTTGTAGAATCGCTAAGAAATCTTTTGGATAGACTAGATATGTCTGAACAACCGTCGACATCTAGGACTGTGTCGTCCGACACAGCAGCAGCAGAGCCTCCTGCTGCTACTCCAACGATGTTCGCTGGTATACCATCTATCCCGGCAAATTGTCAACAACAAGCCGGAGTTCCATCAGGGACGATGACATGGTTAGTTCCTATTTCTTCGTCCGGATTATCATCTGGTATTTCTTATGTTGAAACTCAACAAATCAATCCAACGTGTCTTCAAAGGCCAATCTACCCTTTAAGTACTGGATTGCCACCATATGGAGGACAGTATGCCTTTTCATTGTTCCCCCCTGGAGAACAACCATATGGGAGTTTACAACAAAATTCAGGTCAAACTGGAATTACATCCAGCGGTTGGGTACCAATACTGCCTCAGCAACCAAGAGTTGCATATTCAATGCAACCAGTCCACCCTGTGTCGAATGTTGCCACTATACCTGGTATGGTGATTGCGTCGCAAGTACAAGCGCTGCCTACTGTATGTCAACCCCAAGTTTCTCAGGTTGCCATACAACAGCCTCTTGTCTCAACATCTCAATCGCAACCTCAGGTCAGTGCCTCCTTATCCGGACCGACTCAGGATCAAACAAGTACTGTGACTCCTCATCTTGGTCAATCATCTAGTATTGGGCATCAGCAAATGGTCCAACAACCAGAGCTGGTTCAAACTCAACAACCGCCATTCCAGCAATCATGTCAAGGACCTGAGCAACAAGTCTTTGTAAGTAATGGGCAACCATACTATAATGGTTATGCCCATCAACCTTGTCAAAGTTGCCAACATTATGCTGGTATGCAAAGACCCACTGCTCAGGCGATTCCATCTTATCCTGGATATGCTTCGCCTAACCTGAATCAACAGTTGCCCTTTGTAGCAACTCTAGAATTACCAGATCTAAACCGGCTGACGAATGATCCAATTGCTTATGCCCCTTGGTGGCCAGCGATTCCGCATAAACTTCCATCAGACATTCCTAAATTTAATGGAAATCCGGGTGAAGATCCGTTAAATCATGTGATGACATTCCATCTATGGTGTTCATCGAACACCCTAAATGATGATTCGATAAGACTTCACCTCTTTCAGAGGACGTTAACGGGTCCAGCGGCAAAATGGTACATTGAATTGCCTAGAGCTTTGTTCGACAACTTCAGTACCTTAGCCACAACCTTTTTAACCCATTTTCAATTACCGATAAGGTATGAAACGGGAACAGAACTCCTTACCAATTTCAAACAGACGACTGCCACCCACATATCTGATCATATACATGAGTGGCGACGTCGTCGTAGGATGGTAAAAACGTACGTTCCTGATCAGCTATTAGCTGAATGGTTTATCAAGTCATTACTTCCCGCTATAACGGAAGACGTGGCAAAGGGAGGAGTCGTAACGAAAGAGCAAGTTATCGCTCGTGCGCAATATCTAGACTTGGTCTATACTCAGTCTGGCACGCTCTACGACAAAATACCTGACGCCCCTAGACCGGAATTCTCTATTCCTCCTCCTCCTAAATCAAACAATGACACTCGCGCCGGTAATGGCGTGATTGGAAAGCACAAAATTTCTAGTCAAAATGCAAATGAAGAACTTCTTGCCTCAGAAGTAAATGCCATGTCGACCGACAAGGGCAAAAAACCGAAGCAACCAGGGGGCAAGAAGAAAAAGACATGGAGAAAAAGGAAACCCCCGGCAGGGTGTCATATATGCGATGAGGATCATTGGACGAAATATTGTCCACATATAGCTGAAGTTAAGAAACTCTTCAAGAGTTCAGAAACCCCAGCAGTATTGACTGATCCGTTTCCTAATCCAAGTCAAAATCTGGTTGCTAATCAAAATGCTTCCGGATCCCAAGTGCTTATGTTGTCTACCTCAAAGCAACAGAATAATGCTTTGACAAGGAGTAAAGATTATGGGAATCCAAAGCTGTCGAACAACAAGGTTAATGAACGACCTAGTAGTTCAACAACAACTTTGACCGAAGTTGTGCCACCCATCGTTCCTGAGCCAATGATAAAGTCGCCAAAGGGAGTAGTACACAAATCGACATTTAATCCTCGTGCCAAAGGAGCACAGAATTATAATATAGTAAAGGACCTGGCCCAATCGCCGTCCACTATGTCGACACTTGAGGTACCACAAAATTGCCCCTCCCAAGAGCAAGCTTTATCATCAGCAATAGGTGGGATTGGCCCAATGGATTCCAATCTTGTGGCCTTTGATCATAAAGGATATGACCCTCAGTTACCAGCTCAACTAGCTTTCCTTATTCAAGTGAAAGCCCTCAACAAAACTGTTCATCGAACAATTATTGATGAGGGGGCATCTACATGTCTTATGTCGATGAGTTGCTGGAAAGATTTAGGCTCACCACCCTTGTCGAAATCATCAACGACGTTAAAAGCATTTGATGGACGATCATATACTCCATACGGGATTTTAAGTAACTTGCAAGTTGAACTGGGGGGCAAAACAGTAGGAATTGATGTTGAAGTAATTGATGGAAACCTCAATTACAACATCCTACTTGGAAGACCATGGATCTATGCCATGGCCGCAGTTGTGTCGACCTACTTCAGGAAGATTGCATTTCCCTTCCAAGGAGGAATTACAATCGTCGACCAACAAACTTTTCTCCCCGGCAGTCCACAAGTTACGGGAAGCATTCCAATGATCCATGGAAGGAATCATTCGCTCCAAAATATCGGAGTAGGCCTCCTAAAAGACCCTGCCTTAATGGGTACTTTCGCCCTACCGCCTCCAAATAATCTGGCGAGAGTGGCCACGGTGGAAACCTACAAAATGAAATCTAATCCAATCTTCTGGTTGGATTCGGAAGATTCCTAAATATTTTGTCGGCATGGATCATCGCCCTAATAGAAATACTGTAAATACAGTGGGCTCCGAGGACGGTTCTTATCTTGTGTCAACCTCGTTAAAAAATGAAACAAGGAGTCGAGGATAGTTCCTATCTTGTATCAACCTCATTAAAAAATGAAACAAATCCCCGAGGTAAACCTTCATTCCAACCACCGAGTTGGATGCAATGAAGCTTGGGGGGCATGCACCTCGATTTGCATTATTATACTGGGGGCATGCAAACTTATCTCCGAGCAGTTTTAGCACATAGTTCATGCTCGTTAAAAAATAAACATAAGTTGTGAGCAATCTTCCCCTAGAGTTCAAGCTCACCCAGAAAAAATGAACCGGTAAATAACCTTGGTAAATGTAACCTTTGACAGCCATATTAAAGCCCTTGGTCATGTTCTTGCAGTCTCACCTCCATCCGTTCATTTGGCCAATCGTTCATCTCCATATGTTTGTTTACCCATTTTGAGGAACAACTGCGAAGAGTGATTTCACTAAGCCATCCTTGTGTACCTGGAATCTGCTGCTGCCCTGTTCATCACTCGTTCCTCAAGAGACGAGTCTTCTTTGAGCTCTTTTTCACTGACTCGTAAAATATGAAAAGTTTGCCGAGTTTTGGCCTTCCAGCTCGTTAAAGAAACCAGAAGAGCTATCCCTCCTCTAGATTTTAATCTTTTTGGACCTGAGGGATTATTGCATAAAAAGATCGAGCGCTTGTTTTGTTCGGCTCGTTAAAGCAATCGAAAATTCATCCCTTTTGTATTGTTTTATACTTTTTCGGACTTAAGGGATTAGATGACGAAAATGGAATTCTGGAGTTGACTTTATGTACCTTTTAGACTCTAAAAATGAAAAGGACCGAGTCATCCTTGTCGTTAGACTCGTTAAATTCATTAAATAGCGACAAACTTGTCTTTAGATGAGAACGAGTTTCCCTATCGCTAGGCTCGTTAAAACATAGCGATGGGCTTGCCCGAAGGGCACGTTATAGAACAAGCATATGTTATCCTCCTCAAGCTTGACAAAAATAAAGAGGTATTGGTCAGCAATGACTGGGGAAAAATTGGGAGAACCTCACAGCTTTAATGGTAGCAAGTCGCTCTTGAACATGACACTTTGTCCTCCGTATCACATCGGGTTGGGTTGTTTCATTCACCGGTCTCATCACCATGGTCCTCGCCACACCATCCACATTTGGGGTAATGCTACCGATCCATCACATCAGTGTCGTTATATGTTCAAGAGATGTTGTTCTGCAAAGAGCCAACATTGTCCCATCCACTGCCATACATTGTCCTTCATCCATTTCATGACCGCCACCCTGAATCATACATCACAGTTTGTTTTCACCTCATCACAATCACTAGCTCCGTTCCGTGTCACTGATGTGGGATTCATTAAGGCCCTCCTTTGACGGATCGCTCCTTGTCGACATCAGCTCATTATCCAAGGAGTTGATCTAGGAACAACCCCTTCAGTACTTTGAAGCTTGCATGCCTCAATGGCAAGTTTCTCACTTTCGGCGACAGGTATACATCAATGACCTTCGACCAGAAGATTTTGCATGGTGGTCGACGCCAAGTCCTTTATTCCCACCATGTGAATTGTACTGCTATACCTTGAGGGTCATCATCCTTATCGGTGATTCCTCTCGCGCTTGTTAACGGTTTACATCATTGACCGGTAATCAAGCGATGTCTTTCCATGTTCGACTTCAAGAAATTCTCACATGGATCGACTTGTACATCGAGTGAAGATCGGAAGAGATTGAAGACCCCGGATCTAGTTTCATCCATCCGGGCTGCGATATATATTCAGGATATAAAGACATTTGATGTGTACATCATTGCAACAGATGATCATCCTTCTCAAAGGATGATAATTTCAGCAGAGAATTATCAGTCTACCATCAGACGATCGTTTGTTCTATGTACCAAAATGAATTTATAAAGCTGAGCATGGGAATGCCCGCCTCATCTAGATCATGAAAAAGTATGAAAAATAATGTATTGTATTGTATCTTATTACAGGACACTTCTCAGCAAATTGAATGAACTTCGGATCCTCCTAATAAAGCATTTCACCCGATAAACGACCTCATACTTTAGGGGGCATCTGTTATAGACAATTTTGTGCCTTGCAGCATCAGGCATGAATTGTCAATAATCCAAGGGATCCAAAGTCCCTAAACATGATGTTCCTACCCCTAGAGGAACAAGGTCAGCAAACCAACAGCTCTCAGATCAGTTCTCCACCTGAAAACACTCAAAAACAAGCAATCCTGAAATCAAAGCAGGTGCTCCACTAGGCTTCTGCGCTGAAACTCAACTCCTCCATGGTGTACCTGCGTTGCAAAGCAGGTAGAACAAAGGCCACCTGCGCTGAGCGAGATGGGACAAGTGGCACACTGAGTCATTGCTCTGGAATCTTCCAAAAATGACACTTGGATCAGGGATTTCGCCTTGTGATGAGTCAGAGGCTCTGTTTCTCCAAGTGGAAGCAAGGTTCTCCAAGTGGACTCAAGAACTGAAGATCAACTGAAGAGAGAGAGGACACAAGGCAGCTACACATCAGTTGCAAGCTGACTCATCCTTTCTCAATTCATCTATATATTGAGCTCTCTCCTATGAGCTCAGGAGGCTGGAATTTTGTGCAAAGTAATGATATGCTGTTGGTTTCACTATAGAACTATTGGGTGATTGCTTGAAGGAGGTGAAGAGGAGAAATTATTTCTGCTGGGAGGTGTTGCTGGATTGGGGCCTTCAACGGTTGTAACACTCTCAGAACTTTACTTCTTCCATTAATAAAAGCTATTGAGGTTCTTCTATATGCACTTGTTTCAATGATGTATTGTGATAATTGTATATTTGATTTATGCTAATCCTTGAATTAGTTATGATTGCATGCTTCTTGTAGTTTCCTTCTTTGTTATTTTGCAGGATCTCATCATAGCTGGGCCAGCAAAAGAGCAAGGAGCTGGGAGCAAGCAGCAAAGAGAAGAGTTTGGATTCGACATTAAGCGCAAGGCAACTGTTAGTGCATTTCTTCATTCTCTCTTGCTTTCGTAAAGAAGTAAACCTTAAGTAGTTTTCCTTACAGTTGTTGCTGAGGTACTATCACCCTTAGAGTGGGATAGGGTCATCCGAGTTGGATACTTTTCCCTACAACATCTGGGACATCCTGTGTTTCAGTTCCTTAATTTCTTTATACTGGGCCCTACACTGTTCCAGTGCTTCCCAGTTCTTATAAGCATGGTCAAAACAGGTTCCTTTCTGTTGTTTGAATGCTTTGCCTTGAGACTGCTGATATTCTCTCCACCATGTACGTTTCAATTCCTGAAAGCTTTCTGTTTCTATACATGCATCACTAACAGTGGGAAACTCTGTTTGCATACAGGCATCAACCAGAATCATCTGTTCTGTTGAAGTGGGCTGGGATGATCCAACATCTCTCTCTTCATCTTTAACCAGAGCTTCTTCCTCCTGTTGGGCTAATCCATTGTTCTCCAGATTGATTTTGGTGGACCAGGGTGAATCTGTCTCTTTTTCTTCTTCTTCCATAATAGTATGGGCAGGCCGTGATGAATCTGTACCTTTTTCTTCGTTTCCTGGTTCTTGTGTAACTTCTTCTTGCATATCAGATTGGGTAGGCCGAGGTGAGTCCTTGTTTTCTTCTTCCTTTTCTTCCTGCATAGCGTCGGGAAGCTCCTTTGTTTGTTCCTGTGCAGCCTCTGAGGAACTTACTGGTTCTTGTGTGTCAGTAAGTTCTTGATCTTGTGCAACTTCAGGTGAACTTACTGGTTCTTGTGTGTCAGTAAGTTCCTGGTCTTGGTCTTGCATGTTCTCTGGATGACCTGTTGGTTCTTGTGTAGCAACAGGTCTCACTGACTGTACTTCTTTTGAAGCTCCTGATGGTTCTTGTGTATCAACAGGGCTTTCTGACTGCACTTCTTCTAAAGCTCCTGTTGGTTCTTGTGTAACAACAGGTCTTTCTGTCTGCACTTCCTCTAGAGATCCTGTTGGTTCTTGTGTAGCAACAGGTCTTTCTGTCTGCACTTCCTCTAGAGATCCTGTTGGTTCTTGTGTAGCAACAGGTCTTTCTGTCTCAGCGGAGAATTGTGGAATTTTTACTTCAGCATCATCAGACTCCTTTGTTTCATTTTCAGCCTCGGGGGCTTTCTTTATTGGTTCTTGTACTACCCTATATCCTGCCTGAGCATATATCTCACCACAAGTTGTGCACATATATTCGATATCTTTGCTTTTCTCTGCTGCCGACGCTGCTCTTGCTAAAACATGCAGGCTGAATTCTTCTTGATATGCTTCCCTGATTCTTATTATCTCTTCCTGGTAATCCTGAATCTGAGATTTCAGAAACTCAATTTCTTCTTGCAGGGTGGGTATAGTAGGCTGATCCTGTGAGACAGTAGATTCCAGTGGGGGCAGATGTTCTGCTACATCAATTTGATCAATATTTCCCACAGGTGGTTCTTGTGTGTCACCTGGGGTAGTGGCTGGTTCTTGTGTTGCAGCCACTTGCTCACTATCATTCTGGGTGTCGGCAGCTGGTTCTTGTGTATCAGTTGTCTTAAGATATGATGCCACGAAGCTATGAACGCTCTGCATCTCAGCCTCTATGGGTGAGGGAGAGGGGTTTCGAGGAGTGGCTGGAGTGCGGGGTTTTAAAGCGATGGATGGTGAGCTGGAGGAATTAGGGGATCCAACTACTGCCAATTTTCGTTTTGGTAAAAAGGCAGGGAATTGAGGTGTTTTTCTCTTCCTACTGGCTCTTGAGGTCGGAACAGTAGTCGGGGTGATGGGTGCTTTGGTTGAGACCCTCATTCTTCTTCTTTTTACTGGGGTTTTCTTTGCCTGCTGCATTTTTCGTTTAAGCTGCGTAATTGGGATATTATCGTCGGAATCATCAGTAGAGATACTGAGTATGGGGGTGGGGGAATTGGTTCTTTTGGGAGACATGGTTAATTCCGCTGCTGCTTGTTCATTCTCTGTAACATGCAGAGGTGTTTGATGGGGGTTTTCCAAAGGGGTTTGCTCAGGGGTGTCGTCTGTTTGTTGAGGAGGCTCTTGGTCTCGCTGAGGTGTGTCCTCAGCTTGACGAGGAGTTTCCTCTTCTTGATGAGGACTTCCCTGCACAGGCTGCGGAATTATTTCCTCCGGAGGGGGATTAATGGGGGGTGGAGGGATGTTTAGAGCAAGAGCTCTGTTGATCAGCAGTTGGATTAGGCGATGGTGTTTTAGGGAGAGAACTGGATGCTTCTCTTTCATTGCATATCGTGCCATATTTTTAAGACAACCCAGCAAATAATATGGCATGTTCAATAATTGACCATTTCTTAAGTGATTTAACAGGACGAAGTCGTGCTGGTAGATTACCTAGTAACGACCTTCGCATGTCAGATATTGCTTGACGAATTCAGCGACTCTTGGCCATGGTTGAGGTAACGACCGCAATGCTACACCTCTGCCCTTGGTTTCTACTTCCTCGCCCGGACGGAGAAAGTCTTGCTGCGCGTTCAGAATCAGGTGCTTCCTGCTGAACCACCTTGTACCAGTGGCTGGGAGTCCGGTGACTTCAGCTATGAATTCTTCCGTAACCAGAACTTGAATTCCTTGGACGACAGAGAATCCTTCTGTCAAATTGCATGTGAATTCCAGGACTTGCTGCTCGTCAAAGTCTGGAAGTCTCCTGAAATATTCTATCCATCCAGCTTGCAAGAAAATTTGGTAAATTTCCGAAAAGAGTTCCAGAACTGCTGTCGTGCCTGGTTCATGAGTGATGAGGGTTCCTCCCATGGCTGTTGTCTCGGTAAATCTTCAGAATTCAGGGCCGAGCTACCGATTTCAACTCAGAGTATACATCACAAATGGTAACATGCTGTAGTTTTTACATACAACCGGGAGAATTAAGGGTGGTAGTGGTTGGCGTGGTTTACCATTATGGAAATTGCTTTGGTAATCCCCCCCCTTCCTACGTGTAAATGATATGATTGGGAATGCAATCATTTGATGGACCTATCAACCTTTTTCCGCTTATCTATTATTTAATGCTTATTCATAAACGTGCGTACCTTCATCCTTTACCTTTTTTTGATCGCTGCGTCAAAAAGTCTTTTCTCGTCTGCTGTCAAATTATAATCATTACCGCGGATCTGAAAGCACGGGAATATGGGTGATTTATAATGATAATGATGGGAAGTGTGACGACCTGCGCTCCTACCCGGGCGCGCGAAGGGACGAGCAGCAGCTTCACCCGAGCGCGCACTCCTCCAACATATAAAGATGACAAGTGGGCGCGAGCGAACCGTGGTGGGTAGTGTAAAATAGACTCAAACGGTGAGCTCGCCCATTTTTATAAGGCGGTTAACCACATGAGCCGACCATTGTAAAACAAATTGGAGGGCGGGCCAACAATTAAAATAACGAATGGTGGCGTGTAGGTGGACATGGAGCGTCGGCTTGGGGCGGTTGAGATGCTCCAAGGGTGCATATAAATACGCCAAGCCTAAGCTCATTTGGGCATAAGGATCTCGGTCTTCATATCTCTGAAATAGTGCGCACTTCTCTTGAAAGGCGCAGCTACACGGTGATAAGCCCGTCGAGCGGGCGGAGGTTGGGTAACAGCAAACGGTGGAGAACTGCGGGCGGAGGCAAGACTCGTGGGTCGAGTGACAGTTACTTAGAGAACCGCGGGTAGACCGGGCGCGGGTCGAGTCGGGGTAGCGGAAGGTCAAGCGCCGGGCACTCTTCCAACCATCGGCGAACTGTGGTAGTATTCTGGTTCGAAAGGGGAGCGCGGGTGCGCTTGCCCAGGATTACTGTCAGTGAACCGGGCGCGTCGTGCAGCAGTAAACTGGGTGCGTCGTGCAGCAGTGAACCGGGCACGTTAGGCAGCAGTGAACTGGGCGCGTCGTGCAGCAGCGAACCGGGCGCGCCGGGCAGCAGTAAACTGGGTGCGTCGTGCAGCAATAAACCAGGTGCGAACTGAGCGCGTCGTGCAGCAGTGAACCGGGCGCGTCAGGCAGCAGTGAACTAGGCGCGTCGTGCAGCAGCAAACCGGGCGCGCCGGGCAGCAGTAAACTGGGCGCGTCGTGCAGCAGTGAACCGGGCGCATCGTGCAGCAGTGAACCGGGCGCGTCGTGCAGCAGAGAACCGGGTGCATTGTGCAGCAAGGAGCGTGGGTGTGCGCGGACTATCTATTCGGCGGACCACCGTGCAGAGGTGCCCGGGTGGTCGCCCAATTGTATATCATTAAGTCTTAGAGAATTCAGGCGGATCGCCGTGCGGGTGAGCATGGACGGTCGCCCCTCTTGGTTGTACATTGGTTGATCTTGAATAAAATCTGTTTGTTACATAACATTGTTGGACTGTTATTGTTATTGGATCGATTTTATGTTATGCATAAGATAAACTAAATGCTCATGTTTATAAATGGTTATGTTAAAACAAATGTGTTTTACGGTTGAGGCGTAGTCCATAAACGTGTGGTCGGTAAGATTGGGCGTTCGGTGGTGCCGCGCTCCGCCCAATTAGAAAAAAAAAAGATTGGGGGCGTGACAGGTGGTATCAGAGCTCGGTCAGCGAGCTGGTGAGCAATTGCTCGTAACAGGTGACAGGTGAAGCTATGGAGAAAGCATGGATGAATCGCTTGGGGTTCGTAGACTTGGTGGTGCATGGTAAAACTGTCCAAGCTTTGGTGGACACAGGGGCCACGCACAACTTCATGACAACTCGGTTGGCGAAAGAGGTCGGGCTGACAATCACCCCATCAAGAATGGAGGTTAAGGCAGTAAACTCTAGAGCCAAAGTAGCAGGATTGGTACATGATGTGCCTGTGCAGATAAAGGAGTGGAGAGGTCAGTTGGACTTCACAGTAATGGAGATGAATGACTTCGATATGATACTGGGTCAGGATTTCTTGAAAGGGAACAAGGCTATCGTTGTTCCTTTCTGTGATGAGGTGGTGCTGATTGGGCAATCACAAATTTGGACTTTGCCCACCCATGGACAAAGGAAGGAAGCCAAAGTGCAGCATGTTTCGGCACTAAGCTTTGAGAAGGCCATGAAGGACTCAAACATGGAAACATATGCGGTAATGTTCAAAGATGTTGAGGAAGGAGGAAAAGGAACACCTGTTCCAGCCGAAATATCTGAGGTACTTACCCAATATGCAGATTTGATGCCAGATGAGCTTCCAAAGACACTTCCACCAAGGCGTGCGGTAGACCACAGCATTGAACTTGAGCCAGGGAAGCAGCCCCCGGCCAAGGCACCTTATCGATTGTCGGGACCTGAATTGGAAGAGTTGAAGCGCCAGTTAAAGGAATTAACTGAAGCAGGATTCATCAGGCCCTCAAGGTCCCCTTATGGAGCCCCGGTACTGTTCCAACGGAAGAAGGATTCAAGCGAGCTGCGGATGTGCTGTGATTACCGTGCATTGAATAAGCAAACGGTAAGGAACAGGTATCCCTTACCACTGGCAGCTGATTGTTTCGACAAGCTTGCGAAAGCTAGGGTGTTTTCCAAGCTGGATCTCAGGCAGGGATACTATCAGGTGCGAATAGCAGAAGGAGATGAGAAGAAGACCGCAATAGTAACAAGGTATGGCAGTTTTGAGTTCCTTGTTATGCCGTTTGGGTTATGTAATGCTCCCGCTACATTTTGCACCTTGATGAATGATGTCCTTCGACCATACTTGGATTCGTTCGTGGTGGTGTACCTGGACGATATAGTAGTATTCAGTGATAACATGGAAGATCACAAGAAGCACTTGGCAATGGTGTTTGAGGCACTAAGAAAAAATCAATTGTTCTTGAAAAAGTCCAAGTGCGTGTTCGCCCAGACTGAGATTCCATTCCTTGGTCATATTGTTGGTCAGGGATGCATACGGATGGAGCCGAGCAAGGTGAAGGCAATTGAAGACTGGGTTGAACCAAAGAGTGTCCATGAGATGAGGGTGTTCTTGGGCATGACCAACTACCAACGAAGATTCGTGGAAGGGTACTCCAAAGTAACATCAGCACTGATAGACCTACTAAAGAAAGACAAGAGATGGGATTGGACGAGCAAATGTCAGGAGGCATTTGATGATTTGAAGAAGAGGATGGTCACCGCTCCGGTACTGAAGCTACCTGACTTCGAAAGACCATTTGAAGTACACACCGATGCTTCAGATTTTGCTATAGGAGGAGTCCTCATGCAGGATGGGCATCCAGTGGCGTACGAGAGTCGGAAGTTGCAGGAGAGGGAACAGAGGTATCCGGTTCACGAGAAGGAGATGACCGCTATTATCCACTGTCTTCATGTGTGGAGGCATTACCTGGTCGGGAAGCCGTTCATTGTCAAGACAGACAACATTGCAGCAAGCTACTTCGCATCACAGCCGAAGCTTTCAGCAAAACAAGCTCGGTGGCAGGATTTCTTGGCAGAATTCGACATGACTATCGAGTATAGACCGGGGAGACACAATGCGGTGGCAGATGCCCTTAGCAGGAAGGGACAGCTAGCAGCATTGGAGGGAGGAGAAGACCAGGCCGCTAGAGGTAGGAGTCAGATTCAGATGACAGAAGAAATGCAGAAAAAGATCAAAGACAGCATTGGGACCGATACTTTGGCACAAAATATAGTGAAGCAGGTGAAGGAAGGAAAGACCCGGAGATTCTTCCTACGGGAGGGGTTCTTGTTCTTTGGGAACCGGCTCTATGTTCCAAAATCATCAGGACTCAGGAGACACCTTTTGAAAGAGTGTCACGACTCTCCATGGGCGGGACACCCAGGACAGCGGCGAACCCTATCATTATTGGAGAGGGGTTTCTTCTGGGAGAAGATGAGGGAGGAAGTAGAGGAGTATGTGCACACATGCATCATTTGTCAGCAGGACAAATCAGATAACCAGAGATCAGGAGGACTATTGCAGCCTTTGCCGATTCCAGAGAGACCATGGATGAGTGTCTCAATGGACTTCATCACTCAGCTACCACAAGCTCAAGGGTATAATGGGATCATGGTTGTGGTTGACCGTTTTTCCAAGTATGCTATCTTCGTTCCTACAAAGATACCTTGTGGAGCTGAGCGGACAGCAGAATTGTTCTTTAAGAACGTAGTGAAGTATTGGGGGATGCCGTTAAGCATAGTGTCGGACAGAGACCCACGGTTCACAGGGAGATTTTGGACAACATTGTTCAAGCTGGTCGGGACAGAACTATTGATGAGCTCGAGTTACCATCCCCAGACAGATGGACAGACCGAGAGGATCAACGCGTTGCTGGAAGACTACTTGCGACACTATGTGACAGCTGATCAGAAAAATTGGCCGGAGCTCCTGGATATTGCTCAGTTTAGCTACAATCTCCAGAAGAGTTCTGCAACAGGGTACAGTCCATTCGAGTTGGTAAATGGGCAGATGCCGGTTGCACCACATACTGTAGTAACGGGGGGTATCTTGAGGAATCCTCATGCGAAGAGATTCATGAAGGCATGGGAAGAGACCCTGGAGTTAGCAAGGGTGCGCTTGCACGATGCTGCAAGGAGGATGAAAAAGTATGCTGACCGTGGGAGACGGGAAGCACGCTTTAGTGAAGGGGACATGGTATTTCTCAGGATTACCGGGGAGCAGTTTCAGCCAGCCAAGGGAACGACGGGTAAGCTGACACGGAAATATGAGGGACCATTCCAAATAAAGAGGAGAATGGGGGAAGTGGCTTACGAACTAGAGCTTCCACGCCACATGAACATGAAGCACCCCGTTTTTCATGTGAGTCAATTGAAAAGATGCCGACTTGATTCCGACCATCCGGAGAGAGTTGAACCAACAAGGGGACCAGCTGGGATCGTGGACAGACCAGGGCTGGAGTTAGAGAAAATTGTGAACCTCAGAACTACAGGCGTTGGCTGCCATCGACGACGGGAATTCCTTTGCAGATGGAAGGATGCACCGGAAGAAGAGAGCTGGGAGACAGAAGACTCGCTTTGGAGATGGAAGAATAAGATCGCAAAGTATGACAGAAAATTGAGGAGGAAGGCAGGAATTGTCGGGACGACAATGATTTCGGGTGGGGGAGAGTGTGACGACCTGCGCTCCTACCCGGGCGCGCGAAGGGACGAGCGGCAGCTTCACCCGAGCGCGCACTCCTTCAACATATAAAAATGACAAGTGGGCGCGAGCGAACCGTGGTGGGTAGTGTAAAATAGACTCAAACGGTGAGCTCGCCCATTTTATAAGGCGGTTAACCACATGAGCCGACCATTGTAAAACTAATTGGAGGGCGGGCCGACAATTAAAATAACGAATGGTGGCGTGTAGGTGGACATGGAGCGTCGGCTTGGGGCGGTTGAGATGCTCCAAGGGTGCATATAAATACGCCAAGCCTAAGCTCATTTGGGCATAAGGATCTCGGTCTTCATATCTCTGAAATAGTGCGCACTTCTCTTGAAAGGCGCAGCTACACGGTGATGAGCCCGTCGAGCGGGCGGAGGTTGGGTAACAGCAAATGGTGGAGAACTGCGGGCGGAGGCAAGACTCGCGGGTCGGGTGACAATTCCTTAGAGAACCGCGGGTAGACCGGGCGCGGGTCGAGTCGGGGTAGCGGAAGGTCGAGCGCCGGGCGCTCTTCCAACCATCGGCGAACTGTGGTAGTATTCTGGTTCGGAAGGGGAGCGCGGGTGCGCTTGCCCAGGATTACTGTCAGTGAACCGGGCGCGTCGTGTAGCAGTAAACCGGGTGCGAACTGGGCGCGTCGTGCAGCAGTGAACCGGGCGCGTTAGGCAGCAGTGAACTGGGCGCGTCGTGCAGCAGCGAATCGGGCACGCCGGGCAGCAGTAAACTGGGCGCGTCATGCAGCAATAAACCGGGTGCGAACTGAGCGCGTCGTGAAGCAGTGAACCGGCCGCGTCAGGCAGCAGTGAACTAGGCACGTCGTGCAGTAGCGAACTGGGCGCGCCGGGCAGCAGTAAACTGGGCGCGTCGTGCAGCAGTGAACCGGGCGCGTCGTGCAGCAGTGAACCGGGCGCGTCGTGTAGCAGAGAACCGGGTGCATTGTGCAGCAGGGAGCACGGGTGTGCGCGGACTATCTATTCGGCGGACCACCGTGCAGAGGTGCCCGAGTGGTCGCCCGATTGTATATCATTAAGTCTTAGAGAATTCAGGCGGACCGCCGTGCGTGTGAGCACGGGCGGTTGCCCCTCTTGGTTGTACATTGGTTGATCTTGAATAAAATCTGTTTGTTACATAACATTGTTGGACTGTTATTGTTATTGGATCGATTTTATGTTATGCATAAGATAAACTAAATGCTCATGTTTATAAATGGTTATGTTAAAACAAATGTGTTTTACGGTTGAGGCGTAGTCCATAAACGTGTGGTCGGTAAGATTGGGCGTTCGGTGGTGCCGCGCTCCGCCCAATTAGAAAAAAAAAAGATTGGGGGCGTGACAGGAAGTGACGGTGAGGTACTGTAATCATCACGAAATGTGGTATATTTCATGTGGAAAGGATATTTCGTGATCAGGAAGCAACATCGTGGCACCGGGATTGGTGTTGCAGCAACAGAGAATTACCGTTGGGGCAACTGGGATTAGGGGGAAACGTTTGTAAAAACGGGGAATGTGCTGGAGTAATGGAACTAGTGTTATAGCGACATGAATAATGTTGGGACAACGGGAAATGGTGTTGCAGCAACAGGAAATGGTGTTGCAGCAACAGGAATTGGTGTTGCAGCAACAGGAAATGGTGTTGCAGCAACAGGAATTGGTGTTGCAGCAACAGGAAATGGTGTTGCAGCAACAGGAAATGGTGTTGCAGCAACAGGAAATGGTGTTGCAGCAACAGGAATTCGGGGTCCACCCAGTAATTCCTTTTGAAGCCTTTGCTCTCAGCTACTTCCCCATGCTACATCTGCAAAATCTCGAAATATAATATTTCAATCCTTGGCAGGATTTATTAGTTCCTAAAAAAAATGTCTAATCCTAAAAATTACATCAATAATAGAAATTCAAGTGCTTTGAGGGACAACAAGTTCCCCTGGAAAAGAATAATGTTTTATTGCCATGCAAGTGGCTTTAAAGTCCTCTTTCGAAAACGGCCGCTGATACAACCGAAGTCGGTAGCCATTCACTAATAGTGGTGTTCTGCTTCCATCAATTGTTAATAGTCTAACCATTCCATTTGGGAAAACAGTATCCACTTCATACGGTCCCAGCCATCTTGTTCTCAGCTTCCCTTGAAAGTTCTCGAAACGTGAATCATAAAGTAGAGCCCAGTTACCTTTCTGGAACTGCTTTTGCTTAATGGTTCTGTCATGCCATCTGCTCCTTTGTTGCTGTATCATAATTGTTTGGTGGACGGCATCCACTCTTTTCTCGTCCAGTTCCTGCAACTGCTGCAACCTGGCTGTCTGTGCATCAGTTAAATCAAGGTTAACAGCTAAGGCAGTTCTTAAGGTTTTAATTTCAAATTCTACAGGAAAAATAGCATTCTTTCGAAAAACCAATTCATAGGGTGAAAATCTTGTTGTGTTTCTCCAAGTGGTTCTGTAGGCCCAAAGAGCCTCGGGCAAACGCTGAAACCAGTCCCTTCTATTCTCCTTTATTGTTTTTGTTAAGATAGCTTCTATTACCTTATTTGTGCTTTCCACCTGCCCATTTTCTTGGGGGTGGTAAGGTGTGGTCATCTTATGCTTGATATGATATTTCTGAAGCGTATCTTTGAAACCGTGAGAATTGAAAGGAGGTCCTCCATTAGTGACTAATTCTCTGGGTAGTCCAAATCTAACAAAGATTTCTTCAAATAAGAATGTTAGTACTGCTTCTTCATTAGCTTTAATGAGTGCTTTGGCCTCTATCCATTTAGTCATGTAATCTGTGCATACTAAAATGTAAAGTCTTTGATTGGATGGAGGATTAATGGGACCTACAAAATCTAATGCCCATTTCTCAAAGGGTTCGAGAGTTACCTGAGGGTTGAGTGGAATTTCATCCCTATGGTTGGGCTGGCCCATTCTTTGACAGCTGTCACAAGCCTTTACATATTTTCTAGCGTCTTTAAAAAGTGATGGCCAGTAATAACCCATTCTAAGTACCTTGTGAGCTGTTCTTTTATCTGCAAAATGTCCTCCACAAGGACCATCGTGACAAGCTTTCAATATGTCATAAATCTCATCCTCCCCAATGCATCTCCTAATTTCTTGATCTATTCCTGTGTGAAACAGACACCCGCTTATCCAGCTGTACCTAGCACTTTGCTGGATGATCTTCCTTCTTTCCCTGTGTGATAGGTGTGATGGTATTTTTCCTGCAACTAGGTAATTGGCAATGTCTGCATACCAAGGTGAGTGAGCAGATACTGCAAATAGATACTCATCAGGAAAAGAACCATCTACTGGAACATTTTCATCGGTTTTTAAACGAGAAAGAAAATCAGCAACTACATTTTCTTTTCCTGGCCTATCTACAATTGTGATATCAAATTCCTGTAATAGTAATAACCACCTGGTGACTCGAGCATTAGTAATTGATTTATTCATTAAATACTTGATGGCCGAGTGGTCAGTATGCACAAAGGTAGTATAGCCAGTAATGTAATGCCGAAATTTATTAATAGCATAAATAACTGCTAAAAATTCTTTCTCAGTTACTGTATAATTTAACTCAGCTGGTGTCATGTTTTTGCTGATGAAATAGATAGCATAGGGGAGATTGTTTTCCTCCTGACCCAGGACAGCTCCAATTGCCGTATCAGAGGCATCAGAGGAAATATGAAAGGGTAATGCCCAATCAGGTCCTCTCAAAATAGGAGTTGTGGACAACTGATGCTTAAGTTTATTGAATGCAGTCTCACAGTCATCAGTCCACTTGAATTCAGCATTTTTCATTAATAACACAAACAAAGGAGAAGCTATTTTAGAAAAATCCTTAATAAATCTTCTGTAATATCCGGCATGTCCTAAAAAACTTCTCACCTCCGTTTGTGTTTTGGGGATAGGAAGGTTCTGAATCACCTGAATCTTAGCTGGGTCGACTTGGATTCCTAAAAATGAAATGAAATGACCTAATATAATGCCCTGATTCATCATCATGTGGCACTTTTCAGTGCTTAAAGCGAGGTGTGCTTCTATGCACCTCTTAAGTACTTTTTCAAGGTTTTGCAGGGCATCTTCAAAGGTCACTCCATAAGGAGTAAAGTCGTCCATGAATATTTCTAATGAATCGTTTAACATATCAGAAAAGATTCCTATCACCGCTCTCTGAAATGTCGCTGGAGCATTACACAACCCAAATGGCAGTACTCTATAGGCAAAGGTTCCCCATGGGCTGGTAAATGTGGTTTTGTCCTGATCCTGGGGTGCAATCCTAATTTGGTTGTACCCACTAAACCCATCTAAGAATGAGAAGAATTTCTTACCTGCTAAATTATCCAATACTTGATCAATAAAAGGTAAAGGGAAATTATCTTTCTGGGTTGCTTTATTTAATGATCTATAGTCTACACATATTCGCCATTTCCCATTCTTCTTTGGTACAATTACGAGTGGAGAAACCCACTCACTGTCAGATATCGGATATATGAATCCTGCGTTTAAAAGTTTTTGGAGTTCCTCCTTCACAATTTCTCTGAGGTTAGGGTTCATTCTTCGTTGGGGTTGACAGACTGGTCGGGATCCCTCCTTAATGTATATACGATGAGTACATAATTCCGGGGAGATTCCTTTCGTGTCTGTGTAATCCCATGCGAATGCCTCTTTGCTTGCTTGGAGTAACTTTATTAATTTCTTTTTTTCATCATCGGTCAAATCAGGATTTATATTCAGCGTTTTACCAGGTTCAATTTCAACTGTTGTGCTCTTGGAAGAGTTGCCTAATGCTGTCTGGCATAAGTTTTCATCTTTCATATTCTACTGGGATTCAGGTTCTAGGATTGCAGCGAAGTGATTAAATGTTTCTGGATTAACCGAAGAGGGTTCAGAAATAAAACTGCTAATTAGTTCATCTTTGGTGGAGTCTTTAAAAGTCAAAGCTTGCCCAATAGTTAATATCGGTTGGGTTTCCTCATCCTCATAGTCTACCCATATAGAATTGTCATTGTTAATCATGGGAGTGGCGTGAGGATAGAGGGTTAGCTGTTTAGTCTCTTGTCCATTGGAGATGGTCATTGATCCAGATCTACAGCTGATGAAAGCATCTGCTGTAGCCAACCAAGGTCTCCCTAGAATCAACGGATGACCCCCCAACTTTGTTTTAGTTTGTAAGACCACAAAGTCAACCGGGTAGTTCCAGGATTCTACAGAGATTATAAGGTCTTCAATGACCCCTTCAGGTTTGATCGTAGAACGGTCAGCTAATTCTAAGATAGTAGGAGTTTCCCTGATAAAGTTTTTTAGCTGGAGCAATTGAGCTGTTTCGAGAGTCATGATATTTATTGCAGCTCCTAAGTCTACTAAGACTTTAGAGATAAAGGTTTTTTCGACCTGGACTGTTACTGTAGGGTGACCACGGTCACCATACTTGACAGGATAATCTTTTTCAGTCATTAAGGCAGTTAATTCCCCCATCACATGAACTGTGAGGGGGTCTTTAGCCTTCCTTCCGGGTTTCTTTACACAGATGTCTCTAATAGTTCTAGCGTATATAGGAACATCCCTTAGTGCTTGCAATAATGGGATTTTGACATACAAGTTCTGTAACTCTCCTAAAAGATTGAAGGTAGGTTGTTCAGGTGCTTTAGTGAGAGTCAGTCTTTCAGGGAATGGTGGATCTACCGTTTGGTCATTATTGTTAGGTGCTGATTCTACTGTTTCAGTACTATGGTTAGCTGGTTTCTCTTTTCTAGTCTCTTCTTTGTCAGAGTTCGTGATATCATCTATAATAGGTTCAGCTATTCTCCCTGAGTGAAGGTGGATATCATTACATTGCAGGGGAGAAATAGGCTGGTTTTGAATGCCAATAACTTGCAAGGCTTTATTATTATTTGGATTGGGGTTAGGTTGTACAGGCAGTTGTGGTCTCATTGCCTGATTATTCGGAGGATTATTAGATGGTAAGGAAAGAGATTGTTGTTGTTGAGGAAAGGGTATCTGCTGGGCTGCCCAGTTTGGGTTCCATTGATTAAAGTATGGTTGCTGGGGGGCCCAAGGATTCCACATAGTAGGGTCAGGAAAAGGGATATTTGGTTGCTGCATAAGTGGAAAGTTCATTGTGTTGAAGGGTGGGTATTGCATTTGATTCATGGGTGGGTAAAAAGGAGAATTATTATTCCAACGATTGAATGTTGCATTAGAGCTCGTACCTTGTCTTTGCGGCCATTGCCTCCTCTGAGTCATTAGGTACACTGCTTCAGCTTCTTCTTCAGTTGTCTGCAGTGCTGCTTTGATTCCAGGCAGAGAGGGGCATTGCTGTGTTTCATGATCCTTCTCGCAGATTGTGCATATAGGCATCCTATCCAGTGGGCATTCTCTAAGTGGATGTTTTTCTCTGCATTTTGAACAGAAAATTGCCAGAGCAGCTTCTACTTCTTCCTGTTTCTTCTTGACCTGCAGAGCATCAATCTGTGAAGCGAAAGAACTCATCATTTCAGTTTTAAATTCTTCTAATAAGTTACCTATCTCAGCTCTTGTTGCTCCTCCACTGGCTGACTTCTGAACCCTTGAATACACATTATCTCTGCTTTTTGATCTGCCTGCCGCTCCCCTTGAACACCGCATACAAAGCCTAATAATTTCATCAAAGGGTTCTTTAGAAATGTCCCCTTTTCCAAGCATGTTCAGCATGTCCAGGCAATCATCTCTTACCCCTTTCAGCAGTATGGTCTTCAAAATGTCTTTGCTCATATTAGGACGATCAGACCGCTGCAGATTATACTGTAATCTTTCCACGAAATCTTCCAAATTCTCGTCCTCTTTCTGGACCATTTTAAACAATTCTTCCTTTCTTTCTCTTGTCCGGTAGTAGTCTTGATACTTAGCTAGAAATCCCTCTTTCATTTGGTCCCAGGTGGTGATTGCCTGAGCTCTTAAGCTCATAAACCACCTCAGTGCGTTCCCTTTTAGTGTTGCTGGAAACAATTTCAGCTTCTGATTAGGACTTATGTAATCATAGCTTCTACACAGTATGTCGAATTCAAAGAGGAATTCGTCCGGATCTTCGGAGGACAACCCATCGAAATTGGGTAATGCCGAGAGTGGAATATTTTACATGGGGGTTGTTCCTCTCGGAAGTTCCCCAATAGGGAATTCCAGGGTAGAGAGCGAGTTTTCCCCTCTCCCTTCTGTTCTGTTATCCTCCATTGGTATTTTCCCTGAATCACTCGCTTTATCTTCTGTGTCTTCTGTTTCTTCAGGTTCCTCTACCGGTTCCTCAGTGTACTCTGGTGCTTCCAGCTTCCTCTTAGGTCCTATCACTTCCTCCGTCTGTTGGTCTGTTTGTGAGGAGTATTGGATCTGGGGTCTCCGGGAACTCGTCCTCTGTGATGCTTCAGCCTTAGAGATGATTTCGTCGATGTAAGTCTTCCTTCCTCCTTTGCCGCCTGTAAAATTAGGTTTCTTGCATCCTCTCATACACCTGTTATTTTCACAAAGAAACCATTAATGCTTTTAGAATTCTTTAGTTGCCTTCCCCGGCAATGGCGCCAAAATGTTGGCTAGTTGAATTGTTTATGAATTAAACATTCAAGTACCACATTAATTGTCAACCAGGGAAAGTCTTTTTATTTCAAAGGCTACTGCGTACTGTATGTACTCAAAGTCTAAAAGCATCGAAAAGCTGTAGTATACGTAATTCTTACACTATGTCATTACAGTACTTGTTAAAATGAAAGCAATTAATTAAAACTACGAATCTGGAAAGCGAAATGATGGATGCTCTGTTGGCAGAGGATCAGGACCCTATCCTCCAGATGGGGACATTCAGCACCTGCCCCTGTAATCAGATTTACTAATGCACACTGCACTCTCATTCACCGGTGAGAAACAAACTCAAGTGATTAATGAAACAGAGTACTAGCAAAACAAAGAATACCAAAGGTAATGCTATCAAATCCAAGCAGAGTACCAGAAAGAAACTATTGCACACTTACACACTTGACAAGAAAGTAAATGGGTGAATCTTGTGAGGAAGGTGGGCCCAGTCCCTCTCACAAGATTCCCCAGGAAAACGAAGACGGGATTAAGTGCTCAAAACAGTTTTATATTCATCTGCCAAAAATACAATAGAGTTCAGACTTGCTGATGTTCTCAGAATCTCTGCTTACAGACTGACCATAGACACTGACTAATCCCCTTTTTCATGTAGATGTCTCCTCTTTATAGAGGAGACATCTATTACAATAAAGTATTACAGCCTATTCAGTTAACCCATCTTGTAAAAAATAAGCAATTCAGAGTGCTGTTACAACAGTATGATAATACATTCTTTCTTGAGCTTTAGCTGTTACACAGCGGGTAACTGACTTCGACCGTCTTCTCGGGATCTTCATATTCCTTTGCCATTTCCCCATGCTGTTCATGCTGACTGTGTTCTTCTTTCTTTAGACTTCCGCTTGATTATGCCACGTTAAGATTCTTTATATAGCTGCCATCTGTTGTTCGTGGCTGTTACAAAATAGCTTGCTTTAGGTAATTGCTGTTGCTGACTGTAGCAACTACGGAGTTGCTGCTTCTGGTGTTGCAGCAACTGCGTAGTTGCTGTTTCTGGTGTTACAGCAACTGCGTAGTTGCTGTTTTTGGTGTTACAGCAACTATACATTATAACTCCTGCAAACTTAAGGCAATTATTTGACAATTTAGTCAGCGTTTCCAAGGATAAGTATAAAGATATTCACGAATATGAAATAAACAATTAAACATAGATCTGCGGAAGGTTACTTCATACCTTGGGGTCAATATGTCATTATAAAATAAAAGCTTTTAACTTATGACTGCAAAAGGGTAATAATACGGCAAAAGATAAGGTCAAAAATAGGTCAATTGTGAGTCCCAACACATGTCTATCATTTGGCATTGAACAACTCCTGATGCAGCCGGTATATATACACATAACCATCATCCTCATTTCAGAAATCAAGACATGAAAATGTGTTGGGCCCTCAAATGATACATATAGAATCCCTTACAAATGATCGTTCAATGATGGCATCCTGCTACTATCATGTTTTAACATCTCAACATTCAAATACTGGCAATAACAATGAATTGGGTATGTATTGACTATTGACTACCTCCTCTATTTTGGAGAGATTGAGCTGCAGGGCAGAATTGATCCATGCTAGAAGCTCATTCCTCCCTACAAAGTAGGCACCATCCATCATCCCTATATTAGCTCCTACTTGTTGAAGAGGGCTTTGTCTTAGGTTTTAGATTTTGAGGTAGACTGTGAGTTGGAGCAGGGGAACTGAACTTGATCCAGGTTTAGGAACAATTTCAAGAAACAGCCATTAGAACACCACCACCAACATCATCATCAGATGTATCTATAACATTGCCTTCACGTGAAAACTTATTGATTGCTTTGTTAACATCTTTCTTTCTTAAATTCTTGATGTCCACAAAGTTGAAGCAATGGAGTTTTACTTTTAGCCTTTGCTTTGTCTTTTATTTTTATTGCATGTTATGAACTAGATAAAAATGAAAATTCAGTTTGTTGTAGTGATAAGCAAGATAATGAAGGAGTCATTCGGTATGATGGAAAAGTTGTAAGTTTTTGGTTGTTTCACGAATATGGTTGTTGATCTCTATTAAGGGAGGAAGAGTAAAGATACATTTTTCTGTTATATATGGTCAAAGAAGTCAAGCAGTTCAGGCAAGCCCTGCACAGACAGATCAATGTATAGTCTTTTCCAATGTTTAAAAGACTTTTTCTTCAAGATATATGTATGAGCACATCCCACACCTAACAGAGAATAGAGCCTTATAAATTTGATTCAAAATTATTTCCTAGTTGAAATAATTTAGTTATATATATGCTTTCTTGATAATTTAAACTTTATCCCTTTTTGTTAAACTAATGCAACATGGTGCCATCGTGTTTGTCTTGTTTATTCAAAAATGGTCATGATACTATGCAACAAATAAAGAACGAATAAATGCACGGCGCCGTGAGCTTTACCAAGCAAAAAAAAACACCATAGAATGTCAAAAACACAAAAAACAAAAGGTTGACCAACCTTCCTCGTCTACATTGGCCCTCCCTGAAAACAATCCTCCCTTGCAACTATCAGACTCTTTATCTTCTCAACAAGCCTCTCAAACAAATATATCCATGCCTCATTGCCCTAACCCCTCCTTCACACATGCTTTAAACAATGTTTATACTAATCAAGCACATCGAGATTTCCGTGCAAAGCTTGATAAACTTCCACCTAAATGCCCATGCTCCATTTGTCTTGAATCATATCCTGGAATACATATCCGCAATTCCAACCACATGTTTTGTTGATCCAGATGCACCTCTGAAACAAAGGGTCATCGCTTCTCGTTATCAAACAACATGGACCCTGGCCCTCATCCAGCTGCCCTTACATCTCTTTCATAAATAGAAGAAATGCTCATTGCTAGGGTTAACCCTATACTGCAGGTAACACATGCACGCGGTGGCCAGTATAAATACAATGGCCACACAATTTGTTTTCCTCAAGACATTACAAAAATCGCAGACATGTTGCCACGTCGTGTTGAACACTTGGACATCCTAATTGTCACGCGTCATAGTAATGACCATAAGACTTATGATTTCATTGTCAATAGACATCACGTTCTCGCTGAATTAGAATACAAATTGGCAAATGACCCATACTATAAGAATGTTCGTATTGATACCAATGCACTGGCATCCTCACCAGCGATCCCCACCGATGTCTCCTCCTCCCTTCACCATTCTAATACTACAGAAACCGATGTCCGCCTTCCACTTGAGCCACCCCATGAGCTCACCGAAGATTTCACAGACCCATCCGTAGACCAAACATCATCGTTCGTACCCATCATACCTAATACAAATACAGAAATCCGCCATTATTTGCATGCTTACAACCACCAATCTGATACTAGAATTGAGTGGCCGAAATTGGTTTATCGCCAGTCAATGAATACAACACAGAAGGTCTACTCTCTATGGCTTTCCCCACCCTCTTCCCGACAAGCGCTGCAATACCAAATCAGCCAAGAATGAAAGCAGTGCACCTACATGAATATGCACTTCATCTCATACGTTACTACGACAACAGATTTGGAAACCACCCACGCTTTCGTTATTACATATATAATCTCATGATGCGGCATCGCAGTCAAGCAACAACGTCGTTTTTTGTGAAAAAAAACATCTCAGATAGCTTTCCAATATCTATTCAAGATTTGAACATCCGATTAGAACAATTTCCAGATGAACAATTGGCAGAGCAAGTCATGCGATTCGGTAGCTCTTTGCGTGGAACAAGGTCATTTTGGCACAAAGCTAAAAACGAACTAACCGACATGATATCTCAACTCGGTTGCCCGACGTTCTTCTTCACATTAAGTGGAGCTGATACAAAATGGCCTGATCTTAATGCAATCATGCCCGGATGTCTTCCTTCTGATATTGCAAAACAACAAAAGTGGAGAAATGATAACATTATCTCTAACCCACATTTAACATCACTTTATATGCACCATAGATTCACAGCATTTCGTGAGATTATCTTAGAGAAACACTTGAATACAAAATATTATTGGTACAGGTACGCATTCTACCACTTTTTTTTTTCCTCCAATAACTCTAAACAACATTCCTCACCTATTGCAAATTTATCTTACAAAAACGCATATTTGATAGGTATGAATGGAAACATAGGGGATCTGCGCACATCCATGGATTCCTTTGGCTAGAAAATGCACCTGATATGGAAAACCTCAACTGGGAAGACACAAAAGCAGTTGATATTGCAAGGCAGTTCTTCGACAAATATATTTCTGCTTGGAACCCTCGTGCTCCTGCGACTTCAAACCAGCCAAATCCTTGGACAAATCCTGAAGACCCTTGTCTGTTGTCCACACCGCAAATCTTCAGAACCAATCCTTTCAATGACTATGAACAACTCGTCAATTGTGTTGGACGTCACACAAAATGCTAAGAAAGAACGTGCCTAAAAAAAATGGATCCTCACTCCAATGTCGTTATAAAGCACCGTGGGAATTGCATCCAAACTCGGCCTTATTCATTGATTCCAAAGGCCAAAAAACATACACCCCTGCTCGCAACGACGATCGACTCAATAGCCATAACCCTACCATCCTATTTATTTGGCGTGCAAATGTTGATTGCCAACCAATACTGTCCATACATGCTGTACAAAAATATATCGCCAAATATGCATCCAAAGCAGAAAAAAATCTGAAAGTTTCCACGACATGCTACGTAGAATTGTCCTCGCTTCACCCATTGCTGACCCAGCAACATCTGCATTTCGAAAATTTCTTGCAGAAACCCTTGTTGATCGTGACATTGGAGCACAAGAAACCTGCCATATGCTGCAAAAATTACCATTAACATTATGTAGTCGGCCATTCATTTCTTTAAATGTAAACCAAAAAAATCTTATGCGCCTTCCACAAATGAACACCACCTCCACTACATCCCCGCACATCATAGATACATATATCCAATGCCCTTCTACGCTAGAGTCCACATCACTAATAGAATTGGCAAGATCCTGGTCATATGATCCTCGTCGCAAAACAAACAAATGGAAAAAAAGGCCTACAGAAACAGTTGTTCGGGTCGTGCCACGTTACTCCTCCATACCATCCACTACAGAACCTTGCTACGCTGACTTTTGCAGGGTTGAGCTTATGCTATGCAAACCTTTTCGCGATATCGTACAAGATATAGGAAATTCTGCTGCATAATTCATCGCAAATTGGCAAACATTTCGTCCATTCTACACTCCTTGGCATCAACACCGCACACGATCTGATATTGAATCTGCCACAAATGATCCCTCAACTATACATGAAACCAGTTCAACAGACACCATGGAAATAAATGAATGGGAATTTATTTCCCAATTATACCCTACGAATGAGCTTCTCATAAATGACCTTGACATGCTTGGTCTTCGTGGCTTTGATGACACCCATAACTGGAATCATACCACTATCCCATTCGATCTACAAAATAGTGCGATACAATTAATTGAGAATAGCCGCTCCATCCACCGCATTCTTCAAACAAATCAACATGTCCTGCTGACGCTTGCTACATTCTCTCCAATGCAAAGAAAAGCTCTAAATATTATTTCTAATCATTTTTCTAGGAAGGATTATTTACCCGCTCTCAGAATGATAATACAAGGCACTGCTGGTACGGGAAAATCCCTCCTTATAAATTGCATCAAAGATATGCTCATACGCCTTGCAAACCTGGAACCTTCGCCGATCATGCTCCTCGCCCCTATAGGGGTTGCTACCTTCAACATACAAGCATCGACAATCCATTCTGCTTTGCACCTTCCTATAAAGGATCTTGTGCCCTTAGAAGGTAATGCTCTTGCAAAATTCCAGGAAGAACTCAGGCATATAAGATACATACTAATCGATGAAATGAGCTTCATTGGGCCAAAGCTTCTCAGCCATATTCATGAACGTCTTCGCGAGGCATTTGCCCACCGAAGAAACACTCCTTTCGGTGGCTGTTCCATAATATTGGTTGGTGATCTCGGTCAGCTACCGCCCGTCAAAGACATACCTCTGTATGCAGGGACGAGCCACGGAAGCGCACTATGGAACACCTTCAACACAGTCATCACATTATACACAATATTTCGTCAACAAGGTGACGATATCGCACATGTTACTTTTAGGAACATTCTCCAAAACATTAGAGATGCACATCCAACAATCGCCGACTACAACATACTCATGTCGCACACAGATTCCTTTCTATCAAAGAAGAAATATGTTCATTCCATGATTCCATGCATCTATTTCCAACTAATGCTCAAACAATGGTCCCTAATAAGCAAATGATGAAATCTCTAAACACTCCTATTGCACGGTCCATTGCTGAAGATGACAACACATATTCCAATAATTCCTCTGAAGACGAGCAACTTGAACGAATTTTATTACTATGCAATGGCGAAAAAGTTATATTGACTTCCGACCTTTGGGTTTCAGCCGGCCTTGTTAATGGTTCCCTCGGAAAAATTGTTACCATCTTTTACAAAGATTCAACTGCACCACCCCAAATTCCAACATTTGTTGTTGTAGATTTCCCCAAATACATTGGGACTCCTTGGGATGAAAGAAACCCCACTCACTTGCCTATTCCAGCAGTAAAAAGAAATGGTCGTACACAAATTCCACTGAAGATGGCTTGGGCTTTAACCATACATAAATCTCAAGGTATGACGCTTCCAAAAGCAACAATTGACATTGGAAAAATAGAACGTCAAGGTCTCACATTCACAGCTATTTCAAGAGTTCCTTCTCTACAAGGTCTTCGGATTAACCCCGCATTCAGTTTTGATCGTTACAATAAAATGAAAGACAACAAAAACATTGCTCGCAGAAAAAACGCCGAAGAAATTCTCCGTTCAATGCCGCCCCCAGATAATCTGCTCCAACCCATACTTTGACTTCGCCAAAAGGTCTCCTCTATTTATTTACCTCATTCTATTTCATAACATACTTTTCATATCTTTTAACAACAACCAACTTTAATCAATATTAGTAAATAAGCAAACATTTGAATGTCTTTATATTGTCTGTACATCTCATTCTAGCCTTTTCTTTCTTTTGCAACAGGCCACATGGCCTCAGAAATAACATACCTGCACAACTACAGGTCGCCTGGCAAGCGAAAAAACTGCATCTCCATCTACGCGTTAACCTCCAATGGTGTTCACTACGCTATTATCCTCCATGCATCTTCCACTAACAGTATATAAATCCCCATAGCAAAGGTAACTTCATTTCCATTCATTCCAGATTCATTTTAACACAGCTCACATGCAAAGTATTGCTAATAAATTTCCGCAGTTGATTTACATATTGCTAACTCTAACTAAATATACATTTTACAGGTCCTTTACTGCTTCTTCAGGTCTTCACTACCTCCACCATTTTTTCATACAACTTCAAATATGGAATGAAAAGCACAATGTTCTTTAGACTATTGTCTTCCTTCTCGAACCTCTTTTGTTACAATTCACTATTTGTATTTTCCATTTCAGACTTGAAAAAGGATGTTTCGAACCTCTTTTCTTACAATTCACTGTTTGTATTTTCCATTTCAAACTTGAAAAAGGATGTTTCAAGATCAAATACCATTTTCATGGTTTGTTTCCTCACAACTATTTGTGTTTTCCATTTCAAACTTTAAAAAGGATGTTACAATACACTATTTGTATTTTCCATTTCAAACTTTAAAAAGGATGTTACAATATACTATTTGTATTTTCCATTACACACTTAGAAAATGATGTTTCAACATCGAATGCCATTTTCATAGTTTGTGTCTTCACAACTATTTCTGTTTTATGTTTCAAACTTAAGAAGGGATGTTTCAAGATCACTACCATTTTGATAGTTTGTGTCCTCACAACCAATTCATTGTCAATGGGTTTTAACATATTTTTGTTGACAAAGTCAATTCATTTTAACGAATATAATACATGTTTTCAATATATCTTCATATTAATTTAATTTCCCATTTGATTAATGATTTCTTAACTAGCCCTTTCCAAATCAATATGGCTTCCCACTTGTTGTTCGCATATTAACTTAATTTCCCATTTGAATATTGATGCATATTTATGGCTACTTGCATTCCATTTCAATGGTTTTTTTGCATGACTTCCTCAAATTAAAACTCAAAATCATCGTCCATTCCTTTCAGAAAAGCCCGCAAAAGCCTATTCACATTTCGATATTCTTCCACACGCTAGGCCTTACGGCGTCTTTTTTGCAACTTTGGGTGCAAATGCTAGTATATCACACATTTTAAATTAAAACATATTTGATAATTATAAGAAATATTATTATCTTTTAGTAAAAGCAAATATAACCCTTATTGCAATATAAATCTTATTTTAGTATAATAATAAAAGTTATCCAACCTAACAACACAACTTTTGAGAAAACATTTAATTTTTATATATATATATATATATATGTGTGTGTGTGAGAGATTCTTTAATTTTATATATAGTATAAATTTTTTAAAAAAATTAAATTTAATTAACTGAATTAAAAAAATAGTTATTGTCCATTTTATTTAAATCTAATTTTAACTAATTCAATATTAAAATTACTAAAATATTTTTTATTCAACACTTCCCAATTTTAAGTTTTCTCCTTTAAAATTAAAATAGAAAGAAAGAAAAAATACTAAATGACATACAAAATATTTAAACTCTATTTATTAAAAATTTATGATTTGTCATCCATGATGAAATACTATAATATTCCATATTTGTAATAATAGAATGAGTACAATACACCACTATTACAATTCCAAGAAAATACCAGATATCATTAAAATCACACTTATATTAAAAAAATATATTGAAATACTAGATTTAAATTTATTATATGTAATCTTATTGTCAAATACTATAAAATTTCATATTTAAGATAATAGAATAAGTAAAATACACAAATAATACTACTCCGAAAAGAATAACACATATGCCATTACAGTCAGACTTACATTAGAAAAATGTATTGAAATTATACATTTATCACATTAACACTAACGCTCTGACAAAGAAAACTCCAATAAAATATTCTAGAACACATACACTTCAACCCTTTTAATAAGCACAAAAATACAAATTTCCAATATGCAGTTAGTATAACAATACACTCGTCGCCAGATAATTTAAGAAAACTACACTGCAAACACGAATCACTGCCTTCATATTCCGTTATCGAAGAGAGCAACACGATCTACAGGCTTTTCATTCCGTTCTTCAGTTTTTCTTTTAAGTTCAGCCCTCAGGGCATAGTCTCGCAATATCTTTTCCTGAAATATCTCTTTAAAAGTGCAGCGCCGGCCGAATTTCGAAGGATTCTCGTCGTTAATCAGTCCGTCCAATGGACGTACAACAGAAAGGGCATTTGGGTAGTAGAATGTGACGATGGATACACGAGAGTAGCATGAATTCACTGCGGCTTGATCGTCCCCTTTCTTCAAACGTCCATTGCTCAGAATCTGTACCATTCATATTTAACAAGTCACATTAGCGAATTAATATTTACGGGGGATTTATACGGTAAAGTAGGGAAGAGATTCCAATAGCCATTAATTACCATTTAAAATTAATATAAGATATCAAATATGTATAAAATAAAATTATCAAGTTTAAAGTTATCTTAAAACAAAAAAAAAACATTTTGATTTCAGGTACAAAATTCAGAAATATTTAATTAACAATAATAAGAATGAGGTTCTTATAATAAATGGAATAATTTTTAAGCTAGATAAATACAAAATAATACACAGGATATTTCAACAATAAAATTTAAGTTAAAACAATAAAAATTTTTAGAAGGGTTTTGGACAGAAATCACATCATAATTTATTCGCCATTTTTTTGGAACCAACTATTGTGGTTCATAGTGAAGACAAATTGGTTAGAAAAAAGTAGACAAATAAATTATGATGTGATTTCGGCCAAAAACTCTTTTAGAAAATATTGATTCAAATAACAAAAGCCTAAATCCCACAATAAAATTTGCTACCCATTTCTTCCAAAACATTTCAGAATTCTACACTAATTAAAATAATCGATTCAGTTCCACATCTCTCTGCTGAATAATGGAAAAACAAATTCACTTACGTGCAATATATCTTAAGATTTCTCTGCTGAATACTTGTAAAACAAAGTCACTTACGTGCAATATATCTCCCACAAACACCACGAAAGCGCCTTCAATCGGTTCCATTGTCACCCAGCTGCTCCCATCATCTTTTGTCACTTGCAATCCTCCTACTCGATCTTGGACCGCTATAGTTATGACTCCAGGATAATAGTTTAAGACAACTTTCTGTTCACCTTCTCCGCACGCCTTTTGGATAGCCCCATACTCGAGTCCAAGAATTTCAGAGATGAGCTCTAGCAAAACTCTCCACAATTCTAGCATTGCATCGCCAATGTTGGCATGAAAGTAGAAAAAAGCCCCAAAGAAGAAATAAGTATTAGAGTTTGTTTTTATAATTGTGGGGAGAGGCCCATTTAGAGCTTACTATCATGTTAGAAATAGGCAAAAAAAAAATGAGTATTAGAGGTTTTTTTATAATTATGGTGAGAGGGGTATTCTACAATTTAATAATGATGTTGAAAGGTGTTAGTCAGTTATGAAAAATGAAATTTTGTTTACATTGATCAAATATTAAAAATGTAAAAATGAAAAATCCATTTATATATAAATTAAAAAATTAAATAAATAATTAAAATTTTATCTTTATGCAAATCTTTTTTTTAATTTTAGAAAAAATTACACCAAAAAAATTTAATTTGTCCATACATGATATATCCAGAGTGGGTTAGATAGATCTAGATTAATATATTGAACAAAGCTATAAAGAAATGCTTACCACATCTAGTGGTTGGGAAGGCCAGGCACTGACGTCTCGAGGTGAGCCCCTGGCCGCGTACAGTTCTCTCCAATGCATAATAGGGTCATCTTTGTAAACACAGTCCACAATAGGGTCATCTTTGTAAACACTACCACTAGCGTACCTAACAAAATTAGTTGTTTCAAAAGAATATTTGCATTTCTCTTTTGCAGGGAGTGAGAAAAAGCCGATTGTTTCCCTCATCATTCGATTATTGAGCTCCTCTCGAACTCCATGATCTACAACCTGAAAAACTCCCCAGTCCTTGCACGCTCGTTTTAGTTCCTCTTAACTCGAATCTTGCTATTACCAAGATGAAGAATGATTATGAAAATTGTAGGATGCTATCACGAAGATTATGGAATGTTATCGTTAAAATTATATAAAATTTGGTCGAACTTGGACACTTTGGAATAATTTTATTCCCGAAAAAAACTTCTTCTCTCCATGACATTCAATAATATAACATAAAAAGTCCTACTAAATAAATTTATTACTATAAATATGCATTGTTTTTTTTTTTTTTTCAGAGAGAAAAAAAGAAGAATATATTATATTGGAGCATATAATGATCGTCAATACAATTGAGGAAACATGTCCTATGGTAGGATAGCTTGTGAAGAGCAAGCAAGAACATTTGTGCCATCAGAAGAATGGCATATCCAAATGTGGAGAAATGGTTCATGAATACATGGAAGCACATTGACTTTCAGCAAAGTGAGCGTATTAGATAGAAATATATGGAACCCATATTGCAAGAAAAACATTTTGAAGAAAATTATAGCAGATATATCTAATAACCAAAATTTATACCAAATCTGGAGCAGATGTCTGTAATAACCAGAGATAAAGCGAGATGAAACATATGCTGAAAAGAACTGCATATAGGAGCGCAATCAGGTCGACGCTGGCATGGAGCCCAGAATGATGGGAATGATAGAAATAAGTGGCAGGCGGCAGTCTTGAAAGATATGCCTGTTCCTCCACTTCCAGATGTTCCAGCATGTGGAAATGAAAAGAGCGTGCCAGGTGGAGCATTGTGCACCCCACCAAAAGAAAGCTTCCTATACAGAGGAGAAACACCTGAGAGGAAAATCAAAGACCGAGGAAAGTTCGCACCAGATGGCGGAGGAGGCAGGGCAGAGAAAGAACATGTGAATGTTCGTTTCCTGCTCCGCAAGGCAAAGTTGACATCTGCTAGGACCATTCCATCCTTTCTTCTGAAGAACATCCCAGGAAAGATTCTTGTTGGAGAAGAGAAGCCAAGAAAAAAGGATGGATTTTAGGGGGCAGGGGGCTTTCCAGAGTTTGACCGGGAAGACAGATGGGAGAGGAGGGAGGGCAGCTGAGAGGGCAGAGTAGAGGATCCGAACGGAAACGGGGTGAGGGGCATTTTTGATGGACCAGATGAGTTCGTCCTTGGTACCAAGCTGGAGAAACCGTCGATGAGAAGAACAGGTTGTGAAAGAGGTCCATAGCGGACGGAGGGGAGGGGGGATGGCTAGCTGGAGGTCGGATTTCCAGTGTGGCTCATGAGAGGACCAGGATAGAATGAGTTTGTCCCAGGTAAAGATGCCTCTAGAGTGGAAGAAGGAAAGAAGGGGCGGGGGAATCATGGATTCGAGATTTTGAAGAGTGGGGTCAATGCCAATAAGAACAGAAGAACCGGAGAAAATAGACCATTTTAAATTTTGCAGAAAGAAGGGCTGAATCTTTTTGAAGCTGTTCCAAATGGGGGATCCGTTCCTTGAACCAAGAGAGGATCTTCTGAGCCAATATGACAAATTCCTGGCTGTGAGGTACTTTTTGTTGATGAGGGAACTCCAGGGCCCATTCCCATAAATACCTCTGTGGAGGGACTTGCATATGAGCGCCTTGCCGAAGAGCTTCATGTTGAGAAGGCCCCAGCCACCACGATTTTTCGGCCTGGAGATGGAGTCCATCTTGACAAGGTGACTTTTTGAGTGGAAAGATCTGCCACCCCACAAGAAATTTGAAGCAATGGATTTCATTTTGTTAGAGATCGAAGCTGGGAGGAGGAAAAGATGGCTCCAATATACCGCAAGTTGAGAGAGGACCGCCTGGACCAAAATGAATCTGCCAGCAAGGGAGAGGAAGCGCATTTCCCACGATGAGATTTTGTTGTAGAAACGTTCAATCAGCCAATACCAGTCCCGGCACCGATATCCCTTATCTTTTAGACGGAAACCCAAATATGTGAAACCATCTTTTATGAGTGCAAGGTTTATCCGAAAACGATCAGCAATCCACTGGGCAACAATGGGATTTGAATCATTATGGTAAAGCACTGATTTCATGGAATTGATCTTAAGGCCTGTGGCACTTTGAAACTTCTTGAAGATCACAAAAAGACAGGCCCAGGTGGATTTGTAGAGAATAGCAAAGATTAGGATATCGTCAACGAAGAGATTATGGGAATGAGAGATATCCCTGCAGATTTTGACCGGCTTGCATCTATCTTCGGAGACAACAAGATTAATATGCGTGCTGAGGCAGTTCATCACCAAAATAAAGAGGAGGGGAGATAGAGGGCAGCCCTGTCGGAGCCCTCTCTCCGCCTTGAAGAAAGAGGAGGGGATGCCATTAATGATAATAGAATAGTGAACGCTTTCGACACACCCCATGATCCAGCTGATGGCAATAGGCCTTAAACCAATTTTGGCAAGGAGAATTCTAAGAAAGCTCCAATCCACGCAGTCAAAGGCCTTTTTAAGGTCGATTTTGAGAGCAGCGGCATCTGAGTTTTTGGAGTGGATGGAGAAAAGACACTCTTGAGCCATGGCGACCGCGTCCATGATGAGACGGTCCTTTAGGAAAGCATGTTGATTTTTTGTTATGTAGATATTGAGGACTTTCTTCAATCGCTCTGCAATAATTTTTGAAATGATCTTGTATAGAGAATTGAAAAGAGCGATGGGCTTATAGTCCCCAAAAGATGTTGATTTGTCCTGTTTGGGAATTAATGCAATAAAGGTGGCCGAGAGAGCTCTATTTATGCTTCCTGAGAGGCGAGAAGCGTCCACCATACCCAGCAGATCATTCTTGAAAATATCATAAAAATGTGTGAAAAATTCCACCGGCCAACCATCTGGCCCAGGACTCTTGTCCTTTTTGAAATTCTTTAAGGTTTCAGAAAGTTCCTCCTCCGTGATGGGCCTGTAGAAATCATCATTGGCAGCATCATCAAACATGACCGGCAGAAGATCGGTCGCCCATAGCGAATCGTTTAGATCATTGTGTTTCCTTCTATATTGCTCCCTAAAGAACCTTGTAGCTTCAGAGGATATTTCATGTTGGGAGAAAAGCGAAACTCCATTTTCATCAACGATTTCCCATATTGCATTTTTAGATCTACGAGCTGTTGCAAAGTTGTGGAAGAACCTTGTATTCCTGTCCCCCGCCTTTAGCCATGTCGCGCGGCTCTTAAGCCTCCAAGTAGCTTCCTCCATTAGAAGCAGATTTTGTTTCTTTCTTTGTAGGGAGCAAATTTGATTTGCTTTTTCGGTCGACAGGCCACTGTGATGAAGAGATGAGATGAGAAGATTTAATTCCTGTTTAGAATGTATAAGATCCTGTGAGTCTCTTCTCCTCTTTTCAATCTGCCATGATTTTGTTTTCTCCCTTAGCAAATGAATCTTGTCACGAAAAGTGAGAAAGCAGGCGTCCTGGCCTTGAGAGATGTCCCCCCAGCTAGATTTGATGAATTCATTAAAGGATTCATCCTGAAGATGTGAAGAGTTAAATTTGAAGGAGTAGCCCATCCTGCGGTTAGACTTTTCCCATTCGAGAAAGATTGCCTTATGATCCGAGGAGAAGTCCCCAGCCGTTCTAGCAGCAGGCATTCCCCACTTTTGAATGACACTGGAGCGAAGGAGAAAACGATAAAGTCTCTTTGCTATGTAGGCAGAACCCGGCCTGCCATTATCCCATGTAGGTAGCAAAGTTTCTGGAATAATATCAACTAGGTCTCTCTTGAGAAATTATGTTCTCATTTTGTCAGCCAGCGAATCCACAGGACGACAATGACCCCAGCACTCTTTCGAGTTGAGGGTAAAATTTAAATCCCCTGCAATAAGCAATGAATCAATGTCTAAGATCTCAGAATTAAAGAGAGAATCCCAAAAAGGAAGCCTGTGCCTGTAGGGGGCATATATGTTCAACATATTAAGAGATTGCGTTCTTCCTCTGATAGTTGCCGAGATAAGGATGCCTGCACAGCACTTGAAGGCCTTTGCTTTAATCATATATGGATCCCATAGTGCTACCAAACCACCGGACAGCCCCTCAGCACTAGTGGCAACCATATGCCAGGACGGGAACATCTTCCTGAAGAAGGCCAAAGAAACAGCGCTGGAGTGCATTGTTTCCTGAATGAAAATGATGTTGGGCCGAGCAGAAACAAGAGTATCTCGTAGAGCCAGAAATTTTGGGCCGGCTCCGAAGCCCCTGATATTATAGGAGATTAGGAAGGTCATTTAGATGGTTGACCAACCATGCTCGCTCTAAGAGGCTGTGTGGGAGAGGACTCGAAAATAGGAACATCAATGAGAGGGAGGTTTGTGATTCCTAAGTCCGAAGCAATGGTTCTACCTCTGAAGTGACGACTCCCGCCTTTTTGCTTCTTCCTAACAGTAATGTTTTTGGCAGAGTTTGGACTGATGATGGGGGAGGAAGGCTTATGGATTGTGAGAGGTTCAAGGATGGATGCATGACGACTGAGGAGCTGTTCTATATCACTATCATAGTTGTTTGCCGGGGAAATATTGGCCGGGGAGACAGTAGGAGAGTTGCAAGGGGTCGGGGATAAATGGACTTCTTTCCCTTTGTGGATGTGTGGGGGCGATCGAATGGGGGATGGAGAGGAGGAAGTGATAAGGATTGGATGAGTTCCCACAACAAAGTCTGATACATTCATCACCGGAGGTGGGGGGACCGCGTCTTCTTCAACCTGTTCTATAACCGGGGGACTAGAGAAGTCGACAGCATATTTGTGTGGGCTTTTGAAACCTGAAAAGATAGGCGATACCGGCCTGAGATCCTCGTGTAAACTCTGGGGTTCTGTAGATTTGAAGGAGAAATTTTCCTCCGGCTGACTGACGTTTTCGGAGCGGGAGTCAGAGTCCTTGCTTGCCACCTTTTCCAGGATGTTAGCTTTCCTGTGTCGACAGTGCCGGCAGTCCTTGATGAGGTGTCCCGTTCGGTGGCAGAAGGAGAAACGGAACGGAATACCCCAGAAATCGAGTCTTTGTGAAATCTTTGTGCCATTCCAGGAAATCTCAATTTGTTCAGGGTATCCACCCTTGTATGGTCTTTCAACGAGAATCCATGCAATTCTTTTGTCCCTCTCGCCCCGGATCCATGGATCGACGTAAATGAATTTTCCAACAGCATCTCCAATGTTCGCCAAAATCTCCGGCGTCCAGAGTTCAAGTGGAAGATTTGGGAGTTTTACCCAGATCATGATGTGTGAAGGAGTGTTTTTGAGAGGATCGAAGCCAAGGTACTATTTAGAGAGAGAGAGAAAGCTTCTGCCCGAGACCCATGGCCTGTTTAGAACCAGCTCCAGATGAGCCTCCTGTTGGAAATGAAATGAGAACCAGTCCTTCATTAGGTGCGAGATAATGGGGGTGTAGCCTATGATAGGAGACCAAGACTTTGTGACCCAGCTCCTCATATGGTCCTCGTCCATTTCGGGGAAGAACCATTTTCCCACCAGAGCGAACTTTTGGAGGCTCTCAATTCGTTCCACGAGGGATAGTCCCGAGACCGTGATTGCCTTTGGAGGAGGGACCGTTTTGACCGGAACTTTGTGCTTGTACCTACCCTTGTGTTGTTTGAAGGTAGATAGGTTGCCAGTAATGGGGGGGGGGTCCCACAAGCCCACAGGAATAGAGTCCGACAGCGAGTCATGCCACCTTGGATTTCCTTTGAGGGAGACCCGTTTGGACTCGGCCTCAATGGCCGCAACAAAAAGGGAACCAACTGTGGTAAAACAAGAAGCAACTCAACATTTGAGAGAGCACGACAAGGGGTAGGAACAATAATTGAAGGAAAGAGGGGCAGCTATTGAGGAAAGCGACCATTCACGATCTCTTGTATCATTGGTCAGAAATGCAACAAATACGTGCATTGTCAGCATTATATATAGGCCTTACATGTATTCTCTTCCTTTGTTATAGCTGATTACAGTTATTTATCTGCTTTGTAATAGCTGATTATTCCTAATTTTCTGCAGGTTATTGTAACAATTCGACTTGTCTTGAAACAGGAAGAATCCAAGTTTTTTCTGGAAACTTCTTCAAAGCAAAACTATTTTTGTTTGCATAACAGGTTCAAAAATTCTTCAATGCAAAACTATTTTTGTTTCAATATAGGATAACTAAATAGGTTAATTAAATAAAGATAGAATTTCTTATTACTTTAAAAAATAAAAATTAAAAGAGAAAACAACTATTTAGTAAGGAAAGAGACCATTTATGATCTCATGTACTAGCTGAAATGTAAAATGCATTCCCCTAGTCAACTTCTTGTATAACCTATAAATGTTTCTTCAACTTTATATATGGACAATTATTTCTGTAAGTGTTTTGTTCACTGAATGTCACTTTATTTATATTTAAAGAATAAGATATAAAAGCATTAATTTGTACACAGTATTTGCTTTTTATATATATCTTAATTTTTTAGTAAATAATTATTTATTTTTAATTCAAAAATAAAATATAAATATAATTAACCAGTTATTAGCTTAATAAATAATACATAATAATTGGTATTTGCCTTTTATATATCTTATAAATATTTTTTACATTAAATAATTATTTATTTCTCTACTCTATAATATTTAATTATTTTTATTTTTATTTTTTCATACACCAACAAACTATTGTGACTATACAATATGATAATAAAAAAATATAAAATCGATCAACTCTCTTGAAATTCTTATATCTTCCATTTAATATTAAGACTAACAGAATCTCTACTAAATAATTAAAACAAAAAAAACCCAACCTCAAAGCAATTAGCATCCTATGAGCAAACCCAATAACCAGGCTCTAAGGACATCCATCCTCATGGCGGGCCTTTCTTCACTAACAGCGTTAACCAACTTTCACAAAGTTTATTTTAATGAATACAGTATGTCCACATCTCCATTGCACTTACTACGTAAAGTAGTGATTTGACGTCTCTGTCGTGGATGGAGATTACACACAGCTTCCTAAAAATTTGGATATATTGGAATGATATTTCAATATAGGATATGTAGATGACATAGAAATTACTAAAGTTTTGGATATATTTTCGTTTCGCATTTCAACATGTGATCATTGTTTATTTCCTGACTTTAAGCCATTTTAAATACATAATAATGAAATTTGCTGATAAAATATTAGTTATATTAAAAAATTTAATAAGATTGGATTTCTTAAAAAAACTATATGTTGTGAAGCATTAACGCCATTTAAACACATTTAAAAATAAAATCATAACTTGCAAATTTAAAATTTAATTAATTAGATGAGTTAAAACAAATTAATTAATTAATTTAATTTAATTAATTATATTAATTAAATTATTTTTATTTAATTTTAAATAAAAAAGAAATTAAACAAATTACTCAAATAATTAATAATAACCAGAAAAATAACTTTGATTATTAAATTAAATTAATTTTAATTAATAGAAATAAGAATTAAATAAGATCACTCAACTAAATATTAGTAGAGAAATAACTTTGATTATTAAATTAAATTAATTTTAATTAATAGAAATAAGAATTAAATAAGATCACTCAACTAAATATTAATCAAATAATTTTTTTTTTTAATTAAATAAAATAAAAGCATTGGAAAAAATTATGAATTAATTTCTTAATGGATTTTAATTAAATTTAATTAATATTATTTAAATCAAAATTAATTAAAAAAAAAAAAAATGGAAATTAAATAAAATTAATTTATTAAACAAATAATAAATAACCAAAAATTAACATTTAATTTATAAATAAATAAAGATTAGAAATTAATAAAACTTTTATAAATAATTTTTTTTATAAAACTATTATAAAAATAAAATAAAATAAAATAATAATTAATAAAAATAAAATAATAATTAATAAAGATAAGAAATCATGTGTAGGTTTCTTTATAAAATTAGGGTTCTTGGTTTATTTATATCCAGGTTGTAAGGCTCTCTTATCTCAATAAACTTTCATTCATATTCTATCTGATTTAGTCCTGATGATGGACCCCCTTTGGGGTTTGAAACATCGGCAAAATGAACAAGAAACTGTGGATAATCCAGATCATAACAGTACAAAAAACTTCCACAGAAACTTAAAATCTAACATAGCCGAAAGTTTTGTTGAAGTAATAATCAAAACCATCGCATATGGGTTGGTGAAAACTTATATTCATGTGTTCGAATGTATTATGATGTTATGTATTAATGTGTCAAAAATGTTTTGAATATATATGTGTAAAAGTCTTTTGTAGAGTGGAAAGTGTAAGTCTAAGAGGTTAAGTGGAGAAAATCATGGAGTAAATTTTAGTGGGCCCCTGAGTTACTTATCAACTCATGGTGAATTTAAATCTCAGTAAGAATTTTTGTACTACTTGGTGAAGGCTGTTGCTATATGTCTGGGAATTTGACGGCGTTATTTTCATCTGTTTGCAAATTAAAATATAAAGTATAGTTTATTGCTATATGTCTCTAAAAATTTGACATCTATTTTAATTGTGCAACTACTCTACTCTTTTTACTGTGCAACCACTCTACTATGTTCTATTGTGAGTTAATCTTTTGTGTTTTAGTTCCAATTTAGTTGCGATTTGATCTCCACAACTGAAGTCTCGAGAAATAATCCTCTGCCTTAAGAACAATTGGTTTTACTAGAGTTAAAAAATTTGTTTTGAAGATTTCTTTTGGAGTGTATTTATGAGCAGGGAGAAGTTTTTTTATAGTTTAACAAGTGGTTTTACTAGAGTTAAAAAATTTGTTTTGAAGATTTCTTTTGGAGTGTATTTATGAGTAGGGAGAAGTTTTTTTATAGTTTAAAATGGAAGCATCAAGGAAAAGCTTGACTAATCATTAGATATCTCAATTTAATGAGAAAAATGCTGATTATTGGGCTATTACAATGAAGGCTCTGTTTTCTTCCCAAGATATTTGGGATTTTGGTGGCGAATGGGTTCGAAGCCTCTGTTTTCTTCCCAAGATATTTGGGATTTGGTGGAGAATGGGTTCCAAGAACCAACAGATGCAGCAACATGCAATAGTTTGACACGAGAAAAAAAGGATTTGCTGAGGGACAATAAGAAGAAGGATTCAAAATCTCTCTTTTATATATTTCAAGCAATTCATGAAAGTATTTTCCCAAGGATTGCAGTAGCAACAAAGTCCAAGTAAGCATGGGGCACCTTGCATACAGTGTACCAAATGGCAAAAGTGAAGACAAAAAAACTACAAAAGATGAGGAGAGACTTTGAGACAATTTGTATGAAAGGGTCTAACAATGTAGACTCGTTTTTTTACACAAGTAATTGGATTGGTTATTCAAATCAAGTCTCATGGTGAGACACTTACGAATGGAGAATAGTTGAGAAAAATTTGAGAAGTCCACGAGCAAGATTTGATGCCATTATTGTGGACATAGAAGAGACAAAGAATATCTCACAATTTTCACTTGATGAGCTTCATGTATCACTGATTTATCATGAACATAGACTGAACAAAGCAACAAACTTTTTATTGGAGCATGATTTCAAGACACAAGTTTCATTTGGTCAAGGTAAAGGCAAAGAAAGATCAAATCCTAAAGGAAGAGGAAGCAGCCCACACAGAGGTGGAAGAGGCAACCCTTCAAACTCAAGTGGAAGGGGCAGCAATCAAAATCCAAGTCAAGGCCCATGACAAAATCAAGCACAAGGTCAAAGGTAGGCTAAATCTCAAGTTCAATGTCATTATTGTAAGAAGTATGGTCATTATGCAAATGAATGTAGAAAGAAGTAACATGATATAAGTAACAAATCAAGTGCAAATTTCACAAAGGAAAATCAGAACCAAGATATCATGTTTTTGGCTTGTAATGTAGGACAAGAAAAACAAAGTGATGTATGGTTTCTAGATTCAGGGTGCAACAACCACATGAGAGGGAATATAGAAATGTTTTCCAATTTAGATGAATGTGTGAAATCTGAAGTGACATTACAAATTGATAGAAAAGTCTTTGTCATGGGCAAAGTAAGAGTCAATATTGTAACAAAGAAAGGGGAGAAGAAGTACATTTCAAATGTTTTTTTTGTCCCTGGTTTGAAGTATAACCTCATAACCATTGGACAACTCACACAAAAGGGTTACAATGTATTTTTCAAAAAATGATGAATGCACAATTTTGGATAAGTCTCCAAGCAAACATTTGACTGCAAAAGTTCAGGTGACAACAAATAGAATGTTTCCACTAAATATAAATCCATATTTGAAGGAAGAAGGTGCCCAAGCACAACTATCAACGAATTCACAAGAGGATGAGAGAAAAGTTACAACTGTCACACAAGTAAGCTTTCAAGCAAAAGCCAAAGATGAAAATTGGTTATGGAATTTAATATTTGGTCATCTCAACTTTGGAGGTTTCAATTTACTGCATAGGAAAAGTATGGTGAATGGATTGCCACTCAAAGAAAAACCGAGCAACCTATGTGAAGCATGCATCTTGGGACAACAACATAAAGAGACATTTCGAGTAGGAAAGTCAATAAGGGCAAAGACACCTTTGGAGATTGTCCATTAAGACTTATGTGGATCAATGCAAAAACCATAAATTGGGGGAAGCTATTATTTTTTTACTTTCATAGATGATTATACAATGAAGACATGGGTTTACTTCATAAAATAGAAAACTAAAGTGTTTGAGCACTTCGACCAATACAAAAGATCTTGTTGAGAAGTAATGTGGACACTACATCAAATTCTTGAGTACTGACAGGCGTGGTGAAGACATCTCAAATAACTTCATTCGATTTTTCAGGGAGCATGGAATTCACAAGAAATTTACAACATGGTATACACATTAGCAAAATGGTGTGGCAGAAAGAGAAATATGACCATTATGGAAATGGAGAGTATATTGAAGGAAAATAATTTTCCAAATGACTATTGGGATGAAGTTGTCGTTTGCACAAGATATATCATTAATAGGTGTCTAACCAAAAGTGTCAAGAATATGGTTCTTGAAGAGGCATGGAGTGGAAGAAAGCATAATGTCACTCACATGGGAGTGTTTAGATGTGTGGCATATGCACATGTACTGGATGAGTTAAGGAAGAAGTTGGACAACAAGGGGGAGAGATGTATATTTGTTGGATAGAGTGATGAATCCAAGGCATACAAGCTCTACAATCCATAATCAAGAAGGTCATAATCAACAGAGATGTGTAGTTCATAGAAGAGGAAGAGTGGGATGGAATTTTAGAGAAGACAATTAATGTGAAAACATGCATACCGCATGAAGACAAAGAGGAATTGACCGCAACAAGTAATTCATCAACGGTGACTCATCCTACTCTTTCAAGTGCAACAAATCAGTGAGCAAGTGACATCGTCAACAAATAATAGGACAACGTTGCGCAGTCAAGCAAGTACTACTCCAAGCACACCGCAAATACCTAAAACATCATCTACCTCAAGCACAACATCAAGTGATATGTGAAGCCCATCTTTTGCAAGCATAAGAAGACAAAAATTCAGAAAGTTAAGTGAAATTTATGAGCAAGATGAAGTTGATAGTAGCTCTCGATTAAATTCCTTATTTGCTTTGTTTTTTCATGTAGATGGCCCAATCCGTTTTGAGGATGCAGTCAAAGAAGAAAAATGGGCTGCGACAATGAATGAAGAAATAGGAGCAATAGAAAGAATGACACATGGGAGTTAGTGGAACTTCCACAAGGAAAATAAGTCATTGGAGTGAAGTGGGTCTATATTACCTAGAGTAATGTTGAAGGAAAGATTGAAAGGCATAAAGAAAGGCTAGTTGTCAAAGGATACAAGCAGCAACATTGAAGAGATTATGCAAAGACATTTGCGCCAGTCGCGAGAATGGAGATAGTGCGTATAGTGTTCTCGATTACCATGCAACATAAATGGAAAGTGTATCAAATGGACATAAAATCAATGTTCTTGAATGGAGTGTTGAAAGATGAAGTATATGTTGCACAACCACTTGGTTATGAGGTAGAAGGCCAAGAAGATAAAGTGTATAGGTTGAGGAAAGCTCTTTATGGGTTGAAACAAGCATCGTGTGCATAGTAGAAGGCCAAGAAGATAAAGTGTATAGGTTGAGGAATTCTCTTTATGAGTTGAAACAAGCACCGCGTGCATGTTATAACAGGACATATGCTTACTTGATGGAAAATGGTTTCGAAAAATGTGACAGTATGCCTACTCTCTACATCAAAGATAGTGATGGTAAGCTTCTTATTTGTGTTTTATATGTAGATTATTTTAGTTTTACAGGTAGTGATGATTTCTTCATCGTTGATTTCAAAAAATTCATGAAAAATGAGTTTGAAATGACTGACTTAGGGTTGTTAAGGTATTTTTTTTTGCATAGAAGTCAGTCAAACATAACATGGTGTTTTTATTTCCAAAGAAAAGTATGTAGCAAACATTTTGGAGAGTTTTAATATTCAGAACAACAAGCCCATACCAATTCCAACTGTCATGGGGTTGATGTTGAGCAAAGAATATTGCAGGAGCAATGTCAATCCGACACTATACAAATGTATGGTGGGGAGCTTGTATATTTGATAGCAACTAGGCCTAATATAATGTATGTAGTGAGTTTGGTGTCAAGGTTCATGGAGACACTTAAGGAGACACATTGGCAAGCAACCAAAAGGATTTTAAGGTATGTCAATTGGACAAAGGAGTATGGTATTTTGCACAATGCAACAAATTATTTTAGGTGGTTTCTTACACTGACAATGACTCGGCAGGAAGTGTTGATGATAGAAAGAGCATGTTAGGATATGTTTTTCATTTGGGTTCGGGAGCCATTTCATGGGCCTCTAATAAGCAACTGATAGTGTCACTGTCAACAACAAAAGTTGAATATGTCATCGCAACAACAATAATGTGTCAAGTAGTTTGGATGAGAAGCATGTTGAGGGATTTATGTCACGACCAAGAGGGAATACCAACTATTTTCCGTGACAACAATTCCACGACTGCATTATCAAAGAATTCTATTTTTCATAAGAGGACCAGGCACACTGATGCTAAATATAATTTTATTATAGAGTTGATTAACAATGGTGAAATTGTGTTGCAACACTACAAGTCATAGGAACAATTTGCTGAGATTTTCACAAAGCGATTCGCACTTGAAAATTTTGTTTATCTCAAAGATTGTTTGGGAATTTTGAATGGCGACAATTGTGATTAATGGGGAGTGTTGGAAAATTAATCTCAACCACCGCGTTAAATAAACTCACAACATCCATAATTTGTTTATCTCAAAGATTGTTTGGGAATTGTCAACGGTGACTTTTGTGATTGAGGGGGAGTGTTGGAAAATTAATCTCAACAACCGCCTTAAATAAACTCACAACATCCATACTTGTGGTAGACAAGTAAATGAAGCGAGTGGACTTTGTTTGCAAGTTTCCGATTTTGTTTGCAAGTTGAAGGAAAAATTAAATGAAGTTCTAAGCAGGAGTACAAATTCTCCATTCCCCAACACACATCAAGCAATTAAGAAACATATGGTCAAACAATTATTCCACCGTTGAAATATGTGCTCCACAACATAGAAAAACATTTTTTTTATAGCCGTCCCATCCTATGTCTTAATGTTTTATTCTGTCATGTATTAATGTGTCAAAAATATATGTTTTGAATATACATGTATGTAGAATTGTTTTGCATAGTCAAGGGTGTAAGTCTTAGAAGAATCACAGAGCAAATTTTGGTGGGCACATCAAAACAAATTTGTTACAGATTTTACAGTGACTTACTCTGCAACTCCTGGTGAATGCAAATCACAATAAGAATTATTGTTTTACTTGGTGAATGAGCGACAACATCCATTTTATCATGAGAATGTATTTTCATGTGTTTGAAAATTAAAATCTAAAATATAACTTGTTTGACGTTTATTTTTATGGCGCAACCACTCTGTTGAATTAATTTATGTGTTTTAGCTCCATTTTAGTTGCTATTGGATCTCCGCAACTGAAGTATCAAGAAACAGTACTCTACCATAAATCTTTCAAGTTTCTTATTTCAACAAATTATGTTGAGTTCAAACCCCGCCCAATCGCGGCTGCCATTGGTAGGTGGCCGTTGAGCCAATTGAGGTAACGTCGTGATAACGTGGCGGTAATTGTTCTTGCAGTTTCATATCTACATCTTTAGTGTGTGCCCTTTAGTGGATTTCACTTGTCAAGGAACTCCAAGGAACTCCAATTCTATGACACCGAAATGTTCCCTTTCCCATTTTTCTCCAACACTAAAATGGAATACCAGTGTTGCCATGGTATCGAACTCTTCCCCACATGCGAAATACCATGTGAGGAACTTCACACAAATTATTTACCATTACACCTTCATCCCCCAGAGTTATCAGACCTTTCAGCAGAGGTATCTCATCAATTCCTACCACTGGGATGGAGCTTCCACCAAATCTCTGATATTTGTATATAATGGAACAAAGGTTTCATTGAATGTTGTACATAAGGCACAGGCTTCATGTTCGACATTGCGCCACAATTTAAGGCCCTTAATATTCCAAAGTCCAGTTTCGCTCAGTGGGCATGGGCGTTTCAAGTTTTAATCAAGGAAAATAATGGTCCATTGAGGTTCATATCTTAAATTAGTTTAGATCCATTTCCTCTATCGAAGTTTTATTTTTAATTTAAGCAGATCCATCTTCAAATTTGTTCAACTCCATGATGGGTTTGAAAGTTCAGAGGATTGAAGCTCAGTGTCAACCAACTTAAATCTTGTAGAAGTAATGCTAGTGATAACCATGCAGCTACGATCTACTCAATTTGTAGGTCAATGTAACTCACCGAATTTGCCTATAAATGTTAGAGGAATTTCCGAAGTTGGCATGAAACGATACAGGGATTCCAAGAGAGCTTCGATGAAGTTGTGAAACATTCATAATTTTAGTTTCAATGCGATGATGCAATACTATCAAGATATTCTCGAAACGCCCTTTTGATATTCGTTTACGGACACTACTTTCTCTACACATGTAACCCAACACAATTTGCAATTGTTTAATCCTTTCTTGTCTCTATTGTGTAAAACTGGCACCAATTATCCTCAAGTGCTAGAAGTGATAGGTGCCATTTCCACTTGCCCGATTGGAATTGTTAATGTTTACCGGGGATTGAGAGTAATGTTTTTCGGGGATAGATTTCACTCTCGAATTGTGGATCGATTTCAGTGAGTTGTTTAAATTTTAGTGTTAGAATCGGGGAAACTACTCCATTGAACTTCCCCATCAAGGCAAATCCCAACCACCTCACCACACCAGTGCATCCCAGCAACAGATCCATTTCTCAAATGAGCAGTTGACCAAGTAGTTTAACCAGCCAAAGCACCTTCATAAGAAAGAGTTTAATAACAAGAAAGAGTAGAAGAGAAGGTAGCATCTAAGAATGCACTTGAGTTTGCCAACATAGCTGGCCATACTGTAGAGAAATTATAAGTAGTACCGTTTAATTGTGAAAACAATAGGAGGGTCTAAGGTTCCTAATTATGGGCAATCTAATTGAAGTATCTTTCAGGAGCAACAGGGTTATGCCTTCTCTGGTTAAATTAAGAGGCTTTGGCTAGCCATGTCAAGGTTTGTTTTGTCCATTTTTTTGTATTTTGTTTCCTCTTTATTTAATACTTCTAATATTTGAGACTATTTTATGAATTTGTAGATTGTACACAAATTTATTTCTACCAAGTACCTGCTAAAAGAAACATGTGATTTAGAGAAGTCGTATAAATAACAATTTATTACTGGGTATTTGATGGGAGTTTTGTATTATCATTTGAATCTGACAATAAACTTTTGCAAAATGCATGATTTCTGAATGCGAAGAAAATGATTGTTAAAGACAAAGAAATTTGGCAGTGTTAGAGCTTCTTTGAACACAAAAAAATATAGGATATCTATGGTCACTTACCATGATGATGAGGATAAATTATTCTCAGCAAACAATGTTCACATTCACAATTCATATCTACTTATACATAACAAAAGAGAAACTATAAAAGCATAAACTCTTATGTGCATTTATTTGTTGATGGCATAGCATCACTTGGAGCAGATCTAATACCAGGATTAGTGAAGGTAAAGGTTGTGGTACGTAAAGCAACAATATAGCCATTAGGAGGCCTAATTTATTCTCACTCCAAATCGGAACTTGTTAGTTGTGTGGTAGGTTTTGTCGCGTTGATTTTGGCTATTACTATTCGAAAAGATTCGACTTTCCGTAAGGAGGTTCATGTGCATTAGGACTAGCACAATTACATTTATCAATGTGGTTGATACACACAATAAGCTTATATGAAACACATTTACAACCACATTCTCCAATGTGGTTGATATGCATCAATAAGCTTATATCCACCACCACCACATTAATAATTGTTTGGTGTATTCTGTTAAAGGAAAACTATTTTTTATTATTAATAACTATAGAAAAAATAATAGCCATATTATGTCATAGTTATATAATCATACTTATTATATTAACATTATTTTATATATCAATATAATATTAGTTATTACATAAAAATTTACTAATATATTAATAGTTATATTTAAAATTATAATATAGTTCACATATAACATAATAATAATATTTAGTTATTATGAATAATATCTATTTATTGTCTCCATTATGTTATTGTCAATAATTATTATATATTTATTAATATAATTGTCAATATATCTTATATATTTACTTGAAGTATATTAATAATATTAACAATATAAACAATATATATTAAACTAAAATATACTATACTAATGTGTCTATATATATATATATATATATATATATATATATATATTTTTGTTATTATATTAATAGTTATAATACAAACTATGATATAATGCACATATAACATAATAACAATATTTTGTTATAATATATATTTATTTCTCACCATTATCATGAAAAATTATTATATATTTATTAATATAATTGTTAATATCTTCAATATAGTTACTTAACCTAAATTAATAATAAGTAAATTAACAATATCAATTATATATAGATTAAATATTAAACCAAAAAAATATTATACTATTACTTAAAAAAAATAGTATAATAAAATGAATGAATTATTAATATTATAAACCCAAGGGATTAAAAAACCCAACAAACTAATATTATAAATTCAATGGATTAATAAACGCTAGGAAATATTTTAAATCGAAACGATTAATAAATCCAAGGGATTAAATTATAAAACCAACAAATTATTAATATTATAAACACAAAGAACCAATAAATTCAAGGGTTTAATATTTTAAACCCAAAGAATTAGTAAACCCATGGGACTAATATTATAAAAGTGATCAAGAAACCCATGGGATCAATATTAAAAACACAATGGATTATTAAACCTTAGAAATTAACTAAACCCAAGAGATTAATAAACCCATGGGATTATTAATAAACCCTAATATTAAAAATATAAAACAAAGAGTTTAAACCCTAAAACCACACGACATAAACCCTTCAATTTATTAATCCATTTGGTTTAAACCCTAGGGTTTATTTATTCCTAGGATTAGTATTATAAACCATAGGATTTAAACCCTATGATTTATTAACTCCTAGGATTTATTAATCCCGTGTGTTTTAAATATTGATCCTAAGATATTAATAACCCTTAGGAGTTAATATTTTAAACCCAGTGGATTAATAAATCAAACTGTTTAAATTATAAAGACGAAGAATTATTAATATCTATAAACCCAATACACAAATAAACCCTAGCGTTTAAACCTTAGTATACTAAACCCTAGGGTTTAATAATATTAAGGTTTAATAAACCCAAAAGATTATTAATATTATAAACCAAAGGGATTAATATTAGCAACCCAAAGAATTAGAAAAATCATGGGATTAATCTTATAAACCCAATAGATTAACAACCCGAAGAGATTATCAATATTATAAACACAGGGGATCAATAAACCCAAGAGATTATTAATATTATAAACCTAAAATGGTTAATAAATCAAAGGAATCAATAAACCCAAGAGACTAATATTAAAAAATCAAGGGATTAATAAACCCTCAGAATTAATATTTTAAACTCAAGCCATTAAAAAACCTAAAGGATTAAATTACAAACCCAAGGAATTTTTAATATTATAAATCAAAGGAGCTAATAAATCTAAGGGTTTAGTATGATAAACTCAATAAATTAGTAAACCTAAGGGATAAAATATTATAAACCTAAAGGATAAACAAACCTAAAGAATCAATATTAAAAACACGTGGGATTAGTAAACCCTAGGAATTAATATTTTAAACCCAAGGGATTAATAAACCCATGAGATTGTTCATATTATAAATCTGACGAATTAGTAAACCCAAGGGATAAATATTATAAACCTAAGGGATCAATAAACCAAAATGATCAATATTAAAAACACAAGGGATTAATAAACCCTATGAATTAATATTTTAAACCGAATGAATTGATAAACCCACATGATTATTAATATTATAAACCCAAGGAATTAATAATCCTTGAGGATTGTTAATATTATAAAACCAACATATGAATAAGCCTAAGGGATAAACATTATAAATCTAAGATATTAATATCAAACTCTAGGACTAATATTAAACCACACATACTAATATTAATAAACCCCAGGAATAAATATTTCAAACTCAAGGGATTAAGAAACACAAAGGATTAAATTACAAACCCAAGAAATTATTAATATTATAAACCAAAGTGACTAATAAAATCAAGGGTTTAATAATATAAACTCAATGAATTAGTAAACCCAAGGGATAAATATTATAAACCTAAATGACCAACAAACCCAAGGAATCAATATTAAAAACACACGTGATTAATAAACCTTGAGAATTAACATTTTAAAACCAAGGGATTAATAAACCCATGAGATTATTAATATTATAAACCAACGAATTAGTAAACCCAAGGGATAAATATTATAAACCTAAAGGATTATAATCATAATCCCAAGTTATTATTAATATTATAATATTAATCCCTAAAGGATTATAATCCCTTGGGTTTGTAATAGTAATAATCCGTTGAGTTTATTAATCATTTGGGTTTATACTATCAACTCCTTGGGTTTATAATATCAATAGTCATTTGGGTTTATACCAGTAATAATCCCAATGAATTAGTAGATGCAAAAGATAAATATTATAAACATAAAGGATCAACAAACTGAAGTAATCAATATTAAAAACACATGGGATTAATAAACCATATGAATTAACATTTTAAAACCAAGAGATTAATAAATCCATGGGATTATTAATATTATAAACCCAAGGGATAAATATTATAAACTAAGGGATCAACAAACCCAAAGGATCAATATTAAAAACCCAAGGGATTAATAAACCCTAGGAATTAATATTTTAAACTCAATGGCTTAATAAGCCCAAGAGATTATTAATATTATTAACCAAAGGGATTAAATTATAAACCCAACGAAGTATTGATATTATAAACCTAAGGAATTAATAAACCTAAGGGTTTAATATTATAAACCCAAGTAATTAGTAAAAACAAGGGATAAATATTATAAACCTAAGGGACCAACAAACCACACGGATCACTATTAAAGACACAAGGGGTTAATAAACCATTGAGACTAATACACCCTAGGGATTGTTAATATCATAAACCCAACTTATTGATAAACCTAAGGGATAAACATTATAAACCCGAGGGTTCAATATTAAATCCTAGGACTAATGTTAAACCATTACTTTTATGGTTTAATAAACCCAAAAGATTATTAATATTATAAACCCAAGGGACTAATATTACCAACCCAAAGAATTATGAAACTCAAGGGATTAATCTTATAAACTGTTGGGAACGGGTTCCCCCAAGAGTAGTTTCGGGGTTAAAAGCCCATGTTTTGGAACAATTTTGTAATAAACTTGTAAAGTCTCTGCATTTTGTGGTTGCGGAGCACAAAAGTGTCAAAGAGTCATAAAGGGTTGTCTGCCCTTATTTTGTAAAGTTTTGAGTCAGCTGTAGAGATCTACTCATGGTTCGCGGCCCATGGGATTGTATAAAAAGGAGCTAAGTAAGTAAGCTTTAAAAAAAAAAGAGTTAGTAGTTCAACATAAGTGTTTGATGAGTCTGTGAAGGGCTAAGAGTGAGAGTCTTAGTGTAGGCAGAGGCTCTGCAGATGAGTGCGCAGAGGCCTAGGGTAGAAGTCCGCAGCTGAGTGCACAGACCCCTACAGCTGTGTGCGCAGGGTGGATAGAGTCTGTATTAAACTGGAGATATCAATAAAGAGGAGTATTCTGCAATTACTATGTATTTAGTATATGTTAATGCATCTGATTATATTGCGTTACGATATGGGTTTATATTACAATTTTTATTTGATGCGCGAATGTATGTGATTATATCTATTAATTGAACACAAGTAAGAATATCAGTTTACGTGATGATAACTGTAATTAATTGGTAGAATAAATAAAACACTTGAGATAACTTAGGAACCTATACAATACATCGTCATAGAAGAGTGAAAGTACCTTAACCACTGGTTAGTGCTGCATGAAGGTCAATCGTACACATTTGCGAAGGTACTGAAGGGCAGGATAGAGGGTAGATTGATAAGCCTGAAGGCTTAGCGACCTGCGCGAAGGCAGGAGTAGGAGGTATAAACTGACATCACAACCATCTTAGGGTGCAGAAACTTGGTTCTGGCATCCCCCCATATTGCTTCAGGTGAGACCTTGGGCCATTCTCTACGGGCTGATGCTGAAAGGGCCAATAGTGTTGGGATTTTCTTGGATGACAATCACTGAACCTGGGTTAGGGCCCACAAAGCCAACAAATGATTCCGTTGTTGGGACCAGAATCTGTAGGAGGGATGTGTGATGTCGTATCACTGGAATCCAACTAAGAAAGACATCGAAGACTTGTTGGATAGGAAGATCCACGAATCGCGCGTAGGAGAACAGAAATCTGTGGCTGACAAAGGAACAGTGGCTAGGCAGGTACCTATTCCTTTCTAGTTGAGTTATACGAGTGGATCACGAAGCTAGCAGATAGCCAAAGAAGGTGGAGGCTTGACGGTCTTATTGTCTAGACCCTAGAGTTACTGCAGAAACTAGAAGCCTCTGAGGATAAGATGGCTCGCACTGTCGATCATTCGCATAATCATATCATAGCAGGGTTTGTGACTGAATTCGTGGTCGATACCTCAATCGGTTACAATGAGGTGGAGCGATGCTTTTTCAAAGGTCCATGAGGTAAGTACTTGAAGTATTTAAATATTTGCATTAAGATGTTATTGTGCAAAAAGTGGTTTATGCAACTACCTTGATTTTCGGAGCTACACGAAGTGGAAAGACTTACAGGAACAAAGGAAGAAAGGGTCCTAAATATAGCCCACTGATTTCACCTCCTTTGAGTGACAAAGAGGGAGTAGCGTAGGCTTCTCTGCGAAGTGCAGTTCAGTTGATAAAACAAGGGTTCCTACAACTACCACCTCCACCTACACCACCTCCACCTTCACCACCGTCACCTGCGACTTTTGCCACACCACCACCACCTCCACCACAGTTCAACATGGCGAATCTAGTGAAACTGCGATTGTTTAAGGGCTTGGAAAATGAGGACCCGGACTAGTTCTAGTTCATTGTACAAGCTGTATGGGAAGCTCAGGGTGTCACAGACGATCACATGAAGAAGGCAACGTTGGTTAGTGATTTACAAGATCGTGCACTAACTTGCGCATCAGCTACTCTAAATATAACCCAAACGCTTCATTGGCAAAGATCTAGACTGTGTTGAATAAAGAGTTCAGTAGGCCTAAATCCGAGGCATAGTCGATTGTGAGATTCAAGGAAATCGTGATGAAACTAGGTGAGACCCCTTGGGAGTCGGATCATAGATTGAATTGTAAAATCCATGAAGCTAATATGAATTTAAAAGACGAGCAGCACCGCGAATGGTTTGTGGCTTTGCTCTTGCCTCACCGAAGGGTTGCACTGTCACAACAGAAGATTATGACTCAGGTAGAGGCCTTGGAAATTGAAATAAGATAGCATGAAACACCAATGCAAGATCCAAATCTGGGGGTTCAGCAGATCCATACGTAGTTGCAACATATTTTCCTCGAAATGCAAAGTCTAATGCAGGACAGAACAATTTGGCTAGTGATGCGTGAGGAGATATGGTGCCTAAAATGTAAAGGTCAGGGGCATGATAAAGACGACTGCCCGGTCTTTGTGAACTATATTACAGGAGGAAGACCGATGCCTTTGAGGCCGGAAGCCCAAGTAGGGCCGAGCGCGGGGCCTGCGTTGTGCTGCACTATATGTCAAGTAGCAGAGAAACATATGACTGATAATTGTCATTTGCTGCAGAAGTTTGTACAAACACCGCAACCACTGTTCTGCAACTTCTGTAGGTCGATAGGGCATGATGAGCAAACTTGCCAAAGTTATGAATTGATGAAGGATAGAACACTCGCCTATAGAGTTCAGGCATAAATGTGACCTCCTAAACAAGTTGCTAGGATGGCGTGGATAGGCTTTCAGGGGCGCGGATGAGGTCGAGGCAGAGGAGGTCCTAACAAAGGTTAGGGACAACTGATTTGTTATAATTGTGGAGGACCAGGACACTATACTCGTGAATGCACTAACCCAACGTGTCCATCATGCAAATATTGTACTCAGTTTGATCATGCCATAGAGGACTGCCCTACACTGATAGCAATGATATGCGACAAAGGGGTGCTACCTCCAAAGCTGACTCAGAACCTACAGATGATGACGGCTGAGCCTCACGAAGAATATCTGAATGTGAATATAGTGCTATGAAGTGGAATTGTAACGGACGATGATAAGGGGAAACAACCTGAAGACAACGCATGTGTTCGCAAAACTCCAGAGAAAGAGGTTGAATTTGATTTGGAGCACGCATGAGAAATGTTCTTGGAAGAAAAAAAGAGCTTCACTGAGGCCTCTACCTTAGGGATCTGGGATAAAATTGTTCAGGAAATGGACCCTTTTATGCTTATGACTTTTCTAGGAACCTGCATGAAGTTTTTGCGCAACAGCAAGGCTGTGAAGGGCTTACAAGAACTTATAAATAGATGCACCAGAAACACTTTGGGTGAACGAGCGTCAAACATTGGAGGAAGTAACTGGGAAGTTGAAACATTGTTATGAGTAGTAAAAGAATAAGTGAGAGCCTAAGAAGGGTTGGAAAGGTAATGACAAGACAAAAGGAAAGTGGGATAAGATGCGAGGAATGCATCAAGATGCAAGTAATAAGGAGAATGCAGCATCGTATAATAAATTTAATGCAGACGACAGAGGATAGATATTTTATTATGAGGAGAAATGCAAGGGTGAGGGTAGGAAGCCTTTGCAGTGTTGGAATTATGGCAAGGAGCATTGCAAGAGATATTTCCCACTACATCAGGGTGGCAGACCTCACATTTACAGTGCTTAGGAGGCACATATAGTTGGGGATGTTGGACAAAGTATTCCTTGGATTTATGTAGCATTGGATAATAGGAAGTTTGATCATCAAGAATCTATTATTGAGAAGGAAGATAAGCTTTTTAATCAATTTATTTCTATTTTGATTGATCTTGGATCCAACTATAGCTATATCAGTCATGACCTGGTTGATCAGTGTTTCTTGAATAAAGAAGTGCATGTAGAATCTTAGTTGGTGTAGTTGGCTATATGTGCCAAGAAAAAAGTTCATCATTGGGTGAGATCTTATGCATTTGAGCTTAACGGTATGTCTACATCAACATGTCTAAATGTGTTTCCTTTGGGTTCATACAATATGTTGTTGGTTATGGATTGTTTGTACATTCACAGGACTAAGCTAGATTGCTATGATAAGGCTATTTAATGCTTAGATGATGATGGACAAAGAAGAACCTTACAACGAAATACAAATCCTACGCCAGAGAGAATGGTTACAAATATATAGGTAAAGTGCAGTAGAAAGAAAGAATGTGCATTTTTTAAGTTCATATTTCCAGTGACGAAGGGAAGAATGTTGAGGATGCTAAAGTTTTAAAGAGGTATCCATTTTTACAGCAGTTTTAGGATTTATTTCTAACAGAGATTTGAGACTTACCACCTCTTAGGGAAGTGGAATTTTCTATTGAGTTGATTCTGAGAGCAGCACCAGTATCAAAGGCAGTGGACAAGATGAGCACTCCAGCGTTGTTGGAATTGAAGTTGCAGCTTAAGGAAATTCTTGATAAGGAATACATTAGGCCAAGTGTGTCACCTTGGGGTGCACCAGTGTTTTTTGTAAAGAAGATGGTTGGTACTCTTAGGTTGTGCATTGATTAAAGGTAGTTGAACAAGGTGACAATCAAGAACAAGTATCCTTTATCACTAATTGATAACGTGTTTGACCAATTGAAGGGAGAAGTAGTGTTCCGAAACATTATCTTGAGATTAAGATATAATCAGATACACATCAAAGAAGAGGACATCTACAAAACTGCATTTCATACCAGGTATGAGAATTATGAGTTTGTGGTAGTTCCTTTTGGTCTTAATAATGATCCAACTACTTTCATGTGTTTGATGAATAGTGTGTTGCGTGCTTATCTGGTCAATTTTGTGATAGTTTCATTTTTCATTTAAATAAAATAAGACCAAGGTCATGGGATATGTATTCCAAGATGAATGTTGGAAAAAACTTAGTGATAGGTATCACTTGTGATTAACTAATGACTATGGAAATTGGTAAAGGCATTGGCAAATAAAAAGTGGTAATAATTGGTATTTATTTATAAAAATAATGGAAAATAGGAGAAAAGTAAGGTGAAGAGACACATCTTTTCCTGAGAGGGAAACTGAAGGGAAAATGAAGGAAAATGAAGAAAATAGAGGCCTCGATGATAAAAAGGCTTCTGAGGATCAGTTCACAACCTTTTGTCAGTTTAGTTTTGGAGCTCTCTTTCAATATCTCATTATATCATACTCTTTCACACTTAGAGAAATCTTGAAGCATTCTTGGAGCACTTTTGGCATACATTATACTTGGAGAAAGAAGGAAAAGGAAAGAAGGAAAGCACAAGGGAACAATTGGATAAGCAGTTATAGCTGGATTACTTTGCAGGTAATAGGTTGCATGTGTGATTTCATTGTTGATTTCTAGATTCATGGTATATGCATGTGATTTTATAGTTATGTGTTGTCATTGGCATGGAGATCTACCTATATTGATAGTGGTTTTAGCCTTGCCTTCCCATTTCCTTGATAACTATGGTGTTGTGGGATTTTCCACTATTTTTTTTTTCTAATTGGTGCTCACGTTCTTTATGGTTGTGGGTTGGAACAAACACTAATATGGAATCGCTAGAAAAACTTAGGTTGAGTTACTACTCATGGAGCCTAAGTTGGGACAAATGCTCTAGAGCCCTTGGTGGGTTGAGTTACTAGTCCGTGGAGTTCAGTTGGACAAATTCTTTGGAGCCCTGGAAGGTTGTGAGATGAGTTGGACAAATTCTTTTGTTCATCCTAGACCTACTTTATTGTCCATATAGATTCACATATGAACAAATGTTGCTATGGATCCTTATTCCTAACACCATGGAACACAGGCACCCTTAATTCTACTCCTGTGATCGAGCTCTACACAGTACTTCTTAATGAAGGGATCTTAGATGAACATGTTGTAGTCCCAAATAGATGTGTAGTATCTTGTGCCACAAAATGGTTTGGAATACTTTGTGACACTCCTACCAGCGCCTAAACAATTCCAATATTTCTATTACCTTCACTTCCTTCACTCTAATTACCTTTTATAGTATTTTTTAGAATATGTTGAGTACTTGCCTCAATATTTGTAGAAGTTATTGGGTCATGGGCTTGACACCAAGCATGATATGACTAGGTTGACTGAGTGTCGTATACCTAGGGGGGATAATATGGGGTACAAAGGGAGGTACCCAAGGGAATAATGTAATGTAATAACGTAACGATGATAAATAAAGGGGCTCTAATTAATAAATAAAGTGGTTAACCCACATTATGTAAGTGACCTATTGTACCTCTAAGATAGTAGTAGGTCAGGCTACCAATGCTAGAGCATCTAAAATAATTCATTTTGGGGGTTTTTGGTTTTAGTTTTGGAAGACCAATTAATGAATACGAATGTAGAATTCAAAAAATTAATCCTTTGGGGTATATTAATACTTCAACAAAGGGCTGCTATAAAGCATTACACAGTGATATAGATCAAAATAGTGGTGAGTAGATAAGACAACAAAAAATCTGATTATCACAATTTCTGGAGTGTAAAACAGAACAATCATAAGTGGGAAAACCTTCTGAACTATGTTCAAAAGATTCAAGGCAGTATACTTAAGCTTACACAAGATGCTGATGATTTATTTATTAGAGGAAATTAGCTACACAGACAGTTGCATTAATCCAATCTCTTTAATAGATGATCACTTAAGGAGCTTATAGGAATCAATTGAAACTCTAATTGTTCCTACCTAGATATCTCTATAAGTCATAAGCATATGAAGAAATAACATAATGATTGAAAACTAGAAAAACTTACAGGATAACACAAACTGTGCAAGACCATATTTAGAATCCTTTGCTTTGTATTAAGGTTCCAGAAAGACCGATTACATCAAGTGTCAGCAAAATCTTCCTTCAAAGGTGGCTTCCAGGTTCAAAATGGAATGAACAGTAACGACTTAACAAGCTGTGCACAATAAACCATGAACTTCAAACAATTTACAGCTCTAGAAAAGAGTTATTTATACAGTAATGAAAATCGGGAAAAGATCCTGAAACAGATTAAGATTTTTAGGAAAAGAAAGATCTTCATGGCAAGAAGATAGGGGCAACTGTTTGAACTGCTTCTTTCTGTCCCCTTTATTCAGGTTGTGCTGGCTTTTTGTAGGATATTTTCACCCTTTAAGCTGCTTGGTTGTTCACATTCTTCATGCTGGCTGATTGTTTTCATTTAACCTTTTATCTGATATTGTTTGAACTCTGTAAATATCCTTTAATTTGGCTGAGTGACCTTTACTGTGCTCCTTTCTACTTTACTGCGCATTTGAGGTTTTTACTATGTTTTTCACAGTAAATCGCTCATTTTGTCTTCCAACTGTTATGCAGGCTTATTTTTATAAACCTGGAACAACAGTCTTCTTACCTGCAAAACACATAAACTGTTAAGAAAAACTTAGGTGACTGAAGGTCTTCAATGGCTCTGTTGAGCTTGAAAGGCTATCGAAAGGAGTCTGGGGCACATCGGAGGGTAAGTAATGGCTTTAATAGCTGCAGAGTCATAATGGAGGCTGCGCTGTGTAAAACAGGCAAAACAGAGCAAAAATGGATGTTTTATCTGTTAAAAGGGAAAAACAGTTAACCTTTGAACTATTGGGCAAAGATGAATAGTGCTGGAAAGAGTACGGAGGGATTAGTCATGGCAGGAATATCTTAATTGTGGGTTAAAATAGTGATTAGCAGTTTAAATGGAGTTTCGGGTAATTTGTTTGTTTAAATAAAAAAAACGATTTAACATAGAAAATCTTTGCAAAACACATAATGGCGAACTTGAAATTTTATTAACCTAGGCCGATAATGCTATCAGATTTGGGCAAATATCGCATATCGCTATGGTAGTATGGCGGGGGAAAATGCTTCGCAAAAGAATATGATAATGAGCGGATGCAATGTGAAATGATATATGACATATAACTATGTCAGGCCCAGGGTTCCATTGGATATCGGAAATCGCAGTGGTGGGAGGTATATATATTAGACAGGATGTACGATGAGGCTGGATGTGATGTGGCAATACACTGTAATATATAATGACACCGGGTCTGGATTCTCATCATGCATCACATATTGCAATGGTGAAGTGTTATGTGTTATAAGCGGGACTTTGCGATGGGAGCGGACGCGATAATGGGAATAGATTGTGATATATATATAGCGTCGGGTCCAGGCTTTCTATTGCATATTGCAATTAGGGAAAGGTTCATTCATATGAAAGGTTACGGTCCACCATCATTTGCAATGTGATATTTGTATAAAATACTTAGTCTTTTAGCAAAAACTAAGGATTTTCGGGGTATTTTATATAAAGAAGTTAATAATACGGGAAAGGTAAAATCTTAAGGATTTAATACATTAAGTTAAATGTTCATATGGAATATAGTAGAAAAGGGGAAATTTATGTGAAAACGGGAATTTCACTAAGTAAAGTGCTTTTTAATGGTTTATTTGCTTTTCATATAAGCATTAATACTTAGGGAAAAAATACTTTTGTTGGTTTTTCATGTAAAAAGGGATTTTGTATGGGATTTTCACTTTCCTTAGGAAAAGAGGGTTTTGACCTTAGGAAAAGGGGTTCTTAGTGGAAAATGAATGAATATGAATGTATGAAGGGGAAATTAGTAAATATATGAATGAATGGAGATGAATGGGAAGTTAATTACTTGATCAAGTAGACCTTCATTTGCCTTGTATAATTGCCTCATGAGCATAGAAACATGATAAATATTCATTTTGTTCAATCAACCATTAAACTTATGCAACCTTTCTCTACTTACCCTTTGCTTATCTTATCATTTTTTCTTCACTTAGTGGGTGCGTTTAAGCTAGCAAACCCTTATAATTTCTTCTTATTTAACAAAAACAAACTATCTAAATCTACCCTTATAACTTCCAAGGGCTCATATTAAACTGATAAGCATCTTATTATTCTTTACCTAACTACTGATCTGCCAAGATTAAACACTTTGTCCAGATCTTTATTCTCTAACTATAACATCAAACTTAAAGCATTAAGCAGTCAAGATTAAACAGTTTGATTGCCATGGGTTGTGGCATTTAAAACAAGCTGCACACATCCATTATTTTGCAGAAACAGAGTAGTGGCATTTATACTTGCTCACTTTTAGAGTTTATTTGTTTTATTTCTAACTAATATTTTCTTTATCCTTGATTTTTTAGAGAAGCTAACCTAACATTTTCTTTGATATGGAAATTATCATCAAAAGTATATTTTTCACTAGCATTTTATTCACTATGTTATGTCCATATCCTAACTTAACATTTTTGAAATGTTCTATCTATTCAAAACCAAAAAATGCTACAACATTGGCTCCATCTGGGGACTGCTTTCTCTTGTAGAATGCAGATAACCTGCAGATCCATGTGCCTTCTCCTCGGGCTATGGAGTCCTTGGTGTAAAAAATATCACACTGACATCTTGGAAAGGAAATAAAACCAGAGTATTTACAATGAAAACTATTTCAACTTCTTAGTACTCAATCTAATGTTCGAGAAACCTTTCATTTACAGGATAACTGGAATATAACCCCTCAAGATTTTGCAGCACAAAAGTATTGTTACCCTTCACTTTAGCAATTTCTAAAGGTCCAAACCATAGATTGTCGAATTTTCCACGCTTTCCTTTCTCTTCTCTGCATCCCATCTTAGAACTAGATCACCTTCCTTAAAGTGCCTTTCCCTAGCTCTTCTATCAAACAAGACCTTCATCTTATTCTGATATTTCTGCAATTTGTACTGAACTTTATCTCTATTCTCATTAAGTTCAATAATCTGATTTATTCTTCTAGTAAAATCATTAGGTTCATCTTTTGCATCCTGCATAAATTTTAAAACAGGGAAAGCAAAATTGGTAGGGAAGATTGCATCTTTCCCGTAGACTAATTGAAATGGAGATTTACCAGTTGATCTCTTTGGAGTAATTCTGTTTGCCCATACTACATAAATCAAATGTGAATCCCACCTCTTGTTATGATTAGCTAGAGTATTTTTTATTACCTTTACCAAGATTTTGTTTGATGATTCTGAAAGGCCATTACCTTGAGGGTAGTATGGAGTTGAATGATGTAACATAATTTGATATTTCTAGCAAAAGTCAATCATTTTAACACTAGAAAAAGTTGTTGCATTATTAATGACAATTTGAGTTAGGCAACCAAATCTTGGTAAGATATTCTCCTCAATAAACTTAATTACTACTGAATAAGTAGCATTTCTGACTAGAATGGCTTCTACCCATTTAGTAAAGTAGCATGTTGCAGTTAAGATCCATCTATACTGATTAATTGAGGTGGGGTGAATATCTCTAATAAAATCTAATCCCCATTGAGAAAAAGGTTTTGAAACTATTGATGGAACGAGTGGAAGAGCTGCTAATTTTTGTTTACTAGCAAACATTTGCATGGGACACAACCTCTGACCTTTGCCCCTACTTTGAAGAACAATGTGGGCCAATAAAATCCTACCCTCATAAACTTGTATGTTGTTGCTCTCCAAGCATAATGTCCCCCACAAAATCCTGTATGAAACTGATTAATGATTCCTTCAGTTTTAGATTCTATTAAAAATAAAAAAAAAATGTTGAGCGGGTCTTTCCAGTATAAATTTGCATTAATAATGCAGTACTTGACTGATTTTAACTTGAGGGTTTTACACTGTGTTTTGGAGAATGATGCTGGACACTCAAAATTGATCAAGAAATTTGCAATATCTTTATACCATTTTGACAACAAATACTTCTCATCAATGTATATAGGACTGATCTGCTTTGAAGGTAGAGGTTCTTGTGGATTCTCCCCTGTAGGATGAAGGGAAGGTTCTTGTGGATTCTTCCCTTCTGCAAGGACAAAAGGTTCTTGTGTATTCTTCCCTTGTATTTCTAAAATAGAATTGATTCCAAGAACTTTGTAGTTGGATTCAGCTAGAAGCTTAGCTAATCCTTGACATTTTACTAGCTTGGTAGTCTTGATAGTTAGATCAAACTCCAGAATTTGAGTGATCCATCTACCTCTTTTCCCATCGACGTCTGGTTGGGTTAAGACAATTTTGACACCACTATTTGGGACATAAGCAGTAATAGGTGAGTGTAATACATACATCTTGAATGATTACAATGCTTGAATAAGGGCATAGGCTTGCTTCTCAATGATGTCATACTTTAGTTCAACATCTCTCATAACCTTGCTAAAAAAGGCTGTGGGTTGGTCATGGGAATCTTCATTTTTCTGTAATAAAACAACAACAAGGGTTGTTTCAGAGGCAAAAGAGAAAATACTAAATGGCTTAGTATAATCGGGGTTGGCTAAGGTGGGAGCTTCAGAGGTAGCCTTTCTTATTTGTTCAAATGCATGCCTATAAGTGGGAGTCCATTTGACTTCATGGTCATTTTTGGAGCATGTCAGTTATGTCTTTTACAATATCTGCATAATTTGGAATAAATCTCCTTAGAAAATTAATCTTGCCGAGAAAATCTTGAATCTCCTTTTTGTTTCTAGGCAAGATCAATGTTTTTATGGTAGATACTCATTTGGGATCAATTACTACTCCCTCCTTCGAAATTATATGGCCCAACAATTTTCCTTCTTTAATAGCAAACAAGGACTTCTTTGGGTTTAGTGATATTCCAAATTTTCTACACCTGTCAAAAACTTTCATCAAGTGCTTTAAATGTTTTTGATCAGATTTAGAAAAAACAGTTATGTCATCAAGATAAATAACCACAAATTTATTTACCTAACCCATAAAAGTGATGTCCATAGCTCTCTGGAACATTGCTCCAGCGTTTGCTAAACCAAATGGCATCCTTGCGTACATGAGTGCACCCCAGGGTGTAGTAAAAGTTGTTTTCTCTCTGTCTGTTGTATCAACATTCACTTGATCATAACCTGAAAAACCATCAAGCATAGAAAGTCATTGTGCTCCTGAAACCATTTGCAATAACTGGTACATTTTGGGCAAAGGATAATTATCTTTAATGATGCCTTGTTCAGATTTCTAAAATCCATGCAGAGTCTTATTTCTCCATTTTTCTTTCTAACAAGAACTATATTTGCAACCCAATTAGAATATCTAAGAGGGAGGATGATCTGGGCATCTAACATTTTCTTAATCTCTCTTTCTACAGTTGGTAGAAGAGCTAGATTTATCCTTCTAAGCTTCTGTTGATACGGTTTTTCTTCTGGCTTTAGAGGAATCTTGTGCTATATTAACGATGTATCGTAGGTTTTCAAATCAGCATAAGTGTAGGCAAAAACGTCCTTATGATTTTGCAGTAATTTAAAATACTGAGCTTTGATTTCTGGGTCCAGAGATGCGCACAATTTGATGTTTTTAATATCTTCAACAGTTCCAATGCTAATCTCTTCCACGTCATCTTTTGAAGTCATAGACTACGGGTTTTGGAAAACATCATTTTGATTGATTAATTTTTCTAAAGGAGTGAGTCCCTTTGGAATAAAATTATTAGATAATTGAATAACAGCGTGATTAGAAATCTGGGCTTTAAAATTTGGTGTATCATTTCCTTTTGCATTTTCACTTATTTCAGCCCTATATTCATCAATTTTCACCAATGAGAAATCATTACTACTTGCAGAAATGATTTCAACTTTTCATCATCTTCAAATATTTGCCAATGTTTCATATTATGAGGGATAGATGGCCTGTATTTGACTTGTATCTGATAGAGTAGAACAGTATGATCAGGAATTTTAAAAGTGCTAGCAGAGATAGCTAAGGCATCTACGTGAATGTTATGATCTCTGGGAATGTGAGTCAAATTAAACACATCAAAAATATTTTCAACTGAATCCCATACCTCATTTCGTTAGGACCTAAGTCTAGGGTGCTTGGTCTGGAAAACATTCTTTACTTGCTTAACAATAAGTTCAGAATCGGTAAAAACACTTAAGTTCTGAACTTTTAAGAATTTGCCTAAATTCAGTCCTAAAAGAAAAGCTTCGTATTCAACAACATTATTGGTAACTTCGAAGTCTAATTTACATGATTGGGTCATATTTTCCTTTTCAGGTGAAATTAAAACTACTCTAGCTCCTGCCCCATCTTTCGTGCAAGAGGCATCAAAGAACAGTTTCCAAATATCAGTTTCGTTTGGTTCAGGACTTTCAACTACTTCTTCAATCTTAACTTGAGTTTTGTGTTGGCTTGAAGTGAGCTGAAAACAACCAAAGTCTTGATCTATTGCATAAATTGGATGTTTCCTTGGTTGGTCAGTCTTACAAATAGTATGTGCAAATCATACCTCTCTATATAATCTCAATTGCTCTCCTCCATAAACAGGAATAGTAGCATATGACATGTCCATATGTAGAGTTACCCCTAGTTTGGTATAACATCACCTAGAAAGGAGCATTCCAAACTTGGGAGGGATATCTGTGACAATAATATCAAGTACTACACTCTCTACTAGAATTTAGGCAAGGGTAACCACTAGATCCTTAATCAGTTCTAAACAGGGCACCCTTTTGGAATCAAAGGTGTACAGGTCATGGTAGGATTCAGTGATATCGAGTTTCAAATGGTCCATGATGGATTTTGGCATAAGGTTGTGTGATGCTCCTGAATCAAGCATACAATTGTATAACATGGAGTCATTTGCTTTAAGAGTTACATAGAAAGGAGGCATTATCTCGTCGATCGTGTCTAAACTAGGGCCAAAGACTACTGCTGGTTTTTCATCTTGTAGACTTATGACATCACCTTCTGCATCAACTGAGGTATTTTGAATTTATTTTGTCACTTGGATTTTGTAACCAGGGTTTATAAAAATTTCTGACAATGGAATTGGGATCTTAACCCTCTCTAATTCTTTTTCAACATTAAATGCAGTCAAAATGTTTTTACCAGTTTGGGAAGTATCAATTGACTGATCTAATGGCTGAATAAGAGTTGTTTGAGCTTTAGTAGTTTTGGTACTTGGTTCAATTATTGGAGTTTCCTTTGGAGGTCTCCCAGGACTAGGTCTAGGTTTAAGATCATACCTCTTATTTAATTATGCAATTAAAAATTCAGAAAAAACATGATATTTAGATACCTATGCAGCTTCCTGATCCTCTTGAACCTGATTCTGTTGCGATAGAGGAATGATGGTTGTTTGATTGGAAGAAGAATCCATACTATTAATATCTTCAGTAATTTTCATAGTATTATCATCAGGTTGTTGGTCATCTATTAATAGAGGAGTAGGAAATTGTTGATCATTGGTAGGTCTCTGGAGAATTTGTAGTGGTTGGTTTCTTTTATATTGACTTTGATTTTGGTTTTTGGGTCTAGCAACTATTTGTTGTATGGTCCTAGGTTGGGTCTCAATATTTGAAATACTATTTGATAGGTTTCTAAGAAGAGATTTTATTTCATCCAATTTTGAGTCTTCTGATTCAGTCTTAGAGGAACTAGAGGCTTCTTGAATGGATTTGAGTTTTCTTTGGGCCTTTTCTTCCTTAAGTTTTAAAGAAGTTGAGGCTGCCCTATATGCTTCTACTTCTATAGCATTTTTTTGCATATCTTCAAGAGTTCTTGAAGTTCTCTCATGTAGCATAACAATAAAGTCATCATCTAAAGCTTTAGAAAATATAGACTTAGCTGCTGCTACAGGAGGATTACAATCAGCAGGCATTTTGTGATAGAGTTTGCTGAATCTCTTGATGAAATCTGAAACTGGTTCACCGAAGTTTCTTTTAACCTCTTCAAATTCTGTGAGGAAGTAAAGAGGATCCTTTTTGACACCCCACTGATTTTTAAATATGGTTGTAAGCTCTTCCCAATTTCTAATGGTAGCTGTTGGTAACTACCTAAACCAAATCCTCACATTTCCTTCAAGTGACTGTACAAACAATCTCATATCAACATTCTCTTGCTCAGTATTCATATTATCTGCAAAACCTAGGAAAGCTTGAAGATGGTCCTTAGCTAAGGGACCAGTTTCTCCATTGTACTTGGGAAGGCATTTTAAATAGCTAGTTGGGAATGCCTCAAGGTTATTAGGTAAGACTAAGGCAGCATATCTAGCATGTACAATAGGTCGGAAAGCCATGACAACAGGTGGTGTATGAGGTGCTTGAGGTATATGAGATGCTTGAGGTGTATGAGGTTGTCCAAGTGGAGTATGAGGTGTTTGTGTGGATGTAGAGGATGAAGAAGAAGTAGAGAAAGAAGATGGTGATTTAGGGGTAGATAAACTAGTTGGAGGTGAAGGAGGAGGAGATCTCTTGAAAGAATTCAAAGGAGTCTTAAGAACTAGCTTTGGGACTTGTAAAGGAATACCTTCTTTTGTTTCAAAGAGAGGATTGGAATATATAGAAAAGGTCTCCTCATATTGTTTAGAAGAAGAAGCTTCAGGTCGGTCAAAAATGGAAGGAAAATGATAGGTGGTAGGGGATATGAAATCTGTCGGTTTATATTCTGGTAGATTAACACCCAACTCATATTCAGTTTTAGGTGATCCTGGAGGTAGTGTTGGTATTGGATGAGATTCTGATGATTGAATAAGGTATGCTGACTTAAAATCAACTCCTCTGTTTAGAAGTTCAGCAACCCTAGGTGATAAATGGGAGTAATCAGGATCAGATGGGATATTACTATAGGGGTCAAATGATTCTACTTATTCAGATTGTAGGAATGAAGAGGAATAAGAATATGATCGGTGGTCTCCCTTTTAGAAATGGCTTTTCTCAAAATCCTTTCAGCATCTGACAGAGGTTTAACAATGTCAGCTTCTGAACGAGATCTGGTATGTTTATGAGGTGCTAGCTTGGGAGTGTGGAGTCACCAAGGTGAATGATTTTAACCTTTCTAAACCTTTAATCACCTTTAGAGGAAAAGAATGAATGAATATCGTTGTCCCAAGGGAAACTTTAATGAAATTTGAATCCTCGACAATGGCGCCAGTCTGATGTTGTACCTCTGAGATAATAGTAGATCAAGCTACCAATGCTATCTAAAATAACTTATTTAGGGGGTTTTTGGTTTTAGTTTTGGAAGACCAATGAATGAAGACAAATGTAAAATTGAAGAAATTAATCCTTCGGGGTATATTAATACTTCAACGAAGGGTTGCTATAAAGCATTACATAGTGATATAGATCAAAATAGTGGTGAGTAGAAGACAAGAAAAAATATGAATATCATAGTTTCCAAACTGTAAAACAGAACAATCATAAGTGGGAAAACCTTCTGAACTACGTTAAAAAGATTCAAGGCAGTATACTTAAGCTTATATAAGATGCTGATGATTTATTGATTAGAGGGGATTATCTACACAAAAAGTTGCATTAATCCAATCTCCTTAATAGATGATCATTTCAGGAGCTTATAGGAATCAATTGAAACTCTAATTTTTCCTACCTAAATATCTTTGTAACTCATAAGCATATGAAGAAATAACATAATGATTGAAAACTAGAAAAATTTACAGGATAACACAAATTGTGCAAGACCATATTCAAAATCCTTTGCTTTGTATTAAGGTTCTAGAAAGACCGATTACATCAAGTGTCAGCAAAAGCTTCCTTCAAAGGTGGCTTCCAGGTTCAAAATGGAATGAACAATCATGACTTAACAAGTAGTGAGCAATAAACCATGAACTTCAAACAATTTACAACTCTAGAAAAGAGTTATTTATACACTAATGAAATTCAGGAAAAACTCCTGAAACAGATTAAGATTTTTAGGAAAAGAAAGATCTTCATGGCAAGAAGATAGGGGCAGTTGTTTGAACTGCTTCTCTATGTCCCCTTTATTCATGTTGTGCTCGCTTTTTGTATGATATTTTCGCCCTTTAAGCTGCGTGGTTGTTCACATTCTTCATGTTGGTCGATTGTTTTCATTTAACCTTTTATCTAATATTGTTTGAACTATGTAAATATCCTTTAATCTAGCTGAGTGACCTTTACTGTGCTCCTTTCTACTTTACTGTGCATTTTAGGTTTTTACTGTGTTTTTCACAGCAAATTGCTCATTTTGTCTTCCAACTGTTATGGAGGCTTATTTTTATAAACCTGGAACAACAATCTTCTTACCTGCAAAACACATAAACAATTAAGAAAAATTCAAGTGATTGGAGGTCCTCAATGGCTCTGTTGAGCTTGAAAGGCTATCAGAAGGACTTTGGCACATATCAGAGGGTAAAGAATGGCTTTAATGGTCGTAGAGGCATAATGGAGGTTGTGTTGTGTAAAACAGGTAAAACAGAGCAAAAATGGCTTTTTTATGCATTAAAAGGGAAAAACAGTTAACCTTTGAACTATCGGGCGAAGGTGAACAGTGTTGGAAAGAGTATGGAGGGATTAATCATGGCTAGAATATCTTAATTATGGGTTAAAACAATGATTAACAATTTAAATGGAGTTTCAGTTCATTTGTTTGTTTAAATCGAAAAAACAATTTAACACAGAAAATATTTACAAAACACATAATGGCGGATATCGCATATTGGTATGGTAGTATGGTAGGGGAAAACACTTCGCAAAAGAATATGATAATGAGAAAACGTGATGTGAAATGATATATGACATATAACTATGTCAGGTCTGGGCTTCCATCGGATATCAGAAATCGCAGTGGTGGGAGGTATATATATCGAACGGGATGTGCAATGAGGTCAGATGCGAAGTGGCGACAGACTGTAATATATAATGACATCGGGTTCGGATTCTCATCGTGCATCGCTTATCACAATGGCAAAGGGTTATGTGTTATAAGTGGAACTTTGCAATGGGAGCAGACGTGATATGGGAATAGATTGTGATATATATAGTGTCAGGTTCGGGCTTCCCATCGCATATTGCAACCAGCGAAAGGTGAATTTATATGAAAGGTTATGGTCCACCATCATTTGCGATGAGATATTTGTGTAAAATACATAGTTTATTTAGCAAAAACTAAGGGTTTTCGAGGTATTTTATATAAAGAAGTTAATAATACGGGAAAGGGAAAATATGAAGGATTTAATGCATTAAGTTATATGTTAATATGAAATATAGCGGAAAAGGGGAAATTTATGCAAAAAGGGGAATTTCACTAAGTAAAGTGCTTTTTAATGGTTTATTTGCTTTTCATATAAGCATCAATACTTAGGGAAAATATATTTTTGTGAGTTTTTCATGTAAAAAGGGATTTTGTATGGGATTTTAACTTTTCTTAGGAGAAACGGGTTTTGACCTTAGGAAAATGGGTTCTTAATGGAAAATGAATGAATATGAATGTATGAAGGGGAAATTAGTAAATATATGAATGAATGGAGATGAATGGGAAGTTAATTACTTCATCAAGTATACTTTCATTTGCCTTGTATAATTGCCTCATGAGCATAGAAATATGATAAATACTCATTTTGTCCAATCAACCATTAAACTTTTGCAACCTTTCTTTACTTACCCTTTACTTATCCTATCATTTTTTCTTCACTTAGTGGGTGCGTTTAAGCTATCAAACCCTTATCCTTTCTTCTTATTTAACAAAAACAAACTATCTAAATCTACCCTTATAACTTCCAAGGGCTCAGATTAAACTGATGAGCACCTTATTATTCTCTACCTAACTACTGATCTGCCAAGATTAAACAGTTTGGCCATATCTTTATTCTCTAACTATAACATCAAATTTAAAGCATGAAGTAGTCAAGATTAAATAGTTTGATTGTCACGGGTTGTGGCATTTAAAACAAGTTGTACACATCTATTATTTTGCAGAAACAGAGTAGTGGCATTTAGACTTGCTCACTTTCAAATTTTATTTGTTTTCTTTCTACCTAACATTTTCTTTCGCCCTGAATTTTTAGAGTAGCTAACCTAACATTTTCTTTGATATGCACATTATCATCAAAAATATATTTTTTCGCTAGCATTTTATTCACTATGTTATGTCCATATCCCAACTTAACATTTTTGAAATGTTCTATCTAATCAAAACCAAAAAATGCTGCAACAGGACCACAAGTAGTTAGAGAATAAAGTGATAAGTTCGTTGTACTAGATGTATGTTATTCAGAGACCCATGGGAATTATCCATGGTAATGTATGTATGAAGACTATATAGAGGTTAAGGACTTTCCACTGAGACATGTCAAGTATTGTTTTTATTAACATGCATTAGCTTGTAGAGTGATCTCTTTCTTTAAGGAGTAATTGTATGGCATTGCCCTACCTCAATGGATTTTTCTTTTAATAAGATATTTTAGTTCTATAATATATTGTGTTATTCTTGGGAATATTTTCTATTGATATATATATTTAGGTCAGATCTATTACAAGTGGTATTAAAGCTCATTCTTGGGCAAAGTGGGGATAATTTCTTTTTCCTTTTTTGCAGGACTTTTTTGGGAAACAATAGGGGCAGTGAGTTTGAAAATCAGATATGAAAAATTTGGTGCTAAATTTAAAAAAAAAAATGCATATTTGAATTCCTTTCGAAAAATGCTCCATTTCAAAACAAAAATCGTCTGAATTGGAGCCCAGCTGAAAAAGATATCACTGATTTAAAATAAGTTATTTTTCATAAATTTTTCTAATGGATATTCATGGACGGTAGCTATCCAGTCATTTTTTGCAATATTTTATGCATAATTTCACAAAAATAATTGTATATTCGAGATCCCCTTGAAAAGTTACCCAATTCCAAAAAATATTTGGTCTAATCAGAGTCTGGATGAGGGTTATATAGCTAATTTAAAATGAACTATTTTTTCAAATTTTTTTGTGATGGATGGAAAGTTGCGTGAGGGATATTACTTCCCAGAATGCCCATTTCATGATTCCAATTAGATGGGAAGATGAAAATGGCCTTTCCATTTCCAAATATAGATTTTAATAAGTATTTTGAGTCATATTGATCGAGTTATGCCGATTTTAAATTTTTGCTGAAGTAAGTGATTGTCTTCAAAACCCTTACTCTTTTTTAAGGCTTCCATCAAGATGTTTTTTTATAGGAAATGATGATGGTCCTACTATTGAAGAATTCCTAAAATGAAAAATGAAAAATATCTAATATTTTGGAAATATTTAGTATGCCTTCATTTTAGAGATGAGGTTACCATATGGTGGAACTCACTTGACACAAAGATGTTGGCAAGCATTCTTGGTGAAGAATTTGAAAAAGTCCTTTAAGACAAATGGTCTCATACTAGAAAAAACATAATGAGAAACATAAGGGGTTATTTTTTTTTGGTATCTCCTTATTACAAGTTCATAGATGTATTTATAAAGATAAGGTCATTGTGTCTATCAATCCTGGTTGCAAGCATAATTTTATCAATGTTAATTTGGAAAAAAAATTACGAGTTCTAGAAAAACCTATTAAAAACACACAGGTTGATAAGGAGGATGTTCAAATTTATAAATATTGAAGATTTCTATGGATAAGTATGTCTTTCATTCTAATTTTTATGCTTCATATATGGATTATGTGAATGTTTTTTAGGATAAACTTGGATGGAATCAGTTAGTACTATCATATTAATGTACAGAACAAATTCTTGAATCTTTGGTATAAAATGAAGAATATTATATTACAAAATATTTCCATTAGTAAACAGGTAGAGTCCAAGGAGGCCCAAGAAGAAGACTCTATAGGTATTGACACATCATATGATGAGTCCATGGTAGAATTATTACTGGAAGAAAAGCAACAAACTAAAGTACCACAAAAGGAACCTAATACCACTGGGGCTCCATCAGGTGGGAAATTGCAGAAAGATACACCATTAGTTAAAAATTTACCATATCACCACCTGCAGCACCGAACAAGACAAGAACCAACAAGGTGGCACAAGATTAGAAACAAAGAAGACAACTCCTGGAAGACACACAGAGAAGTGTGATGATCCACCCATAACACATCAACATGGAGGAACTACAAGAACCAACTTCCATCTCAAGCAAGTCAGGCACTGGCTAGATCAAGTGTTCACCTATATTTTGGATGGCTAAATGCACATGCATGGTACCAATGGACTCATTTTTTGAGCATATCTTATTATTTGTGTTATTCTCATGTTTTTGAGATGAAACATGCTTAAGCGAGGTGCAATGCAGTATACATAGGGAGGATAATATAGGGTACATAGGGAGGCACCCAAGGGAATAATGTAATTTAATAATGTAAGGATGATAAATAAATGGGTCCTAATTAATAAATAAATTGTTTAACCCACATTATGAAAGGGACCACAAGTAGTTCAGGAATAAAGTGATAAGCCCATTATATTTGATCCATGGTATTGAGAGGCCCATGGTATTGCATCTATGAAGCCTATATAAAGGCTATAAACTCTCCATTGAGGCATGCTGAGTATTGTTTGTATTGCGATGCATTAGCTTGTGGAGTGATCTCCTTCCTTAAGGAGTAATTGTGTCGTGTTACCCAGCCTCAAGTGTTTTTCTCAAGATCTTAAATAAAGAAATTTATGTTATAGAAATCTCTTGTCTTATCTCTTGCACATATTTTTCATTTTTATATATTTGTAGTTCAAGTCTATTACACTAAGGTTCATAAACTTTATATTCTGTGGGCTAAGTTTTTGGTACTCTTCCTCCTCCGCTTCAATGTGCAGTGTGCTAAATTGCATTCTCTCAATGCTTTGCTCACTTGTGTCACTTCTCATAATTCGATGGTTCCTTCTTGCCCCTCTTCTTGGGCTTCTCCTTGTCATAGTCATCGATTGTAACCATATTCCTATTGCATCACTCTTTTGAAACCTTTGTCTACTTCTCAATGTGCCACCCTTAGAATTCTCTATTGGTATTATTTCTCTATATCATCTTCATGTACGTAGTTACTTAACACCCCCTGACTCCACTGCACTCTCCCAATTCCTTCTCCAGTCCCTTTAGCTCATACTATGTCTTGGTTCTCCCCCAAATTCCCATTAGCATGCAAGTGGTTAGCCATCCATGTTGTAATATATGTACATCATGATTATAATAACATGAGAAATATTTTTGTCATTATCCAAAAAAACAGTTAGGTTACATTGCATTCGGTGGTATAAAGAAATAGTTATGATATTGTTGTAACTAGATCTCTCATTGTGAAGGATTTAGTTCAAGAATATATTCTACTGATCACACTGATTCTACTGATCACTAGGATGAAAACATATGGATTCTATTGATCACACTATGACAAAAACCTATGAAATCTTTCGAACTAGGCCAGTCCATCTTCTAAAAATTCATGTGTTCTCATCTGGAGACTTATCACCCTTGTGATCATGTGGTTATAGTAACAAAAGAAATACGATGTACCTAATTTATTCTCATTGGATTTTATGGTCATAAAGCACCATGTGGGGGTTGAGAAAAATTAGTTACTGGAGTTGTCTATTTCGAGAAGGATATGGATCTCAGCATTTCAACCTATCTATTAAGATTCCCACTCACAAATATTGAAAGTTCCAAGTTTATTAATTAAACCCGGTCTATATCTTAAATATTGAGAAATTTAGCATTAAATAAATAATGCAACTCTTTGTTCTTTATTATTTCATGTTTTCTTTCTATAAATATCAGTTTATGTGTTTTGCAATGGTATAAAAAGCTACATATCTATCTATGTGTTGTAATTCTAACAAATACACTTGGATATGTTTATCTTCAACCACATAAAACTACATTTGACCTACCAGTTAATTTTTTAAGCTTTTGAAATATTCATTTTCATCCCTGAAATAGTAGTCTTCAATCATTTCATGGGATTCACAATGAATATTGCCTCACAATGAATTCAGTCATTACATATGTCATGGAGAAGTTCATGAAGGAATGTTTAATTTAATTTGTATACCTAAATGAGTGAAGTAAAATTGGATAAAAAGAGGGAAACATATATTACTGATTATACTTGAATAAAAAGAGATATGGTTGAAATTTTTTCATTCCTTGATCTCCAACAACTTGGTAGTGTTTCACATCGTGTATTCCATTGTTAGTGCTATAGAACTCAGATTGTTTATTATTGGAGCATATAATTGACAAACACCTTCCCAACCTACAATTGCAGAGAGGTTACATTTATTTAATGCATGTACAATATATATAATATGCATTCTTTTATAATCTTTATGGATTTATTTAATGCATGTGAAATAAGGAAAATATTTTACTTAATATTTTATTTAATGCATGTGAAATGAAGAAATATTTTATACTCTATACGCATTAATTCAATCCACATGAAATATGATTGAATAGGAACTTTCCATTTTATAATCTTTATGCATTTATTCAATGCATATGAAATATGGATGAATAGCCATGCATTTTATAAACTTTATGCATTTATTAATACATGTGAAATATAGATGAATGGGTATGATTTTATAATATTTATGCCTTCATTTAATACATGTGAATTATGGATAAATAAACATGTTTTTATAATTGTATGCATATATTTAATGCATTTGAAATATGGGAATATAGACATGCAGTTATATTCACGGATGGGCTAATCTTTCATGTTTTTTTCCAGAAAAAAAGATTCACCAATTCCCATTTTTTCCTAAAAATGATTCGCCAAAATTTTATAAGAAAAAAATATTTCACCTTAAAAATCGCCAAAGTTTTATAGATACTGTATAAAATTATTAGAAGTTTGAATATTTTTACTAAAATATCACCAACCATTTTATACTTTAAGATAAATTTTCATCCTTAAAATTTTCCCTTGGTCCCCATACTTTTACGGTAATGTTTAATGATGCATTAAAAGAAAATGTTTGGAATTGCAATGAATTTCTTACAATTTTTAGAAAAATGAATACATGTATTGCTTCATTAATCATTGACATAGTGTGATAGAGAAAGAATGTAATAAAGGTGGGGTTTTTCCTTAATGTTGTCGATAACATGCTATAATGTTAGAAAAAAAGCATGCAAGAACTCCCCTGAATGTTGTGAATAAGAAATTAGTTGAGTTGTAGGATTTGTTGAGTAAAAGGATCTTTAGTATGACCATAATGGCTAACAATTGAGGGTATCTTGTTCTAGAATTAGCTTAAATTTTGATTGAATTAATGATAGTTTGGGGGAGGTTTTTATTAGTAAATTACAATATCCTCATGTTAATTAGCATCGCACGATACCATATGTTTTGTACAAAACATTAACGACAACATCCTTGGTGAAATTTTATATGTGATTTATTGACAAGCTATTTTGCAATAAGTTACTAGAATATGCATCATTCAGTTATTGGCTGAAGATTACTAAAAATTAAAACAATTGATAGCAATAGTTCATTCTTATATTATTGGTTTAATGGTCGCAATATGTTAATTGAATTTGTGTGTGTTGTTAGCTTCTAAACTACTACTGGTATTCGTTATCGTCACTCAATTACTAATGGTAAATTAGTATCCTTGTATGGTTAAATTTTGTATGTACTTTTATTCATATTAAGATTGTATGCAAGAAACTATGATGGCTACAGAAGAATATATTTGTTTAAGCATGCATAAGCATGACTGCAAATTCTTGAATGTTATAAGGAACTTAGATAATGAAAAAGGTAGCACCTTATAAAGTGAACGATTAATAGAAATCCATTGTTATGTCAATAATAAAAACAAAAAGGTAAATGGTTGTGGCATTTTATATGAACATGCATAAATAGTAACTAGTGTGAAAAGGGTAGAAAATATTATTTGATAGCTTAATAATACAATTTCCGATAATGGGAATGTATGTGTTGAAATATATTATTTATTCTCTACAAACTTAATGGTAAAACAAGTAGTAGCCAGGCGTTGCTAATTACATGTATTTTTGAAGCTTCATGCATGATAATGTAGCTCTACAAGTTGATGTTTCAATGGGGGTATTACTATGAATGATACTATATGCATCATGAATCAAACAAAGTATTTGCATTTTCATCCCTTTGAAATTCATCTAGTTTTTGTGAATATGGTTGGTCAGATTACATATTAAACCTAAAAAGTTATGTCCATTATGTTGTAGAATTGTAGTGTCCTCATTGTCATTGTTAGTAATAATCTCGATGGAATTTTTAATTGGCTACAATTAATCTCTTCCTTCACCAAGAAAAGTCTATGCGATTGAATTTAAGTTAGAAATGTTGCATAACGATTTATGGTTAGAAACATATGCATGAAAATGAAATATAATTTTGAATGGATTAGAATTGTGGTTAATGATAATGTTTGGATTATATGGTTATATCTATTAGAAGGTCTTATTCCCTTAGTTATTGTTATAGAAAACATCCCCATGGAAACTTTGCTTTAATTCCCTTATATGTATCGTCTGGAAGATGTATCCTTATTTTCTATGCTTACTCTTAATGTGTGGAAATGGTTTATGTAGATATAAAAATAACAAAATCATTGCCTTCTTACTTTGTTGAAATATTGAGAAATATTGATGCATGTGAAAATTGAAATGCATCTTCAGTATATTCGATAAGATGTTTTATAAACAACATGATTCTGTAGAGACTATGGTTTTATAAAGTACAATCATGACTAATGTTGTTAGTATGACTAAGCATGGGTAGTTTAATGGAAGCACATTGACATTAGTAAGATTGTAGTAGCACAAAATATAAGAACTAGTGAAAGATAAGAGGTCACAATGTGATTTGAAATTGAAAATGTGAAGATATAATGTTTATAGTTGTCACATGCAAGAGTTGTGCATAGGAGCTATAATGGTGTTTTTTCTCAAATGCATGATGATTATTATGTGCAAAATCTAACAGCCTCGGGTTAAAGTTCCATGTAAGAAAAAATTACATTGATAGCCATTTGCGGTTAATTACTGGCTATGGAAATCAAAATTGACATTGGAAAAGGAAAAAGGGAAATAAATGGCAATTTAATATAAGAAATAAAGGAAAAATGAGAAAAGGAAGATGAAGAGTGAAGAATATGCATGCAAGGGAAAATGAAGGAAAAAGTAAAGGAAAAAAGAAAATAAAAGTAGAGATAACATTCACTCATTCGTTCATGGATGATTCACTTTGGAGAAGAGCAGTAAAAGAGCAAGAAGTTGGACACAAGAAAACAAGAAAGAGAGCACAAGAAGAAATTTGGATAGCAGCAAGCAAGGGCACAAAATAACTATGGATTTTTAGGTAACAATGTGCATGTGTGATTCAACATGCTGGGATTTGATGCATGGTATATGCATTGGCTTATTTGTTATGTTTTCTATCATTGAAATGGGATTTTCTTGGATTGACAGTGATGTACAACCTTTCTGTTGTCATTTCCTAGATAAGAATGATGTAGTGCATTCCCTATTTTGGTTAAGATTTCGATTGTTGATGGATTTTGAATCCTAGTTGAGGAGGTCTTAGGAAAATTCACAATGGTTTAGGTTATATATGGTTTTCTCTTGGAACTCTTAACATGTGGGTGGAGACAAGAAAATTCTTCTAGCCATGGTGGAGAAAGCTCGAGACATCCAATCTTATCTAGTTTTGGTGATTTTTGGACTGGTTTAGGTGAAATCATAGTGGTTAGGGGTTGAGGTGTTTTAGCCTCTGGATTCCATTATTGGTTTTGTATGGGTTTATCACATGTGATCCCACATTCATGATTGAAATATGACTCAGGGGTGATTGGCTGAAAGAGATACTTGGTTCAGTCCAATCTGTGGTTGGGTGGTAAATGGAAGTCCCTGAATTGGTTGGTTTTATGCATATATTGTTATGTTTTATTTTGTATTGAGATCAATGATCACATGTATTAGTTATTGTTTCGATTTTATGATTGGTTTGTCGTGGATTAATTCTAGTTAAATGCTAGTTATATGTATGGTTAAATGATGTGCTCCGGTTATGGATCTTTTTCATGAATCGGTAAGTTATTGAATTGTTATATGAATGCATGAGCTAAAACTTATTGTTGTAGTTAGTATGAGAGGGAAACAAGACTTATTGATTATCCTTTGATGAAACTAAAGATATAGTGTATATCTATTCATTCATGGCTTATAGGTACTATGTTTACAAATTGTTTGTATAAATGATTATCATGTATTTTGCAAGCTTGAGCAGGAGCAGAGCCAAGAAAAGTGTGTGAATATTTTTACAGGTTAATGATAGAGCTTTCGGAGGATCTGGGTAGTTGGATTGTTGGGTAGTTGGATGTTAGCTATTTATTCCTATGGTTATGATAACCATGTATGAGTTGGTATGGTTTTGATGTTGTATTATGTTATTATAAAGTGGCCTATGTAGATGGTTATGGTTGTCATGCATGTAGTTATTGTTTCAGTTTTATATTATCATATTGATTCATGATCTTTATATTTTGTTGAGATTATTATATATTGTGCTTATCTGGACCAACTTGTGCAAATGTGATAGCCTCCCTTGAGACACATTGAGGTATGGTTTTGATTATGTCTTCTATTTCGGTTATCTAACATCGTATGTTCGCAGGAAATAAAAGGCCAAGAGATGAAGAGAAAAATATTTTAGTACAATTCATGTCTCCCCATATAAGACAAAAGAGATATTAGTAGGATGGGAGAAGTCAATTGAGCATCAAGGATAGGAACATTCTCTTTATGTAGCAGATACATTGAGAAGTCTGAGGGAAGAGATTAGAAGTTGTAAAGAAAATAATAACATGTTGATTGAAGCACAAGAAATAATTGCAAAAGCTCAAGAAAAGTAAGTTGAATTCAATGTATTTATCCTTCAGAGTCTTTCATAGTTACAAAATCAGGGACAATTGGGGATTAGTCATGGAGATAGGTAGGAATAAAAGACTAATGGTGCAGATGGAATCCACATGAAATCAGGTCTCAGAAAAGGTACATGATGGACATGGATGATACCATGAAGAATGGCATACTCTTGGAAACACATGAGAGGAGGGATAACATTCATGAATTTTTTTTATCTCTGCTTCCAAGGGGAATCATCACCATCACCATCGACATCATTATATGAGGAGTGAGAAGGGGTACTTTTCAGAAGAGTTCAAGAAATCCAAGGCTCTTACTTTTTATGGTGAGTTTAATAAGTTAGAAGATGCATAAGCATGACTACTTTGGATGAAGAAATTTTATAGATTGCATGATTACTCAGAGAACATGAAATCCAATATAGCTACCTTCAGTCTCAAAGAAAAAAATATATGGTGTGAAGATGTCAAGCATGTCAGAGATATCAAAGAAGAGGAACTGAATTTGGAATAATTTGAAAGACTCTTAAGGAAGAAGTACCTATTTAGTAGATCTTATTATTGAAAAACCAAGGAATTCTATGAGCTTACTAGGTCTCCAAAATGTCATATTTTTCATCATCCTTTCATTCACTTTTAACAATATTCCACTATATTATAACTTTACACTAAGATCATTTTTATGACCATATATGGGTTTATTATTATTATTTTTCAAAGAATTATTTTAGTATTTTTTGTGAATTTATGGTTAAATATTAGAAAAATAACATGTATTCACTTATATATGAAAGTTGGATGAGTTTTGTGATGTGTGAGGGCATATTTAAAGATTATAGTAAAGCCTTATTTGGACTCTCAAATTTGAATTTCCACTTCAAACTCTTGAAGATATGAGGAATATTTGAGATAATCATTCAAGCATATTTGAGGGAGAAAAATCCTGAAAGTTTTGATAATATTTCTTATCAAATATCTTAGAGATTTGTAAGAAGATATGTAGAGATGTTACTTTTTAGATGTTAACACATGGTTCTAACCACATGAGATATTTGTGGATCTACATTTATTAACTAGTTATCTTAGTGTTTGTATAAACTGGACTAGCTTCTCCATTCAAAGGGAGGAACACTTAGAGCATAATTCCAAACTATGATGGAGTAAAATATATTTGATAAGTTCTTGTGTTATTTATTTTAGAGTTTTGTATTCTTATTTTGTTGTAAGATGTAGTTTTATAATTCATGTAGTTTCATAATATATGTTGTTTATATTAGTTTTCTTATGTTTTAATTTAGTTTCTTTTGCAGATCAACCATAGCATTTCTTTTAATGCTACAATTGTGAGCTATCAACATTGAATCAAAGATGGTGATTAGATTAACAACAATTTTTGAGGAGCCAATGTCTGACCTATTTTCTTGCCAAAATAAGACAAATCTTGAAAAAACTAAAACATGGGTTTTTTTCCTGAATGTGCTAATTTCGTTATAACAAGGGATTTTCTTCAAAAACTAGCATGGTTTTGGAGATATTGAAGGATATTTCAAATGTAATTTTCAAAATTTTGTGTCGCAGAGAGAAAATATATAAATAATGAATAAATAAATTGAATTGTCTATCAAATTAAGAAAGAGATCACTCATTTTGAACCTAAATCAATCTAGTTTTTTAAGTCATCACAATTCTCTAACAATTCTCTAATATTTTTAATTAAGAAATATTTTACATTTCAATGATCACTTAGGATTTGATTTATTTATTTATTTTATATGTTTTATTTTCAGTTTTCTAGTTGTCACTTCATTCATTTCCATATTGCAATCAAGCACTTGAGAAATATAAAAATACAAAAAAAAAAATCTAAAACATCCTCATTTGTGATTAGGGTGGCTTTCTTTCATATAAATAGATTTCAAATGTTTTCTAGATTAAATTTACAATCTTTCATAGATTGAATTTACTTGTTTTTATAGAATAGAAATTTCCATGCTTTTATAGATTAAGTTTACATGCTTTCCTAGATTGTATTTTCAATGCTTTCCTAGATTAATTCTTCAATGCTTTTCTAGATTAATATTTCATTTTATGTCATTTAATTTGTTTTTGTAGAGTAGAAATTTCTTTCATCGAAATTTATTTGTTTTAGAATTGAAATCTAAACTCCTAGCAAATATTGTGTCATATTATTCACAAGTTTATGATCCCAAATTGAAAATGTAATATAAAGTAATTTAAGGCACAATTAAATTACCCAACAGAGCTCATGATGACTTCCATGACAAATTAATAGTGCACAAATAGATTTCTAAAGTTGTTGAGATATGTGCCCTATCTCAAGGATGAAAAAGAAAATATCCAAAGGTCCATTTAGCGCATTTCCAAAATTATATTGAGTTTGATGAGCCTCAGTCATTAGAGGAAGCCACCAAAAAGTTGAAGCATCATTATGAGCAGTCAAAGCACAAGATTGAGTTGAAGTGTGACTAGAAGGGTAGCGAGATGGCTAAAGGAAAATGGCATAGGAAGCAAGGAAGTTCTGAGGATGTAGGTGACAAGGAAAATGTGGCGCCTCATAAGATATTCAATGCAGTCGGGAAAGGACATGGACCTAAACCTATGGAGTAGTAGAATATAGGAAATGACAAAGAAACCATGCAACGTTGGAATTGTGGTGGAAATAATCACAGGAGAGATTTTCCTATGTATCAGGGTGGCTGGCCTTAGATCTAAAATTCTTTGGAGGGAGAAATAATTGGTGATGTAGGCCAGAGCATTCCCTAGATCTTTGCGACAATTGACAACATGCGAGCATAGCAAAGAATTGTTGAAGAAAAGTTAAGGGGGTCGGTTCTCAGGTTCCTTAGAGGTTGTGGGTTGAGATGGTAGTCCATGAAGCCCTCGACCACAGGGAAGAGACCAATATTTAGTTAATATTTATAGAAGAATAAGGTCATGCTTCAGAACATAATAATAGAGTAAGATAAAGTGCGTGGAAGTACTTTTGGGTCGAGGAAGCTACCTGAGAGATGATTGATTATATGTGGGCGTAATATAATATTTCCAGTTATAGATGGATTCTTCAAGGTAATTGAAATCCCCTTAGCGATGATATGTGCATGTGTTCATTTATAGGGTAGCGTGCATGGTATAGTAGGGTAAGGCAACTAATATATTGTTATTTATTAATGCACTGACAATTGTGTTTTTATGGCAATATGATGCAGGGAATCACATGGAAAAAGAGATTTCCATAAGATCTTGAAGAAGGCTTGGGAATAGATTTTATGTATGAACCCTTGGAATCCCTTAGAACTAAAGGTGATTGAATCAAGGTGTCTGTTGGAAGTTTTGTACTTTTAGTGTTTCATGATTTGTGTGTGCTTGATTTGTGATTTTCACTGTGATTGATGCATGGCCATACCACTTTGTTTGTGGTTGCTTAAATTTCTATGTTTTCTTCATATTTGCTTCTTATTATTTCCTTTTATGTTTTGTGTATATTAGAAATGAATATTGATAAATTAATAAAGGGTTGTTGAAGGAAAGAATAGGACAACTCGTTGGGTTGGTTGTGTCCATGGGGATACATGGAAAATTACAAGACAATCATGAGAAAGGTAATTAAGAAAGGTACAATGGGCTTGAGGCAATAGATGCCTTAGCTAAGTTGGGAACTGTTTTTCTCAATATTGTGCATGCTTTTCATGGATAAAGGAATTTCTCTTAACCTTGAACTTATGAAAAATTGTAATTTTTTTGTGATCATGGTTACACTAATATATATGTGTGTGTGTGTCATTATTTAAAAAGGTCACCAAGGATCATTATTATGGAAAAATGATTCTTTTAAACAGGTGAATGGCATGAAAAGGTGCTTGGTTTATGAGGAATCAAGTGGGGAGAGTAGCCCTACAAGATCTATTATTTTAGTATCATGTAGATATAATTTTGATATTTTGATATTTTGTGTTTATAATAATGCCTATGTGTATTCTATGACTAGGTAACATTGAAGGATACATCAACAGAATGAAAGCAATGTGATATACGGCATGCTCGAACAAGCATGGATAATTAAAAACACCACATGTCCTGGATTTGGATTGTAAATGCACACAATAAGCTGTGGGGAATACACTAGAGGAACTAATGTTAGGTAGAGACAGTGTGGTCTCTGGATGTGCAATACAACTATTGTGTACATTTTGTGTTGTGTACAGGTTATGTGGTGTACATGTTGTGTTGTATACGTGTTTTATTGTGCCATGTGTAATGTGTATGTGTTATGTTATATCATGTGTACATGTGAAAGCATTATGGTGCATCGTGTGTAGGTGTGTGAACTGAATAATGTGTTGGGATAGGAAGATATGGGATTGTTTGGATGCCCTTGTTGTTGATATTGATGGTGGAGGTAGTATAGTATTTGTATTTTTTTGGTTATATTGAGGGACGAGGTGGTGTAGTCTACAGATTCCCTTGTTGTTGATATTAACAGAGGAGGAGGTATAGTCTATGGATTACCTCATTTATTTGGAGGAAAAGAGAAGAGAAGGCATTGGGTGCTTGTTGGGTTTTGCAATAGATCTAGTCTATGTACATGGTCAAGAGAAGAGAAGGCACTGGGTGCTTGCCCTATTTGTAAACCGATGTAGTGTGTGTATGGAAAGGACAAAGAACAAAGGCAAAAGTAAAGAACAATTTGAAAGATAAGTATCAATATTTATTTCAGTTATAGTTTCAAAATTATCAACATAGTCTAAGGTTTTGACTTATGATGGTTTAGTTTTGAGCTAACCCGATGTGATATTTTTATACATGTTGATTTGATCAAGGAGTTGATTTGACTGGTTGTGACAAGAACTAAATAGAGTTGCAGATGTCACCTCATTGATGAGTTATTGATGAGGCGTGATTTGAGTTCATTACAATTTATTTTGAGTCTAATGGAAGCTTTTTTCTTGATAGAAGAAAGCATGGAAATGCCTAGTTTGGGTGGTTGGAAATGGCTACAAGAGTGTTAGTGGCAGTAGAAAAAATAATTGAAACATGTAATAGTATGTTGGTAAAGGAATTTAGGAGCAAGGTCATTGTGGCACACTGGTACCCAATAGTTTCCATTGATTTCCATAAGCATGTTATGATAAATATGATGGTTTTGAGGTAGGGGTATGCCTTGGTTTTGGAACTTTCTAATGCGAGGAAACCTTGCCAAGGAATGGATCACTTGAGGGACTGGAAAGCGGAGAAGGGTATTCCTAAACTTGGAAGGTGAGGGACTGCATGGAAGGGGCTAACAAAATTTCCCAAGGGACTGGGAAGCAAAGAATGGAATGTCTAAGGAATAAATTTGTTCTAGTCATTATCATTTCCAATTAGAATCAGAAGTACATTAGGAGTGTTCCTGGAGACAATGAGTCGATAAGTTTTCACTGAGAGAAAAAGGAGCGCAATGATTATAGCACTAGACATTGAGGTAGGATTTGATTTTAGTAGTCGATTCTGGACTTCCTCGGACTAGTTTTGAGGGTGGCGGTCTCACCCTTTGGACTGCCTTGTCTCTAATGGGGGTGTCATATCCTTTTATTTACTAGTTGAAGAAAATGTGCATATGTATCTATGTCTATATAATTGTCACTACTCTATCGAGTTGTGTTTATAAATCTCCATAAACAGTATGTTTATTTTTTGGTTGAAACAAATGTGCATATGTATATATCATTGTAAATAATGTATCGAGTTTTATTTATAAACCTCCATATGCAGTATGTCTTGTCATAAGTGTCATAGAGCCTCGATGATGGTATTCCCCCAAGGGGGAGGGGTTTATAACAACCTCGGGTTAAAGTTCCATGTAATAAATGGGCATTATAAAAGGAAAAAATCAAACCAAGGTCATGGGACACGTATTTGGAGTTGAATGAGGGGAAAATTTACATTGGGAGTACTTGCGATTAATTATTGAGTATGGAAATTGGCATTGGAATTGGAAAAGGAAAATGAAAATAAATGGCAATTCCATATAAGAAATAAAGGAAAATAAGAGAAAAGGAAGATAAAGAGACAAGAATATGCATTCAAGCGAAAATCAATAAAATAGTAAAGTAAAAAAGAAAATGCAAGGAGAGAGAAAATTCATTCATTCATTCATGGATGATTCACTTTGGAGAAGGGAAATAACTGAGAAGGTGCTTGGGCAAAGGGAAGACACAAGAAAGGAAGAAAGAAAGGAACAAGAAAGAGAGCAAAAGAGGATGTTTGGACAACAATAAGAAAGGGAAGAAAATAGTTGTGGATTTGCAGGTAACAATGTGCATGTGTGATTTAGCATGATGGGATTTGATGCATGGTTTATGCATTGGTTTATTGGTTATGTTTTTTGTCATTGGCATGGGATTCACCTGGATTGACAATGATGTACAACCTACCCTTTTCCATTTCCTAGATAGCCATAATGTACTGGGTTATCTATTTTAGGTAAACTTTGGATAGTCGGTAGATTTTGAATCCTAGTTGAGGAGGTCTTAGGAAAACTCGCAAGGGTTTAGGGTTGAGATGGTTTTCTCTTGCAGCTCTTAATAGGTGGGTATAGAAGGGAAAATTACTCTTGGTATGGTGAAGAAAGTCCGAGAAATCGAAAATTTTCTAGTTTTGGTGATTTCTGGACCGGTTTAGGTGAAATCATTGTGATTGAGGGTTGAGGTGACATAGCCTCTAGATTCCCTGGTTTGTTTCTTTTGGTTTATTCCATGTGATCCCACACTCATGCTTGGAATATAACTCGGGGGTGATTTTGTAAAAGAGAGACTTGGTTCAGTCCAATCTATGGTCGGCTGGTACATGTAAGTCCCTCACTTGGTTTGTTTTATGCATATGCCATTATGTGTTATTTCTTATTGAGGTCAATGAGCACATGAATTTTTTATTGTGTTGGTTTTATGATTGGTTTGTCATGGATTCATTCTAGTTAAATTTTGGTTATATGCACAGTTAAATGATGTGCTCTGGTTATGGACCTTGTTCATGATTTGGTAAGTTATTGAATGGTTATATGAATGCATGAGCTAACAAGTATTGTTGCATCTAGTATGAGAGGGAAACAAGCCTTCTTGATGATTCGTTGATAAAACTAAAGATACAATGCATAGGTATGCATTCATGGTTTATAGGTACTATGTTTATGAGGTGTTTGTATAAATGATTATCATGTATTTGTCAAGCTTGAGCAGGAACAAAGCCAAGAATAGTGCATGAATATTTTCACAGGTATATGACAAATTTCTGGAATGATCTGTGCAGTTGGATGATTGATGGCTTAAGTTTCTAGAGCCAAATCTTGAATCTAATATTCCTCTGACTTCACCACACTCAAGTTAGCTTATCCATGTGACTGTAGCTGGAGTGAGGATGGGTCATCCGTGCAGTTGGAAGCTTGTAGCCACAATTACAACCATTTGTGTGTGCGGTTGGACTGTGATCTAGGTCAAGGAGTGGTTCAAGATCAGAGGAAAGGTCACCAGTGGAAAGTGTATGACATTTGGGTGATATGGTGTCTCTCTGCTTTGCAATAAGTTGGTACAAGTTGGTAAGTTAGGCCCCATTTCCATAACTAAAAATTGGAGGTGAGGTTATGCATAGTAACTCTCGCCTCATGTTTACTTTGGTGAGCTTGTAAAAGAAATTAAATGGGGTGTGGTGTTACAAGAAACTTGAAATTAACACCCCCCATTTGATATGAGATATCAGTCATGACTCCTATGAATTTTTGGATTTCTAGGGATGCCTTGATTGAAGGCAAAAACTACAAGGACGCTCAGGTGGTAGGGCTTGAAACTTTTCAAGGAATTATGAGGTCATAGGAATCATAGATTGGTAATTCGAAAATGTTTCAAGGCAACATTCAATGACAATGGAAATCAAAATGTAAATTTCATTTTTATTTTTAAAATGAAATTTGACAAAAAATGTTAAGGCAAAGTGCTAAATCTATTTTAAAGTGGCTTTTATGGTTTTGTAAGATGAAATGTGACTGAAAAGCCAAAAATTAAAAAGTAAACATTATTTATGAGAATGTAAATATTTATTTTGTTAATAAAATGAAATATTTATATTTACCATTATTCTTTTGAATATTAGAGGAGCCAACACATGAGAGGTTGGACTCCTAGTTGCCAGGAAAGCAATGAAAATTGGTTATGGTCTAAGAAGGTATAGGAAAAATCTTCCATTTTCTCAAGAGGGATGACCCCATTTGTTTGATCTGGCCACCAAAAGCTAACATGACTAGAGATACATGGCATGCATGGAAGATGTATAAAAAGGGCCACGGGAGAAAATGGCTATAATTGTACCTTGAACTAGTAGGGCACTACTTAGGTTGAGGAGTTGTAAATTTGTGAAATATTTCTGATTAGTTTCCTTGTATGAAAGGAGTCTAGCATTATAGGAGGAACTATTGGAATTGTAGTTCAAGGGTGGTATTTATTGTATTTCCTGGAATTCATGATACCAGACTTGTGGATGTATTTAGCAACGGCTAAGAAGATATGGACTTTATTCGATTATCTCTACTTCGATCATTTCTATAATTAGAAAAATACATTCTCTCTAAGTACTTGGGGAGGCAGTGTGACAAATGATCAATAGTTGAAATAATTGCGATTAAAGATAATGTGATTAAGATGGAGAAATACTTGGATTTCATACACCATGGGGTGCTTTCCAAGGAAGTTGATAAACAACCACAGGTTCTTTTTGTTAGTCTAATAAAATCATATTAGATTGCTTTCCATAACCAATAAATCTCCTATAATTAAAATATTATGTGGAGTGTCCATGTTTTCCAAGAGTATTGGCAAGTAACAATGGATTTTTATGAAGACTTTATTGCTTTTTTTTTAACGAAATTGAATAATGGCTAAAAGGTTGAGAGTAAAAATTGAATATTTTCATAGGTGTAAATATTTATTTTATTTTTTGAAAACCAAATCCTTCATTTTTAAAGGGAAAGAATCCTCTTTTGGTTGTTCTAGATACAAAACTATCGTGACTGGATGTAGATGTCATGAGTAAAAGATGATCTAAAAAGAAATTTGCATAAGGTAAAATCAATCTAAATGAAAATATAGCGTTCGAGTGGGAGATAAAGTTTAGGAAAAATTAAGGGTGGTATTATCTTTAAGAGAAAAGGAATGTAATATCCCTATGTTATGATTTTAATAACATGATAATTTTTTTTGTAATGCTCCAAAAAAAAATGGTTAGGTTACATTACATTGTGTGGCATCAAAAAATATTTATGGAACGGTTTTAACTAGATTTCTCATCGTAAAATATTTGGTTAAAGAATATATTCCTTGAGGGAATGCATGCATAAGGATTCCACTTATCACACTATGATAAATTCCTATGAAATATTTCGTGCTGGTTTGATCCATCTTCCAAAAATTCCTGTGTTGTTGTCCTAAGACTTGTCACCCTTGCAATCAGGTGGTCACAGTAACAAAAGTAATATGGTGTACCTTATTTATATGATGTACCTTATTTCTTCTCATGGGATTTTATGGCCATAATGCACTCTCTTTGGGGGGGAATTAGTTACTGGAGTTTTTGATTTTGAGAAGGATCTGTATCTCAACGTTTCAACAACTTACTCGTTGAGATTCCCACTCATAAATATTGAAAGAGACAAGTTTGTTAATTAAACCTAGTCTAAATATTAAACAAAGTTAATATTAAAGAAATAATGCAACCATACAATTTCTTTTTTGTATTTTCTCTCTATAAATATCAATTTATGTGTTTTGCAATGACCAAAAAAATACATATCTATCTGTGTGTTTTAATTCTAATAGATACACTTGGATATATTTAACTTTAGCCATTGAAAACTACATTGGACCTACCAATTAAGTTTTTAAGATTTTGAAATATTATTTTTCATCCATGCAACTGTAGTCTTCAATTTTTTTTGGGATTCACAATGAAGGTTTCCTCTCAATGAATCCAATCATTCAATATTTCATGGAGAAGCCCGTGAAGGAATATTTGATTAAATTTTGTATGTCTAACTGAGTGAAGGAAAACTAGATAGAATGAGGGAAATATATATCAGTGTTTATACGTGAAGAGAAAGAGATATACCTGTCATTCCTTGAACTCCCAACTTGGTAAGGTTTCACATCTTATGTTCTATTGTTCACACTGTAGAAATCAAATTGTTTAGTATTGGGGCATATAACTAGTAGATACCTTCACAACATACAATTTCATAGTGGTTTCATTCATTTAATTTATTTAAAATATAGATAATAGACATGCTTTTATAATGTTTATGTATTTATTTAATGCATGTGAAATAAGGATTTTTTTTAATCTATTATTTTATTCAATGCATGTGAAATGAAGTGAAGAAAATATTTTATAATTATTATGTATTTATTGATTGTATATGAAATATGGATGAATAGATATGCAATTTTCTTATTCTTTTATTTAATGTATACAAAGTATAGATAAATGAATTCGATTTAATAATCTTTATGCATTTATTTAATGCATTTGAATTATGGACAAATAAACATGGTTTTATAATTGTATGCATTTATTTAATGTATTTGAAATATGGAAATATAGACATTCACTTATAATGTGTGCTTTTGTATTATGTTTTTGGGAATAAAAGTAACAAAACTAATCATATTATATAGTACTAACATAGTTGTTGAATTGGAAAACACAATAATGTTTTTTTAGTAAAGGGAACAAGTATGGTTTTGTATTCAAGAGAATAAGTAGATTGTTAGCCATGGTTTTGCAACTAGAAGAACATGTGGGAAACAATATCATGGTTGTTCAAACTGATTCCCATGGTTTTGCATTTGGATTAAAAGCATTAAAAGAATTAAAAGTGTGGTATTGTATATAATAATAAATTTATTTCATACGTTAATTAGTTATGGTTAAGTACTTGATGATGCATGTAAAGGTAAAATATCACGATATAACTTTGACTCTCATTTATGCATGTGCAAGAAAATGATTCCATGATAGAGGTATAATGCATAAAAGATTATTTGTGTTTCTGACATTATAATGGGTAGAGACTAAATATTTGAGATAGAGAGATTTCGATTCTCTCACTTATATATATTTAATGTAAAGGTCATAATATTTCGAGTTTTGATAAAATAATATTTTAGATAATCATGATCTTATAGTTCTTAACAATAATGTTTGCAGGAAAGAATCATGAATTTCTTAAAGAATGGAGCGATAATTTCCAAACTAATCATTTTTTCAACAATCGAAAGATGGATTATACCTAATATTATGGCAAGCAATGAGGTCATTATGTATAACTATTGTTACATCTAGAGTGGAAGATTATCAACCATAGCTTATAATGGGTAACTTAGTGCAATAAACAACTGTGCCAAGACATTGTGCTTAAAGAACAGTGGAGTAAAGTGTTTGAGAAACATGACATCATGTTTAATGTAATTACCTCTACTTAATTATGCTTGAATTAATGACTATTTTTATTTTTGTAAAATTCCAACAATGGAAAATGGATGAAATCCCCCGTTTCTACCATTGAGTGAGGGATGAAATCCCTCACCAAACATTTAATAAAATAAACATTTGTTCATTTTTCCCTTTTGGGTTTCTAGGGTAATATTGGTGTCCGTTTATGCGCTTTCCTATTCTGTTATCTTGATGATATTTCTACCTTGCATGATGTTGGAAATTACATCATTCAATGTGTTATTAACATGCTCTCATTAACTCAACAATTTTAATGATGGAAGCCGCGAAAGAATGCATTATGTTAACAAGTTACACTAATGAGTATTCCTTTGCAAAATATGATTATTCCATTTCTATGGTGACTTCACTTAATACTCATCGCTATATCATTTGATGAACAATTATGTATGTGACAAGTTATTCCTAGGATGTTACATGTTGGTAAAACTTGATAAAAAAAAATTAATCCCATGTATTTTGTATGAGGTATACTAAGGGATGTTACATATGGTGTCAGATTCCATAAGCAAGATTATGTGGTCACATAACAACATTTTAATTGATAAAGGTAGTGGCCAGATGGATATTTCTTGTGGACCCTATAAGAATTTTCTTTGTGCCATATTGTCTGATATTATGGATTCTATCGCAAATTTGATTGTAATTTCTTTCAAACAACTCTCAAGCCAAAAGAAAAATGCAAGAAACCTTGTTACTTGTTGGCTCCACTTTTCTCGAGTGCACTGTCTTGGACCATTGTGATGATAAGTCAAATTCTTATTCACCAACCACTGAGTCCATTCTATCAAGATGATTGGGAATTCTGCGAAACATATCTCATGGAACTTAGTAATCACATACTTCGGTAACCAATCTTTGGTCCTTAATCTCACTAGCTCCAAGATTGTGCTTCTTTTGATTCTACCACCAAGTGATTTATTCCTTTGTTGAACTCCATGGTCTCCAAATTACTGTTATGTAGCAATCCCATCATAAAATGATCTCGATCCTGATAACAGAACCATTTGTTGGCACGAGGCTTATACAGACCCCGGCTGGCATGCAGTATCAAGCAACAAAACCCGCTCCACCACTGGCCCTTTTGGCATCACTCATAGAGTAGATGATGTCTCACCCGAGGTGACATGGGGGACTACTAAAACTAGGTTTTTGCAGTCATATGAAATTTTTGTTTATGCAGTAGTATTTTTCTAATCTATTGTTCTATGTGGATAAACTTAACATGATAGAAAAAAATAGAGGTATTTAATTCCTAAGTTGCATGAAAGATTGCAGAAATCCATTATCAAACTACTCAACTACAATGGAAACAACTAAAAACATCATATCTAGTCATACACAATTAGAGAGAGCAACCCAATCATTCTTCTATTAATTCATAGAAAAGAGGTGTGTGATATGTTATAACAAGATATGTCATAAATTGGCTCACCAACCTAGCATTCATAAGCCACAAAACATTACATTCTCTGGCATCACCATGTGTAGATTAGCTTTGGTAGGTTACATACTGAAGGATAGACTCAACAAAAGTACTTGACCCGCTGGTGAGTTCAGCAAACAAGCACTAACATGGAAAACTAACAGAGAACAATAGAAAATCGAGTTAAGTACAAAAACACTCTATAAATTACAAAGGTGATATCCCAAATTGCCTAATAAACCAACCAACCCCAAGGTTGATAATTTGGGTGTTATTATTGCCCCTTAATGCATCCTTCATCATCATGCATCTAGTCATCGTCCAACTCATTTAGTCTTCCATGTCAGCCTAACCATTCTATTTTTTTTTTCATAGCCTTCTCTAGCTGTCCCACATGCTCTGGGTGACTGTTGGTCATTATTTAGAATATCCTCTAGCGACCTATCCTCCACTTCACCAACTTACCTTTCCCTGTAAACAACTTTCATGGTGTTCATCATGAGGATCCTCCCCATCTGTGACATGCCTTTAGATCCTAACTACCTAGATGTGTCTTGAACACATCCTCATCTAGTTGGAACTATGTTGAGCTACATACAGTGCTCCTCTCCATTGAACCTTCCTCCCCTATGCCATCTTCTCCACTATTCATTGGGTCCCATACTTCTACACCACGTTCCTCTCTTGTGTGTGGTTTCTCACACTTGCACAAAAATTAAAAAAAAAAAAATCCCTGCAACTTTTGTTTACTCAAATTTGTATACATAGAGGAGTAATGAATGATAGATTGTGCATTGGGACAATAAATTTGGACCTTGAATGGGGATTTTCTTACACATTCATAAAGAATTATGCCACATAAAGTGTTTATTTAGAGGGCATCAATGATATTATAATACATGGAAGATAATATTATTCTAATAAATTATTTATTTCTATGACTCATTCATTGTAACTCTTTAGTTTGAAACTAGAAAGGAAAAATAATCTAATCATTGTAATTGGAAAAGATTTCCTACATTAAATCTAATTTCTATGTTAACTATAAATTCCATTATATTTTATAATAGTTTTTAAGCTTACAATAATATCATAAAATTTAAAAATAAATAAAACATCATTTAAAAAAAACAAATAAAAAAAATAAAAAAAAATAAAAAAAAATAGAAAAAAACATAACAAATAAAAAAATATAAAATCAATATCTTCACATTTTAAATACATAAATTATTGTTTAAACACATACATGGTGAAAGCAGAATATGAAGGATAAGAAGTCGATTAATATATTATTGACATGATATACATTTATAGTACATTGATGTGACCCTTGGATTCATATTCCAAGTGGTCTATTAGACTCTGGTGGTTGTTCACATTCCACACAAACCGATAGAGGATTAGGTGTCCAACATTCACACCCTTAATCTGGAGGGGTATGTTTGAGTCCAAGAAGAGAGTTGTAATACAAAATGTGAAAAAATATGGATGAAAACACTAGGTTGAATGTTCTCTCTGAAATGTTGGTATGAGGGGGTGGTTTAAGGATGACCACCAACACTGGAACGCTTTGTGAAATTCATGAAACTCTTCCAAGTCTGGAAAGAAGCTAAAATCTTTTGCTAGAGGAAGTGTCCCTAATTCTTTGGAGAGGGAGACCTTCAACCTAAAAAAGGGAGGTCTACAACCTGTGGTGGTTTAAGGATGACCACCAATTTTGGAATGTTTAATGCAATTCCTGGAACTCTTCTAAAACTAGAAAGAATTTGAAATATTCTCCTAGAGGAAGTGTCCCAATGTTTTGAAGAGTGAGAAACTCATCCTAAAAAGGGAAGTCTCACCTTGCATAGATGGTTTAAGGTTGACCACCAACTAATGGCATGCTCAAGGGCATCTCTATCTCTGGCTACAACTCTGAATCTAGTATGGCAGGTTGTGGCTCAGGCTCACTTGATGTGGATTTGAAGCTTGTATATGACCATCATTTGCCCCCCTGTAAGATACAAGGTGATATGGTGGAGAAAATTCAACTGCAAGACCTTTTCATATTCTAGAAGAAATTTTAACATATGACTGGAATATCTTCTTGGTTGTTGAAGCCCATTGCCAAGAAACGATCCATCCAAGATGAATATTTTTTCTTGCAGGAGGCTTGTTTCTAAAGCATTTGTGTGAAGAATGAGTACACTGAACATAATGCTTACACGAATGAATATCAAAGTAATGATCTTTCACATGGAAACCTCTGTCACAATGTTGGAATTTAATAATCTGTTGTGGTTGTTATGGAAGAGGGCTAGAATTTGAACTGACTGAAGGTGAACAGTCATGAAGAAATCCAGCATTGTGAAACTGGATGGGCTTTGAGTAATCTGGAATGGGAAATGAAACCTCCTTATCATATCCAAGACCTGTTTTGTGCTTATTGTGGACAATCTCTTCCCAAGGTCTGATGACCGACTTGGGAAGTGAAGACTGAGCTTCTGCATCTGCATTTAACTTTGCTCCTTCATTGGGCATTGGATCTAAATCAACTGTAACACATTTGATCTGTTGCTTATGGGAGTCTGTTTCAATGTTTTGAACAGATACAAGCTTAGAATGATGACTCCACTACTGTAATTCTGCTCGTTGGAGCTGAGATTCAAGCTCCAAAAAGTCTTTTTTGTTGTTGTTTATTCTGTAGACATGTTTTAATATCACAAAGGGTGTTCATGTTGATTTTCACTGTCTTCGATAGTAGATTGTATCATAGTTTTGAGAAACTCTAATACTCCACCAACTAGAGCCATAACAGGTGCACCACTATTACAATCAACATGTAATAGTTCTTAAGGCAGGAAATGACTGAAATCTCCTCTAGAAAATACTGCTTTTAATTTTCAACTTTCTACCTTCTTGATTAAATAAGAAACTAATTAAAAGAACTTCAATACCAACTTCAATATACTATGTCAATACTTCAATCTGAGCATATAAGCCACCATTCATCATATAATGTTTATCATGGCAATTCCATTATATACCATACATACACTTCATAAAGAGAATTCAACACTTCAATCTGAGCATATAAACTACCACTCATCTTATAATGTATATCATGGCAATGTCATCATATACCATACATACACACTTCATAAATATAATTCAACGTGTACATTCCCATCATAATGTATAGACCATACACTAATAACATATAATAAAAGGAATTCAACAGATATGGGGCTCCCTTTATTGTATAGTTTCAACCAATGTTTAGTTTAAATTCCTCACATGCACCACACCGACAGAACACATCAACACATTCCAACACATAGCAGATCATCTTACCAAACCGATGTACTCACCAAACTGATCAACGCACTCATAGTTTAAGATAGATGTAAGGAAAGTTCATGGCATAGAGATAAAATGTCCAACATATAATAAGCAAATGTAAGAACTATTTACCATAACCGGACTCCATAAACCATATATATATATACATGATCACCTCCTTTCTGTTTGCACACATCGTTGGTGTTGATTCAGTATTGCAGGAGGTCGTGCATTTGGTCGAATGGGATTAAACTTCTATATTCTAAACTTTACTTCTGAAGCCAATTAGTATTTTTAATTCATTCACTTCATCGTTTTTGGAAAAATGACTTTTGAATATAAAATATTAGACAATATTTGATGGGTGATGTAAAATTCACACAACAAGAGTTACGGGTTAAATTAAATGCTAAAATTGATATATGGGGCATGGGTCAAAGATCATAAGCATTTTTTGAAAGCCAAAGGAGGAGGTCATGTGTTTATTATAAGCTAGAGGAGGAGGTATGTACCATGTCAGAGAGACTCAAATATCACAACAAAAACTATTTGGGAGTGAAGGTTCCTTCACCAGTCAACTTTGTGCTACTAGTAATATATGGGAATTTGGTGTGGGGGAAATGGAAAAATTTGAGGCATGGGATGAAATGAGAATGAACTGGAATAGAAGAAAATAAATGAATATTACCCACAACTACTATGTACAGACCTTTGAAGCAATTGAAAGCGGCGGTGTTAACATACAAATGGAGATGGTGGAATGGAATTTCTAGATGTTTCTTAAATATCAGGTCATGGAAAGGGAGCAGCTTATTCTACGTACTTTTTTTTGGCTTCCCCAGGATTCACGCTGATCACACATTTTTTTTGCTTCTGTTTCGAGAATGTAGATAGCACAGACAAAGGGACAGTTCTGCACAAACGCCCAAAATCACTGCACCTCAAAACTAGTGATTCAAATTTCAGTAGGGCAGGAAAGACCAAGGGTTGCAGGGCTGGCAAGGGTAACATAAATGTCAGCGCAGGCGTTTCTGAAGGGCACAGATAGGATTTATGACATAGAAATGGATTTAGATACTTAATTTGTTAGATGGCTAATAACCAGTGAGAGAAACCATCATATAGAAAGAGAGACGAGGAAATAAGTACCAAACAAAGATATAACTGGCCACAAAACACAAGCTGCTCACACTTGGGTAGGAAATCGCCTACAACTCTGACACCATGTTAAACACATACATGGCGAATGCATAATATGGAGGATAAACATTCGCTTCATATATTATTGACATGATATACATTTATAGTCCATTGATGTGACCCTTGGATTCATATTCCAAGTGGTCTCTTGGACTTTGGTGGTTGTTCACATTCCACACCAACCCATAGAGGATTATTTGTCCAACAATTATAATATCAATATATTCAAATTTTAAATATACATTTCAAATTTTATGAGTGAAAAAAAAATGCATTTATCACATCATACAACTCAAAAAATAATTAAAACTTGGTTTAAAATTTTCATTTCAAAATATTAAAACTCTATTCATCTGTCAACGAGTTTTTAACCAGAAGTGTGGTTCATCATCACGACAAGATGAAGAACTAGATCATGGCTACAAGTTAAATAGAGAGAACAAATCATCCAATCGCTAGAAAAAACAACTACTATTGACCAAGGAAATGTCTACAATGGACTCGACAACAACTATATTTGACTTGACCAAGAGATAGGGAAAGGAAAATTAATTGGTTAATTAATTAGTTTGTTTGTTAGATCTATTTATTTCCTTGAACTTAAACTAAGACTAAAACCTAATAAATTAATATACTCTTTATTATTTTAAAACTACATAAACTATAGGAATTATTATAGGATATATTAAGAAAACAACATTTTATCAATTAGATAGCTTAGTTTGTTAAATATTTGACTTATTAAATAAGTTTATTTATTTAACTATATACATAACTAAAAATGTAGTATTTTCTTCTAACTTAAAACTAAAATGTTAACTCTATTATATGAAGAATGATGGGACAAAGCAAGGATAAAAATGTAACTATCTATAATTAATTAGATAATTCAATTATGAAATTTATATATTTTTATGTGATTTTCGCAGAAAACACTTTTGATCCAGGTGAATATTGGTGGCCACCTGCCAAGTCCACTTGGAACCCCACCATTGTTTCTTTTAGCTTTTCAGTTTCCTTAATTGTAGCACAGTTTCCTATTTTTAGCAGTTTTTTGGGTCCTCAAGTTCCGGAGTTGTTTTGAGGCCCTAAATGATGTTTTTTGGGAAAACTAGGAGCAACATGGGTGCAAGGACACATGTTTCTCTTCCCAAAGTTGTAGTTCTCGGATAGATCTTTCTAACGAGATACTGTGCGCGTCAAATAGAGATCATATGCCAAAGTTACAACCACGGGAAGTTGATGTACCAATTTACCCAAACAAGGTCCACAGTTTGGAGTTTCATCTTCTAGGGTTAGGTTTTTGGATGTTTAGGGTTTTCCATTGTTTCTCAACAATAAATAGACCTTCGAACCTCATTGTAACACAATTCAGAGGCATGTAGCCGCCACATCTCTTCTTAGAGATAAGCTACCATCTCCCTAGCTAGTTTATTTCCATTGTTGTTTGTAAGCATATTTCAGTATTTTACATTAATGAAATGTAGTATTATTTCTGTTGCATCTCTTTGTTTATGGTTATCTCTGTAATTTGTTGCATTCCTGTTTAAATCCAGATCAGTGGTATCAGAGCGATATGTTTTTTCTCTGTTTTTCTTTGCATGTCCCCAACGAGGTCAGGATATAAGGAGTTAGGGCTTGAGCTAGTCCAAACTTTGCAAGACCAGCCTTGCAAATCACGACGGCCTCCCATGGCGTATGAAAAGAAAGATGAGGGGGTAGGAGATGTACAAATTTGCCCAGATCCTTCAACGGCTACCTAGGGGCGACGCATCGGCTTCCAACAGCTACTCTAGAAACGTCACACTATTTAAGGTACAAGTTCATTTTGAAATCCCCATATTCGAGGGTCAGATAGATGCAGATTTCGTCGATAAATGGTTAAATCTACTAGAGGGTTATTTTTCTGTTCATGATTTTTCCAATAGGAAAAAGATTATTTTTGCTCTTCTGAAAGTAGCCCCCCATGTCAAGGATTGGTGGAAACCTACTGCGAATAGAAGGATGAAAGTACAAGCTCACTATTTGCAATCGCACCCACTTGGGATTCATTCTGGGATGCCATCAAGGAGCAGTACTACCCTGTTAGAAGCTATGAGGATCAACACATAAAGTGGACCATGCTGCAATAGGGAAGGAACCAAGACGTGCCAGAGTTTACCAATATTTTCCATACCCTTTGCACAAAGTTGGGTATCAAGGATTCAGAGCAACATTTGGTACTCAAATACTGCGGTTGCCTGCACAAGTACATCCAGGAAGAAATAGAATTCCTGAACATCCCCTCACTTGGCACGTTATACCATATGTCGTCAAGGTCGAGAAAAAGTTTAAACAGAAGAATCAAGACTTTGGATATGTGAATCCGAAGCAGGGGAAACGTACCTCCAAACTGCAGAACAAAGGACAAAGCCAAGGCAGGGCGGCCCAAGACAACCCACCAAAGCTACACGCAAAGAACAGTGTTGTGAAGCCGAAAAAGGACATAGGAAAGTGGAGTGAATTCCATAAGAGCTCCACTCACAACACAAGTGAGTGTTCGGCCAAGCAGTCACTAGTGGTCGAGCTAAAGGTTTCAGAATCAGATGCATTTTCCAACTTTGAGTCAGAACCCGACAAGGGGAATGACAAATGGAAGTAGACTATCGATGCAGAGCCCAATGCCACTGTTGCCAACACAAAGATCCAGAAGGAGGTGTTAGCTTTGCTACAAACTTCAGCATTTGGGGGATAAAACGAGAGCTTGGCCATGTTGTTGATGGTTAAAGAAAGCTTGCAGCGGTCTTCTCTTCCCTCCTCCTTCAGTTTCCTCTCACCCTCTTAAAACCCGCTTTCTCTGTTTTTCCTCTGAAAATCTCTTCATTTCCTGCTTTCCCATCTCCTACAAAGCTCTACATAACCCTTGTTCTTAAGCCCAGGCGCTTAACCAATGAACCCACGCCCATACGACCCTTCGAGATTGTACGACCCCGCGATGGTCTGCCCTCCATCCTTCGTTAAATCCCCACCATCGATCGCATCACGATCCGACAGTCTCTGCTATGTTTATCGCATGTTAAACCCTGTGCACTTTTCTCGCCATCTGATTGTCCGTTGCATGATCAGACGATAGTCGTAAGCCCTACTCGTGCGACCTGCCCACCCGTTATTGTGTGGGGAAAGCAGTTTCCTCACTGTCGCATCCGCCACGCGTCGCAATATTATTGCATCGCACCCCCACATATGGAAACCATCGTAGCTCCAAAGGCAGTGCAAGGAATACTGCCCGCCCGCGAAACCACTGCTCCTCGGCTGTTAATCTCCGTGTGTCTTTCATGCCCACTCATCGTTGGATCTGCTAGAATCGCGATCTGACGGCCCACACCTATTTGACCCGCTTCTGCCTGATTTTTCCCTCTGATAGATCCCCGCCATTAATCCACGCGATCCAACAGCCGAGTCTTGTCCTCGCCGCAGTAATGTCTCCGCCATTCGATCTCTGTCCATAACCTATCCCGTGTACCCGAGGGAAGAAGGAGGCCAGAATCTCGTACCCTGCGCAGATAAATCCTCAACAACTACATTTAAAAGAAAGCATGGCCGAAGAGGAAAATGCAGAGTTCGAGTAGATAAATCATTAATCAGTTGTGGAGCTTCCTTCAATCAACACTCCACCTGCTCAGAGAAGGACTGCAGAGCACTAGAGATTGTCAAATTCATCCATTAAGGTAGCAGATCATAGCAGAGGCCCGTTCTAAAGAATTAATGTGGTTGGTGGTCCATTATGACCCCTCCACGCATAGCATAGAAAAATATCTTTGTAAACAAACTCTATATATACCAGAACAGAGATGTAATCAGGTTTGTGAATGTTATTTTGATGTAAAGTTCAACCTCTGGAGACTGTAACTATTATGATACCTACAGCTTCTGGTCTTCATTTTCAGCTAATACAAGCTTCTTTTGCTGTCAATTGCTCACTTTCCACTTCTTATTTGTTCCAGGCTATGCTTGTTATGCATTTTTTCATGTACTCTTGATGTTTAGCATTAGAGGGGTTGTCTTCCTACCTCTGTGTTAGAATCTAGCAAGTATTATTGAATGTGTATGCAGGTTTCTGTTGTTTTAATTCCAGAGAGCTGTCATTCTGTCTGTGCATTAGGAAATAGATTTGCAGCTTTACTGGTTGCAGCTGGCCATCACATGGTCTTGTGCATCTGTTGGTGTGATCAGTATTCTCCATGTTCACCTGTTCCTTAAACTGTGAGTAATTGGTGGTCTAAAGCCTTGTAGTCTGGGGAAGTTCACCCATGTCTGGGGTTAAGCATAGTAGAAGTGGTTATCTGGCTTGAATATGCTTCATTCCTTCCATTCATCCACCATTTTCCAACATTTTTGTTGAGTTTGTAATGTTCCCAAGCATCTTTGATATACAACCTAGGAGAGTTTCTTGGGGTGATAACAGGAGGAACCTGAAGATCCAGAGGAGGAGGAGCATCTCTTCCACTCCCAAATGTGGGTAAAGGGCTCCTCACTACAGTTCATTGTTGACAGTGGGAGCCAAAAGAACCTCATTTCGGTAGAGGTCATGAGACGACTGGGCTTATTGACCACAACACATCCACAACTGTACACCATCGGTTGGCTTCACCAAGGACGAGATCTTCACGTGAGCCAGCAGTGTCACCTTCCATATAGCATCAAGCGCTTCACGGATGAGGTATTGTGTGACATTGCTCCCCTTGAAGATTGTGATGTATTATTAGGACAAACATACTTGTGGAAGTGAATGCTGTGTATGAATGAAGGCCTCGTGCTATTATTGTTACTTTGGGAAATAAGTTGTACAAGATATCGGAGGTAGCACCATTTACTGCCATCTCTTTGACTACAACAAAACAATGTAGTAAGTTCGTTTCCAAAACTAGGAAATTTGTTTTCCTGATGATATGCCCTCAAGGAAAGAATAAGACAGTGGCCACAACCTCCAGACAGGGCCCCTCCGCACGACAACTATAGATGGACAAGGTCTTGGAGGAGTACGAGGACATCTTCACCTCCTCCGTAGGGGTACCTCTGCACTGTCAGATCAAGCACTCCATCGATCTGACCCTAGGTGCGTCACTGCCCATTGGACCAATATATCGATGCTCTGTTCTGGAGAATGATGGAATCAAGAGGCAGATTCAGGAGCTCTTGCAGAAAGGTCACATCTGTCCAAGTTCATCGCCCTGTGGGAGCCCGATCGTGTTGGTATAGAATAAGGATGGGACTTAGAGACTCTGTATTGACTATCGGGCGCTGAACAAGATCATTGTCTGTAATAGCTACCCGATCCCATAGATTGATGACCTCTTGGACCAACTGAAGTCAGGGTATCTACAGGTACCTATTGAACCCTCCGATATGTGGAAGACTGCCTTCAATGCCAAGGAGGGCCTTTTCAAATGGTTGGTTATGCCTTTCAGATTGATGAATTCTCCTGCAACTTTCATGAGGCCAATGCATGACATCTTGCGTCCATTCACCAACTCATTTGTAGTGGTATACATGGATGACATCCTGACCTTCAGTCGGAGTTTGGAAGAGCACCTCCACCACATCCAACAGGTTCTCCAAACACTGCGGCAACACAAGTTTTGTGCCAATTTGGAGAAATGCACTTTTGACATGACCCAGGTTCAATATCTGGGATACATTATTTATGAACAGGGGGTGCACGTGGATCCAGCGATGATCCAAGTCATTCGAGATTGGCCATCTCCAACCACTCTGACAGAGCTCCGCAACTTTCTAGGTCTTGCCAACTTCTATCGCAGGTTCGTATTGGGATTTTCTCATGTCACTTGGCCCTTGAGTCAAGTCACCAAGGGAGGAGCGAAAGCAATTTTTGTTTGGTTTGAATCTCAACAGAAGGCATTCACAAAGTTGAAAGATTGCCTCTCCACGGCACCAATGCTCGCATTACTAGACTTGCAACAACCATTTGAGGTCGAGACAGATGCCTTTGACTATGCTATTGGGGTAGTCCTTACTCAACACGGGCATCCAGTGGCATATCATAGTGAGACACTTTCAGACATAGTCGGGATGTATCCCACTTATGACAAAGAGATGTATTCCATTGTGCACGCCTGCCAACAATGGAAGCATTACATTTTGGGGAAGGAAACGGTCATCCATACAGACCATCGACCCCTGCAGTTCATACAGACCCAAGGAAAATTGCAGAATGATCGCCATTAGTGGTCCACATACCTACAACAGTTCCATTTGAATATCAATTATAAGAAGGGTAGCACGAATAATGTTGCGATGTCCTAAGTCGACCACCAATCATGGCGTTAACCACTGTGCTCAACTCTTGTGGGCACGAGAGTTTTGATTGGCCACTTGTCTACAAAAGCGACCTAGAATTCGGCCACACATATCAGACACTCTTGGAGGGTCAACATGTTCTAGATTTTCACCTCCAGGATGCCCTGTTATGCCACCTAGGCCACCTTTGTGTTCCTTCAAGTGAGCGTGCCAAGGTGATTTGGGAAGCACACTACAGTCAGGCTGCTGGACATTTCGGGGTCAAGAAAATGGTGGCAGTACTGCATAAGTATTTCTATAGGACAAATCTTCGAGAGGATGTTGGGAAGTACATTAGATCATGCACTGCCTGTGCCATTGCCAAATTGACAATCAAGAAGAAAGGCCTCTATACCCCACTTCCTACCCCTAGTCAACCTTCAGAATCCATCTCCATGGATTACATGTTAGGCCTTCCGTCCACTAAGCATGGAAGCGACTGTGTTTTTGTGGTCATCGATTTGTTCTCGAAGATGGCCATTATGGATGCCTGCAAGAAGAATATTACAACAGAAGCCACTGCTAAACTCTTCTTTGATCAAGTGTGGGTACACTTTGCAATCCCACAGTCTCTATCATCTTAGATCAGGACAACGGGTTCCTCAGTACATTTTGGTCCAGTCTCTGGTTGATGCTCGACACCACACTCACTAAGTCCATAGCCTTCCATCCTCAAACTGATGGCCAGACAGAGGTTGTCAACAGGATGATCGTGCACATTCTGTGCATGTACAACTCAAAGCATCCACGCACATGGGACAAGAGCCTGCCTTATGTTCAGCATAGCTACAACTGGGCTCTCCACAACTCGACTGGCCACAACCCTTTTCAGGTGGGCTTGGGATTCCAGCCACTATGTCCCATTGATGTGGCCATGCCATTTGCAACTACTCACGCAGATTCAACTCATGTCTAGTCCGAAACAGATAAGGCAAACAACTTCATTGAGCACATCCAACATATTTGCTAGTAAGTCCATGACATTTTGGAGAAATCCAATGCCAATTACAAGCATCGACATGATCAACATCGGGTGCCACACAAGTTTCAGGTGCGTGACAAAGTCTGGTTGCATTTGTAGAAGGAACGCCTTACTGGAGCCTATCGGAAACTCAAACCACTCTGATATGGTCCTTACACCATTACCAAGGCTATGGGAGATAATGCATTTGAGCTCAACATTCCCTCATTCCTTAGCCTGCACCCAGTGTTCAATGTGGACTGCCTTTGGCCATACTTTCCACCATTACTAGACACATCCGACATTGCAGAACAACTCACACCCATAGAGTTAAATCCAGATTGCATGGAACAAGTTGCAACTAATCGGATCATGGACACATAGATCAAGCACACTCACCAACAGAATATCCAATTGTATCGAGTTGTCAAAGCAGGCCAACTCTTTCATCAGGGCAAGTGGATCACCAGCGACCAAGTTCAGCAGAATTTTCCTCATCTCATGGAGGAACTCAACGCAATAGGGACCATTGCTTCCTAAGGGGGAGGAATGATCCAGGTGGATATTGGAGGCCACTTGTCAAGTCCACTTGGACCCCCACCATTGTTTCTTTTAGCTTTCCACTTTCCTTAATTGTAGCACAATTTACTATTTTTAGCAGTTTTCGAGTCCTGAACTTCCGGAGCCGTTTTGAGGCCCTAAATGACATTTTGGGAATCCTAAGAGCAACATGGGTCCATGGACCGATGTTGCTCTTCCCAAAGTTATAGTTCTCAGATAGATCTTTCTAACGAGATACTGTGTGCATCAAACGAAGATCGTATGCCAAAGTTACGACCGTAGGAAGTTGATGTACCAATTTACCTAAACGGGGTCCACAGTTTGGTGTTTCATCTTCTAGGGTTAGATTTTTGGATGTTTAGGGTTTTCCATTGTTTCCCAATAATAAATAGGCCTACGAGCCACATTGTAACGCAGTTCAGAGGCATGTCGCTGCCACATCTTTTCTCAGAGATAAACTACCATCGCCTTAGCTGGTTTATTCCCGTTGTTGTTTGTAAGCATATTTCAGTATTTTACATTAATGAAATGAAGAGTTATTTCTGTTGCATCTCTGTATTTATGGTTATCTCTGTAATTTATTGCGTTCTTATTTAAATCCGGTTCAACTTTTCATATAAACTTGCTATGAATCATAAAAGCCTAAATTCAATAATATTAAAACTCACAAAAATAAAAGAACAATAATTATACATGAAATAGACAAAAGTCATATAAATAAAATATAATAATAAATAAATAATTTAAAATTTAAAGATACTAAAGACAAACATATATTTCTGTTAAAATAATATAATAAAAAAATAATATCAATATCAAAAAGTTTTAATAATTAAAAAATTAAAATAATAAAAAAATTAGAAAATTAAAATATTGAATTTTTTCATTAAAAATGTTAAAATACTAAATATTAAAATATAATAATCAAATATTTTTCGTCATACATATATTATAAATAAACAATATAATACGAATAAAACATTTAACGTTTTCCAGACTTCCCATATATATATATAAAATAATGTGCTTGAGCTTTCGAAATCTTTCTAGATCTGCATAAAAAGAATAAAAACTTGTAAAGTGACGGTTTCTGAATCTTTTAAACCGTTCACGAAAATATATACTTACTAAAGATAACCCGAAATAATGAAATATGGAATAAAAAGAAATATGGAAGCTACTTAAGTCTGTTGTACAATGTTTTCTACAGATTACGAAATGGAAATGGAGCAACGAAAATAACCATGAAATGAAATGGGTTTAATGACGTCTATAAGATCTGGCGGTTTAAGGGAACACATATTATCGCTTAATTATATTCAGATGTCTTTTTGCTTAATTTATATTCAGATAGTTTTTAGGTTGATGAAATGAAACGGATTTAATAACGTCCTAAGGGAAAGGAAATTTGTTAGTTTGTAAAGTTTGTCTCTTTAAAAAGTTTGTATATTTTTTTTGATAAAAATGTTATTCTATTGTTGAATTGAGGTTTCTATGATCTATATTAAATTTATGAGACTGGTGATTTACGCCAAAAAATCTCTTATAAAAATGTTATTCTGTTTTTATAATGTTTTTTGGAAAGTCACATATAACATATTTCTATTACATGCTACATCTGTAAACACATAGTAAGCAAATGGCACATGGCTGAGCACATGAGTTTCAATCTTGAAGCTTTAAAGTTTATGATTCAAGATATACATAGTGTGGTGTGGGATTGAAAAATGTGAATTAAGATCTAGACCAGCTTTTCTAAGCTAGTAAGTCTTAGGCTTGTCTAAGCTACTAAGTCTTATACTATGAGGATAGGTTGTTTTCATGTGAAAGCTTATAAACACCATGTATGTATATGGTTATGTTTCATCTCCTACCAAAATTTTATTTTATCTAAGTCTAATTTGGATTTGATTATATATATATATATATATATATATATATTATTGTACATGTACATTTTCTTCTCATACGTAGATATATAATTGGCTGCGTGTATAATATATGCCCACAAATATATACATATAAGTTTTCATTTTACCTGTCAGATTGACTATTTTAAAATATAAGTAGAGAACATTTCACATAGTCAAAATATAAGTCAAGATCAATGATGACCTGTAAATTTTAAAGTTGCAAGCATTCGACGGGAAAAGAACAAAATACGGGTGGTCAAATTTAATTTAACCATTGAACGAGAATAAGCAATAATGGTGAAATAGGTTCCCGTACAACTTATTTCTACCGGAGCAACGAAAATCCTTACCGTATGTTGCGTAGGAACAAATCCCAACGGATGCGCTGCCTCTCTCTTACTATCTCCGTCGACACCGATTCCGCTTCAAGAGACCTAAAGCGATTCAACAACGCACCCGTTTTCTGCAAAATAGAAACAAAACGGGAAATTATGTCAAACTGTTTTTCCCACCTGGCACTACCAGTACACTCCTATTAACAATCACCATTATATATGAGAAATGCCATCGACAAAAAGAATCTGAAAATAATTAGTTTGTAATGCGAATTAAATGAGTCAGACCGTATATCTTAAACTAACTTGCCAATTTTAATAGGGCTGCATATGCTTCATTAGTTACCAATAAAAATTATATAAATAGACTGTATGTACTTATTATTAAAATTTGGCAACCCAATTATCCAACAAAATTCTGACAAATTCGTTATGCAAAATAAATATATACGACCCACTCATTTAATACATATTAACCAACTATATATTTGTTAAAAAATAAAACCATTCTTCCTATAACGCCGTACCAGATTAAAATCTCCACATTTTGCATCCCCATCATGTTAGACTCCCGCCTCTGTGAACTCTAACAACTTTACGCATTGGGAAATCCCTATAAGGCTTTCTATAAATAACCTAACCTTCTAGGTTTCCCTGACTGCTAAACAGAGGTAGGTGCAGGGAATGGGTGCAGATGGGACAGTCTCTACAGCTGCGTTCAATTGAAGTTTTATATTTTATTTTTTATAATTGTTTTTCTTTTCACAAATTTATTTAACGTGCATGCATAAGTTAAAAGTTAATATATATATATATATATATATATATATAATGTTATGTGTCTTAAATATCAAGCAAATTTAAATAAATTTAAGAATATAACCTATGTTTTTTTTAAATAACTTATGAACTATAGGGATCGGGGAAATCAAACATAATTAAATAAATTTAAGAATATAACCTATGTTTTTTTTAAATAACCTAAGAACTATAGGAATCGGGGAAACCTGCAAGTTTCATGCATTATAACTAGAAGACAGAGGACCTAATGGGCAACAGAGGTAAGCGCAGAGAATGGGTGCAGGGGGGACAGTTTGGACAGCTGCGTTCAACTCAAGTTTATATTTTTATATCGATCAATTAAAAATCCAATTTCAAAGAGAAATATATATTAAAAACCTATGTAATATAAAATACGTCATAAACATCAAACAAATTTAGATAAATTTAAGAATATAAATCTTTAAATTTTATTTAAGAAATATAATTGGTTTGTTTTCAATATCTATAACTATAAATACAATAAATTTAAAATTTTGGAGTACAAAATTTTTTGTGGCTTTTGAAGATGGATGGAGATCACACATATTACATAGTGTTATTTAAATATATAACAATATGATTTACGATAGACTTTTCCAATCACTCAAAATATAATAAAATTAAAATATTGTATTTATATGAGGGTGATAGTGATGGTAGAAAAAATATTGGAGAAAAAGTAGAAGGGTGGTAGTGAAGGTGAATATTAGGAAAACTTAATATATTAGTATAGATTCATATTAACTTTGGATCTACGAAGTGTCTAGATGGATCAAATCTTCTAAGATAAAAATCTTTCTTTAAAATTTGCACTCAAAAATAGGTTTGCATATTAATTGATTTGATCCCTCTTGGCATTTTCTAGATCTCAAGATGCAAATATCAAAGGTTTACACTTAAAGAAATTTGGTAGATCTGCAACTCTTGCTAGATTTGTAGTCAAGATGGATCTACATTGGTTTTGAGTTAAAAACTAATAAAAGGTTTTAACTATAAGAAACTTTTTATTTTCACTCATTTTATATAATATGCATAGTTGATTTTGGAATATTTTATCTATAATTCACTTTCACCACATTAAAATGTTAATACAAGTCCCCGCATATTCAAAAGTAGAAAACATCTATCTCATATATATAATATATTTTAAATTGTTACATGTTTACACACACAAATTGAATTATTTTTGTTATTAATATTTTGTAACATGTTACATGTCAACTCCATGTTAAACATTGAAAGAATTACAAATCTCCCTCATACCTTGAATTAGAAGAACCAATGACTTTCTCTCTCTCTCTACAAAAAACTGGTAAAAAATTATATTATTTAATATAGATGTTGAAATATTCATTTATGGTTGACACTATTTTTTGTTATTGATATGTTTTTGGTTTAAATATTACATCTTTACTGAACATAAAATGCATTACACATCTATATTATCAATAGTATTATTTTTACAAGTGATTTGTAAACTCCATATTAAGTAGTGAAAGAAATATGTATCTTCATTTTTTTTACTTTCAATTACTTTTGTGTATCGTGGAAATTGAAATATTTTATGTCTGGCCATATTTTTTTAGTTATTACTATATTATTAGTTTAAATGCCATGTTAAGTGACAACATCTCCCTCATAGTATGAAATATTTAAGAAAATTTAATAGGGAAATATTAAAGAAAAAGTTACATTAGCACTATATGAAGGAGAGGATGAGGGGAAATACTAGAGAAAACTTACCTAGACTCTAAGAGAGATGGAAGAAATTAGAGAAAACTTATATATGAGAGTTAGCATGCAATAGTTAAAATGAAAATAAACTAATAAAAAAAATATTGTTAACCATAAATAAAGAGAGTTAATTCTGTAGAATTTCCTTGAAATTTTGCAATTGTTGTAATGAATAATCTAAAAAATAATTTCCTTTAATTAAGACACAAAATTTATCTACTTATTTGCAGCAAAATAGAACATAAATAAATCACAGTCACATGATATTTTTTTCTAAGGAAAACCCTTTCCTTGATTTATTCATAGAATTCTAAACATGAGATCTCAATAATACAACTTGTTTCAGTCTGAAAACACACTTGTCATCTTCCAACCTTCACTAGGCTTGAAACCATTGCAAGGTTTTTGATCTCTTTCTTTCTCCTATGCGTAATCTTGGAACATTATTCCCTAGTGTGAATCCTTCTTCCAGCCTTCACTAGGCTTGAAACCATTGCAAGATTTTTTATCTCTTTCTTTCTCCTATGTGTAATCTTGGAACATTATTCACTAGTGTGAATCCTCCTTGAATCCAACCCAATAGATGCTCCTATCAAATAGGAATTCGCTCCTATTTTTATGTGCAATTCCAAAGGAAAATGTCTCTTTCTCAAATTCACACAAGCCTCCTTCTTGCACAGGCTCTCTCACAAGCTCATACACAAAACTAGTGCTCAGGAAGAATGGTACAATGAGTGCGTTCATTCCTCCTTTTAATGGAAGTCAAATGGCCAAAGTTAGTGAGTTTCTTATTAAGGAAAGTTTCTTTTGTGATGGATTGAGTTATCATGAGTTAATTGTTCACTGTAACTCATTCTATCTCTTGAAACCCAAACACTTGTCCTTTTTTCCAATCAACTCACACTAAAAGACACATAACTAGGCCTTCGACTTTAGTTCATTAGTTAACTGCTTGATAACTTGTCCTAATTTTTGGGAATGAATCCTAAATTATAGGAACTTGTCCTAATTTTTAGGGACTTATCCTAAACATTAGGAATTGGTCTGTACTTATAGAAATTATCTCCCGTCTTATACAAATTGATTCCTAACTTATAGGAATTCAAGCAAGCTAAGGAATAACTCATTAAGGTCTGTTTGATTAAGGCACAAATAAAGGAGCCCTTTCTCACTATCATTTTCAACACTCACTCTTAGTGAGGAAGGTGCTTATGGAAGAACCTCGTTAACCTAGATTTTCACTGACACTACCATGTTCTCCATTGTTATAGTTGCTCCCTCTGAACTAGAAGACTTCCCTACTTTCCTGTGTGGAACTTGATTTGAAGACCTATTTTTTCCCACCATGTTTTGCAAGTTCATCAATTCAGTCATAAGTGCCATGTACCCTATGTACCTCTATGGATGCTTCCTCCGGATGGAAGTGATACTAGAATATTCAACTCTCTTATGATCTTCCTTACCCAAAACCCCTGCCCACTTGGCTCGAACTCTCCATAATGGGAGTCTCTCAATGAGTGGCTGTCTCCACTCACTTTTGGCTATGCTCCTCATCATCTCGTTGATCAACCCAACTACCAATTACCTTAGAATGAAACTGAGATACTGGTTGAGGCTCCATCTTAAGATATCTATCCTACGCTTTATGTATCATTACTTCTATATTCTGATAACTCCCTACCTTGTTTCTCATTAGGTTGCATCTGTCCCTACCTGTAACTTATAGAGATTCTTCACCTTCACACACTTTTTCTTCTTACATCCATAAGCTAAGTGTTAGAGGTATGCCTTACTTCTTCCAAAGATGATATCATATCCCTTGTCCTCAAGGGTAGCTAACAAAACAAGATTTTGCCTTAATCCTGTAACATAGAGAACATATTTGAGATGAAGAGGACCACCTGACTCCCTTTAAAAATTGACAGTACAAACTCCTCTAGCTACATATTGACCATGATATCCTAGCTCAATATTAGCTTGCATGTCCTTTCCATTTAGGTGGTAGAAACTCTTCTTGTTCTTGGTCATGTGGAAGGATGCTCCTTCAATATTTTTGGCAGGCACTTTTCCTCTTCTTCTACTCATCACTGCAACTTCTGCTACTTCAAAATGCTTATATCTTCAACTGTAGAATATGCCAATATCAATCTCTCTTTGCTGCTTAAAAAAAAATGAACATAGGCTACTCAGACTTCATTCCCTTTAGTTGATCATTATTCTATCAATGAGTCAACAAATAATGTCTTCATCAACTACCCACTTGTTGCTCTATAGTCCTTCAAGAACAAAACATTTTGGGACTTCACACTCTTCACACTTCTACGTTCTTTTGTTGCTCCAATGAAGACAAAAATAGGGCATAGAGGCTACCCTCTATCACTGTTAAAAGTCTTTCTCCAACAGTTAACTTAGAGATTGTTCATAAGCCCACTTGGCTGGTCCTTAATCCTTTAATAACTAGCCCTTAGGGCTTCTCTAATTTTCCCTTCTAATAATGCTTAAATTCCTTTATAATTGATTGTTCTTAGGGATCTTTTGTCACCTACTACAACCCTCCTAACAATCCTTAAGATGTGAAACAATACTATCCAAACTGGACACCTCATTCACTAGCAAACATCAAATTCAAGAGGACAAAACATACCTTGTCTTCTCAACTAATTGTTGCTCCTCTTGACCTCGTCTTTTGTGCCCTTCTCTGAAATTCTCAACAATCTATTAGGGTTGAATGTAACTATGGTTACAACCTTACAAACTCGACCCTTTATGCCTCCAAATACTACTGATTAACTTCCCCAACAATCATACCTTTTTGTTTTTCCTTCTTGCATTTATATAGTCCATTGCTTTTCTGTTTTGGTACTCAAAGATACCACCTATATGACTAGGCCACACTAGGGCATACTCGAAAAATATTCAGACCTGTTTCTAGACAATATCTCCACCTAAAACCCGTGGCTTCCATTCCTCTGTAGCTCCTCTTCTTCGCTGGCATTTATGACACTTTTCTACCCACTATCCTAGCCTTTCTACCTCCCCAAAGGACATCTAAAACAATGAAAATTTCATCCCAAAGACACATAGATATACAAACATGTTCTTGATTATTTATCCCTCTAATTTGGCACCAAACTGCCTCAAAATATGTCTCCTCTATACTGATTGTAACTCCACAAACATGGCTTATTGTCACAAGATTATTGGACCCAAAATAATATGATATCTCTCCTTCACTAGGGCTCTTGATCTACAACTGCTTCATAGGTATATTCGTTTGATGTTTTTTCTCCTTGAATGTGATGGTCATTATTCTGGTATGTAGCTCTGATACCACGTAGAATTTCCTTGAAATTCTACAAATTCTCTAATGAACAATTTGAAAACTATTTTCTTTTCATTAAGACAAAGAAGTTCTCTACTTATTTGTAGCAAAATATAATATAAATAAATCACAGTCATAGAATATAAAAAAAAAAAAAAAAAAAATTCTAGGGAACCCAACTGGGAAAACCTTCTACTTGATTTATTGGAAGAATTCTAGGCAATATATCTCTAACAATACAACTTGTTTTAGTCTAAAAACACACTTGTCTTCTTTCCTTGAACTAGGCTTCAAACCCTTGCAAGTTTTATGATCTCTTTCCTTCTCCTATGCACAATCTTGGAGCCCTATTCCCTAGAGAAAATCCTTCTTGATTCCAACACACATTTGCTCCTATAAATTAGGAATTCCATCCTATTTTTGTGCAATTCCCAAGGAAAATTTCTCTCTATCAAATTTTCACAACCTTGCTTCTTGCACACACTCTCTTACAAGCTCATACACAAAACTAGTGCTCAAGAAGAATGATTCTAAATGAGTGCCTTTGCTCCTCCTTTTAATGCAATTCGAATGGCGAAAGTTGGGGAATTTCTAACTAAGGAAATTTTCTTTTGTGATTGATTTATTTATCGTTAGTTAAATACTCATGCAACTTGTTCTATCTCTTAAGAGCCAACCACTTGTTCTTTTCCTTAATCAACTCACACTAGAAGAAACATAACTAGGCCTTTGACTCTAGTGCATTAGTTAACTGCTTCATAACTTGTCCTAATTTTTGGGAACAAGTCCAAAATTATAGGCACTTGCCCTAATTTGAAGGGACTTATCTTAAATACTATGAATTTGTACTAACTTATATGAATTAGCTCCTAACTTATAGGAATTGATTCACGACTTATACTAATTCGAACATGCTAAGGAAGAACCCATTGAGGTCCCTTTAATTTAGGCACAAATCAAGAAACCCTTTCTCGCTATCATTTCCAAAAAATTCTTATTCCATTAATAGTTTTTTTTAAGGAAATGTTATAATATTAACTGTGTTGAGTGTAGGTGATGGATAATGTTCAAAGTCTATAGCGAATGTTTTATTTGAAAATGTTCTTATATTAAAGTATGTATATATATATAAATATAGTACTCATAGTAGTACTTGTTGTAAGAAACAATGGGAAAATTACATATGTTAGAAAGTAATATGTAGGAAGAAAACCCTATGTTGAGCATCAAATATGCCCATTTTTCCATTGTATAATATCACCATTCGTAACCTAAATTCCTATATTCTTAACTCATTTGGTACCACAATTCCACAACTTACCATCAATTCATGTCTTACACTTTATGGTTTATTATCATCAGGTTTATTGAATTTTCAATGGTTAGAGATGAATTTTATATGATTTTCTAGTGATGGTTTTTCCAAGTTCATTTACCACAGGGTTCCATTGCCGAAATTATTCACAAGTCAATTAAACTAGTTGTTACACGTTAAGTACACAATAAATTATTGTAGGTAAAAATATAAACTTGTGCTCAAATGAATAATAGTCTCAACATTCTGAGACTTGGATCTTGTTCAGAATACACTCATTTAGGTAACCTAGAAACAATTTGTCAAAATTCATCACTGCGAAGAAGTTAGGGTCAGCACAATTCTTAAGTACAAAATTAGTGCCAAAATTCTCTACGAAAGTACAGAATCACTGAATGGTTTTGGAAAGTAGCCACGTGAAGGATGACAATTTGGATAAGTATCTTTATGCTCAAAAATGGAATTATTTCCTCCAGATACACCATGATCAGGATGAACCCAATTGTGACCCATTTGAAGACACCAAAATATTGTATACGACTTCCTTGTTGTTGTGTTTTCTTTTTCTAAAGTCATTGGTTGTGCTTTGTTTTCATCGATCACACCTTATAAAAAATGATTCTCTCTCTATGAACGCTGGTGGAAGAGGGCAGTGGCAAGCATAAGGACTATATGTTATTTTGTTTACAATTGAATCCCTCATGTATTTGTTGTTGGAACTCATTTTCTGTTGAACCTTAACACAAAATCCTGATTCTGTGGTTTAATATCTAAAAGTATTAATGTGTTTTGATTTTTAAAAGAAGTATTGATTAATTTAGACTTGCTCTGGGAGTGGCAAGGTCCCACCACCACTTAGACATCTATGTTGTAATTAGTATAAATTGTAGGAAGTATGTTTTATTGAAATTTTTTAGATTTACATTTCAATTCAAATTCATTTGCCAAAGAGATCTCAGACTTATTGTGTCTCATTTCGTACTTAAGTATTTACTCTTCTTTTCGTGGATTTGAATGAATATCTTGTCTTTAAATCGTTGTAAACCAGAAAGGATTGTGTTGATTGATGATTCTTAATGCATGAGTGGTTTCTCTAAGACACTTTCATGGTTAAGAGCATTTAAAGCAATGTTTTCAATTCAAAAGGATACAAAGGTTAAATCACTATGTCATGAGTTGGAGAAGGGGACCTTATGTTCATTCTTCAGCCTTCTTCATCAGTGTTGGCATTATGACACAGACTTGGCACTATGACATAGGTGTTGTCCTTGATGGTAACTCACTCAGATGACAGATCATAGTTCAGACTCACAGAATCAAGAAATAGAGGTATACGTAGGTTCCCCATTGACCAAGCCACGTGTACACGCAGGTTCATAGACCAAAAGGCGTGTATAGTGTACACATAGACTTTCACGGAAGGAAAGGCACATACATGTTGGAAAACTAAGTTTTGGTCTGTGGTTTGTGCTCCATGGTATTTTGATCCATGGTATTGGTCCAAGGTATCTGGTCCGAAGTGTTGACCCTAGGTGTTTGGTCCAAGGTATTGGTCCTGTTATCACCCCAAGAAACTCTTCTAGGTTGTATATCAGAGATGCTCTAGAACATTGAAAACTCAACAAAAATGTTGGAAATAGGTGGATGAATGGAAGGAATGATGCATATTCAAGCCATATAACCACTTCTACTATGCTTAACCCCAGACATGGGTGAACACCCACAGACTACAAGGCTTTAGACCAGTAATTACTCACAGTTTAAGGAATAGGTGAACATGGAGAATACTGACTACACTAGCAGATGCACAAGACCCTATGATGGCTGGCTGCAACCAGTTAAGAGGTCTGCAAATCTATTTCCTAATGCACAGACAAGATGATAGCTCTCTGGCATTAAAACAACAAAAACCTGCATACGCATTCAATAATACTCACTAGATTCTAACACAGAGGTGGGATGATAGCCCCTCTAATGCTAAACATCAAGAGCACATGAAAAATGCATAATAGGCACAGCATGGAACAAAGAAGAAGTGGAAAGTGAGCAATTAACAGCAAAAGAAGCTTGTATTGGGTGAAAATGAAGACCAGACGCTGCAGGTATCATAGTAGTTATAGTCTCCGTAAGTTGAACCTTACATCAAAACAATATCCATCAACCCTCATTACATCTTGTTTCTGGGTATATATGGAGGTTTATTACAAAAATATTTGCTATCCTATGCGTGGAGGGGTCATAATGGACCACCAACCACATTAACTTTTTGATATGGGTCTATGATACAATCTAATTGTTTTAATGAACAAAATGACCCTTTCTAACACTCTGTTGTACTTCATGAACTGATGGAGAGCTATATTGAAGGAGTTCCATAACTGTTGAAGGCATTTAACTGCTCGAGGCTGTACTTTCCTTCCTTGGCCGTGCTGTCTTATGAATGAGGTGGTTGAAGATAATTTGCGCAGAGAGCTGTTAGATGATCGCCTTCATCGTTTGGTGGCGCAATGCATTCAAGGGTGACGTAGACTTCATGGCAGAGGCATCGGCAAGACCGGGATGACATCAGCCATTGGATCACGTGGATGAACGACTACGATGGCTTACAGGGGTTATCGGGAGTAATTGCGGATGGAGGAGCATGGGCCGTCAGATCATGTAATTGAGCGGTGGAGATTAGTTTATGGAGGCTATCGGGAGGTATATGCATGGGGAGATTGTAGGCGATTGGATCTCGGGCGGGGAGATCCAATGGTCATCGAGCGATGAATTTGCACGATGATTAGCGAGCGGGAGGCCATACGTGTTGGCGGTGAGCGGTTTCCATGCACCGCTCACGGGAGGCAGGTGGTATCAGTATGCGGGGGCGCGATGCAATAAAATTTCGATGTGTGGCGGATGTCACAAGGTATAAACCTCTTTCCCCGTGGGTTATTGCATGTGCAGCTTGCGTGGGCAGGAGGCACGATCACCGTCAGATCTTACAGTGAATACGATTGACGGTGGGGAAAAAAGGAGGGTTTAATGCATGGGAAGACAGGACTGTGGTGGTGGGGACTGTTGGATCAGGACGATCGACGTTGGGGATTAAGGTAGAGGGTTATGAAAGTGCCGAGTCACATGTTTGGGTTATATGGTGGGTAAAGCTTAGCGCTCGTTGCTTAGAGGAACACGGGCAGAGTTTCAAAGGAGAACAGGGAAAGCAGGGGCTATCGAATTATAAGGAGAATGAAGGAGGAAAGCAAAAAACTGATGCGAGCCTTTTGCAACCAAAACCAGCACTGACCAACATGTTTTATCCATCAAATGTTGAAGAACATATCAGAGCTAACACTGGCTCCTTCTGGGGATGAGATCCTCCCTGTGAGATCTCAAGAACCTACAGATCAATGCCTTTCGAGTGAAAAAAAATTATCAAAATTCCTAGTGTTCCGTTGGGCATGGAGTCTACTTTGCCTACACAAAATTGATAAAATCAAAATATTTACAACTTTTAAAGCCAAGGACCTTAAACAACATAATTTTTCAAAAACCGCGCATTAACTGGGCCATCAAAAACTGCCTCTCCTCCCATACTTTTCAATATGAAGGTGTTCTTCCCTTGAACCTGTGAAATAATAAAAGGGATTTTCCAAAAAGCATCAAACTTCCCATGATTGCCATTCATTTCTTTCAATGCATCCCACTTCAAAACCAAGTCACCAACTTGAAAATTATCTATCTTTGTCTTCCTGTCAAAAACTTCCTTGATCTTTCTCTGATGTGTTGCAGCCCTTTCAACCAGTTGCTCTCTAACGTGATGTAACTCTGCCAAATCAATGATCCTTTTTTCCATGTCTTCTTCCTCATTCTGTTCTATTTGAAGGAATTTTGCCATAGGGAGAGTTACCTGAATTGGGAATATAGCTTCAGTACCATATACCAGTTTAAATGGAGAATTGCCTATGGATTTCTTAATGGTTACTCTGTCAGCCCACAGTGCATATTTTAGCTTTGCATCCTAATTCCTTTTATTGTCCTTTAGCAGCTTCTTAATTATCCTTATCAGGCTTTTATTTGAAGATTCTGCTAGACCATTGCCTTGTGGATAATATGAGGTGGAATGAACCAGTTTAATACCCATTGAATTGCACATATCCACCAATTCTTTTGCTCTAAAGGCTGCTACATTATCTGTGACTAATTTATGTGGACAACCAAATATGGTGAAGATATTCTCTATCAAAAACTTCATGACCACATTATGATCAGCCTTTCTGGTAGGAATTTCTTCAATCCACTTGGTAAAATAATCAGTGGCTACTAATATCTGTCTATGTTGGCCGCTGGAATGTAGATTGATTTCTCAAATAAAATCCAAGCCCCACTACTAAAAAGGTCCTTTTGTATGTATTGGTTTTAGGGGTAGAGACTTCAGCTGTTGTTTTCCTTCAAATATTTGGCACTTGTCACAAGACTTAACAAATGAAAATACATCAAAAAATAAAGTGGGCCAATAGTACCCAGCTCTGAGGATCTTGTGGGCAGTAGTTTTCCAATAATGGTGCCCTCCACACATGCTAGAATGAAACTACTGCATAACTTCTATTGACTTTTCTTTGTCTAGACACCTCAAAAGCACTCCAGATGGATCCCTCCAGTAGATCAGATTTTCATTAATGCAATATTTAGCTGCCCTAAGCTTAATAGTTCTAGCTTGACTTTGAGTAAAGCTTGAAGGAATTTCTAGATTCAGCAAAAAAATAATTATTGCAGAATACAAATCACAAGAAGCTAGATTTTCGGCCACTGACTGCTTTCTGTTTGGTTCAACTGCTTGCTCTTCTTCATCTGTCTAACCACTTTCTGTAATTGTGCACAGGAAATCAATATCTAATGATCTGCAATTTTCTTCAGCCAATAACTTGGCAAGACCCTGACCTCTGGCCAGCTTGGTGGGATTTAATTCTATATTAAATTCAATCAACTTTGCAATCCATTTAGCCCTTCTTCCATTAGCATCAAGTTGTGTCAAGACATCTTTTATTGCAACAAAGGGTACATATGCAATTATCTTGGAATGTAGAATGTAAACTCTGAAAGCTTTCAAGGATTTGATAAGAGCATATGCTTGTTTTTCAATAATATCATACCTCAGTTTAGCATCCCTTAAGTTTTTGCTGAAAAATGCCACTGGATGCTTTGAACCTTCTTCATCTACTTGCAATAAAACTGCCGCAATGGTATCTTCAGAGGAAAATGAGAATATATGAAACCCCTTCAGCTGTAATCTGGAATTATTAAAGTGGGAGCCTCCATAATAGCTTTCCTAATGGAATCTTCTTGCTGTATCAGTCCACCTGATTTCTGACCCCTTCTTCAACATAGAGGTAATATGCTTCATAAGTTCTGCAAAATTTTGTATAAACCTCCTCACAAAATTATTTTTTACCCAGAAAGGACTGAATATCCTTCTTTGATCTCGAGACAGACAAAGTCTGTATTGCTTTACTCTTTCTAGGTCAATTCGAACACCTGCAGCAGAAACAACATGTCCTAACAGCTTGCCTTCTTCTAAAGAAAATTGTGATTTTTTAGGATTGACTGAAATCCCAAACCTTTTGCACTTCAGAAACACTTTTTTCAAATGCTCCAAATGGTTTTGATGGCTGCTGGAGTATACTGTTATATCATCGAGGTAGATGAGGACAAATTTTTCCCTCTCTCCTACAAATGCTATATCCATAGCTCTCTGAAAGGTTGCTCCAGCATTCATCAATCCAAAAGGCATCTTGGAATACATAAAAGTGCCCCAAGGAGTGGTAAACAAAGTCTTCTCTTGGTCATCTGGATGCACAACAATCTGATTAAACCCTGAAAATCCGTCCAAGAAAGACATTAATTTGGCCGCTGAGACCTTCTGCAACAAGTGCTCCATCTTGGGTAAGGGATAGTTTTCTTTCTTAGTGCATTTGTTTAAATTTCTGAAATCAACACACAATCTGATTTCTCCATTTTTCTTCCTCACCACTACTAGATTGGCTACCCATTTGGAATATCTAAGAGGAAGTATAATCTTGGCAGCCAACAATTTTTTAATTTCTTTTTCAATTAGAGGAAGAAGCATAGGATTTATTGGTCTTATCTTCTGTTTGAAAGGTCTGGTGTCTTTCTCCACAGTGATTTTATGCTGAATAATATTTTTATCATGGGTTTTCAAATCACTATATTCCCAGGCAAACACATCAGCGAATTGCTTCATTAATTTGCAGTATTCAGCACTTTGGTCAGCAGACAGATGAGTGGACAAATTTATGTATCTAGGCTGACCTAGACTTCCTATATCATGCTTACATACTGCAGATTGATCTTCTTTTTGGCAAGCCTTGAAAGGCACATCATTCTGGTCAAACAATCTTTTGAGAGGAATTAGACCCTTAGGAATATGATTAGTGGGAAGCTGGACAATGATTTCTTTACCAATTTTACTTCTAAGCTGGGATTGGGGGGTTTCTTTCAAGGCTTCATTTTCTTGATCAATTTGCATCTCAGAAAACTCATCAATGACTTGAAGAAACCTATTTATCTCATCATCCTCATCAAAAAATTTCCAATGGTGGACATTATCAGGCAAGGATGGTCTATATTTCATTTGGACTTCATACACCAGTTTGGGAGGCATTGGAGGGATAAATAGACTAGCAGAAACAGAAGGGAATCAACAAGCTGATTTCGGGCTCTAGGAATATATGAAATACAGAAATAATCAAAAGAATATCTAATTCTCCATGCCTCATCTCTGTATGCTTTCAGCCTTGGGTGCTTCACCTGAAATGTTTTATTTACTTGCTGAATGATCAAATTAGCATCTCCAAACACCTTAATGTTCTTGATTCCTCTGTCTTTTGCTACATTAAGGCCCAAAAGTAGAGCCTCATATTCTGCTATATTGTTTGTGACTCGAAAAGCCAGCTTAAAAGATAGATGCGTGCTTCTTTATTCTGGAGATATCAACGCCACCCCTGCTCCTACAATCTCCCTGGAACATACTCCATCAAAGAACATCTCCCAAACCTGACTTCCTTGCTCTTTCTTGGCCTCATTTGTTGGTTTCCTGATCTTCATTGAGGCCTTCTGAGATTCCTCTATTTGAATAATACATGCTCCAAAGTTAGTGTCCACAACATATACGGGATGATTGGTATGATTCTTCTCATCACTAATGATGTATACCAACTGTGCTTCTCTCTACAATCTCCTGCTTTCTCCTCCAAACACTGGGACAATAGCATAAGATAAATCATTCTGTAATGTCCCACCTAGTCTCTTAATCCATCCTCTAGACAACAACATGCAAAACTTGGGAGGCACATCTACTACCACAATATCCATCATCATACTCTTCATGGGCAGCTGAGTTAAGGTAATGGCCAGGCCTTTTATTAATCCTAGGCATTTCACTTTCCTTCAATTAAAAGAGAATAAATCATGATAGGGTCTGGTGATATCAAGGCCTAACTCTTCCATGACAGCTTTAGGCATTAAATTGTGGCTGGCCCCTGTGTCTAGTAGGCAATTGTGGAGGATTTTGTCATGAATGGTCAAGGAGACATAAAAAGATGGAATTATCAGCAGGTTGAATCATAGGGCTAAGCACAATGGCAGGCTTGTCATCTTGCAAATTGACAGAGTCAGTGGAGGTTTGTGTGATTTCCAGCTCGAGGGCCTCAAGGATAGGCTTTCTAAATACTTCACTCTTTACAAACTCTACCAGAGGCACAAATACTTTTAATTTCTGGACTTCTGCCTCTAAGTTGAAAGAGGAAGCTAACTTATTAGAACCTTTTACCTCTTGAACTGGAGCTTTGAGAATGACTGGATCAATTGTTGGTCTTCTCTGTCTAATATTTTATGACTCTGTTTGGACATCAGCTCTTTGAGCAGGATTCTCTATTATCAGGAAATCTAGTGTCCACTCAGAGCTACTAGTCGCACTAAGACTGGTAGCTATCTTAGAAACAAACAAACTAAAACTTCTTTCGTTTTCCTTTATGAGAAGTAGATAAGAGGGGAATGAAGGACACCAACCTCAGTCTTACGCTTGGTTCCTTGCTCAGTTCCTCTCCCTTCTGACAGATCCTTGCCGCTTCTGCTTCATCTACCTAGCTTCAAAGAGCACCTGTGGAATCAAAGCAACATAATACTATCGAAGAACAGAGATCTACAATCATAAAAAATATAGGACCATATATATATATTAACCACACAAATGCATATATCATCAAACATACAAGAATGTGGAGGAAAACTTGAATAGCTTTATTAATATCAAGAATAGAAAAGAGGATTACAACCAATTGTTCTAACCTAGCGTCATCCTCCATCATGAAAGCCATTCTTTCACCTCATGAGAATCTTAGATCACCAAACACTATGATATTCCACCAAGAAACCAATAGCACTTCCTTATAAGATACAAAATTCCAGCCTCTAGATCTCTGGGATGAGGGATCTATATAGATGATTGTAGGGGGGTGAGTCAGCTTTTGGGATTTTGATTAGTGTCCTCTCTCTGATAGTTCTTGATTCCACTTGGAGATTGATGATCTCCTACTCATCCCTGGGCGAATTCAGAGAGGCAAGTGTCATAGGAGAAGTTTCTGGAAGATTCTATGATCATCCACCTCGCAAATTGTCTCTGCCATTTGTCCACTCTCGCTCATCGCACCCTACATAAGGGCTTTTCAGTATGCATCTCACCCTTTACACTGGGCAGGTGGGATGCATCGCACCATTAGCACTGAGCAAACTGTACGGTCCAGTTTTGACCAGTTCTTAGCAGTTTTCTGTGGAGAACTTCTGGGAGATGATGTAATTATCTGACCTTGTTCTTTTAGGGTTTGAAGCAACACTTTTAGGGACTTAGAATTCCTTGGTTTATGGACATGTTTGATTGGGGTTGCAGTGCCCAAAAATGTCTATAACAGTTGCCCCCTAAAGCATGAGGTTGTTAATCTTTTGATGTCAGATGAAATGCTTTATCCTGAGGATCTGAATTTTTTTCGAGTTGGAAGGCGACCTGTAATAATATACAATACAATACATTATATTCATAATATTCTTCATGATCTAGCTGAGGGGGGCATTCCCATGCTCAGCTTTATAAATTCATTTTCATGTACATAATACAGACAACCGCCTGTGTGGCAGACTGATGATTCTGATAGAGTCATCATCCTTTGGTTCGGATGATCATCTGTGCAGCAACAATTTACATTTGATGTTTTTATTTTCCTGAATATATCGCAGCCTGGACGGATGAAACTAGATCCGGGGTCTTCAAACTCGTTCAATCTTCACTCGGAGTACAAGTCAATCCATGTGAAAGATGTTCTGGAGTCAAACATGGAAAGACATCGCCTGATTACCAGCCAATGATGTAATCTGTTAACAAGCGCAAGAGGAATCACCGATAATGATGATGACCCTCAAGGTACTATAGTACAATTGGCGTGGTGTGAAAAGGGACTTGGCATCGAACACCACGCAAAATCTTTCGGTCGAAGGACATTGATGTAAACCTGTCGCCAGATGTGAGAAACTTGCCATTAAGGCATGCAAGCTTCAAAGTACTGAAAGGGTTGTTCCTAAGTCGGCTTCTTGGATAATGAGCTGATGTTGACAAGAAGCGACCCGTCGTAGGAGGGCCTTAATGAATCCCACATCTACGACACAGAATGGAGTAAATGATTTTGGAGGTGAAAACGATCTGATGATATAGGGTTCAAGGTGGCGATCATGAAAGAATGGAGCGTGAATGTATTGCAGCAGATGAGACACAGGTGAATTCTTTGAGCGACTTCTCTTGAACATACCAACGACACTGACATGGATTGGTAACGTTAACCCCAAATATGGATGTTGCGGTGGAACAATGGTGATAAGACTGGTGAATGGAACAACCCAACCTCACTTAGATGCGGTGTGAAAGTGTCATGTTCAAGAGCGATTTGCTACCAATAAAGTTTCTTCAAGTTTTCTTCCCAATTTTTCCCCAGTCATTGCTGACCAGTACCTTTTTATTTTTGTCAAGCTTGAGGAGGATAAAATATGCTTGTTCTATAATTTTCCCTTCGGGAAAACCTGTCGCTATGTTTTAACAAGCCTAGCGACAGTGAAACTCGTTCTTGTTTGTATGGACAATTTTGTCGCTATTCGGTTTTAACGAGTTTAACGACAAAGATAACTCGATCCTTTTCAATTTTAGAGAGTCTGAAAGGGACGTAAAGGAAACTCCAATAATCCTTTTTCGTCGTATAATCCCTTAAGTCTGAAAAAGTATAAAATAATACGAAAGGGATGAATTTTCGATAATTTTAACGAGCCGAACAAAACAAGTGCTCGATCATTTTGTGTAATAATCCCTCAGGTCCAAAAATATTAAAATCTAGAGGAGGGATAGCACTTCGGGTAGCTTTAACGAGCTGGAGAGGCCAATTGCTCGGCAATATTTTCATATTTTACGAGTCAGATGAAAAGAGCTTAAAGGAGACTCGTTTTTTGAGAAACGAGTGATAATTTCAGGTAGTAGCTGATTCCAGGTAAGGTTTGGAATTTTCCAATCATGACAGTGTCACAAGGATGGCTAACAGGATCACTATTCTCAGCTGTTCCTCAAAAGGGGTAAACAATCCAATGGAGGTGAATGATTGGCTAAAACAAAGTGGAGGTGATGGTAAGAACATGACTAGGGCTCAAAAGCTGATGATAATGCATTCACAATGGTTATTTACCAGAAATTGGTTCATTTTTTAATGAGCTTAAACTCTGGGGGAACGTTTGTTCATTGCTAAGGTTTAATTTTTAACGAGCTTGAACTTCGCATAAAAACTACTCATGATAATGGTCATCGATTTAATTTCACCACTAACCACTTTGTTCCTTCAAAGGTTGTACGGCTTGTTCAATTGCTTCATTAAACTGATTAGAAATGAACAATATATGTTTTAAAAATCGAGCTAAAACACTAATATTTTACTCGAATTACATGAAAAGTAATTTAAAAGTGGTTTTTATCCCTCATTTTACCATTTCATTTGAACTTTGGTTTGTTGGAGCTCTGGAGGTGCTTTTCCCCCTTGATTTTCACTAGCTGATTTCGGGAGATTCTATGGACAATTCTCGGCGCCATTTGGACTAGGTAGGAGCTAAACCTGAGCTCTTCAGTTGCATTCCCTCCTTTTTGAATTTTGTGCATGTTTCCCTGTATTTCTAAGCCTCTGGGGTTTGAAAAATGCACCCTGGCTCCATTGCACCATTCCTATATCGAAAGGTGCGATGTATACTGGCTTGGTTATTGGCCAGTCAGTATCCATCTTTCCCAGTACACTATTGGGGGTGTGATGGGCGCGAGAGGGGAAATTTTTGCACTGTTTTCTCATGGAAGTTTTGCCTATTTTTTGCCAAATCAGGACCCTTACTCTTCTCTTGCTTGTTTTGCAGAGATTCATCGGAGCAAAATGGTTGTTACATGGTGAGAACACGAGCATGAAGAAGAGGACATGCTTGCTTTACATGATCCGGTTACGGTAACTGCACTGCGCAACTGTGGCCTATTCAAGTTTTTCCACATCTCTAGCATAAGGAAACAAATCAAATTGTTGCAATGTCTTCTCGATGCGTGGGATCCTACCAACCAGGTGTTTCAGATCAGAGGCAAATCTATCCCCTTGACCGTCGTGGACATCTATTTTTTGACCAGTTTATCGAGGCGTGGTGCCCCTCTTTCATTATCAGGTTCCGCCCGTGGGGGAAAATCTGTGAGAGATCTCGGCCCAGTAGGGATGGCGAGATCAACATCCGAGATGTCAATGATCGGTCCTTGAGGACCATTCTGTTCACTTTTGCTAGACTAGCTTGTAGTGTGGCTCTTCACATGGCTAACAGGTCTTATATGTAGTACGCCTTGGAATGCCTTGAACCAAAGGTGTTCAATTGGTGTGACGTAGTACTCCCTGTGATGAAAGAACAACTGACCAAGGTGAAAAGCGGAAAATCCAAGAAATTCCGCTATGGTTCTATTTTGACCGCTTTCGCCTTGGAAAATATCCCACTGATGCAGCCGCAGTACATTTCACTTGGCTTACCTCCACCGACTGAGCCACGGATGCAGAGATGGGTCGACCTTATTGCCCGACATGCTAGTCAGTCCCAGGTTTCCTTTTCTGATACCTTCTTCAAGTGGTTCAACCGCCAGGAGATGGTTTTTTCTGAGTATCCATATGCTGGTATGGATTTCCGGGGTGACCCGGATTTGGTGTTGCCGGTTGGTGAGCAGTGGGGTGCTATCGGTGAATTCTCTGACCATATCCCTATTTATTGTTTCTTTTTATAATGTTCTTGTGCTTTCTTCTATTAGGACTAATTAAAACTCATGTGCTCATGCAGATATTGGACCAGTTCGGCCAACAGTACGTTTGAGAGTACCAACTGCCGCTCTAGCAGGAGAGGCTGTGGGGAGGGCCATCCTTCGTGACCTTGATGTGGCTGAGACTCTTTCAGCATTGTAGGATTAGATCGAAGGCCTCACTCTTGGTATTTCGGATGTGAGGACCGATGAGCTGCCTCTGAGGTTGCAGCGACATACCACTGCGTGCCAAGTCGGTGGACTAGGTTTTTACGCATGATTGCACAGGCGGTGACTTGTTATCACCAGCATCATTAGACTAGGGTGCCCCCCAGAATTTTGAATTTTGGGTCATTTGACCAATTTTTTCCTGGTTACATAACATTATGTATGAACCATAAACAGTTACATATATATTTTTTATTTTTGGAGCTTTATTTTGGTTGAGTTACGTGATCTTGATGAAAATATTTGATGAAATGCTTCTTTTATAAATGTTGCAAATGTCTATCTAACACATAATTTTCCAATGAGTCTGTTAATGTGTTTAAGTTTCTGGAAACATGCTGATATTGAATAGAATCGAACTGCCTTTCCAAAATCTTGACCCTTAGGAACACGCGATAGATAACTGGATTCCGTACGGAGTAGATACTAGTGAGTTGTAGGATGACGAGTTGTGAGTCTAGCTTGATGACGAGTCCACGTATGCCACGTGTAATGGCATCAGAGAGGAGCTCTATCAATGTGTTGTATTCAACAATATTGTTCGTTGACCGACCAATACATACCCCTCTAAAACTCACTAACTCGCTGCTTGGATCGAAGATAGCCCAGGCCGCAGAAGATAGGTTCCACAAACTACAACTCGCTCTGTCGGCATATCCAACAAATGATTCCAATGGGTTCGACATCTACAACAAACGTAAAAGTGAATCACTTAACCAAAACAATTACCCTTAGCGGAAACAAAAATGTAACAAAAGCATAGGGGTCACTATCTTGAGTCAAACATAGTAACGCTTAAGGTACAACCCATTACGAGGTTGCGCTAGCGGAATCCCATCATAATATATTAACTCGTAGGCTCCTTTTGCTAATACACGTTTAACAATATAGGGGCCCATCCATAAGGACTTGAACTTACCTGCTCCCAATTTATCGGATTTCTGGTCGTAATGTAAGACTAGGTCACCTTCTGAGAAGACACGGGGTTTGACATTCTTGTCGAACTGCACCTTGACTCGTTTCTTATGGGTTTCGTTAGCCAAAGTGGCATCACGATGGGTTTCATCCAATTGGATTAGTTCCAAGAAACGAGCCTCCTCTTCTGAAGTTCCGGGGAGAAGGTCGACCGCGAGTTTGAGGGACGAGATTTCACACTGAACTGGTAAGATTGCTTCTAGGCCATACACCAGTTGAAAGGGTGTAAACCCGGTTGCATTCCTCACTGATGTTCGGTATGCCCACAAGGTTGAGTATAGGATCAGGTGCCAACTCCTTTTATGGACTCCAATCATCCTTTGCAGCATCCGCTTCAGGACCTTGTTGATTGCCTCAACTTGTTTGTTGGCCTGCGATAATATGGAGTAGAGTTGTCATGGGACAACCCTAATTTGGCAGCTAGCTCAACCATCATGTGATTGCGAAAATGTGATCCATGATCTGTGACTATGGCCTGTGGAACGCCGAATCTAGAGACTACATGATTGAAAAGGAATAGGGCAGTTGTTTCACTGCTATTGTTTAATGTAGGCATTGCCTCGGCCCATTTGGTAAAATATTCTACTGCGACTATGATATACCCATGTCCCCCAGCCGAGGTGGGGTTACATGTCATGAAGTTTATTCCCCATTTGGAAAATGGCCTAACAACAATTACTGGTTGCAGAGGTGCGAGTGGTATTATGGTTTTTCGATCAATGATTTGACATGCATGGCAACTTTTGACTGTGGTTATGCAATCTTTGAACATTGTTGGCCAAAAGTATCCTGCTTGTAAAATCTTTTGCACCGTAGCGTAACCAGATTGATGCCCCCCACACACACCTAAATGGCAATCATTCAGGACTTTTTAGGCCTCCTCGTGGGTGAGGCACCTCCTCAGAACTTTATCGATACCACGACAGTATAGTGTATCATCGATGATCATGTAGTCTTTTGCTTGGTATCGAATGCGTCGTTGTTCCGAGCGGGAGGTATTAGAATTATATGTTTGGGTTTGGAGATAGAGTATTATGTCTCCATACCTTGGATTGCTTGAAGATATTAGAAACAAAGATTCGTCCACGATTACTTCTTCTGATGTTGCATCGTTGAACAATGATGGGAGCTCGCATAGTAACTCCGCGAAAACCAGGGATTTTTTTGATTTGGATTTTATAAATTCCAGATCAAATTCTTCTAGAATTGCTATCCATTTTGAATATTTTCCCCCCAGCAATTGTTGCAACAATATATAAGTCATGGGGTTGCAATATGACAGAATGGTAGTTTTTCGAAAGAGGACATAGTGTCGAAATATCTGTATCGCTTGAACAGCTGTGAGAGATAGCTATTCAACGCAGGAATACTTGCTTTCTGTATCATTTAAGTTTCTACTCAAATAATATATAGGATGTTCAATTCCATTGTCTTCTTGAACTAAAACCATTGCGATGGTCGTATCTGTTGCAGCCAGATACAGGTTAAAGTCTTTTTGATAATCAGGGGCGTACATTAATGATGCTTTTATTAGGGATTCTTTTAAAGAATCAAAGGAAGCTTGCGTGACCTGATCCCAGACGAAGGGTACTTCTTTTTTCAATAGATGAGTATAACCTTTAGCAAGTTCGGTGTAATTTGGAATGAACCTCCTCAAAAAGTTTGCTTTCCCTTGGAGTTTCTGAATCTGAAGCAAATTTGAAGGTTGAGGCAAATTAATGATTGCCTCAACCTTACATGGGTCGAGATGAATCCCATCCTTTGAGACCACAAAACCAAGTAAATGACCAGAACTGACACAGAACACACATTTTTGTGGATTGATTCATATCTTGTAGTGTCGGCAACGTAGAAATATCGCTCTCAAATACTGCAGATGATCGATACGCTTTCGCGAATGAGCTGGAAGATCGTCGAGATATGGTTGAATGATGTTTTTGATGTCATGGAAGGCATAATTCATTGCCCTCTGAAATTTTTCCCCTACGTTCTTTAAACCAAAGGGTAGCTTGCAATATGCAAATGTGCCCCACGGACAAATAAATGCAATCTTTGACTGGTCTTGTAGGCGGATATTTATTTGATTATACTCGGAAAATCCATCCATAAATGAAAAGATTTTACATCCCGCGCATTCATTAATTATCTAGTCAATGAAGGGTGTAGGGTAGTTTTCTTTCAGACAAGCTTGATTTACATCTCTATAATCGATGCACAGTCTAATAGTTCCTTGTTTTTTCATTACAAGAACAATATTCGATACCCAATCGGTTAGAGGAACTGGGTAAATAAAACTAGCATGGAGAAGTTTTTCAACTTCTGCCTTGATGGCAGTGGCTTTCTTGGGGTGCACCTGCCATAGCCATTGTCATACTGGTTTGACATCTAGATATATCTTAATTTCGTGTTCAACTATGCTCGAGTCAATGCCTGGCATTTCATCATACGACCAAGCAAAGACATCTCTAAATTTGTGAAAAAGAGCGTGATATATTTCCAGTTCTGAAGGAGAACAAGATTTGTTGACATGAATATTCTCTACAACATCTGTTTTGGTCGAGATATTTATGGCGATAGTCTCTTCAATATTGGACAAGTTTCACTCAAAATCCACCGTGTTTACAATATTTTATAGAAAATCAAAAACTGAGGGATGATGAAGGTCAGTAGGAGTATCTTCTTTCTAATCTAGAATATGGGAATGATGGTGGTAATCTTGCCATGGTGCCCCGTCAATCATCATTGACTGAATAATTCCTTTGTCTGTATAATGTACTTGTGACCAAGGATCTGAAGGGGTACCATATTATTTAGACCTATCTATCCAAACGCTTGATGAGCGTTGATTTGGGTTTGCCTCCCCTGCCGAAAACATTGATTGCTACAAGATTTCCATTGGGCTTGGAGGTAATACCTAGAGATGATCCATGTTAATATTGTTTTCAGAGATATTTTGAATAGAAGATATCATATTGTAGGTTCCCACTGTTGCCACTTCCGCCAGATTGATTGAAGGCGGTAGGGCAAGAGTCCCCATTAATATAGGGTCTTTTAGTAGGCCTACTCTGATATTTTGAAGCGAATGAGGGCTTCCGTGGATCATCAGAATGCTTCCCGTAACTTGTGAACTGTTGGGGATAAATGTCTATTGGTCGACGATTGTAATTCCTCCTTGAAAGGGAAATGCAATCTTCCTGAAGTAGGTTGACACAACGGCTGCCATAGCATATATCCAGGGCCTTCCTAGTAGGATGTTGTAATCGAGGTTTCCGTCAATTGCTTCAACATCTATTTCTACTATTTTTCCCCCTAGTTCGACTTGCAAGTTACTTAAAATACCATATGGGGTGTATGTTCGTCCATCAAATGCTTTTAATGTTGTCGAAGATCGCGGCAAGGATGGAGATCCTAAAGTTTTCCAGCAACTCATCGACATGGTACATGTAGATGCCCCCTCATCAATAATTGTTCGATGAACAGTTTTGTTGAGGGCTTTCACTTGAGTAAGGAAAGTTAGTTGAGCTAGAAACTGAGGGTTATATCCTTTGTGATTAAAGGACACAAGATTGGAATCCGTTGGGTCAATCCAGCCTATTGCTGATAATAAAGCCTACTTTTGAGAGGGGAAATTTTGCAGTACCTCAAGTGTCAACATAGCGGATGGCGATTGGGCTAGATATTCCACTATATTATAATGCTGTGCTACTCTGGCACGAGGATTAAATGCCGATTAGTGTACTACTCCCTTTGGCGGCTTTATCATTAGTTCAGGAATGATGGGTGGCACAACTTCGATCGAAGTTATTTTTGAACTACTGGGTTGATCATTGGCCTTGTTTCCTGTCAGCTGTGGATTTCCGTAATCTTTATTCCTTGTCGATATCAAAGCATCATTTTGCTGCTTCGAAAACGACAACATTAGCACTTGGGATGGGGAGGCATTATCACTATCAACTAGATTTGTTCTTGGATTTGGAAACGGATCAGTCAATACTGCCAAGGTTTTCGAATTCTTGAAGAATTTTCTAAGCTCAGCTTTATACGAACACTCTCTTGTCCAATGATCCTCATCACATATAAGGCATGGACGATTTTGTTTCCTATCTCCAGAAGGGTTTGTAGAAGGTTTTTCAGGGGATGACTCCTCATGTTTCTTCTTCTTCCCTTTCTTTTTCTTCTTGCCTCCTGGTTTCTTGGTTTCTTTGGCTTTGTCAGTCGATATGGCATTTACTTCTGAGGCGAGAATTTCTTCATTTGCATTTTGACCTGAAACCATACAGGCCTTCTTCGACCTAGCCTTTACAGCTTTCGTGCTGGTCATTCCTATCATGCTGTCCCCGACATGAGTGTCTTTGTTTGATTTAGGAGAGGGAGGAATGGAAAATTTTGGTCTAGGAGCATCAGGGATTTTATCGTAGAGCATGCCAAACTGAGTATAGATCAAGTCTAAATATTGCGCATGAGCAATTACTTGCTCTTCAGTGGCGACTCCTCCCTTTGCCACATCTTTCATAATAGAAGGTAACAACGACTTAATAAACCATTCAGCCAACAGCTGATCGAGAACATATGTTCTTACCATTCTACGACAACGTCGCCACTCATGAATATGATCAGATATGCGAGCGGCCGTCGTTTGCTTGAAATCTGTAAGAAGCTCAGTTCCCATTTCGTACCTTCTGGGTAACTGAAAATGGGTTAAAAAGGTTGTGGCTAGGGTATTGAAGTTATCAAACGAAGCTCTAGGCAATTCGATATACCATTTCGCTGCCGGACCAGTTAACGTTAGATGAAAAAGGCGAAGCCTGATCGAATCATCGTTTAGAGTGTTAGATGAAAACCATAGATGAAAGGTCATCACATGATTCGATGGATCTTCACCCATATTTCCATTAAATTTAGGAATATCTGATGGAATTTATGAGGAATCGCTGGCCACCAAGGGGCGTAAGCAATTGGATCATTTGTTAGCCGGCTTAGATCTAGTAACTCTAAATTTTCCACCAAGGGCAACTGTTGATTCAGGTTCAGCGAAGCATACCCAGGATAAGATGGGATTGCCTGAGCAGTGGGTCTTTGCATACCAGCATAGTGCATTTGATGCTGATAACTTTGATAAGGTTGATGGGCATAACCGTTATGAAATGGTTGATGTTGTCCGTTTTGAATATACGGCTGCCCATTACTTGCAAAGACTTGGTGCTCAAATCCTTGGTAAACTTGTTGGAATTGTGGTTGTTGATATTGCACTAGCCATGGTTGTGAGACCATGTGCTATTGTCCAATACTGGTTGTTTGACTGAGATGATGGGTAATGGTACCTGTTTGAGCCTGGGTCACTCCAGTTAAGGAGCCACTAACCGATGATTGTGGTGGTGTCGTAGGGACAAGGTGCTGTTAGATTGTGACCTGAGAGACTTGAGGTTGGCATACAACAGGTAACGCTTGTACTTGTGACACCGTCACAATAGCCGGTGTAGTGGGGATATTTGACATAGGCATAGTTTGTTGCATTGAGTATACAACTCTTGGTTGTTGAGGAAGTATTGGTATCCAACCACTGGATGTAATTCCAGCATAACCTGAATTTTGTTGCGAACCCTCATATGTTTGACCTCCCGGAGGAGAAAATGAAAGGGCATATTGCCCTCCATACGGCGGTAGTCCGGTGCTTAATGGAATGATTTTCCTTTGAAGATTGGACTGCCCAAATTGACACTGCGAAGGATCAATTTGTTGGGACTCAACATAAGAGATTCCAGATATTATTCCAGATGAACAAACGAGAAAATGCCATACTGTTGAAACAGCCTCTAGACGGATTCCATCCATCGATTGAGAGCTAGTTGCGATATATGGTACGCCGGTGAACATTGTCGGAGTGGCAGCAGGAAATTTTGCCGCTGCTGTGTCAAATGACATAGTCCTAGATGTCGACGGTTGTTCAAACATATCTAGTCTATCCAAAAGGTTTCCTAGCGATTCTAAAGGAACTTCCGATAACAGTAGACTAATTTCTGATGAAGAAAGTTATAGAGTGATCCCAACTCCAAATTGCGATGGAGTACTAGATGGTGGATCCTCCACAATCTCTTCTATAGCAATCAAACCATGTGGAAGAGGTAGACCATCAAGTCTGTAAAATGTTTCCGGTGGTGAAGAAGGTAGAGATTCTACAACAACTGATGTTCGGGGAACAAAACCTTCCGAATCAGCTATAGATTGAGTCGGTTCAGGTATACTAGGATCAGTTCTACTGTCCTCTAACGGCTGCGGAAATTCTTCTGTGAAGGCAGGGTTACCATAAATGTTTGGAGTAACCAAAGTCTCCGAGGGTGTCGGAACACTTGTCCCAACCAGACTAGGGGATTTTGAGTCGGTTAAACGAGTTCACTTTGTTTGGAATAGTTTTGATTTTGGGGACAAAGACGGTTGACTCGTAAGTCTCCGCGAATGACGGGGTTTCAATTAACTTTCTTCCACGATTGCGGATTACTCGATGAACTAAAAATAAAGGGGAAAATGTTTCCGAATTAAATTAATTTTAGACGCTTTGACACAACTTGTTTTTTCAATTTTTAAGAGTCGATAAAAAACAAAATATGAATCTAGTAATCTTATAGTTTTAATGAGCCTGAAGTGACAAGTGCTCAGATGGACCTTTTCCTTTAAGGAGTATGAAATGGAATGAAAGAGACTACTCTGGAAATCTAGACAGAGGGATTACCAAACCAATTGCAAAACTGCAGAATACTTTTTACGGTACGGTAGTCAATCTTCCCGAATGCTGTGTTAAATGCATTGCGATCGATAGGGTGGCAGACACAGCTTCATATGAATAAAGGATATAGCCTATTGTGGTCTCCCAATGTATACTCGACCGTACATGGGAGCACAAGTCCGTACTGGCACTTGTCATCTCAAAGAGGAGTTATCACCCAACCAACAGTGAAAGCGATAGTTACCAGGCTTTACGATGCCGGAATACGTCTCTAGCCTAGACTTCTAGATGTTGTGCGTTAGGTTCCAAGGCATTTTTATGTTCATTGAATTTATTTTACAGTTGATATTTCTTAAGAAATTTGCCTTTCAGGTTCACCACGTGATGTAGATATAATTCGTAAAATGCAATCTAAGATGATAAACAATCGTTTAATCTTCTTTTTGCAATGAAAATCTTAGCTACTAAAGAAAGAGAGACGGTATCTTTCAACATAGAGCAGAGAGCACACACTAGATGCACTGCCCTAAATCAAACCAACAAGCAGTGTAAAAGCAAATGGACATGCATGTATTTGTTTTCAACTTTCTTAATGTGTGAATGATAAGAAGAATGCTAAGTACAAATTTGAATTATCTTTTCAAAGCGATAGTACTAAAAAATTTCTCTTCAAAAACGAAAGGAAAATAATGACGACACTTTTCTATTTTGAATTGAAAACTGCTTTCGACACTAGAAACACTACTAATTCAAATCAAATACAAGATTAACTGTATAATCAACCATCAAGAACAATAGAATTCTTTTCTTTGACTAAAAACGACACTTGCGACACTTTCAAATCAAAAGATGACAGTTTGATTATGCTACTTTTTTGTAAAAGAGAACTGTAGATGGTGCACAATACATAAAAACATTCACAATTCTTTGTACTATGGAGGCAGAATGATGGAAAGGAAGGGAGTTTCCATAGTGGTATACTGATCACAGATAGCAAAACTCCCGAATAAAGCTAAATAGAGTGAACACAGAAACCAAAATCTGAGATCAGAAGAGGTCTTGTCTAATTAGCACACCTGTAACATAGGGAAAGTGCGATGCAGTGCACCTACTGCACACGAGAGGTGCAATGCATCCATATTCCCAAGAGGAGAAGGTGTGATGGTCCAGGGACGAGACTTCAACTGGGTTCTAGGTCACAGTTTGCAGCTCAGTTCATGGATTTAGGCCGAGCAAGTGATGTACAGTAAATAGATATCACAGGGGCTGATCTAATGAGGTTACTAGAGCCACCACTAGGGCAATTAGAAGGTTTGCAAATCGATTGTTTAGTTTATAAACAAAACCTAGAGATAGACTGAAGGAACATTGATCTACTTTGCACCTGCATAACAAATGCAGTTCGAAGGCTAGCTGGCTTGACTTCAGGCTCCATCTGTAAGTTTATAAAACAAACAAACATAGACAAACAAAAAATCTACTCGCTCCCCAGTGGAGTCTCCATTTGTTATTGGGAAATCTAGTGTCCACTCGGAGCTGCTAGTCCCACTAATACTGGTAGCTATATTAGAAAGAAACAAACTAAAACTACTTTTGTTTTCCTTTATGAGAAGTAGATAAGAGGGGAATGAAGGACACCAACCTCAGTCTTGCGCTTGGTTCCTTGCTCGGTTCCTCTCCCTTCTGATAGATCCTTGTCGCTTCTCCTTTGTCAACCCATCTTCAAAGAGCACTTGTGGAATCAAAGAAACATAATACTATCGAAGAACAGAGATCTACAATCATAAACAATATAGGACCAGATATATATTAACCACACAAATGCATATATCATCAATCATAAAAGAATGTGGAGGAAAACTTCAATAGCTTTATTAATATCAAGAATAGAAAAGAGGATTACAACCAATTTTTCTGAGCCAGCGTCATCCTCCATCATGAAAGCCCTTCTTTCACCTAATGAAAAGCTTAGATCACCAAACACTATGATATTCCACCGAGAAACCAACAGCACTTCTTTACAAGATACAAAATTCTAGCCTCTGGATCTCTAGGATGAGGGATCCATATAGATGATTGTAGGGGGGTGAGTCAGCTTCTGGGATTTTGATTAGTGTCCTCTCTCTCATAGTTCTTGATTCCACTTGGAGATTGATGATCTCCTACTCATCCTTGGGTGAATTCAGAGAGGCAAGTGTCATAGGAGAAGTTTTTGGAAGATTCTATGATCATCCACCTCGCAAACTGTCTCTGCCATTTGTCCACTCTTGCCCATCGCACCCTATAGAAGGGCTTTTCATTATGCATTTCACCCTTTACGCTGAGCAAGTGGGATGCATCACACCCTTAGCACTGAGCAACCTGTATGGTCCATTTTTTACCAGTTCTGAGCAGTTTTCTGTGGAGAACTTCTGGGAGATGATGTAATCAACTGACCTTGTTCTTTTAGGGTGTGAAGCAACACTTTTAGGGACTTAGGAGTCCTTGGTTTATGGACATGTTTGATTGGGGTTGCACTGCCGAAAAATGTCTATAACATTCTCTTTGACATTTTTTGCATTCAACCTCAGGTTATATCTTCGCTGCTCCTCAGTTTGTAGGACAACTTCTCTATCCCACTCTTGACTTATTTGGTCCTGCAGCAGTGATTCTTCATATTCTTCCAATGTCAAAAATGTAGCGCTACCTTTATCTTCCATGCAATGAATTTCATCCTCATCTTCAAATTGTTCCTCCTCCATGACTACATTTTGGAAAGGAGCTTTAACTTTATGTTCTTCTTTTGATTCTTCACCCCTTTGAATGATTTGCAACTGTTCATTTTCTCTTTTGAATGGATTGGGATTTCTTGGAGCAAATGTGTTCTGCTGCTTTATTTTTCCTGAATTTTGCTCAACCTTTAGCTTAGAAATTTCAGTAGCCAATGACTCTATCATCTTAGTCATTTTGTCTGATTTAGTTTCTAAAGATGAAGCAGAGGAAGTAGAAGCCTGACCTCTCTGCCTCCTTCTGTTAGCTTGACTTTTGAGCTTTTCTGCAACCATAATATTGGATTCCACCTCTAGTGCTGCATCCTCCATATCAGCTAGAGTGGGACATCTTCTTTCTCTCAATAACATGCAGAAATCAGAGTCAAAAGCATTGGCATAAGTGAGTTTGGTAGAGGTGGGGGTAGGCTTTACCTCAGCTGGTATATTACTATACATACGATTGAATCTTTTATTAAAATCAGGCAATGATTCCCCATTTTCCCTTTTCGGGTTAGCAAACTCAGTATGGTAATATAGCAAATCCTTTTTATCTCCCCAGTGCTTCAAAAATGGATCATCTAAGGCTTCAATATCTGTTATAGATCTCTGGGGTAATTCTTTGAACCACTTTCTGGCCTCTCCGTCAAGGCTCTATACAAAAACTCTCATCCACACATCATTTTCACTTATATCTAAGTTATCAGTATAACTATAAAAAGCCTTAAGGTGTTCTTCTGTTGTTACTCCCTCTGTGCCAGTAAACTTAGGCATATATTTCTGATATTCAAGCACAGGCATAGGATTCAAAGGAACAGGGAAGACCAAAGGTCCATACCTAGCAGCTACAATTCTTTCTATCTTCTTAGGTGCTTGCTGGCCTACCATGATTGAGATATGTGCAAGAATACTGGCAGCTTGACTAGTTTGAAACGATGAAATAGATGACAGAGACAAAGGTATGTTTTGGACTGTATGGAAAGCTTTCTTTGGACTGAGATTCAAAGGGGAATTAACTGCACAAGGGGTTGTATTAATCTCTGAAAGAATTTCCTTATTAACAGTGTTGGGCTCTAAATCTTCAAACTGTATATCTTCAACTATAACTTTATCTTTCAGAGATGCATGAGATTTCTTAGGCTTACCTGATCCTGATGACCCTTTCTATGATGCTTTCTTCGATTTGATCAGGGCCAGGCACTGATTCAGCTAGTGATTTCTGAGGATTTCTTCAAGTATGTCTCACGAACTAAGCAGGAAATTCAATGTGGAGTCGCCAAAGGTTGTTCTTCCTCCAATGGAGTCGCCAGATAGATGATTACAACCAGAATATGTGCCTAGACCTTGTCTATCATCAAAATCTGGAACTGTCTCATTCTCCCAGGGAAGCTGAGCTTCAATCTCCTCTCCCCGGCAACTGAACCAATTAATGTTATCACCCAAAGAAACTCTCCTAGGTTGTATATCAGAGATGCTCAGGAACATTACAAACTCAACAAAAATGTTGGAAATAGGTGGATGAAAGGAGGTAATGATGCATATTCAATTCAGATAACCACTTCTACTATACTTAACCCCAGACATGGGTGAACACCCCCAGACTACAAGGATTTAGACCACCAATTCTCACAGTTTAAGAAATAGCTGAACATGGAGAATACTGACTACACTAGTAGATGCACAAGACCCTATGATGGCCGGCTACAACTAGTTAAGAGGTCTTCAAATCTATTTCCTAATGCACAGAGAGGATGACAGTTCTCTGGCATTAAAACAACAAAAACTTGCATACACATTCACTAATACTTACTAGATTATAACATAGAGGTGGGATGACAGCCCCTCTAATGCTAAACATCAAGAGCACATGAAAACTGCATAACAGGCATAGCCTGGAACAAAGAAGAAGTGGAAAGTGAGCAACTAACAACAAAAGAAGATTGTATTGGCTGAAAATGAAGACTAGATGCTATAAGTATCACAGTAGTTATAGTCTCCAGAAGTTGAACCTTACATCAAAACAATATCCATCAACCCTCATTACATCTTTTTTATGGATATATATGGAGGTTGATTACAAAAATATCTGCTATCCTATGCGTGGAGGGGTCATAATGGACCACCAACCACATTAACTATTTGATATGGGTCTCTGATACAATCTAATTGTTTTAATGAACAAAATGACCATTTCTGGTAGTTTGTTGTACTTCATGAACCAGTGGGGAGATATATTGAAGGAGTTCCATAACTGCTGAAGGCATTTAACTGCTCGAGGCTATACTTTCCTTCCTTGGTCGTGCTGTCTCTTGAATGAGGTGGTTGAAGGTAATTTGCGCAGAGAGCTGTTAGATGATCACCTTCATCCTTTGGCAGTGTAGCGCATTCAAGGGTGACATAGACTTCATGGCGAAGGCATGGGCAAGACTGCGACGACATTAGCCGTCGGATCGTGCGGATGAACGACTATGATGGATTACAGGGGTTATCGGGAGTAATCGCAGATGGAGGAACATGGGCCGTCGGATCATGTAATTGAACGGTGGAGATTAGTTTATGGAGGCTATCAGGAGGTCTATGCGTGGGGAGATTGTAGGCTCTTGGATCTCGGGCGGGGAGATCCAACGGTCATCAGTCGATGAAGTTGCACGATGATTAGCAAGCAGGAGGCCGTACGTCTGGGCGGTAAGTGGCTTCCCCACACTGCTCATGGGAGGCAGGTGGTATCCGTATGCGGCGGCGTGATGCAATAAATTTGTGATGCGTGGCAGATGTGACAAGGTATAAACCACTTTTCCCACGGGTTATTGTGTGCACGGCTTGCGTGAGCGGGAGGCACGATCACCGTCAGATTGTATAGTGAATATGATTGACAGTGGGGAAACGAGCAGGGTTTAATGCGCGGGAAGACAGGACTGTGGTGGCGGGGACCGTTGGATTAGGATGATCGACGGTGGGGATTAAGGCGGAGGGTTATGAAATTGCCGAGTCACATGTTTGGGTTATATGGTGGGTAAAGCTTAGCGCTCGGTGTTTAGAGGAACACAATATTGTGTAGAGTTTCAAAGGAGAATAGGGAAAGCAGGGGCTATGGAGCTATAAGGAGAATGAAAGAGAAAAGGAAAAAACTGCTGCGAGCCCTTTGCAACCAAAACCAGCACTGACCAACATGTTTTTATCCATCAAATTTTGAAGAACATAGTAGAGCTAATAGGTCCTAAGTAGTTTTAGTCAATGGTATTGAGTAAGGCCTAAGACTATAAAAGGAGGAGAAGATCATTAGGCAAAGGCACTCAAGTATTGAATATCTAATGAAGAGAAAGATCTAGTATATAGGTTATTGGGTTATGGTGCATAGTTGGATCTAAACCAAGGATGAACCTTAGCACTTGATGTAGGATAAGATCTAATGATGGGTCAAGATCTTAAGGCTTGAAGTGAAGTATCTTTGTGTGGTTTTGAACTTTGTAACTAGCGCATGTTGTAGTCTATAAATATGATGATCTGGGTATAACTGAAGTCTGTAATTGTTGTAAAGTTTAAATCATCATTTATGGATCTGTATGTATGTTCACTTTAGAAAAGGCGTGTATACACGCTGGTTCTGCATATCAAAATAGCATATACATCTTAAATTTGATTTGCAAATCTGTATGCAGGTTCGCCTTGAGAAAAGTGCGTATACATGTAGGTTTGACACATGGAAGTAGCGTATAGCTCATAAAATAATTTTAAGTTGCTTCTGTTTGTTGTTGCAGTGTTCTGGGTTCTGGCTTGGGTTATGCTTACTGTATTTTGGTTGTTGTATTATGGTTATAGCGTTATGATAAGTGATTTATTGATTCAATTGTGATTGGTGAAAAGGACATTAGTTGATGTAGATGTTTGAATGATGTTATTGATGGATCCATTCTAAAAATTTATGAAATGTGGACCTTGGAAGAAAAGAGAAGCATGTAGCCTTTTGTAGGCTGGCACCTACGTACTAGTAAACATATCAGCTAGTACAAGAGCTAGGGGGTTGTAGCTCCCTTCCAGGAGAAGCAGGAGAATGAGAGAAGGTTGTAGCCTTCTGTAGGTAGAAGCCTGCGTACTGGTATAAGTCTGCACCAGTAAAAAATTGTAAAAAGAAGTTTCTAATTTAAAAGAAGATAGAGACAATTGCAGCAGGTGGTTTTCACTCACATTGGGTTTCCACCTTATATCTTGTGTTCTTGTGTGTGATTATCTGTTCTATTTTTATTGCACCTGGTTACTATTTATATGGTTCTAATGCACTGACTAAAGATCAACATATGATGAATTAACTGAATCATAAGTTTGCAGGATATACGTTAGTTTATTTAAACACAGTTGCATATAAACGCAAGTTCCATTAACTAAAGTAGCGTATATGAATCTAATTATGGAAATGAAAAATTATTGACTTAATAATACTGATTCACCCCCCCCCCCCCCACCCAGCATTATTTCCAACAACTGGAATCAAAGCAGGTCCTTCAGAAAAAGCTTAATCGCTTGAAGGGATTTCCATCATCATGAGTAATCAAGAAAGGGAGGGATCGATCAGACCACCAATCTTTGATGGGAGAATCTTCGTTTATTGGAAGGTAAGAACCACAACCTATCTTCAATCTCTTGGAGCAGATGTTTGGGAAATCGTGGAAGGAGGATATACATTTCCATCAACAATTCCTACAGATGTGGCTGGTAAAAACCAATATGAAACCAATGCCAAGGCTGTCAATACATTATTGGGGAGTTTGTCATAATCAGAATTTGTCAAAGTTATGCAACTCAAATTCGCCAAAGAAATATGAGACAAGATTGTTCTACTATGAAGGATACAATCAGGTAAAACATGCAAAACTACAAACTCTCAGAATTCAATATGAAACTCTCAAAATGCACAATGATGAAAGTATAGCCATTTACTTCTTACATATAGATGATATTGTTAATTGCATGAAGAATTTGGGTGAAGAGATAAGAGAAGTTACTTTAGTTGAAAAGTTTTTAAGATCCTTGTGTTAGTGTCAGCCCTTGTAGCCTTCCTCCAGTGATCAAATATGCTCTTACAAAGTGATTTTAAGGTGTGAAGGTCAATTTTGTCATTTCAAAGAGTCTTCAAGCAAAATTTGGTCACTAGGCATTGGGCCCAGGGTTTGCTTTCACTCTTTTCAAAGTTGCCCAAATGTCAGTCTATGTCACTATTCAGTTGAGTCTATCATCATTCATATGGTTTTTATTATCATATCAGGTTCCATTGGGTCATGTTACACCTTGTTCATGCTTCAGTTGTGCCTTGGTAAGGTCCATTTCCCTCTCCTAGGGTTTTGGAGGTAATTTCTCTTGGATGGTCAAATCATCAGCAAAATTTGTATCTTGATGTTCATACACCTTCCCCTATCATTAATGTACTTTATTAAACACTTCCCATCACTGAGACTCCCCAAATTCCTCATTTTTCAACAAACCCTAGTTTCTTGCTACAACCTGGCAATTTTCTAGGTCGGGCCTATGTTTTTCCCTTTTGGACCACTTCCCCTCACTCAATCTCTGATATTTCAGTTTCCCCTGCTTCCTAACATCCCTCCATACTTCCCAAAATTTCCTCAAGAATTTAGAAACTCCCTATCCCCTTCATTTCGCTTCATTTCAACAAAATCCTGTGTTTCATACATCGTGATAGTTTTCACTCAAATGATGTTTCAGAGCAATAAAAGATGAATTTTGGAAAACTGAGAGAGTTTTTTGTTCACAACATACCAAGGAAGAAAAACCTCCTTCACATTTTACACAGGTATAATGGTTTTGGAGAAATGTCAAGAATACTATTGCCTCAGGAGAATTGACGCACCTCTGAAGTGACCTTGGGAAAATCAATTTTTCGCCTAGCTCGGTTGGCCAAATAACTTTCTTGATGAGTCAAAGGATAACTAGACAAAACGATCTTTCCAATGCGCTATCATGAGCTCAATTTGGAGTTGAGGAAGTCATTCAAAAGTTGATTGCAACAACACTGTACCTTGACGCAGCCTCATTTTGCACATTTTGACCAGTATTGGGAGATTTGATTTTTAGCAAGGCAAATAAACTCCAAATTGAAAACTTCTAATTGTTTTGGAAGGTAGACCCAAATACCTTTCCAACGCACTATCCTACGCCTAATTTGGACACCGGGAAGGCCTCCAAAATCCTCCTGCAAAAGGCACTACGCACAGAGAGTGTGCGCTATGCATTGGGAGCGCGCTACGCATAGAGCTTCAGCAGCCTGTGTAAAAATACATGCGCGCTACGCATTGGGAGCGCGCTACACATTGGGTAAGCGCACTACGCATACAAATTCAGAGCCAAAAATTTTTTTCTCCTTCGTCCAGATTCATGCCAAATCGCCCCCAACTGCTTGCAAGTAGGTCCTTTATGATTGTTCAGTGAATTTTAGACATGGTTATGGTGTGTTGAATGTGGAGAAAAAGTGTGAAATGTAAAACCCTATGTTGATTTCCAAATTCACTTCTTAGGGTTTGAAGCAAATGAAGCCAAAAACTTCTTAGGGACTGTGTGGGTTAATATATGCCTATGTCATCTATTTTCAGTGGTGTCCATGCTCATTATTAACCTTAGCCTCACGCCCTCTCTTTGCCATTACATCACTGCTATCATTGTTATGGCCATTGTCATTTTCACACTGTTTATCATTCATGTTATGACATAGTCCCATTTTCACTTGTCCACATCCTTCACTGACATTTTTCAAACAATGCCAGGGCTATTGTCACTTTTTTTCCTAATAGTTATGTCCCCCGCATTATTCTCTTTTCTACTCACTTGTCAAATCCCCTCATAATCAAAGCGACGACTGTTTGTTCATGGAGAGTTGGCCCGGAAAAGACATGGTGATTTGACACCTTTTGAGTGGCAATTTTGGCTTGAGAAACTCAATCAACATCTAGAGGAGTTGTTGGTGAAGGCCAATAGATACAAAGACATGCTCCGTCACATGAAACATCATTATTGGGCTCGCATGCATGTTGGCAAAGAAAAAATGAAGATTTTGAAAAGGAGGTTGAGCAGAGCACTAAAACAGCGAAAGAGGCTGGATCCACTTCGAGTTTTGGCTGAGGCTTTGCTGGCTAGGCATGACACATGATGGAGGGTCTTCGCTCCAAATTTGAGCAAATTCGGAGAAATGTTTGTCATTTTGAAATTTTTGGTCCCAAAAACAGTTTTTTCAGCTATACGAGTAGCGCGTCAACGTGCTCGCTTTTGATTGGGACACTTGCTGGATGGAAAATTTGTATTTTTAGGTTTTTGATGGTAAGTTATGCATGCTCAATTATTTTCGAAGCATTTTATCAAGTTCTGGATGATCAAAAGGCCCAAAAACGCCATGAAAACCACCTTGCTGCCACCTTTTGCACCAGCAGGAAGTACTTCTAGGCGAATTTAGTTTTGGAGGGGAAAATGAGCTCCAAATTAAAAAATTCTACTTGGGTTGGAAGGTAGACATCCAGCGCTTTCCAACGAGCTATCATGCGCTCAATTTGGATGTCGAGAAGTGCTCCAAAAACAGGCTGAAAGGTGCACTACGCATAGAGGTTTTTGGTCAAATTTTCATCCTCCAGCTTAGGAATTCAGCTAGTTTTCACCAGTTTCACTTCTTGATGTGATTTTTGACCCAGATTGATGTAATTTGATGTGTATGAGGTAACTAGGCACTTATTTACCTTATTCTAGATGATTCATTCACAAAATAGCAAAAATTTAATGTAATGAATCAGTTTCCTAGCATATAGGGGTTAGTTGTTTGACTACCTAGATTTCAGTTCCTTGTTTAGAATTGGTTCAAACTGCTCCTAGAAGGAAGAGCTCGACCCCTATAGGTTAGGGAATGGGTTAGCTTGGTCTATATGATGTAAATTTTCAGTCAGTAGCAAGGGTTGGACTCTTGGGAAGATTTTGGCACACTATTGTACATATTTTTCATATTTTGGCTAAGGACAGATCAGAGGTTTTGCAGCACCTGTTGGGATTCTTGTGGCTTTCAGTTCTTGATGGTGTTATCTCTCAGTTTATTGTAAGTTTATTCATGTTTAAATGTATGACATTCCCTTCTTATGCTTCTGAAACTAAATGAATGAGTAAATGAGGTTGAATTCATTGTTCACAGTGCTCTTCCTTTAAATTTGTCTAGTTTTACATGTTTTCGCCAGTTTGGTGAGGATCCATGTTCTCCTTTGCCCTCTTCAGCTCCTTGTCGTTCTAATCCATTTATACACCTGATCAAAGGCATCAAGACTACTTCCTACCTCGCCCCAACTCGAATTCTGCAAAGATCTGGCCTTATCCCCAGACCCAAAATTGGTTTTCCCGTTTCTCCAACAAAAAACTCAAAAATCTAAATCAAACTTTCCTATCTCTTTACTAGCTTAAAATCAGTTCCTATTTTAAGTCATCTCGCACCCTATTGCTCATTTTATCGAGATTGACTGGAGAGAGCCCTCTCCTGTCCTCGTAGGGCTAGCTACGAGGATGAGTTTGGTTTGATGTGGCCTTGAGTTTTGCCTTCCTCAGCCTGAGGCAGATTTGAGTGCTAACACCTTGTCTACTAAGTTTGAACCAAAAGTATCTGCCATAGAAGAAAAGCAGGATCTTCAAACTATTACTATGACACAGCTGCATGGAATCTTAACTGCCTTCGAAATGAGAAAAGGAGGTCCATCAGATATGATAGAAGCTGCATTTAAAGCTTCAGGAAGAGAAGAACTCAATGAATCAAGACATATTTCCGAAGGAGAAGAAGAAGCAAACTTTTTCAAGAACCTTCAACGGGGTTCTGGAAGATTCAGAGGTAAACTACCTTTGAAATGTTTTACTTGTGGAAGAGTCGGTCATTATGCTGCCAAATGTCCTCATAAAGATAAGCTTGATAAAGGTATAGAATCAGCAAAATCGAATAGAAAAAAATGTGTAAGTAAGAAGAACTACTATACGCATGAAGATAGTGATGGTTTATCAATTAGTGATGAAGATGAAAATAGTAATGACTGTTAGGATTCCATATTGTCTATTTTTGACCTTATATTTTGTCATTATATTACCCTCTTCAACCCTTAGTTGAAAGCCTTTGCTAGTGTTTTGACTTAATCATTCCAAAAGGTATATAGTAACTCTCCTCATTGCTATGTGTTTAATTATTCAACACATAATCATGTTATCTTTATAATTGATCCTTGAAGTTGACTAAGTTGCTGAACAATTGTTGAAACTGCCTAAAACTGGCAGGACCACATTTTGCAGTTGCTGAAACAGCGGAAACACCGCAAACCGCGAAGCTGAAACAACAAGAACAACACGAACCTCGAAGCTGAAACAACAAGAACATCATGCGAACTTCGAGGAGACAGTTGAGATTTGTGTAACAAATCTGCAACAGCAAAGGAATCCGATGGATTACTACATTGGTCGTAACGATCATGATCCACATCACTGTAACAACATTCTGTTAACGAGAACTGATTTCCCTATTTTTGGTACAAAGGGTCGAACTAGAATGTATAATGAAAATATTTTGTAATAGATGTCTCCTCTATAAAGAGGAGACATCTACATTAGAGGGGGACATATAGATGTATGGAGAGAGGATGAACAAGCTGTAACACAGGAATTGTAGTGAAGGGATGAGACTGAATCTTTCTTGTAATATGGTATATTGACAGATGAATAAAGTTCTGTAATGAGTATTTCATCTTAGTTTCTGTGTCCTGGGGAATCTTGTGAGAAGGACAGGGCCCACCTTCATCACAAGATTCACCCATCTTCTTTCTGTTGTGTGTTGTGTGTGATTTTTGTTTATATATTATTCACGAGTACTGCTTCTAATGATATTTTACTTTTGCTGAGACTCTGTTTTCCTTTTAACTGATTGATGTTGTATATGAGTGCCTCACCGGTGACTAGGATTTACAGAGTGTATTGGCGAAGTAGATAACAAAGGCAGGTGCTGAATGTCCTTACTCTAGGGATAGGGTCCTGATCCTTTGTTACAAGACAGCCATCAATCCCTTTTGCAGATTTGTTTTCTTTGATTAATTATCTGTTCTTATTCCATTCCTGCAATAGGCTATAACTTCTGTAACACAGAGTAGGGGTTTAACAGAGAGATAACTGTTTATACTACAACTTTTAATACTATTAAAATTGAGTACATACAGTACGTACTCACCTTTGGAATAATCAGACTTTCCCGGGTTGATAATTTATCTGACACTCGACTGTTTAATTAATAAACAATTAAAGTGACCAACATTTTGGCGTCGTTGTCGGGGAAGGCGACTGAAGATTTTAAAAGTGTTAACGATTTTCTTTTAGAGATGCAGGATGCATGAGAGGACGCAAGAAGGATAACCTTACAGGCGGCAAGGGCAAAGGAGGAGGAAGAAAAACTTGTATCGACGATATTATTTTGAAAGCTGAGACATCCCAGAGGTTAAGCTCTCGAAGGCCACAGACCCAACACTCTTTCCAGACAGACTATTAGACAGAGGAAGTAGTGGGAGTAGAGAGGGTTATAGGACCATCAGAATATACTGAGCAACTGGTGGAAGAAGTCGAAGGACCAATAGAGGAGCCAATAGAGGAGATTAAAGTGGAGGAACCAGTGCAGGACATTCAAAGTCCAACAGAAAACTTTGAAGACCGGGCAAGCGCATCAGGAAAACAACCAATGGAGGATAACAATGAAGGACTTTTCGGTGGAGGTCGCAGAGTAGAAGTAAGGAGAGAGAATTCTCTCTCCACCCTGGAATTCCCCTATGCAATGTAATGATATTCATTTATGCTCTGGGAGAATAGTTGAACCCATTATTGATGACATTACTTCTTCCGATTCTAATAAAGAAGAAACCGGAAAAGAAAAGTCATCTAATAACAATGCTGAAACAGTTGGATCATCCTCTAATAACAATGATTAAACAATTGAAACATCCTCTGCTGAAGCAACAGAGCCACCATTCCCTGAATGTTTGGCTCTTACCAAAACACTTGAGCCACCTGCTTTTAATCTTTTAGGAGAATTGCAGAATTTATATGTTAAAATTCCACTCTTACAAGCACTGAGAGATGTACCAATTTATGCTAGAACTGTTAGAGATATTTGTATTAAGAAACCCGGAAGAAAAGCTAAGGATCCCCTCACAGTTCATGTGATGGGTGATCTAGCTGCTCTAATGTCAGAAAAAAATCCTCCTGTGAAATATGGTGACCCTAGTCATCCTACGGTCATAGTACAGGTTGGAAAAATTTTTGTTTCTAGAGTTCTAGTAGATCTGGGTGCTGCAATAAACATCATGACACTTGAAACTGCATAGTTATTACAATTAAAGAATGTAATTAGGGAAACCCCAACCATTATAGAGCTAGTTGATCGCTCCACAATCAAACCTGAAGGAGTCATTGAAGACCTGATAATCTCAGTCGAATCTTGGAACTACCCAGCTGATTTTGTTGTATTACAAACCAAAACAAAGTTGGGGGGTCATCCATTGATTTTAGGGAGACCTTGGCTGGCTACAGCAGATGCCTTCATCAATTTTAGATCAGGTTCAATGACAATTTCTAATGGATGTGAAACCAAACAACTTACTCTTTACCCTCATGCTACACCTATGATTAATAATGATAACTCTGTGTGGTTATATTATGAGGATGATGAGACCCAACCCATCTTGACTGTCGGACAAGCTTTAACTTTTAAAGATTCAACCGAAAATGAATTAATTAGCAACTTTATTTCTGAACCTTCTTCGGTTAACTCTGAAATACATGATCACTTGACTACAATCCTGGAATCTGAATCCCAATAAAACCTTAGAACTGAAGATTTATCTCAGACATCAACTGGCATCTCCTCCAAAAGTATAACAGTCGAAATCGAGCCTGGAAAAACATTAAATATAAACCCTAACCTAATAGATGCTGAAACACAACAGTTAATGAAGCTACTCCGTGAGAATAAAGAAGCATTCGCATGGGATTACGCAGATATGAAGGGAATTTCTTCTGAATTATGTACTCATCGTATTTATATTAAATAAGGATCTCGCCCAGTCTGTCAAGCCCAACGACGAATGAATCCCAATTTAAGGGAAATTGTGAAAGAAGAACTTCAAAAATTGTCGAATGCAGGATTTATATATCCTATATCTGATAGTGAATGGGTTTCACCATTAGTAATTGTACCTAACAAAAATGCGAAATGGAGAGTGTGTGTAGATTATAGAGCTCTAAATAAAGCCACTCAAAAAGATCATTTCCCCTTACCATTTATTGATCAGGTACTAGAAAATTTGGTAGGTAAGAGATTCTTTTCCTTTTTGGATGGATTTAGTGGATATAATCAGATCAAGATTGCACCCCAAGATCAGGACAAGACCACTTTTACTAGTCGATGGGGGAATTTTTCCTATAGAGTTCTTCCATTTGGACCATGTAATGCCCCAACAACATTTCAAAGAGCAGTGATAGGAATTTTTCTGATATGCTTAATTATTCCTTAGATATATTTATGGATGACTTTACTCCTTATGGTGTGACTTTTGAAGATGCATTACAGAACCTTGAAAAAGTACTTAAACAGTGTATAGAAGCACATCTTGCCTTAAGCACTGAAAAATGCCATATGATGATGAATCAAGGTATTGTATTGGGACACTTCATCTCATTCCTAGGAATTCAAGTTGATCCAGCTAAAGTACAAGTAATTCAAACTCTTCCTATCCCTAAAACACAAAATGATATAAGAAGTTTTTTAGGACATGCTGGATATTATAGAAGATTTATCAAGGATTTTTCTAAAATAGCTTCTCCTTTGTTTGTGTTACTTATGAAAAATGCTGAATTTAAGTGGGTTGATGGTTGTTCAAAAGCATTTAATGAACTTAAACATCAATTGTCTACAACTCCCATTTTAAGAGGACCTCACTGGGCACTCCCCTTTCATATATCCTCTGATGCTTCAGATACTGCAATTGGAGTTGTCTTGGGTCAAGAAGAAAACAATATTCCCTATGCTATCTATTTTATTAGTAAAAATATGACCCCTGCTGAACTTAATTATACAGTTACCGAGAAATAATTCTTAGCAGTCATTTATGTTATTAATAAGTTTCGACATTATATTACCGGCTACACTACTTTTGTTCATACTGATCACTCGACCATTAAATATATAATGAACAAATCAGTTACAAATGCTCGAGTTACCAGATGGTTATTATTATTACAAGAATTTGATATCACAATTGTAGATCGACCTGGTAAAGAAAATGTAGTTGCTGATTTACTTTCTCGGTTAAAAACTGATGAAAATATTCCAGTAGATGATTCTTTTCCTGACAAATATTTATTTGGAGTATCTGCTCACTCACCTTGGTATGCAGACATTGCCAATTACTTAGTTGCAGGGAAATTACCATCACACTTATCGCACAGAGAGAAAAGAAAGATCATTCAGCAAAGTGCTGGGTACAGCTGGATAAGCGGGTGTCTTTTCACACAGGACTCGATCAGGAAATTCGGAGATGCATCAGAGAAGATGAAGTTTATGATATATTGAAGGCTTGTCACGATGGCCCTTGTGGAGGCCATTTTGTGGATAAAAGAACATCACACAAAGTTCTTAGAATGGGTTATTATTGGCCCTCATTTTTCAAGGACGCAAAGAAATATGTTAGGGCCTGCGATAGCTGTCAGAGAATGGGCCAGCCTAATCATAGGGATGAAATGCCACTCAACCCCCAGGTAATACTTGAACCTTTTGAAATATGGGCACTAGATTTTATAGGTCCCATCAATCCTCCATCCAATCAAAGAGTTTATATACTGGTTTGCACAGATTATATGACTAGGTGGGTAGAAGCTAAGGCACTCATCAAAGCTAATGAAGAATCAGTGTTAACTTTTTTATTTGAAGAAATCTTTGTTAGGTTTGGTTTACCTAGAGAACTAGTCACAGATGGAGGACCTCCTTTTAATTCTCATGGCTTCAAAGATACACTCCAGAAATATCACATTAAGCATAAAATGACTACACCTTATCACCCATAGGCAAATGGTTAGGTGGAAAGTACGAATAAAGTCATAGAAGCCATTTTAACAAAAATAGTAAAGGAAAATAAAAGGGACTGGTTTCAAAGGTTGCCTGAAGCATTATGGGCTTACAGAACTACTTGGAGGAACACTAAGGGTTTTTCACCTTATGAATTAGTTTATGGTAAAAGTGTTGTTTTTCCTGTGGAATTTGAAATCAAAACCTTGAGGACTGTTTTAGCTGTTAACCTTGACTTGACTGATGCACAGACAGCTAGGTTGCAGCAGCTTCAGGAATTGGATGAAAAGAGGTTGGATTCCATCCATCAAACAACCATGATACAACAACAAAGAACCAGGTGGTATGAAAAAACTATTAAGCACAAGCAGTTCCAAAAAGGTAATTGGGCTCTACTGTATGACTCCCATTTTGAAAATTTTCAAGGTAAATTAAGAACAAGGTGGCTAGGACCTTATGAAGTAGATACTGTTTTTCCAAATGGAACAGTCAGACAACTAACGATTGATGATTCTAGAACAACATTATTAATGAATGGGTATCGATTCCGTTTGTATCAAAAGCCTATTTCTAAAGAGGATTTCAAAACTACTTGCATGACAGACATACACTATGCCTTTTTGGAGGAACCTGCTATCCTTCAATGCACTTAATTTTTTTTTTATGTATTTATTTTTAGATTAGATTTCTTAACTAATAATACCTGTCAAGGGTTGCCATGTTACAATTAATTATTTTGCAGATCTTAGCTTCGGAGGGTGGCTGAAAAGAAAAATTCCAATATAGGAAGAACTAATTTGCAAATTGGGAAGCATTGCCATGTCACTTCAGATCATAATTCATTCCCTCTTACATTTCTCGTTGCTGAAACACCATTTCGCGTTGCTGAAACACCATTTCCCATTGCTGAAACACCATTTCCCGTTGCTGAAACACCAAAACACCAATATTTTGCATTTTTCCTAAAAAGCACCAATTTCCCCATTTTTTCTCCCGAGAATGAACTATTACTTCGATAGAAACATATCATTCTTTATTAAAGAAATCAGCCATTCATCCTGTTAATTATGTTCCTTCACTACTACTTCTTGTGAATAATGAAAACCTTGTGTATAAAAACCCTCATACTTTCCAGACCCTTTCTATAGTGATCATCGACCTATTAAGGATAAGATAACACTTTTTGGCGCAACAACCAAAGGTAAATGTAAAGGTATGAGTGTTTAAGTGTGAATATTAAATTGTAGTTAATGGGGAGATAATTGATACGACTGCCAAAAGCGTCGTACCACCAACCATATCATTCAGCCGCAGTTGGGGGGGATTACCGAAATATTGTAATCATTATATGACACGCCAATCACCGCCATCTCTATTTCTTGCGGTAGTATCTAATCCACCTCGTCTGTACCTTATCACGTCATAATTTCATTTGTAACGTTCTGCTCTGTTTTGACCTCGGCAACTCGGCTCAGCACTTTGTATTTTGTCTGAACCAACAACTATGGGAGGAGATGCTGTTAGACATAAACCTGGCTTGACGGAATTACTGGAACTCTACCAGGAGGCATACCAAATCTTTCTACAAGCAGGATGGGTGGATTACTTTAGAAGACTTCCGGATTTTGATTCACAGCAGATTCTGCAATTTGCATGCAATTTGAGGGAAGGATACTCCACTGTCCAAGGGGTGCTAATTCCAGCAACAGAAGAGGACATAGCACAAGTTTCGGGGCTTCCAACCAATGGTATTCGTTGGTTCAGCAGGAAACACCTCATTCTCAATGCACAGCAAGATTTCCTGTTACCAGGGGAGCAGGTTGAAACCAAAGGCAGGGGTGTTGCACTTCGATCACTACCACCACCATGGCCAAAGGTTGCAGAATTTGTTAAGCATTATTTCACTTGCGAGGGCCGTTATCAGGTAGTCTACCAACACAAATTCGTTTTATTAAATCATTTGTGGCATGGTCGTCTAATAAATATGTCCTATTATCTGCTTGGCTGTCTAAAAAATATGGCACACTATACCATGAACGCAAGGCACCAACTCCTCTGCCTCACGCACCATCGTTTGGTCCAACTCTTAATAAATAGAGGCTTCGCCCTACACAATCCACCTCCCCTCAGTAACCCCCCTCAGCAAGCTAAGGAAAATCCTCAGCAAAACGAAGAAAATTCCCAGCAATCTGAGGAAAACTCCCAACAAGTTGCCGAAACTCAGCAACCAGCAGAAGAAACACCCCAATTGAGCACTAAAAATCTGCAGCAGACCCCACCCCTTGATAAAGCCGAACCATCCACTCCCATAGTCCATATCCCCACCGATGATTCGGATGACGATACCCTCATCACTTTCCTTAAGAGGAAAAAGCAACAGAAAGTTGCAACCCCACTAAAAAGAAGAACCAGGGCCTCAGTTAAGGAAGCCACCATTTCTGATAATTCCTCTACCCTGAGGAAAAGTGCTTGTAAGAGAAAAACTACTGTTTCTTCTGATTCTTTACCACGGCAAAGAACAAGGTCGTCTGCAGCAATTGAGGCCATTATCCCAAATGCCCCACCTATCATTCTAAATCCCCATATTAGGCATAGCCCTGAACCTTCACTTTCCTCACCCTCAGGTGCCGAAATGCAGAGCGTTCAAAATTTTGTGACATCATTTTTTTCAACAGAGGCAGCTGCTCCACAAGAACCAGCTGCCGATACATCTAAATTAGACACCCAAGACGATATAGGGCATGTGTTTGTTACACAAGAACCAGCCACTGACCCAACAGGTGCCACACAAGAACCAGCTGTTGGTGAACAAAAAGAAGATGACCTAGATGTGGCTGATACACAAGAACCAGCCACTGAACCAACAGGTGCCACACAAGAACCACCTGTTGGGGAACAAAAAGAAGATGCCCTAGATGTGGCTAATACACAAGAACCATCCACTGACCCAACAGGTGATACACAAGAACCACCTGTTGGAGATAAAAAAGAAGATGCCCTATGTGTGGCTGATACACAAGAACGAGCCACTGACCCAACAGGTGATACAAAAGAACCACCTGTTGTGGACACAAATGATGAAGTTGATGCCGAACAACAATTCTCTCCTCCATTGGAACCTACCACTACAGAAGCCCCTGTTACTTTAGCCTCCCTGGAGGAAGAAAATGAGTTTTTGAAATCAGAAATTAAGGCTTATCAACAAGAGTTAACAATGGCTAGGGAAACCTATAAAAAGGAACTCAATCTGTACATGTTAGCTCAGGTAGCATCTGCAGCTAAAAAAAGTGTAGAGAATGATCAATACAGTGACTACATGTGTAGTGAATGTGGTGATATCTATACTCGAGCAGGATATAAGATAATTGCAGTTCCGTTGACTGGAGCCAATCCTGTTATAATAAAAAAGGAACACCCTGCTGTTACACAAGAACCAGCAGGGTCTTCAAGAATTTTAGAGGAAGAAACAGAACCACCCTGGCCAATCCAAGTTGTTAATGAACAGAAACCAGTACCAAAGTCTTTTACAACTGTGTATACACAGACTGAACCTTCCTGTGTCAGCAATGCCTCACGCACAGACTTCCAGTTTTCAAAAACTAAGTAACACATGGAAGACAGAATATGAGCTCTCCCAAGGAAAGGAATTTCAGCAACAGAAGTCATTATGGCTCAACTATGCATACAGAAATTGGGAAGTGCTTGAACAGTCTCGTGCACAACATAAGGAGAATAAGCAATTAAAAGCCAGACTGTCCCTCATCTTTGACTTGGTCTAGGGTTTACTCACTACAAGGAAGACCTCTTTTAACTATTCTGTATTTTTAAGAGAATGCTTAGTGTTTCTCAAATTAAAAGCAATCAAGGATGGAAGACCCCACTAGGTATCTACACCATAGCAATTTATTGAGACTTTTGCAGAAGCACCAAACAGTGACTAGAACCTGCTCTGTAAAATCTATCTTCACAATGAGGCTATGCCTGAAGATAGAAAGATTAGTTTACTTCCTCTTTGTGGCAATATCCAAATAAGAGCCTTTATCTCCTTCTTGGCCAATCAACTTACTTGGCAGAATACTTTTATGTCTGCAGCACACAATGAGGATAACTATCTTCTCTGGATTCGTTCTGAACCGCAGAATGTAGCCATCTTCATTGCAGAACATCAACGAATTCTATGAGAACCAGGGATGACCGATCATATTAGGAAACTGCAAGCAGCAGTCCTGGAAGACTGCTGACATTATGTGAAAACTAAAGGAGCTCTGGCTATAAAAGCAAATAATCTATTCTGGGAACACTGTCCTAAAGAAATATGGGAATATCATCCCTACAATCCCCTCAATCTTCAGGTGGTAATCTCACGCATACCTGATTATGTTAAATGCATTAGACTGTGTGCTGAACGATGGATTGGTTACCACTTTCATTTCCCTCTCTTATGGCTTCCTGAAGAACAATATAAGGCTCAATTTAAATTGACCAAACAGGAAGAGTTGGCAGCATGGAAGAAACTTCAGAGTGTCCATGGGTTTAGAGACATGGTTGACAGCACCTTCTACAGTTACTGCATAAGCAATTTAAACTGTTCATCCCATTATTCCGACTCAGATTCAGAGTAGACGTTGCATGTGGTCATGCAACATTTTCAGTTGGGGGGGATGTTAGGATCCCATATTGTGTATTTTTGACCTTATATTTTGTCATTATATTACCCTCTTCAACCCTTAGTTGAAAGCCTTTGCTAGTGTTTTGACTTAATCATTCCAAAAGGTATATAGTAACTCTCCTCATTGCTATATGTTTAATTATTCAACACATAATCATGCTATCTTTATAATTGATCCTTGAAGTTGACTAAGTTGCTGAACAATTGTTGAAACTACCTAAAACTGGTAGGAGCACATTTTCCAGTTGCTGAAACAGCGAAAACAGTGCAAACCGCGAAGCTGAAACAACAAGAACAACACGAACCTCGAAGCTGAAATAGTAAGAACAGCATGCGAACTTCGAGGAGACAGTTGAGATTTGCGTAACAAATCTTCAATAGTAAAGGAATCCGATCGATTACTACATTGGTCGTAACGATCGTGATCCACATTATTGTAACAACATTCTGTTAACGAGAACTGATTTCCCTATTTTTGGTACAAAGGGTCGAACTAGAATGTATAATGAAATTTTTTTGTAATAGATGTCTCCTCTATAAAGAGGAGACATCTACATTAGAGGGGGACATATAGATGTATGGAGAGAGGATGAACAAGCTATAACACAGGAATTGTAGTGAAGGGATGAGACTGAATCTTTCTTGTAATATGGTATATTGACAGATGAATAAAGTTATGTTCTGAGTATTTCATCTTAGTTTTTGTGTCCTGGGGAATCTTGTGAGAAGGACATGGCCCACCTTCATCACAAGATTCACCCATCTTCTTTCTGTTGTGTGTTGTGTGTGATTTCTGCTTATATCTTATTCACAAGTACTGCTTCTAATGATATTTTACTTTTGCTGAGACTATTTTTTCCTTTTAACTGATTGATCTTGTATATGAGTGCCTCACCGGTGACTAGGATTTACAGAGTGTATTGGCAAACTAGATAACAGAGGCAGGTGCTGAATGTCCTTACTCTGGGGATAGGGTCCTAATCCTTTGTTACAATATAACCATCACTCCCTTTTGCAGATTTGTTTTCTTTGATTAATTATCTGTTCTTATTCCATTCCTGCAATATGCTATAACTTCTGTAACACAGAGTAGGGGTTTAACAGAGAGATAATTGTTTATACTACAACTTTTAATACTATTAAAATTAAGTACATACAGTACGTAGTCACCTTTGGAATAATCAGACTTTCTCAGGTTGATAATGTGGCACTCAACTATTTAATTAATAAACATTTAAAGTGACCAACAATGACTATAGACATCTGATGGCTTTTGAAGATGATTATTTCTTCATGCTTTAGATGAAGATGAAATTTATGAAGAAATCTCTAAACTCAAAATTTGTTTAGAAGATGTTATCACAAAATCTGACCTTGATAGGCTGCTGATCAAGCAAACTCTGAGTTACTCTTTCAAACCAATATTTTGGTTGAGGCTTAGCCTCCTCAACCTAAGAGGGCTCTCTCACTAGGTTTATGGTTTTTTATTAATGATTAGATGGCTAATTCTAGGAAAAAAATGAACAAAAGTATAGCTGGTGGACTAGTTGAAACTATGATTAGCAAACATCTATTGGGCTATGGAGTCAAAATGGTCTTTAACAAAACAACATGATCAACAAGATATGGAAGTCAGGGCACTTAGAGTTTAGGTTTATGAATAAAACAGTAACATAGTGAAACAACACAGTTTACAAGTATGTGAAGGAAGTTAGAGCATTTTCCAATGAATTCTAACTATCACAAGCTCATACCACTGCAAATAACTAATTGAATAAAGCAATAAGAACATCAAACATATAAACTCTTTGCGAAGCTTGAGTAGTCAAACTGATCTCTGTATTGAGTATGAAAAAACACAGTCTTTTGCAATAACACAATCTTTCCTTTATTAATGAAATTTCCAACCCTTAGGAATTCGATTTTCAAGCTTAATATAGAACTTTACATCATTGGATACTATCATCCACGTTTGGAGGAATTTGAATTCCTAACATAGAAACCTATCTATTCAAAAACACACTATTTAATTACAACTTGATAGTTAGTTGTCTTTTGAGAGTCCTAATACAAATAGGACTAAAGCTCCTAAAACAAGCCTTCAAAACCCTTATCTAAGTCTTTAATACACTATTTAATCAGCTTCCAACCCTGTCCTCAAGTTTGATGATGACCATGATGTTGTTTCAAAACCTATTATATTATGCCTTAACCGCCCTAAAAATTAGGAGACAAAATTCCTCTCTTTTAGGCCCTTAAACCTTTCTGTTTATCTTCAAATAGTTTTCTGCTAGTGTATAGGTGTCATGCATTAATAATTTTGTTTAAACATCATTTTCCACCTTTGCAAAAGGGAACTCAAGCATGTGGATGGAAACATGACTGTGCTTATGCAAATACTATGTTTTCGTAGCACAATCTTCATTTTACCTAAGGAGTACTCCTTGAAGCTTTGCTACCTACATCCCTGCCATCTGAGACTTCATACATAAGCCCATATCCATTAGAAACTTCAAAATTTGGAACTGATCCAGCATTCCCTTCACAATGCATCTATAAGAGCCAAATGATCATCTTCAGCAGTTTCGTAGCGCGCTACGAAACTGTTGTGTGTGTTCTTTTTCAACACGACCTTCAAAAATTAGTGGTTTGGGAGCTTTTTCCAAAATTTTGAGAAGACTGATTTATCAACCAAAAATCAAAGTCACATCCCTTCATAGATGTTCTTCTTTGTAGATGTTCTTCCTTTATATGCCAAAATTCTTTTATGTACCAAAAATTGTTTCAATACATCTCCTTCATTGCCTTTCTTCAACACCTTGTTTCATCATTGTTGTAGACCCTTTTTCCAGAGTGGTTATTTGTATTTCTAGATCTTCAATTTTCCTCTTCAATCCCTTGTTTGTAACTCTGAGTTGAGTATTAATTTTTCTCATAAATTTGGCTTCTTTGATTGCAAGGACAGTCCAGGTAAAGTATTGTTGTTCACTACTAAGTATTTCTGATTTGGGCAATCTTTCAGCCTCCCAGAGAGCCTTCATCCTTTTGAAGTTTGTCTTTTCAACTACATTTTCTCTTTCTCTCACCCTTCGCTTAGCAATCTCATTGTTGGGAGCTTCTAACCTTGTTTCCATGGCTTCATAACTGATCTTTTGCGTTTGAGTAGTAGGAACCATGTTTTTGTCTCCTTTAGGTCTTGAAGATGGTAATTCTAACATTTCTTGCACAAAAACGAAGGCCTCTTCTGTTCTTTCCAATTCAACATTGGACTCTTGCAGTTTCTTGGATTGCTAGGTTAAGGGTTTTCTGGGTTTGAAAACAAAAGCTGCAACCTCATCCTTAAATTCCAGTTTTTTGGAGGATTTCGCTTTCTTCGATTTCCTTTGATCAACCTCTGTCACATCTGCCTGCACCAAATGGGATTCCGTAATGTCAATGGCCCTTAAGATATCACTTAAGTCACCCTTCAGACTTGAACCTTCTCCTGAAATCACTATTTTCCCATTTTCCTTTGCAATCTGGCTTCTAGTAAGTCTCCTTTGAACTAGTTTGCTGGATGACTGTTTTGGTGTTTCTCCTTTAAGCTCAGATATCTTTCCCTTGGCAGATTTAGGAGTCTCAGGAATGACTACTAGACCTTTAACTGCTGAGGGTTTTCTTGCTTGTTCTTTCACCTGCTTCCTTGGCTTTAATTTAGCATACCTTTTTGCCCTGGTCATTGCAGACCTGCTAGCTTATGTTGATGAAGTTTCTTTGACCCCAGAGCTAGTACCTTCACCTTTTTTTTCTATTCCAGAGTCACATACAAAAAAAAATGAAGACCAATCTTTTTTGACCCTTTTGAGTTCATGTAACACTATCAATTTAATTAGGCCATGATGAAACAAGGAAGTCCGACACCCTTGCGACTTTAGCTGAACTTTATCTGCCATCTTAGCTATACTTTGAAATAGGAAGTAAGGCAAATTTAGAGAAATCATACCAGTAAAATGTAAAAGAAGTTTAAAATGATATGAATAGACCTTTTGGTATTTGCCTTCACAGGTGAAATAATGTTGAATGTTGAAGAGCATCTTGGTGTAGTTGTCCTTGATGTAGTCTTTGTGAACTGCTTTAGTTAAGTCAGTTTCTGAAAATTGTGGCTTCAGGGAACACCTTGCATGGTTCCATGTTGAATCTAAAGTTCTTAAACTAGGCCTCTTGTCGCCTAGGAATTTCGGTCACCAACGCTATAACCTTTGGAGAAACTTGCATATCAAGCATTCCGACCTTTGTCTTTAAACCATCAAAATGAAGTGCAAACTCCTTGGTTACTTGGGTATGCCCTCCTTTCAATTATTTACAAAACTTCCAGCACTCTACTTTCATAAAGGCATCTACAACTACTTTGTCTCTGCTTAGGACCTCAGTGTTTTCTGGCTTGGTTCTCAAACAATGGCCAGACCTGTGGTGTTTCTTTTCCTTCGTCATATTTTCTTTTGAGGTCCTGTAACAAAACCAGCTTGTTTTGAAATTCAATTGATTAGCCTCGCCTAAATGATGGATGAAGAAATCCTTGGCGAATGATTCCCAAAGCTTTTTGTCGAACACAAATTTGTTTCAGGGGTTTGCATGCAAACTAAGACGATGAGACTGGGCCAACTTCTTTGAATTTTGAAATTATCATTCATAATGACCCCTAAATTCAAAATGATGAGTTTGGAGTAGTAGCATGCTCGTGGATTGACTTGTGACTAACACCTAATAATGAAAATTCTAATGGGTTTTTACCGGATTGATGTTTGACAAGACTATTTTTATGAATCTGCACTTTCGTAGTGCGCTACAAAAAGCGTTGCGAAAAGAGGAGTGCTTTCGTAGCACAACACTATCTATGCTGTGGAAACGTAGTTTTAGAACTAATTTCAAAATTTTCAAATTTGCCTTGACCTATGATTTTCTAAACAGGGTTATGGGACTCATGAAACATAAGAAATGGATGTTAGACTTTATTTGGACACAAAAGAAAAACTAAACCTTTGAGACTCCTACTGTTACACCTACCCACTGAGCATAAGATGATTTGACACACTCATCTAAGACCATGCAAAAGAAAAATTAAACTCATGTTTTGGTGATAACAGATGAAAAGAATATGGTTATAGATACTCTGACATTCCAACTTGCTGAAAGAGAAAAACACAAAAAAAAACTAGAATGTGAATTTTTGGGTCTAAGAAAGGATATTGAGAAAACAAAAGCTCTCAATCTTAGATTTGCTAAAGGATCAGAAACCTTAAATGAAATTATCAAAGTGTAGCGTTCTCCTCTGATAAAGATAGGTCTTGGATATACTGAAGAAGCATCTCAAGCATAGAATCCGTCAACCTCCACTAAAAGCTATCTCGATGATGCGAAGAGCAGTGAACAGTTTAACAATTGTCAGCAAAGGCATAAAGCAGATCACCAGGTAAATCAGGCTCAAGTTACTTCAAGGATGAATAGAAGCTACAACCAACCTCAGGTGAATCATACTCAATCTGTTTCTAGAATGAATTTCAATGGAAACTACAATCACGAGGTCAGTAGATTTGATAATTGCATGAACTTATTTAAGGGCCAATGTTTTTCATGTCATAACTTTGGACACAAAGCAACTCAATGTGTTGATTACAAGACCATCATGACTAGAGAAGCATGAAATAAAAGGAATGTGACAGAGATCATGAAATGGACCTACAATAACTTTTATCTTCTTCAAAATGAAATAGAATGCTCTATCTTCAACAACTTCGGTCATGAAGAATATGAATGTAGGAGTAAATTTCGGCAAACATCTTAGAAGAAGCAAAAGAAGGAGCAAAATTCACTAAGTCCCAAAATATGGAGAAAGAAAGAACCACAAACAGAAAGATGTGGTATATCCTTATATGCAGAAGGACAAGAAAATCAGTGGTACATCGACAGTGGATGGTCAAAACACATGATAGGAGACAAAGAAAAAATTCAGTCATATAATTCCTTAGAAAAGGAAAAGAAGGTCTCATTTGGAAATGACACTCCTGCTGTCATAAAAGGTAAAGGTTCTGTTCTCTTAAAATAAAAAGTTAAAGCTCGGAATGTTATGTATGTTGATGGTCTAAATCATAACCTGTTGAGTGTCAGTCAAATGTGTGATCAAGGAAATGAAGTAGTATTTTGATCAAAAGGATGTGTTGTTCGTGAGCTTGATACAGGAGAAACCGTGATCAAAGGTATAAGAACTCCAAACAACTTATACATACTCAAGGGAGGACAACAACAATGCTATCTAAGCAAAAATGATGAACATTGTCTATGGCACAGAAGATTGGGGCATCTAAGCTTCTCTCAAATAAGAAAAGCATGCAGATTCCAGGCTGTTTGTGATCTTCCTGATATCAGCATCACAGAAAATACAATATGCAAATCATGTCAATTTGGTAAGAAAACCAGAGCGCACTTCCATGAAAAGGAAGGATCAACAAGTAAGCCTCTTGAACTTGTTCATATTGATTTATGTGGACCATCAAGGAAAAAGTCACCTCGTGGAGAATAATATTTTATATTGTTCATTGATGATTTTTCAAGAATGCGTTGGATAGGACATATAAAGCATAAAGATGAAGCATTTGAAAAATTCAAAGCCTTCAAAGCTTTGGTTGAAAATGAATCAGATCGCAAAATCAAATGCCTTAGATTTGATCAAGGAGGGGAGTTTACCTCGGATGAATTCTTTGACTTTTGTGAAGAACATGGAATAAAAAGGCAATTCTCCACTGCAAGGATTCCTCAGCAAAATGGAGTGGTAGAAAGGATGAATAGAACTATTCAACAAATGGCTCGGGTTATGCTAGATGAGTCTAGAACTCCTGCAACCTTCTGGGGTGAATCTGCATTCATTGCCGTCACTATTCTCAACCAAGAAAATATTCGAGTAAAGAGCACTCAAACTCCATGTGAAATTTCGTATGGTAAGACTCCTACTGCAAAATACTTCAATGTTCCTAGAAGCAAATGTTACATCAAAAGGATTGATGAAAACCTTGGTAAGTTCGAACCCATAGTAGATGAAGGCATTCTCCTTGGTTACTCTTCTCGAAGTAAAGGATATCAATGTTATAATAAAAGACTTGGGAAAATTATTGAAAGTATTGATGTTGTGGTTGATGAAGCATGCAAAAATCCAAAGCAAGTAAAAACCGAAGATTATGAAGAAGATAAGGATTATCCTTCCACATCAAATCAAACTAATTCTGAAGAAGAAACCAATGAAGCACCAGAAGAACAAATAACGGTAGAAGAAAAGACTCCATCCAGGTATGTTCAAAAAAATCATCTAGACTCTCAAATTTTGGGACAGAAAGAGGAAGGTGTGCAGACAAGAAGAACTATTACAGAAGATTCAAGCTATCTAGCATTGCTTTCCTCCACTGAACCTCAAAATTTAAATGAAGCATGCAAAGATGAATTTTGGGTCAAGGCCATGAATGAAGAACTTGAGAAAATTGAAAAAAATAATACTTGGGAATTAGTTCCTATACCTCAAGATAATAATATCATAGGAACTAAATGGATATTCAAAAACAAGATGAATGAAAATGGAGAAGTTATTAGAAGCAAGGTCAGACTTGTTTGTAAAGGATATGCTAAAAAAGAAGGCATAGATGAAGAAACTTTTGCACCTGTTGCTAGACTTGAAGCCATAATATTGTTCCTTGCTCTTTCTAGTTTTCATAAATTCAAAGTATACCAAATGGATGTAAAATCTGCCTTTCTTAATGGAGACTTAGAAGAAGAAGTCCATATTGAGCAACCAGATGGATTCGTTCTTGGGAATGATGCAAAACATGTATGTAGACTTAGAAAGGCTCTCTATGGTCTAAAACAAGCTCCAAGGGCCTGGTATTACCGTCTTGACAAATATCTCCATCAACAAGGTTTTTCAAAGGGATCAACTGATAGCAATCTATATATAAATATTGACAATAGTAAATTGCTAATACTTGTTGTTTATGTTGATGATATCATTTTTCGTAGCAATGAAGAAGCCATGAGTCGGAATTTTGCTTCAGTAATGTAGCAAAAATTTGAAATGTCTCTACTTGGTGAGCTTACACATTTTCTTGGTCTAAAAGTTCAACAACATAAAGATGGTATTTTTCTGTCACAAACCAAATATATCAAACGAATCTTGAAAAAGTATGGCATGGAAGATTCTAAACCAGTATGTACCCCAATGGTAACAGGATGCAATCTCAGCTCAAATGATGAATCAACAGCAGTACATCCACCAACTTACAGATCCATGATTGGCAGTCTTCTTTATGTAACATGTACCCTATCGGACATCATGCATGCAGTAGGAATAGTTGGAAGATTCCAAGCAAATCCAAAAGAATCACACCTTTAGGCAGTGAAAAGGATTTTCAAATATCTTCAAGGGACACATAATTTTGGTTTATTGTATCCTAGAGATACAGATCTTACACTTCATGCATATACATATGCAGATTGGGCAGGAAGCATTGATGACAGAAAAAGCACTATTGGTGGTGCATTCTATATGGCTTCCAGATTAGTGTCTTGGTTCAGCAAGAAACAAAGTTCAATTGCATTATCTACAACTAAAGTAGAATATGTGGCTACTGCATCTTGCTCCACACAACTCCTTTGGATGATGCAAACATTGCAAGACATTCGGATCACATGTACTCCACCCATCTCCATTCTATGTGATAACACAAGTGCCATCAATATTTTAAAGAATCTAGTCATGCATTCCAAGACCAAGCACATACCGATCAAATGTCATTTTCTACGTGAACAAGTGCTTGAACAAAAGGTCAAATTAGAGTATGTTCCCTCCAAAGAATAGGTTGCTGATATATTCACCAAACCACTACCCAGAGAGACATTTGAATATCTCAGACAAAAGTTGGGAGTAGTTGATGCATCATCCTGCTATTAAAACTTATCTGTTCCAGAGAAAGGTGGTTATACGCGAGTTTCATGAAGCATAGAAGCGTACATATGGTGGTTTTTATGGATACAGTTGCATATATGTTGGTTTGAAGGAAAAACAGTGGACCGGACTTAGGATCAAAGGAGTCTGATATGGGTCTAACAGTGATCATCTGGCACAGGTTCAGGGGGAGCATATACCTCTAATAATGCATTTTTGGCATTATCTCAGAAGATCTTGGTACAAATTTGTTGGAAATAATACTGAGAGGGGGGGTGAATCAGTATTATCTAGCAATTTACCAAATCTTCCTTATTTGATCTTTTGAAATATTCTTGCATATCAGTACCATAAAACAATGAGCATGAATAAAGAAAATAGACAGTCACACCGAAGAACACAAGATGTAAGGTGGAAACCCAATGCGGGAGAAAAACCACCTGCTGCAATAATGTCTCTATCTTCTTTCAAGAAATTCTTTTTACAATGATTTTGTACTGGTGCAGTCCTTTACCAGCACGCAGGCTGCAACCTGCAAAGAGCTACAACTCTTTCTCGTTTTCCAGACTTCTCCTGGAAGGGAGCTACAACCCCCTACTTCTTTTCATGAAGAATCAAATGATCAACAAGTATACAACAGATACAGTCTACTACAGATATCAGATCAGTTATTACAGAAACAACCCAGAACACCTTATGAACAGAAATATACAGTTAACAGATCATCTTAAGACAGGGACGCATATTTTCTTTCTGTGGCCTGCGACTGGACGCAGTATACCTTATGCCGTTCTGCGTGCAGACGCTCTGTTCCTTTTGCTTGTCTGCGACCGACGCACACATCAACACAATCGCGCCGCGTCTTTCGCTTCAGAGACGCACCCAATACCACAGTCGCGCCGCGTCCTTCGCTTCAGAGACGCACCTGATCCTTTACTGTACTGCGTCCCGGCGCACTTTCCCTTCACTGAATCTGCGTCCCTTTAGATATAGAAGATAAGAGGACTTCACAACCAACCCAAACACTCAGATCCACAGATCTGATCATGCGCCATATAGATCGTAGTCCATTAGAAGATTTACCCTTAAAGATATGGACTAGATCACACCAAGAGATGATCAACCAAGATGATGCTTAATCCAAATGAACTCCTTTGCTTTATATAGGCAAGCTTCTCCCCAAAGCGTGGAACAATACCACGAGCCGACACCATAGAAACACACAACCGTCGGCTAGATACCACACAAGAAACCCCCACGAGCTTTTCTCTACCTTGAAATGTGTGCACTGGGCGGACGCACCTTCTGAACGGCTGACCAGCGTCCCTGGACGCGGGTTCTGTAAGGTATACCTGCGGGGACGCACTTGCTGAACAAATTTCCTGCGTCCTTCTTGATTTACCACCTGAAAGAGTTTGCCATCAAGGACAACACCTGAATCATAATGCCAACAAACTCCCCCTTTGGACTTGATGGCAACCACATAATCTTCAGCTTCATCATTCTCCCCCTTTGACATCAAGAGCAAAGGGTATGCTCCCCCTATGTTCATGCTTCTCCAGATTTGTAACCAGAAATCCATCATGAAGGAGACAGAGACATATTGCAGCTATTTCCAAGATTTCCTTCTCCATAATGCCAACAATGCATTATGTGCTCCCCCTGAGCCTATACCATCAATAGGAAGATGGTCAACAGTGAGATGATGCATCAACAACCCCCAGCTTTTGCCTGAGGTATTCAAAAGTGTCCCTGGGCAATGGTTTGGTGAAAATATCAGCAACTTGTTCCTTAGAAGGAACATACTCCAACTTGACCTTCTGTTCAAGTACTTGTTCCCGGAGAAAATGGTACTTGATTGGTATGTGCTTGGTTTTTGAATGCATAACCGGATTCTTTGAGATGCTGATTGCACTTGTGTTGTCACATAAGATAGGAATAGGAGGTGTACAAGTGATTTGATAATCCTGCAAAATCTGCATCATCCAAAGAAGTTGGGTGCAACAAGATGCAGCCGCAACATATTCCGCTTCAGCTGTAGACAAGGCAATTGAACTCTGTTTCTTGCTGAACCAAGATACCAGTCTGGGACCCATAAAGAATGCACCACCACTTGTGCTTTTCCTGTCATCCACGCTTCCGGCCCAATCTGCATCTGTATAAGCATGAAGAGTGAGATCTGTATCTCTAGGATACCATAGGCCATAATTTTGAGTCCCTTGAAGATATTTGAAGATTCTCTTTACTGCTTGAAGATGAGTCTCCTTTGGATTTGCCTGAAACCTTCCAACTATTCCAACTGCATGCATGATGTCTGGTCGGGTACCTGTCAAATATAGAAGACTTCCAATCATAGATCTGTAGGTTGGTTGATGAACTGCTGCAGATTCGTCATTTGCACTGAGACTACATCCTGTAACCATGGGTGTACATACTGGTTTTGCATCTTCCATGCCATATTTCTTCAAAATCTGCTTGAGATACTTGGTTTGAGATAAAAGGATTCCTCCTTTCTTTTGTTGGATTTGCAAACCAAGGAAGTATGTCAGTTCTCCTAGCAAGGACATCTCAAATTCTTTCTGCATGACTGAGGCAAAGCTTTGACTCATAGCTTCTTCATTACTGCCAAAAATAATGTCATCTACATACACAACAAGTATTAGTAATTTGTCATTTTCAACTTTTATATAAAGATTGCTATCTGCTGAACCTTTTGAAAAACCTTGTTGATGAAGATATTTGTCCAACCGATAGTACCAAGCCCTTGGAGCTTGTTTGAGACCATAGAGAGCCTTTTTTAATCGGCATACAAGATTTGGATCGTTTCCAAGAATGAAACCATCTGGCTGTTCAATGTACACTTCTTCATCCAAATCTCCATTCAGAAAAGCTGATTTCACATCCATTTGAAATACTTTGAAGTTCTGACAACTTGAGAGAGCAAGAAACATTCGGATGGCCTCAAGTCTTGCAACAGGAGCAAAAGTTTCTTCAAAGTCTATTCCTTCTTGCTGTGCATACCCTTTACAAACAAGTCTGGCTTTGTTTCTAATTACTTCTCCATTTTCATTCAATTTATTTTTGAAAACCCATTTTGTTCCGATAACATTCTTATCCTTTGGTCTAGGAACCAGCTCCCAAGTGTTGTTCTTTTCGATTTGCTCAAGTTCTTCATCCATTGCTTTCACCCAACATTCATCTTTGCATGCTTCTTTCACATTTTGTGGTTCAGTAGAGGAGAGTAATGCCAAATAACTTGAAGCTTCTGCAACAGTTCTTCTAGTTTGTATACCTGCTTCTTTTTGTCCCATGATCTGAGATTCTGGATGGTTCTTTTGAACATATCTGGATGGAGTCTTTTCTTCTATTCTTGTTCTTTCTTCTGCTTCTTCGTGAGGTCCGTCTTGAAATTGTTCTTGCGGTTCTTCTTCTTCATCATTCTGTCTTTGAGGGTAGCTTTCATCTTCTTCAATGTCTTCACGATGTATTTGCCTAGGAATGTATCCTTTCTCATCAACCACTACATCAATGCTTTCAACAATTCTGCCAAGTCTTTTATTGTAGCATTTGTATGCTTTGCTATGTGGAGAGTAGCCAAGAAGAATTCCTTCATCTGCTCTAGGATCAAGTTTGCCAAGCTGCTCCTCAGTATTTTTGATATAGCATTTGCTCCCAAAGATTTTGAAGTGCTTTACCGAAGGAGTTTTACCACTCCAGAGCTCATGAGGAGTTTGAGTGCTGTTCACTCGGACATTTGTCTTGTTGAGAATAATAACTGCCGCATGTGCAGCTTCACCCCAGAAGGTTGCAGGAGTTCCTGATTCATCAAGCATAGCACGAGCCATTTGCTGGATTGTTCTGTTCATTCTTTCCACTACTCCATTTTGCTGAGGAGTTCTAGCTGTAGAAAATTCTCTCCTTATTCCATGTTCATCACAGAAATCGAAAAATTCATTTGAAGTAAATTCTCCACCTCTGTCGGATCTGAGGCACTTAATCTTGTGACCTGATTCATTTTCAGCCAAGGCTTTGAAGGATTTGAATTTTTCGAAAGCTTCATCTTTGTGCTTCATAAGTCCTAACCAAACAAACCTGGAGAAATCGTCAATAAATAATATCAAGTATTCCTCTCCTCTAGGTGTTCTTTTTCTGAATGGTCCACATACATCTGTATGAACTAGCTCAAGAGGCATGCTGGCTGATCCTTCTTTTTCTGGAAAGTTAGTTCTAGTCTGTTTTCCAAACTGACATGATCTGCACATGGTGTTGTCAGGAATTTTGATATCTGGAAGATCGCGAACTGCCTGATATTTGCAAGCTTTCCTTATTTGTGAGAAGCTTAGATGTCCCAACCTTCGATGCCATAACCAGTGCTCTTCATCCTTGCTTAGATAGCATTGTTGTTGTTCTTCATCAAAAATGTATAGATTATTTGAAGTTCTTTTTCCTTTGAGAACTGTTTTACCTGTATCAAGATCACGAACAAGACATCCATTTGATCTGAATATAACCTCGGTTCTTTGATCACACATCTGGCTTACACTTAGAAGATTATGCTTTAGTCCATCAACAAACAAAACATTTCCAGCCTTAACATCTTCTTTTAAAGGAGCAATACCTTTTCCTTTTATAGTTGCAGGAGTATCATTTCCAAAAGAGACTTTCTTTCCCTTTTCTAAATTAGAATAAGATTCAAGTTTTTCTTTATCACCTGTCATGTGCTTTGAACATCCACTGTCAATGTACCATAGATTTTCTTGTCCTTCTGCATAGAATGCTATCCCACATCTTTCTGTTTGAGGTTCCTTTATTTTCCATGTTTTGGTGCCTGAGGTTTGTTCCCTTTTTTGTTCTTGTACCTTTTTTTCCGGAAACCTACTTCTGCATTCAACATCTTCATGTCCAAAATTATTGCAAATAGAGCATTCAACTTCATTTTCAAGAGCTGAAAAATTGTTATAGGTCCTTTTTGTAATCCCTGTCATGCTTCTTTGTTTTTGAGCTTCCCTAGTCATGATTGTTTTATACGCAACACATTGGGCTACTTTGTGACCAAAGTTATGGCAAGAAAAGCATTGTCCATTGAAAAAGTTTCTGCGATTATTGAATCTACCAGCCGACTGATTGTAATTTCTATTTTCATCTATTCTTGAACCAAATTGAGAAGATTTTACCTGTGGCTGGCTTTTGTTCACCCTTAAGCTGGATTGCCCCTGATAGTTTGAAGTTTGTCCCTGCTTTACCTGATGATCTTCCTTGTGTTCTTGCTCATTTCTTCTTGCAGCATCAAGATAACTTTTTGAAGTGGAAGCTTGAGAAGTTTCTCCATTGTAGCCCAGACCTGTCTTATTTAGTGGAGACCGCTGCACACTGATAATCTCATTCAACGTTTCAGATCCTTTGACAAACTTGAGATTAATAGTTTTTGTTTTCTCAATTTCTTTTCTAAGACCAACAATTTCACCTTCTAATTTTTCAAGATGTTTTTCCTTTTCATCAATCTGAAATTGTAGAGTATCAATAATCATGTTCTTTTCTTCTATACATCTCTTGAGTCTAGTAATTTCATCATAAAGGTTATCCACATCTATAGCATCCTCATAATTATCATCTTCAAATGCCATTAACAATCTATATTTGTTACCTTGTTCATCTTCATCACTGTTTGATAAGCCATCGCTATCTTCATGGGTGTAGTAGCTTTTCTTATTTGTACCCTGTTTCTTGTTCCATCTAACTGGTTCCTTTCCTTTATCCTTATAAGAGCATTTTGCAGCATAATGACCTACTCTTCCACAAGCAAAACATTTGAAAGGTAGCTTACCTCTGAACCTTCCAGAACCCCTTTGAAGATTTCTGACAAAGTTTGATTCTTCTTCTTCTTCTTCTGGAACATGACTTGCTTCATAGTGATCTTCTTTGCCTGATGCTTTAAAAGCAGCTTCCCTTCTGTCTGATGGCCCTCCCTTTCTCATTTCATAAGCAGTTAGAATTCCATGTAGCTGAGACATAGTGAGAACACGGAGATTTTCCTTTTCTTCTACTGCAGATACTTTAGATTCAAACTTGGGAGATAAAGATCTTAGAATCTTTTGAACTACTATAGTCTCTTTTATTTCTTCACCCAAATTTTTCATACAATTAACAATCTCATCTACCCGAAGAAAATAATTAGCCACACTTTCATCATTATACATCTTGAGAGTCTCATATTGAATCCTGAGAGTTTGAAGTTTAGCTTCTTTTACCTGTTCATCTCCTTCATAGCTGGTGATCATTTTGTCCCATATCTCTTTTGCTGATTTGAAGTGCATGACCTTCATGAACTCTGTTTGAGATATACTTCCTAATAGAGTACTGACTGCTTTTGCATTTGTTTCATACTGCTTTTTCTCAGCTGGATCTGTAGGAGTAACTGAAGGAAAGGCATAGCCTGATTCTACAATGTTCCAAACTTCTGTACCAAGAGATTGAAGATATGCAGTAACTCTTACCTTCCAATAATTGAAGTTTGTTCCATCGAAGACAGGTGGCCTAATTGATGCTTCTCTCTCGTAGTTGCTCATGATGATCGATCTACCTTCAAGCGATCAAGCTGTTCTGAAGGACCGGCTCTGATACCAATTGTTGGAAATAATACTGAGAGGGGGGGTGAATCAGTATTATCTAGCAATTTACCAAATCTTCCTTATTTGATCTTTTGAAATATTCTTGCATATCAGTACCATAAAACAATGAGCATGAATAAAGAAAATAGACAGTCACACCGAAGAACACAAGATGTAAGGTGGAAACCCAATGCGGGAGAAAAACCACCTGCTGCAATAATGTCTCTATCTTCTTTCAAGAAATTCTTTTTACAATGATTTTGTACTGGTGCAGTCCTTTACCAGCACGCAGGCTGCAACCTGCAAAGAGCTACAACTCTTTCTCGTTTTCCAGACTTCTCCTGGAAGGGAGCTACAACCCCCTACTTCTTTTCATGAAGAATCAAATGATCAACAAGTATACAACAGATACAGTCTACTACAGATATCAGATCAGTTATTACAGAAACAACCCAGAACACCTTATGAACAGAAATATACAGTTAACAGATCATCTTAAGACAGGGACGCATATTTTCTTTCTGTGGCCTGCGACTGGACGCAGTATACCTTATGTCGTTCTGCGTGCAGACGCTCTGTTCCTTTTGCTTGTCTGCGACCGACGCACACATCAACACAATCGCGCCGCGTCTTTCGCTTCAGAGACGCACCCAATACCACAGTCGCGCCGCGTCCTTCGCTTCAGAGACGCACCTGATCCTTTACTGTACTGCGTCCCGGCGCACTTTCCCTTCACTGAATCTGCGTCCCTTTAGATATAGAAGATAAGAGGACTTCACAACCAACCCAAACACTCAGATCCACAGATCTGATCATGCGCCATATAGATCGTAGTCCATTAGAAGATTTACCCTTAAAGATATGGACTAGATCACACCAAGAGATGATCAACCAAGATGATGCTTAATCCAAATGAAATCCTTTGCTTTATATAGGCAAGCTTCTCCCCAAAGCGTGGAACAATACCACGAGCCGACACCATAGAAACACACAACCGTCGGCTAGATACCACACAAGAAACCCCCACGAGCTTTTCTCTACCTTGAAATGTGTGCACTGGGCGGACGCACCTTCTGAACGGCTGACCAGCGTCCCTGGACGCGGGTTCTGTAAGGTATACCTGCGGGGACGCACTTGCTGAACAAATTTCCTGCGTCCTTCTTGATTTACCACCTGAAAGAGTTTGCCATCAAGGACAACACCTGAATCATAATGCCAACAAAATTCACATAGCTGTTTTTGATTCAAGTGGAACAGGTTCAGGGGGAGAACATGGTTGTTGATTGACAGATTCTGCTGATGATAGTTGTTGATGACTATCATGGTCTTGTTTTAGATTTTTGGTCTCTGTTATATATGTCATGTATATCTTTTAATGTAAAGGTAATGAAACAACCTATTTTTTCACCCCACTATGCATGGGATGGATGATGTAATGTTCTTATTTTGACATGTATAAACAATGGGCATATCCCCACGTGGTTGAGTGGATGAGTCAAACTTGGTATATCCCCACTTGGTCGGGAGATGGATGTATCTATGAGTCATTGGTGATAGGAAGGTCATTTATGATGTATGTGTAGAGTCATGTTCTTCATTTAGAACATCTTTTTGCAGACCTTGCTTATATTCTGGGGGAGCATGGAGCTCAATCAACACACTTCATCATACCAGAGAATTCAGCATGAACTCAGGGGGAGCATAACCGTTTTCCCTTGATGAAAAAGGGGGAGAGTGACTTGGGGTTGCCATCAAGTCCAAAGGGGGATATTGTTGGCATTACGACATAGATTTTCCACTATGACACAGGTGTTGTCCTTGATGGCAACTCACTCAGAAGAAAAATCAAAGTTCAGACTCATAGAATGAAGAAATAGAGGTATACATAGGTTCCCCATTGACCAACCCGCATGTACACGTAGGTTCATAGACCAAAAGGCCCGTATAGCGTACACACACAGTTTCACAGAAGGAAAGGCGTGTACATGTTGGAAAGCTAAATTTTGGTCTGTGGTTTGTGGTCCATGGTATTTTTATCCATGGTATTGGTCCAAGGTATTTGGTCCGAAGTGTTAACCCCAAGTATTTGGTCCAAGGTATTGATATTAATTAGTTTTGGTCCATGGTATTGAGTAAGGCCTAATACTATAAAAGGAGGAGAAGATCATTAGGCAAAGACACTCAAGTATTGAATATCTAATGAAGAGAAAGATCTAGTATACAGGCTATTGGGTTATGGTGCATAGATGGATATGAACCAAGGATCAACCTTAGTGCTTGATGGAGGATAAGATCTAATGATGGGTCAAGATCTTAAGGCTTGAGGTGAGGTATCTTTGTGTGGTTTTGATCTTTTTAACTGGTGCATGTTGTAGTCTGTAAATATGATGATCTAGGTATAACTGAAGCCTGGAATTGTTGTAAATTTTAAATCGTTATTTACAGATCTGTACATAGGTTCACTTTAGAAAAGGTGCGTATACATGCTGGTTCTAGATATCAAAATAGCGTATACATCTTAAATTTGATTTGCAGATTTGTACGTAGGTTTGCCTTGAGAAAAGTGCGTATACACATAGGTTCGAAACATGGAAGTAGCGTATAACTCATAAAATGTGTTTTAAGTTGCTCCTATTTTTTGTTACACTGTTCTGGGTTCTGGTTACTACATTTTGGTTGTTGTATTCTAGTTACAGCATTCTGATAAGTGAATGATTGGATCCATCACTTAAGAGAAGGTTGTAGCCTTCTGTAGGCTGGCACCTACGTACTAGTAAACATATCAGCCAGTACAAGAGCTAGGGTGTTGTAGCTCCCTTCCCGGAGAAGCAAGAGAATGAGAGAAGGTTTTAGCCTTCTGCAGATATAAGCTTGCATACTGGTATGAGTTTGCACCAGTACAAAATTGTAAAAAGAAGTTTCTAATTTAAAAGAAGATAGAGACGATTGTAGTAGGTGGTTTTCACCCACATTGGGTTTCCACCTTATATCTTGTGTTCTTGTGTGTGATTTTCTACTCTGTTTTTATTGCACCTGGTTACTGTTTATATGGTTCTGATGCACTAATTAAAGATCAACATATTATGAATTAAATGAATCATAATTTTGCAGGATATACGCTAGTTTCTTTAAACATAGTTGTGTATATATGCGAGTTCCATTAATTGAAGTAGCATATATGAATCTGATATGCAAATGAAAAATTACTAACTTAATAATACTGATTCACCCCCGCTCCCTCTCAGTATTGTTTCCAACAAACAAGTCAGATCAACAACCACATAAGCTCCCAAGATTCCATCTTCCACTTCATCTTGCAGTACCAAGCACATCAACAATAAATGTAAAACTTGAGGTAAATTTAGCTTAATATTCTCTAATTAATTAGGAATTTTAGGGAACTTAATGATTCACCACTTCTCATTCCATGCATTTCATCTTTCATAAATAATTATCCTTTTGTTTGCCTTCCATTCACCACTCATAATAAAAGGACTTATTCTCTTATTACAAGACCATGTTAAAAAAAAATCCTTATGGTGCATTAATAAAGGCAATCTATATAGTGTATTCTCCTTCCATGATAACAAGCATTCTATTACACGGATAAAGTAATTCCTACCATAAAATGAGAATGGAAACCACCTAGAAACATTGGCCTTACGATGGCAGAGTATGAAAGCACCTATTCACATACCTACTGTTGGCTTATATGGGCCTGACCCAGGTTTGCAAGAATTATTTAGCCAAGAAAATGACACAGCTATCGGCCCTTTCGGCAATAGCTCGTGAAGCGCGGACTGAGGTCTCACACGAGGCAGTAGGGGAGGGTGTTGGAACCAGGTTTCCACACCCTTGGGATGTCTAGATGTGGTCTGAGAGGTTCGCATGCCATCCTATAGCCTCGCACTATGCTAGATCCACGCAGATCCAGATAATCTTCACTTTCTCTTACCACGCTGATTACAGATCTAATTTATTTGATTAAGTATTATAACCCAGATCTACTTAGAGAGGTCTTTAAGAAAACATTTATTACTTTCATTTAGTTCGCATATTAAGATTAAACCCGATTCACAAGTACTCAATAAGCATATGTGCGCAGATCAAAACAATTTCATTAACCATACAAGAACATAGTTGTGATAGTTCAGAATTAACACAAAATTCAAAAGAAAATTATCTTTATTTCCACTTATCACCCTTACATCCAGATCTACCCTGCGCACTTAGTTGTAGGGGTCCATGCACATAGTTGCAGACTCTTCCAGGCCTCTGCGCACATAGCTGTAGAGCCTCTATCCTCTACCCGAACCCTCGACTCAAACTTACAGACGCTTTTAGAATTCTCTTCTCTGACACCCATTACATTTCAGATCTCCAAAATCATACCAAAAACATAGCTACTCTACCCATAGAACCTTGCTCTATTTATACCTTTTCATGGACCGCGATCCACAGGCAGGCCGACTGAACTTACATTTCTTTACATTATTTTTGATTTGACCACCCTTTTGACTTTGACTTAAATCATGCTCCATGAATCTCGCGGAGTCTTTACCTTGCTATTATCTAAAATTTTGGGCTTCGTGCCCCATACTCGTTGTGCGGGGCTTCCACTACCCAACAATCCCCCAACACAATCATCGTGACTCATCCCTAGTCACTTAGGTGGTGCGTCCATCTTTGCACAGAGATAGGTCAGCAACTTCTGCGTGTTGCTTGTGCTAGCAACAATCTCTTCTGTCATGCGTTGCATCCATTCCACATGTGTTGCCAACACCTCAGTCCCTGTCTCGGCTGTCTCCATAGTGGCATACTCTGCCTGCATGTGGGCTACCTTGTGCTCTATGGTGGTGGAAACCGCAAATGCCTCGTCCAGCCATGGCCGAAGACGGGCTTTCACCACTACTTCCTTTTGTCTAGCGGCATTGGCTTGGATTTTCATGTCTTGCACCTCCCTCATCTCGGCCAAGTGTTGCATGATAGCAACGGTCTGCGTGGTCCCTCTGAGCTGATCGTAAGCTTGCTAGACCTCCCAGGCCTCGGATTCCAATCAACGAAGTGTTGGATCCTTCTAAAGGGAGGTGATCGTAACAATCGATTGAGTTAGCAGCTTGGTACATTCCACTATTTACCGTATGGACATTGCGCACCCCATAGTAATAATGTTCCTGCGTTGCTCTAGGATCTCTGATGGCGTCGATTGTGGAACCTGTAGTCTTAAGTCTGCGATCTGCACATAAAGCTCTAGCTGGATCTGCGCGACCTCCTCCCTTGTCTTTTAGAACCCAGTAGCCAGTCTATGGATCTGTGTCTCAATGGGCAAGTCCTCCGCAATTTCTAACTCTGGGGCACTCGAATAGGCTTCCGCTACTACCTTCTCCATCTGTTGCTTTTGTGTGACTGCTTCATCGCGTTGGAGCCGTAGTTGTTTGATATTAATTTTCTACTCTTGGAGTACTTGGTCTACACAGCCAGCCCTGGCGCAGAGTTCAATTGTGGTGTTGTCATGTATTTGTTGCAAATTTTTTCATGGTAGAGCAGCCACGTTCAGTCCCAGTCCTGTAAGTCGTTCTAGCACAGTTTGGTCCTTTGTTTGGGAGGTAATCAACACTCCTGCTGGAATCGAGATAGAATAAGACATTTGGGATTTTAACAATAGTTCCGTAGCTGCCATACTAGAAGCCCCTTGAGTAGTGCTAGTGCCTACCCACGCAATTCTTGATCCCAGTTCGTGTAGCTGTGTGTGGAGTTCCCCCAACACAATTTGCTGCTCTGACATGGCCTCATCGACTGCCTCCCGAGTGGCATCTCAAATGGTGTTCTTGATGTCAGTTAAGTCTCCTTCGGTTAGCGTGGTCACTCCGCTGTCCATTTTAGATGCCTTTGCCTTCTTCTGTGGCTTCAACTGCTCTGATGGCACTGACCGCTTCAGAGGTGAATCTGTGCCTGTTGCTGGTGGTTCATCTGTGACTGTCTTAGGGGTTGCCTTCTAACTGTCCTTGTCTATTGTTGACGCCGCCCCTCCTGGTGGTGTCTTTCCTGCTACCACCCAATCCACCTGTCGTGTTACCTTAACATCCGCGACGAGTGTTTCATTGTGCTTTTGTTGCACGACTCGCTTAGCTTCCTCCTATTGCCACCTGATAGAGGCCTTGTTGCGTTCTACTGCCATCAGTCCACGCCACGCTGGTGGCCAAGTATCCACAATCTCTTCGATAAAATTTTCAATAGCAATAAATCGTAGTGAGGTCCATGCCTGGGCCAGGTCCTTATGCACCTTGATGTAGAGAGGATGCATGTCTACCTTAAATTCCGCAATATGCTTCATGCTTTCATAGATCCCATTGGACAGGCAGGGTAAGGCATTAATCCACTGACACACATTCACATCCATTAGTACCCAAAATATTTTTATATTCGAATTTGTCTCGCATCCCTTGTCGCCCAAAGGGAAGCATAATGAGCGACTTCCTACCATTTCGAGTCCAACAAAGGAAACTGGCTTTCTTTGGGTAGGTCAGTGGCAACCAGCATGATGGACAGGAGCAGCCATCCATAATGGAAATTTTTTACCTCCTCCTACACTTCGCGACAGTTGATAAAAAATTCTTCATAGAGAAACTCAGACCAATTGAACCGTACACCGGCGGCGCATTCTTCAGCGAGTGCAATAACGACCGATGGAACCTCAGTGCCACGACACTTCCTCATTACTTTCCCTGCTAGCAATTGAGTGGCGACATGAACTGCTTTATCTGAGATACTATCAATGAGGTACCCCCGCTGCCCCTTTGTAAGCTTACACTTCTTTTTTAATCATTCTATCATCATGACATTGTTACTTCTGTCAGTAATTTCTCATGGATCTCTCCCATCACAGGGAAGGTGCGAAACTCGATGAACAAGTTTAGGTGTGATACTGACGGGTTTACCAACCCATAATATTTCTTCATGAATTAGATAGAGCAACTGCTTTATAACCGACATGTTTATCAAGGTCCGGAGGAAGTGGGGGATCGACAAGAGACAGAGTAACCCAGCTTGGTCCACGTTTTGCAGCCACTCCTTGGGCTGGAGCATTGTCACCGTCCCTTCTATAGTCTGCTCCATCAGCGCGTCCATCACCAGGTGGGGAAATTTTACTATATCCGCGAGATCCCAATCCTCGAATTTCATTGCCACCACACGGCCAACCATCGAGTTTTCTACTAGGACTTCTTTTGGTAGAGCTGGGGTAGTGATGACAGTGTCAACTTCATCTAGGTTTGCAGGTACTTTCGCCTTCCCCTTGCTTGGAGGCACATACTTGGGTCGTCGTACTGGCTGTATAGTATCCTCGTTAGGGTTGACTTCTTCGACATATGTGGGAGAGTCTTCAGTTTCCGTATTGTTGTCAATGGTAACAGATTTACCTTTTTCCTCCATTATCAACTTGCCAAAGTGCAGGTGTCGCGGTGACCTCCTTATTGATTTTGGGATCTGAGGGTCCTTCCTGGTCCTCACCATCCGAGGTGATTTCGGGAGCTCCGCTGTTTGTGGTGACACTTGCTGCGGGATATCGATGGTAGCATTTTGTGCTTTGCGGATTGCTTCCTGGTAGTGCTTCGGCAATGCCTTAAACCACAAACTTGCTTCGAATTGCCTGCCACTCATATTGCACTTGATCCTACCCACAGCGGCTTTCTTGCAGGATGGTAAGATGTGGTGGTGTGATCCTTACTATGATTATATAAGATTTAAAATTTAAGATTGGATGCTTGCCCTTCCGGCCACTCATCAATGTGATTTTAGCGGTTATTCTTCTACCTTAATTGCCTGCCGCCCACCCCATGGTGATTTAAATGGGTCATCATGTCATGAATAATACCTGTAATGGTTTCTTTCCACCTTTCCTTCGCGGCCGCGAAACCTGAGGATCGCAAATGTGGTTTTTGTATGTGTGCTAAGGTCATATCACGTAACTTTGCAGTAGCCTGGTTTATAGTCTCACACCCTCTTTCAACTATGGGGAGCGCTGGGACTGGACCTCCTATGGATAGTCAGGTGGGCAAACCCCTCATGTGGATCTTTTGTTTCTCGACTAGCCTGGGCTGCGAGCACCTTCTGCGTTCCCTTGATTCTGCTAACGGGTTGCAGTGTGTGTGGTCTTGTCCTTTCAGGTGCCAGTGCAACCATGCTAGCGGGGTTGCTGCTTGTGGCAAGGTAGGAGAGCCAGCCCTACCTGGTTCCTTCATTCACTCCTTTACGTGACCCATGTAGGCAACTTCTATCTGCAATTTGGTAATAGCTTTATCCAGCTTTGCACTTTGTGCGTACAGTCTGGCCCTTGTTTATGCTAACTTACCCAACACCTTACCGCGCCAAATGGCTACCCAGAGCTACTGAATTCAGTCATGGATAGTGTCACTACTAGGGTGACCTGTATCCAAGAGACTTCCCTATCCGACCGTGTGAACCTTCATTCCACGCAGATATGGTTGGGTTGATGGTCATCTAATATGCATTCGGACCCTTCGTCGTTGATGACCGACTACTCTTCCAATGCGTACCTGGAACCGCCTCCTAGATCTTGGCTTCCATGGGCCCCCCTGGTACATGCAACTTGTTTTCCAACCCATCATGTTGTTCTTGTGCTATGTCCACCGTGCCATGCTGGACGAGCTACCCTTCATCGGTGGCGGCGCTCTCTATTGGTTGTTGTCTCTCCTTGGTGGTTATGTGTTGCAGTGACCGAATCATATTGCAGTTAAGCATCGTAACTTTCTGAAAATGGTTCTACCATTGTTCAATCTCTTCCTCAGAATCCATTATGCACGTGCTATCGCATTCCCAAAAGGTTCTTCCACCATCCGCATGACGCACCTAATCCTAGTCCTACGCTGTTATCTGATAGATGCAATCTAGCTCGTCATCATTGTCCTCATTGCGCATGGGTTCAGCGTAGTGTTCTCCTTCCGCTGGTTCCAATGGAACTACTACTTGTAGTGACTTATTTTCGAACGTCATTTTCTACCTCTTTAAGTTAATATTCCCCTTCATGTCTGTTGCCCAATCAATTCTGAGCAATGTAGGGTAAGGATCATTGTCATCAACAATCTCTATAACTTCAAAATCCGTCAACGTACTTACACCGTCGATATCCACAGTCACTCCTTGCAATCGATCCATTGGTAAGATCTTTTGTTGCTTAGCCATTCGTAACTGAATCAAGGACCATTGCAATGTAGGCTTGCCCATGCACTCCCATGTTTGTTCAGGTAATACGTTTGCATCTGAGCCTAAGTCCAAGATGACCTGATCCATTTCATATTCACCGATTTGCACTGTCAGTCTCATTTCCCATCCGGTGCGCAAAGCATGTCTTCCTATTTTTCGAACTACATGTGGCTCACTGGATCCGGTGCACCTGGTGATCAGTTATTGCAATCCTTGAACGACCCTACTATCATGCAGTAGTTTCATGCAGGTTTCGAGAAAGGTCGTAATCATGGAGGGGTCCAACCCTAGCTCCATTTGATCCCTTCTACCCGGGGTAAAAGCTTCCGCGCCACCCCGCTGAGCTTCCCTTGGCATAATCCTTCCTTGTTCTAGCTCAAAATCGTGTGCCTTTGTACGTGTATCTTACCCCTTGCGTTCTTCTTGCGGATGACCTCCTATAGTTGTGCCACTTCTTAGTACCATATTTATACGGGGCTCCTCGTCGCGAGGCTCTGCTCGCATCATCTAGATATTTTGGGTTGGTGGAGGTTGGAGTGCTCCCTTTTCATGTAGTTGGGCAATTAAGGTAGACAGTCTACCATTTCATGATCAATTTGTTCACAGTAGGGGCACAAAGTTCTAGTTGGATTACTGTAGTCATGAGCGTAGTGTCCCGGTCTACCACAATTATAACAAATTAATGGTCCACGACCCTGCCTGGGCCCCATTCCTCTTCCTCGGTCGCGCCCTTGAAATCCTTCCCACACTTCAGTCTACATTTGGTAAGCTGGGGTTCTTTCTATCATTAAGTCATAACTTCAACACGTTCTCTCATCGTGTCCCACCAATCGACAGATGTTACAATACAATTGTTGTGGGATCTAGGTATACTTTTGTAATAAGTGGTAGTTATCGGTTGCATGTTTCCCACCCACCTGAAAAATCACGCACCAAAGCACAGGCACGACACTTGGTCCTACTTGTACCTCTACTTTTAATAGCATCGGGCCTCCCCCCACCAGATAGTTCACGAAGACAGGGCAATGGTCCTTATCATGTGCTTGGCTCTTGCATTTAACACATCCCACCTCCGCACATACCTCCGGTCAGGATACCCTTTCTTACTTCAAGCTCTGCAGTTCTAAATTCAAGTTTTGAAGTTGCAGGTGGATTTGCTGAACTCCCAACCCTGGGTCTGGTATTGGGGTCTCGTGTAACCTCATTGTTGTTTCTAGTGCCTCGGCTTGGGTTGAGATCTTTTGTTGTGACAGGGCCATCCTCAGATGTGGTGTCAATGATGCCACAAACCACGCGCAGTGCTGCTCATCTGTCAATGTCATGTTGGCCTCACGGATAACACTTTTCAACCTCTGATCCAAATCCCATGGAGTTTCACTAGGCATCATTACAATCTCTTTGAACCCAATGACCGACTGGGCCCCTGACCTTGGGTGCCCAACTTCCTTATTTAGTGCCTCCTAGATTGTAGTAATACCTTGATTTGGATGATCACTTGAATACTTCATGTACCAAGTCAATGCGCAGTCCTGAAGCACACTAACTAGGGTAGCCTTCTTGATGTTATCATCTGTGATACCCTGAGCGTCCCATATAGATTTTATCACAAACCAGAATCACCATGGTTCCTCATTCCCACATCTTTAAATATCGGAAATTTAACTAAACTTGCCATCTCGATCTTTGAGGCTGTTGGAGTTGGGGGTGGGGTTGGTGTTGAAGTGGATGGATTTGATGTAGGTGAAGTGGGTGGTGGTGTGGACGGCGGTGGTATCAGGGGGAAGTGCTCTTTGATCAACCGGACTGCACTTCATGGTGAGAGCCTTGTGAGTTATTCCTCGCTTTCCCAGGAAATGGAAGCTAAAGGATTGTTCTCTACCCCTCCCGTTCCACGGTAACCTCTTCCGCTCCGCATTATTCCAGACATTAATCAATGCGCACAATCTGTTTTTCACATAACAACATCTTAATCCATGTATTCAATGATTTGATATAAGTACCTCGCAGTCCTTGAAGAAATCGCCTTTCCACCTCGCTATAGCTCATGGTGGTATCTATAGCAAACTCAGTGATAAATCCTCCTGTAGTGACAAACCTAGGGTGCTAGATTAGGCTATATTTATTATCGACCAGGGTAAGTAAACTTCGAGGCATGCGTCTAAAATCTATAGACATAAAGGATTCCTAACTAAGTGTTCATTGTGGTAGGTTACAGTACTTCTTTACGGAAGGTTAAGATATGTTCCCTATCACCTTGACACTCAGGTCACTCAACTCATCTAACTGTCCTAAAGACATTGTGTATTGCTAGACCGAGGTTTTAATCCCCTTACAAGGATGTTGTGCATAAAAGCTCTGACTAGTGAACACTCAGCATTTAACACTCAATGTTCATGAAAGATTAAAAGCATACTGAAATCAAAAGCACACTAAAATTCAAATGCATGGAAAACAAGGTCTATGAGGATGCTTTAAAAATATAACGAAGGATCAGATCTCTTATGAGATACAGTTCAATGATCTTAACAATAAATCCTTTAAGCTATCATCATAAACATCATTCATAAGGATTTCTAATTAAATCAACGAAATCATAAGCATAACTCTAATGACTGTGCATGCTATTCAATATTCAAAAGCTGCTAATGAAATGAAAATGACAGTATACCCATCCACGCAGGGCCCATCCGCGTTTCAACGGTATACTGGAATGCGCACAAGAAACTAAGGTATTAACGCATGAACAAGGTTATAATGAAACCATGACTGTAATCGAGTTCCGGTATTAAGTTCTGAAGATCATACAAAATCTCTACTGTTAAAATTATATACATAGATCAACAACCATGTAACTGTATCTACATCCATGTTTTTAAAAACAACTAATACACGGTTTACATTTGGATTGAATGTACATTCACTATGCAGTTGTTTCCGCTTTTACTATGGAATGATTTTTGGGTCATTTCCATTCTAAACCAATTTCCAAAAAGAAACAAAATGAAACCGATTTGGCGAAACTTATGGTTGTTGCTGCGTTTGTCACCAAAAGGCTGGGGCTTTGACCAGCGTTGACCGCATAACAAGGAGTGTTGGATTCGATGTAGGATCGATGTTTCTCCATTCTTGTAAACTCTAGTTTTCGTTACTATTCCTTGCTTTAGCTTGCATGTCATGCCACGTGTCAGATGATGGACCATTTACAGGATGTTGTAACTTCCTGTAACTTTTTATTAAAAACTCTTAATTTCTAACATAAAAACTCATAAACTAACTTTAATGCAAACTAACAACTATAATACTATTAACTAATCAATTTCAAGGAAGATAAGGGATCTATGGAGGGAAAAGGTAGACAAATGATGTGTTTCAAGAGGAAAAAGAAGGTCATGGAATGGTACCAACATCTCCCCCAAGCTTAATGAATTAGCATGTCCTCATGCTAATCTTGATGTGTTGCCTTTAAACTGTGTCCTTGCTTGCACCTCTGCTGCTTTCAACAATGCATCCATGTTCTTCTTAGCTTGGGCATCTTTCTGACTATGGAGCTCATGCTTTAAACTCTTGTACTTCTCCTTGAGGGCTTTCTTTTGGTTATACCATTTGGTTGCCCACTTAAAAATGTCAGTTTGTTCAGCCTCGAGTTCCTTGATTTGCTCCCTCAACTTCTCATTTTTCTGTTGAGTATCTTTACTTTGTGCTCTTAGCATTTCATTCTCTTTCTTGATGACTTTTTCCAGTATGTTGGCCTCCATCAGTTCTTCCTTTAACTTTTCAATTTGTTTTTCCAACTTTCTTTGTTTCTTAATGGCGGGTGGTGACTCTTTTTCTTTCCTATTGTTTCTCTCAACCTCCATCTCAGCTTCTGGTCCAGGTTGCTAGTGAGCACTACTCTCAATGTCCATCTGTGCAGGTGCATTCGATTCTGGTTGGTCTTCGTGTAGCTGGGTCTTTTGTGCTCTCCTGGATCTTTTTGTATAGGTAGTAAAATTTTTATCTTGCTCTGCTTTCTGGGCATCCTCTTTTCTCATTTTCCTCATCCTCACACTACTAATGGGTGGAGGTACATTGCTTGATTTGTGCGCAGGAATCTCTTCATCAATGTCGTGCATAAATCCTGAATTCTCTTCCTGTTCTTGCTCATCCTCTTCATCTTTGATTTGGTTGGCAGCCAAGAACTCCTTCCACGTTCTTCCTCTTCTCTGTAAGTCATACTCAATAACAATTTTAATTAGCCCGAAATAATATAAGCTCTTGTCCTCGTTACCTTTTTGCTTTTGGATGGTTTTTGACATTTTGGTTAGGCTCTGCAAGAGGAAGTATGGTAAGCTAATAGTGCACTACCCTTTCAAATGTAATAGTAGTTTGATGTGGTATAAATAAACGATGCTGTAGCGGCCCTCACAAGTTACAAATTTTTGGATGATATACACCATTTCATCCCATAAATGCATCAGCCAGCTCCTAGGGACACCTTTCTTCCAGTTAACGGATGAGACCCTCGATCTGGACATGAATTGGGTCCATGATTTTTCTTTGAATTGTTTTGTCTTGAAGTATTTCTCCCCTTCTAGGCTGATCCCTAAGGACTATGCTATGGTGTCTTCTGAAACCCTGAATGAAAAATTACCTATCAAGGCTTTCTCCCCATTGAATGTAAAGGCAAATTGTTTAGTGACTTCCTCATTGTTTCCATGAAACTTCTCCAAGAAGGGTAGCCATTGTTTTTCTTTTAGAATTGCAATGCAATCATCGTGGTACTGGGAACTGTCAAATGTGCTTGGCTCTACTCTATTAGTCATTTAGACAGAGAAATTTTGCTTTAACCCTCTTCCTTTATGCCTACGAATTCAACAAAGGTATTTTGTTTTGTTACCTTTGTCTTTTTCTCCACACTGTTGACCTGGTGGCGCTCTCTGTTCTTCGAAACTAGCTCCTTCAGTGACTTAAGCGATGCCCAGATGACTGTCTTGTAATTATGGTGGAGGTCAAAACTTGTAAACCCAGATGACTGTGTTTTCCTTTTGTAGCACTTGCTACTCTCAGTCTTTGCTGTTGAAATCACAGAAGTCGAATTGCTAATATAGAACACTGAGAATGAAATGAAATTTTTTTTTTTTAATAACCGACCCGACTCAATTCATAGCATATTCATATTTTATGACAGAGGAGTAGCTGTATCGGGTCGTATAAATACCATCATGAGAATGCTGGAAGGATATATGGAGTACTGGAGCATGATATCAGATAGTCGTTTGCATCATTCGACTTCGTCGGGTGGTTATGTCATAATTCAGCCGATTCAAACATAATGAACAAACCGTATAACATTTGGCTTTCTAACAATTCACCACATGTCCCCCGTTCATTGGTACCTGGCCGAATAGAGATGTTGGACCGGCAGTAGGGTTTGGTTGGCTGATAAAGAGTTAATAACAAAGGCTGGAAGGGTGATATAGGAGGGGATTGAGAAATCGTATGGAGAGTATGGGGATTTTAAAAATCGTATAAATATGGGATAGGCTAGAGTGTTGGGAGATGATAGGGATTAATAATATGAGAATATGATAAGGGGTGATAGGTATCCATGTGTTTTTGAAATTGATCGTAGCAGTCATAGTCATCACATTTAACATTAAAAATTAATCTAAGAATTTAAATGTTAAAAATAAAGAATACATTACACTTTTATTGGTTGCTCAATCGTTGAATTGGCATGCTAGGTAGGACTAGTCTTTCTTGACTAATCTTTGCTATTCATGACAGGTCCCTCTGAGATAAACTTGAATGCAACAGCTCCCTCTGAGATATGGAAAATGTTTGTGCAGCTTCTTTGAAGTCTGGAAAAGAACTATATGTGTGCAGGTTCCTTGATCTTTGGTGTTTGATGAAGCCTAGGTGACAAGCAACCTTTGAATCTCTGTTGAAACTTGACGAAGCTTTGTTGAAGTAACTTGAGATAACAGTTTCTTAACAGGTCCCTTTTATGTATGCTGAACAGGTCCCACTACTGTTGGCGTTGGTAACATGGTCTTCTGGACAGAACAGGTCCCACTGCATAGTGTTTTCAAACAGGTCCCTCTGATTAGAACAAAGACAAAAACAACTTCTTCATTGAAATCTGGAGTGCTGAAACAAACTCTTTGGAAATTTACAGTGAGGAGATGAGATAAGAAATCTTTGAGAATTTACAATGAGGAGATAACATAAGAAGAAAAACAAAATGCTGATGCTTCTCCCTCACTAAAGCGTTGACTTGTCCTCAAGTCATTATTCAATTGGTGAATCAAACAGGAAACAAAAAGAAAAGGAATTCTTACCAGCCAACGAATTGGTTTTCAAGTAAGAATTCTGGGTTAGAGTGTGCCAAAGTCTGGTTTTCACATCTAACCCATTTTTTTATTTTATTTATATATATATATTTTAATTTTCTTTTTTTTTTTAATTTCTTTTGAATTTCTAAATTGAAATGAAATGAATTAAGGCAGAGATACTACAGCTGAAGGCTGCAATATCTCAACCTCTCTTTGTTGAGATACAGTTTGAAGAAAATTTTGCTTGTTGATGGGCTTATTGTAAAGTTTCAAGCGATGACCATTGACAGTAAAGGAGTGGCCTTCTCCATCAATAGTGACGAGCTTGACTGATCCATTGTCATAGACTTGAATGATTTCGTATGGGCCCATCCAATGTGTAGTAAACTTGGCTTTATGATCTCTGAATTTAGAATCAAAGAGTAAAGCCCAGTCTCCTTCCTTGAACTGCTTCTTCTTGATATGTGCATCATGCCACTGCTTCCTTTGTTTTTGCATGAGGATTGTTGTTTCCTCTGCTTGCTGCCTCATTTCATCCAGCTGGTTCAACTGCTGAATTCTTTTTGTTGTGCTTTATTCAGATCAATTTCCAAATCTACAGCCATCTTAAAAGTATGTATTTGAAACTCAATAGGAAGTATTACCTCTTTGCCATACACCAACTGATATGGTGTAAATCCTGTAGTATTCTTCCGCATGATTCGATAAGCCCAGAGTGCATCTTTGAGCTTCTCTTCCCAATTCTTTATGTTCATTGCCACCGTCTTAGTGATAATTCCTTCCAAAGTTTTATTTGTGGATTCCACCTGGCCATTGGCCTGTGGATGGTAAGGTGTACTTCTTCTGTGCTTGATTTGATATTTTTCTATGATGTCCTTAACTAACTTAGAAGTAAACTGAGTACCTTGATCAGTCACTATCTCCCTTGTTACTCCATACCTTACAAAAATCTCTTAGAAAAGGAAGTTTACCACTATTTGTTCAATTGCTCTAACTAGTGATTTTGCTTCAGCCCATTTTGTTATGTAATCGGTACATACTAAGATGTACTTCTTACCATTGGAAGTTGGATTAATGGGTCCTATGAAATCTAGAGCCCATTTTTCAAATGGCTCTAGGTGCACTTGGGGCTAAAGTGGCATCTCATCTATAGATGTTGGCTTGCCCATTCTTTGGCAGCTATCACAACTCTTCACGTACTTCTTGGAATCCTTAAAAATGGATGGCCAGTAGTATCCAAGACTAAGAATCTTGAATTCTGTTCGCTTAGCTGCAAAATGCCCACCACACGGTCCATCATGGAAAGACTTTAAAATATCAATTATCTCATCATTTCTTACACATCGTCTAATAATCATATCATAACCAGTGTAAAATAAATCGCTATTAATCCATGAGTATCGAGCACTTTGTCTGACTAGCCTCTTCTTTTCCTTTGGAGTAAAGTATGGAGGTGTTCTTCCTATAGACAAATAATTGGCCAAGTCAGCATACCAAGGATTCACTATTGAAATTGCAAATAGATTTTCATCTGGAAAAGAATCTTCAACCGGAACAACCTCACCTTGATTTTGCAATCTAGAAAGAAAATCTGCCACCTGATTCTCCTTACATGGTCTATCTAACATTGTGATGTTAAATTCCTCTAACAATAATAACCATCTGGTAACTCTGCCACTAGCTACTGGTTTGTTCATTAAATGCCTAATGGCAGAATGGTCAGTATGTACAAAAACTTCATAACCAGTTATATAATGTCGGAATTTATTCACGGCATATATGATGGCAAGCATTTCTTTTCCTGTGACTCTGTAGTTTAACTCTGCAGGTGTTAGATTTTTGCTAATGAAATATATGGCATAATGACAAGATTCCTCTTTTTGGCCTAATGAGGCACCTACTGCAGTATCAGATGCATCTATAAAGATGTGAAATGGTAGGTTCCAGTTAGGTCCTTTTAAGACTGGTGTGGTTGACAACTTCTTTTTGAGTGTTTCGAATGCTTGCTGGCAATTCTCACTCCAGTTGAAAAGTACATCTTTGGCTAGAAGCTTGAACAAAGGTGAAGCTATTTTACTAAAATGTTCAATAAACCTTTTGTAATAGCTTGCATACCCAAGGAAACTTCCAAGGAAAATTTTAAGGATGGAAATTTTTCTTGAAGTTTAAAAACATTGGCGAATCTCACTAATCCTTGATATGCAAACTATAAAATGTTTATTGATATATTTGTAAAATTATTCAAATTTATAATGATTTTATATATAGTCTCTATATAATGTTGGCGATTTTTAAGGTAAAATAATTTTATATTCTAAAATTTGGGCGAATCATCTTTTATAAAAAATGGAAATTGGTGAATCTTTTTGTGGAAAAATCATGGAAAATTAGCCCACTGGGCGAACATTAGCCCCTAAAATTTTCCATGGAAACTTCTCACCTCTTTTTGAGTCTTTAGAATTGGCAAATTGACAATGATCTGGATTTTTGATGGATCAACTTTAATGCCTTGAATAGAAATATAGTGGCCTAATACTATCCCCTCATTTAACATCATAAAGCACTTTTCATTGCTCAGGGACAGATCAGCTTCAATACATCTCTTCAAAACTTTTTCAAGGTTTTCTAATGCATGCTCAAATGAATCGCCATACACTGAAAAATCATCCATGTAAACTTCAATGCAGTCATGAACTAAATCAGCAAAAATAGAGAACACAACTCTCTGAAATATAGCTGGAGCATTGGAAAGTCCAAATGGAAAAACATTATAGGCATAAGTGCCCCAGGAACAAGTAAAAGTGGTTTTGTCCTGGTCCTCTAAGGCTATCCTGATCTGGTTGTAGCCACTGAAACATCAAGAAAAGAGGATGATGATTTCCCAACTAATGTGTCTAGCACTTGGTCAATAAATGGTAGTGGGAAATAATCTTTGAGCGTTGCTTTGTTCAATTGTCTGTAATCGACACAAATCCGCCACTTACCATTTTTCTTGGGCACTACTACCAATGGGGATACCCACTGACTGTCAGAGATAGGATAGATAAAAATAACTTTCAACAGTTTTTGTAATTCCTCTCTAACAATATCCTGGAGCATGGGGTTCATTAGTCTCTATGGTTGCATCACTGGTTTGATAGTAGTATCGGTATAAATATGGTGAGTGCATGCTTCAGGGTGAATCCCGTGCATATCGGTGTAGTCCCAAGCAAATGCTTCCTGGTATTTTCTCAATAATTGAATCAATTTCTCTTGCTGAGATGAGTCTAGGTGAGTGCCAATATTCAGATTTTTTCCTGGACTAATCTCTATGGTCTTACTCTGTGTGTTTGTGATGGATTGAATGGGAAAAATATCATGGAATGTTGTTTGTAAAGATTGAATGGTGCATGTTTCCTAAAAATTTTGGGCTAAAAGTTCATTTGCAGCATGATATTGGTCATTTCTCAAAATTTCAGAAATATCAGGTTGAGAAAGGAACAATTCTACCAAATCATCATTATTATGTTCATGAAAATCATAGATTTGGTTGATGCTAAAAACAGATTGTACTTCTTCTTTGTCATTGTATTTATTTTCAAGCCATAAATTGTGTGCTACTGCTGGTGATTGTGCTGATGGGTAAAGAGTGAGTTGTTTCCTTTCAGTTCCTCGTGAAATGATCATGTTACCCGATCGACATCCTATGAATGCATCAACAGTTGCTAACCATGGTCTACCAAGGATGATAGGGTGCCCTCCTAAATTTGATTTCGGTTGAAGAACTAAAAAGTCCACTGGATACTCCCAAGAGTCCAGCGAAACAATTATGCCTCCAAAATCCCTTCAGAAGTCAGTTTAGACCTATCAGCGAGTTCTAGAACAATTGTTGTGTGTTGCAAATTTGTGAGCTGGAGTGTTTTCATGGTTTCAAGAGTCATGACATTTATTGCGGCCCCAAGATCAATTAAGGTGTTTGGAATATGTATGTTGTTAATGATTGTAGTGACTCTAGGAATACCAGTATCAACATACTTTTCCATTGAGATGGTATTTGTCATAAGGCCAGATAAATGTCCAATAACATGAATGGTTTGTGGATCAACCCTTTTCCTAGTGGGCTTCTTAAGCCACAGTTCCTTGATTGCTTTAGTATATATGGGAATGTATTTTATGGCTTGTAGTAGTGGAATTTTTATATAGACATTTTTGAGCTTGTCTAAAACATCAAACTGTGGTATAGACATTGGAAGTTTTGTTTGGACCAATCGGTCTGGAAAAGGTGGTGGATGCAATGGTTGCATTTGTTTATTTTTGGTGTCATCATTTTGTTTTCTTTGATTTGCAGTTTCATTTTCATTTTCTTTGTTTTCTTCTTGTTTATCAGCTGTTGGAGATTCTTTATGAAGTACCTTACCAGACTTCAAATTGATATTTTGCAAGGGTAATGTGGGATATGAGGTTCCCTCATCTACATTGTAGGCTGGCATCTCCGCTCTGTTATTTGGATTTGGTATAGGTTGAGCAGGGATTTGAGTAGGTCTGGGAGGTTGTGCGTTAGATGGAAGTTGTAATTGTGGTGGATTTATTGGTGGAGGAGCAGGCAATGCTTGTTGAGTGGGTTGAGGTTGATGTGGGTAAACAACTTGCTGCTGAGGATATTGCTGATATGATTGAGGATATGGCGAGTGTGGCTGATGATATTGTTGATATGGCTGTGAGTATGGTTGGTATGATTGAGGATATGAATGATATTATTGAGAGTATTTTTGAGATGGTCTCCATTGTTGTTGGGGGTAATTTTGGTGCTGCCATGGCATGGGCACATTCCATGAATTCTGAGCATATATCTGATCATGTATAGGAAATTGCAAATTCTGATTTGGGAACATACCTTGAGGTGCTGGTTTTGGCTACCATGGTCTCTTTGCGCCCATATAATACACATTTTCCATATCTGCATTAGCTGCCACATTACAATTCTGCAAAACCTTGACTTTAGAGCAATGAAATATATCATGATTTTCAGTACAAAAGGCACAAATTTGAATGTTTTCTAATGGGCAGTCTTTTAAGGCATGTTTCTTCCGACATTTTGGGCAAAAGATAGCCATCATCTGATCTTCCTCTTCTTGTCTCTTCTTAGCTTTTAGAGTGTCAATTTGGGTTCCTAAGGTACTTAACAGATCTGATTTGAATTCCTCTAACAGGTTCCCTATTTCAGCCCTTGTGACACTTGCTGAAGCAGATTTTGTGGCTTTGGATGATATGGTTCTTTTTCCAATTTTGGATTTGCTCCTAGAATAATTTTCACATAACTCAGCAATATCTTCAAAAGGTAAAGTGGAAATATCACCTTTGCCCATGAAGTTAAGATCATCTAAGTATTCCTCTCGAATGCGTTTCAAGAATATTGTTCGAATCAAATCAAGAGGCATGGTTCGGTGTTTTGATTTTTGTAAATTGTAAACAAATCGTTCTAGGTATTCCTCTAAATTTTAATCGTCTTGTTGGTTCATCCTAAAGATATCATCTTTGGAATCTTTCGATCTATAATAAGGTTGGTATTTCTTTAGGAATATTCTTCTCATGCCATCCCAATCAGTTATCGTATGTTCACCAAGCCCCATGAACCATCTTAATGCTGATGCTTTTAATGTTACTGGGAAGAGTCTAAGCCTATGGGCATCATCTATGTAACCATATGTTCGACATACAATGTCAAACTCAAAGAAGAATGAATTTGGGTCTTCTGAAGCCATGCCATAAGAGTTTGGTAGCACAGATGGAAGTATGTTTTTCATTTTTATTTTATCATCTTCTTGTGGTTCTTGAATAGGAAATTTGAAGGTTGACTCTTCCTTGTCTCTTCGACCTTGATTTGGTACTGATCCATCTCCTTCCTCAGCCATTTTGATAGGTTCCTCTATTTCTTGTTCAGTGTCACTTGTTTCAAAGAGAAGATTAAAGAAAGATTGTTGAGTCACTGTGCTACTTTCTCCTTGTATAGAGGATCCAGGGAAGTGTTTCTTCTGTGATTTGTGTGCTAATAGAATTTTCCTCTCGATGAGTGTGAGTCTTTGCCCTGATTTTTGTTTATCCTCTAATTCTCGTATGGTGACTTCCTCAACTGGTGTTGTGTGTTCAATGTTTCCTAAAGGGTCTGCTCTTGATGGTAGGTTAGTTTTTGGATGGGGGGTTTTTGTGAATCTACCTTTATTATCTGTAGATCTACGCATAAGTAAACATGACTTCTAAATCTATGTTTTTGCTTGTTTTTGTTCTAATTTTTTTTTCGAAATCCTCTAACTACGCCTCACCGGCAATGACGCCAAAATTTAGTGACAAACCTAGGGTGCTAGATTAGGCTATATTTATTATCGACCAGGGTAACTAAAATTTGAGGCATGCGTCTAAAATCTATAGAAATAAAGGATTCCTAACTAAGTGTTCATTGTGGTAGGTTACAATACTTCTTTACGGAAGGTTAAGATATGTTCCCTATCACCTTGACACTCAGGTCACTCAGCTCATCTAACTATCCTAAAGACACTGTGTATTTCTAGACCGAGGTTTTAATCCCCTTACAAGGATGTTGTGCATAAAAGCTCTGACTAGTGAACACTCAGCATTTAACACTCAACGTTCATGAAAGATTAAAAGCATACTGAAATCAAAAGCACACTAAAATTCAAATGCATGGAAAACAAGGTCTATGAGGATGCTTTAAAAATATAACGAAGGATCAGATCTCTTACGAGATACAGTTCAATGATCTTAACGATAAATCCTTTAAGCTATCATCATAAACATCATTCATAAGGATTGCTAATTAAATCAACGAAATCAGAAGCATAACTCTAATGATTGTGCATGCTATTCAATATTCAAAAGCTGCTAATGAAATAAAAATGACAGTATACCTGTCCACGCAGGGCCTGTCCGTGTTTCAACGGTATACTGGAATGCGTGCAAGCAACTAAGGTATTAACGCATGAACAAGGTTATAATGAAACTGTGACTGTAATCGAGTTCTGGTATTAAGTTCTGAAGATCATACAAAAGCTCTGTTTTTAAAACGATATACAGAGATCAACAACCATGTAACTGTATCTACATCCGTGTTTTTAAAAACAACTAATACACGGTTTACATTTGGATTGAATGTACATTCACTATGCAGTTGTTGCCGCTTTTACTATGGAATGATTTTTGGGTCATTTCCATTCTAAACCGATTTCCAAAAAGAAACAAAATGAAACCGATTTGGGGAAACTTATGGCTGTTGCTGCGTTTGTCACCAAAAGGCTGGGGCTTTGACCAACGTTGACTGCATAACAAGGAGTGTTGGATTCGCTGTAGGATCGATGTTTCTCCATGCTTGTACATTCTAGTTTTTGTTCCTACTCCTTGCTTTAACTTGCATGTCATGCCACGTGTCAGATGATGAACCATTTACAGGATGTTGTAACTTCCTGTAACTTTTTATTAAAAACTCTTAATTTCTAACATAAAAACTCATAAACTAACTTTAATGCAAACTAACAACTATAATACTATTAACTAATCAATTTCAAGGAAGAGAAGGGATCTATGGAGGGAAAAGGTAGAAAAATGATGTGTTTCAAGAGGAAAAAGAAAGTCATGGAATGGTACCAACACCTCCTATTACCTAATCCATGCAATGATCTACTGCGCACACGATATTATCCTCGGTGGCTTCTAGCTGGCACATTAGTTTCGGGGTCCACATAATAGGCTGGTCTAATCTACACCTTCCCACGCTATCAGCTAGCCTTGCAATCCAATCGTACATCTCTACCGAGAATGACGCAAAGAAGATTTCGTGAATGTTTGTGAATATATACCGGTCCAGCCAATCTTCTTCTGATATTTGCGGGTTTCTATTTTCCTAAACTAGTAAATCATGAAATTTCAAATACCACCACTCTTCAATGTATTTCTTTGTAGGGTTCCAGTGTTCCCACATCAGACACCCCTTAGGCAGATCCTGGTCCCGGTAACAAAACCATTTGTTGGCTTATATGGGCCTGACCCATGTTCGAAAGAATTATTTAGCCAAGCAAATCCCGCAGCTACCGACCCTTTCGGCAACAGCCCGCGAAGCGCGAACTGAGGTCTCACCCGAGGTTGCGGGGGAGGGTGGTAGAACCAGGTTTCCGCACCCTTGGGATGTCTAGATGTTTTCTGAGAGGTTTGCGCGTCGTCCTGTAGCCTCGTGCTACGCTAGATCCACACAGATCTAGATAATCTTCACTTTCTCTTACCAGGCTGATTACATATGTAATTTATTTGATTAAGTATTATAGCCCAGATATACTTAGAGAGGTCTTTAAGCAAACATTTATTACTTTCATTTAGTTCGCATATTAAGATTAAACATGACTCACAAGTACTCAATAAGCATACGTGTGTAGAACAAAACAGTTTCATTAACCATACAAGAATAGAGTTGCGATAGTTCAGAATTAACATAGAATTCAGAAGAAACTTATCTTTATTTCCACTTATCACCCTTACATCCTGTAGGTTTTAACCCTGCATAGGAATTACCTGCATACGAAATCTAAATCACAGAAAAATAAACAATGCAAGAGCATAACGCATAAAACACATATACACAGAGATTTTCCCTTGGATCCCAAAACTGGGACTACCAGCTTGAGTTTTCATTATATTCCTTTCAATGTTACAATACATATTTATACATGCTGAAGCATCCAATACCATGGACCGAAAACCATCGCGTCCAAAACCATGACCGAAAAACCATAAGTAGGTTCGCCCAACCTAATATATGGTCCAAAAAAATTTTCTCGGGGCATTGCCACGGACCCCGTAGAGAGGGACTACCCGACCCCCTCAAACCTCCCGGATAGCGGGGGCTGCCGCCCCCATTGTGAACCCCCCCCCCCCCCGCTATGCAATCGGCGCAATGAAGGGGGGGCTCCACCCCCCCTCTAACCCCCCAGTTCACTACGTGGGTTAGTCGTGGAAAGAATATAACACAACCCAACAATCTCCCACTTGTTGTTTTCTTTCCACAGGGGGCCACAGGAGAGCTTAGTCATTTTTCCAGCCCTAAAATGCCCATTGTTTCTCTACACCAAGAGAACTTCTCAAAGATCACATATTTTTTCAATGCATCTGCAGTATTCTTCAAAGTGTCCACCTTTACCAGCAACACCTTTTTGTCTTCTATCATATCCCTCACAAAGTGATACTGAACATCAATGTGCTTTGTCTTTGAATGATAAGTAGGCTTCTTTGCCAAGAAAATTGCACTTTGGCTGTCACAATCTATTCTTATAGCTCCCTGTACTAACCCCATACTTGAACAAAATCTCTGCAACCAAACTGCTTCCTTGCTTGCATGAGTGGCTGCCATGTATTCTGCCTCTATAGTTGATAGTGCCACTACAGATTGTTTCTTACTCATCCAACTGACTGCACCTCCAAATAGGTTAAACACATAACCACTTGTAGATCTTCTCTGATCCAGATCTCCAGCCCAGTCTGCATCAACAAAGCCATGAATATCCAACATTCTGTCCAATCCTGGTCTTCCTTGGTAGCACAAACCGTAATCACTAGTGCCACGCAAATACCTGAAAACCCGCTTCACTGTTGTCCAGTGCTCCTTCCCTAGTTTTGACATAAACCTGCTCAATACTCCCACTGCATGTGCAATGTATCATCTAGTACAGAACATTGCATACATCAGGCTACCGACTACACTTGCATATGGAACACGGGACATCTCTTCTTCCTCTTCTTGTGTCTTGGGACACTGTTCAGCAGACAACTTACACCTACAGGAATAGGAACCTTCACCGGTTTACTATCCTGCATATTAAACCTTTGCAATATTGTCTCGACATACTTCCTCTGGTTTAACCAGAGCTTCCTCTTTCCCCGATCTCTTTTAATTTCCATGCCCAAAATATAGTTTGCAACACCAAAATCTTTCATGTCGAATTTGGAGGACAATTGGGTCTTCAAATCCTTGATAATTTCTTTGTCATTTCCAACCAGCAACATATCATCCACATACAAGACCAGATAAATAACATGATCACCAATTAATTTAAAATACACACAGTGATTTTCTTTGCTTCTGGTGAAGCCAAGTCCCCGTATAAATGTATCAAATTTCTGATACCACATCCTTGGTGACTGTTTTAACCCATACAGAGACTTCTTTAACTTGCATACCAGTTCTTTCTTACCCTTCACCGCAAAGCCTTCAGGTTGCTTCATGTAGATTTCCTCTTCCAAATCCCCGTGAAGAAATGTTGTCTTCACATCCATCTGTTCTACCTCAAAATCAAAAGCAGCAACAACAGATAAAAGTAACCTAATAGAAGTTACCTTGGCAACAGGAGAAAAAATATCACCAAAATCAATTCTCGGCACCTGGGAATAACCTTTTGCTACCAACCGAGCTTTGTATTTCTCCACCTTCCCTTCTGCATTTGTCTTCTTTTTGAACACCCATTTTCTTCCAATGGGTTTCCTTCCAGCCGGCAACTCCACCAGATCCCGAGCCTCATTTTTGTGCAAAGATGCCATTTCATTAACCATGGCCTCTTTCCAGAGTTTTCCATCCTCTGAATCCACTGCTTCCTTCACAGTTCTAGGATCATCATCAGTAACAGACAAAGAAAAATTTGAACAGAAAGTAGATGGACTATACCTTTCTGGTTGCCTTCTTTCTCGAATTGATCTTCTCAGAGCCGGAGTTTGTGGCTCTTCATCTTCTGATTCCTCCTCTGTTGTAGAGTATGATTCTTCCTCCTTTAGCTCAAACTCTATCTTCTCAGGTTCCTTTGATTGGACTTCATGTTTAATAACATCTTTCACCTCTCTGAACACCACATCTCGGATGTACACAACCTTCCTTGTTACTGGGTTCCAAAGCTTATAACCCTTTAAACCATCCTTATACCCAATAAAGATGCACTTTTCAGATTTACTATCCAACTTGGTTCGTTTCTCCTTTGGAACATGTACATATGCATCACATCCAAATACCCTCAGATGTGAAGAGAGGGTTTCTTACCAATCCATACTTCTTGTGGAGTCTTATCCTCCAACGCTGATGAAGGTTACCTGTTGACCAGGTAACATGTAGTATCCACCGCCTCTGCCCAGAATTCCTGTCCTAACCCGACATCACTGAGCATGCTTCTTGCCCTTTCCATCAATGTCTTGTTCATTCTTTTTGCAACTCCATTTTGCTGAGGCGTATATGGAGTAGTCTTCTACCGTGATATACCACACTTCTTACAAAATTCTTCAAATTCCTTACTGCAAAACTCTCCACCATTATCTGTCCTCAGCACCTTTATCTTCTTCTCTGTCTGATTTTCCACCAGAGCCTTAAATTCTTTAAATCTGTCAAAGACTTCAGATTTCTTCTTAAGGAAATATATCCATGTATTCCTTGAGAAGTCATCTATAAATGATACATAGTACACAGACTTACCCAGTGATGGAACCTTCACAGGTCCAAACACATCAATGTGCACAAGCTCTAATATCTATTTTGCCCTCTGAGCACCAGAGGGAAAAATCACCTGATTCTGCTTCCCATATACACAATTTTCACAGAAATCAAAATCCAGAGAGCTATTACTCATACCTTCTACCATACTTTTACCATGAAGTATTCGAAGGCCCTTCTCTCCAATATGTCCAAGCCTTTGATGCCACAACATGGTCTTCTCTCCAGAGACCACTAGATTTTCAGCTCCACTTTCAGGAATCATAGAACTGTTGCACCCATCAACAACAGTGCCACCTTGCAGCTTGTACAGAGTTCCAGTCCAAACTCCCCGCATCAATACTAGTGCTCCCCAAACCATCTTGCATGTATCCTTCTCAAACATTGTTTTTACACCTGCATCATCCAACTTGCTTATAGAAATCAGATTTCTGGCCAATGTAGGAATATGCAGAACACTCGGAAGTGTTCTAACCCTTCCACCTTGCAACTTCAACTTTACTTTTCCGTGACCAATGATTCTAGCCTTCCTATCATCTCCTAAGAAGACATCACCACCATTGTATTTCTCATACTCGCAGAACCACTCTCTATGGGGAGTGAAGTGAAAGGATGCACCTGAGTCAATCAACCATGCCTCATAATCTACATGTGTACTTGAAGATGCCAAGTACACATCCCCACCTTCATCTGAGTTGGTTTTCGCCTCTGCAGAAGGAGCATCATCAGATCCCTTTCCTTTATCAGGAGCTTTAGATTTACAGTCCCTTTTGAAGTGCCCTTCCTTTCCGCATTTCCAGCACACCACCTTTACAAGTTTTCCTGGAGATTTAGATCTCCCTCTAGATTTAGATCTCCCACTCGATGACTTATTTTTGTTTCTATTCTGGGACCATCCTCGTACAAACAAGGCATCACCATTCTGGCTCTCCATATTTTTCCATCTCATCTCCTCCGTCAGCAAGGCTGAGACTATTTCATCAAACTGCAAAGCAGTTGCATTGCTACCTATTGCAATAACCACACTATCCCATGAATCTGGTAGAGAACACAACAAACTGATGCACTTATCTTCATCTGAAATTTTAATATCAACAGACGCTAACTGAATTACCACAATATTAAATGCATTCAGATGCTCTGTCCCCGAGTCTCCATCTTTCATCCTCAGGTTATACAGTTTTTTCCGCAGGAATAGTTTATTCACCAGAGATTTAGATTGGTACAAAGTCCCTAACTTGTCCCACAAAGCCTTCGCCGTAGGTTCCCCTAATACATTCAACAATACTGAATTTGAGACACACAATCGTATTGTGCTCTTTGCCTTCCGATCCAACTTCTTCCATTCTTCATCGGTCACTCCCGTTGGTTTAGTACCTGGATCTACTGCGATCCACTGATCTTTATCCACCAACAGATCCTCCATCTTGAGTTTCCACAACTCAAAACTATGACCATTGAACTTCTAGATCTCTATCTTTCCGCTGCTCGCCATCTTCTTTCACCACCAAAATTGATCTCGCAGATCTCCCACTGAACAGGGTCTACCACAGGCCCGAGCGAAACCCCTCAGCAATAAAGGCACCCCCTTGAAGCCAAAACAGCTCTGATACAAAATGTAGGTTTTAACCTTGTACAGGAATTACCTACATACGAATTCTAAATCATAGAAAAATAAACAATGCGAGAGCATAACACATAAAACATATATACACAGAGATTTTCCCCTAGATCCCAAAACTGGGACTACCATCTTGATTTTTCATTATATTCCTTTCAATGTTACAATAAATATTTATACATGCCGAAGCATCCAATACCATGGACCAAAAACCATCGCGTCCAAAACCATGGACCGAAAAACCATAGGTAGGTTCGCCCAACCTAATATAGGGTCCAAAAAAAAATTTCCCGGGGTGCTACCCCGAACCCCGTAGAGGGGGGATACTCGCCCCCCTCAAACCCCTTGGATAGGGGGAGCTGCCACCCCCCCACTGCATAATCGGTGCAATGAAGGGGGGCTCCGCCCCCCCTCTAACCCCACTGTTCACTACGTGGGTTAGTCCTAGAAAGAATATAAGACAACCCAACACATCTAGGTATGCCCTGCGCACTCCGCTGCAGGGGTCCAGGCACATAGCTGTGGACTCTTCTAGGCCTCTACACACATAGCTACAGAGCCTATATCCTCTACCCAAACCCCCGACTCAGACTTATAGACGCTTTCAGAATGCTCTTCTCAGACACCCATTACATTTCAAATCTCTAGAATCATACCAAAAACTTAGCTACTCTACCCATAGAGTCTCGCTCTATTTATACCTTTTCATGGACCGTGATCCATAGGCGGGTCGACTCAACTTACATTTCTTTACATTACTTTTGGGCAGACTACCCTTTTGACTTTGACTTAAATTGTGCTCCGCGCATCTCGCGGAGTCTTTACGATGCTATTATCCAAAATTTTGGGCTTCACACCGCATACTCGTTGCGCGGGGCTTCCGCTACCCAACACCTGCCATCTCCATCACAACCTCATTTCATCCATCTTCTCTTCCTCATCCATCCCTTTCTTGTCCTCAATTTTTATTTCTCAATCAACTATTATGATAATAATGTAAATGTGAAGAATGTTTCTACATAAGAACCAAAATCTACAAAACAATGTTAAGAATATTTCAATGAGAAATGGATTTGTTTACATGATGACATGAAAATCCATAGGCATGGGGGGACGTTGAGCCTCAAATATGCCCATTTTCCACCATATAATATCACCATTCATAACCTAAATTCCTATATTTTTAACTCATTTCGTACCACAATTCCACAACTTTCTGCCAATTAATGTCTTACACTTTGTGGTTGATTATCATTAGTTTTCTTGAATTTTTAATGATCAGAGATGAATTTTATATCATTTTATAATGATGGTTTTTCCAAGTTAATTTACCATAGGGTTTAATTGCCGAAACTCTTCACAAGTCAATTACACTAGTTGCTATAGGTTAAGTACAGAATAAATTCATGTAGGTGAAAATATAAAATTTTTGCTCAAATGAAGAAGAATATCAAGATTTTGAGATTTAAATATTGTTCAGAATACCCTCATTCAGGTAACCCAAAAACCATTTGAAAAAATTCATCACCGTGAAGAAGTTAGGGTCAGCACAATTCTTAAGTACAAAATCAGTCCCAGAATTCTCTGTGTAAGTACATAATCGCTGAACGGTTTTGGGTCTGAACGGTTTCGGCTAACATCCATGCAGAGGACCACGATTTGGATAGGCTTCTTCATGCTAAAAAAAGGAATTAATTCCTCTAGCTACACCGTGATTAGGATGAACCCAACCGTGACCCATTTGAAGACTCTCTAGAAGATTGTATATGATTTCCTTGTTGTTGTATTTGCTTTTTATGAATTCATTGGTTGTGCTTGTTTTCATTGACTTGACCTTATAAAAACCGATTCCCTCTGCATGAACATTGGTGGCAGTGGGAAGCTGTAAGCATAAGGACTATATGTGATTTTGTTTACAATGGGAACCTTGATGTATTTGTTGGAATTCAAGTTTTGCTGAACTTTAACACATAACTCTGATTCTACACATTAATCTCTATAAGTATTAATGTGTTCTGATTTTTGAAAGAAGCATTTCATTAATTTAGACTTGCTCTCGGAGTGGCAAGGGCCCACCTCCACCCAGAAACAAGTCCTGTAATTAGTATAAATTGTAGGAATTATGTTTTATTGAATTTCATAGATTTACCTTTCAATCCAAAGTCATTTGCTAAATAGATCTCATATTTATTGTGTCTCATTCTGTACCTAAGCATTTACTCTGCTTTTCATGGATTTGAATGAATATATTGTCTTTAAATAGTTGTAAACCAGAAAATATTGTGTTGATTGATGATTCTCGATGCATGAGTGGTTTCTCTAATACACTTTCATGGTTAAGAACATTTAAAGGAGTGTTTTCAATTCAGAAGGATACAAAGGTTAAATCATTGTGTCATGAGTACGAGAATGTAATTGGTTTTATGATCTTGCTTCCTGTACATTTCCATTTGGTATCAAATTCTATAACATCATGTTTATATGAAGAATTCTTAGGAGTAATGAGATGAGATATTAGTTGCATTGTTTATCAATTGAGTTTGTAGCTTAGTTTTGAGACTTAGTATAATCATAATAAGATTGGATTAAAATCTGTAAGTTAATGTTCTTACATAGGAATGATTTTCTGTGTTTATTTGCAGTAATTTTAAATTATAATAAGCTTTGATCTTGAGACTCTTAAATATGAGTGTGTTAATTTAGGCAGTGTAAGGATATTAATTCGAAACTGTCATTTAATTCCTTTCAATTTTTATTTTTTTTTGCAGAATTGAATGAGTGAGGTAGGATATATTAAGAAATTAGTTGAATTCTTGTTGATTTATTTCGTCCCAGGAATTACATTAGTTGTAGTCTTGTTTGAATTGTTTATTTCCTTAGTTTAACATTGTTTGCGTGAAAATGAATTATGTTGGATTGGAATTAGCATAAGCTTGATATTATTTTTTAATAGTAATTAGTTTTGTGTGATTTAAGATTTCTATTACTTATAATAAATAAATATTATTGCTTGGATTGCAACTAAGTTTTACTTACATTAAAATTAAGTTTTGATTGAAATTCACATTACTTAGATTAAGGTTATAATTGTTCAGTGATTTGTATTCTGTACTTAATTCAGGAATAGAAATTTCATACCTAATTTAGGTATCAATTTTAGATTTCATGATGTTAATTTAGGTTAGATTATATGATCTAGTGTTACCTACACTTGTGCCTTGAAGCTTAGGAGTCTTGGAATGATAATTTAATGTTGGAATTATAACACATATAATTTCCTCAACATTTTTGGCGTCGTTGCGGGGAGGTGCTAAAGGGATTAGAGCACAGTTTCTTTCACAAGTTTTTTTTGTGTGATCTTAGTTGTAGGGAAATCAAAGGGTGGAGAGTGTACGATAAGACATGAGTGAAGAGCCACACATCCATTATGGTGTGGTTTCTCCAAAGTTTGGTTGTCAAAGTAAGTGAGGATTTCAATTTTGTTGAGTTTTATTGAAATTAGTTTTAATTCATTTATATTAAAAATTCAAGCTCATTAATGATAAAACATTTTTGGGGTGTTGTAAGAACCCCCATGTACTAATACATGTTATGAGACAGGGATCATCAACCAACAGGAGAAATTGAAGAAATATTAAGAGCTTGAAGAATGTCCCTCGAGGCACTTTCTTAAATCCTAGCAGTAGCTGGGATATTTTCTTATCAGGAATAGTTCATCCTGACCGCACTCCGGAAACTATCTATCTCTCCACAACCAAAAAAGGATTTGGAAGTCTCCCTTAATTCTTCTTTCCTATCTACCAAGGAGATCAAGTAATCATGTACCAAATATGATGAGGAGCATCCTGTTGAAATTGAGATTTAAGAACTTTCACCATGCCCATCAGCAATCCTTGTATGCATTCCAGAGACCAATTATCCAAGTTTCCTTGGCATGACCGAGGAGGAATTTCAGAGTGGTCCAAATGAATAAATGGGCCAATACCACTAGGATTACATCGAGAATTGGTTCCAGATCACAATCCAGTCAAAGTACCACTCTCATCTTCAAGTACTCTTTGTATCACATCTTTCAAAGTTGCTCATTTTTCATGCTCATGTATATTCTAAATTTTATATGTTATATCTGAGCATGAATATGTCCTTGTACTGGATCCATACATCGCTTCATTGGAAGTTCTCTTTCACTTAAAGGAGGACATGTTTTCTTCAGTATAGTAGTAAAGTTAGTATTTTAAATAAATGAATGAATATAATAGAGATACAAATAAGTCCTTTTGTGAAAACCAGCTTGCCTCGCGCAACTGCATAGGGACGATTCTTGAAAACCAGGTAACTGGTAGGCAAGGTTCCCAATAAAGTTTGTAAATTTCTATGAGTTATTAAAATAATGTATCTTTCAAGTCATTATGTCTTGTACTTGCACTAGTTGATGTGGGATCCCGTAAGTTCCACCTACCAAGAAGCCTTGTCCCATCGACATCAAAAAAATATCTGGGACCAAGGTTAGGGTTAGATAAGGTACTTGGGAGACTGCATGCCTTAATATTAAGTATCCTTGTCATCCACTAAGGAAATAAATCAATGTTTCTTGGTGGATGAATTATGCAGCCCATTCAACTTCGAAAAATCCATTCATCGCTGGTAGAATGTACCTAGTGCCTTGATTCCTGTCGACATCATAGGTGGGACATCTCGAATTGATTAATGACATCCTCAATGGGCCGAAATCCAATGATTCTTGCTTATTTTTGACATCAAAACCATTTATTCACATATGCAATATTGCACATGGGTGTGAAGCAGTTGAAGACTATATGGTTTTGTGATCTCAACATAGATTTTGTCAACATTTTTTTTTTTTTGCTGAAGCAAGAGTAGGACCTTCTTTTTCATTAATAATTTACAAAAATTACAATAAACCACATAGAGATGTGGCCTAAGGGAGAAACCCCCCAAACCAACCGAGATTGGGCCTGGGGCAAAAGTCTCTGCACCAAAAACCTAGCCTCTCCACCACTAAAAGCTAAACAAGAAGAAGCCAAAAGTAGGACCTAAGAACAAAGGGCCCCACCAACCCTCCGAAAAGTGGAGCGAAACATGCCCATAAGAGACCCACCAAAAAACGAGGGGAAATGCACTTCTCGCCAACACAAAAACCTGTCTCCTTCATCTACACCGTTGATCCGTCAGGCCCTATCTGACGACAGAGGACTACATCGCGAGGAAAAGAAGCATGACTCATAACCAACACGACCACCAACCTGCTCAATCCATCCCAGTCGTTGATCAGCTTCATTTGATCTGACGGACATGGATCATATCGCACCCACTCAAATCATCGAACATTAGCGTGTGATGGGGGCGGTATTCAAATTGGCCCCACCGCCATGTGTAACCCTCCAAATGGAATCGCTGCCAAAACGAAAATACCGTTTTCCGCATGCAAGGCATGCGATCGACAAAAAACCTCTCCCAAGTCGGATTGCCTTTTCTGGATGGAAAGCACCCATTAATGCGGCCACCGAGAGTTCCTATCACAGTGCCATTCTTTCCTGATCTGAAGAAAGAGGATTCACCCACCAAAAAGCTAGTCAGAGAGGATTCTAAGCCAATTGACAGACAACCATTTGCAAAGGTCCATGGTTGTGCTTTGAAACATCAACTGGTCATCTTCTGCCTGTTCATGCCAAATCGCATTTAACTTGCTCTCAGGCAACTCATGCCATTTTGACGCAACTCTGTTCTTTGTACTGATCACACCTTGATTGGCTAGTAGATCTGCCAATTTGTTCACCGGTCTTCGAACATGCTTAAAGCTAACTGTACGAAGGCTCTATAGGTGTTGTTGAATCCATTGAAAATCAGCCTCCAATTCTTTAAGATTTTTTCTGGCTTTGTTCCCCACCTAATTTTCTTGACCGATTTGATTATAATCTCAGAGTCAGCTTCCACTATCATGTCTTGTCAGTTTTCCTGATCCAAGAAATCTAAACATTGCTCCATAGCCATAAATTCCGCCATGTTATTAGTAGCCTTTCCCGAATGGCAGTGGAAGATGAAAAGGACACTTCCATTTTCATCCCTTAACTCACCTCCATAACCAGTGGTGCCCAAGTTGCCTTTTGAAGCCCCATCAATGTTGAATTTCAGATAACCCTTAGGAGGAGGATGCCAGAAATATTTCTCAAACTTCAAGGAGATAACATTTCTATCCATACCCCGACGAGAAATACCCTGGAAGCCTAGCTCACAGAGAATTATTAGATCAGCAGCAAAGGGAGGGTTTTTAGGGAGATTTCGCACTATGGTACCTACCGTTTCCTTGAGCTATTTTAAGATCAGCTCAAAAATGCATTGAGAAGTCCTATTTTCATCTTTGAAGATCCTGTTATTCCTTTCTTTCCAGACATTCCAAATGATGAAGCTTGGGAAGATGGTCCAAGCAGTGGCAAGAACTTCATTATCTGAAAAAGTTCTTCTCCAGTTGGTTAGGGTGTTGTAAATATTCCCTTTGTCCCTATCCGTCTGACAGAAAATGGAGGAAAAAAAGTCCCACAGACTGGAGGAGAACCTGCAATTGTTGAGAAGGTGCTCCATAGTTTCATCTTGAGCTTTACAGAGCTGACATCTGGAGGGCCCCAGAATGCCCCTCTTCCTTATATTATCCCAGGTCAGAATTTTCCTATGTTGGACCAGCCACATGAATAGTTTAATTTTCATCCAGCCTTGATGTCTCCATATGTTTAGCCAAATCTTATCCGGAGTCTGAGAGTTAAGGTCAAGGACAATGAGCTTTGATTCCTTGAGATTAAAAGCACCCTCATTATTGTTATTCCATCTTAGTTGATCGTGGCCCTATGATTTCAGAATCTTCCTCTGATCTACATATCTTTTAGAGTTTCTGCTTTAGCCTTCATGGTGTTATTATCCCTAAAATCTAAATTCCTCTAGGTTCTCCATTTTCCATTACTATTGGTTTGATCCCAAAAATATTTCACTTTAGAAAGCCTTTTGCTATCTGTTTCTTCTTTGAGATCCCTTAAGTATTTGTTTAATAAAATAGGTTCTTGTTACCATCTATCCTCCCAAAGAAGGCTAAGGTTTCCTTCTCTGATTTCCCAGAAGCTATTTCCTTGGACCAGGCCCTAGTTATCCCAGGCCTTATTCCAAATGTGCGAGCCCTTTTTGTGTCCCGACATTATTATTAGATCATTGTTATGCCAAGTATTGGCATATTTTTTTTCCAAATTGTTGCCCACTGTGCTTCTTGCTCTTTAACCCATCGCCACCATAATTTAGCTCCTAAAACCTTGCTCAGAATCTCAGGATCATCCAAACCGAGCCCACCAAAATTCTTAGGTTTGGAGATTTTTTCCCATGCTACCAAGGCCCATTTCTTATGATCCCCCCCCTTACCCCAAAGGAAGTCTCTTTAAATGGTTATGAGTTGATGCAGAACACCTTGTGGAGCTGGGGGAGCAGATAGCATAAAGACTGGGATAGATTGAAGGACAACCTTGGTTAGCACTAACCTACCAGCTAGATTTAGAGATCTAATAGTCCATTTCTTGACTTTATCATGCAAGTTGTTAATTACTAGCTCCCATATGCTCTTGTGTAATGGTTTGGCTGTAAGAGGAACTCCCAAGTATTTTGAGGGGAGGAGCTCCCTTTGAAAGCCCAAAATTCTGGATATATTTCTCTAAATAGCAATGTGAGTATTGAAGAAAAAAATCTTAGATTTTGAGAGATTTACTTCCATACCTGAAGCCATGGCAAAGTCTCTCAGGATTTTCTTGTAGGCTAGAGCTTCTTTGACCATGGGGATTCCCTGCAGCATGGTATCATCCACAAATTTTTGATGATTTAAGGCCTGACTATCTTCAGAAAGTTGGAGACCTTTGACTTTACCAACTACTTTGGCATGCCTGATTACTTGACCTAGCCCTTCCATCATGAGTATAAAGAGAAAGGGAGAGAGTGGATCTCCTTATCTTAGGCCTCTTGAAGGAGTTAAAGTCTTCTAGGGTGAACCATTAACAAGGATTGAAAAACTGGGAGAAGTAACTAGGGCCATAACCCATTTGATCCAATTATGATCAAACCCAAAAGCAGTGAGAAATTTTCTGATATATGCCCAATTCATCTTATCATAGGCTTTGGCTATGTCTAGTTGCATGATCATTCTGACTTTATTATTGCTTGTCAATGAGTGCACCACCTCATGAGATTGAATGATGTTGTTAGGGATTTGTCTACCTTCCACATAGCCCGATTGTTCAGCCGACACCAGGGTGGGAATAAGAGGTTTGAGTCTATTAGCCACCACTTTGGAAATAATCTTATAGACAACATTACATAAGAAAATGGGTCTAAACCTATCGGGAGTTTGAGCCAAATCCTATTTAGGGACCAGGCAGATAAAGGTGGTATTGAGAGCCTTCAAAATGGTTTTATTACTTCTGGAGTCTTCTACTACATTCAGAATGTCATGTTCTACTATATTCCAGGAAGCTTTAAAGAAGTCTACATTGAAACCATCTGAACCTGGTGCCTTACCATTTTGCATTTCATTTAGGACCTCACTAACCTCCTCTTCTGACACTGGTCTATTGAGGTTGAAATTGTCCTCTCTGGAAATGAGCTTAGGAATATGTCTAGAAATAAACCTGATGGATTGTTCTCTGTCTGAATAGGTTTCCTGTCCAATACCATGAAAGCGTTGAGCCAGCATTGCTTCGATTTCTTCATGCGTGCTGAGCATGTTACCTCCCTCATCCTTGATTGAAGAAATCCTGTTGTGAGCTCTGTTCGCCATAGTGGATATGTAAAAAAATCTAGTGTTGCATTCTCCTTCTTTTAGCCATTGCACTCTGGATTTTTTCCTCCAAAAAACTCCTCTTGTTCACATAAGTTCTCCCAATATTGATGATATTTTACTACCAGATCATTTTTCTCTTTATCAAAACCCTCCATAATTAGGGTTTGGTTGAGTTTTTGCATTTTTCCTTCGACAGTTTTTTTTGCTTCAAAAATATTGCCATATTCCTTTTTATTCCACTCCTTGAGCCGGAGTTTGATATGTTTGAGTCTTTTTTGAAGAAGGAACATTCTTGTGCCCTGAATTTCCAAATATTCTGCCCACCAGATGGCTATGTTATTGATGAAGTCTGGGTGGGAGATCCAGATGTTTTCAAATCTAAAATGTCTATCCCTAGGTTTGCCAATGCCTTGAATTTCTAGTTGTACCGGCCAGTGATCCGAGCGTCCAAAGGGAAGAACGCTAGTAACTATATCCTTGTCCTCGATCATAAGATCTTCTGAAATTATGAATCTATCCAATTTGGAGGCCACCCGAGACTCTCCTCCTCTTTTATTGTTCCAAGTAAAAGTACCATTATTCATGAAAATATCCACGAGCATCATGGTGTTTATGAAGGTTTGAAAAGCACAAGAGTCTTTGTTTAGAATTTTGGTTCCCCCTTTTTTCTCAGACAACGATTTAATCATATTGAAATCCCCCCCTAAGATCCATGGGATTCTTGCATGTCGTTCCCTAAGCTTCTACAAGGAATCTAGAAGCCTGAGTTTACCATCCATTCTTTGGGGGCCATACACATTCGTAACCAAGTAAATTTCCTTATCTCCCACTAGTTGAATGACCATTGAAAGATAATCTCTAGATGCTTCAGCATCTATAATTTCAATATTTTGGGGCTTCCAAAGCATGAGAGTTCCTCCTGCTGTATTCTCTGCATTGACTTCCAGAAACTCAAATCTATTGAGCCATTTGCTGTGAATCTCTTTCATTTTTTTAATGGAACATTTAGTTTCCTAAATGAAGATCACATCTGGAGCTGCTTGTTTCATTCTATTACTTAGTAATGTTTGTTTTCTTTTACTACCTAGACCTCTTATATTCCAAGAAGTGAACTTCATTATTAAAGATTTGTAAAGGAGTAACTGGATAGGTCTTTCATCTTACCTGAGTCTATCATTAGCTTTCAACATTCCATCAACAATTCTTTCTGCTTTCTTCGGCCGCTTTTCTTTCCTGGGATTCTTGGTGCTAATCCTGGTGTGGTTTTCATAGCTTTCACTCCTTCATTACCCTGTTTTTCATTTTTCCTTTGCTTTTCTGCCCCTTTGTTCTGAGTTTTCCAGATGAACAGCTGTTGAACTTGGTGGAACTCCTCTTGAGGTAACGAATCCACTCCCTCTCTGGTTCCTTGTTTCAAGAAACCTTCTAGATCTAGATTCTCTTTCTCAAGAATTTCCTGTAGTTCGTGATCCTCCATTTCCATATCACTCTGGGTCATTTCGTGATCCATTTATAGATCTATATCACTCATCATATCTTCTTTTTGTTTATTTTTTTTTTGTGTTTGCTCAACATTTTCTTCTTTCTCTTCCTCCACTGGACTGCCTTCCTTGTCCTGATCTGGTTGCATTATCAGTTCTTCCTCTTCTAGGACTTGAAACCTGTTTTGACTGGCCTATTGCTTGTTTGTATGAGGTAGTTTTCATTATTGTTTGCTCCCTTTTCCTTTCTGGACCACCTTATGAAAAATTTCAGTATCTTTCATGGTGTGAGTTTTACCTTTGTTTTCTATTTTACTGAGAGGGAAATATTTGAATAGGTGCCCATGCTCATGGCATTTACGACATCTGAAAGGGATGTGTTCATGATCCACCGTTTGCACCCATTATTCATCAAACACTTCCAATATTACCTCATCTAGAAGAGCTCTAGAGAGATCCATATCCACACATATCCTTGCAAAGGATGTGTATTTTCCTCTTTTGGTGGCCTTAGAGGCTTTGAAAAAATGCCCTAGCTTATTTCCTATGACAGATAAGGATTCCAGTTGCCAATAATCCAAGGGTAAAGAGTAGATACTTACCCAAACCAGAACCAAGGTAAAAGTTTCATGTTCTGGGACAAAATTCATCACCCATGGTCGCATATACAGGCCTATAGCTGCATAAAAGTAGGGCCCTCCTTCAAACACTATGTCCTTGTCTTCAATATTTGCAAAGACTGCAGTAAAGAATCCTTTTGACCCCAGATGATGTTCTATGCTTCCTTTTGGTTTCTAGTGGTATTTAATCCAAGTTTGTAAAGCTTTTTCAGTGGGCCATAAGCCCATGAACTTAAAAATGATTGCATACATCTGCATGTGCTCCCTATGTGCCTGCAGAAGAGGATCATTCAACACCACTCTCGGTGCGATTGATGTTTTGGGCTTGCATGGTCCCTTTTGTGCTTTACCTTTTATTTTCTATTCCTTGTCCTCTTCCTCATTGTCATTAGTGTTGTTGCTTTCCCTGGTTTTAGAGCCATCCTACTCCTCTTCCTTATTTCTTTGCCTTACATCATTAGAAGGACCTCTATCCTCGTCAACTGGTTTTTTGCCTTTGCTAGCTACTACCTGCTTATAGGAGGGAGTGGAGCTCCCCCCTTTGCCTCCCTCCATGGAGAACCAACTCTCAAAGTTTGTAACCCTAGCTTACTAGTCCGCGCCCATCCCGTTTTAGTTCTGCCATCCCCACTCGCCGAGATCAGTTATCACTTAAAGCCCTTTGTATCAACATTTTCATTTTCATTTGCAGTAGTATATCAGTTTTAGTAAAGGCTTCCATATAGCAGCCTGACCATTAATTTGCAGTAGTATTCACCTTTACTCAGTTTTTTTGGGACATACAACTCCTCAGTCATGGGGGAGAAGGGGACCTTCAATTTATCCTTTAGCCTTCTTCAACAAATCAAACCAACAATCACATAAGCTCCCTTGAGTCCATCTTCCACTTCATCTTTCAAAACCAATCACATCAATAATACGGGAAAAAATTGAGGTAAATTTGTCTTAAGATTCTCTAATTCATTAGAAAGTTTAGGAAACTTAATGATTCAACACTTCTCATTCCATGCATTTCATCTTTCATAAATCATTATCCTTCTATTTCCTTCCATTCACCACTCATAATAAAAAGACTTATGCTCTGATTACAAGTCCATGTTAAAATAAAAATCCTTATGGTGCATTAATAAAGGCAGTCTCTATAGTGTCTTCTCCTTCCATGATAACAATCATTCTATTCGTAGGATGAAGTCATTCCTGCCATAAAAGGATAACGGAAACCAACATGTGTGTTACAGTGATAGAGTATGCAAGAACGTATTCACATACCTACCATCTCCATCACTGTCTCATCTCATCCATCATCTCTTCCTCATCCATCCCTTTCTTGTCCTTAGTTTTTATTTCTCAATAAACTATTAGGATATGTTAATGTGAAGAATGTTGCTCCAAAAGAACAAACATCTACAAAACAATGTTCATAATATGTCAATGAGCAAGGGATTTGTCTGTATGAGGACATGCAAATACACAGGCATGGGGGGGGGGGGGGGGGTGTTGAGCCCCAAATATGCCCATTTTTCCACCATATAATATCACCATTCATAGCCTAAATTCTTATATTTTTAACTCATTTCGTACCACAATTCCACAACTTACCGCCAATTCACGTCTTACACTTTGTGGTTGATTATCATTAGTTTTATTGAATTTTAAATGATTAGAGATGAATTTCCTATGATTTTCTCATGATGGGTTTTCCAATTTCATTTACCATAGGGTTCCATTGCCAAAATTATTCACAATTCAATTAAGCTATTTGCTATAGGTTAAGTACATAATGAATTCCTATAGGTGAAAATCTAAACTTTGTGCTCAAATTGAGAAGAACCTCAAGATTTTGAGACTTGGATCTTGTTCATAATACCTTCATTCAGGTAACCCAAATGTCAAACTTCATCACTGCGAAGAAGTTAGGGTTATTACAATACTTAAGTACAAAATGAGTGTTAGAATTATGTGCATAAGTATAAAATTGTTGAACGGTTTCAGGTCTAAATGGTTTCGCCCAGCAGCCACGTGGAGGACCACGATTTGGATAAGTTTCTTTAAGCTCGAAAAGGGAATTAGTTCCTCCAGCTACACCATGATCAGGATGAACCCAACCAAGGAAAATTTTAAGGATGGAAATTTATCTTAAAGTTTAGAAACCCTTACGAATCTTACGAGTCCCTAATATGCAAACTATAAACATTTTGATGATATATTTTTAAATATATCTAAATTTATGGTGAATTTATATAGGCTCTAGAAATTTTTGGAGATTTTTAGGATAACATAATTTTATACTTTAAAATTTGGGCGAATCACTTTTAGAAAAGAGTGGAAATTGACGAATCTTTTTTTTGGAAAAACCATGGAAAATTAGCCCACCTGCAAATATTACCCCCTAAAATTTTCCTTGGACCCAACCATGACCCATTTGAAGACTCTCCAAGAGATTGCATACGGCTTCCTTGTTGTTGTATTTTCTTTTTCTAAATTCATTGGTTGTGGTTTTTTTCATCGGTCACACCTTATAAAAATCGATGACCTTTGCATGAATGTCTGTGGCAACAGGAAGTACCAAGCATAAGGACTATATGTGCTGTTTTTTACAATGGGAGCCTTGATGTATTTGCTAGAATTCAAGTTTTGCTGAAATTTAACACAAAATTATGATTCTGCATTTTAATCTTTGTAAGTATTAATGTGTTCTGAATTGTAAAAGAAGTATTACCTTGATTTAGACTTGCTTTGGGAGTGGCAAGGGCCAACCACCACCCAGAAAAAAGTTTGGTAATTAGTATAAATTGTAGGAAGTGTGTTTTATTAAATTTCGTATATTTACCTTTCAATCCAAAGTCATTTGTCGAATAGATCTCAGCTTTATAGTGTCCCATTCCGTACTTAAGCATTTAATCCACTTTTCATGGATCTGAATGAATATCTTGCCTTTAAATCATTGTAAACTAGAAAAGATTGTGTTGATTGATGATTCTCGATGCATGAGTGGTTTCTCTAATACACTTTCATGGTGAAGAACATTTAAAGGAGTGTTTTCAATTCAGAAGGATACAAAGGTTAAATCACTATGTGATGAGTTCCAGAATGTAATTGGTTTTATGATTTTGCTTCATATACATTTCCAATTGGTATCGAATTCTGCGGCATAATGTTTATATGAAGAATTCTCCGGAGTAACAAGATGAGATATTGGTTGCATTGGTTATCGATTGAGTTTGTAGCTTAGTTTTGAGACTTAGTATAATCATAATAAGATTGGATTAAAAACTGTAAGTTAATATTCTTCCGTAGGAATGATTTTCTGTGTTTATTTGTAGTAGTTTTAAATTAGAATAACCCTTGATCTTGAGTCTTTTAAATATGAGTGTGTTAATTTAGGTAGTGCAAGGATATTAATTTGAAACTGTCATTTAATTTCTTTTAAAGTTTTTTTTTTTGGTATAATTGAATGTGTGAGCTAGGAAAGATCAAGAAATTTGTTGAATTCTTGTTGATTTATTTGATCACAGAAATTAGATTAGTTGCAATCTTGTTTGAATTGTTTATTTCCTTAGTTTAACATCGTTTGAGTGAAAGTGAATTCTGTTGGATTGAGATTAGCATAAGCTTGATATTATTTTTGAATAGTAATTAGTTTTGTGTGATTTAAGATTTTGATTACTTATATTAAATAAATCTTTTTTCTTGGATTTAAATCAAATTTTACTTACATTAAAATTAAGTTTTGATTGAAATTTACTTTACTTAGATTGAGGTTAGAATTTTTCAGTGATTTGTCTTTTGTGCTTAATTCAGGAATAGAAATTTCGTACTTAATTTAGGAATCAATTTTAGATTTCATGATGTTAATTTAGGTTATATGCTTTGATCCTACGTTACCTACGCTTGTGCCTCGAAACTTACGAGTCTCGGATTGATAATTTAATGTTGGAATTATAACACATATAATTTCCCCAACACCCTACATTTGGAAATCTTTTTGTCCTCAACAAGATGGTTAGGACCTAGAGAAATGGCTAGGGATTCCCCATCGTAGACATCCCCACAGTCTCTCTGGTCTAGTTTCATAAAATAAAATTATAAGGCATGAAAATTAACACTAAATATGTTCTTCACATATAAACAGAAAATATAGAAAACCCTACAAAGAGCTAACTATGTTGTATTTGTAGGTTTAGAATAATTTTTCCAAAAAAAAAAAGAATGTCTGAAAAAGAAAGTAACTTTGAAAAGTGGTAACTTGAAGTAATACGGGTAAAATGAAATAATAATAAAAAAATGTTCTTTCAGAAAAAGAAGTTATATTCCAAATTTTAAACAAGAAAATATTGAACCAGTTATTTGCATGCAGCTGATTATTATATATGTATTTATAAACGTATATGCAAGAGAAAAAGAACGATTAAACCCAAAATTATGGATAACTTGAATATCTGAGAAATAAATTGTATTGAAAAAAAACATGAATAACTTTTCTTAGATTCATAAATAGAGAGCTTTCATACATTAAAAACACTTCTTTCCTTGATCAGGTGGAAAAAATATACAATATACATTGAACAGTTCCTTGTTCATACTTGAAAAAAATATACAATGGAGGCCCACGACCTATTCCCTTAAGGAATAAATTATTCTACATTCCAACAGATTAAAGTAAATCGATACATAAATGGGGTGAGACCCAAACCATAAATAAGCTAGGGTTTAATAAATAAGAAACTTCAACATTATACAAGGGTTTAAGCCTAATAAGGTGACAAAAGAGAGATACATGAGTAAGAACCAATGCTAGAGATGAATCTTCTTGATAACGAAAATAAAAGAGTAAAATTTTCCCCCCTTTGCAACTTGACATTGGAAAAGCCACTGTACCTACAATAGAAGGGAAGTTTTGATTTAGTAGAGAGATTGTAACATTGAAATATCTCAAGTAAAACTAATACATGCAATGAAAAAATATTATTCTAATAGCTGAGAGGAATGAAGTCGAAACGTGTGCCATCTATACATGCATTTTTTTAGCATAAGTGGAAACAAAACTTTGGTTAGAAAACCTTCAGTCAAACCATAAAATCAATCCATAGTAGAGAAAGTGTCATTCCTTCCAAAATGAGAACTTAGGGAATGTAATTACTTAAACCTATTGGCTAAGTCGAGTGTAGAAAGAATTAAGTTGAAAACCCTGATGTCAAGGACCCCAAGTGATGCCATATGAAAAAAAATTCTACAAATAAAGCCATTGACCCAATAACACATGACGGATCAAGGGTTAAAATTCATTTGAAACAATAGTAGAATCCATAGTAATAACTAGAAAAAGATCATCAATACAGGACAAAGGAATGCACAAACAAATTACTAGAATAAAGTGGTCAACATAGTGACCATGGTAACAATAGAGGATCTTGGTAAAACAATGTAGAGTATGGCCATCTTATAACATGAAAAAATACACATAGTTTCCAAGGAAGAACCCTTAGGGTTACAAAACATTTTCAAAACCCTTGTAGATCGAGTTCCCTCTGAGAAGGTCTGAAAGGAATGAGAGTTGCTGGCGCGATAGGGGCTAGGGTGGTTACCCAAATTACCATATATTCAATCCCCACTATCCATTGAGTATGATTTAATCATGATCATCAATGATGATAGGTAACACCCAAAATTCCATGAAGAAAGACATTTGGACATGCCACCATTCAAATGCATGCCATCACATATACATGAGAATATATGCAATGGAAAAATTAATTAAATGGCATATTACATATAATGCAACAATCATCATGGTATGCCTTCCAATTGTAACATTATAATATGTGTAAGGATCCCACTAAACTCTAAATCATGAGCGTGTATAAACTTAGGAAAATATGTGTTTTCCAAAGTATGATATATCTATATATATATAATAAGAATGATCAAGGCTACAAGGCCTAGTGCCATACCAAAACCTATGAAGTGTTAGGATTAACATAAGTAGTTCTTTGTTATCTAGTAATATCCTTCATATACATAGAATACAACATTGGTTGATCAAATAAATACAAGAATGCATAATCGGATGGAGTATTATTTTCCATGGACAATGATTACTAATAATATATCACATTCATGCCCAATTTTAGTATAAATAAATTAAATGATAAGTCCTATAGGTAGGCATATGAATTCAATAGGTGGTTAGGTTGTCATTCATTACTTGCTATATAGTGATGCTCAAAAGCTATATAACTTTAGATCCCAAACAAATCAAATGAGTAACAAGTAATATTATGATAAGGACTTAACATGAATATGCAATTTTGTTTTTTAAATTACTGTATTTATTATATGAATTACAAATTTCATTGTGGTAAATTTATCACTTGCATGGGGGATGTTACAAGAGGTATCAGAGCCTCGGTTGCAAAACTGTGGCCTTTTAAGATTACTACACTTTTTTTACTAATGAATGGATGTGTGTACACAAAAAAGAGAGAGAGAGTGAGTAGTTAAGGAGATGCAAAGAATAAGAAGAATAGATTAACCAAAGGAAGGAGAAGAAGAAATTTACGTACACTTAGGATGAAAATAGAAAATTCCTACTAGGGAATTGTTGGATATGATGTCAAACCTATAGAATAAATTACTAAATTTACATGCAGGGAACGAACAATCGTTGAAAGATAGTGCATAATAGGAACAATTAATCAAAAACTTAACTAATAAGTCAAACCCCAAAAAAATGAAAATAATAAGGGATGAAGAAAATTGAGGGAAATGTCCAAACATAGGACTGCAGAGAAAGTAGTAGAAAGAAAAGAATAAGTTGTTGATGCATAGGAGCATAGCTTCTCCAAACTATAGGAGAAGAAAGGAAAGAAGTTGAGGGTTGGATAATTTCAGAAAATCATACCTACAACTTTTGATGGGGAAACAGAGGAAGCATCTAAATCTTGCTTGCTAAATTTTAAGAGATACTTCCAAGTATATGATTATTCCATGCAGTCAAAGGCTAAGATGGACACATACTAGTTACAAGGAAAGTCTTCCATAATTTAGAAGGCAAGGAGGTTGATTGGGGAGAATTTCAAAAATTATTTAAACTGAAGTACTTAACTGAGCATTATTTTGATGATAGAGAAATGGATTTTCATGAATTAAAATTGGGTCAGATGTTGAGAGATGAACCGGTAACAAAGTTAACCCATTTATTGTATTATGTTCCCTATCTTGAAGAGGAAAATAAAAAGTTACAACATTTTCTAAATTCTCTTCCACTTTCATTTAAGGAAAGGATTGACCATGATATTCCAAAGACTATTGATGAAGAAGTAAGAAAATCTTGAATCTATAATCAGTAAGCCAGACAAAGGAGTGAAGGCCAAAATTCCTAGTTGAGCAAGAAAAAAGACAAGCTACATCAACGAATAAAGAGTGGAAAATATGGTCTGTTTGAATAGTTTGGAAGGAGAAACTAAAGAGGAAACTAGAAAAAAAAATACTCCTCAAACATCCAGGGCATATAATCAGTCCCAAGTTGGGATTAAGCAAGAAGAGGTTAATAAAGGGGGAAATGGCAAGGGAAGACAACCGCTGAGGTGTTATGGTTGCACAAAACCCCATTTATTGAGGAATTTTCTGTACACTAACAAAACTTTGCAAAATTTATATCATTTACAACAAGATTCTACAATCAATGGCATAGCCAAGAGTATCCCACACATTAATGCAACATTGGAAGGATGCCAAGAAAAACATGAATCAACAATGGTGGAACTTAAAGTTACCATTCTTAACCAAGATATTTCTATATTGATATATCTTGACACTATTCTAAGTTATGTTAGCCCACAGCTAGTAGAAAAATGCAATCTTAAATCTAAAAAATATAGAAACTCGTGTTTAGTTCATCTAGCCACATGAACAAAAAGGAAAGTGACAAACTGGGAACGACTTGTCCAATGACAATGAATGGAATTCACATCACTATAAATCTAAACATATTACCTATGAGCTCCTATGACATGTTGACAGGTATGGATTGATCAAAAGGGCATTAGGAAATTGTTGATTATTTAAATAAAATTATTATGCGTACACTAGAAAGTGGAGAAGTACAAGTCATCGAAGGCATACCTAGGCCTATTTTTGTATGATAGATAACAACATTATAGTTAAAACAAGCTACAACAAAAGGGTATCAATTTTGTTCCATACAAATTGAGGATCAATTAGTAAACAAAACGAGTAAATCTGTGGATGAGCTAGAGTTCATTTGAAATTACCTAGATGTGTTTCTAGATGACATTATAGGTATACCACTAAAAAGGAAGATATATTTCTCCATAGAGTTAATGTTAGTATGAAATTTCTTGGAAGGTGTATCAAAAACATCTCAGTTAAGTCACTCGTGAAAAGTGACCCTAAAAACAATTTGTGGTTTCTTATGCTTCATAACTATGATAATAAAATGAGAAAAACCCACCAAAAAAAGATATATGTGATAATAAAAAAACAAACAAAAATAGATATCCAATGTAATAGCCCAATATGGAAATAATTTCGAATGAATAATAATATTTATTGATAACACTCAGTGAATGAGATGTACAAAAGGGGTCTACAAATCCCCTTCTATGGGATGGGTCCTTTGATGTCCTTGATGCTTCATTAATTGATTCTCTCTCTCAATATATGAAAAACCCAAAACAATGTGTGGAACTCAGGTGTAAGCTCAATTGCAAGAAGACAATAGTGGTCATGATGATAATGATCATGGTGAATAATGAATGGAAAACCCTCTTATTTATAACAAAGTATTGGGTTGATCTCAAAAAATGAAAAATAATAAAATAATATTGACCCAATCAAGATCTAACTGTTAGGAATACTTTATTATATTTTTTAGAGAGGGAAAATATATTCAAGATGGTTAGATATATTTATTTATAAATAATTAAAAAATAAAATGATTTATTAATTATTTCGTGAGGATTAACAATGGTGTGAAATTGAAATAATTATTAAATATTGTTTTAAAAGTTATTCCAATAGTAGAGTTAAGGAATAATAAATAAATTGTGGTTTGTTTAATTATTCCTAGGTGATTTAGTCAAATGTGACAAGGAATAATTATCAAACAATGATTTAATAATTATTCCTAAATAAAATCAAATAAATAATGATTTATTCAATTATTCTCATGCTTTTTTTTTTTTTGAACAGAAATAATTTAATAGAAATGGTTTACTAAATTATTTCCCATGGCGAAAGTGATTTTACTATGGTAAAATTAATCCTACATGGTGTATTTCAATCCACCTAGTTAGAAATGGCTAGGTGATCATTTTTTGGTGATCACATATTTCTCCCCAAGGTATGAGTGTTAGGAGAAATTCGTATGACCAAAATACATTATAGGTTACACTTCCACGAGACACCAAAGGGGAGTTAGAGAGATAGATAGAGATACAGCTAAAGCAATGCAAGGAAGGAAAAAAATGGAGGGGGCGAGACCTACTAAACTGATAGAAGTCTCATTTTATGTTGGAGTACATGATATCAAATGAGATGGGGGAGGCATACCCGTACTTGTCAAGATAATTGAGTAAAAAGAGTAATGGTCAACCCGTCAATGTGGAACTGAGCTACAAAGTACATTATACATCATATGATGGCATCAATGGGCCATAAAATAATACAAAGAATCCCATATACATAATGTGCCTCGAAAGACATAGGCCTAGAATAAATACAATAACATCCGAGTACATGACACATAATGCCCCTCAAGCTAATATGGTGAGGGTGGATCACAGCCAAAGAAGGCGTGTTGAATAGGGAAGGGATATGAAGACCTGAATGGATCATATGAAGGAGACATGCATGTTATGGGTGTTGCAAGTGGCTGAAACCAAACACATGACATCTTCAAGAAAAAATTATGGTTGTATCAACATATACAGACATTCAGGCATATGGGGTGCTACCTAAAGGGCCACCCCCTCATGAGTTCCAGAACTTCTCACACACCTATGAGAATCACTGGGATAACCATCTGAATCACTGAACTGTCAAGTGTATGATTCTCAATCCTAAGAAAAAACCGAGTCAAAGGGAAATGATGAGTCCCTTTGCTTGATCCAAGGAATCAAACATTGATGAAAGTTGGAACCAAGGTACACCGCCCTCTAGACCACACTTCTAGAATGAATGTGTTGAAGTTGACAGAAGATGACCTACCAGAGTTCAAGCAATGAGGAGTCCTCAATAAAGACACGAGGGATCATAGTAGAGTGATTGATGGACTAACACTATGGATGATGATGGAAGGAAACAAGATGAGTGGTGGGTTGAATAATTCCCTTGTCAGAGCATAATATGCATGGTTGATGTCACAGCAATTAACTTGGTTCTTGAGGGGATGTTTAATTACTCACACGAAGGATTTTCAGAGACGAAACAGTATAGATGGAGCCCAGAATGAGAAACATAGGATGAATACGATGCAAAGACAGATGGGACACTCTAATTAAGACTCAATGGGAATTGGAATAGACTCCATGAATGCAAGGGTGACTCATCTCATATGCTCTGAACAAGGGTGACTCAATGATGCTGCCACATGGGGGAGGCCCGGAGGGGACCATAGAAACATGAGTGAATTATCATTACCTGTGAGGAAAATCGAGAAGCGAGCCAACCAATGCATGGGTAAAGTGGTACAAGAGTATAGGTTGCTCAAATAAAGAAATTTGATTTTAATAGTTGGAAAAGTGAGACCTCATGGAAAAAATGGCTTCCTGGTGAAGTGTCACATTACCAAAAACAAAGGGAGACTCATTATAGATCTCAGTGAGATATTTCCAATGGTGCTGATGGATCGTGAAGCAAAGATACAGTTTGGTCGTAATGGGCTACGAAAAAACTAAGTTGTTTCCTATAAAAGGGCTTCTTGCCCCTAAATCCAATTTAATTTCATAGTGAGTTGTTGGAGAACTTGGAGAGGAGGAGAAGGCCCTAAATATTGTGGAGATTGTAGCAGATAAACTAACCATCAGAATCAAGGTCTGCAAGTTAGAGGTAGGTGGCCTAACCTTACTAATCAATTTTGGTGGATTATATTTTCAGATTAGGGATTTAACTCGCTAGGAGAAACCCTTGCTCTTCCTCATGGTCAGAGCACACTTTATTGGCCCTGTTTTACATTTTGGAATGAATAAACTGGGACAATAAATTTATCCAACGTAAATTTGAGGGAAAAAGTTGTGTTCTGGACTGATATGAAAAGCAGGATGGGGGTTCTCTATTAAGCAAAAGCTTGGAACCAATGATGTGTGCCTTTGACTTTGAATTGAGAAAACATAATGGTATGTTGCAGGTATGGTAAAGATAAAGGTTTCATGGTCAGAAAGAGATTTGGAAAATCTTCATGCTCAGTTTCAGGGGAACCAAGCAATCAGAGGGGTTTTGGCACGGTATGGGGTGCTGAAGTTCTTGGAGAACCCATTAATGAGGTGCTACCACCAAAAAATTGATCATCTAGCCTAATTTACTAGATGGATCGAAGTACACCATGTAAGGCTAATTTTACCATAGTAAAATTGCTTTTACTATGACAAATTACTTAAGAAACCACATTTGTTATGTAATTTATAATTAAACCCATGAAGAACAATTAAATAAATCACTATTTATTTATTTATCTTCTAGGAATAATTAATCAAACCATTGATTAATTAATATTTCTTATCATATTTGAAGCAATTATGAGAAATAAACAGATAAATTATTAATTATCTTATTTTTCTCTAGGAATAATTAATTAATCACAAATTAATTATTATTCCTTGTTAAATTTGACTAAATCCCTTAGGAATAATTAAATAAATCATTATTTGTTTATTATTCCTTAACCATATTTCTTGAGATGATAAATAAATCATTTAATTATTTATTATTTCTAAATAAAAGTTTAGATACTTTTTCCCTCCTAATCAAATATAATAAAATATTCCAAGTGGTTATTCCTAGAATGGGGTTAATAATATTTTATTATTTCTCATTATTCGAGGATAAATCAATATTTTGTTATAAATAGAAGGGTTTTCCATTCATTATTCACATCCGATTATTTTCATTGTTGCACTCACTATTGTAACTCTGATTGTTATCACTGTTGCACACCTTTTTTCTTCCATTTGAGTTTCCATTGAGCTCAAACACTTTACTTGTTGGGTTTACACATTATAGAGAAGAGAGAATCTACACAAGCTGAAGACGTCTGAGGATAGCCAAGAACCCATCCAATAGAGAGGGACTGGTAACATTTATTTGTTCCCTTCAGTGGTGTTATAATAAAATCTATTCTTTGTATATCTGGTTTCCATTGGATGATTGGAGTTATTACTATTTCATTTTGTTGTTTAACTATGATTGTGGTATAGATCAAGACTTTGGCAGGTTTTGTTTCTATCAGTTATTGCATATCTACAACATTTAACAGACATTTATATTAGATATCATTTTGGGATTCAACTGCGTTAATTAAGTCATTCATGTATGACCATTTCCATGAGAGGTAGTCATAACTAACTAATTTGTCATGATTTTTGAATAGTTCACTTAACACTCATTGCATTGGGTGATACTCATAGGGGTGAGGAAGTGGGAATGAAACTAGTGAAATGAATCATATAGCGTCAATCATCACTTCTAGGGCTTGCACCCAGTAACCAGGACTTCCCGGGAGGTCACCCATCCTAGATTTCCTCTGGCTTAAGCACGGTTAACTGCGGAGTTTTCCCCAAAATCAAGCCCACTTATTGCTACCCCATTTGCAAAACCTTAGCAAGTACTGTGCCCCATAGGCGATTCAAGTAGAGATCCCTTCACTCTTTTTGAATTTAAGTATTAGGGGGTTTACGCAGTGCATTAAATTAGATGTCATTTTGGGATTCAACTGTGTTAATTAAGTCATTCACGTATGACCATTTCCATGGGAGGTGGTCGTAACTGACTAATTTCTCATTATTTTTGAATAGTTCACTTAACACTCATTTCATCAGGTGATGCTCACAGGGGTGAAGAAGTGGGATTGAAACTAATGAAATGAATCACATAGCATCATTCATCACTTCCAGGGCTTGCACCCAGTAACTAGGACTTCCTGGGAGGTCACCTATCCTAGATCACCTTTGGCTCAAGCGCACTTAACTATGGATTTTTCCCCACAATCAAGCCCACTTAGCTTTCTACTCCATTTGCAAAACCTTGCAAATGGGATAGCAAGCTAAGTGGGCTTGATTGTGAAAACTCCACAGTTAAGCACACTTGAGCCAGAGGCTATCTGGGATGGGTGATCTCTCAGGAAGTCTTGGTTACTGGGTGCAAGCCCCAAAAGTGAAGATTGATGCTATGTGATTCATTTCACTAGCTTCAATCCCACTTCTTCACCCCTATGAGCATCACCCGATGCAATGAGTGCTAAGTGAGCTATTCAAAAATCATGAGAAATTAGTTAGATATGACTACCTCTCATGGAAATGGTCATATGTGAATGACTTAATTAATGCAATTGAATCCCAAAATGATATCTAATATAATGCACTGTGTAAACCCCCTAATACTAAAATCCATTTATATTGTTGAGACTGTTTTTCATCCATAGTATTAAGTGTTTCCTTTTCATACGTATTTGAGAAGAAAACATGAAAACAAAATTGGTGACTCCGCTGGCTCTTTTACTTCATATCCAGAAACCTGGGTGACTTTCAGTTTTTGGCTTAGGTTTTCTTCTTTTTTCAGTCTCTTAATGTTGTCTACTAGTTTTTTAACCCTAGATCTGTCAATTTTTTTACTTCCAGAAGATTTTTGGTCTTTCCCGCAGGTCACAGGAACCAGCTACGACAGAGATGACAATTTTTCTGAGATTTTCCAACTGAGAATCAAGGACCAAAATCGAACTTCTCTACCCAAACAGTGTGATCCCCCATGAAATCAGGTCATTACTTGCGATTTTTAGGGTTTCCTAGTTTTTATCAGATCTGTTTATGGGCTTTTCTGAGAGTTGTCTACTTGGTTTCTTGACCTTTGTGGCATCCTACTTAGGCCTTGATCTACTCTGATTTACTTGTCAAATTGAAATTTAGCCCCTTAAGGCTTCTAGTATGCTTCCACCTTTATAGGAGGATTTTAGCTGAGTAGGATGTCTGAGTTTCTGTAGCACTTTCAGGCATATTTTCCAGATCTGTACCCTTATGTTTCAGATCTCCGAAGATAGGTTGTTTCCATCCATAGTTTAATATTATACCTTGCTTTGTCATTGGCCTTAGGGTCCCATCGGTTGCCCTAGGCTTTTCACCCATCTCCCTATCTTTTTGCAACAATCTTCCTCTCTGGTTTTTTTCTGTTGCTGCACCACTTTCTAGTAGCCTAGTGTCATTTGATCCCAATCACACTGACACTTAGATCTCTTGACCTTTTTAGTGTGTTTTTAGTTGATTCTTCCACCAACCAACACAGTGTTTGCAAACCCAGTTTTGGTGGTGTTTAGTTAATTGATTTGTTGTTCATTTCCTGTTTTTTATTTCAGTTCACTTTCAACAATATTTTTTATTTTTTCAAACACAATCTGGGCCTAATTAATAAACACACTTGCACACTCAAGCACACCTTAAGTGAAGGGCACTTGGTTTACACAGCCAAGCCAAGACTTAACATAATAAATTTATCTCCCCTCATAGAGACAAAGGCATATTGTTGATCTCCATTCACCATTTCCATGTCACGTGTGTCTTACCACCATTGCGCAACCAAGGCATTTCAAACGAGACTCTTAATCCGTCATCTAAGTTATGCTTGGGCATATTACTCCTCCCCGTAGGTTTCAAGTTCATAGTCCCCCGAGTCCCCATACCAAATCTTCTCCTGGTTCATTTGATTCTGAGTCTCCTTCACTGCATATCGTCACCATGTCTAGACCCACAACCGGTTCAGGAACCAAACCTAGTGTTGGCTCTGGTTCTACTTCAGTGGTCACATCTAGTGGAACCGTCTGAGGATCCATTCTAGCATCCCCCATGCTCCCTTTTATGGTTGGGTTAAGTCTCCCAGATTTTAGCCAGTTGAAAAATGATCCAATAGACCAAAACGTTGATTGGCCTGCTATTTCGACTAAGCTTCCCTCAGACATCCCAAAGTATGAGGGTAATTATGGAAAGGACCCTACAAATCATGTCCGCTCCTTCCACATGTGATGTTTATCTAATTCCATTACCGATGGTTCCATTCATCTTCTACTTTTCCAATGTGATGAGCCTCGAAAATTCCCATGTTTTCATCATGCAATAACAACATTTATACCCTAAAACCCTAGGTCTTTAACCTGTTCCGTACCCTAATTCCATCATTTATTGCCAAATCACATCCTATGCCTCATGGTTGATTATCATTGGTTTTATTAGATTTTCTATGATTAAAGATGATTATACCATGATTTACTAATGATGGTTTCGCTAAAGCTCATTTTCACAGAGTTATATCGCCAAGTTTCTGCACAAGCCAGTAGAGTACATAAATAACCAATTTAGGGCTTTTGATACTTTCGGCATGCTTCCGGAGAAACCGAGAGAGGTTATTATCAAAAATAATGTTGTAATAACTTTCCATAACTTGGATTTCACCCAAGTCACTCATGTGGGTCTCTAGAGGAAAAATCATAAATTTTCCCAAATCTCCAATAATTTTCAAACTGCCAACTTCCGCCTCAATGTCCGTGCAGACGAAAGTGAATTAAGAGAATATGGCACATGGGTTTCTGTCCTCGTGCAGCTAATTTACTAACCCTAAAACCATTTTCTAAAATTGGTTACGGTTTGGGAGATATTTGGAGTTCGCTGTGGCCAATTTATAAAAAATGTCCAGATTTGTACTTAACAGTCAAATTCGGATTTGCCTATTTTTATGCCACAGTTACGGTTTGATAAATTCTTGTCCTCCATCCCTACATTGATCAACATCAACAACAACCATTAGCTATTTGAAGGCCATCTAGAGAATCCAAAAAGGACATGAATTTGTTCGTAATTATTCTACAACATGTATAAACGCAGAGCAACAAGCATACGAAAGGGAGGCAGCTCTCAAACAAGGAAATAATTGCTATTTCATAAATTGTTTTTAATCGAAGATATCAACAATGGTTATTCTTTGAATTTGGGATGAATGCGTTGATTGGAATACTGAAGTTCATGTTTTAATTGTGATCGAGATCGTTTAGTTACTGTAAGTTTATCAGCCCCAGGTGTGGCTGGGCCCACCCATCTGGGATTGCTTTGTATTTGTTATCAGCAGTGACACTGTGAACTTAGTTACAGTTGATTTCCTTTTCTATTTGCAAGTCGGTTCGCTTGGATTGCTCGTTGATTGATTGATTAATAGGTATGTTGAATGATTGCAAAGTCCTTATCGTTTTCATAAGTTGCAATTAGTGTGAATTTTGTGCCTTCCAAACCAGAGCTATTCCATTGTCTTGATTTACCCTCACCGTGAATGCATCGTATGGTCGATTGACAAACTGATTGGAATTGTCACCTACAGTCAATGCAGGTAGTCCCTAATTCCTTGAACAATCATAGCACAATAATGATCTTAATCGAATAGGACAAGTTTGGTCTATTTCCCCAAATCAACCTTTGTTTCTCTGAAGGGAATTGATGTGAATCAATCCAAACTATAGAATTGCTGGGGCCACTCGAATATAGGCTAGATTGTATCGGTTGTTTGAAGACTTAATTTGATTAAACAAATTGGACTGGTAACTTAAATGTAAAGATGTATGGCTTGCACGGATGATTAATTGGTTTGTTTCACTTTGGATTGATGCGTTGTGGATTGGTACATAACATTGCAGGGACATTTATGTTGTCGAAAGACAAATTCTGTAGTTAACACTTACCTCTCCTGTTCATATAATTGCCAACTTCAGTAGTGAATTGAAACGATTACTCTCACCTACTTCTGTGCAAAAGTTAGTCTTATTCGAATGATTGACTCCTTTCTCAATTCATATGTTTAGGGTATCTACTTCATAATTGGATCATTGTTAGGGTTTACATCAACATAGTGGTAGGGATTTGTATGATTTCAGCATAGAATTAGGTACAGTTCTCCAGAATTGACAGTTGGGTGTTAAATAAGATAAGCATTAGAGTTGCTTTGATTACATCAAGTCCTATAAGTGATTCATTGAAGACAAAACAACAAGATATAGTAAAACAGAGAAATTCTTCCAAATTGGTACTTAAACCCTGAGCCATGATCTGGAAATAAACCCTTAACTACAGAACGATTGGTTGATTGAAGTAATATTAGGATAGATCTCTCATTTAATTAGTAGTTGGATTGTTGTAGATTAGTTGTCATTATTGTTGTGGGAACAAATTGTTATTTGAATCAATAGTTTAATAAGTTGAGTGGTTATTATCACAGGTTGTTTGATTTCTTTCAGTAAGAAATGTCATCATAGAATGCTTGTTGAAGAATGATTGGGTAAATTTTCATAAAGAGTCTAGTACCAACATTCAAATATTTGATTGAATAGGGTTTGGTGTGAATAGAAGTTTGTTTTCGTCACTCGGAATACATAGTTGAGTACATATTTGAATACTAGAATTTGTGAAGGTTTTAGATTAAATTTGAATGTTGGATTTTCTCATTAGACGATATGATTTATGAGTACTTATTTCATAAATCATTATAAGAAAATGATTAAACTCTGACCTATCCCTGAACCGAGAAAGCGCAAGGCAATTCCTGCTTACGGACCCCGGGTTGACAATTAATATTAAAAGATTTAATCGGAAAAATTACTCTCTCAACATTTTGGCACCGTTGCCGGGGAAGTTGTCGTTTCTTATTGAGGTAACCATTATTATTAGAGTTTCAGGATCTTGCAGGAATGTTAGAGGGTAGAGAGAGTACTGTAAGATGTGAGTGAAAAGCCACGCATCCACTTTTGTTGGGGTTGCTCCAAAGTCTGAACGATCATTGCTTGTCCTTGAATTTTTATTTCCTTTATCTTTATGCGTAGAAGTAGAAGCAGTTTGATTTAATTTCCGCATTTCATGTCATTCGCAAAAGTTTGTAAATCTCACAGACTTAGTAAGGCACATCTACATGAACCATAACTAAGCCTCACCAGTAGCATAGGCCTTAGAATAGTCTGAACCACTTACAAGTGAGATATTTGATTTCTGAATTCTTTTGAATTTAATAGATTAAATAGTATGCTGATTCGATATCAAGTGTGGTGAGTTTTATTTCATTCAATATAGCTTTTAAATTCATATTTAGATTCCAATCTTTAACTTTATATCATTTTGGGGTGCTATAAGAACTCTAGTTACTAATATGTGTGTGGAGACAGGGATTATCAATCAACCAGATGGACTTGAAGATGATAAATATGAAGGACCTCTCACAAGCTCTATCAGCTGCTTGGATCTTGACCTCTACCTCTCAGGAAGAGAACTTCTTGAAAATATTCAAGAACTTGTCCATTTCTCCACCACCACAAGAGGATATGGAAGTTTCTTTTGATTTCCCTGACTAGTCATCTAAGGAGGCGAATGAATCATGCACTATAATCAATCGAGAACATATGTTGAAACCTAAGTTCGAGGAGTTCTTGACATGTCTATCAACACATCTAGAATGTAACCAAGAGGCTACTCACCCTACAGAGAACAATCAACATGACATGGAAGAAGAGGATGAGCAGCATGGGCCAAATTAAGAAATGTTGAAAGAATACCATGATTACATCGAACATTGGTTTTGAACATCCACTCAAGGGAGGTAGTATTCTCCTCTTCTAAAACTCTTGTTTTCATATCAAGTACATTTGTTGGTTTTTCATGCTCATGTACACTTCCAAGTTTATATGTTAAAACTGAGCATGAATATCTATTTGTACCTGCTCCGCAAATCGCTTCATTGGAAGTAATCCTTCACTTGAAGGATTTTATCTCCCTTTATTCAGCAGAATAGGAAAGTTTGTATTGTAAATAAATAAATGAAATAGTAAATAGAAAATAAGTCCTTTTGTAAAAACCAACTTGTCCGGAGAAACTGGGCTAGAACTTTGCTTGAAAACCAGGTAATTGGCGGGAAAAGTTCCCAATAATGTTGCAAATTTGTATGAGTTCTTCAAATCATGTATTTCAAATCATTTTGTCTTGTACTTGTGTTGGTTGATGTGGAATCCCTTAGGGCCCACTTGCGAACAAGCTTTGTCCCATCGACATTAGCAAATTATCTTGGACCAAGACTAGGGTAACCAGATCAGGTACTTAGGAGCCTGCACGCCTTAATGGTAGGTATCCTTGTCATCTACCAAGGGAATACATCAATGTTTCTTGGTGGATGAATTGTGTAGTCCATTCAACTTCAACAAATCTATTCATGGCTAGTAGAATGTACCTAGTGCCTTGATTCCCATTGACATCACAAGTGGGATATCTCGCATTGGTTAACGACTTCCTCAATGGTCAGTAATTCAATTATTCTTGCTTATGTTTGACGCCGACACCATTTATTCACATAAGCAGGATTTCACACGGTGTGTAGCGGTTGAAGACTATATGGTTTTGTGATCTCAGTACATATTTGCAGCAGTGACATTTGTAGCAATATTTTCTTTTCCTGTAGCAGTCATCTTGTTTCAATAAGGGTTGCCATATAACAGCTTTATCATCATCTGTAGTAGTCATATTCCTTCTTTTTTTGGGGACGTAAAACTCCTCAGGCATGGGGGGAGAAGGGGACCTTTATTTTCAGCCTCCTTTGCTATCTCCAGTTCAGCCTTCTTCAGCAAATCCATATACACATCAGCAGTAGTCATTCCAACTCCAACCCTCAGCTGTGTTCCAGTTCATCTTCCACTTCATCTTGCAGCATTAAACACGTCAATGATAAAGGTAAAAGTTGAGGTAAATTTGGCTTAGGATTCTATAATTCATTAGAAGGTTAAAGAAACTTAATGATTCACCACTTCTCATTCCATGCATTTCATCTTTCATAAACCATCATCCTTTTATTATCCTTCCATTCACTCCACATATACTCTGATTACAAGACCATGTTAAAATCAAAAATATTGTGGTGCATTGATAAAGCAGCCTCTAATATTTCTTCTCCTTCCATGATTAAGAACATTAGGATGAAGTCATTACTGCTATAAAATGATAAAGGAAACCACCTATAGACATTGGTCTTACAAAGACAGTGTATCAATCGCCCATTCACCATCTCCATCACTCATCTTCCCTTCACTTGTCCCTTTCTTGTCCTCAATTTGTATTTCTCAGTAAATTACTGTGAACTATTAGGTATGAAGAGTGTTGCACCACAAGAACTAACACCTCCAAGAATTTAAGTAAGTGCTACTCCACAAGAACCGACACCTTCAAATACCCAAGTAATGTTGTCCCACAAGAACCTATATATGAGAAAAGTATTTGTTTGCATTAGGACATGCAAAATCTCAGGCATGGGAGGATGATGAGCCTTGAAAATGCCCATGTTTTCATAATGCAATAACAACATTCATACCCTAAAATCCTAGGTCCTTAACCCTCTTTGTACCCTAATTCCATCATTTATCGCCAAATCACATCCTATGTGTCATGGTTGATTATCATTGATTTTATTAGATTTTCTATGATTAAATATGATTATGCCATGATTTACTAATGACGGTTTCGCTAAAGCTCATTTTCACAAGTTTCTATCGCCAAGTTTCTACACAAGCCAGTAGAGTATGCAAATGGCCAATTTAGGGATTTTGACACTTTCAGCATGCTTCATGAGAAACCAAGAGAGGTTATTGTCAAAAAGGATGTTGTAATAGCTTTCCATAACTTGGATTGCACCTAGGTCACTCATGTGGTTCTCTAGAAGGAAATTCATAATTTTTCCCAAATTTGCAATAATTTCCAAATTTCCAACATCCGCCTCGATTTTTGTACAGATGAAAACGAATTAAGAAAATATAGCACCTGGGTTTTGGTCCCAGAATCGTTATTTTACTAACCCTAAAAAATTCTTCTAAAATTCCTTACGGTTTTGGAGATATGCAGAGTTCTATGAGGCGAATTTATAACAAATGTACATGTTTGTACTTAATAGTCAAATTCGGATTTGCCTATTTTTATGCCACAATTACGGTTTGATAAGTGATTGTCCTCCATCCCTACATTGATCAACATAAACAACAACCATTAGCTATTGGAAGGCCATCTAGAGAATTCAAACAGGTCATGAATTTGTTTGTAATTAATCTACAACATGTATAAAAGCAGAGCAGCAAGCATAGGAAATGGAGGCAGCTTTCAAACAGGGAAATAATTGCTATGTATTTCATGAATTGTTTTTAATCGAAGATATTGATAATGGCTATTCTTTGAATTTGGGATGAATGCGTTGATTTGAATACTAAAGTTCATGTTTTAATTGTGAGCGAGATCTTTTAGTTACTGTAAATTTATCAGCCTCAGTTGTGGCCAGGCCCACCCATCTGGGATTGTTTTGTATTTGTTATCAGCAATGACACTATGGACTTAGTTACAATCAATTTCCTTTTATATTTGCAAGTCAGTCCGCTTGGATTGCTCGTTGATTGATTGATTAATAGGTATGTTGAATGATTGCAAAGTCCTTATCGTTTTCACAAGTTGCAATTAGTGTGAATTTTGTGCCTTCCAAACTAGAGCTATTCAATTGTCTTGATCTACCCTCACCGTGAATGCATCTTATGGTCGATTGACAAACTGATTGGAATTGTCACCTACAGTCAATGCTAGTAGTCCCTAATTTCTTCAACAATCATAGCTGAATAATGATCTTAATCGAATAGGATAGATTTGGTCTATTACCCCAAATTGACCTCTGTTTCTCTTAAAGGAATTGCATTGAATCGATCCAAACTGTAGCATTGGAGGGGCCACTCGAATATAGGCTAGCGTGTATCAATTGTTCGAAGACTTCACGAATTTTATCAAACAAATTGGATTGGTAACTTAGATGTAAATATGTATGGCTTGCACGAATGATTAATTGGTTTGCTTCACTTTGGATTGATGCACTATGGATTGGTACGTAACATTGCAGGGATGCTTATGTTGTTGAAAGACAATTTCTGTAGCTAACACTTACCCCTCCTGTTCATATAATTTCCAACCTCAGTAGTGAATTGAAACGATTACTCTCACCTGCTTCTCTGAAAAAGTTAGTCTTATATGAATGATTGACTCCTTTCTCGGTACATAATTTTAGGGTATCTACTTCATAATTGGATCATTGTTAGGATTTACAACAGCATAGTGGTAGGGATTGGTATGATTTCAGCATAGAATTAGGTACAGTTCTCCAGAATTGATAGCTGGGTGTTAAATAAGATAAGCATTAGAGTTTCTTTCATTACATCAAGTCCTGTAAGTGATTCATTGAAGACCAAACAACAAGATAGAGTAAAACAGAGCAATTCTTCCAAATTGGTACTTAAACCCTAAGCCTTGATCTGGAAACAAACCCTTAAGTATAGAATGATTGGTTGATTGAAGTACTATTAGGATAGATCACTCATTTAATTAGTAGTTGGATTGTTGTAGATTCCTTGTCATTATTGCTCTGGGAACGAATTGTTATTTGCATCAAAAGTTTAATAAGCTGAGTGGTTATTATCACAGTTTGTTTGATTTGTTTCAATAAGAACTGTCATCATAGAATGCTTGTTGAAGAATAACTGGGTGATTTTTCGTATAGAGTCTAGTACCAGCATTCAAAGATTTGATTGAATAGAGTTTGGTGTGAATAGAAGCCTATTTTCATCACTAGGAATACATAGTTGAGTACAGATTTGAATACTAGAATTTGTGAAGGTTTTAAATTTGATTGTTGGGTTTGATTATTAGACGATATGATTTGCGAGTATTTATTTCATAAATCATTATAAGGAAATGATTAAACTCTGACTTAGCCTTGAACCGAGAAAGCGCAAGGAAATCCGTGCTTACGAACCCCGGGTTGACAATTAATATTAAGAGATTTAATGGGACAAATTAATCTCTCAACACAATGCACGCTCATTGGAGATGCAGCAAAATGGTATGTAGACCAGCCCGCCACATCTCATTCCATTTTCCCAATGCTTGCTAAAGTGTTCCTCTCATATTTCCAGTTACCTCTCCGATATGACATTGGTATGGAGTTATTGATCTCATTTCGTTATTCCTCCACCATTTGTCTTTTCGACCATGTTCAGGTATGGCATAGAAGGAGGAGCAAATGTCGTGCCCCACCCTTCAAAGACTATGTTTATCTTGATTGGTTTGTTAGGAGACTTTTATCACCCATTGGCAAAGATGTCGGGTCCCATTTTCCTCAAACAGAGGAAGAAGCTCTCCAAACCAGCTCTAAGATATGATTTGATTTATGTGCAATCCGGTTATGTCTATACCATCATTCCAGACCTCCCTCGTCCTGGAGGTGCCAATGCACCTGGTGTATATCATGCCATTGATGGTGCCGTTGGAACCCTTTCACATCCTTTACTATACACTCAGCAAAGTTATGTTATCCACAAGGGGGCACCAGTTCCTCCAACACTTATGCCCCTCCTACTAGCAACATGTTTTCAGGGCTAGCCAATGCTCAACCTATCTACCAAACCGTTGCTCCTCCACCATATTAACCCTATGCACAACTAAGCACTCCAACCCCTCAAGAATTATCACCACAACCTCCCAAGCATCCTCAGCCCCAGCGGCCACCACCCCCTCAGGGTCAAGTCTTTGAGTAGCAGAGTGTGACCAGTCCCCGAAATTTGAAGAAAAAGAATAAGTGGAAGGGTAACAAGGGTAACTAGGGTAATCAAGTTAATCAACCTAGTGAACCCTAGGGGAACCAACCTAACACCAACAACCAACAACAAGGTAGTCAGCCCAAGAAGAACAAGGCTATTCGTACGAACAAGTCTTGTGCACATTGTGGTGTACATGGCCATTATACACATGAGTGTCGTCTCTTACCCTAGAAGCACCCAATGTGGGAAGCTCAAGCAGCTTTTAGTGGTCAACTGCCCATCTAACAATCAACTCAGAATCCCGTACCAACTCAACCAGTAGTGCTTACAAATCCTTTCCCCCAGCAAGGATTTTTTTTCTGCTCAACCTTAGCCAGGTCAGGCATACCATCCCCCCAACCCTCTGGTACTACTAGATCCTCATGATGAATTCTAATGAGGTTAATACCTCCGATATCAACCTGCAAACTTGGTCGCGTCAACATGACAAGACATTGACTTCATCCACCACTGAGTCTAAAACCAAACCATCTACTCATCCTCTTATGACATCAAATGGCTCATTACAGATCCCTCAGCCTAAATTTAAGGAAATTTGCAAGATCCCCAAGGGTCCATTACACAATAACGTGATTTCTAACCAAGTGCCCCATACATATAGTATAGTAGATGACTTGGCACAATCATCTATAGCCATGTTGACATTGTAAGTCCTCTATTTGTGCCCATCTCAAAAGAAAGCTCTTCTAACTTATTTGGGCGCAACATATCCTTTCGACGATAATTTGATTGTATTCCCAGTTGATACATTAGAATATCCCCCATTACCTTCATCCGTTTCTTTCCAAATACCAGTTCGAGTCCATAATGCAATCATCTCTCGATGCATTATTGACGAAGGTTCATCCACTTGTGTGATTTCTTCTTCCATTTGGAAACAAATTAAGTCACCTAATTTGTCCCCATCCACCATCACTTTGCGTGATTGGGACAGTCACTCTTGCCAGACGCTTAACATGTATTGCAATTGTCGAGTGTCTCTTGCGAGCAAGACATTCCATGTAGACATCGAGGTTATCAATGTCCATTTAAATTACAAAATTCTCTTGTTTTGTAGTTACACATATTCCATGTCAATCATCGCATCTGTGATTTTTCACAAGATGTGCCTCCCCCATGAACGAAAGATCGTTACCATCAATCAATTGACATACTAGAAGTCGACATCTTTGACCTCCCCCAAGTCCATTATCGTGTCAATTTTAGATAAGCGATCTTCAACTCCTCTCACTAGTGTTTCACCCAGAGTCTACAAAGATTCCTCATTGTTGGGTGTTTTCCCTAGTCCTCCCCCTCTCATCTCTGAGCCTAGATCTTTAAGTGTTTTCATGTTACAACCGTCACAGGTTGCTATCAAGTAGTCTTGTACATCTAATCAACAACCAACTCCTCAACACCCTATTATTACCCTCTCAGCCAAGGTATATGGATCCACCCCCCCAGGACCTCCTCCATTTGTGGGTTCCTCTCCTATGTTCCCACCAGGAACTATTCGTCCAGGCCTCAACTATCAAGAAGTTGTTCTCCTAGGACATTACCATGTAGGCCAAATATCTTTCTTGTTTCCTTCTCCCGGAATATTTTTTGTCCCTGTCATGGCTTTTCTGGTTCGCCCTAATATGACTTTGGGGATCCCAATGTGGTACATTGACCCCCTTACAAGCACTCTGCCTAGTCAGCTAAGACCTTATCATGCTTTGACCTTGGTTCAACCTGTCCTTAGGGCCCCTACCGTTGCTCTAGTTCCACCGCAACCTCAATAGGAAACCACTCCTGTTGTGAAAGCATCCAGACAGGGGGGAAAATCGAAGAGGAAAGAACCTAAGGAAAAGGGTCCCCATGCTCCTCCAACCCCCAAGGCCCCCAAAGCCATTACCTCCATGAACTTTGTGTAATGTTTTTAGGCATGCCATCAATAATTGTCCTTAACTCCCTCTTCTCAAAGGTTTGGTTCATGAAACGTTCCCTGAGTCAAATGTCCTTGAGTTCCATGTTACCTTACCAATTCCAGCTAAGAAACTCAGATGGTTATGCACAAATCAACCTTGTTCCTTGTGTGATCATCATGGTCTTTGTTCCCATTGTTTCTATCGTCTCGATGAATTTCATAATTGCCTTGAGGTGCTTCGCGAATACGAGACCACTCGTTGTGGATCACCTACTCCTCTACCCATAGATTCTAGTACCACTATTAAACCATCATAGTGGGACTCTGGTCCCACCATCATGAGCCCTCCCCCCAATGTAGAGATGATGGACTCCATGGGCCATATCCTTTACCTATCATCATCCTTGAGTTCCTTGAAGGCAAACCTTTTTGAGGTTTCAACGCGCGCTTTTATCAAACCTCTTTTGACAAAATCCTAGGTCTCAACATCTCTAGATCCTCCATCTACTAACCCGTCATCTACGATTCTAGATGATGCATATGTGAACCTTCTCTCTTAGGTTGATGCACCAGGTACCACTTCCACATATTGTACTCAGCCTTCCTCCTCTCTGCCCATATTCCATTCGGATGTGGACATCATGGAAGCTATGTTTGCCCCTGATTATCCATGGGACGATATGCACCATCCTGTGTACTTCCTTCCATATTTGGAGTCCACCACTCTAAATACATCTAGTAAACCCATAGCATACTCAGGGGCACATAGGCCCCTACATCCCTTTATCAAGCACTCGAAACACAATGGCACTCCACAAATTCCTTTTGTACATTTTCATACCAGATCAGTCCCCTCCATCACATATTCTTGTAGGTAGTGTCTGATGCTTGGGGGCATGATGGCTTGCCCCTGGCTATCTTCTCAATTGATTAACATAAGTCTCATCCTAGATCCCATTGGATCTAGGTATGTTCAATTATCTTCCCATTCCATGGATAGTTTTTCCTACCAACCTCTCGAGTGAGCCATATCCACACCACATATCATAGATGTTTGATACCATATCTTAAAATATTCTACTATATGTCCACATAGTCCCCATGTTTGACTTAGTGGGTGAGGATGATTCTAGAACTCTAGTAGTTCATTCTCATTTTCCTCTTCCCTTAATTATTCTCCAGGAACCATAGTTCCAAGAAGCATTAAGGCCATCTTTAGACAAGTAAGGCCACTTGCCTGAAATTTGTATATCCCAATTTTGATGGTCGGTTTGTTTGCTATGATATCCACAAGATTTAGGGCCTCTTCCTCCTATCCAAATTCACCACAACTCACTTAGAAAATGAATTCAAATTGGAGGGAAAACATCCTTTTTGTCTCCCCTTGCGACCAACTTGTAGCTTAGTTTGATGAACCACAAGCACCATCGGAAAGCTCTCATCGAGTATTATAATGGGTCTTTCTTAGTTTTTGATGATTTGAAACTTTACTCGGAAGCCATTTTTCCAAGAATGGTCCCTTCATCGCCTATCAAAATCTAATTTCTTCATATGCGACGCTTGTACTTTGGGGACCAACTTCCCTTGGTGCTTGTCATCTCACATGTTAATTTTCTTCATGATTATCCATTATTTACTCATGCTTTCATGGTCCCCACTGAGCCTATTTTGTCAGGGAGCATCATCGAGTCACCCTCATTAAGAGCATCTGCGATGAGTCACCTTTTCATCCATGGAGTCTGTTTCACGTCCCATTATAGCATGTCATAGTATTCCATCCATATTTTCATATCATTCATCATGTGTTTCCAATTTTGGCCTCCAGTCATATTGTCCCCCATCCCCTCTAGAGTCAAGTCAGTCGCTGCCAAGTCAACCATGCACTTTATGCTCTGACAAGGGAAGTCGTATATTTGTCCCTTAGTCCCATTTTCTCCATTTCCCCTGTTGTCAGTCCATCAGTCACATCATTATTTTCCCTCATGCCTTAGTTGATGATCCTCACTGCCTCACCTATCACGGGCCCTATTCTTTCAACATCAACTCATTTATTCCAGAAGAACAGCTTAGAGGGTGGTGTATCTTGGTTCCATCTTCCTTTATTTTTCAGGACCTCAGATTGAGCAAAGGGACTCATTATTTCCCTTTGATTTGGTTGTTTCATGCTCCTGATTCATACACTTGATGGTTCACTGATGCAACAAGTTGTACCAACGATTTCCATGTGTGTGTGAAATGTTTTAGACCTCATGAGGGGGTGGCTCTTCAGGTAGCCCCCCACATGCCCAGATACCTTCATATTATGCTACAACCTTAGATACAGTGCCACATATTTGATGGGTTCGGTTCTTATCGATCGTAGTGTTCATAGCATGCACGTCTCCTTCAGATGATCCATTTCATTTTGCAGAGCCCTTCCCTCTTCAGCAGGGCTTCTTCGATTGTTCTACCCTCCCTCCCACCCATTTTTTGATGGAAGGGACATTATATCTCATGTACTCAGATATTATTGTATTCAGCTTTGGCTCATATTTTTCTAGGTGCATTATGTATATGGGACACATTGTATCATTTTTTGGCTCAGTTATGCCAATGTGTCATGTACCATTCAAGAGGTATTCCGTTGCTCAGTTTTATGTTTCTGGGCACATCATTATTTTTGTACTAAGTTATCTCGACGGTTATAGGTATGCCTCCCCCACCTCACTAAGATCCGGTGCCAGAACATGAAAGGAGACTTGATTGGTCTCGCCTCCTATGTCCTTGTCCTCTTTCACTTCAGCTCTATAGGTCTCTCTCTCTCCCTCTCTCTCTCTCTCCCCCCACTTTTTTGTCTAGTGATTGTGTCTTTACAATGTACTTCGGTCATACGTTTTTCTCTTAACACTCATACGTTGGGGGGAAATCTATTACCACTAAAAAAATTTCCATCTAGCTTAATTTTCTAGATGGATCGAAGTACACCATGTCAGGACAATTTTACCATAGTAAAATTGCTTTCACTGTGGCAAATTACTTAATAAACCACATTTGTTAAGTAATTTATAATTAAGCCCGTGAAGAATAATTAAATAAATCACTATTTATTTAATTGTCTTCTAGGAATAATTAATTACACCATTGATTAATTAATATTCCTTCTCATATTTGACCCAATTATGGGAAACAAACAGATAAATGATTAATTATCTTATTTTTCTCTAGGAATAATTAATTAATCACTAATTAATTATTTTTCCTTGTAAAATTTGACTAAATCCCTTTGGAATAATTAAATAAACCATTATTTATTTATTATTCCTTAACCATATTTCTTGAGAGGATAAATAAATCATTTATTTATTTATTATATCTAAATAAAAGTTTAAGTACTTCTTCCCTCCTAATGAAATATATAAAATATTCCAAGTGGTTATTCCTAGAATAGGGTTAATAATATTTTATTATTTCTCATTATTCGAGGATAACTCAATATTTTGTTATAAATAGAAGGGTTTTACATTCATTATTCACTTTTGATTATTTTCATTGTTGAACTCACTATTGTAACTCTGACTATTATTACTGTCGCACACCATTTTTCTTCCATTTGAGTTCTCATTGACCTCAAAAATTCTATTTGTTGGGTTTACACATTATAGAGGAGAGAGAGTCCACACAAATTGAAGATGTTTGAGGATAGCCAACAACCCATCCCATAGAGGGGGACTGGTAACATTTATTTGTTCCCTTTAGAGGTGTTATAATAAAATCTTTTCTTTGTATATCAGGTTTCCATTGGATGATTGGAGTTATTACTGTTTCATTTTGTTGTTTAACTATGATTATGGCATAGATCAGGACTTTGGCATGTTTTGTTTCTATCAGTTACTGCAAATCTACAATGTTTAGCAGCCATTTATATTTTTTAGAATGTTTGTCAACCATAGTCTTAAGTGTTTCCTTTCCATACATATTTGAGAAGAAAAAACTTCAACATGAGGGTTGATGAGCCTTTTTTGTTGGGGATTTCAAGCTACTGGGACCCAGACCATTATGCCTTTGTAGTACAAGGGCACATGATCAAGATCATGATCCAGGACATTTATTTTTTGACATGATTGCCCCCCTGGGGGGTGGTGGGGGAGATACATCCAGTGTTACCTTGTGGGAGGCATATAAGAGAGTTTGTGTGTATTAGCCTTGGTGAAAATTCCATGTAATAAAAGCTAATAAAGGAAAAATATTAACCACGATTGATGGGAGACTTATTCCAAGCTGAATTTTGGGCAAAAACATAGTGATGGGGATCACTTGTGGTTGATTAATGGCTAAGGCTTTGGAAAGGCAAAATGGCATTTTTCGCACATTTATTTATGAAAGTAATAGAAATTAGAAGGAAATGGAGGTGAAAGGTCACATGTTGCATTTGAGGAGGAAATTGAAGGAAAATAATGGAAAATGAAGAAAATAGAGGCCTCATTAATTAAAAAGCTTATGAGGATCAGTTCACAGACTTTTGTTAGTTCAGTTTTGGAGCTCTCTCACTCTCATTCTTGGACACTTAGAAATTTCTTGGAGCAATCTTGGAGGGTGTGGCATACTTGGATTTGTGAAGCAAGAAGGTAAAGGAAGAGTAGGTAAGTGCAAGAGGACATTAGGATCAGTAGCTACAACAGGTTTTTCTTGCAAGTATCGGGTTGTATGTATGTTTTTTCACTAGTTTTGGCATGCATGGCATATGCATGTGGTTTATTGGTCATGATCTAACACGAGATGGAGCATTGGCTGGATTGATAGTGGATTTTCCTAGCCTTTCTATTCCTATTTAACCATGGTGTTGTAGGTTTATTTCCATGTTTTTATGGTTGTTTCTCATTTTTCCTTTAGATTCGGTTGAGTTACTAATTCCTGGAAGCCCTAGTTGGACAAACACTCTGGAAGCCCTATATCAACTTGGGTTGAGTTACTAGTCCTAGGAGCCTTGTTTAGAGAAATTCTTTGGAAGCCCTTGGTGGGCTAAGTTACTAGTCCTGGAAACCCTGTTTGGAAAAATTCTCTGAAAGCCCTTGGTGGGTTGAGTTACTAGTCCTGGAAGCCCTAGTTGCACAAATGCTTTGGAATCCCAGATAATCTATGGGTTGAGTTACTATTCTTGGAAGCCTTGGTTGGAACAAACAATCTGGAGCCTTGGAAGGCTTGGGTAGAGACCAATTTGATGATGGTTTTGTGATTTCCAACCATGAGGTGGTTGACCTATGGAAGCCCTGGATGGTTTTGGATTAATGTGTTCTATGAGATCCCACATTCATGCTTGGAATATGGCACGAGAGTGAATGGATTAAGAGATATTTGGTTCATCCATTCTAAGGTCGGGTGGAATGTGGTAGTCCCATCCCAGGTTTGGATTTTGCATCATCGATATGAGCTTATTTCCCCTTGTATTTCTATGATTATTATACTAGTTTATATGTGGATCATATGGCTATGATTCCCTTTGTATTTTTGTTGCTATTATGTTGGTTATGTATATGTTCTATGACAACAGCTATTTATGGATCTCATCATGTTTTTACATGTAAATGAATGAAAAATATATCTATAACCTAATGGATGAAACTACAAGTAATGTGTTGAGGCATCAATGCTTCTTAGTGATTCTAATATGAATATGAGACCCCTATGCTTAGATATGTTGTTTACACTTGTAGATTACATATTTGTGATATGTTTGATGAAATTCCTATCATGGCTATTAGGGGTCTAGTCAAGGGTTTGTTCAAGTCTTGTCAATTGCATCATTGTTTCATTGTTATATTTCTGTTATGAAGGTGTCACTCAATTCTAGGTAGTGACCTGGGCTCTGGGCTTGAAAAAGTGGTTCAAATCCTGGGGACGCTGGCACAATAGTGAGAAAATTAATCCCTCGACATTAGTAGGCCTTTTCATGAGAGCATCCAAATCCTCCTAAACATTGTCAGGCACATAACATGGGAGCGTCTAGAGGTCAATAGGTCTAAAACCTCAGCGGGACCCAGGGGTTGGTTACCAGAAATTTTGGGATCGTTATTATGGGTCTTATAGCTGATGTTGAAGGTCATTATGGTGTGTTGTCATCAGTTTCACTTCCTTAATATGACTTACGAGGTCGAATCATATCATAGTAACTTCGTGTCACATGTTTACCCCGGTTGGCCGATTACTTAGGTAGATGTGGGAGGAGGGTGTTACAGAGTGGTATTAGAGCATGATTCAACCCTCAGGCTAGATGGGATGTGTGTTGGTTATGCATTCATGTTAGTTGCATGTGTGTCTCTTGTGTTGTAGGACTATGCGCTTGTTTCATTTGTATGGTATGAGTCATGATTGTAGTGATGTCACCATGGGAAGTTAATTGTGTTGTTGCGGTCGAGTGTGACATCATCAGTCTATCGTTAATTATGCATTTCTTATGCATGTTAATGTTCACATGTGGTCAAGTGTACAGTGATGTAGTGGTTGTTTTCATGCATAAGGTTATGGTATGTGTAGTTGACATGGTCATGCAATGATGACTGGACTCTAGCTAGAATGATGGGTACATGGTTATATGATTATGTGTTATGTTTCGATATGCTATCATGATTATGTTATACATATGTCACACTTATTTTTTGATCTTGCATATGAGGTATCCTTCTTGAACTATACCAAGGTAAGTTGGTTTATTGTGATTTGGTTTAGCTGACATGATATACCTTGTAGGAAGGATATCAAAATGGCTAGCAAGATGGTAGAATATAAAAACTCTCCATATGGATCAGATGAGAAACATGGTGTTGGGAATTCTTCTGATTCAAAAGATACACTAAGAAGATTAAAGGAAGAAATATGAAGTTGTAAGGAAGACAACAACAAAATCATATAGGCACAAGAGAAACTAGCAGAGGTAAATGCAATGATACTTCAAAGTTTGTTAGAATTGCAGTAACAGGGACCACTTTAGATCAGCCATGAGCAGGAAGAAGAAATAATGGGGCGTATGGAAATACGTTTCATGCTGATAACAGGTCAAATAGAGATAACACTATTAGAGATGGCAGATTGTTGGATGCTCCAAATAGGAGAGGTGATAGACATAGTTACTATTCTAGTTTTGGTCCTCACAGGCATGATGATCAACACTGTTACCATCCTTACAGGAGGAGACATGGAATATTTTCTGGATCAGTTTAAGAAAGAAAATGCACCTACATTTGATGTAGATATGAAGAAATCGTAGGATGCAAAAGCATGGTTTCTTGGCATGAGGAAGTTCTCCAGGTTGCATGACTACTCAAGAAACATGAAAGCCAGAATAAGTACATTTAGTCTCAAAGGTAAAGCAAACATTTTGTGGGAAGATGTGAATAATGTCAAAGGTATACATGAGGAGGAGTTGACTTGGAATGAGTTTGAGAGGCCATTCAAGAAGAAGTACCAATAAGAGAGATACTTTGATAACAGGGAAAAAGAATTCTATGAACTAAAGATGGGATCAATGATAGATGAGGAGTACACTAGTAATTTCTTGGAGCTATTGAGGCACATGCCTTACCTCGAGGAGGAGAGGCAAAGATTCAAATATTCACTAGTGGGTTACCAATGGCATTCAAATATAGGATTGATTTCTATGAGCGTATATTTTGGAGGATTACATCCAAAAGCTAAAGAATTGATATGAGCAATCGAAGCGTAGATCTGAGTCTAAGTCAGACTAGAAAGGTAATGTAAAGAAAAAAGGAAAATGGGGCAAGAGACAAGCAAGGCCTTAGGATTCAGGTAATAAATAAAATGAAGCACCATCTAAGAAGTTCAATGCATCTAACAGAAGATAGGGACATCCATATGAGGAACAGAACAAGGATGTAGGCTGGATGCGTATAGAGTGTTGGAATCGTGGCAAAGATCATCGTAGGAGATATTGTCTACAGAATCAAGGTGTTACGTCTTAGATATATATTTTACAGGAGGCAAAGACTATTGGGGATGTTTTCAAAGCGTTGCTCATATCTACTCAAAATTGGATAAAAAACAAGCAGACCATCAGGCATCTATCATTGAGATGGACGGCAATATTTGTGACCAAATTATTTCTATTTTGATTGACCCTGGATCTAATTATAGTTATGTTAGTACTAAATTTGTGGATAAGTGTGGTTTGAATAAAGAAGTGCATGAAAAATCTTGGTTAGTGCAGTTGGCTACAGGTACAAAGAAGCGAGTTCATCATTGGCTAAGATCTTGTGCATTTGATTTGAATGGCATACCTACTGCAACACATTTGAATGTATTACCGTTGGGATCATACAATATGTTGTTTGACATGGATTGGTTGTACCTTCATAGGACCAAGGTCGATTTTTATGGCAAAGACATTAAGTCTGTGGATGACAATGGGGAACTAATAGTCGTATATGGAAAGAATAAATCCACATCCGTTAGGATGGTGACATCTATGCAAGAAAAGCGTAGTTGTAGGAAAGGATGTGTGTTATTCATAATGCACATTTCTAGTGACAAAGGGAAGGAGTTTGAGGATGAAGATGTTTTGAGTAGGTACCTAGTTTTATAACAGTTTTAGGTTGTATTTGTTGAGGATGTTTCAGAGTTTCCACCTCATAGGGAGGTAGAATTTTCTATTGAGTTGGTGCTAGAGGAAGCTCAAGGATCAAAGGAACCTTACATGATGAGTACACTTAAGTTGGTAAAGTTGAAGCTATAGTTGATGGAAATGTTGGATATGGGATACATTAGGCCAAATGTATCACCATGGGGCGAACCAATATTGTTTGTGAAGAAGGATGGCACTCTTAGATTATGCATTGACTACATGCAGTTGAATAAAGTGACCATCAAGGACAAGTATCCATTACTGAGGATTGATGACTTGTTCAATTAGTTGAAGGGAGAAACAATGTTCTCGAAGATTGATTTGAGATTGGAATACACCTAGGTATGCATCAAAGAGGATGACATTTACAAGGGAACTTTCTGTACCAGGTATGGGCATTATGAGTTTGTTGTAGTTCCCTTCAATTTGAATAACACTCTAACTACATTTATGTGATTATGTGTCCATATTTGGATAAGTTTTTTATTATGATCATTGACGACTTATTGGCATATTATAAAAATGAGGAAGAGCATGTCGAGCGTTTAGCAACAGTGTTGAGGTTGTTGAGAGAGCATCAGTTGTATGCTAAGCTCAACAAGTGTAGTTTCTTCTGGACTGAGGTACATTACTTGGGACTTGTTGTCTCCGAGGAGGGAATTGCAGTAGATCCAAAAATGATAAGGGCCATCATGGAGTGGGTATTTTTTAGAAATGTAGATGAGGTGAGATCCTTCATGGGGTTGGAAGGTTATTACCGAAGGTCCATCAGGAACTTCTTGCAGATTTCTTATCCTATCACATCATTGCAGAGAAAAGGTAAGAAGTTTGAATGGACAGAGGAGTGTGAGGCTATTTTTGAGTAGCTCAAGTAGTTTTTGACACATGCACTAGTGTTAAATATTGTAGACCCAAACAAAGAGTTTATAATATACACATATGCTTGCAAGAGAGGACTTGGTCGAGTCATTATGTAGGATGGACAAGTGGTATGTTATGAGTCACGAAAACTCAATGAGCACGAGCATAACTACCCCACACACGATCTTGAGCTGACAGTGATCATACATGCATTGAAGATGTGGAGGCACTATCTTCTGGGAGGAGGTTTGTGGTATCTATTTGACCAACCGAACCTGAATGGTAGGCAGGCTCGGTGGTTGGCCATGATCAGTGAGTTTGATTTTTAGCTCAGGTATATCAAAGGTAAAAAGAACATGGTGGAAGAGGCTCTTAGCATGTAGATACAGGTAAATGACTTAGCATCTATGGGCTCCTATGGGACAGACTTACAGGATAGGATCTTGTAGCTAGGTCAACAGGATTTCAAGTATATGGAGATTATGCATAGGTTGCAGCAGAGTACAAGTATATGTACATGTGGTGGTACAAGTATAGGTACATGTACAAGTATGGGTATAGTTAGTAGTCTAGGTAGTGGTACATGTGTAGGTGCACATGATGTGGACTATTGCCTTACCATATATGGATTGGTTAGATTCAGAGATAGGATATATGTGCCAGATAGTAGTGAGATCAAGAAGGTGATCTTGAGGGAGTTTCATGTGAAACCATATTTAAGTCACCCAGGCTATAAAAAGACATTGACTGCAATGAATTTTTTTTACGGTCGAACCTGAAGAGGATGTAGCAATGCCTGTGACTAGGTGTTTTGATTGTTAGTACGTGAAGGTAGAGTGTAAGCATCTAGGTGTACTTGTGCATCAAACCAAATAAGATCTCCTTTTGAATTGGATTGTGCGCCAAGCTTGCACCATGGTTTTGTGGACCCTTCAGTATTATTGAGAGGATTGGGCTAGTATCCTATAGACTTGCACTATCTGCGATAGTGAAATTCGATGATTTTTTACATGTGTCATTACTTAAGAAATATTTTAAAAATGTTGACCCTATAATTTCCTAGTTTGTATTGTAGGTGGAACCAGATGGAGAATTCCATCCCGAGCCTCAATATATATTACAGAAAAAGGTGTATGCTCTAGAACCAAGAAATCAAACAGGTTAAGGTGCAAAAGAATCACTTTGGGCCTGATGAAGCTACATGGGAGATGGTGGATCAAATGCGAGCTATGTATCCTTCATTGTTTATCGGTTGAGGCAAAGTAGTTTTGGTATGGTGTCTTGGTATATGTCTTGGTATATGTTTTTGTGATGTTTGGTATATGTACATATGTATATGGATGTGTTGATCAACAAAAATCACCCTTCAACATTCTAAGGGAGACCACCCATTCGGGAACTTAAAGCATCTCCTTTTCTGTTGAAATGGTGGTTCCAACTAGTTCAATTGGGACTAGTTGCCCTATATCTATCTCTACTAGCTTAAAGTATGACTTTCACCTACCAATAGAGAAGAGACATCAGATCGAATCTTCTTGCTAATTCGGCAAGAAAGTGATCCTTAAGCTGAATTTATGGCCCAACCAAACCACTCTAAAGATTGCCCCTGTATGAGGGGACTTCAATAATGCACAAAGTAGAACTACATGCAAAGTATAATCTAAGATGCATCTAATCCTAGACCTATATCGATTGAAGGAAGGATTAGTCCTTCTTTCAATCAAGAGAAAGCTAAAAGAGAGGGAAAAGAAACAAAAACATATTGAAATTAGAATGAGATAAAGGAAATAAGCCAGGGAAATAGTTCCAATACCTAATCCTTGTTCGAGAAAATGTATACAAATAAATTCCCATTAAATAGTTAATAGACATCCAACTGCAAACATATCCAAATCATAATAAAGTATATGAATAAGAACAAAAATAAATAAGAGAGCCAAGGGACTCATTAGGATTCGATTTTTTGTTATAGCCAAGTGGCCATTTGAGTTGAAATTTTTTGACTATTATTGTTATGATGTACTTGACATTTTTATGATAATGGGAAATTATGTTTTGATCCAGCACAAAGTTGACTCAAAGGGTTGAAGCTCTTGGGTTAGGGCCCAACCCTAGTAGCAGAAGTTCCTCTTTTGTAGTTTTATTATTAGCTTAGAATGATAGTTAGATGTTGAAGTTTATTTATGTCTTTCTATTAACTTAGCAAGTTACTTAAATTGTTCCTTAACCTTGTTTCCATTAATTTAAAGAGGTAGACTAGTGTTGCAGTTTAGTGAGGGAAATTATACCAAAAAATCTTGTGACAGTGGCCCCTATCTCATCTTCCTCATGGGAGCATGATTACAGGACCCCACTCTCACAACCCCAAAAATGTAGTTTGTCTTTTGTTTATTGCATAGATTAAGTTTCATCCTTAGCTAGATAACTATTTATGATTTCTTGGGAGTATCTGTGGTTGTTATCTTGTTTTATTAAGGTTTTTGTAGCTTAAAAGGTAGTCCATTACATAGATATAGTTCTTAATAGTAGATAGATCACATTTATCAAATTCAACTCATACTTTCAATGTGGACATGTAGTGATTTATAAATGAAAAGAAAAACTTGTTTAATTGCAGGGATTGTTGATCTATAGGAAGGGACTCATCCAACGAGATTCACCTAGGCCTTCTCCACCTTTTGTTGAGGTATACTAGCCCATAGTTTGAACCTCTATTTTCCAACCACCGTGAGCAAGCCACCTTAGGAAAATCTGACCTCCTTGTGGTGTTAGGCTTGGACTTGGGCAATGTTCACCTGCCCTACACCTTCAACAACTATAATGCACCCCTACAACACCTCATCTCAATATTATTACCATACAAAATCTCTCAACTAACTTCCTGTAGTAGTTGAGGACATCTTGTAGCAGTTTCCTGTAGCAAACGTGTAGCAGCGTGTTTTGACCTTGTTTTGACCCAAAATGATGGGATAGCCTAGTATAGGAGTAGTTTAGCCCCTCATCTTTAACTCCATGACCAGAAGTGCCACCTAGAATAGCCTTCCAATTCCTTTCCCTCCCGCAAGATCAAATAACATTAGCTTTTATATTTATGAAGTTAGAAATCAAGACTTTTTCTACAAATATGAATGAGATAAGTAATGGATGCATGTTTGAATTCTTAGATGATACAGTGACTTTCTATTTTCAAGAAATCCTGATAGCTAGATGATCGATTGCAAGATTGTCATATTTTCCTTTCTACAAGTCATTTGTGTCATTTCATAGCATTTACCATTTGGCATCTTTCATTTCCTAAATAGACAAGAATTCACTTTCCTTGCACTAGAACTAGCTTTACATTCACTGTCAGTAATAAGACTCCATTTAGTTCAATAGAGGATTAGTCTGGAACCTTAATTGTCAACTGACCCAGTTGAGAAGTGACATGAGTAGAATGATGCATATATTGTGTATATAGCACTCTCACCTCCAAGTTTGTACAAAACCCCAGGTTGATAAAGTAAAGTTGGTATCCCTATGAGTTGTCATATTCTTGCTGCAATACTTAGGCTCATAAAAGTTATGGGCAGAGGTTTGGATCCTAGGTTGAAAAAGTGACATAAATCCCATGGTCGAAGGCATAGAAGTGGGTGAAAAAGACTTCAGTTGTTCCCTTGTAGGCATCATGCATGTGACTGGATGGTTTCAATCAAAATTAGGTAGTGTTGTGGCAATGTCTAGGAGATTAGGGTACTCAAAAAATAGATTTAATTCAGAGCCTAGGGACCTAGAAGGGTGGTTTAGTCTTTGGGGGTCCTATAACACCTAATAGGGAAGTCATTAATGGTTTTGGTTTTTCGATTGCACTTCCTTAAGTTGATCTAAGAGGTTGAATCATATAATAGTAACTCTTCGTCACATGTTTACTGGGGTAGACCAATAATTTGAGTAGATGTGGGAGGAGGGTGTTACATAAATGAACATGATATAATAGAGATGGCCACCAAGAGAGCATATAGGCATTGGACCACCTAAGTTGAAATGAATGATATGGAGGATGTCATTTGTCTTGTTCTCACTAGATGGGAATGGTCCCCTTGTATTCTTCCCACTAGAAAATCCTGGACATACTCCAACATGTTGGGATTGAACCTTGGGAATCCTTGAGGCCAATTTCTCCAATTTTGAAAGAGAATCATTATGTAGATGGGCCAATCTTTGGTGCCATAGCTCACTTAGATGATTAGTATCATCTACCACTGTGAAAAATGGTCTTCCAGTAACCATGTAGAGTCCTTCATATCTTGATCATAATGTGAATTCATCTCTCACAGGTGATCCAACATGCCAAATAAGAACCTTTCCACTGATGAAGGAAACCCTCATCCCTTTGTCTTCCAAAGAGGATATTGATACCAAATTATTCTTTAACGCTAGCCCATAAATCACATCGTGGATCAAAATAGATTCTCCCAAATTCAAATGAAATTTGACAAAAACAAAAACTTTAATGGGATGAGCAGGGTTGTCTCCAAGAATGGTTTTCAAATTTGACTCCCTCTCCACCAAATTAGAGATAAATTTTTATAATCGAATATGTGATGAGTGGACCCACTTTCAACCAAGAAACTATCCGAAAAATCTAGAGGAGAGGAACTAGTAAGTGAAAGAATAAGAATTTACCAACAATACTTTCATACCTAGAGTATCTTGACTTCTTTTGAGGATGACAATCTTCTTCCTGGCCACATGGAGCATCTATTCTTATTCTTTCGTCTCTTCTTCTTCGATCATCAAGCATGTTATTTCTTATAGTGTTGTAGCATGGGCCGTTGTTTTCTCTAGGAATTCTCGAGCATAATGACCCTTCTTGTGACAATTGTAGCATTTAATTTTAGATGATGTTATATCATACCTTATTTTTGTATGTCTAGGTGGAGGCTTTATTGAATTTCATGAACTCCTTTTCGTTTCTTCTTCTATTTTGACTGACGAGTACAACCAGTTCTCCCTATTCATTCTTTTGAATCCGTCCTCTTCACATCATCCTTGATTCTTCTCGAGTGAGATTTCCAACAATTTCATCAAATGACAAGAGGACATTTCTGTTGCCTATGGTACTGATGAAAGTTTCCCAAACACAAGGGAGACCTCTTAGAGTTACGATCACCAATTACCTGTCAGACACAGTTTCCCCAACTCTTTGCAATCGATATCTAAGGTAAGATATCCTCATAATGTAGGATTGCACGGACTCTCCCTTGTTTAGTTTCACGTCTTTGAGTTGATCTTTCAAGGAGATGATTTCCTTCAAATTATTGAATTCTTACATACTATATATGTTATCATACATGTGTTTAGACGTTCTAAAATCTCCAACATATGAAAGTATATTATCTTGCAAACCATCAAGTATAATTTTCTTTGATTTTAACTAACCTTTCTTGTACTTGTTCTTGACATCAACATAAAAATTCTCTGGAGGCTTTGGTACGTTTCCTTGAACGTAATCAAAAACATCATTGTTATCATGTATGATGTCCAACCTAACCTTCCATGTAGCAAAATTAGATGCGTGACCCAACTTTTCATTTTCCTTGAAGAATGAAGACATATTGACTTGACTAGATTAGATCCTTCAACTTTCCAAAGATGATTTCTTCAATGCTTGTCTCCTTTTGGGCTCGTCTTTCACCTTGCCTCTGATACCATGTTAATTTTTCAGATTGTTCTATGTTATATCAAATACTTTAGCCAAATTCAATACTTCAATCAGAAATATCTACAAATACAATTAGTCTTTCAATTCATCAAGAGTAATTGAAGATAGAACAATAGATCTAGTGAAAAAGGAGACAATAAACACATCAACAAGAGACAACATATCTGGTCAAGGACCAAGGAAAAAATTCCCACTAAGGGGGAAACCTTTTGAAAAATATTCTTCTATTAAATTGTCATAAAGTGTTCAATAGAGAGGAAAATTATCTTAATACAATATCTTAAATAACCCAATCACATTCAAAAATAAGATTCACGCATCAAGATATTAGAGAGAACTTTTCTTGTCTGCAGTTAATTGTGGTCATCTGTGGTCAATGGTCAAAACTCAATGAAAGTTCCCAATCACATGGATGAGGATTTGTGTATGTGACTGAAGGTTTCTAGTCACTCCCTTAAGCTTGTTATTCTTACAACTATGGACAAATCTACCCTGTGGCAAGCTAACTACTGTAACCCGCAACCATAAAACAAATGCAAGCCTTAGGCCATGTAATTATAGATTTTTGTGAACTTCTTTGGTCATCCTAGCCTAAGAACTGTGTGAACCAATCAATGAATGAGAGAAGAAGAAGACGCTTGATGATGTCTAAATAAGATTGTGATCACTTGGATTTATAGGCTTCCAAGGGTGTCCATTTTTCTTTAGGTCTGACCTTGTTCAAACGTGCATATGTGGGATTTCCTTCATAAGTGCACTTTCCCTTATCCAATTTGAGTGATCATTAGGTCAATTTTGGTCCCCGTGAAAAGAGAAATTCAATTACATCATCATCTCCATCAAATGAGTTGTACAAAGTGGAATTTGACTGCAGTTTCATAATTTAACACTGCCTCTCAACTAAGGAGAATTCCACCTATTAATGTCTGATCATCGAACACCTTGTCATGTATATCTTGTCGACATATCATGTCCCATATCTACTCAACTCTATCTGCTGAACCTTTTTCGAAACTAAATAAGAAGAAAGAAGGAGGATTAGCTTCCACCCTCTATAATTTCAGAGAGAACATCTCAATTTGAGAACAATATCAGGAAGCACATCCCAACCCAGAATCTCATGTGGGAGTGTTGTAGTGGCCACAACACCTTCCAAAATTTTGGATTGCACTCAAATTTTGGAGCCTTCCTTGTTCTTTCCCTTTATTTTTGCAAACAATTGATCTCATTATATGAGATTTCTTAGAGTCTTGTCACCCCTTTTATTTGTTTGATCAACTATCGTCTTTTGGCATTTTTTATTGATTTACCATGATTTTGGTCATTTTCTGGTGATTTCAAAGGTCGGTCTTTATGTATACGAGTTTTCCTAGCTATGTAAACATCTGTCACACTCATACACAAATTTTAAGGATTGTGGCATACGTGTCATCACAATTGTCCTAAGGTCTATCTCAAGTGTTGCACTTGTCACTTTTTGTTCTAGAAAGTCTCATAGAGGGTAGTGCTTTCTCTTGTTGTTTCAGTGGTCTACGTTGTCATGTCGTCAAAGTATGCTAAGTGTGTGATCACAATTTCAAGTTCCCCACAAGTTCACCTTCCTCCCACACTTAACATTTTCCGAAAATCCTCATCACTGGGAAACTCTCTTTCACTGGGTCCTATCTGAATTGCGCATTGCGTAGTCTCAACCCTCAGAGATGAAACCCTAAAAATTGGAACTGCACAATTAGCAGTCATTGTTCCTCAGGGAATTTGCATTGCACAATTCTAGAGCTGAGTAGACTGCCTTCATCCCTAGAATTATGTAATAGCTTCTCCTATACTAACCTAAACTACGCATTTCACACGATCAGTCATCAAGCTTCTTCGTTGCCTACTACAACCCCACAATGTGTAGAGAACCAAGGCTGCCTTACCTCCTAGAAATGCATAGAAGTGTTTCCCTAGTGTCCTCCCTCAACTCAGATTCACTGATCTCAAGAACTACACAGACATGTCCTCCAAGCCCCTCTACTTCCAATTCTTACCTTTCCTCTTAAAAATTCACAAACCTACCTCCCAGGGTCCCATTGTATAGTAGCCATTGACTGTCTCAACTATGCAATCCTATCTCTCAGTGGCCTCTGTGAAATTTTTCACAGTAGTGAATACTGTGCTGAGGAGTTTCTCAACCAAACCTAAGTTGCGATTTTCATAGTCTCAGTGACCACTCTCCTTCCCTGTCACCTGGAACTACACAATGTGGCATTACTACGCCTTATTTCTTAGTCAGTCACCTGTCTGAGGTCCAGTCCATGGATATTAGTGCATCATTATAGACTTGGGAGTTTTCTTGGATTTGATGTTGTCTTGTCATGAATGAATTGCAGGAACAGGCACACTGTTAGATCATATTGAGACAATGAAGAAGGAGAAGAAGGAGTGAATATGCTAGTAGAATCACTTACATACAGACACACAAAGAGGATTATCAAATAAAATCAAAGGGAACACATGCATGCAACCACCTCTCAAGAAAAAATATCATTGAAGACCTCTCATCATCAAGTTATGTGGAGGAGAAGAGAAAGCACATCAAAGAACAGATCTATCTCTTGGAAACAACAACGACTTGACATTGCCACCTCAGCATGCTATTCCATGTCAGGAGTGTCATGTCTAGTCATGTCATGACTTTTAAAAGGCCACATACCTATTATGAGCCATGTATATTGTAAATCAAATGTAATGTAAAGTGGAAGTCCAATGGACACAAATGAATATGAAGAGTCATGTCAGTTGAAAATTCATAAGTTGAACAGTGATGAGGGTAGCCCAAGAGTCACAAGGTTCAAGCATCATCCTTCGTTACATATACCCGCCTCATTGTATGAGCAAGTAATTTTCACCTTGGCTCCTCCCGTAAAGCATAGATACTTTCAGTTAGTTCTTTAAGGAGCAAGGAGTGGCTCTAATGTCCCACCATTGGGGCTAGTGATGTATGATGTAAATATGTGTCTTGGAATGTTTGCTTAATACAGAAGCCTATTCAGGCCAACACGTTTGCATGCATGAATTATGGATGTTTGTAAGACTATTCTTTGAGCATTTGTAGTCCATGTTTGTTTCACATGTACTAAGATAGTTGAAATATTTCAGTTGTTTTAGTGATTATCTTGTTGGGAATGTGTTGTATTGGTTATCATGGTTGTCTTATCCTTGTGGAATATTCTGCAATATACTAGACACACCTTTCTCGCTCGTTGGTTATAATGACCGTTACATCCATTGTGGACTATTCTGCTAGATGGTGGAAGGATCTGGCCCTGCTCTTTCACTTTAACGACTACCGCATTTGTTGTGGACTATTCCACTAGATGTTGGATAGACCTTCAAGGTTCATGTGTGTCTCTTCCTGGGTGGTACTATTACCTCTCACTTGGAGGTTCACTTTTCTCCCCTCCTTTTGTAGTAAGAGAACATAGACACAATTACCTTGCACACTCACCAGGCACACTCACCTCATGTTTTGTAGGTACCATTGCAACACTCCCATGTGCTGAGAAACTAGAGCTAAGGAAAATCTCTAAGTATTTGGAAACCAAGCCATCATACGGGATGGGAATCCTACACCAAATGGTGTGAGTTCTGATTGGGACCTCATATTAAGGAGATCCCATGAATGTTGGCAAATCTAGCATCGTCAACATTTATGGTGCTAGAAGGAGGGCCACTCATATTTTATGGTTGATTGTCCCACCAACCCCACTCATCCATTTTCTAGTCAAGATAGTATCACTCACTCCCTATCCCCTACCCGTATCTCTGAAGTTGGTAATCCTCACCTCCTAAGACTAAACATGAAATCTCATATCATCAAATATGGCCTCTCCGCCCCATCACCCGTCAATTTCCAAAAGATGTTGGACTTATTATGGGAGTGTACGTTCTTCCATAATCTAAAAATAAGAACAAGACTACCCCTACAAGAGTAGTGGTTACATATGTTGAAGAAGTGATATTTTCCACCCTTAAAGAGATAGCAAAAGTTATGGATAAAGAGGAAGAACCTATTCTCTTTCAAGGAGAAGAAGTAGGAAGCCCATTACCCTTGGGTTCAGGGTCTGGAAGAGAAGGCGGAGGGGAAGGAAATGAAGGAAGAGGAAATGAGGAGGAGAAACAAATAGATTCAAAAGAAGAACCATCAAACTCAGAAGAGGAAGAGGAAGACAACGAAGAAGACAATATGGCAGACCAAAATCTGAAATGGATGACTCAGGGCCCATTGGCACTTCTAGGTGTCCTGCATAAGATGCCAAGACATGGAGATAAGCTCTTAATGAAATATGACCCTGAAAAAATAGTGAAGGCAGAAGATCACTTAGACAATTTCTACATACATCTGCAGACACTTGTGGTATGTTGTGATGGAATTGCATGTAGATATTTTCCATATACCTTGGATGGTAGAGTATTTGTGTGGTACTACAACCTTCCTCCAAACTCCATCTAGAGTTAGAGGGTATTCAAGAGGATTTTTCTTGAGAAATTTGTTGAAGACAAGACCCCTGCCATGTTATTGAAGGAGTTAAGTAGTCTCAAGATGGAGAAAAAGGAAAAGGTTACATATTTTAATAAGAGGTTCAACCGTATTTTGAAACATTTCTCAGACAACACTAAACCTCATGACTCCATCACTATTGACTACTACACATCTTCCTTGCCAACCAGTATTTCACAGTTCGTCAAGTGAGCTTCGAAACCAACTTTAACAAAAAAATATGAAGAGGCTATAGCCATAGAGAAGGACTTGCGTGCGATTAGAGTCATTAAAAAAAATGACCTTACTAAGGACTCCAAAGACACAAATAAGAGGTCTCAGATCTCTGTGAGAAAAACTAAGGAAAAGGAAACAAGTGATATTGAGAACCTCAGTCGTCTCATCAAGTCCCCGACCACTAAACTAGCCACACTTAAATAGAGGATGAGTGAGGCTACCGTGAGCAGCAAGCCTCTGAGGTAGCCATAAAATAAGAATGTAGCTTCTAGTAGTAGCAGTAGTCAGCAGACCGAATCTGCACAGAGATCCAACTTGGTTTTGAACATTGAGAAAATTGCTACAGATTCATACTGCACATTCCACCACGAACATCATTCAAAAAAAATGTTCTCATAATTGAACCATGGAATGAGCAGTATTGCTGTGTAGTTGTTAGACGCAGTAATGGTTGAGTAAAAACTAGAGCTTGATGAAGAAGAAGATGATGCTATAACTGATGAAGCTCCAAGCATTGGGCATGTAGTAAACATGTATGAATATGCTCTCACAACTCATAATACCCCCATCAATGAGGAGTCTGTGAGCGACGACCCAGCTGAGAAGTAGAATAATTGATACAAATTGAGAATTCAAGGAGCCACCACTATGATTGAGATACCGAATCATAAATTCAGAGAAAATATTTTAAGGAAAATGGGTAGTCTGGTTGACTCAACACAGAACACTCAGAGCAAGTTCGGGAAGACAAATTCAATGAAAAGTGTTTCCACAAAAAGCAATGGAAGAACCATTCCCTTGGAAACCATAAATTCAGTTCCACCCCTGGACACCTGAGTGAGTCTTCGTGCAATAGAGTACAGCATTGTAGAAGACATGGAGAAGACTCGTGCAAATATTTTTCTGTTTGAACTTACCAAAATCAAGATCCAAGAGGACATTCTTCTCCGAGCACATGGGAAAACCTCTACTAGTGATGCCACCACTTCAAATGAGGGATCTAATAGGTCTCTTGATTCTCTCAAATTTGTACTTAACGCGCTCTGCATGGGGGAGGAAAACTGACTCTGCCCACCATTCTTGCTATCATTTGTAATGATCAACTTCAATGTTCACAACTTCTTGGTTGATTCGAGTGCATCAATTAATGTCATGCCACTGTCCATCGCCAAGAATACCAATGCTCAATGAAGTAAGACAAGTGCATAGATCATCCAAGTAGACAAAACTTGTGTGCTAACAATGGGTGAACTCAGGGATGTGATCATTTGGCTATCATCTGATGAACGAGTTCATCAATGCATCAATATTGTAATTATGGACATCCTGGAAGCATATAGGGTATTGTTCAATAGAGATTGGTCAAGAAATTTGCAAGGATACTTTGCCACTAAATGGTCGCACTTATGGCATCCATATAAGGGAAGGAAAAACCAAATATGAGTACTGTCAGAGAAATACATGAAGCACAACATGACTCTCTTGGATGGAGATAATGAGTCGTTGGATTTCATGGAACTTGTTTTTGGCAATTGTTTCCTAGAGACACAGTTGGGGTGTTATCTTGTAGAGCCATCCCCTATCCCATTAGACACATAGTTGGACCTCCTTCCATGTTCAATTGGCGGAAATGAAACATGTACAATAAATAGTAGTAGTAGTTGTTGTACTAGTGTGATAAGTGGTCCCTATACAACTAATATGTGGACCATGTACTTCGATGGATCCAAAACATAGGAGGGATCTAGAGCTAGTTGTGTTTTAAGAGACCCACTGCATAGAAAAAAATTAATCTCTGGTTGCTTGGAATTCAAGTGCATGAAAAACCCCGTAGAGTATGAAGCTCTCGCCTTGGGCTTACAAAAAGCCATTGACCTCAAGGTTGTTATTTTGAAAGTGGTAGGTGACTCTAAAATCATGGCACATTAGGTACGTAACACTATACACTATATGCCACCTCATCTTAAGAGTTATTAACAACAAGTATGGTGACTCATTTCTCATTTCCAAGCTTTCAATATCATTTCAGTGCTACAGATGCTTTGGAAAATGCAGCTGCTAGGATGTTACCGTTAAGGGACAATTTTACTATTGAAATTTTGTACAAACCATTAGTCCAATACAACATCACTAATTTACATGTCTTTGATGATGATCAACATCTACTACATTTCATGTCTACACTGACATATTTAAGGATAAAACGATAGATGTAGATGAGCACGAGCAGACTTTGCAGGATGCAGCTAGTGCAAGAAAATGTGACCTCATCCACAAGGGTGTAGTATCACTGGAAAAGTTTTATGACCTACAGAATCATTTTCAGGGACCTATGAATACTAAGACCCATAGCTCTACATTATCACATGATTAGATCAATCTAGGAACATAAAAGGATCCAAAGTATGTGATTCTTGGTACCTGTTGTGCACCACAAGAGTGAAAATCTTGTATCCACCTTTTCAAGCAGTATCGTGATGTATTTGCATTAACATATGATGATCTTAAGGCATATGACTTGTAAATAATCCATCACATGATACCGATCAAATAAGGGGCCAATCCTTTTCAGCAGAAACTAAGGAAAGTCAATCCAACACTTGAGCCCTTCGTACAGAAGGAATTGCTGAAGTTGTTGGATGCTTGAATCATTTATAAAGTGTGACATTCGACTTGGGTGTCTAATCTAGTCACTGTAAGAAAGAAGTGTCGGGAGATCCACCTGTGTGTAGATTTCCACAATATTAAATACACATTAGACAGGTACAATTAGCCAGTTCCATCCATGGAGCATATATTGCAAACACTATATGGGGTAGGGATGTTTTCTTTGCTAGATGGTTTTTATAGTTACAACTAGGTTTTGGTAGTAGAGCTTGACAGACTCAAGACTACATTTTGTACGAAGTGGTGTATGTTCACATTTTGTAGAATTTCATTTGGGTTGGTTAATGTAGGTGAAATGTTTCAGTGTGAAATGGGCATCAACTTCTATGGGCTTATCATACATAGCATAGTGGTCTACCTCCATGATGTAACCATTTTCTCAAGACAATGGTAAGGAAACCTGCACCATCTCAAGAGAATTTGTGAGCTCTGTCGGATATATGGGATATCCTTAAATCCCATGAAGAGCATATTTCTAGTGATCGAGGGTAACCTACTTGGACACATTATTACTAAAAGTATGATCAAGGTAGATCTGGATAGAGTTTGATCCATCAGGAAAATTCCCCACCCCATGAACAAAAAGGCCATTGAGTGTTTCTTGGGGAATATCAACTTCCTCACAAAGTTCATTTCCGACTATGCTCAGATTTTCAAACCCATACAAGAGAAGATCAAGAAGGACATAGTCTATAGTTGGGGAAAAAGGGAAAAGGATCCATTTTCCCATTTAAAGAAAGCAATAGCAAAAGCACCAACATTATACAACCAGACCTCACCAAAGACTTCTTGCTCTACACTTTTTGTTCCGACACTTCTCTCACCGTTGTGCTCACTCACAAGGATGAGATGAATAATGAGCGACCCATTTCCTTCATGAGCACAAGCCTGCAAGGACCAAAGCTCAATTATCCCACCATGGAAAAACAAGCTTATGTAGTATACAAGGTGGTGAAGCATTTCAAACCTTACTTGCTCAAAATCCATTGCATTATGTTCGTTCCACACACAACTATTAGATCACTGCTTGTTTAGCAAGAGATGGGTGAGAGAAAGGTGAACTAGATGACCAGACTACAAGAATATGATATTGACATCAAAACAATTCACACTATCAAGGGTCATGGTATTTTACTATTTGTAAGTTAGCAATGCAAGCAATCAATGCACAAGAAGAAGAAGAAGAGCTCGTAGGCTGGGAGCAAGAAATATAAATGTACAATCTTGAGTGAGCCTCTCCCACTTTAGATGGAAACTCTTGGTATGCAGTTGTGTGCCGGTACCTTGAGCATGGCATCGTTACCTCTCATTTTTCGATGCAACAGAAGAAGGCACTCCGACTCAAAGCATTATCATACTAGTTGGTGCATGGGGTGATTTATAAAAAGCACCATAATGGAATATTTCTCAAGTCCCTCGAGCCACGAGATTCAGATAAGGTGTTATGTGATCTCCATCATGGACCAGTTGGGGGACACTTTGCGGGTAAATCCACAGCACACAAGGTCATGCGGATCAGTTTCTACAAGCCTACACTATTCAAGAATGCTCATGCCTATGATTGCAATTGTGTGGTCTATCGAAGGTGTGTCAGAAGAAATCCGAAGTTAGCAGCCCCACTATAGCCTATTGTAGTGGAATAACCATTCCAAGAGTGGGGCTTGGATATCATTGGGGAAATTTTCCCGCATTCATTGAAACAACACTGGTATATTTTGACTACTACAAAATATTTCACATGGTGGATAGAAGCAATTCCATTGAAGCAAGTGAACAATTAGGAAGTCATCAGATTTCTGCAGTAGAATATCATTTCCAGGTTCGACATTCCTATGTCATTTATTTTTGACAGTGAAACGTACTTTTCTTCATTAAATCTTTATGACTTTGCTTTGGAGAATTGTATTGTCTTGAAAAATTTTGCTAACTACTATCCACAGGGGAATGTCTTGCTAAATCTACAGATAGGAATCTCATTCACATCATCCAAAATACTATATTCTTTGAGTAGTGAAACTGACACTCCACTCTGGTGAATGCTTTATGGGCCGACTAAGTGATCCAGGTGGCTCCAGACACATGGAAAAGTACAAGAGGTCTAAGAAATGGTCAAAATACAAAGTGGTCAGATGTCTCTCGAACCAGGACTAGAGCGAAGTGCTAGTCTCCCTAATTCCAACCATGTGAATAACACTCAAATCCAATTCCATATGGAGGATATCTGGCCAATCAACGTTCAAGGTTGGCTTGGCCAAGTGGTAGGGTTAATGGAACTACAAATTGCATCGATATCAGTCACCATAATCCAGCCATTCAGTGGGTGAAATTGTTGCCTACTTAAAACGCCCAATTACCCTTATTTTCGGAAAATTAAAAATAACCCATTTTTTTTATCAAAACAAAAAAATAGTATTAAATTGGGGGGTAGGCCATAACCCCCACCACCCCCATCGCATAATACACCAACTAAACCACTACACTTTTAAAAAGTAAATAGGCACACCAACTTCGGAAGGGACATGATTTGATCCCCTGACTCTTTGGAAACAAACCACTTGAATTAACCATTGAGCCAATAGCTCATCGTTGGTAAGTCCACCAACAATTTTTATTAAACTTGCATTCTAATTGAATGAGGTGGGAATGTCAAGGCAGATTGGAGGAATTCAGAGGCCATTGGAACCATGAGCGGGTGCAGAACCCAGACTGTGGAAATTTGAGCAGTGTGGAACCATGACATAGTTTCAAGAGGCAGATTTATGGCATATTTTTCGAGACAAATATTACCAAGAATATTCTTTGATGCCTGAAAGATTCTCCGGGGAGGTAAATTTTTATTTCTTCAGAATGATATGAATTTTACAATAATTTTAACTAGAATTTGATAGCTAACATGATGGTGAAAGAAGAATCACCATCTGAGTAGCAGAATTGCAGATTCCAGATACAGCAGAAACTTTAGAGAATCTTGAGGAATCTTTTGATTCCCTTAGAGGCTAAAATTCGCCAAATTCAGAATGCAACCAAGTTTACATTCACAAGTCTTATAATATCACAAGGATCATGATGGAAAGGTCAGATTTTTGATCTGGTTTGCATATCTCCAGTCATCTCAAAGAACAGAATCTTTAGAGAATCACGGGGAATCTAAAAGATTCCTAAAGGCCCAGATTTTGATGGTGTCGAAATTCGACAAATGGATAGTCAATTTTACACTTCTCGATGACTAAAATTCAATGGTGCAGTCAGCTTTTATAGCTCAGCCTTCCATTTCTCAGCCAAATTCAAAGGTGAATGTACATGAATCAGTGATGTCATGTTTTCCTTCATAATTGCTAAGATGATGTATCATGTTTGAGATCCTTGTTTGATGTTATGTTGCGAGATCATTATTTCCACCTTATGTGAGATGTATTTAGCTTGTATTTCTATGTATTGTTGTTGAGATCCATGTGTAACTATGTTGAAGGGATACTCATTGCCACATTGTGTGAGATCATGTTAAGTTGTCATGCTGAGAGGAAGCCTTCTTGAGTGAGAATTCCTGTAAGTGGAACGTCTCGTGGAGAGACAAGCCACTCTTGTTTGAGGGTGTATGTCCTTTCTATGAAAAATAGTCTTCCATGTACATCGTCATCATTTCCAATAGTATATGGAGCAGCCTCCACCATTTTGGCACCAAGCCCGCAGACATAGTCCACACTGGATGAACTCCATTATCAAATGTGTTGTGTTTTGACTTGCTGATTGTTGTCATGTTTCCTCCTAATAATCATGAATATGTGTTTTTTTATGATGTTTTAAATGCATTTATAACAACATCACAGAAGTAAAGTATCTTGGATAATTCAGGTAGCTAAATAGATCCCGGATCAAGTTTGGTATCAGAGCGGTCTTCTCGCTGATGTGAATTGTGAGTATGAATTATTGAACATGTAGCAATGGAGGATGACAAAGAAATGTATGAGGCCTTTCTCAGGATTTCCAAAATGGTGGACATAATGTATGAAGCTTATGAGGAATTTTTGATAGGCCGAAATGCTCTGTTTTTACCCCCTTCTTATTACAAAACCACAATCATTAACCTCTGTTTATCTCCATAAACCTCCTCATTCTTGCACTAGTCCAAGAATATTGTCTATTCATACATAAACTTCATATTTCATGTTCAAGCTTTAGTAAGTACTGAATTAATCATTTTAAATAGATTTCTTGCCTTTAATATTTCTTGTAACTTATGTTTACTTTGCTAAATTATTTGATAAGCTAAAGTATTAATCATTATACTAGCTTGATCTAGTGCAGGTAGATTCCTAAACTGCTAGTAACTATCCATTCTGTGATATCCACAACAACTCGATCACTTCACGTGGGCATCTTAGTCCACGTCATCCAGTTCAATTGCAGTCATCCGGAGTTGAACTCAAAGTGGAGGATTGTTAGGGATTTGGCTGAGGATTAGGTCTACGGCCAACGAATAGTTCGCACATTATTATAGCCATTGGCTTAATTTTTCAATTTTGTTTGTTATTTCATTTCAGCCAAAAGGCTTGATTTGGAATGACTGTGTAATTTTTGGTTATGACCACAGGCTGAAGGGTTGTATAAAATATAGCTTTCGAATAGAACTAGGTTAGCAAGCAATAGCGATAACAGTACAATTGTAATTTTTTGTTAATTTGTAATCTCGTTGTTGCCCTCATTCTAGGCTCGACTTGAACTCAAATGTATATTTGGTTATTAGAATTAATACAAGTATATGTACCATGATTTTCACATTATTCATTTTAATTATTTATTGATATGTTATTAACGTGCTAAAGGTTTTCATTTCCTAAAACGGGAAATGAACTGGTTGTCTAGGGCCCAGCCAATCCAACTCATTTACCCTCTTGCTTTTGTTATCTTAAAGGTGTGTTAACTCTATTTATTTGCAGAAGCATGGTTTGAATCTTAATTTCATTCTTGCTTATGAATTCTGATTTATTTCATTAAAACAATCAAAGTGTGAACGAATCCATTGTGTGAAAGTTAAATTGAATTACTTTACTTCCTGTAATTTCTTTTTTGGTTTGCTTTCGCTTGGATCATGCAGATAAGATCATTCCTGCACCAGTGCATGTAGGATCTTGCACTCTGGTTCACTAGTTCATTTACAACAAGTTTTTCATTCTTTTTCCTTTATATGATTTAATCTATTTCTGCAAAGTAAGTTTTAACCATCAGAAGGAAGCATTTCTAATATTAAAAGTTAAAATTCTAAAGATTAAAGATGACTTCATGAAATAGAAAGGAGCGTTTTTGCCATATCTTAATTTATATTTTACCTCACGATTGAAGGAAAACAATTAAAAGTAATCTGAAATATTATAGTGAACCATGCAAGTTAGATTTGATTGCATGTAAAACCATTTGACTGAAGAAAGTCTACTTTAACTTTTGGAGATTGTTTTCATCCTAAAAGTTTATTTATATTTGTGAGATTGAGTTGATTAAAGAAATATTTTTCATGTGCAAGTTATTTCAGATTCTTCTCGTATTTGCAATTCTTTTTATATTTAACATTCTATTTTTATTTTTCCCAAAAGTAAATCGGAATACTTGGTGTAGGAAGCTCTATTTCGGCACAAGGACCAGTGTCTTATTATAGGAACAAAGTGCTCCAAGCCTTGAGGCTTAGAGCCCCTACATGAAGGTGTAAGTCTTTAGTATAGGTGTAAGATATGCTTCTCACATAAGTTTTGTACCTGTACTCGTGCAAGTAGATTGAAAGATTACAAGAACGACCACTTAGTGTGAGAAAGAAAATCATTTAGAAGGTAGATCTTTTCAAGGGCCCATTTGTTAAATTTCCACCACCTATACTAAGGTCAAACATAGAGTTTTACTTTAGCAATTAAGATTGTTTACAGCATTGTAAAAGTTCCTTTATTTGATTTCTTCACAAATTCATTCTTTGCCATTCCAGCACTAGAATTACTTTGGTGTCAGTTTCCTTTGAGATTTTTCTATTTGATTATGCAAGATTTCAATTGAGAAGTAGGAATAGAAACAGGAAAAGTTCATACCACTTTTGGCATTACCTGTGCTTCGTCTCTAAGTTTACAAAACCCCCTAGTTGACAATTATGTATTGAAGGAGCTTGCTTAAGTTCAATTCCTGAACCCAACATTTTGGTGTCTTTGCCAGGGAGGCAATTTGAATTGGTAAGAATTTTCTGTTTTTTCTGCAATAATGGTAAGTCTTCTATTATTTTTTTCTGTAGTGTGCTTCTATTGTTTGAAGGAATTTATAGGTGTTTAGTTATTTTTGATTTGAAACATTTTATTGGAATTCTTTTTGTCATTTTTTGAAATGAATGCATAAAAGAGGTAGGGGCCTGAAGCCCACTAGGGGGGCGAGGAAATATTAATAAATCTGAAATCAAATCTGATATTGGACCTTATTTTGCAAGAAGAAAGTCCAAACAAACCCAGACTCATCACGCAGGAACAATCTACTTGATCTCTGGTAGCAACGGTCCATGTGTGACACAACCCACAAAGGTGAAGAAGGGGACTATTAGAACCCATGAGAGAAGTTTTCTTGTAGGAGAAACAATGGCAGATGATGAATACCATGCAAAAGGAACTGGTGAAAAAAAGGTAAATGAGGAACAATCCATTTTTGGATTCCCAATTGTGGATCCTGATACACAAGTACAAATGAAAAATATTCCACCATCAGCTCTTCCTCATTTCTATGGTAAGGTACACGAATACCCAAACTCTTTTTTATTTGAGTTTGATATTTTTTGTAGAATTTATGATTATTCATATGATTCTTAGAAGTTAAAGTTGTTTCTTGCAACTGTCAAGGACACAACACTCCACTAGTTCATGGGAATAGGAGGAAACACTATATCTTCTTGGGAACTTATGAAGATAGTGTTCTTGTCAAAATATCAAGAATATTGCAAAACTAGAGATATTCAGATGAAATCTTTACTATTTTCCAAAATGATGATGAGACTCTAGAGGGAGAGATTCTTGTACATCCTCCAGAGGTCAAAGCACAAATTTGATCTAAGTACCATTAGAACCTTGTTCTTATGTGGGATTACTGATGATGCTAGGAATAATCTAAATCTATTAGGACAAGGGGATATTGCTCAGAAATATTTTTATCAAATCTGTGACTTGTGCAGGAAATTCTCAAGTAACCAATATAGATCTGGTAAAGGATTTCAGAATAGAAATAAGAAAACTGAATCTACTGATGCTATGATTATTGGATTAGAGAAAAAAATGGACAATATGAAAATTGAAATAATGAATACTGCTAGAAAACAAATATACTTTTTGAAATTTCATCAGAAACTTGTAGAAGAACAAGAGTCATTGTCTATTTTTTGTCCAAAATGTAGAAAAAAACACCTTTTAAGAGAATGTCCTCTTGATATTAAAGGAACTAATAAATGTGAAATTTGTATAGAGAACCATGCCACAAAAAAATGTCCCTCCATACCTAGGCTAAAATCTGTATTTGAAGGAGGGCAACCTCAAGCTGAACCATTGCATGCTATGGGAGCAAAAGAAACTCGCCTCAAGTAAGTGCAGGTATGGCTCCTGAACCTCCGCCACATTTTTGGATTATAATTCACACTCATATTCCTTTCCTAACACTAGTCACTCTCATCATTAGCAGCATGGGAAGCAATATCATTATGGACAACCCTCCCAATCTTGGCAACAAGGATGGAGATGGCCAAACCATTCACACCATTCCTATCTTGCACCTACGCAATCATACCCACCAACATATGCACCATACCTAATGCCACAACCATCATTACCTCAGTTGAGTCAGCCAATGCCACCATTGCCTTTACCTCCACCATTTTGACCTCCTCAGCTACCTACCCAAACTTTACCCAACCCCAATAACAAAGAAGTATAAATGATCCACTCTATCAATCCGCTTTCCTCATCTAGATATTAGTCCATGCTAGTTGGAGTCAATGATATCCAATTGAGATTGGGGAAGATAGTAATCTTAGAAAATCAGAAGCAGACTATGGTGAATTTTGACGAGAAAGGTGAGGAAGAAACTCCCGACCATTCTAAAAAATATGTCACCATCCAACACATCCCCATACCCTTTGAGCCTTTTCCATCTTCTTCCAACCAGCCTCCTTATCCGGAGAGGTTATTCATGGAGAAGAATGACTCCATTCTTGAGTCTAGCCTGGTCTCTGAGCATAGGAACCTTTTCATAAAGATACCATTGCTCCAAGCTATCAAAGAGATCCCCATTTGCACAAAATATTTAGGGAACTCTGTCTGAAGAAGCCAGGAAGGAGAAGATTGCAACCTCAAACTATTTAATTTGTTGGTAGAGAAGCAAAGTTAATTACGGGGTGTACGCACATGGAGAAATATACCGACCCCAGGAACCCTGTTGTCTCTGTTCAGATAGGTGATGTCCTTGTCTCTAATGTACTTATAGACCTGGGGGCGACCATTAATGTTATGACCAAGAAAAAAATGGATCAACATGGATTGGTCCATATTCATCCTACTCCCATTGTGCTTGAACTAGTAAATAGATCTAAAATCAAGCCAGAAGGGGTGTTGGATGATGTGGTATTTTCATTAGACTCTTGGGAATACCCCACAAAATTCATTGTGCATTAGCCGAAGAATCTTATGGGAGGACATCCCTTGATCTTGGGACGACCATGGCTTGCTACGACTGATGCTTATATTTGATGGCATTTTGGTGACATGTATATTTCCCATGGAGATTCTAGGAAGAAGGTCACCTTGTATCCACCCACTAGATCCATTCAGGAGCTCCAGGACACTCTTTGGTTAGACTACTGTAGTGATGAGGAGACATATTATTCTTCCTTGATACATCAGTATGCTAAGTCCTCACAGTAGGATGAGATTCAAGACTTCCTGAACAATCTAGACACCATGCCCAATTTTGAGTCATTGAGTCAGATTTTTAGTCTAGATTTTCAAGAAAGTCACGACTCTCTACCTCCCTCACCACCATCTCTAGCAACACCTCTGTGTACTCTTAAACCTGATACCACTCTTGTTGATATTAGTCTAGGAAAATCCTTGTATATCAGTTTAGAGTTGGATTCATCCCAGTAAGAGCAACTTGTGAATTTGTTGTGAAACCATCTTGATGCATTTGCATGGAGCTATGAAGATATGAAAGGCATCCTTCTAAAACTTGTACCCACCATATCTATATTCAGGATGGAGCCCGACCTGTCTGACAACCCCAAAGGTGTATGAACCCATCTCTAAGAGATGTTGTCAAGGAAGAATTGAAAAAACTCTTGGATGCTAATTTTATCTATCCTATTTCTGATAGCCTATGGGTCTCTCCAATGGTATTGGTCCTAAAAAAAGATGGGATATGGCACATTTTCATTGACTATAGAGAATTGAAGAAAGCCACTCTTAAGGATTAATTACCCTATCCTTTCATCGACTAGATTCTCGATACCCGTGCTAGTAAGAAGTACTTTTCTTTTCTAGATGGCTTTAGTGGTTATAACTAGATATAGATTGCACCTGAGGATCAAGACAATACCACATTTACATTTCCATGGGGTACATTTTCCTACCGAGTGCTCCCTTTGGGCTATGTAATGCCCCGACTACCTTTCAAAGGGCAGCCTTGGCCATTTTTGCTGACCTTGAGTGTGTGGAAATCTATATGGATGACTTTTCTGTGTTTGGTGATTTTTTTCAGGAAGCCCTAAAAAATCTAGAAAAAGTGCTTCTTCGTTGCGAAGAATCTCATATTTCCTTGAGTGAAAAAAAATGCAAATTAATGTGCAAGGTGGGAGTAGTTCTTGGCCATCTTATTTCTGACAAAGTTATCTAGGTTGACCTTGCAAAATTAGAAATTATTGTGAGTCTTCATGTACCCAAAACTCAAAGGGAAGTAAGAGGTTTTCTAGGACATGTGTGCTACTATAGGAGATTCATTGAGAATTTCTCAAGGATAGCTACCCCCCCTTTTGCTACTTTTGGCTAAGGATAGTGAGTTTTCTTGGTCCACAACTTGCCAACAGTCCTTTAAGACATTGAAGGAAAAACTAGTTCCAGAACCAGTTTTGAGAGGACCAAACTGGTCCCTACTATTTCATATTTCATATAATGCCTTAGATATTATTATTCGCATAGATTTAGGACAAGAACAAGACAAACAATCCTATGCTATTTACTTCATTAGTAAAAACTAGTCACCCGTTGAACTAAATTATACGGTGAGAAAGAGCTTTTAGCTATAATTTTTTCCATTAATAAATTCATAAATTACATTATAGGATATGAAGTATTTGTGCATATTGACCATTCCACAATAAAATATTTGATGAATAAACCATTAACTAGCGGTAGAGTGACTAGGTGGTTATTATTGTTGTAGGAATTTAACATTACTATTGTTGATAGACTAGGAAAATCTAATGTAGTAGCAGATTATCTTTCAAGATTAAATAATCATGGTGAAGCAATTCCTGTTGATGATGATTTTTTTGACGAACATCTTTTTTCAGTGTCGACAAAATATCCATGGTTCACTGACATAGCTAACTATTTAGTCACTGGAAAAACAACACCTCACTTATCCGTTCATGAAAAGCGGAGTATCATACTGAAAAGTGTTGCATATTCTTGGATTTAAGGAGACATTTTTTACACTGGACCAGATCTTATTATTCGTAGATGTGTGAGAGAGGAAGAAGTGTTTGATATCGTAAAATCCACCGATGACAAACCTTGCAGAGGTCACTTCGCTGATAAGCAGACTGCATAAAAAGTGTTACGGGCTGGCTATTTTTGGCCCTCCTTGTTTAAGGACGCCAAACAATATGTTAAGTGATGTGATAGTTGTGAGCGAATTGGCCAACCTAATCAAGCCAATGAAATGCCTTTATATCCTTAGGTTATGATTGAACATTTTGAAAAATGGGCCATTGATTTTGTAGGACCAATAAATCCAACATCATTAAATAAAAATCATATTTTTGTTTGTACAGATTTCATTACAAAATGGGTAGAAGCTAAAATTGTTTCTTTTTTTTTATTTTCCTTTTACTAAAATTTTACCAGATTTGGTGTTCCTAGAGAAATTGTTTCTGACAATGGACCGCAGTTTATTTCTAATCTAGTACAGGGTGTGATGGAGTAGAACAAAATATGGCACAGGAAATCTACACCGTATCACCCTCAAGAAAATGGTTAGGCGGAGTCCACAAACAAGGTGATTAATTCCATCCTCATAAAGACAATAAATATCCACAAAAAGGTTTGGGTTGACAAAGTACTAGAAGCCTTGTGGGCATACCGAACCACTTGGAGGAATAACAAAAGACACACACCATATGAGCTGGAGTACACGAAACAAGTCCTCTTGCCGATAGAATTCCAGATCAAGACTTTCAGGACTGCAGTCCAATTGGGGCTAAATCTCTCTGAATCACAACAGCAACATCTTCTACAGTTGAATGAATTAGTTGAATTTAGGAAATTCCATACATGCTAGATGGCACCTTATGAGGTGGTCAAAATGTTTGAGAATGGAGCGGTAAAAATTAAAAATATTGATGGATGGAATTTCGTGTTCCTGGTAAATGGGCATAGATTGAAGGTGTATTTTCAGCCCCTTACTAAAGGCAATTTTATGCTACAAGTCCAACAACAATTTGAAAAGGAGTTGGTAGGTGGCAACACCACCCTATTGAAGATCCGATTCTTTCTTTTCCTCATATAATAAAATAAAAAATAAAAATAAAAAAGAGAAAAAAAATGACTATATATATATATATATATATATATATATATATATATATATATATATATATATATATATATATATATATATACTTGTTTTTTCCTGTAATTATGAAAATCAATTGACTGACATGATTGCAAGAGGATCAACCTGAAAACTAGCATGCTAGTAGGAACATCGAAATTTCAATAAAAAGGGAATGTTACTTTACTTTTAGATATGTTCGTTGTCACCAAGAAGAAGCAGGTTCAAGGAACCAAGCCCTTACCCAAGTTTGAGGTGACTAACATGGAAATTTTTATCCAAGTAAACACTTAATTCCCGCTGCATTTACTTTCTCCAGAACCAGTGCATGCAAATATTGAAGATAAAATTCTTCCTTTATTCTATTTTCCCGTTTTGTAGTTCCCCCTATTTTTCTTTTCTTAATCCCATAATGAATCACCCTCCTTTTTCTTCTAAAAAACAAAAATTATCCCTATCTAATTTCATAAAATCCCTCTTTCCCACTTGAATTTTTTCCCACATCCCATTTTCGTTTATCCCCCTTGGTAGTATTATTCTTGGAATTCCTGTTATGATATTCCTTCCCATTTTGAAAATTACCGCGCCCTTCCCACTTCTCTGTTCCCTTATGGATCGACAATAGGATCTGATGCGGTTAGATCAGAAGGCATGCTCATGAAACACCAAAGAATGGCGAATAAAACTTCTCTTGTATAGTCAGGCAAAATATTTTTTAGTCCAGCCAAATAACTGAGTTCTATCAGAATTTTGTATCCCCTCTTTCTTCGATGCTACAAAAATCCCTAGTGTAGGAACATGCATGATCGGTGCAGCAAGGTTCAGTGCAAGCATGTTGTAGTGCAAGCAGGTTTAATGCAAGCACATTGCAATGCAAGAAGGTTTAGTGCAAGCACATTGTAGTGCAAGTAAGTTCATTCCAAGCACGATTAGTGCATGCACGCAGCTGACTATGACAGCACAATGCAAAAATGGTTAACGCAATATAGGAGCGCTTGATGCAGAATGCTTGATGAAATTTACTTTTTATTTCTATAGATGAATGACTACCATAGTGACAGATCATAGCGTTGTATTATTTAAATTTTGGTTAAGATTTTTCTTTATCATTTATTAATTTAGGGAGAAATCATTTAAAGTGCAAGATATTTGAGGTTCTGAGGTCTAATCTTTTTAATGAGTACCGAAGTACACCTTATGTGAATTATGAAGCAAAAGGGGATAGTATAGATCTACCTGAAATCCCACATTTACCTTCGTTTGAAAATATCATCCATAAATTTTTCATGATAGCCTTACCTCATAATCTGATCCTCCATGACTGTTATCGCCGTAAAAATTTCAACCTCCTTCAATTATCATTTCCTGCCAGTAGCAGATTGATATGTGTGTGCATCCATCCTGAAGGGGTTATTTTAATGATTGAATTTGATTGGATGGAAGGGATCAACAAGACGGTGTAATGGTTAGATCTCCATCATAAAATTCTTGGCAGCTCCTTTGCACTCTGCAGTGTCAAACCTTCCTAAGGCTGTGACAGAGAATTGAGGTGGATCCAAACAAAGATGGTGCCCATGAGACATGAACCATCATCTGTGAAGGGGATAGAGTAGACGACTGAATATCGAAATAGTCTTGCACTATTGCAAGAATCGATATTTCTCCCATTTTTAGAGAAATTTGATAGGTTCGATACGGCCATGGCTCTCGAATTTGCAAAGACATTTGAGGAAGGTCGAGCTAAGGTAGGCTCACTGGAATTTAAGGTCACAGAAGAATCTATAGTGCGAGCTATAATCTTGTCAACCACAGGGGAAAAGTGGTTCAAAAAGGATAGGATCGAACAGAAAAGATGACGCTGATTTGTGGACGACTGGAAGCTCATAGTCGACTCGAAGAAAGGGCTTTCACAAAGCACCATGCTTGGAAAATGGTGAGACCTCTTATACATATTAAATAAGTTTTTTACTTTTGAAGGAGGTTACACATTAACGTTTGTGTACCATATCCGGTTGTTGCTACATTTGGAATCAGGGAAATGCATCAATCTCCCTTATTACCTGTAACTTGAAAAGTTTAGAGAAAATGGCGAAAGGAGTGCAGAACGGGGGTGCCATATGGGTTACAAATAAAGTGTACCATCACAGACTCATTGCAATCCTAGTTAACAAAGAGTTGGACATTTAGGAAATAACCTGGGAGGCGTTCTTGAAATAATTTCAGGAAAGAAGTGCAGGGGAGTCAGCTGGAAGGAGTGCAAGAAAGAAGAGAAAATCGAAGAATCCATGCCCTTCCAAGACAAAAAGAAAGGAAAAGTGGGTGCAAGTAGAGGTGAAATCTGTTAACGAAACTCCATCCTAAGAGAAAAGAAGAACGACAATGACCTTGATGGAAAAAAGTATTGTCTCTTCAGGGACAAGTCGTGCTTAGTCGAGCTCCCCAATTTTGATTGATGATACACCCCAAGCATCACCTGGAGATCAAAACCTCTCGATTCTTACATATGCAGCAGCTCATCATGTGATGAATGAAGGAAATGCAGAGATGGAGAACGATATACCCTTGTCGGTATTCCTTCATAAGTTGAAGAAGAAAAGAATGATACCGATTGTAAGTAGAGACTCAGAATTTGGTGAAGTAGATGACTAGGTGCAGCACATAGAAACCCTCAAAAATTTTGATGAACAGGGTACTGAAGCCCCTGATGAGGTGGATGAACAGGGTACTAAATTCCCTGATGAATTCAATGAATAGGGTATTGAAGCCCCTGACGAGGTGAATGAATAAGGTACTGAAATCCTTGATTAATTGAATGAATAGTGTACTAAAGCCCCAGACGAGGTGAATAAATAGTGTACTCAAACCCCTAGTGAGTTAGATGCACAACGTACTAAAACCCTTGATGACATGGAAGTTCTTGGCATGGAAAACCTTGGTGATATTATGATGTTGATGCTTGATGGCCAAGATAACTTTGTTCTTGTCAATGATGGTACATGTTTTGAATCGGTTGCAGAAAAAGTGCTTACACCAAATGAGATGGAAATGGAGACCTCTACCCTCTATCTGAATAATCGAATATATCTTGAACAACAAATTCATGACTTGAAGGCATTAAACCAAGTCATGAAGGTGTAGAACTAGCAAAAGCAAGGAAATATAGAGTTGGCAGAAAAGGTCAAAGAACATAAATGTCAAGTGTAGGTATGGATGTTTTGGGCTTCTAAATGCTACAAGTGCCTCAAAAAGGTGACAAACAACTTAAGGAAGCCTGAGGTAAGAATACAAAGGTAGTGAAAGCAGAGATCCTTATCCAAGTGAAGGACTAAAAGATGGCTTCGTATGTTGAATATTTTTGCAGCATGTAGAGGTTGTGTGAGGAATTTTTGTAGCATGTAAAGGTTGTGTGAGGACACACAATAACTTAGGGATGGGAGGATGTTGGTAGGCTGAAATTCTCTATTTTTACCCCCTTCCTATTAAAAAACCACAATCATTAACCTCTGTTTATATCCATAAACCTCCTCATTCTTGCACTAGTCCAAGATTATTTTCTATTCATACATAAGCTACATATTTCATGTTTAAGGTTTATTAGGTGCTTAATTAATCATTTTAAATAGATTTCGCGCCTTTAATATTTCTTGTAAATTATGTTTACTTTCCTAAAGTATTTGATAAGCTAAAGTATTAATCATTATACTAGCTTGATCTATTGCGGGTAGATTTGTTCACTGCCGACAACTATCCGTTCTGTGATCTCTGTAATAGCCCGATCACTTCATGAAGCAATCATGGTCCATGTCATCCATTTCATTTGCGGTCATCTAGAGTTGAACTCAAAGTGGAGGATAGTCAGGGATATAGTTGAGGATTAGGTCTATGGCCAACGAATAGTTCGCACCTTATCATATATGTTGGCTTAAGTTTGAAATTTTGTTTGTTATTTCGTTTCAGCTAAAAGGCTTGATTTGGAACGACTGTTTAATTTTTGGTTACGGCCACAGGCCAAAGGGTTGTATAAAATGTAGCTTTCAAATAGAACCAGGTTAGCAAGCGATAGCGATAGCAGTACAATTGTAATTTTTGGTTAATATTTAATCTCATTTTTGCCCTTGTTCCGGACTGGACTTGAACTCAAATGTATATTTTCTGATCAGAATTAATACAAGGAACTGCACCATACTTTTCTCATTTTGCATTTTAATTCCTTATTGATATGTTATTAATGTGCTGAAGATTTTCATTTCCTGAAATGGGAAATGAGCTGGTAGGGTAGGGCCCAGCTAATCCAGCTCATTTACCCTCTTGCTTCTGTTATCTTAAAAGGTGTGTTAACTCTGTTTATTTGCATAAGCGTGATTTGAAACTTAATTTGGTTATTGCTTACGAATTCTATTTTATTTCATTAAAACAATCAAAGTGTGAATGGATTTGTTGTGTGAAAGTTAAATTGAATTACTTTACTTCCTGTAATTTATTTTCTGGCTTTCTTTCGCTTGCATCGTGAAGATAAGATCATTCCTACACTAGTGCATGTATGATCTTGCACTCTGGTTCACTAGTTCATTTACGGCAAGTGTTTCATTCTTTTTCCTTTATATGGTTTAATATATTTCTACAAAGTAAGCATTCATCATAAGAAGGAAGCATTTCTAATATTAAAAGTTAAACTTCTAAAGATTAAAGATGACTTCACGAAATAGAAAAGAGCGTTGTTGCCATATCTTAATTTATATTTGCACCTCACGATTGAAGGAAAAGGATTAAAGGTAATATGAAATATTATAGTGAACCGTTCGACTTAGATTTGATTGCATGTAAAACCCTTTGATTGAAGAAAGTATGCTTTAACTTTTGGAGATTCTTTTTATCCTAAAATTTTATTTCTATTTACGAGATTCAATTGATTAAAGCATTCTTTTTCGTGTGCAAGTTTTTTCAGATTCTGCTCACATTTGCAATTCTTTTTATAGTTAACATGCTCTTTTTATATTTCCCAAAAGTAAATTGGAATACTTCGTGTAGGAAGCTTTGTTGTGGGACAAGGACTCGTTTCTTGTTATAGGAACATGAAGGCATAGGTCTTTAGTATAGGTGTAAGATATGCTTCTCACATAAGTTTTGTACCTATAATAGTGCAAGCATATTGCAAGAGTACAAGAACAACCGCTTAGTGTGAGAAAGAAAATCATTTAGAAAGCAGATATTTTCAAGGGCCCACTTGTTAATTCCCACCACCTATAGTGAGGACAAACATACAATTTTACTTCAGTAGTTAAGATGGTTTACAACAGTGTGAAAGTTCCTTTATTTGACTTCTTTGCAAATTCATCCTTTTACATTCCAGCACTAGAATTACTTTGGTTTCAGTCTCCTTTGAGATTTTTCTATTTGATTGGCATTACCTGTGCTTCATCTCTAAGTTGACGAAACCCCAGGGTTGACAATTAAGTTTTGAAGGAGCTTGCTTAAGTGCGATTCTTGCACCCAATAGGAACAGTTGAAAGAAATAGTAGAGAATGATGCTCCATCCACACCTTCTAATGAGCGTTCATTGCCTTCATCACCTTCTCATCATTCGAATGAGGAGATCAACGAGCGCCTTTAAGAATTGAACATTGAATTGAAGAGGCTTCTATGAGAAGAGAAAGAGGAGAAGCATATATTGCAGCTTCAACTACGAGCCATGGAAGAGGCCTTGGAGAAGTTGAAATGCAGCGAAGGCTTAGAGAAACCCTCATCACCTATTTCAGAATCAACACTTGAGGTAAACAATGTTGATTGTTCTTTAGTTTCATCTTCACATGATTTTATTTTTACTGGAAACGTGGAGGTACCAATTACAAGAATTGGCATGAGAATCCTTACCAAGATGGGGTACAAAGGAGGAGGACTTTATGTTAAAGGCCAAGGCATGACTCAGCCATTGGGGGTCATGCAAACACCTTGATTTACAGGTTTGGAATACATAGAAGGAGAATTCTCAAAGGTGTTAGAAGCTTCAGAGACATTGTTGAAACTATCAAGGAAAGAGAATGATGGAAACTCATCACCATCATCCTATGGCGGTGCACATTGTAGAGAAAGAGCTGAGGCAAGGTCTCTTCACCATAATGGCACCAGAGACAGCCAAGAAATGTATAACAGGTCTTTGTATTCCAATTTTAATTTTGATTACAAGGATGTTGTTAATGATGGACATAAATCATGGCATAGAAAAACTTGTAGCTTTTTTGGTTTACATAAACATGTGGTTGTTGAGTGCTGGAAGAGAACAAAAGCACGGAAGAGGATGAGGCGTGAAATTCCTTCTCCACATCAAGGGAGGAAGCATGTTAAGAAGGTATGGATGAAGAAGATATATTGTAGTCACTACAACAGTGGTGGTCATCAAAGAGCCACGTGTTGGAGGCTTCATCCATAGTAGTGCCTTAAAGACAAAACGACCATGCAGAAACCAGTTGAAAAAGTTGATCGACAAGCGAAGCCACCACAGGGAGATGACCCATTCAATTTGATAAGTGAGAGATGGTTTTTGTAGATGTGTTAGCTTGTCATTGCCTTATTTTTGTAAACCATGTGTTGCAACTTAAAATGAAAAAGTGATGATGTGTTTTCCATCACTTGTTGAAGCAACAATGATGTTTTGGCCTTATATTGATAGCTAGGGTATCATTTCCATTTTGATGTAAACTTGACCAGAGAGTATGTGTTATAAACTTGTGGCAAGTATCAGATGATTGGGTTATTATTTGGTCATATAATTAAGCATGTAATTTGAAAAATATTGTACTACAGGTTTGAAGAGGATGCAAGTGTCGGCTCATCGATTATGGCTCCCAAGAACAAAGGTGAAGGAAAATGAAGGGTGACCTGTCAGGACACTTGTGGTGTAGACAATGTACCAATTAGTTGTAGATTATTTTCATGCTTTTGGAGGACCAAAATCTCCTCAGTGGGGAGGAATGATCTAGATTCCTCCAGACACATTTAAAAGTCCAGGAGGGCTAAGAAATGGTCAAAATTCAAAGTGGTCATATTTCTCTCGAACTAGGACCAGAACGAAGTGCTCGTTGCCCTGATTCCAACAACGTGAACGACACTCAAATCCAAGTCCATATGGAGCAGATAGGGCCAACCAAATTTTAGGGTTGACTTGGCCAAGTGGGAGGGTTAATGGGCCTACAAATTGCACCAGCAGTAGTCACCAGAATGCAGCCACTTAGCGGGTGAAATTGTTTCCTACTTAAAATTCCCAATGATCCTTATTTTCAGAAAATTCAAAAATAACCCATTTGTTTTAACAAAACAAAAAAAATATTAAATTAGGGGGCAGGCCATAACACCCGCCACCCCCATTGAATAATACACCAACTATATATATATATATATATATATATATATATATATATATATATATATATATATATATATATATATATATATATATATATATATATAGATATAGATATAGATATAGATATAGATATAGATATAGATATAGATATAGATATAGATATAGATATATATATATATATATATATATATATATATATATATATATATATATATATATATATAATGTATTTGGGTGGGATTCCCACCGACGGACCCAGCCCCACCATTTCCATTTGTCATATTCCGGAGGCAGCAGGGCCTGAACCCTCCCGACCCACCTTTCGAGTGCCTCCACCAATCACATCATTCCAAACCATTTACCAAAATATGTGATCGTGGATACTTAATTAACTTCTAGACTTTTAAAAAGGAAATAGGCACACCAACTTTGGAAGGGGCGAGATTTGATCCCCCGGCCCTTTGGCAACAAACCGCCTGAATTAACCATTGAGCCAATGGCTGATCGTTGGTAAGTCTGCCAACGATTTTTATTAAACTAGCCTTCTAATTCAATAAGGTGGGAGTGTCAAGGCGGATTTGAGGAATTCAGAGGCCAATGGAGCCATAAGCAGGTGCAAAACCTAGATTGTAGAATTTTGAGCAATGTGGAACCATGACACAGTTCGAGGAGGTAGATTGATGGCATGCTTTTCGAGATGAATCTTACCAAGAATATTCTTTGATGCTTGAAATATTCTCCTGGGAAGCAAATTTTTATTTCGTCAGAATGATATGAAGTTTATAGTAAATTTAACCAAAATTTCACAGGGAATGCGATGGTGAAAGAAGAATCACCATATGAGCAATAGATTTGCAAATTCCTTGTAGAGCAAAATCTTTAGAGAAACTTGAGCAATATTTTGATTCCCTTGGAGGTTGAAATTGGCCAAATTCAGAATGCAGCCTAGTTTACACTCAAAAGACTCATAATCTTGCAAGGATCATGATGTTGAGATCAGATTTGTGATCTTAGCTGCAAATCTCTAGTCAGCCCAGAGAACATAATCTTTGGAGAATCATAGGGAATCTAAAAGATTCCCAAAGGCCTAGATTTTGACAATGTTAGAATTCGACAAATGGATAGTCAATTTTACACATCTCGACAATAGAAATTCAGTGGTGGGGTCAGTTTTTGGAGTTGCACCTTCCATTTTTCAGCCAACTTCAGAGGCGAAGGTACATTAATCACTCATGCCATGTTTTCCTTCATAATCATTGAGATGATGTATCATGTTTGAGATCCTTGTTTCATGTTATGTTGCGGGATAATTATTTCCACGTCATGTGAGTTGTATTTACATTGTATTTTTATGTATTTTTGTTGAGATCCCTGTGTAACTATGTTGAAGGGATACTCATTGCCACATTGTGTGAGATCATGTTAAGTTGTCATGCTTAGAGGAATCATTCTTGAGTGAGAATTCCAGTAAGTGGAACGTCTTGTGGAGAGACAAGCCACTCTTGATTGAGGTTGTATTTCCTTGCAATGAAAAAGAGTCTTGCATGTACATCATCATCATTTCTAGCAGTATATGAAGCGATCTCCACCATCTAGACATCGGGCTCGAAGACGTACTCCACACTAGATGAACTCTGTTATCAAATGTCTCGTGTTTTGACTTGTTGATTGATGTCATGTTTCCTATTTCTTAAGCAAGCATATGTGTTATTTTATGCTCTCTTAAATGAAATTCTAATAACATCACAAAATTAAAAGATCTTGGATAATTCTGGTACCTAAATAGATCTCGGATCACCGAGTCATACCTAAGCCTTCTCTGAATACTTCCCCTTACTTCCTAGTGTATGGAAAGGAAGCCATCCTCCCACCAAACATCTACTTACCTACACTCAAGTCATCCCAAGAATCCTAGGGCAAGTCATGTCTCTTAGTTCAGCATAGGATGGACACTTTACATAAGTTACAGGAACAAAGGTTGAAAGAAAAAGAAAAGTTTTCACTCCATCAGAACCGCATCAAGAGATGGTTTAACAGAAAGTCGATAAGGAAGAATAGCTCTAGTGTGGGTGACCTAGTCTTAAAGTGGGACAAAGCCCATGAGGACAAAGGCAAGCACACTAAGTTTCAATCCTTGTGGATTGGCCCTTACAATATCCATGAGAAGCTTGGTCAATACACGTATCGTATTCAATCACTTGATGGGAAGAATGCCTCTCTCCCTGCCAGTGGCCAAGACTTGAAATTTTAATTTCAATGAGATTTGGGGCCATGCCCTGCACTATGTACATAGTATTCAATTGTTTGTTGTTATATCTTCTTCATTTTTATTATGTAAATAAGTGTTGTGCCTTACTGCATTCCGGCCTCCAAGTGTGTGTGTGGCTTAAGTTGAAAGAGTATTATGAAATTGTAGCCCTTGGCCAATCCTTTGTCCATATTCTTTGTATTTGGTTGTAACTTTTGGCTGATGAAGTTCTATCATAAAATGTGATTCATCTGTAAGGAGAGTTTTGGTGAAACCATGAACCTGTGTCCAGTCTCAGAACCTCATGCCTATACTCAGTTTTCTACTTTGGTGTTTTATCCAACTATTAGAAATAAAGAAAGGGAAATCTAAATAAGAAAAACTAAATAGAGGTCTTTATATGAATCTCTTATTGAACAACCTCTCCTTCTCTCAATAAGTGAGAATCCCTCTTCTACCCAAAAATAAATAAGTGTTGATTCAAAATTCTCTTTTAAAAATAGTAAAGACAAGAGAAGAGAAAGGCTTCCTGCGCAGAGTGGTGAAGCATGTAACTCCATTGGGGTACTATCCAAGCTTGTTGGCAGTGGAGAAATGCTTGTGTTCCTGTGTGACTCCATCAGGGTACTGTCTAGGCCTGCTGGCAGCATATAAATACCAGAGATGAAAAACTATACTCTAAAAATCTTAAGCTCGTGAGAAATACTAGCCTTCTTGATTCGAAACACTGTGATCTGGTTGAATCTTATGTCATGTTCAATTGAGAAGATACAAAGGGAACCATGTATTCCCATGGGTAAGTGGGGAATCCAAAGTAATCTACATGATGAATCAATAATCCTTGAAGGACCAAGGCCTTTCACTAAAAAAATGAACCAAGAAAGAGAAGTTGATATCCAACCAGTGTATCGCCAAGCGTTTTAACGATTGAAACACCCTCCACTCAAATTTCAGAGCCTTCATTGGTCATTCCCCTTATTGTTTCAAACACTCAAACTCATTTCATGAAATTTCTTAGAGTCTTGTCACCCATTTTGCTTGTTTGATCAACTATCACCTTTTGGCATGTTTGATTGATTTACCATGCTTGCAACCCTTTTCTAGTGATTTCAAAGGTTGGTCTTTGTGTATGTTAGTTTTCCTTGCTGCGTAACATTTGTCGCACTCATACACAAAATTTTAAGCATTGTCAAACAAGTGTCATCACAGTTGTCCTGAGGTCTATCTCGAGTGTTGAAGTTGTCGCTCTTTGTTCTAGATAGTCTCACAGAGGGTAATACTTTGTCTCATTGTTCCAGCGGTCTATCTTTTCATGTCGTTGAAGTATGCTAAGTGTTTGATGAAAATTTAAAGTTCCTCACAAGTTCACCTTCCTCCCACACTTAGCCTTTTTCCGAAAATCATCCCAACTGAGAAAATATCTTTCATCGGGCCCTATTTGAACTGTGCATTGTGCAGTCTCAGCCCTCAGTGATGCAACCCTCCTACTTGGAACTGTGTAGTGCATAGTCACTCTTCCCAAGAGAATTTGCAATGCACAATTCCAGAGTTGAGTAGACTGTCTTGATGAAGCATCTTCGCTGCCTGATGGAACCCCCCAATACACAGAAAACCAAGCCTGCGTTACCTCCTAGAAATGAACAAAAGTGTTTCCCTAGTGTCCTCCCTCAGCTAGGATGCACTGATCTAAATAACTGTGCAGACCTATCCTCCAGCCCCCTCCGCTACCCAGTCCTGCCTTAACTCTGAAAACTACACAAACTTTCCTCCTAAGGTCCCATCTTGTAGCAGCCATTGACTGTCTCAACTCCACAATCCTATCTCCTAGTGGCCTATGTGCAATTTTTCCCTGCAGTGAAGATTGTGCTCATTATTTTCTCAGCCAAGCTTGAGCTATGCTCTATGCATTCTCATTGACTCGTCTCCCTCCCTGTCCCCCAGAATTGTGGAATGTGAAGTTATTGGGCCCTCTTTCCTAGGTAATAACCTGTCTGAGTCCCATTCTATGTATAATAGTGCATCATCTTAGATTAGGGAGTTTTTTTGGATTTGATGTTGTCCCATCATGAGTGAATTGCAGGAGCAGGTACACTGTTACATCATGGCGAGATGATGAAGAAGGAGAAGAAGGAGTGAATATGCTAGAAGAATCACTTACAGCTGGATAGACAAATAATCTTATCAAGAAAAAGCAAATGGAACACATGCATGCAACTGCCTATTAAGACAAAAGATCATTGAAGACCCTGCATCATCAATCTATGCAGAGGAGAAGAGAAAGAACACCCAAGAACACATCTATCACTCATCAACACCAATGACTTGACATTTCCACCTCAGCAAGCTAGTCCATGTCAGCAGTGTCATGTCAAGTCATGTCATGAGTTTTCAAAGGCCACATCACCATTATGAACCATGCCTATTGTAAATTGAATGTAATGTAAAGTGGAAGTCCAACAGACACACATGAATATGAAGAGTCATGTTAGTTAAAAAGACATAGGAAGTTGAGCATTCATGAGGGTAGCCCAAGAGTCGCAAGGGTCAAGCATCACCCTTGGCTATATATACCCCCCTCATTTTATGAGAAAGTGCCTTTTCCCTTGGCTCCTATCGCAAAGCATAGAGAGTTTCAGTCAGTTGTTTGAAAAGAAAGGAGTGGCTCCAATTTCCCACTACTAGGGCTAGTGATGTATGATGTAAATTAGCGTCTTGGAACTTTTTCTTAACACAGAAGCCTTTTTAGACCAACATGTTTCCATAAGTGACTTATGGATGTTTGTGAGACTATTGTTTGAACATTTGTAATCCATGTTTGTTTCACATGTACTAAGCTAGTTGAACTATTTCAGTTGTTTTAAGGTTATCCTGTTGGGAATGTGTTGTATTCGTTGTCACTGTTGTCTTATCCTTGTGGACTATTATGTAATATGCTAGACATACCTTTCTTGCTCATTGGTTATAATGACCATCACATCCGTTGTGGACTATTTTTCTAGATGGTGGACAAATCTTCCCCTGCTATTTGGTTTTAATGACTGTCGCATCCGTTGTGGAATCTTTAGTTGGTTGTTGGATAGACCTTCCTGGTTCACGTGTGTCTCTTCTTGGGTGGTACTATTACCTCTCACTTAGAGGCTCACTTTTCTCCCCACATTTTGTAGTAAGAGAACCTAGACACAGTTGTGTCACACACTCACTAGGCGCACCCACTTTTCTTTTCAAAGGTACCATTGCAACACTCTGACGCGCTAAACATCTAGAGCGTAGGAAAATTTGTAAGTATTTGGAAACTGGGCCATCATACTAGATGGGACTCCTACACCAAACACTGGGAGGTATACTTTGGACCTCATATCAGGGATATCCCGTGAATTTCGGTGTATCCAACACCGTCAACAGGGAACTAAACATCTACAACACCATATAGTGAAATAGATGATATAGGGGATAACATCTGAACCCATCCTATTGCTCACAGATCTCCCTAATAATGACCCTAAAGATTCATGTGGTATAACACCTGCATCAAAATCAACTTGGGTTGTACAACCCCAAGAACACTCTCAACCTATTGGCCAGATAGTGGGCAATAATCCCAACAATCTGAGCTTGTGGGTATGATGTTAACTAGGGTATACTATGCAAAGACCAAGATAGGGGATAACCATCTCCAACCCTATGGGTAATAGATAGGCGAGAAACATCTACAACCCTATTGTCTAGAGAACCCTCAACCCCAAGGGCCCTTTATCTCAATTCCTCATCCCTGGATCTTAGACAAGGGGGAAGATCTAGCTCAGTATTCTCAATTAGTGATGACCCGTCTTAGGAGGGGTCATATCCATCAGTCCAGGCTACTCTCTGAAGATAAATAACTTCCCTTTCTATTAATTATTGGTGAGAATATTTGCAATCTTCTCATTTGTCAATATGTGATGGAGTCAAATGAATCCTCTATGCACGATGTATCGAATGAAGTGATATTGAATCTCTATATGCTTGGACTTATTATGAAATATAGGATTTTCTGCTAGATGGATTCCACTCTTGTTGTTGCAATATATCACTGTAGTATCTAGGACCTACTTAAATATCTCCCCAAAGAGCTTCCTCAGCCAAACTTCTTCACAGCTAGCCATGCTAGTGGAAGTATACTTTGCCTCTACAGTACTCAATGCTATGGACTTCTACTTCCTTCTCATACACGATATCATGGAAGATCTAAGGCTGAAACAACATCCAAACATACTCTTCCCATCAAAAATGTTTCCTTCCTAGTCAACATCGGTTTATCCATGAAGTTGAACATCTCCAAAAGAATATCTCAGTGTGATTATTATAGTCCTATGAAAATATCCCAACATTTGTTTGATAGTGATCCAGTGTGCATTGAGAGGCTTAGCCAAGAATTGAATCAATGTATTCACTACATAGCATATGTCTGGACATGTTTTCACTAGGAACATTAGAGCCCCAATAAACTATCTATACTTCGATGGATTTTCCAAATCAGATCCTATAGCTTATCCACATAACCTCTTGAATCTCATTTCCACTGGTGTCACCAGTGATTTGCAATTTGTCATTCCAAATATTTCCAATAGCTTCACAATATATTTTCCTTGTGAAATGGAAATCTCACCATTCTTTTTCCACAACTCAAGGCCTAAAATGTAGTGCATGAATCCAAGGTCCTTCATCTCGAATTCAGATCATAGCTCCCTCTTACACTCAATAATCAAGGGCTCACTACTTGGAAAGAATATATCATAAACATATAAAATGAAAATCATGGGCATACCTTGGACTACCTTGAAGTAGAGGTTGGGATCGAAATTACTTCTTGTGAATCCAAACTTTAGCAAATAATTGTCTATGCATACGTACCATTCTTTGGGGGCTTTCCTCATACCAAAATACCTTCTTCAATCTACAAATGTGTTTCCTTCGACCCTCTAGTCTAAATCCTTATGGATGCTCAACATACACTTCTTCTTGTAACATGTCACGAAGGAATGTTGTATTTAAGTGCATTTGATGAAGAGTCCATCCTTGAATTGCAGAAAGAGAAACTATTGACCAAATTGTTGTATATCAAACCATCTCCCTCTTTCTGGGAGAAACCTTGGGCCCTAAACATTTCCTTGTATTTCTCAATGATACCATCAATGCCATGTTTGATATTGAATAACAACTTCGAGGTTACCAAAAATTTTCTCTTTGGTCTTGGAACAAAATACCATACATCATTCTTCACAATCAATTCATATTCTTTGGTCATAACATCTTTATAAACTTGTTTTTTTATGGCTTCTTCGAATGCAGGAGGTTCAACTTGAATCATAGTGCTGATGGTTGCAATGTATCCCTAGTACTGTCATGGCTTCTTCCTTTCTCTAAATGATATTTGAATAGGATTTCATCTCTCATCATCTTATAATGTGTCTTGAAGCCAAGGTGACCTCTTTTTGGTGGGAGTATAACATGGAGGACGATCTAAGGGATCCATGGGCTCCATGGGATCATTGACAATATCCTTCTCAGATTCGTGTACAAAGGACCATCTAAAATGTCCATATAATCATTTTTCTCAGGAGGAGGAGGTGGAGGAAGGTCCATTTATTTTCCAAGGGAATCATCTTCCTCAAATGTAACATCCCTATTAATTTCAACTTTCATTTTTCCAGGAATATATATTCTAAACACCTTATAATTTTCACAATATCCAACAAATGTACCTTTAATTATTGTGGCTTCTAGCTTGTTGCTTTTGTCCTTCGGAACATGAAAGTATAATGAGAATCGAAATATATGGAGATGGATAACATCAAGCTTGACACTCGTGAACACTTCTTCAAATGTATTGTTGTCCAATGCTTAATGTGGTACCCTATTTTGAACATATACAAAAACATTTTTTGCTTCTCCCTAAGGGAAATTCAACAACTTTTGATCATGGAGCATGGCACGAGCGACTTCTATAATAGAATTATTCTTACTTTTAGCTACTACATTTTTCAGAGTATATTGCACATTTGTTTACTTCTTGATACCTTTCTTCTTGCCAAAATCAATCTATTTGTTTGAAGTGTACTCTCCACCATTGTTAGACATGGATATCTCGATTTTTTACCCTATTTGATTTTTTATCAAAGATTTGAATTCCTTGAACATTATGAAGGCTTGATCCTTGTGTTTCAAATAATATATCCACATATTTCTTGAAAATTCATCAATGAAGGCGATATAATAGATATGGCCACCAAGAGAGTGTATAGGCATTGGACCACGCAATTCAGAATGAATGAGATGGAGGATTTCATTTGTCTTGTTCTCATTGGAGGGGAATGGTCCCATTGTCTTCATCCCATTGGCACATTGGTGAGCGGAAGTATTGTAGCAAGAATTCTGCAACTCCTGGGCTTCCAACTTTACTTTTATCAACCCGCTAGTTCATAACAAATTTGGAAGCGTCGGTGCTATATGCACAAGTACTAGTTCTCACTGGAGGTTGTCACTTGGTCAGCTGGCGTGACATCACTAAGAGCTCAAGCTGACTTCTATAGATTTCAGAAGAAGCTCTATGTGTGATGAAAGGAAATAAAGATTACTCTATAGATGCTATTCTAATTGTAGAAAGAAAAAAGACTGGAATGTAAAGCAAAACCTAATTAACAAGCTAATTCTACTTTTGCCAAAAACACTATGAGAACCATGAAATAAATGCCATTACCTACTCAAGGAAGTAAGAAACATCTAACCATGCTATTTCTGGAAGTAAATAAGCAAAAAAAACATGTTTTTGGATTTTTATGTGTTTTTATGTGAATTTAACATGCATATAATTTATTGTGTGTGAGTGTGGCAGCAAACAGTTGGCGTTAGAGGGCGGTTTTTGAGCTTGGTAGGATGTAGAATGGTGTGGATGGGTCCTAGGTGGTCTTAGGTGGCCTTTTGAAGGCTTTTCCCACATTTGGCCTTCAAAAGAAAGCCTACAGGAAAAACTACAGGAGGACACAAGAAAACTACAGGGGGAAAACAGGGATACTAGAGGAGGCCTACAGGAGGAGGCCGAGAGAAATTTTTGCTATTTTGAGGGTGTGAGAGTGGGTGGAAAAGGTGGATGAAGGTTGGGATGAGGTGTTAGGGCACCTAAGGTCTACCATGAATCACCAGGAGAGAGAAGGATTATTGGGTTTTCTCAAGGAGAGGGGAAGAAGTTCTATGGAAAATGAAGGAAACTAGGGAAGAATTGAGGTGAGGTTTGGGAGACCTATAGGGCATGGATCAGATGGAGGGTGTTATTTTTGGTAAACTGGCCTACTTCAGGAAGATATTTGCTGCATAGAAACTGATAGTCAACCAAGAAAATCAAGCAACCAATGAAATGAGTGCATCCTGGGAAAAACAGAGTTTTGCATTAAAATGGCCTAAACTATGATGTATAGAAGGAAATGTCAGTAAATGTTGTCAGGAAGGATAGCATGAAAAAGGACTGTTGCAAATCAGGAAGTGAACATGATAAATAAGATCTAAAGCAAAGAAAAACTGGACTATAAACCTACTAGAGAGCTGCAAACACTAGAAGTCCTAGGAATGAGGAAATCTGTGTTTTTGGGGAAGCAAGAGAGTCTTTGCCTCAAATCATGGTCCCAGAGGGAGGAAGAGAGGCCAAGGCACTATTTCTAGCCTTTTGAATCTTCTCTGATCATTTCTTAACCTGCTACAGAAAGCACAAATGGAAGCAAGCTACTAAATCATCAAAAGCAGCCTATTCTTAACCATAAAAGAAATACATCTAACAACAAACTAATCTACAAACTAAAGTAAAGCATACAAATACAAGAAAGAGAGGCTTCACTACTTGGATTGGGCCCTAAATCAAGAGCTTCAACCCTTTTTTGTAACTCATTGCAAGCTCAAAAATGATTCCATCTTCATTATATAAAAATAACAAGATTACATAAAACTGTCATAAAATAGTAAGCTCGAAATTTGAGCAAAGTTTACACAAGAAAAAAGTCAACCATAGTGAGGCCCTAGGCCTCTCTACTTATACATCTAAATCTACCAACAGATTCCTTAAAATCAGGGAGGCTTGGCTTCAAAAACCTGAGACAACTATCAATCATCTTCCACTTGCTTGGCTGCCTTCTTATGCATGATTTGGCTGCTTGTACTCCGAGCTGAATGAAGGGAATTCGTAGTGAGGAGAAATAAATGAGGGGGATTCCCTCCTATAAGTCCTCTCCTCTGTCTACTTTGAGTTATGGTTGCAGCTTGACTTCTATATCCTTGACTCTGACCTCGAAATCCATCAATAATCCGCATTAAATAAATGTTAGACCACATGGCATAATAACTAACTCAACTCACCCTGTAAGCATAAATATAATCAAAAAATCATACAATAAGCTAAGAGAATGGTTGATTTGACTAGGTTAGGAGGTAAAATGAGCCCATATAATTACCCATTTATGAGGCTCATCATCACCCCCTACTAAAGGTGTTGCTCATCGTCTGAGCAGCCTAGTCAACCTCTTCGTCTTTTATGGCCCTAGTGACCACCCTAGCATTCCATGCTTCTGATGTGGTCTGTTCATGTTCTTCATAAAATCTTGCCTTTCTGTCTATGTCCTTCCACTGCTCCTTCTCTTCTTCTTCTCTTCTACCTTCCAGCATGCCTAATATGAGTGGAGGACTCAGTTTGAGGCCAATCCAGTTGACCTTCAGCCTTTGCATGGAGTGCTTGTACATTGACACTCTTTTTAATGCCTCCTTCAGCCTCATGGGGGAATGCTATTCCATGATATGAAAGCTGTGGGGTAGGGTGTTCCATATTCTCATGCATGCATGCACACAGTCCTCCCCATGTAGCCTAAACATATCTTCAAAGAGTGTAATGGCTTGTTCCTAATTGGCTAGATATTTAGGGGCAATCTGATGGTCATTGGCAAGCAGGTTGTGTGTGTTGATGAGTGCCATAGGATTTGATGGCTCAACGCTTATCATCAGTGGTTCATTCTGCTATTTTATTAAAAATATTTTCATTTCTGATGCCTTCAATTATTCATGGTTCATCCATGACGCCATGGCCATTAATTGCAGATCCCCTAGCTTGGCATTAGGTCCCACACATTCAAGTCTGTGAGGGCCATGTTGTGTAGATAGAACTCTACCATATTTGCTTTGTCCTCGGAGGTGCTTTGGTCACACAAATCCATGAACTACCTGTAGTCCTAGAAAGGCATTGTGCCTCTTTGTGCCAAAGTTTTTATTTCGAATAGAAGCCATTGGTCCTTTAGATAGAGGCCATAATATTTGGCTGGTGTTCTGCATTGTAATGCTTCTATGGATAAGTTGGCCATGTATTCCAAATGATTCTCTTTCTCCTGTAGCTGCCTCCTTAGTAATTCATTCTCATTCTCAGCGTGGTTTCCTGTAATCGCTTCTCTGTCTCTGAGAGCACTCAATTCCCTACTCATTTCCCTGAGTTTGTTTTCCATGTGGCCAATATCCTCAACTCCTTTGGACTTGGATATCTACATCCACCTATGCATTCTCACTCTCTCTTTTTCCAATTCGAAAAATAGTGCAATTGAAAATTTCCGTGGGATTATCTTGCCTCCCTCAGGTAGTCTGTAATAGGAGTCAAGATTAGGCTGGGGGTCAGGTTCTTGTTGCTCTTGTGCTCCCTCTTTCACCTCTGGTTTTCCTCCTATCTTTTCCTCAAGTTTTTGTGTCTCCTGTAGTTTGGAAAATGTCTCCTGCAGGACTGTTTTATCCTTATGTATGTCTGGTTTGGGGTCCTGTATAATTTCCTCTCCCTTCCATGTAGAATACCATGGAGTCCCCCTTTCATAGGTTATGGGTGTCTTGGAAGGAGATTCTTTCACCTTGGTAGATGGTGAATCTTCAATTTTAATGGGTCTTTGATGAGGGTTGAGGTTTTCTTGTTTTAATTCTGGTACTCTTCCTTACCTTGAAATACATGGAGGTTTTTCTTTTCCTCTTATGCTTCTGCATGACTAGTGTGCTGAGGGTAGTGAGGGCAACTACTACTTCTCTTTCCAAAGTTTTAGGGGACTCTTCTCTTTGTTCTTCCCTCTCTGCCTCCTTTTCTCCCTCTTCTGTTTCTTTTTCCTCCTCCTGCTTTGTCTCTTCAACTTTTCCCTCCTCTATTTCTTTTCTTTCGTTCTACCTTTCTTGCTCTGCTATGTCACCACTAGCTTCATCTTCTCCTCCTTGTTGTTCTCCCTCCTCACTGACAATAGGACTCACATCATAGGTTAATGCCTTGATGTCATCCTCAACTGTCATATTTCTAAAAACTTCCCATGCTATAGGGATTGTGAGGGTATGGAGCGCTTCTTCTACTAGGATTTTTATTAGGCCATGGTGAGCTAGCTACTGTGGATTTCCTGCTTGTACCTTGGTGCTGGAGTCAATGAGGGACTGAAGGAGAAAGTAAGGGATACTGAGCTTTTGATGTGTTGGGGTATCCATGCCATATCTCAATTCTTGGAGGATTCTGAAATGATATCCATAAACAATGTTGTGCCTCCCCTCACAAGAAATGTATTTGATCACTTGGTAGCTAACCTCATCCCAAGGATATGGTATACTAGCCCTCCTAATTCCATTTTTGTCTTCAACAGGGGTTTCATTATCATGGAAAAATTTCCTCTTGACAGCCTAGCCAATTGGTTTCTCATCTTTACTCCAAGGCAACCCAAGAGGAAGGGTAGTGACTCTACTGATGAATTCAGGAGTTATTTCAATGGAGAGGCCTCTGGTGGTTATAGTAGCATGAGTTCTTGTGTGAGGGACCAGAGAGAGAGAAAAATGGGCAATTTCATCATCAAACCCTCTAAACTTCTCAAAGAAATTCATCCAGTTTTCCCTTGTAAATATTTCAACTACTTGAGGATGTGCATGGAGTCTAGTGGAGTTAGTGGGCTATTTTCTCATAAACCCCCCTGTCATACTGCCTGCACTTCTTTTGAAAAACCAGATATGGAGGTGGAGACAAAGAATTTTGAGTGAGATAGAAAAACATAGGGGACTGTGTTTTTCTAAAAGAACCGATTTTTTTTTTATGTATTCCTACCCTCTTAAATATTCATTTCATCTTCAATTTGAGACCAATTCTTTCACATTTTGATATTCAACAGAGGGCATTCATGAACCCTACCTCTTTAGACTGAAATTCATGCCAAAAATCATGTTTCCTCCCTTCAAAATGACTCACTACCCCTCCTATAGAAGCCCGTTGTCCCTCTTGTATATTTCCTGTAGGTGCTCCTGTAGATCTCCTTTAGGTGCTCCTGTAGAAAATGCCGAGAGAAAAAATATGAAGGAAATCGATGGTGGATGGTGAATACAAGGCTATGGGGGCATAAGAAGGCTGATGTGTGGCTGAGTTACAAGGAGAAACTGAAGAAAAGGTGGTGAGAATGCACAGGGATGAGTGCTCATTACCTTTTATGGTTGTTTTTAGTTATGAGTGCTGAGCTGGCAAGGTGTACGTTGCCCATATTGGGACCGTTGGTCCCCATTTGCTTGGTCATCATCACCTCCCTCATAATCATCCCCTCATTATGACATCAGAGTTAACTCTTCCTCCCGCTACCTGTCCTTCGCATCTTTTGCCTAAGTTGACTATGCGCACATATGGGTGATATCTTGGTTAAGTGGAGTCAACTAAATGAAGGTGGCCAAGTTAACTAGCCACCTTTCCCTCTTTCAATTTCAACCATCTCATTGCCTTCGTATAATTTCTAATTACGCAAATGCAGATAGACGAGTGACTTAGCTACTTACCTGTAATCCGAGTGTATTTGTTGCCATCGACTGTGAGGTGTTGTGGCTTTCTCTACTGCATGCCTTCATTTTCCTTCATGCATGTTGTCTCTGCTTGCTGATGTGTTGTTGTGTGTTTTTGCAGGTTCTTCTTTTGCTAGAGCTGAGCTGCATGTGCCTTTTCAACCTTTAGATATGCTGTCCCTTGCTGCTGGTGCTAGACTTCTATGGGATCAGCTGCTACAAGAATTCCTACAGGAGCTCTTGTAGCTGCTTCTCCCCTGGAAACTTTGGCTATATCCCTATGCTTGGAGCTTGAGAATGATGCTAGAGGTGGAGATGAATGATGGAGGGATAGTAGGTAAGATTCAGGTAAAGTTAATGGTGCTTTTTCATCCTTTTATTTTTGCTTTTTTTCAAAACTGAAAAACTGTTTTTCTCTGTTTTTTCTTGGAAAGGAAAAAACAATAATTATGCTTGGAGTGTGATGTAGGCTTGGAAATGATGGAAAGAAGGTTTGAAGATGGTAAGAGCGATTATAGGTTCCTCATGAAGCTTTTCCTGTCCCTCAAACTACCCCCTATAGAATTTTTTTACTCTCTGTAATTCCTACAGGAGCCTCCTGTAGAAAACACAGTTTTGGACGAAGAGGTACAATGGATTGAAAGAGATGCCAAGAATGGTGGAGGAATGTGTGGAGAAGATGAGATGGATACTGGTATGAATGTCAGGGTCCCCTTGGCACCTTCTTCTGCTCCCTGTAGCCCTCCTGCAAACCTGCAATGCAATAAAAATTCATTTTTTTCTCTCTTTGTTTTTTTTTTTTTTGGAAAACAACTAGGGCACCTCAGAGAGGTTTTCACCTTAATTTCCTGCCCTGGGCACCTCCAAGGGAGGATTTCACCTAGGGATCTTATCCTTTTTCTTCTTTTTTTTTGACGTCACTGGGCCACCTCAGCAAAGGTTTTCAACCCAATGATGGGACTCAAGCGCCTCACGGAGGTTTTCACTTGAGTCCTTATTTTTTCTCTTTTTCTTCAATGAATGGGTGAAGTGGAAGCTAAGAAATGCTCCACTACCATCATTGTTTTATTCAAATCTTCAATAAACTCTCTCTTAGAGAGGGGTTTCTTATAGACATAAAACCGATGTCCATTGACAAGCATGGGGATGGATTCATCATCAATGGTCCTGATCAAAACTAAACCATTGTCATTGCATTTCTCAACAGTGTAGGGTCCAAGCCATCTTGTCCTCAACTTGCCTTTGAAATCCTTATATCTTGAATCATAGAGTAGTGCCCAATCTCCCTCTTGGAATTGCTTCTCCCTAATATTTTTGTCATGCCATATCTTTCTCTGAAGCTGAACTACCTTTGTATGGAGAAGGGCTTGCAATCTATATTCATCCAATCCATTGAGCTAGGGTAATCTCTCCTTCTGTGCATGGCTGAGGTCTAGGTCCAGCTGAGTTACCATCCTCAGGGTATTGAATTCAAACAATATTGACAACAAGGCCTTCTTCCCATAGACCAATTCATAGGGTGTGAACCGGATGGTGGTCTTCCATGTTGTGTTGTAGGCCCAAGTGGCCTCAACTAATCTGTCTACCCAGTATTTTCTGTTGTTTCTCACTACCTTGGTTAAGATCCCTTCCAATGCTCTGTCAGTCACCTCCACTTGCCCATTGGCTTGTGGATGGTAAGGGGTGGAATTCCTGTGCTTGATCTTATGATGTGTGAGCAGGTCTTCAATTAGGTTGGAAGTGAACTGATTGCCTTGGTCTGTGACCAACTCTCTCGGATACACAAACTTGTAGAATATGTTCCCTTAAAAACTTAGCTACCTTTTCCTCTATCACTGCTTTGATTTCTTTTGTCTCTGCCCACTTTGTTAGGTGGTCAGTGCACACAATGATGTACTACTTCTGCTTTGAAGGGGGGTTGATAGGCCCCACAAAGTCCATGCCCCACTTCTCAAATCGCTCAAAGGCCACTTCAGGTTGCATGGGAATTTCATCCTTTAGAGTGGGTTTCCCCATCCTCTGACACTGATCACACTAGCTCATGTATCTATGCACATCCTGATGAACATTGGGCCAATAGTAGCCTGCTTGCAATATCTTGAAGGCGGTTCTTTTTGCTGCAAAATGACCTCCACAAGGGCCATCATGATAGGTCAGGAGGATGTCAAAGTCTTCCTCCTCCCTGACACATCTTCTCAAGATCTGATCTGGGCCAATTTTGAAGAGATTGCCTCCAATCGAGGTGAAAGGGGCGCTTTTCCTTACTATCTTGCTCTCCCCTTTTGAGGATAGGTGTGGTGGGAACTATGTTGAAACCAAGTAGTTTGCTATATCAGCAAACCATGGAGAGAGTACTGATATAGCAATTAGGTGTTCATTTAGAATTTGGTGATCCACCATTCCTTATTCACCTGCAAGCAAATTTACTCTAGACAAAAATTCAGCAACAACATTGACTCTTTACCAGGCTTATCAATAATGGTCAGATCAAACTACTGCAGTAAAGGCAGTCATCTAATAATGCGAGCATTTACATCTTGTTTGTTCATTGAATATATAATTCCAGCATGATAAGTGTGCACAAAGGTTTGATAACCTGTGATATAATGTCTGAATTTGTTTAAGGAACGCACGACATCTAGGAGTTTCTTCTTGGTCACTGTATAGTTTAACTCTGCCTTTGACAAGTTTTTTCTTATAAAGTATAGGGCACAAGGTAACTTTTCATTAGTTTGTCCTAAGGATACTCCTATTGCTTTGTTTGATGCATCTGTGTGAATGTGAAAGGGTAGGGCCCAGTTTGGGCCTCTGAGAATTGGGGCAGTCATTAGCTTGCTCTTCAAGGTATCTAGGGCTTCATGATAATTTTCTGACCATATGAAATCAACATCTTTGCCTAGGAGGCCAAACAAAGGAGAGGCTAACTTGCTGAAGTCTTTAATGAATCTCCTATAATATCCTGCTAAGCCTATGAAGCTTCTGACATCTCTCGCCTTTTGAGGAGGTGGGACCCTTTGGATAATGGCAATTTTGTTAGGGTCCACCTGTAGTCCTTGTTGAGATATTGCATGACCTAGCATGGTCCCTTCAGCCATAAAAAAATCACATTTTTCTAGAATGAGGGACAGGTTCATCTCAATACACTTATCTAGAACTTTTCCTAGGTTAGATAAAGCTTCAATAAAGTCAGAACCATAAGGAGTAAAATCATCCATGTATATTTCAACTGCATCGTGAACCAATTCAGAAAATATACTCAATACCACTCTTTGGAAAGTGGTTGGAGCATTGCACAAACCAAATGGAAGGACCCAGTATGCAAAGGTACCCCAAGGACAAGTGAAAGTGGTCTTATCTTGGTCTTTCGGGCTGATTTGAATCTGATTGTACCCTCTAGACCCATCTAGGAAGGAGAAAAACTTTTTCCCTGCCAGACCGTCTAACACTTTCTCTATGAAAGGTAGAGGAAAATGGTCCTTTTTAGTGGCTTTGTTCAATTCCTGATAGTCGACATAGATTCTCCACTTACCATTTTTCTTTGGCACTAGCACCAAAGGAGAGACCCATTCACTGTCAGAGATGGGATAGATGAATCCTGCATCAAGCAATTTCTGCAATTCTTCCTTAACAATATCTTTAAGTGTTGGGTTCATCCTCCTTTGAGGCTGCCTAACTGGATTGCAATCTTCTGTGATGTATATATGATGAGTACATACTGAAGGGTGCACTCCCTTCATCTGCTTATAACTCTAGGCGATGTCATCTAGATGTTTTCTCAGTATGTTGCATAGCTCCTCCTGGGAAGTAGATAGGGATGGGTTGATTTTCAATGTTCTTCTTGGGCCGAACTCTATATTTTTAACATGGAGAGAAGTAGGGTCAACCATGAAGAGATCGATTGAGGGTTTTTTTTGGGTTTCTTTTACTATGTCTTCTAATGGTGATCCACTAGGAGGTGGATTCTGAATCAAATTTTCAATCATATCATCCTCATCTTGTAGGTTTCCCCCCATGGAGATTTCTAATGCACAAAGTGGTGCAGAATAAACTTCATCCTCATCCTCCTCCTCCACCTAGAGAGGTAGATCATGTTATAGCAAGGGTTGGGCAGGAGGATATAGGATTAATTGCTTGGACATGTGCCCATTCTTTATGGTCATGTTCTCAGATTGGTAGCTGATGTAGGCATCGACTGTAGCCAACCAAGGTCTTCCCAGAATGAGAGGATACCTAGTGAGCTTTGCCTTTGGCTGGAGAACTAAGAAATTAGCAAGGTACTCCCAAGAATCAATGGAGACCATCGCATCTTCCAAAATCCCCTCAGGGGTCACTATGGAGCGATCTGCTAGCTATGGCACTGTCCTGGTCTTCCTCAAGGAGCCTTGGAGGTTAAGTTTGAGCATTGTGTCCTTTGTGATCAAATTAATTGCAGCTCTCAAATCAATCAAGGTATGTGGGACCATTGTGCCATTGATGTGGACATCGAGTACTGGGCTTCCAGGGTCCAGATATTTTGCACAGATTATATGCCCCAACATCAGTTCAGATAGTTGTCCTATGACATTGATTGTTGGGGTGTCTCTCTTGCACCTTCTTGGATGCCTAAATTACTTCTCTTTGATCAACCTATTGTAGATAGGCACATCTTTTATGGCTTGGAGAAGTGGTATCTTCACACATAAATGTTTCAATTCTCTGAGGAGTTCAGTCTCTTCTGCGGTAGGCTGGATTGTCATGGAATGTCTCTCAGGAAAGGGTGGATTTTCTTTAGGTTTGCTTTCCTTTTTAACTTCCTTAACCTCCCTGGGTGGAGGCTGGCTATCTGGGAGAACTTTCCTGGATCACAAGTTAATTTCTTGAAACTCCACAGTGTAAGTTGGGTATGATGGTTCCCCACTATACACTAGTTGAGCCTGTCTATTGTTCGGGTTCTGATTTGGCTGGGTAGGCATTTGGGGTTTCCTTGGTGGAGTAGAAGGTACATTTGTGGTTGGGCATGTGGTGGAGGCAGAAGAGCGGGAAAAGAGTTGTATTGGGGCCTCCACCCCTGATGAGATGCATTTCATTGAGGTTGTGGCTGAGCATAGGATTGAAATGAATGGGTGGCTATTTGGGCATGATATTGAGATGTGAAGGACCAAGGAGGAGGCGTGGACTAGGGAGGATGAGTAGGGGGGCCCCAAGAAGGTATGGAGATGACTTGGTTGGGGTTGTAGTATGCCTGAGATGTCCCTTGCATCCCCTGCTGGTATGGTATAGGTCCATGCGACCTCCTTCGGTTTATGTAATAGATCTATTCAGTGACTCCTTTGGCCCCTTGGTATACATTTTTAAGTCCGGGAAAGGAAGGGCACTTATCTATAAATGGTCTTCTTCACAGACTAAACAAACCTCTATAGAGTTCAATGGGCATTCATTCCTAGGATGCCTCCTGGTGCATCTAGTGCAAAAAATGGCTAATGCCCTCTCTACTTCCTCTTGCTTTCTTTTGATATGTAAGGTATCCATTTGCATGGCAAGAGTCTACATCATCTCACTCTTGAAGTCTTCCAGCATGTTTCCAATTTCACCTTTAATGGATGAATTGGAAGAAGAGGCATTGGCTATGGGTTGACTCCCCCTACCTTTCTTTCTGGTTGCTCTAGAATGATTTCTAAAAATAGTCTTTATGTCCTTATAGGATAGTTGGTAAATGCCCCCCCCAGCCAGTAGATGGTGGGTGTCTAAAAGGTGTTCCTGAATTCCCCTGAGCAGGACCAACTTCTGAGACTCAGGGTCAAGTGTACACCCAGCCCTTTTGTAACTGAGCTGGAACCTCTCTACATAGTCTTCTAGGGACTCATCACTTCCCATCGTCATTCGAAAGATTTCTTATTTAGTATCTTTTGACCTAAAATAGTCTCGATACTTGTTGTTAAAGGCCTACTGCATTTGAGCCCAATTTGTGATGTTATTGCCAGGTAATCCCATGAACCAGCGCAGTGCTGCGTCCTTGAGAGTAGAAGGGAACAATTTCAAGTTTTGCTCGTCTTCTACATAGTCATAAGTTCAATAGATGACAAAAAACTCGAACAAGAAGGTGTCAATATCTTCTGTAGTCAGACCATGGAAGTGAGGGAGGGCTGAAGGACTTATATTCTTCATTTTGGTGTCCCCATTGGTCTCCCGAATGGGAAAGGTGCCCTCTATTTTCTCTCCATTTCCCTGGCATTTATGTTTTCAGCCATTGGCTCCAGTGGAATGTTTTCTTCTTCTTCATCCCCTATAGGTTCTTCAAATATGTCTGGAAGAGAGAAGGTTGGTTGAGTGAAGCAGTGGGGGTGTTGGGAAATCTTTTTCCTAAGTTATCTCTACTCCTACGAGGCATGAAAGGAAATATTTTTGGTTGGTTTTTTGTTTTGTTTATTTTTCCCCACACTAAAAGTACCTGCAGAAACTGAAATTGTGATTGAAAAAAACAAATTGCAACTAGCTGAAATGAGCTTCCTGAATGGAAATTTGCAGAATTGAGAAGGAAAGCAGGGAAATGCAAAATTGAAAGAAAAAAAATGACTAGTCTACTTTTGCCGAAATAAACTATTAGCCGAATGTTGCAATAGGAAATAGAAGAATGCAGTAACCACAGAATACTCTGACACTTCCCTAGCAATGGCGCCAAAAATTTGTGAGTGCCAGTATTGCAGCAAGAATGCTGCAACTCCTGGGTTGCCAACTTTACTTTTATCAACTCGGTAGTTCGTAACAAACTTGGAAGCATCAATGCTATATGCACAAGTACTAGTTCTCACTACAGGTTGTCACTTGGTCAGTCAGCATGAGATCACTAGAAGCTCAAGACAACTTCCATAGATTTCAGAAGAAGCTCTATGTGTGATGAAAGGAAAAAAATATTACTTTACAAATGCTATTCTAACTGTAGAAAGGAGAAAGACTAGAATGTAAAGCAAAATGTAGTAAACCATAATTAACAAGCTAATTCTACTTTTGCCAAAAAAACAATGAAAACCATGAAATAAATGTCATTACCTAATCAAGGAAGTAAACAACATCTAACCATGCTATTTCTGGAAGTAAATAAGCAAAAAAACATGTTTTTTCAATTTTTATGTGTTTTCATGTGAATTTAACATGCATGTAATTTATCGTGTGTGAGTGTGGCAGCGAACATGTGGCGTTAGAGGGGGTTTTGTAGCTTGGGAGGATGTAGAATGGCGTGGATGCATCCTAGAAGGTCCTAGGTGGCCTTCTGGAGGCTTTTCCCACACTCGACCTTCGAAAAAAAGCCTACAAGAAAAACTACAGGAGGACACAGGAAAACTACAGGAGGAAAACAGGGAAACTACAGGAAGCCTACAGGAGGAGGCCGAGAGAAATTTACGCTCTTTTGAAGGTGTGATAGTGGGTGGAAAAGGTGGATGAAGGTTGGGATGAGGTGTTAGGGCACCTAAGGTCTACCATGAATCACCATGAGAGAGGAAGATGATTGTGTTTGCTCAAGGAGAGAGGAAGAATTTCTATGGAAAATGAAGGAAACTAGGGCAGAATTGAAGTGACGTTTGGGAGACCTATAGGGCATGGATCAGATGGAGGGTGTGATTTTTGGTAAGCTGGCCTACTGCTAGAATAGATATGTTGCATAGAAACTAACCGTCAACCAAGAAAATCAAGCAACCAATGAAATGAGTGCATCCTAGGAAAAACAAAGTTTTGTATTAAAATGGACTAAACTATGATGTATAGAAGAAAATGCTAGTAAATGTTGTAAGGAAGGAAAGCATGCAAAAGGACTATTGAAAATTAGAAAATGAACATGATAAAGAAGATCTAAAGCAAAGAAAAATTGGACTATCAACCTACTAGAGAGCTGCAAACACTAGAATTCCTAGGAATGAGGGAAATCTGTGTTTTTTGGGCAATAAGAGAGTCTTTGCCTCAAATCATGGTCCCAGAGGGAGGAATAGAGGCCAAGGAACTATTGCTAGCCTTTTGACTATTCTCTGATCATTTCTTAACTTGCTACAGAAAGCATAAATGGAAGCAAGCTACTAAACCATCAAAAGCAACCTATTCTTAACCATAAAAGAAATGCATCCAACAACAAACTAATCTACAAACTAACGTAAAGCATACAAATACAAGAAAGAGAAGCTTGGATGCTTAGATTGGGCCCTTACCCAAGAGCTTCAACCCTCTAAGGTAACTCAGTGCTAGCTCAAAAAGGATTCCATTTTGATTATAAAAAAATAGCAAGATTACATAAAAATGTCATAAAATAGTAAGCTCAAAATTTGAGAAGAGTTTACACAAAAAAAAAAGTCGACCCTAGTGAGGCCCTAGGCCTATATACTTATACATCTGAAGCTACCAACAGCTTCCTTAAAATCAGGGAGGCTTGGCTCCAAAAACTCGAGATAACTGTCAATCATCTTCCACTTGCTCGGCTGCCTTCTAGTGCATGATTCAGTTGCTTGTACTCCGAGCTGAATGAAGGGGAATTCGAAGTGAGGAGCAATAAATGGGGGGGATTCCCTACTATAAGTCCTCTCATCTACCTACATCAAGTTATTACTGCATTTTGACTACTATATCCTTGACTTTGACCTTGAAATCCATAAATAATCTGCATTAAATACAGGTTAGACCAGATGGCATAATAACTAACTCAACTCACCCTATAAGCATAAATATAATCAAAAAATCATACAATAACCTAAGAGAATGGTTGATTTGACTATGTTAGGAGGTAAAATGAGCCCATATAATCACCCATTTATGAGGCTCATCACACATCCTGCACATACTCCATCATGTTGGGCTTGAACCTCGGAATTTCTGAGACCAGTTTCTCCAATTTCACAAGAGCATCATAATGTAGATGGGCCAATCTTCGGTGCCATCAATTGCTAAGTGATCCAATAGGCCAAGTAAGAAACTTTCCCCAGATGAAGGTAACCCTCATCCCTTTTTCATCCAAATTAGGTATTGATACCAAAATCTTCTTTAAGCCTGGTACAAACATTACTTCGTGCAACAAAATAGATTCTCCCAAATTCAAATGAAATTTGACAAACCCAAAACCTTTAATGGGATGGGTGTATTTGTCTCCAATAATGATTTTAAAATTTGACTCCATCTCCACCAAATTAGAGAGAAATTCCATATAACAAGATAAGTCATGAGTGGCCCCATTATCAACCAACCAACTATCCCATGAATCCAGAGGAGAGGAGCTAGTAATAGTAGAAACAAGAATATATTTACACTGTTTGCCAACATTAATTTCATACCTGAAGTATCTTGACTTATTTTGTGGACAACGATCTTCTTCATGGATATTTGGAGCATCCCTTCTTCTTCTTCTATCTTTTCCATTGCGGTCAATCCTTCAGTAATCTCTTCTTCTTCAATCATAAAACCCGTTGTCGCTTCTACTGTTGTAGCATGGACTATTGTTCTTCTCATGGAAATCTCGAGCATAATGACCATTCTTGTGACAATTCTAGCATTGAATGTGAGATGTTTTTTTTATCATTCCTTGTTTTTGTATCTCTAGGTGGAGGCTTTCTTGAATTTGATTGACTTGCTTTTCCTTTTTTCTTCTTGTTTTGAGTGATGAGTGCAGCGAGTTCTCCCTCTTCATGATTTTGAATCCTTCCTATTGATATTATCCTTGATTCTGCTTGAGCGATCTTTCCAAAAATTTCATCTAATGATGAGAGGAAATTGTTGTTTCTTATGGTAGTGATGAAAGTTTCCCAAATAGGAGGGAGACCTCTTAGAGTTACTATAACCAATTCCCTGTCAGAAATAATTTCCTCAACTCTTTGTAATTGATATCTAAGGAGAGATATCCTCATAATGTAGGATTGCACAAAATCTCCCTTTTTCATTTTTGTGTATTTGAGTTGATCTTTCAAGGAGATGATTTCATTCAAACAGTTGAATTCATACATTCCAGCTATATTATCATACATATCTTTATACCTTCTCAAATTTCTAACATATGCAAGTAGATTATCTTGTAAAACATCAGCTATAATTTGATTTTATTTCAACTCAACTTTCTTGCGCTTATTCTTGACAGCAGTGGAATCTTTCTTCAGAGGTTCGGGTACTTTTTCTTGAATGTAATCAATAACATCATTGTTATTAGCTATGATCTCCAACCTGACTTTCCATGCAGCAAAATTAGATGAGTCACCAAAGTTTTCATTTTCCTTGAAGAATTAAGACATCTTGACATGAATAGATTAGATCTGTCAACTTTCCAAAGATGTTTGCTTAGATGTTTGTGTCATTTTGGGCTTTTCCTTCACTTGGGCTCTGATACCATGTAAATTTTTTAGATTTTTCTATGGTGTATCAATTACTTTATCCAAATTAAACACTTCAATTATAAATATTTCAAAACACAATTATTCTTTCCATTCATAAATAGTAATTGAAGATAGAACAATTTATGAAATGATAAGGAAGATAATCATCACATCAACAAGATACACCAGATCTCGTCAAGGACCAGGAAAATAACCCCATTAGGGGGAAAACCCTTCGAAAAATATTCTTTTATTATATTTTCATAAGATGTTCAGTAGAGAGTACAATCAACTTAATACAATATCATCCAATAACCCAATCACATTCAGAAATATGATTCCAACATCAAGATATATTAAAGACAAGGTTTCATGTCTATAGTTAATTGCAATCAATTGTGGTCAATGGTTAAATCTCAGTAAAAATTCTTAGTCGCATGGATGAGGAGTTGTGTGTGGGATTGGAGGTTTCTAGTCTCTCCCTTGAGCCTGTGATGCCTACAACTATGGCCAAATGTACCCTATGGAAATCCAGTGACTGTAACCTTAAACCCTAAAACAAATGTGAGCCTCGAGCCCTGTAATTTCAGGCATTTGCGAATTTATTTGGTCATCCTAGCCAGATACCTATGTGAACGAATCAATGAAGAAGAGAAGAAGAATATTTTTATGATGTATAAATAATATTTAGGTAAATCATATTTATATGCTTCCAAGTGTGTCCAATTTTATTTACGACCAACCCTATTCGAATGTGCATATGTGGGATTTCCTTCATAAGTACACTTTCCCTTATCTGATTTGAGTGATATTTAAGTCGATTTTAGTCCTCTCAAAAATAGGAATTAAATTCCACAATTAGATCCATAAAATGAGATGACAAATGAATAATTTTACCATAGTTTCATAACTTTATAAAAGATAAGGGAAAAACTACCCAATAGGAAGAAAAATAGGAATAACAATAAGTTTAAAAAAACCCCGTAAATGAATTGTTTGAGTAATGAATTGACAACTACGATTTATTAGATTCAATAAATTTATTAAAAGACATAATAGAGATATTAATATGATTATGAATAATGGTGGTGAGTATTTTATATAAGTGGGCCATCGACATAGGGTGAACAAACAACATGACACATGGCGTGCTATTACTACGCCATCCCATTAAGGGAAACCCAGAGGATATCATTTCATTGTTTTAATTCCTTACTTGGAAATGAGAAAGGAAATAAGGAGTGGGATTATGTGGCATTACACTGGAGAGCACCAATCACAAACAAGGTAACGGAACCCACCACTGGTGAGCTGCCCCACAAAGTTCATCTCGACGTTTTCTAAAGGAGAGAAAAACATAAATTTCAGGATTTTAAAGAACGGGATGATTTGTTAAGTGACGTTTTATATGTGACGAATCAAAGTTTTATAATATGTGTCATTTATGTGGGCCTATGACACCTAATACCACTAAGGGATGGTCTGGTGGATTAATAAAAATATGAAGGGAAATGCCCATGCTATAAGGGGTGGGGTGACTTGTATTATAATGTGGATGTCATTGTCAATGATTATTAGCTTTCAGTGTGGGCCAATACCACATCATCCTTCTCAAGGAAGACCAGACGAAAATAATACCTTTTTCAAAGGAAAACTTTTGGGGTTTATGCATCGAGCTATATAGAAAGAAATAAATAGAAACAAGAATAAAAGTGTGAAATTCAAAGGCATAGAAAGGTTATAAAACCCAAGATAAAATCTCAGCTATGGTTATTCTTTTAAAAAGTACATTTTCTTATTTAAAAGTCTGATTAAAGAAAAAATGGTTTGTTAAATTATAAAATAAGGAAAAACAAAAGGGTCCCTATTATTTTTATGAAAACATAATAATGGAGGGTCGTTGTTTGCTACAATAGGCTCTAGGGACCACTATCTCAACCACAACCTCGAGGGGACCCAATCTATTATAAAGCTCTAGATATTCCTTTCTCGACCCATAACCTCGAAGGAACCCAAACTGTTATAGGGATCTAAAGATCTCTATCTCAAACCATAGCCTCTAGGGAACCTAAGTTTTTATAGGGCTCCAAAGATTCCTATTTCTACCCATAAAATCTAGGGAACCCAAGCGATAAGAGAGCTCCAAAGATACATATCTCAATCTGCGGCCTCCGGGGAACCTAATTTGTTAGATGGCTCCATATATACCTATTTCAACCCACAACCTCCAGGGACCCCAAGTAGTTAGAGAACTCCAAAGACTAGCATCCCAACCCACAACCTCTAGGGAATGAAAGGACATATCCTTTCAATTATCTTCTCTTTTGTGAATAGTTACTTTTTTCTCTCGTCCTTTTTTATTGTTGCGCGAATGTTTTTTCTCCTCTATAAACGAATAAGTGAGAGAGTTGAATCCCCTCCCATTAGGTTTTTGCCCTATTTTTCTTTGATTTTATTTTCCTTGTTCTTCAGGGGTGTTCCATCCTCATCCTTTCTACCTTGCCTAGTCTCATCCTCCATAAATTTTCTTTTCCTATTTTCCTTGTGAAGGTTCTCAAGTGCATGGTATTGTGTACCTTCTTTTGCAACTCATTCAATTTAAGAACCGATCAATAAATTCATGCACCAACCAACCATTAATGGTTGTCCATCAATTTAGATTTTATGTACAAGAAAAACTCAACATCCCAAGCATGCAATCCCCTTCCTCAGCTCTAAAATTCAAGTCCCTTTGACTCAACCCTTTTGACATAAATCTTGTCAAATATTTACAATGTATTTTACGAGAGAATAATGGGTGGGGCCATCGCAAACATAAATATTCTAGTACTGAAAATAAATCTCGGTCTAAAGATAGTCTTATTATTATCAGGTCATCAAAAGTCAGAGTAGTTATATATTCTAATGTAGATGACTTTATCTTAGTAATGATTTTATTGTTATCCATGATGGGTATTTTGAAGTTTTTGAGGTATGTGTTTATTTTCATTTTTAGTTTTACTAAATTTAAAAAAAGATGTCTATAAAATCCTTGATTATGTACAAAATCATACCTTGTTGTCAATACAAATGTTTAATAATGGTTTATTTGTTGCAACAAGTCCTTCAAGTTTATTAAATATTGGCTTTAGATACTGCAAAGAATGAAATGCTCAATCAACATGTACATATTGTGCATTATGCGTGGATACCCTCTTAGTCATTTGTCTTCTTCTTTTACTTTTTACAATTCAACCAAGAGGCCAATTAAATAGTTTGAATTATTTTTGTAATAGGAAGTTAGAGACGTTTTGGGAATATGTTTTGATACATTGAGGTCTCTCAACCTGTATAAAAAAAATTGGATTTTTTTGTAGTACAAAGGATCCTATATTAATATAGAGGGATATTTTAAGAGAAAGAAATTCTCTATTAGACTATTTATTGAATAATATTGTCAAGTTTTTAGACTTGGTTTTATATAGTTGAGTACTTATTTTGACTTCAATTGTTCCATGCTCATTGGTTGTCATCGTCCTCTAGGTTTTGAGTAATTTGATTTCTCAGAATACAGGAGATATTGGTTTGTTGTTTTTGTGATTTTATTCCATAAATTGTAACAATTGTATTGCATTTCTTTCTTCTCTTATGTTGATTGAATTTATAAAATTTAGTATATTATTAGTATCACTCTCCAATGACATGTCATGATATCGATAGTTGGTATGGGCATCCATCTAGTCTAAGTTCCTATGGCTTTATTCTAGAAATTTAGAACTTAGATAATCACATTTTTTGCATATGAATTGAAT